>JAQQTP010000088.1:74885000-77285000 GCA_029884605.1 Ormosia emarginata
TATATTTATAATGTTGTATCTTACATATGCAATAATGTAAAGTCTGGTTAATAAAGGCATAAAAACTGCATTATCATAAAAGCCAGCTATCTCAAGTTCATGCAGAATGAAATAAGAATGATTTTAATCATCAAGGAGGCGGCTTTATTGAAATACCAACTATGCTGAACAGAATCATCAATAATTTAGGGGTTAGTTTTAATAGTTAAAAAATTGAAAGATTTAGGTAGCATTAAATGAATTTCTCCTGCCTGAATTTAGGCTATTTGATTAACAAGTTAGCATATTTTTTTCTACTAAAACCCAAATTATCTTTGGTTTGCTAAATCTCTTTGTAATCAATTACTCAGTCAAATCTTGGCTGGTGAATACTGAAATTATTGCAACTGTGTTTGCTCTCATACTTTCTCTTTCCTATCCTTTTTTCGTGATTCTCATCTGTCATTCTTTCTCCTTGTTCTCTCTTTAATTGATTTTCCTTCTGTCCTACGTCTTAAGTTGGGTCACAATCAAATCCAAATATTTGGTCAGCGGTCAGCCCCATTGTGAGCTCCCTTGTTCTTCCATTTTGCATGTTAAAGTTATTATAACTGTAAGCTTTACACATTCTGGCCTTTAAATCACCAGGCTTTGTTGTATACATGGAACAAATGATGATACTGGCCATAATTTATCTCAAAATGGCACTAGTTTAGACTTCGAAAGCACACTATCCAACACATCTAGAAGATAATAAATAAATAAACCCTGCACAGGGATTTATGCAACTTTCCAGTTCTACAACAAACTCAGAGCTTAGTTTCCAGCAGAAATCAAACATAAGAGTTGAGTAGTTCTCTTATTACTACTTTACTAGAGCTACTATTCACATTCAAATTTAATCCATACTCCACTTACCATAAAAAATTCTTTTAAAAACCTTGGTTTAGAAACATATTTGTTACAGCATGAAATTCCAACTTCCCTAGATTTCATAATTTTCATGCAAAACATAATAAATTCAACCACAGAACAGCCTATAAAATATCTGAACAACCAGCAAATAGGAAAGGTCCTTCCCTCTTTTCAACCCATTTAGGTGATGAGCGGTTTTTCTTTGGGGTCCAAAAACAGAAAATTCAAGTCTGATTAACATATTGGCATAAGTACCTATCTCTATGTGTGAACAAATAAGCAAGTTTCAACTGTTGCAGAAAAACAGAGCAATAGTTTGCCTTCAATATTCAGAACATGAAAAATTAACGCATCAAGGAATCAATTGTTGACCTTGCAATTTTTATTTTTATTATTATTATGTTTTTTAGGCTGATAAATTGACCTTGCAATTAAAAGAAGCTCTTAAGGAAAAAGAGGGATTTAAAGGAAAATAAATATATGTTTCATGCATTTGATTTAAACCTTTTTTTTGTCCTGTACACAAACACAACTGACCCTGATTTCTAAGTACAAAAGGGTAATTCCAAAACAGAAGAAACACTAAGTAACCAACAAATTAAAGAACCCCAGAAAAGAAAAGGTTGCAGAAACTGAAAACCAGATAATGGAATCCAGGTATCCAGCAGAAACTAACAACAAATGCATAAATTGAAAAGGGAAATGAGAAGTGGACCATTTGCATTACCCTGTAACTTGTCTAAGACTTGTCCCATGACACCAACCAAGGTTATTATGGCTCTGCTCTCAAGCTCTAACACTTGGGAGTGACGTGGAGATAAGGTATAATGTTGGGCTTCTGAATCACAGGTTTTACATTACGGATCTTACTTTTGAGTTTGAATGAATCTACGGGGAAATCGTTATTTTTTATTATTATTATTTTTGTTTTTGTTTTTTTTTTAGAATACTTTTTTGTTTTATCTAGTCGTAACATAGACGGAACGAAAAGTTTTTGGCTCAAATCTCACCTATAAGTGGAACCCATGTGGATCCCACTATGTGACAAGTCAATATGCAAAAAGCATGGGCAAAGGCAAATAATTAATAACTTTTTTGTATAATGGTAAATAATTAACCTTAAATGGGTGAAAATATAGCTACCGCTTAACTTATTTTAGATACTAGAAAAGTTTAACCTATTAGAAAAGTTTAACCTATTAGAGACACACCTATAATCATGATCAATTAATGTTAGATTGTGTAAAAAGGATTTACGTCTTTTAAATATGTAATTTAGAATTTAATTTTAAAATTTATATATATGATAATAATATTATTAAAAAAATTTTGTTTAAAAATTGATTATATAATAAGAAATTAATTCTTCATTTATCAAATAAATATCCTCTATAAAAAAGGCTTAGAACATTGTGATTTAACTTTATCAAATCCTCATTTTTTATTTTTATATTTTTTAATGACGGATTTTTTAAAAAATATTAAGTAGGCTAGATTAAAGGAATAAAATAGTAATCTAATTCATTTAACAACAAATCAGACATTTATTTTCATTTTTAAAACTTAGTCTCATATTGATAGTGGGTGAGTTAAGCCAATTCTTAGTGTGAGTAAACATACCTTAATAGTTCAAATTTTAATTATGACAATTACTTAAGGTTGGATGATCACCACCTAACCCTAGTATTAAAAATTCAATTTGAATACTTGACGTCTATCTTTTCTTTACATTTTGTCAAAACAATATAGGTTTGTAAGTTTTAGAAATTATTCATTAAATCAAAACGAAAATAAAATAAAATAAATGCACCTTTATAAGAATTTTACTCAATCATTATTGAAAATTTTTTGCATCAAAATCTTCATAAGTTTTAGTCACCCAAAAAAAAAATAATAGAAAGATATCCATGTCACATAATGAAAATAACAACTAATGTAGTCATTTACAAAATTTAGACAGTTGTATGGAATACATATCTTTTATTTGGCTTGCAATTTTCTACTTGTATAAAATTAAGACCAAAATGCAAATTGTAACATCTTACTCTAATTTTATAATTTTAAATATATTTTTATTTATATTCTAAATATGTAGATTAGAGTAACACACATTACTATTATTACAAAAGGATTAATGTACAATATTTTACAATGAGGATGAAACATTCAAGAGTTAGTTACCTACATACAAATATTATTTAAGTTAAGCACCTATTTTCAAAATGTTAAGCTTAAAGAAGCTTTCACAATGTGATACTATTTACATATTTACAAACGTTAATTATTATGGCTACTCATAAAAAAACAGGATTATCAAACATAGATCTCCCACAGTGACAGCAAAAACATAATCTCCTAACTTGGACATATATACTTGTTGCACACGAAAATTAACCAGGAACCTTACTGTTGGCATTGTTTGAAATATCATGTCAAAAATATGTGAGATAAAACTTAGTAGGAAAGAACAAAAACAATAATAAGTTTGAACTAATCATATTCCAGTTATCACAAGTATGAAAAATATTTTTCACTTTTCTCAATTCTTTGTTTCTTTAAACCATATCTAAGAGTCCAACATAAAAAATTTATGTTATTATGCCATCAAATCCTTAATAATTTTTTGTAATCTCAATAGAATAAATGAAGAAATAAATTCAATATTTTCTTCTCAACACATTTCATCATTCTCAACCAATTGTGCAAATTTCTCTTCATTGAGGCGTCCCCTAATGCTCTCATCATGATTACAATAATTATTTTGATCAAGGCGTCCCTCAGTCCTCTCATCATGGTCACAATAATAATCTCTAATCGAGTTGGCCCCAATATTCTCTCATCATGGCCATAATAATATATGTGAATGCTTATGTCATGAAGCATATCAATGGAGTTTTTGATGATAACAAAGTCAAGATAAAGATCAAGCTCAAAGAGGTATATTTGGTATAAGTTATAGGTCTTGGAATCTGAATGTAAAATGCTCTCAAAATGTCTCAATTTATCTCTAAATGTTTTTGAAAAATCTTTATAAATCAACTCTATGTTCAAAGTTCTCTCTTTAGAGAAATGATGTTCTTAATCTTGGTTTTTGTAACTCAAGTGTGTATCTTAAACAAATCCAAGGTTTTCTAAGTTGGAAATGACCATCAAGCTTAATTGGACTTGAAAAATGTGTTTAAGGGCCATTGTAATCGATTACACAAGTGTTGTAATCAATTACAAGCCAACTAGAGGCCTTGTAATCGATTACATGAAGGTTGTAATCGATTCCAAGCATGGCAGAAGCCTTGTAATCAATTACATTAAGATTGTAATCGATTATAAGTCTGGAAGAAGCCATGTAATCAATTATATGAAGGTTGTAATCGATTACATCTTGCCCAAAAAGCCAAAAACACGTTCTAAGAGCCATGTAATTGATTACATGGACTATGTAATCGATTACATCAAGTTTGACAATAGGTAACAACTATTTTCTTAGCATTTAATGCTGCCATAAAAGCCACCTAACGACTCCTTTGAGTTAGTAGCTTATAAATACACATCTTGGGGCATTATTTGTGAAAAACCAACAACTGAGAAACATATTTCAATCATTCTAATCTGTGAATCAATCCTTGAAACATTTGTGCTCTATTTTTCCAACAATTTGAGATATTCTTGAATAGCATTCTAGGGCTTCAATTTGTATTACATACTCTTGTGAGAGTTTCTTCTATTAAACACTTTGATTTTTTGTAAAGAGGGTGAGGTATCCCTCAATCAACTTGTGAGGGTGAGACATCCCTTGAATTTGAGGATCAAACACAAAGGGTGAGGTATCCCAAAGTGTGGTGAGTGCTCTATTGTGTAAGGTAGCAAGAACATGTTCAAGCTTGAAGTATTAGTGAAAAATCTCGAGTGATTACTTGAGGACTGGACATAGGTCACAAGGAGTGGCTGAACCAGGATAAATCTTGTGTTTGATCTTCTAAACCCTACTCTTTTACCTTTGTGCATTATTTATATTTACTTGATTGAATACTATCTTGCTTGGTTGGTTTTTTGTGAGTGAAAGTATTAAATCTTCTTTATCCATTCATCTCTATCAATCAATAGCTTCAACGAAAATCAATAATCAAGTGTTTTGCGAAAGATTTGTGAACTTATTTTATAAACTCAATTCACCCCCTCTTGAGTATTGAGGCCACTTGGTAACAAGTGGTATCAGAGTTAAACTCTTGTGTAAAGAGCTTAGCAGCTTCAAGAGAAAAGATGGCTTCAAATGGTTTTTCTTCGGAAAGTTCTTCTATAAATAGACCCCCTATTTCAATGGGGATAGTTATGCCTATTGGAAAGAAAGAATATAATTTTTTATTGAAGCTATTGATTTAGATGTGTGGGACGCCGTAAAAAATGGTGTTTTTGTTCCCACACATACTATTGATGGTGTAAGAACTAATACACCAAGATGTGAATCAAAACTGATGAGGAAAAAAAAGAAGGTTCAATACAATTTAAGAGCCAAGAACACCATTACCACATCCTTAGGGTATGATAAATTCTTTTGAATGTCAAATTGTAAGATTGTCAAAGAAATATGGGATACTTTACAAGTAACTTATGAGGGTACAAGTGAAGTAAAACGATCAAGAATAAACACTCTCACTCATGAGTACGAATTATTTAGAATGAATCAAGAAGAAAGTATTCAAGAAATGCAAAAGAGATTCACACATATTGTAAATCATCTTATTTCATTAGGAAAGACATTTCCTAATGAAGATCTTATTAACAAAGTTTTAAGATATTTAAGCAGGAATTGATAACCCAAAGTAACAGTTATTACAGAATCAAGAGATTTATCAACAATATCTCTAGCCACTCTATTTGGAAAGTTCCAAGAGTATGAATTGGAGCTAAATAGGCTCAATCAAAATGAGGAGCAAGACAAGAAGAAAAAGGAGATTGCATTCAAAGCCACATCCTCCACAATTGAAGATGATGATGAAGATGATGAAGATTATGTAGGAAACCTTAAGTTGAATGAAGAAAATCTTAGTCTTCTTGTGAGGAAATTTGGAAGATTTCTTAAGAAAAAAGGAATTCAAAGAAGGTCACCTTTCCCTCCTAAAAAGACCTATCATAAAGGGGAAAGAACCTCATCAACTCCAACATGTTATAAATGCGAAAAACTGGGATCTAAAGAAGACGAAGAAGTTTGAGAAGAGACCTTCTAAAGAAAGGAAAGGAAGAAGGGCTTGCATAGCATGGGAGGATAATGATATGGAATCCACCAATAGCTCAGAAAATGAGGAAGCCCATCTATGTCTCATGGCTCAAGGAGAAGAAGTAGAGGAGAGTGACGCCGAGGTAACTTCTTCTAACCTAGACTCTTCACCCTCCTATAGTGAATTACAAGATACTTTTCAAGAATTGCATGATGAATCCTTGAGGCATACAAAAATGGTTTTATCTTCCAACAAAACAATCTTTCTATTGATAAACAAAGTTTCCGTTTTAAACAAGAAGATTAATGAACTCAAAATTGAGAACGAGACTCTAGGACTTATTGATGTTAACTCATCATGCATAACTTATTCCTCGCATGACAATGCATCCATTCAATTACCTTGCTCATTGTAATGCCCCTTTTTGGAGAGGGACAGTCACACCAACATTACAAAATTCATAAGAGAAACAAAAACCCAATTTTTTTTAAAAAAAATTGCCTATTTATCAAATAAGTGTATGAGTTTGTCAATTTCTTCTTTTCGCTTTCTAAATATATATACGGTAAAACATAAACTTAATGGAAATTAACATAAAGAACATTACATACATCTAACCAGAATATACATATCATAAGTACTTATATACATCAAAAGATCTTGGTAACACATAAGTAAAAGTTTCACATGCTCAAAAATGATTACATACATTAGCCCTCCAAAATAACAAAAAAACATTAGGCCCCCAAAAAGTTACAAAATATATGTCAAGTCCCATAACTATTGGAGAGGACCTTCCAATAGATCTTCCTCTGACTCATCGGATGATAAGATTACCGGAGGATGCACACCCTGATGAACAAGAGTTCGTGCAGAGGACACCTCACTGTCCTCCCCAGGGGTATATGTAACACCTTAAAAATTATTTATTTTATGATAAATATTTATTTTATAATATTTGTGATTTTTAAGAATTTTTCTAAAATTATTTGAATTACTAGATTATTTTAATATTTTTCTCGATTTGCGTGTGCACTGAACGGAACCAGGAAAATGAAATATTTTCCCGAGGCTGGAAAACCTTGGACTGTGGAAACGTTGATAGGATCTTACTAAACCCGAGGTCGGGCACAATTTACGAAGTTGCATTTTTTGAGATTTTATATGATAAATAAAATCGCAGTATGCTTTATTATTCGTTAGACAATAAATACTAATTTTGTTAGTTGTAACTTTTGTCCACTGATAATAAACTTAGTACAGTATTAGTCATCTTCTAGAGAACACTTTAATAACATCACAATGATGACATCATCACCATGGCATCACCTTTGACTTTTCAAAAAGTTAAAATTTGGCTTGTTGGAGAAGCTTGGAGGAAGCTTCTTAGCAACTTCCTTGGCTTGTTGGAGAAGCCAATTTTCCCCTCTCTCCTTGAGTGACTCCACGGCAATGAGGAAAAAGAGGAAGCCAAAAGTTTTCATTTCACTTAAGTCACACTTCACCTTTTCATTCAAACTTTTCTATCACTTTCTCTCTCTACCTTTCTCTTCTTCCCTTTTCTCTTCACATTTTCTCTCCTCTTCTTCTTCTCTCCTACCTCACGGCTACACCACCATTGCCACGCCCCATGTTTGCAAAAATTTTATCTAATCACATTTTCTTAATCTCCATCACATTCTAAACACCTTTCTAGTTGAAATCATTTCCTAAAGCTTTTATCTTCATCATTTTCTTCAAGCTCCAAATTTGAAGCTTTTGAGGAAAAGTTTTGATTCTTCATTTCTTCGCCTCATTTTCATGTTCATGGTCTTCTTTATGACCATTGATTCACTCTTTTTCAAAGCTTGGAATGTTGATTTTGTGAGATGAAAATCTTAGGGTTTTGTTGGAGGCTTGGATGAAATCTTCAAGGACCATCAAGGAGACATTTTTCTTGTCATTTTCTTCAGTAAGGGGGAGAACATCCTCATCAACCACTCATGGTAGTGAGGGACGAATTTATGTGTTGAAAATGGAGAATCTATATGTGGATTTCTCCTCTTGATTGGTTGTTTTCAATGACTTATAACTATATGATTTGTATGGTGTTATTGTTAATGTTGTGATATTATGTGTTGTTGATGGATTGTGATTGCTGTATGGTTGGATTTATGTGTGGATGACAAAGAACACTTTGTCCTTTGGAGGTGAAGCTCACGACCTTGTGGCCTTAAATGGGGAACCAAAATGAAATCTTTGTACAAACATGGAACTTGATGAACTAATTGATGAAAGAATGGAAATTTTGGAGCCTTGAGACCTTAGGGGAGGTCACGACCAAGAGGAAGAAAATTAGGAAAAACTTATGACTAAATTGGTAATAAATTGAAACTTAGAAGTTTAAGTAGAAAATAGATTAATGGAGGAATTAAAACAATGGATTAAGAAGATGAATATTGAATTCCATGAACTTAGAGCTCACGGCCAAAAAGGAAAAAAAATGGAAATGTTGAATGAATTTTAAGGTAACTTGGAATTTAGAAAATTTAGATTAAAAATGAGTTAATTAAAGAATTGAAATAAGTAAACAAGAAATGGAATTTTAAGGATTAAATGACTAGAAGATTAATTAGGAATTCATAAGATGGAAAAATAAAAGAAATGAGAACTTTAACATAAAACCATGATGACTTATGACTTTTGAAGGAATGGATGGTATTTCTGTTTGTAATGTCTCTACACTGCTTGTTGGTAATGATGCTGAATTTCTCACCTCTTAGTTGTGTTGTGTTATTTTGTTGTATATTTTGATTGATTAAAGACCGAGGAGGAATTGAAGAGGAATTACCCCCTCTTTGATTGGTGATAGTTGTTGTACTAAGATGACATCAAGACTGCATATTTTGGGTTATATATGCGTGTACTTTCATGATGGAGTAGACGTTTGGTCAGTCAACTTGGCTAATGAGAGGGTTACCTACACTGGGAAGCTGGCATTGACCTTTCGTGGGGATCTTCAAGAGGCCCCTATTTTATCTTTTTCTGTATATGTTCAGTTAGTGTTTAACATACCTATCCTGGAATGGTGGAGTAACTTCCATTATACTCTTCATGAGGACAGCATAGTGTCCTCTGGGCGGATGCCTGTCCATCAGGGCGTACCACTTACAGTGGTCATTTCTTCCGAGGAATCAGAAGAGGATCATTCTAAGGACCCTATGGATTTGGTATGCAGGACTTGGACTGGTCGTATCTTTTTGCTAGTCAGTCTATCCTGATCATCTGCACGTTTTTTAATAAGCGTATGTATTTGAGCACCATTCTTTTTGTAAGTATTTTGGGGGTACATATATGTATATGATCCATACGAACCAGTTGATATGAATATTTATGTACATACAATATATATATATTTATCTATAATGTTTTATGATCCATTTACTTTTTTGATATGTTGTTTGCAAGTAAAAGAGTATTTTACATCAAATATTATGATTTTAATAATTACTGATTTTATAACTTTGGTTGAATTAGTTTTATATTCCGCGTTAATTGATTGATTTTGGATTCGTAAAGTTGTGACGTCCTCCTCCTTCCAAAGGGGAAGAGGGCGTTACAGTATATTTAGAACACCCCATAGCTCCCTAATTGGCATGAAAAACTCCAATCGAACAATAGTATCCAAAGAAAAGAAGGGAACTTCATCCCTAGTCCTACGAACAACCACAGAAACATCTCCCGTGTATCTAATGCGCTCCGAATTTAGTCTATCATCCAGGCTTCCAAACCCCCATGAAACAAAACACTCACAAAACTAAGAAAATCTCGATCTGACGCTATCACGAACACAATAGAATCAGCACAGTAAAAAAGGGTGTATTCCCTCTTCGTCCTCCTCTCAATCTATATCAGGCAAACAATAATATAGCACAAAATAGCATAACAAAGAGGTGAGATCCTCTACATCAACACCAATATGGCAGTAAAGAAATAGGAAGGACAGTAACACCATCCAGATACAATAAGCAATAATTACAGACATCAGTTAGCAAAATAATACTATAAGTTACTCATCAATTTAACAAATAAATGTAATAGGCAATTTCAATAAATAATTATTTCATCAACTATCAGATAATTGAACAGGTATACAATGTCACAATGATATGTAAACTAACTATGCATATGCACAATATACTCATTCCCTACTCCATTGAGCTAAACACAATTTCTCGGAAAGAATGATCTGGAAGACATGTATGTATCTCGTCAGCCTCAAATCAAGTGCTAAAATTTCTCAATATTATCAAATTGTGTAACATGACTTTATACAAGACATTCTATACTAGATCGTGATTGGGGTGAGTATCTCGGTCCGGATCGTTGGTGTGTTTGCATCGGTCTGACCCATAGCTCAATGGAGCTACCAACTTACTATTGTGGAAAACCCGCACCCTGACACCCCCAAGGTCAACCAATGACCTACACTAGGCCCATCGTACCTGTACTAAGGTGTAATTCATCTCCTAGGCATACAACCTTAACAAATAGGTCACTGGACTTTCACTATGCATGACCAATGATTCAATGCATGAACAATAAACAATCATATGATTCAAAATAGCCACCACTAGGCTCAACAAGATGTTAATCCATCACATAATTTCAAAGCAGACGCCATTAGGCTCAACAAGATATTAATCCATCACATAATTCAAAGCAGCCACCACTAGGCTCAACTTTCTAACATCTTTCACAAAGTTCATACTACTTTAATTTACAAACCCTTTTTCTATGACTTTTAGAAAACTTTCTTAATTTAAGTCCTCTACTTTATAAATCACTAAATCACTAAATTCATTAAGTTCTTAAACATTGTTTCAAACTCATTTTTAACCACTTGGCCAAAAATCACTCTTGAAGTAGGTTTCAATATTATTTTTCCTCTTATCCATTTTATGAGTCCCTAATTATATTTCTAAATTATCTAATTACTTAAGTTCCAACTTGACACCAAAAATATTGCCTTGGTTGCCCCACATGGCCGTGAACCCTAAGGGTCATTAGACCCAAAATTTTCATCTTGTTTCATCATTGTTCACCCTTAAGCAATTTCTTTTTAACCTAAGATTCTAAGTTCCAATTCACCACAAAACTTGTCTTGGATATCCCA
The DNA here is from genome assembly GCA_029884605.1 of Ormosia emarginata. Classification (NCBI taxonomy): domain Eukaryota; kingdom Viridiplantae; phylum Streptophyta; class Magnoliopsida; order Fabales; family Fabaceae; genus Ormosia; species Ormosia emarginata. The sequence continues at coordinate 74,896,263 of JAQQTP010000088.1, forward strand.
TTTTCTTTTCCTCTTGGCCGAGACCTCCACCAAAGATTTATAGTCCCAAAATTTTCATCATTTTATCAATTACTTATCACCTAATTTCTTAAGTCTCAAATTAATATAAGGATTTTATATTGGACCCTTAATTAGGCCACTTGGCCATGAGCCATTCCTCACAAGGGGTCAAGAGGCCCTTGCCTTTCATACAAAATTTCAAGCATCCAAAACATCATCATTTATTAATTTCACATAATAGCACATTCATGCACAAATTCAAGCAATACAAATTACACAAGTTAAATAAAGATAAATCACCAAAAACCATACAATTAAGTGGATGAATCCTCACATAGATCCTTCATTTTCAACCCGAAAATTCGTTTCTCACCATGAAGAATGATTGATGAGGTTAATCTCCCTCTTACCTTAAGAGAAAACAAGAAAAAAAAAACTCCTTGACATTTTCTTGAAGATTTCGTCCTACACCACCACCAAACCCTAAAAGATTCAAACCCACACAATCAACATCTAAAGCTTGAAAAAGAGAAGACCAATGACCAAGGATATGACCTTGAATCACGAAAAAAAGAAGAGAAAATGGAGATCAAAGATCTTACCTCAAAAGCCTTAAGCTAAAGCTTGAAAGAAAATGATGAAGATGGAAGAACAAGGTGGTGACCACAACAAGGAAAAGCTTCCAAGTGATGAGTAGATTCAAGAACTAGAAGTTATTTGGAAAAACAAATATGGATGGTGGGGAAAAGGGGTTTGGCCGTGAGAATGGAGAGAAAAGAGAGAAGAGAAAAAGTGAGAGAAAAAGAGAGAAAGAAAGGTGAAAACTTTTTTTTGAGATGAAAAAGTGATGTGAATAGTTAAATGAAAGATGAAAATATGGTCATCTTTCCTCCCCAAAACTGTGTGGCTATCCAAAGGAGAGAGAAATGGGTGACTTTGATTATTTTATTATATTTTTCAATTTACGTGTGCATTAAGCGGGGCAGGAAAAATAATATTTTTCTGAGGCTAGAAAATTTTGGACTATGAAACAGGGTCGGGGATCTTACCAAACCCGAAGCTAGACACAGCTTACGAAGTTTTTGTTTTTTCAAGATTTTATCTGACAAATAAAATCTGGGTATGTCCCATTATCCAATAGACAATAAATACTAGTGTTGTTAACTGTAACTTTTGTCTATTGAATAATAGCTTTTAGTAAAGTACAAGTCATCTTTCTAGAGTGTTTACTTTATGACATCACATGGATGACATCATCATTGACTTTTTCAAAAAAGTGAAACCAAGCTTCCTTAAGAAGCTTCCTCTAAACTTAATGGAGAAGTTTTCTATCAAGGCTTGTTGGAGAAGCTCCATTTCTCTCTCCTTTGGATAGCCACACAGTTTCTGGATTTTAGAGGAAGCTTCTTAAGGAAGCTTGTTTTCACTTTTTTGAAAAAGTCAATGATAATGTCATCCATGTGATGTCATAAAGTGAACACTCTAGAAAGATGACTTGTACTTTACTAAAAGCTATTATTCAATAGACAAAAGTTACAGTTAACAAAACTAATATTTATTGTCTGTTGGGTAATGAGACATACCAGGATTTTATTTGTCAGATAAAATCTAAAAAAAACAAAAACTTTGTAAGCTGTATCCAGCTTCGGGTTTAATAAGATCCCCTGACCCTGTTTCACAGTCCAAAATTTTCTAGCCTCAGAAAAATATTATTTTTCCTGCCCCGCTTAATGCACATGTAAATCGAGAAATATAATAAAATAATCAAAGTCACCCAAATAATTCACAAAAATCACAAAAATTATAAAAAGCATATATAACAAAAAATAAGAAATTTCTGGGGTGTTACAACTCCCCTCTTCTACAAAGAAATTTCATCCTCAAAATTTTGTCATACCTTAGAATAGATGTGGATATTGTTCTTTCATCTTGTCCTCCAGTTCCCATATTGCATCTCCAGTCACGTCATTCCAGATTACCTTTACCAATGAGATTTCTTTTCCTTTGAGCTGTTTCACTCTCTTATCCTCGATCTTTATAGGAAGTGCCTCACAGGTTAAATTCTCTTTCAATTGTACTGTATCCGATATTATGACATAGGTGGGATCAGAAATGTACTTTCGCAATTGTGACACATGGAAGACACTATGAAGGTTAGAAAGAAAAAGGTGGTAAAGCTATTTGGTAGGCTATTGGACCTATTTGACGAAGAATTTGATAAGGTCCGATGAATTTGGGAGTGAGCTTTCTAGATTTGAGAACTCGACCAACCCCAGTCATAGGTGTGACTTTCAAAAACACATGCTCGACTTCCTCAGACTTAAAAGGTTTTATTCTCTTGTCCGCATAGCTTTTCTGTTAACTCTGAGTCATTCGCATCTTTTCCTGAATCGTCTTAACCTTTTCTGTTTTTTGTTGCACAAGATCAGGTCCTATCACAAGATGCTCCCCATCTTGATGCCAGCATAGAGGTGTTCTGCATCATCGCCCATATAAAGCCTCATAGGATGCCATCCCTATGCTCGAGTGAAAACTGTTATTATAGGTGAACTCTATCAGAGGTAGAAATTCATCCCAACTTCTAGACTGTTCTAGAATACAAGCTCTCAGCAGATCTTCTAGCGATTGGATTGTCTTTTTCGATTAATCATCTGTCTGCGGATGATAAGAAGAACTTAAATGAAGTCTCGTTTCCATTGTTTCTTGTAGACTTTGCCAAAACCTTAATGTAAATCTTAAATCTCTATCAGAAACAATGCTGGAAGGTACACCATGAAGTCTAACAATTTCACCGATATATAGTTGGGTCAACCTTTCCATTGAATACCTTATGTTAATTAGTAGGGAGTGTGCAGACTTCGTAAGTCGATCAACAATTACCCATATTGAATCATAATCCTTTCGGGTCCTTGGCAGTCCAACCACGAAACCCATTGCAATACTATCCCATTTCCATTCAGGAATAGTTAGAGGTTGCAACATTCCAGAAGGTCGTTGATGTTCAATCTTAGCTTTCTGACAAACCAGGCAAGATGACACATACTTGGCAATGTCCATTTTCATTCCGTGCCACCAATACATTTGCTTTAGATCTTGATACATTTTAGTTGCTCCTAGATGCATACTCAACTTGCTTCTATGGGCTTCATCGAGAATCAATCTCCTGAGTTTCGGATCATTGGGCACACAAATCCGATCTCTGAACTTTAAGATTCCATCAAGTCCTTCCTTAAATGCTGACTCAACACCTTGCTTTATCAGCTCCCGTTCATTCTGTAGATATTGATCACTTCTCTATTTCTCTCAGATTTCCTCCATTAGATCATTTTAGATAGTAACCATGTTCAAACAAATCTTCTTCGGTGTCAACTCTATAGATAACCTCATGTCCCTGAATTGTTCTACTAATTCACTTTCCTTGACTATCATAGCAGAAACACTAAGCATCTTTCTACTCAAAGTATCTGCTACGACATTCGCCTTCCCAGGGTGATACTGAAGTTGAAAATCGTAGTCCTTCAAAAATTCCAACTAGCGTCTATGCCTCATATTTAACTCTTTCTAGTCAAACAGATACTTTAGGCTCTTGTGATCACTGTAGACGTTGAACATTGCTCCATACAAAAAATGTCTCCATATTTTCAAAGTAAATACAATAGCTGCCAACTCTAAATCATGAGTAGGTTAATTCTTCTCATGAACCCTTAATTGGCTCGAAGCATATGCCATAACCTTTTGGTGTTGCATAAGCACACATCCTAAACCTTGATACGAAGCGTCACAATATATCTCAAATGGTTCATTGGGATCAAGTAAAATTAGCACTGGCGAAGTAGTCAACCTTTTTTTCAATTCTTGAAAGCTTTTCTCGCATGCATCATTCCATACAAAAAGTTAATTCTTTCGTGTAAGCTGAGTGAGAGGTCCTGTTATCTTAGAAAACCCCTCAATAAACCTACGATAATAACCGACTAATCCGAGGAAACTACAGATCTCCATTACCATCTTCTGTCTTTCCCATTGAAGAACTGTCTCAACTTTTGACGCCTTTACTTCAATTCCTTCCTCTGAAATTATGTGACCCAAAAACTGAACTTCACTCAACCAGAACTCACATTTAGACAACTTAGCATATAACTTATTCTCCTTCAAAATCTGGAGAACCGCTTTGAGATGTTCTATATGATCCTCCTGATTGTGAGAATAGATCAGAATGTCATCGATGAAGGCAACGACAAATCTGTCTAGGTATAGATGAAAGATCATATTCATGTAATCCATGAATGTTGCAGGAGCATTCGTCACTCCAAACAACATCACAAGATACTCGTAATATCCATATCACATTCGAAAGGCCATCTTAGGAATATCCTCTACCTTCACTTGGATCTGATGATAGCCAGAACGCAAGTCAATCTTGGAGAAAATAGTTGCTCCCTTTAGTTGATCCATCAAATCATCTATCCTCAGAAGAGGGTACTTGTTCTTGATTGTGACCTTATTCAACTAGAGATAATCTACACATAATCGAGAAGTCTCATCCTTCTTCTTAACTAACAATACTGGCGCTCCCCAAGGTGATACATTAGGCCTGACAAACTACTTTTCCAAAAGTTCCACTAACTACTTCTTGAGTTCAACCAACTCTGACGGTGACATCCTGTATGGCGCTATGGATACACGACCAGATCCAGGTACAAGATCGGTAGTAAACTCTATCTTCTGTTCTAGTGGCAAACCGGGTATATCATCAGGAAAGACTTCAAGAAATTCATTAACTACCAGAATATCTTTCTCATCCTCTTCACTTTTGATTTCCAAGGAAGACAACAACATGTATCCCTGAGCTCCCTCTCTCAAGAAAGCTTTAACTTGGTTGGCCATCAAAAATCCAGAAATTTCAGTCTTAGGGAAAACTAGGGTTTTACTGGAATAATCCAGCAGGATATGGTTAGAAGATAACTAATTCATTCCTAAGATTATGTTTATTTGAGAAAGAGGTAAATAGATCAAATCAACAGAAAAGATTCGACCATCAACAGTTATAGGGCAGTTCAAACAAACTTGGGTAGTCACAACACGTTCAGTAGTATAGGTAGAAATACTCAAATCATAAGGTAAAGAAGACACATGCAATCCTAATCGATTGACATAGTCATAAACAATAAAAGAATAGGTCACCCCTGAGTCATACAGAACCGTTAAAAGATTACTTCCTATGGCACACTCTCCCTGTATCAGATCTTCGAATTTGGAGGCTTCCGCTCCACTCATAGTGTAAACCCTTCCTCTTGCTTGAGGTCTTGCAGTTCGCTCATTACCAACAGAAGGTTCTGTCTTGGGGTGATTACAGTCTCTGGAGATGTGTCCAGGATTTCTGCATTTGAAGTAGATGATTCCTTTGATCGTACAATCTCTGGTTGGGTGGTTCTTTCCGCATTTGAGACACTTCGACGAAGATGTCTAGGTCTAGCCAACTTTGTTGCCACTAGAATTTCCACTCGAACCTCCATCATGTGACTATGGTTGATGTTGGTTCCCTAGCGGTTGGGAATAAGGCTTCCTCTGAAAGCAATTGACATTGTTGTTATTCCCCCTTTGGAACCTAGAAGGTCCAAAGTTACGACTCCTTGTGTCCCGTGATTAATCCAATTCCTCAATCCTACAACACTTGTCCAGTAAGGCTAAGAATTGCTCAATTCCTAACGGTAGTACTGCTCTCTTCAAGTTATGTCGCAATCCTTCCTCAAACTTTTGGCATTTCCACTTTTTGTCAGGCTATAGCCGAAAATACCTCGAGAACTTCGATAAGCTTTCAAGCTTTGCTGTATACTTGCTAACTATCATGCTTCCTTGTTTAAGACTAAGAAATTCCATCTTTTTAGCGTGCCTTGCACTAGCTAGAAAATACTTCTCCAAGAATCTGTTCTTGAAGACTTCCCATGTGATCGTTGTTCCCTCAGCTTCCATAAATCGTTGGGCTCCAGTCCACCAATCTTCAGCATCTCCAACCAGCATGAAGAGAGTATAAGTTACCCTCCTATCATTAGCACATCCCATTCCTCAAAATATCTTCTCTAGCTCCTTGTTCCAAAGGCTTGCTTTCTTCGGATCGAATTCTCCTTTGAATTGAGGTGGGTTGTTGCGGTGAAATTCTGACAGGTTTTGAACTTCAGTTGTTGCCTCTTGTTGTTGAGCAACCCTCTCGTTTTGTTGTACTATGACATCCATCATCCGCTACATTCCCTCGACTGTTGCAACCATACCTCCACCACGAGCCATCACTTTCTTTCAGAGTTAGACTGAACAAAACATAAAGAAAATTAGATGTAACCTTTCAGAAACCAAATACAGAGAATCACACTGCACAAATAAGACAGACCTAACCACAAATCCAAAAGAAGACTCAAACTGGGGCTCTGATACCAGACTGGGTGTAACACCCCCTTTTTGGAGAGGGACAATCACACTGACATTACAAAATTCATAAGGGAAACAAAAACCTGATTTTTTTTTTAAATTTTGCCTGTTTATTAAATATGCGTATGAGTTTGACAATTTCTTATTTTCGCTTTTCTTAATATATATATGGTAAAACATAAACTTAGCGGAAATTAACATAAAGAACATTACATACATCCAACCAGAATATACATATCATGAGTACTTATATACATCAAAAGATCTTGATAACACATAAGTAAAAGTTTCACATGCCAAAAAATGATTGCATACATTAGCCCTCCAAAACAGCAAAAAAACATTAAGGCCCCAAAAAGCTACAAACTATATGTCAAGTCCCACAACTATTGGAGAGGATCATCAGATGGATCTTCCTCCAACTCATCGGATGATAAGATTACTAGAGGATGCACACCCTGATGATTAGGAGTCCGTGCAAAGGACACCTCACTATCCTCCCAAGGGGTATGATTCAGAGCACCCCATAGCTCCCTAACCGGCATGAAAAACTCCAATCAAGCAGTAGTATCAAAAGAAAAGAAGGGAACTCCATCCCTAGTCCTACGAATAACCACAGAAACATCTCCCGTGTATTTAATGTGCTCCGAATTCCAGTCTATCCTGCAGGTGTCTAAACCCCCATGAAACAAAACACTCACAAAACTAAGAAAATCTCGATCTGGCGCCATCACAAACACAGTTGAATTAGCATAGTAAAAAAAAAAGGTGTAGTCCCTCTTCATCTTCCCCTCGATCTATATCAGGCATACAATAATATAGCACAAAATAACGTAATAAAGATGTGAGATCCCTTACATCAATACCAATATAGCAGTAAAGAAACAGGAAAGACAGTAACACCATCCAGATACAATAAGCAACAATTACAAACATCAGTTAGCAAAATAATACTATCAGTTACTCATCAATTTAACAAATTAATTTAAGAGGCAATTTCAATAAATAATTATTTCATCAAGTATCAGATAATTGAACAGGTATACAATGTCACAATGAAAAACAGACTAACTATACATATACATAATGTACTCATTCCCTACTCCATGGAGCTAAATATAATTTCTCGGAGAGAATGATCTGGAAGACATGTTTGTATCTCGTTAGCCTCAAATCAAGTGCTAAAATTTCTCAATATTATCAAATTGTGCAACAGGGCTTTATACAAGACATTCTACACCAGATCGTGATTGGGGTGAGTGTCTCGGTCCAGATCGTCGGTGTGTTTGCATCGGTCTGACCCACAACTCAGTGGAGCTACCAACTAGCTATTGTGGAAAACCTGTACCCCGGCGCCCCCAAGGTCAACCAATGACCTACACTAAGACCATCGCATCCGCACTAAGATGTAATTCATTTCCTAGGCATACAACCTTAACAAATAGTCGCCTAGACTTTTACTATGCAAGACCAATGATCTAATGCATGAACAATAAACAATCACATGATTCAAAATAACCACCACTAGGCTCAATAGGATATTAATCCATCACATAATTTCAAAGTAGCCACCACTAGGCTTAACAAGATATTAATCCATCATATAATTCAAAGCAGCCACCACTAGGCTCAACTTTCCAACATCTTTCACAAAGTTCATACTACTTTAATTTGCAAACCTTTTTTCCATGACTTATAGAAAACTCTCTTAATTTAAGTCCTCGACTTTATAAATCACTAAATCACTAAATTCATTAAGTTCTTAAACATTGTTTCAAACCCATTTTAAACCACTTGGCCAAAAATCACTCTTGAAGTAGGTAAAAATATTATATTTTCTCTTATTCATTTTATGAGTCCCTAATTATATTTCGAAATTATGTAATTACTTAAGTTCCTACTTGATACAAAAAATATTGCCTTGATTGCCCCACATGGCTGTGAACCCTAAGGGTCATTGGACCTAAAATTTTCATCTTGTTTCATCGTTGTTCACCCTTAAGCAATTTCTTGTTAACCTAAGCTTCTAAGTTCCAATTCACCACAAAACTTGTCTTAGATATCCCATTTTCTTTTCCTCTTGGCCGAGACCTCCACCAAAGATTTCTAGTCCCTAAATTTTCATCATTTTATCAATTACTTATCACCTAATTTCTTAAATACTAAATTAATATAAGGATTTTATATTGCACCCTTAATTAGGCCACTTGGCCATGAGCCACTCCTCACAAGTGGTTAAGAGGCCGTTACCTTTCATACAAAATTTCAAGCATCCAAAACATCATTATTTATTAATTTCACATAATAGCACATTCACGCACAAATTCAAGCAATATAAATTACACAAGTTAAATAAAGATAAATCACCAAAAACCATACAATCAAGTGGATGAATCCTCACATAGATCCTTCATTTTCAACCTAAAAATTCGTTTCTCACCACCAAGAATGGTTGATGAGGTTAATCTCCCTCTTATCTTAAGAGAAAACAAGAAAAAGAAACTCCTCGATGCTTTCTTGAAGATTTTGTCCTACACCACCACCAAACCCTAAAAGATTCAAACCCACACAATCAACATCTAAAGCTTGAAAAAGAGAAGACCATTGACCAAGGAGATGGCCTTGAATCACGAAAAAGAGAAGAGAAAATGGAGATCAAAGATCTTACCTCAAAAGCCTCAAGCTAAAACTTGAAAGAAAATGATGAAGATGGAAAAACAAGGTGGTGACCACAACAAGGAAAAGCTTCCAAATGATGAGTAGATTCTAAAACTAGAAGTGATTTGGAAAAACAAATATGGGTGGTGGGAAAAAGGGGTTTGGCTGTGAGCATTGAGAGAAAAGAGAGAAGAGAAAAAATGAGAGAAAAAGAGAGAAAGAAAGGTGGAAACTTTTTTTTGAGATGAAAAAGTGATCTAAATAGTTAAATGATAGATGAAAATATGGTCATCTTTGCTCCATAAAACCGTGTGGCTATCCAAAGGAGAGAGAAATGGGGCTCCTCCAACAAGCCTTGATAGAAAACTTCTCCATTAAGTTTAGAGGAAGCTTCTTAAGGAAGCTTGGTTTCACTTTTTTAAAAAAGTCAAGGATGATGTCATCCATATAATGTCATAAAGTGAACACTCTAGAAAGATAACTTGTACTTTACTAAAAATTTATTATCCAGTGGACAAAAGTTACAGTTAACAAAACTAGTATTTATTGTCCGTTGGATAATAGGACGTACACGAATTTTATTTGTCAGAAAAAATCTCGAAAAATGAAAACTTCGTAAACTGTGTCCGGCTTCAGGTTTAGTAAGATCCCCCGGCCCCATTTCACAATCCAAAATTTTTTGGCCTCAGAAAAATATTATTTTTCCTGCCCCGCTTAATGCGCATGCAAATCGAGAAATATAATAAAATAATCAAAGTCACCCAAATAATTCACAAAAATTCATAAAAATCACAAATATTATAGATGAAAGCGTATATAACAGAAAATAAGAAATTTTTGGGGTGTTACACTCATCATGTAAATCTTTTGAAAAAGAAATTGAGGATTTTAAAATTACTCTTGTAAAATTTACCTTTGAAAGAGACAACTTGAATGTGTTACTAGGGAAACAAAAATGTGTTTTTCAAAAAGCTGGTTTAGGGTATAATCCTAATAACTAACAAAAGTCTTACAAGAATTTCTTTGTTTCCTCAAGTACATCAAGTAGCCGCTTTATCAAATGCTTTTATTGTGGGAGGAAAGGGCATAGTGCATCTACATGCAATGTTAGAAAGAACATAAACACTAAGGTTGGAACTAAAATGGTTTGGGATCCTAATGGCACCTTGTCTAAGTCTAACACACAAGGACCCAAGATAATTTGGGTACCAAATGTTAAAATCTTGAATGTGTGTTATAGGTGTGTTTGAAGACCAAAAACTTAAGTTGGTATCTTGATAGTGGATGCTCCAAGCACATGACGAGTGATGACTCTAAGTTCTCATTTCTTGCACCAAAGAAGTATGGTCATCTCACATATGGGGACAACATTAAAGGAAGGATCATTGGTGTTGGAAAAGTTGGTAAGAATTCCTCCACTTCAATTGATAATGTCTTGTATGTAGAAGGACTCAAACACAACTTGCTAAGCATTAGTCAATTATGTGATAAAGATAATAGAGTTATATTTGATTCTAATTATTGCATAAATAAGGGTAAGGATGACAAGCAAGTTAAGTTTGTTGTTCATAGAATTGATAACATATATATGATTAACCTTGATGATATTATCTCTCAAAATGTAATATGTCTTATGAGTAAAGAGAGTGATTCATGGCTATGGCATAAGAGAATTGCACACATTCATATGGATCACCTAAACAAACTTATTTCTAAAGATTTAGTGATTGGTCTTCCAAAGCTCAAATTTGAGAAAAATAAACTTTGTGATACATATCAAAAGGGTAAAAGTTTCTTTCAAAGCTAAAAATGTTGTTTCTTCTACTAGACCTTTACAACTTTTGCACATAGATCTTTTTGGACCATCAAGAATTATGAGCTTTGGGGGTAACTACTATGTTTTTGTGGTTGTGGATGATTACTCTAGATACACATGGACTCTATTCCTTGCTCATAAGAATGATTTAATAACCACAACGCAATCGTCATTGTGCCACAATCACTAAATTTAGACGTGCTACAATCTCAACAACAATCTTTTCAAAAATTTTCATTATACATAGATAGAAAATATGAGCCTCGAATGAAGCATATTTAGTACCCAACCATTTAAAATACAACCACTAGAGGAAAAACATATTCCATATATAAATATATTCATCATTTACACAAAGCACTGGTAACACGAAACATAATACTTACATGTTCAAATAAAATATAGCGGTTACAAAAGCACTAAAGGGGGAAAGTAGTAACCCTGGGATAGGTACTACTAGCAGACAAAGCCGCAACCCCTATATAGGTGTGATTGGGGTGAAATCCGCAAGTGTACGGTTTCGTCGTCAAGTAATAAAATATCGAATCCACAGGGACTATGTTTATGAATACCAATTAACTAATTAATTCAATTAAATTAAACAAAAGAGAATATAATTGTTGAACAAGAACGTAGAAACCAAACAATTAAATAAATAAAAGTTAAGACGCAAAATTGAGAATAAAAATAGCAAATTGTTGAGAAAAGATTTCAGAATTAAGAAAGCTTCCAGGATTGGGGTTAACCACAATGATACAAGACTCCTAATTGACAATCCTCTTATTAACACTTGAAATTCAATTGAAGGTGAATTACCCTAAATTAGTTAATGTTCCCTTTCAAGATACAAGAAGCGTGCCCAATTAAACCAATTCCTACTCTCGTGGTAATTGAATTTAAATTGAACCCATTACGTTTTTGGTAATTCATTAATCCTCGAAAGGCTAAACCTACTCTCGTGATTTAAACCTTAAGTTCAATTCTTATATTTCCAACACCTAGGTTCACCTTTCAAGACGTCCCTAGATATCTATGAGATGCAAATAAGTGGCCAAACAAATTCACATGAATAATCGCAATAAGGATTGAATCAACAACATTCAAGATTAATAAAAGGGGTAAACAATATCAATTAATCATTATCAACGTATCAAAGGGCATTGCCCAATCCTAGAAACAAAAGGGAACTACTCAGACATGGAGAAGAAGAAACTAGAATTCATGTTCCAAGAACAACCAAACCCGTAATCCATGAGAGAAGAGAGGAAGATGAAGATCAAGAGCCTCCAATGTGCCTCCTTCTAACCAAAAACGAACCCTAATGTTGTCTTCAGAATATCTATATATACCCATGGGTTGAAACTGGTTCAAGCCCATAAGAAAAGAGAAAAACGGACTTAAACATCTGACACGCACCCCGAACCACGGCCGTGGTGGCCACCACGGCCTGGCCGTGGTTGGTTCTGGGTTCATGATTTTTATGCTGTCTCTCAACCACGGCCGTGGTGGCCACCACGGCCAGGCCGTGGTTGGTTCTGGAAACTCCCTTTTTGCTTTTTCACGCATTGCTCGATCCATGGCCGTGGTTCAGACCACGGGCAGCCGTGGAACTTTCTCGGAATGAGCTTTTTGTCCCAATTTGCTACCCTTTAAGCTCCAACTTCAATTGTGCAAGCTTTCCATCCATTTCAAGGCCAATTAAGCACCAATCCTGCACAACAACACCAAAAACACCGCAGTTATCCGAACTAAAGGGAAAAACAAACAAAAAGGGAAACTAAAATGCCTAGAATGTATAAAAATGCATGCAAACACATGAACAAAATAAGATGTTGTTTCACACACATCAAAATACCTCCAAGCTTAAGATTTTGCTTGTCCCCAAGCAATAACTAAGACCAAACCAAGGAGTGGGATCAAAAGACAATAATAAATGAGGAACCCGAGAAAACATCCAATCAAGCAATAGGCAAAGACAAACTAAGAAATAGAGAGGTAATCAAAATCAAGTCCAATTAGAGGCTAAAGTTCTCAGAAATCATGCTCCTCACTAAATTAGGATCACTCTACTAACCACACTCAAAGTGTTCAAGGATGAAGACAATGCGCTCAATATTCCTCAAAGAAAATGCACTTCCATAAGCTTGATAAGAAACCAAATTTCCACTAATAATCAGCATGAATGCAAGAATCAAAAGGTCTTTCAAGGGATATAATGGGGCCATGGGAATGATGTCAGGAAGGATAAAGAAAGGAGGGTATGCACAAAGGGCTAACAACATTTTCAACAAGCACAAGAAACCCAATAGAACATACACGGAGCAAAGACAATTTTCAATCAAGGCATAATTCCACATTTTCTCCCTTTCTTTTCAAGCTTTCATCTCAAGCTTTTCTTTTATTTTGTTTTCCTTTTTTTTTTTTTAAGAGGGGAGAGACCTCATTTTCAAAACACATGATTCCCAATACAACATTCAAACTCAGATTGCTCCATTCAATATTCTAAATGATCACCGACAATGTATCATCATAGGCATCAAGAAAACAATTATACAATAGGCTCAAAATGGGCAACTAGAGGATGAAAGTGTAACAAATTCAGAAGGCCAGAAAAATACCTAAGATGCCTTAATCACATTCAAGCATGCAAACCAAGATTTCGCCTCAAAATGGTTTCAAATCAAGTTCTAGAACACAAAATCAATGAGGAATGACCACTCAACACAAAAAATGGGATGAAAAATCATATAGTGAATAAATCCCATACAGGCTCAAAACTCACTTTTAGAGGTTCAAAAATCAATGAGAAGCACAAATTCAGAGAACATATGCTAATTATCAACTATCAAGAAATCACCTCCACTATCAATTAAAGACAATGCCTATTGCCTACCACAAGAATCAATAAATTGGGTTCCAAATCAATTATCATCTCAAAATCCCCAAAAGAGAGGGGGACAAGGTTCAACCAAAAAGCAGAAATATAAGATGGTGTGAAAATGCAATGCAAAATGAGATATGGGAATGCATGATAATGAAGATAAAAATAAAAATGAAAAATAAATACCCAAGCTTAGACCTTACATTGTCCCCAATGTAAAAATCTAAAACTATGGAAGGAATAAATGAAAAGAACTCACTGCGGTGGTGGAAAAAGGAGACGTGTAGCCATGAACTCGAACATCCGGTCTAAAACTCCATTTTTTTTTTTGTGGCCGACAGCTATATACATCCCCCTACAAAGGCTCCGAACTCAGGGAGGCACCAAAGCCGACTCAACAATAGCTAACTAAGAAACAAAAATAAAAAAAAAGTGTTAATCAATAAAAATAAGAAAATAAAGGAAAAGAGATAGAATGTTGGGTTGCCTCCCAAGAAGCGCTAAGTTATAGTCATTAGCTTGACTGTGAGTTTGTTCTATGCTTAGGTGATGTCAATAGAGTGGTACTCAGTCCCCACTCCATCTTCATAGTGTTGCACTCTCTGGCCGTTTATCAGAAATGTCTTCTGGCCTTCTATCTTCACCTCAAGCACACTATAGGATAAGACTCGAACAATCTCATATGGCCCCGGACCATTTCGACCACAACTTACCTGGACAGAAACGTAGAAGCGAGTTATCAACAAGAACTTTATCCCCTGGTTTAAATTCACGCTTCTTGACACACTTGTCATCCCGCTTCTTTGGTCCTTTCTTGCAGGGCTTGACCTTCTCGAACTTGGAAGCAACCTTGGGCAAGGTCTCCTCTAATACAAACATGAGTCACAGATTCTCGCATACCGAAAGTACAACTCGTCCACATCATCAGTAGCATATATGCGATTACATGAATTAGAGGAATTAAGATTTTTTTCAGAATTGAAAACATTAAAAACTACTTCCTCATTATTCAATCGCAAAGTCAATTTCCCTTCGTGGACATCAATAATTGCCCTTCCAGTGGCGAGGAATGGTCGCCCAAGTATGAGCGGCATTTTAGCATCCGCTTCCATGTCAAGCACAACAAAATCAACGGGTAAAAAAAAACTTACCCACTCTGATAGGAACATCCTCCAAGATGCCTACGGGGTACTTGACGGACCGATCCGCCAACTGAAGTGAAATAGTTGTGGGTTTCAGCTCACCCACCTCCAACTTCTTGCACACAGAAAGGGGCATAAGACTGACACTAGCCCCTAAGTCACACAGAGCTTTATCAAAATTTGTGTTACCAATCAAGCAAGGAATAGAGAAGCTACCTGGATCTTTTAGCTTAGGAGGCAATTTATTTTGAATTAAAGCACTACACTCCTCAGTTAAAGCTACGGTCTCATATTCATCAAGCTTTCTCTTATTAGACAAAATGTCCTTAAGAAATCTAGCATAGGTAGGCATTTGTTTCAACGCCTCAGTGAAGGGTACATTAATGTACAATTTCTTAAGGACCTCTAGGAACTTCCCAAATTGCATATCTAGCTTGGCCTTAGCCAATCTTTGAGGGAATGGTACAGGGGGTTGGTATGGTTCAGGGGGTACATACCTAGACACCTTTTCATTAATTTCCTCTTCCTCTAAGGGTTGTGTCTTAGTGTCTTTTTCCTCATTCCCCTCATCTTTGTCACTCACCTCCTTACCCTTGGGATCCTCTAATGTCTTACCACTTCTCAAACTAACTGCCATGCAGTGTTCATTACCTGGATTCATTTCAGGCTGACCAGGAAATTTACCTTGTTGCCTATGTGAAGTGCCTGCAAGTTGGGCAATCTGAGTTTCTAACAATTTATTATGAATGGCCAAATTTTCAACTTTAGATGACAACTCTCTAATGGCCTCAGTCACAACTTGCCCATGTTGCCTAAACTCCTCATTTTGCTTAGCTTGACTCTCAACAAAATTCTCAAGAAGAGACTCAAGTTTAGAGTTTTGTACCTGTTGGAGTCCAGAAGAGGGTTTACCACTACCTTGCCCTGCTTGGTGTTGACTATTCCGGTAGGAGAAGTTAGGATGTGACTTCCAACCGGGGTTGTAAGTTTGAGAATATGGATCATTCCTCCCCTTTTGGTTGAAGTCATGGAAATTGTGGCATGATTCCACTTGCTCCACTGGTGCACCTTGTGAAGAGCCAATTCCAACTTGGCATTCAACACCTATGTGTCCCTGTGCTCCACAAATCTCACAAAAATTGTTAGAGGCACCTATGGCATTTACATGAGCCTTTTTTCAAGCATGTCAAAACGTTTATTCAAAGAATCAAATTTTGACATAATTAAATCAACTCCGTCTACCTCAAACTTACCTCCCGAGAGTTTTCTCGGGTTATTACCTCTTTCATTTGCCCATTGGTGATGATTTGTGGCAACACTCTCAATGATCTCATAGGCTTCGTCAGTCTTCTATTCATCAAAGCTCCACCGGTGCGGAGTCTAGAGACACCTTCGAAGAATATTCCAGCCCATTATAGAAGGTGTGGACGATCAACCATTTTTCTAACCCATGGTGTGGGGGCTTCCAAGCAAAGCCTTGTATCTATCCCAAGCTTCCGACAATGATTCACCATCTTTCGAACAAAGCTTGTGATTTGGGTCCTCGAGATGAGCGGTCTTGGATGGTGGAAAGAATTTGTTCAAGAAAGTTTGCTCCAATTGGTCCCAAGAAGTGATGGTCTCAGCGGGAATTGACCTCAACCAAGCCCTAGCTCTATCTCTCAATGATAATGGAAATAGGCGAAGACGAATAGCATCACCAGAGGCACCTTCAATCTTGAGGGTCTCACAGAATTCCAAGAACATATCCACATGATCGTTTGGGTCCTCTCGATGGCAATCCTCCAAACCGGTTCGCCTTATCATGGTGAGTAAAGCGGGTGGTATGGTGAACTGTCTAGCTTCAATGTCCGGCCGAGCAATTCCTAACGCAAACCCCGAGCATTAGGGATTGCATACTCTTTAAGAGGTCTATTATCGGCAGTGCAGCCATGACAAGCGTTGGCTCAAGTCTATCTCTTACTCTTTGGCTTTGTTGTCTTCTTCTTCTCGAAGGGTTCTTTCAATTTCGGGATCGCTTCTTCAAGAGTCCCAAAACATCTAGTTCTTCGCATAAACAAGAGAATTACCTGTAGACACTCAAAGAGAAAACAAGAAAGTAGTAAAAAGGTTTAAAATAATTAAATTAAAAATTTAAGCGATATTCAAGAAGAACACAAGTCCCAACAACGGTGCCAAAAACTTGATTGGGGTGAAATCCGCAAGTGTACGG
Source organism: Ormosia emarginata (assembly GCA_029884605.1). NCBI lineage: Eukaryota > Viridiplantae > Streptophyta > Magnoliopsida > Fabales > Fabaceae > Ormosia > Ormosia emarginata. The sequence continues at coordinate 74,913,392 of JAQQTP010000088.1, forward strand.
TTTTCGTCGTCAAGTAATAAAATATCGAATCCACAGGGACTATGTTTATGAATACCAATTAACTAATTAATTCAATTAAATTAAACAAAAGAGAATATAATTGTTGAACAAGAACGTAGAAACCAAACAATTAAATAAATAAAAGTTAAGACGCAAAATTGAGAATAAAAATAGCAAATTGTTGAGAAAAGATTTGAGAATTAAGAAAGCTTCCAGGATTGGGGTTAACCACAATGATACAAGACTCTAATTGACAATCCTCTTATTAACACTTGAAATTCAATTGAAGGTGAATTACCCTAAATTAGTTAATGTTCCCTTTCAAGATACAAGAACCGTGCCCAATTAAACCAATTCCTACTCGTGGTAATTGAATTTAAATTGAACCCATTACGTTTTTTGGTAATTCATTAATCCTCGAAAAGCTAAACCTACTCTCGTGATTTAAACCTTAAGTTCAATTCTTATATTTCCAACACCTAGGTTCACCTTTCAGTACGTCCCTAGATATCTATGAGATGCAAATAAGTGACCAGCAAATTCACATGAATAATCGCAATAAGGATTGAATCAACAACATTCAAGATTAATAAAAGGGGTAAACAATATCAATTAATCATTATCAACGTATCAAAGGGCATTGCCCAATCCTAGAAACAAAAGGGAACTACTCAGACATGGAGAAGAAGAAACTAGAATTCATGTTCCAAGAACAACCAAACCCGTAATCCATGAGAGAAGAGAGGAAGATGAAGATCAAGAGCCTCCAATGTGCCTCCTTCTAACCAAAAACGAACCCAAATGTTGTCTTCAGAATATCTATATATACCCATGGGTTGAAACTGGTTCAAGCCCATAAGAAAAGAGAAAAACGGACTTAAACATCGACACGCACCCGAACCACGGCGTGGTGGCCACCACGGCCTGGCCGTGGTTGGTTCTGGGTTCATGATTTTTATGCTGTCTCTCAACCACGGCCGTGGTGGCCACCACGGCCAGGCCGTGGTTGGTTCTGGAAACTCCCTTTTTGCTTTTTCACGCAGCTGCTCGATCCATGGCCGTGGTTCAGACCACGGGCAGGCCGTGGAACTCTCTGGAATGAGCTTTTTGTCCCAATTTGCTACCCTTTAAGCTCCAACTTCAATTGTGCAAGCTTTCCATCCATTTCAAAGCCAATTAAGCACCAATCCTGCACAACAACACCAAAAACACCGCAGTTATCCGAACTAAAGGGAAAAACAAACAAAAAGGGAAACTAAAATGCCTAGAATGTATAAAAATGCATGCAAACACATGAACAAAATAAGATGTTGTTTCACACACATCAAGGTGACGCTCAATGTCTCAGTCGACACGTCAAACATCAATGCCCCCATAAAGTTGCACCCGTACGTAACAAGAGAAATCTCGTCCAGACACTATATCGAAAGTAATAAATCAACCCAATCAAATCAGTAGGGGTATGGTCTCTCCTCTTCTTCCTCACGATCTTTTATCAAATATAAATATAAAACAGAAATACAAAGATACAGGAAAGAGGTGAAACATCATACTTACATTACTAATTATGGCAGTAAAGAAACATAATAGCGCAGGATGCTTACATAACTGAGTAACAACATTTAAGCAGCAGTAATCACATACGATAAAAGAAACAACAACAGAATCTCAGATAATAAACAATAAAATAGTTCAAATAATCATAACATTATTTAAAGCAATAGTTCAATCATCATATAATGAGTGCCAATGATATAATATAAATGAGTGCCAAATGATATGCTGACCCACTATGCTGACTCACAGTGCCGACTCACAATGCTGACTCACAATACCGACTCACAATGCCGACTCACAATGCATGTGCACTTGGTACCAAGAATTTCTACTCCATGGAGATATATCAATATCAAATATGAACATTCCAGAAGATCTGTCCCCCTCAATGATAGTCTATGCCGGACCACGAAGAGAATAGTACTTTGTCGGGCCCGTAATGCATTGCAATCGGTTTATCATGGCCAAGGGTATATAGAGTGATAACATCATCACGAAATGAACCACCGCGCCTTACGCGCCCCATAGATCCATCAGGGATCACACCATCCAATCCTTATTCATTCACCACAAAAAGAATAGTAATTTGTCAGGCTCGTAATACGTGTATTCGACTTTCACCACGCCTGACGCTCCCCATAGATCCATCACAGATCACACTATTCAATTCTCGTTCATAGGCTCATACAACCTTTTAACAATCATCGATTGAGCAAATATTCAATGCATGTTGACTCAGTACATAATCATAGGCTCATCCAGCCTTTTAACAGTAATCGACTGAGCAAATGTTTAATGCATGTTGACTTCATACACAATCATGTATATTTCACAATAACACTTTTCCATCATATGCCACAATTTGGCCAAATTAAGCATCAACAGAATTCTAGTCCTAAACACAGACCCACAATAGTATAGTATTAATTTCTCAAGAGTGATAGCACACTTTTAGAGGTTTATTTTGGGTTTCACTGTAATTAACATCTCTTATGAATTCATTCTCTAGAGGGATTCTCTTGAAGTCCTTATTCAATCTTGGTTCCTTTCGATTAGTCAAGCCCTTCAATCTAATCAAATCATGCTTACTTGAAACTACTATAAGGTTTTACAAGTCTCACAAACTCTCTTGTTCTTTCCTTATGTTCAAAATCATTCTAATATATAAGATAAGGTCTTATTCTTTATTCTTTTCATTTTATGAACTCTTAACGAATCTAGAATTCTCTAATCATCTAAGTCTCCATTTTAGCACTACATTTTGTGGCATTTTGCCTTAAGGATCCGTGAGCCTCATTATAACAAAGTCTAACCCTTTTTCCTTCACCACAAGGTTGATCACTTATCATTTAATCACTTAAGACCCAAGGTTACACAAGGATCACAACTTAAACCAATAAATCTCCTAGAGGCCGTGAGCCTCCCAATAGTATAAATCTAACTAATCTTTCCACCACATTGTTAGTTACTTTTATTAAATTACTTAAGTTCCAAAGTTGCTACAAATTTAAGTCTTGAACCCTAACAATTATCCAAGAGGTCGTGGGCCTCCCAAAGGGTAAGAACCCAAAGTTTTCCATTTCATTTCATTTGCTCTTTAACTCTTCATCACCTAAGTTCCAATCTTTACAAAACCACACTTCGAACACCCAAAAATTTGGCCTCTTGGCCGCGAATCCAAAAGGGCAAAGAACCCTAAAATTTCTCCACATAACAATTTAAGCAATCCAATATATTTTTACATAGTCATCAAGACATATAATGACATTCAATAAATCATATAAGTCAAAATAGCACAAGACCATGAAGAAAATCACAACTAAGAGAGCAATCCCACGTGGATTCCTCATCAACAACATAAAGAAAACATTCCCTCACCAACAAGATAGGTTGAAGAGGATTATCTCCCTCTTACCTATTGAAGACAACACAAGAAAGCAAGCCTCTTGGTCCCTTGTAGAGATTTTCGTCCTACACCTTCAAGAAAACCCTAACAACATCAAAACTCACCAAAATCATCATCAAAGCTTAGAAAAGGAACCCTTAATCATCTAAGGGATCAAGAATCACAAAAATGGGGAGGAAAGGTGATAAAACTATGAACTTTACCTTAAAGTCTCTAACTTTGAAGCTTGATGGAACAAAAATGAAAATGGTGGATTTTGGTGGTGGTCACAAAAGAGAAAATGTTCTAGGTAATGAGAAATGGTAGGAAGTGAGGGTGGTTGAAAGAAAAGCTTGGAGAACCCCAAAAATAGTGTCTTGGCCATGAGGTGGGTGAGAAAATGGAGAGGAGGAGTTTGAGTTTTTGAAGATGTCTTCCAATAAGAATGAAACCTCGTAAACCATGTCTGACCTTGGATTTAGTAAGATTCCCCGTTGACGCTTTCACAGTTCAAGGTTCTCAGAAAAAATATCTCATTTTCTCGGCTCCGCTCAGTGTGCACGTAAAATGAGAAATAATATTAAAATATTCCACGTATTCGAAAAAATCCAGAAAAATTCACAAAATTCACAAATATAATAAAACGACTATTTATCTTGAAATTATTAATTTTCGGGGTGTTACAATGCCTTTCATGCATTTAGGAAACTTGCAAAGGTTATTCAAAATAAGAAGAATTGTAGCATTGCATCCATAAGAAATGATCATGGTGGGGAATTTGAAAATCATGAATTTGAAATGTTTTGCAATGAAACTAACATTGAGCATAATTTTTTTGCTCCTAGAACTCTACAACAAAATAGAGTGGTTGAAAGAAAAAATCGATCTTTAAAAGAGTTAGCAAGAATTATGCTCAATGAAATAAGTCTTCCTAAGTATTTTTGGGGGGATGCAGTAAGTACTGCCTGCTATGTTATGAATATGGTTCTAATAAGGCCCATTTTAAAGAAAACTCCCTATGAACTATACAAAGGAAGGAAACCAAACATTTCCCACTTTCATGTCTTTGGTTGCAAATGCTTTGTTTTAAACAATTAAAAAGATAACCTAGGCAAGTTTGATGCTAAATTCGATGAGAGAATATTTCTTGGTTACTTACTTAGTAGTAAATCCTTTCGAATTTATAAAAAGAGAACTATGACTATTGAAGAATCAATACATGTTGCTTTTTATGAAACTAGCCCAAATGAGTTGAGAAAGGAGTTTGTTGATGATGTTGCAGAAATCTTGACAAAAACACATATGGAGAATCAAGAGAAAGAGCCCAAGAAGTAAGAAGAGAGACCCTTTGATCCCCTAAGGCAAGAAGATTCAAAAATCATGGACCTACCCAAGGAATAGAGGACATCAAGATATCATCCTCTTGACAAGGTGATAGGTAATGTATCAAAAGAGTAATTACTCGAAACTCTCATAGAAATGCATGCAACCATATGTGTAACGCCCCTTTTTAAGGAGGGAATGTCACACCAAAAAGGATAATGCAGAAATAAAACATAAATTAAGACTCGATTCATTATAAAATAGATAATCCTGTTTAGTTGTAAATCATATAAGTAATTTGGCGAATACTTTTTTTCGTTGCTTTGTTGTAAGAAAATGATAAAACATAATTACAGCAGAATCAACATAAGAAATAAACCATACATCATACATACATATATATATACATATATATATATATATATATATATATATATATATATATATATATATATATATAGCTATATCATACTTGTTTAGTTACATCATTAGATATACAAAATAAGCAAAAGCTTTACTCGTCCCAAAATGATTACACATATACCGCCCACCAAAAAGACAAAATATTAGGCCCTCAAAAGATTTACAGATAACCATCAGTGGCTATCGACAGCATCCACCCCTAAAACTAACGAGAAGGAACCGTGGCTGGGTCCTCCTCGAAGTCTTCATCGTCAGAGGAAATCCTCATCGGAGTAACCGAGTTACAAGCGAGGGCTCGAGCAGAGGATAAAAATGAATCCTCCCGTGGAGTGTAGTAAAGATCACTCCACATATCATGAACGGGTAAATAAAACTCTAAATGAACATTTACAGTGATGTTAAAAATAGGTGGGTCATAACGGCCCCAAGCCAAAGATGTCGTCGCGTCCCCACGTTAGACGCAACAATCCGTATGTAGGTTAATGTGCCAACAGTCTGAACCTCCGTGAAAAATCAACTTAACATAACCCAAAAAGCTACGTGGTCGGGACGTCATGCTCCAAACAGGTACTAATCAAAATCGGGCCAAAAGTCGGGGAACTCGTGCACTTCCCCTTCTTCACCAACGTCTTTAGAGAAACAAATAAATGTACATAATAGCATAAATACAGAAAAGAGGTGAGACATCCTACATTCAATACCAATTATGGAAGTAAAGAAACAGAACGGCGCAGGACGCCCTCATAGCATAACAAGAATAATAATTAGCATCAAGATTCACATAATAAATAGATTGACAATTCCAGGCTGTTATACATCAATAAACAACGGTTCCATCAACATATGAATAAATAAATGTCAAATGATATGTTGACTCAGTATACACGTGCACATGATACCAAAATCCAATATTCGGTACTACAATTCGTATTCCATAGAGCTAAACACAATTTTGGGGATAATGATCCACAAGACATGCCTATATCATGTCAAGTATATTCAATGTAACAGTCCCAACCACCTCATTCGGTACCCGCTGGTCTGTTCATCAATGTCCCAGCCACCTCAGTCGGTATCCACTGGTCTGTCCATTGATGTCCCAGCCATCTCATTTGGTACCACCTCATTTGGTACCCACTGGTCTGCCCATTGGTGTCCTAGCCACCTCATTTGGTACCCGCTGGTCTGCCCATCGAACTTTCACAATGCATGATGACTTAATGCATATACATGTATATTCAACAAATGATATAATCATCCATAACATATCACAATTTGTCCAAGTTAAACATCAATAATTCTTTGGTCCCACTCATGGACCCACAATAACATAGCATCAAGTTCACAAAAGTAGTAAAACACTCTTTAAGGTTCATTCTGAAATTTCACTTTAGTCTAACAATTCCTATAAAGTCTTTCTCTTGAGGAATTCTTTTAATTAATCAAGTTCTTCATTTTACTTTAATTGTAAAACCTTTATACTGAGCCCTAATATCATCTCACATATAACTAGATGATTTTACTCTAGGCGCCATCTCTTCAGCGCCTGAGTGCTGGTTGAGCGCCTGGGCGTTCAACACGAAGCGCCTGGGCATTCAACACGAAGTGCCTGAGCGCTCATCGAGTTGCGTTGTAGGAAAATTTTCTGGGTGTTGAGTGCTTAGGCGTCCAAGCTCTAGCGCCTGAGCGCCGTTTGAGCGCCTGAGCGCTAGTGCATCAACAAGATTTCTACAGAACTCATTTTCTACAGAATCTTGATCCCCATGTCAAGGTTTTCTCATCAATCTCAAGCAATCCAATACATGGCTCATAGTCATTAAGATACACAATGAAAATTAATATATTCATACACATCAAAATAGCAACAAAATTATGAAAAATAATACAATAAAGAGGGGTAATCCCATATGGATTCCCTCATCAATAACACCAAACAAACGTTTCCTCACCACCAAGATAGGTTGAAGAGGATTATCTCCCTCTTACCTATTGAAGACAACACAAGAAAACAAGTTCCTTTATTCTTGAATTTCATCCTCCACCTTCAAGAAAATCCTAGGGTGAGCAACTTTCAAAATGTTCACTCAAACCATGAAAAGAGGAGTCCTTGATCACATAAGTGACCAAGCAAAATGAAAAAGAGAAGAAAGGAGAAGAAAGTTAAGAACTTTACCTCAAAAGCTTCAAGCTTGGGCTTTAATGGTGGAAAATGGAGAAGGGAAAACTAATGGATGACCACCAAAGAGAAATATCTTAGAAGGATGAGAGGATGCTAGAAATGGAAGTAGTTTAGCAAATTAGTGGAGGTTGTCTCCAAGTGTGGGTGCCGTGGAAGAAGAAGAAGAAGACGGAAAGAGGAAGAGATGAGCTTGAAAGAAAATGAGAGAAGGGAAATAGTAGAGAGAGAAAGTAATAGATTATTGTGTTTTGAAATTAGAAATGAAGGTGATAAAGTGAGAAACAAATTTTGGATCCCCTAAAATTTGGTCCTTGTCGTGGAACAAGAGAGAAATAGAGAAGAGGGAGATGGCTTCTTGCATTGATTAGGAAATTTCTACGAAGTTTCCTTGAGAAGCTTTGGTTTGATTTTGTAAAAAGTCAACTTGATTAGATATAAAGTAGATTTATAGATAAGGTGATAAGGATTTTTACTACAAGCTATTATTCAATGGACAATTGTTACAGTTAATAGCACTAGTATTTATTGTCCAATAGATAATAAATTGTACAATGATTTTTATTTATCAAATAAAAATCTCAAAAAACGCAAATCTCGTAACTCGGTTGCTCCGATGAGCATTTCCTTTGACAAGGAAGACCCTGAGGAGGATCCGACCACGGTTCCTTCTCGTTAGTTTTAGGGGCTGATGCTGTTGATAGCCACTGATGGCTATATGTAAATCTTTTGGGGGCCTGATGTTTTGTCTCTTTTTGGTGGGCTGTAAATGTGTAATCATTTTGGGGCATGTAAAGCTTCTGTTTTTTTTTTTTATATATCTGATGATGTATGTAAACAAGTATGATATATGTATATATATATATAAGTATGATGTATGAATGTATGGTTTGCTTCTCATGTTAATTTCTGCTGTGATTGTGTTTTATCATTTTCTTACAAAAAAAAAGAATTCGCCAAATTATTTATATGATTACAACTAAACAGGCTTATCTATATTATAATGAACTGGGTCTTAGTTTATAGTTTTGTTTTCATTTCGTGGTTATGGTGTGACGTTTCCTTCCTCAAAAAGGGGTGTTACACTAGTTTGGTATTAGAGCCCCGGTTTAAGTTTTCTTTTGGGTCTTTGTGGTTAGGTCTGTCTTGTTTGTGTTGTGTGATTCTCTGTGTTTGATATTCCGAAAGGATGCATCTAATTCGTCCATGTGTTTTTATTCAGTTTAACTCTGAAAAAGCGTAATGGCACACAGTGGAGGTATTGTTATAGCTGTTGAAGCCATGCAACGAATGACGGATGTTATTGCACAATAAACTGAGAGAGCTACTCAATAGCAAGAAATGACTGCACAATAGCTAGAAGCATCAGCAGATGCTCAAAATCTGTCAGAGTTCCATCGTAACAACCCTCCTCAATTTAAGGGGGAATTTGATCTAGAGAAGGCTAGTCTTTGGATCAAGGAGCTGGAGAAAATTTTCAAAGGCATGAACTGTGCCGATGACAAGAAAGTAACCTATGCTGCTTTCATACTGATCAGAGACGCGGAAGATTGGTGGAACGGAGCGCTGAGATTACTAGAAGTTGAAGGTTGAGTGATCACCTGGGAGGTATTCAAGGATAAATTCTTAGAGAAGTATTTCCCAACAAGTGCAAGACATGCCAAAGTGATGGAGTTCCTCAGTTTGAGGCAAGGGAACATGACTATCAGCGAGTATGCCGTGAGGTTCGAGAGCTTGTCCAAATTTTCAATGTATTTCCAACTCCAGCTGGACGAGGTGTGGAAGTGTCAAAAATTTGAAGAAGGATTGAGGCATAACGTGAAAAGGGCGATCATAACCTTAAGGATCAACTAGTTTTCAGAGCTGTTAGACACGTGTCGCCGAGTGGAAGATCTGGATCAGGCGCGGGACACGAGAAATTGTAACTTTGGGCCTACTAGGTTCCAAAGAGGAGGTGGCAACAATGCAAACTGCTTTCAGAAGAAACCTTATTCTCGACCACTGGGAAGTCAACAACACTCACCTAGTAGAGGTCCCAGTGAAGGTTCTGGTGGAAATCGAACTGGTCAGAATGTGGCGTCTATGCCAAAGTGTATGAAGTGCGGGAAGGATCATCTAACAATGGATTGCGTCATCAAAGGAGTCATCTACTTTAGATGTGGGAAACCTGGACATTTTTCCTGAGACTCTAACCAAGCCAAGGTAGAGCCTTCGGTCAACATTGCACGAGCTGCAAAACCGTATGAAGGAGGCCGAGTCTACACCATGAGTAGAGCGGAAGCCTCCGAATCTGAAGATCTGATAAAAGGAGAGGGTACCATAAGAGGTAATCTTTTGACTGTATTGTATGACTCTGGGGTAACCCACTCTTTCATTTCTTATGATTGTGTGCGACGACTTGGTTTACCTGTGTCTTCTTTACCTTTTGACTTGACTATTTCTACCCATACAGCTAAACCTGTTGTTACCACCAAAATTTATTTAAATTGTCCTTTAATTGTTGAAGGTCGAATCTTTTCTATTGATTTGATTTGTTTACCTCTTTCTCAATTAGACGTAATTTTAGGAATGGATTGATTGTCTTCTAACCATATCCTGTTAAACTATTCTAGTAAGACCATAGTTTTCTCTATGGATGAAGTTTCTAGATTTTTGTCGGCCAACCAAGTTCAAGCTTTCTTGAAAGAAAGAGCTCAGGGATACATGTTATTGTCTTCCTTAAAAGTTAAGGGCGAGGTAGATGTGAATGCAATTCTAGTGGTTAACGAGTTTCCCGAAGTCTTTCCTGATGATGTACCTCGTCTACCGCCGGAGCGGGAGATAAAGTTCACCATTGATTTTGTGCCTGGATCTGGTCCTGTATCTATAGCACCCTACAGGATGTCACTATCAGAGTTAGTTGAGCTCAAGAAGTAGTTAAAAGAACTCTTGGAGAAGCAGTTTGTTAGACCCAATGTGTCATCATGGGGAGCACTAGTGTTACTAGTCGAAAAGAAGGATGGGACTTCGCGATTGTGTGCAGACTATCGCCAGCTGAATAAGGTCACAATCAAGAATAAGTATCCACTTTCGAGGATAGACGACTTGATGGATCAACTGAAAGGAGCAGCAGTGTTCTCTAAGATTGATCTGCAATCGGGCTACCGTCAGATTCGAGTAAAGATGGAAGATATTCCCAAAATGGCTTTTCGTACCCGTTACGGTCATTACGAATATCTTGTGATGTCATTTGGTGTGATGAATGCCCCTGCCATATTCATGGATTGCATGAATAGAATCTTTCGTCCTTACTTGGACAAATTTGTTGTTATCTTCATTGACGACATTCTGATCTACTCTCGAAATCAGGAGGATCATGCTGAGCACCTCAATATAGTTCTCCATATTCTGAAGGAGAAGAAGTTGAACGCCAAACTGTCGAAGTATGAATTCTGGCTAGAAGAGGTCAAGTTTTTGGGCCATGTAATCTCAAAGGAAGGGATTGCAGTAGATCCGTTAAAGGTGGAAGTGATTCTGCAATGGGAAAGACCGAAGACGGTAACAGAAATTCGAAGCTTTATGGGATTAGCTGGATATTATGAAAGATTCATTGAGGGATTCTCTAAGATAGCAGGGCCTCTCACTTAGCTCATGAGAAAGAATCAAGCCTTTGAGTGAACTAATGCTTACGAAGAAAGTTTCCAAGAATTGAAGAAACGACTAACTACTTCACTAGTGTTAGTTCTACCTGATCCAAGTGAACCCTTCGAAGTGTACTGTGATGCTTCATACCAAGGATTAAGATGTGTGCTTATGTAAAACAAAAAAGTGGTGGCTTACGCTTTGAGGCAGTTATGAGTGCATGAGAAGAACTATCCAACACATGACCTAGAGTTAGCAGTTGTGGCATTCACTTTGAAGATATGGAGACACTTTCTTTATGGGGCGATGTTCAATGTCTTTAGCAATCACAAGAGCTTGAAGTTCCTGTATGACCAAAAAGAGTTGAATATGAGACAGCGAAGGTAGTTGGAATTTCTGAAAAATTATGATTTTCAACTTCAGTATCACCCTGGAAAGGCAAATGTCGTGACAGACACTTTAAGTAGGAAGATGCTCAGTATCTCTGCTATGATGGTCAAGGAAAAGGATTTGATAGAGCAATTCAGGGATGTATGATCTTTTGTGGAATTAGAATCGGAGAAGATTTGTATGAACATGGTCACTATTTCAAGTGAGTTAATAGAAGACATTCGAGAGAAATAGGAAGTTGACAAGTTTTTGCAAGAAGAAAAGGAGCTAATGAAGCAAGGTAGTGTGACAACATTAGAGGAAGGAACTGATGGAATCCTAGGGTTTAGAGGTAGAGTTTGTGTACCCAAAGATCAAGAGCTTAGGAAGTTTATTCTCAAACACGCTCACACAAGCAAGTTGAGTATGCATATGGGAATAACCAAGATGTACTAAGACCTAAAACGATTATTTTGGTGGCACGAAATGAAGAGTGATATTGCCAGATGTGTGTCGTCTTGTCTGGTTTGTCAGAAGGCAAATGTTGAACACCAGAGACCATCAGGAATGTTGCAACCCCTAGCTATTCTCGATTGGAAGTGGGATAACATTGTGATGGACTTTGTGGTTAGATTGCCAAAGACCAGAAAAGATTACGATTCAGTATGGGTAATCGTTGATCGACTCACGAAGTCAGCATATTTCTTACTAATCAACATAAGGTACAACATGGAGAAGTTGACTCAACTGTATATTGGTGAGATCGTTAGGATGCATGATGTGCCTATTAGTTTTATTTCTGATAGAGATCTAAGGTTCACATCAAAGTTTTGGCAGAGTTTGCAAGAAGCGTTAGGGACTAAACTTCGGTTGAGTTCTGCTTATCATCCTCAAACCGATGGTCAATCAGAAATGACGATTCAATCATTGGAGGATTTGCTTAGAGCTTGCGCTTTGGAACAGACTGGAAGTTGGGATGAAGTTTTGCCATTGGTAGAGTTCACCTATAATAATAGTTTTCATTTGAGCATAGGGATGGCACCTTATGAGGCTCTATATACACGAAGGTGCATAATACCTTTACGTTGGTATCAAGATGGAGAGCGCCTTACTGTTGGACCTGATCTTATATAACAAACGACTAAGAAAGTCAAGATGATTCAGGAAAAGATGAGGATGACTCAGAGTCGACAGAAGAGCTATGCTGACAAAAGAAGATAGCCTCTTGAGTTTAAGGAAGACGAGCATGTGTTTTTGAAAGTCACGCCTATGATTGGGGTCGGCCGAGTTCTAAAATCTAGAAAACTTACTCCCAAATTCCTTGGACCTTACCAAATTCTTCACTGGATAGGTCCAGTAGCTTACCAAGTAGCCTTACCACATTTTCTTTCTAACGTTCACAGTGTTTTCCATGTATCGCAATTGTGAAAATATATTCCTGACCCGAGCCATATCATAACACTGGACATAGTACAATTGAAAGATAACTTAACCTATGAGACACCTCCTATAAGGATTAAGGATAGAAGGGTAAAACAATTCAAAGGGAAGGAGATCCTGTTAGTAAAAGTAATATGGAATGACATAACCGAAGATGCAACGTGTGAGTTAGAAGATAAGATGAAGGAGCAATATCCACAACTATTCTAAGGTATGAAAATTTCAAGGACGAAATTTCTTTTTAGAAGGGGAGAGTTGCAATAACCCGAAAATTGCTAGTTTCATGATAAATAGTCATTTTATAATATTTGTGATTTTTGTGAATTTTTGTGGATTTCTTGTTTTGCGAGTGCATTGAGCAGAGCCGAGAAAATAAAATATTTTTTCCGAGGCTGGTAAACCTTGAACTGTGAAAATGTCGACGGGGGATCTTACTAAACCTGAGGCTAGGCATAGTTTACGAGGTTTACATTTTTTGAGATTTTTATCTGATAAATAAAAATCATTGTACAATTTATTATCTGTTGAACAATAAATACTAATTTCTGTTAACTGTAACATTTGTCTATTGGATAATAGCTTGTATTAAAATGCTTGACATATTTTCAAAAGTGTCCACTTTATGTCACATTATGTTGACTTTTTTAAAAATTAACAAAGCTTTTCAAAGAAGCATTGTACAAAGCTTCTCAAGGAAGCCAATTTTACCAAGTTCTAGAAGCTATTTTCCCTTCTCTCTCTCTCCCTTTGTTCCACGGTAATGGTCATTTTGGGAGCCAAACTTTTGCTTTTCATTTATCATCTTTTTCATTTCTAATTCTAAAAAGCTATCACTTTCTCTTTCCACTTTCTTTCTTTCATTTTTTTTTCGTTCAAGCTTTTCTCTTCCTCTTCTCTTCTCTTCTCCACTGCACCAACACCATTGGTAGCCATCTCCACTAGTTTGCTAAACTACTTCCATTTCTTGCTTCCTCTCATCACCCTAAGACTTTTCTCCCTGGTGATTATCCTCTAGTTTTTCCTTTTTCACCTTCCACCATTGAAGCCCAAACTTGAAGCTCCAAGGTAAAGTTTTTGACTTTCTTCTCTTTTCTTATCTTTTTCATTTTTCTTAGTCACCTATGTGACCAAGGACTCTTCTTTTCATGGTTTGAGTGAAAATTGAAAAAGTTTGCTCACCTTAGGGTTTTCTTGAAGGTGTAGGATGAAAATTTCAACAAGGGATCAAGAAGCTTGCTTTCTTGTGTTGTCTTCCATAGGTAAGAGGGAGATAATCCTCTTCAACTTATCTTGGTGGTGAGGAAACATTTTTGGTGTTATTGATGACGAATCCATGTGGGATTGCTCTCTTTATTATGTTATTTTTCATGATTTGGTGTTTATTTTGACTTGTATGAGTTATTGGTTGTCATTGTATGTCTTAATGACTATGAATTATATATTGGATTGATCTTGATAGATTGTAAAAATAAATTGGAAGCAAGAGTTCCTTGCCTTCCCTATGGAGGCTCACGGCCATACACCCTTCAATAGGGTGTTCATGGTTAAAATTTTGTAACAAGTTAGAAAGATAACTAATCAAGTGAATAATAATCAATTGAGAAATAAAAATCTAGAACCCTTATTTCCCTTGGGGCTCACGGCCTCTTAAAGTGAAAATGCCAAAAATGTAGTGTTAAAGTGGAGACTTAGTTAATTAGAAAATTAGAGATTTATTAGAAGTTCATAAAATGAGAAGAATAAAGAATAAAACTTTATCCTATAACTTAGAACAATTTTGGACTTAAGAAAAGAACAAGAGAGTGTGTGAGACATGGAGAACCTTAGAATAATTTTCTAAGTGAGTATGATTAAACTTAAAGTAAAGAATTTAGTTAATCAAGAGAATTCCTCTAGAGAAAGATTTCATAAGGAATGTTAAATTAAAGTAAAATTTCATAATAAATATAACACCCTTCGATTTAATAACTATGACACAATCGTCATTATTGCCACAGTCACTAAATCAAGATGTGCTACAATATAACAATAAGTCTGAAAAATTTAATCATTGTGCGTATATAGAAAATACGAGCCACGACATGAAATATATATATTTATGTGTACTTGCATCCATAATATAATGTCAGCTTAATATAAAGTTACAATTCCATAATCCATACATAGAAGTAAAATACAACATAATTAAACATAAGTTTTGCATAGCATAACTACCATATAAAAGATCGACCTCCGCTGAAATCAAACACATGGAGAAAAAGGTCCTGCACTTGATCCTCCTCCGGATCCCAAGCAGATGATCCTTTCCCTTGCGACACGTCATGATAGATGGGAGTCTAAACATGTGTTATAACTGAAACCTCTCTAGGGAAGAGGTGGCAGTTATCACACATCTCCCCAATGGGTATAGGGAACTCCACATGCATAAAAACATAAGAGATGCTCGTACCAGCTCCAGGGTCATTACCACACTGAACTAGGGTTACATCCCCTATGTAAGTAAAATGCTCCGCGTCACAGTCGAGATGCCAGGCTTCCAAGCCTCCATGAAACTGTATCCACATGCGACTGAGGGAAGCTTGTCCAGATGCCATCACCAGGAAACAAAAGTCGAACCCCAAATCTAAACTGAGCGAATTCAACTCGCACTCTTTACAGTCTTTATCAAACATAACATAAGACATAGTAATACAATAAAAAGGTGAGATATCCTACTTATATTACCAATTATGGCAGTAAATAAACAGAATGGCGCAGAGTGCCCATATAGCAGAGCAATAACATTTAAGCAACAGTAATCACATACGATAAGAGAAAGCAATAGAGTCTCAAATAATGAACAATTATAATATTTCAGATAATCATGACATCAATAACATAATAGTATAATCATCTTATAAATGAGTGCCAAATGATATGCCGACTCACAATGTTGACTCACAATGCATGTGCACTTGGTACCAAGATTTTCTATTCAATTTCAAAGATGAACGTTCCGGAAGATTTGTCCCCCTCAATGACAGTCTACGCCAGACCACGAAGAGAATAGTGCTTGTCAGGCGCGTGATGCGTTGCAATTTGTTTATCATGGCCAGGGGTATATAAAGTGATAACATCATCACGAAATGAATCACCGCACCACACGGTCCTCAATCAGATCCTTCCATTGGATCACACTATTCAATTCTCGTTCATTTACCACAAAAGGATAGTGATTTGTCGAGCCTGTAATACGTGCAACGGTATACACCGCACCTTATGCCCCCCATAGATCCATTACAGATCACACTATTAATTCTCATTGATTCACCGAGTAAAGAATAGTGATTTATCGGGCCCGTAATACGTGCAATCGGTATACACCGCGCCTTATGCCCCCCATAGGTCCATCCACTGGACCTCACTTATTCAATTCTCATCCATTGGCTCATACAGCCTTTTAGCAGTCATCGACTGAGCAATTTATTGAATGCATACTGATTCAATGCATAATCATCGGCTCATCTAGCCTTTTAATAGTCATCGACTGAGCAAATTGTTCAATGCGAATATGCATAATTTAAGCCATCATGGTACTGTCTCCAATGATATTAAACAATCGCCCATACAATTGTCTAATACTATTAGTATCAATGATATTACATAACCGCCCATACAATTACATAATATCACTAATCCACCCGGTTTCAGCACATCGGCACAATAACCAACAGTGTATAATGCTGAATACATGTTGACTCCATGCCCAACCATGTATGTCCAACAATAATGATATATTTCCCATAACACGCCACAATTTGGCCAATTTAAACATCAACATAATTTTAGTCCAAACACGGACCCACAATAGCATAGTATTAATTTCTCATGAGTAATAGCACATTTTTTAAGGCTTATTTCAGGTTTCACTTTAATTAACATCTCTTATGAATTCATTCTCTAGAGGGATTCTCTTGTAGTCCTCATTCAATCTTCATTCCTTTAGGTTAATCAAGTTCCTTAATCTAATCAATTATGCTCACTTAGAAATTACTCTAAGGTTTTGCAAGTCTCACAACTCTCTTGTTCTTCCCTTATGTTCAAAATCATTCTAATTCATAAGATAAAATCTTATTCTTTATTCTTTTCCTTTTATGAATTCTTAACGAGTCTAGAACTTTCTAATCATCTAAGTCTCTATTTTAGCACCACATTTTGTGACATTTTGCCTTAGGAATCCATGAGCCTTATTATAACAAAGTCTAACTCTTTTTCCTTCACCACAATGTTGATTACTTATCACTTAATCACTTAAGACCCAAGATTGCACAAAGATCACAACTTAACCCAATAAATCTCCTAGAGGCCGTGAGCCTCCCAATGGTATGAATCTAACCAATCTTTCCACCATATTGTTAGTTACTTTCATTAAATTACTCAAGTTCCAAAGTTGCTACAAATTTAAGTCTTGAATCCTAACAAGTATTCAAGAGGCCGTGGGCCTCCCAATGGGTAGGAACCCAAAGTTTTCCATTTTATTCATTTGCCTTTTAACTCTTCATCACCTAAGTTCCAATCCTTACAAAACCACATCTTGAACACCCAAAAATGTGACCTCTTGGCCGTGAATCCAAAAGGGCAAAGAACCCTAAAATCTCTTCACATAACAATCCAAGCAATCCAATATATTTTTACATAGTCATCAAGACATATAATAACAATCAATAAATTATACAAGTCAAAATAGCACAAAATCATGAAGAACATCACAACCAAGAGAGCAATCCCACATGGATTCCTCATCAACAACATAAAGAAAACGTTTCCTCACTACCAAGATAGGTTGAAGAGGATTATCTCCTTCTTACCTATGGAAGACAACACAAGAAAACAAGCCTCTTGGTCCCTTGTAGAGATTTTCGTACTACACCTTCAAGGAAACCCTAATGACATGAAAACTTACCAAAATCATTATGCTTAGAAAAGGAACCCTTGATCACCTAAGAGATCAAGGATTACGAAAATAAGGAGAAAAGGTGGAAAAGCTATGAACTTTACCTTAAAGTCTCTAACTTTGAAGCTTGATGGAACAAAATGAAAATGGTAGATTTTGGTGATGGTCATAATATGAAAGTTGCTTAGAATGGTATTTAGATTCAAGATCAAGGGTTGGTTGGAATTAAAGAAAATGGATTTGAGGGGTGAGGCCGTGGAGATGGTGAGAGGATGGAGAAGAAATGTGAGCTTTTTAGAGAGTGATTCCAACAAGAAAGGAAGATCTTTAATGGAAATGTAGATTCAAGCAAGATAGAAGCTTGAAATCAAGCATTCATAGAGAGGAAGGATGGTGTGTGTGCCATGGAAGAAGGAAAGGAGAAGAGGAAGAGAGAGTTTGAGAGGAAAATATGAAGAAAGAAGATAGAAAGAGAAAGTGATAGTAAAGTGATTTGAAGTGAAATGTGTAATTGGGTGCATTTTGTGTAAGTGTGTGAATTAAAATGTGTGGCCACAAGAGCCCTAAAAAATTTATGGTGGAGAGGAGGAGAGAGGAAGGTGAGGCTTCTCCAACAAGCTAATAGGAAGGTACAAGGAAGCTTCCTCCAAGCTTCTTCAAGAAGCCAAAACTCACCTTGCTGAAAAAGTCAAGGTGATGTGAAATAAAGTAGATTTCCTTTGGATAAGGTAATAGGATTTCTACTACAAGTTATTACCCAATGGACAATTGTTATAGATAGCAAAGTCCGTATTAATTGTCCAACGGATAATAAAATGTACATCGATTTTTATTTTTAGCTGATAAAAATCTCAAAAAACGTGAAACTTTGTAAACTGTGTCTGGCCTCAGGTTTAGTAAGATCCCCCGTCGACGTTTTCACAGTTCAAGGTTCTCAGGAAAAATATCTCATTTTCCCAGCTCTGCTCAATGCACACGTAAAACGAAGAATAATATTAAAATATTTCACATTCATAGAAAAATACAAAAAAATTCAAAAAAATCACAAATATTATAAAATAATTATTTATCATGAAATTATTAATTTTCGGGATGTTACAATAAACCTTAAAAAGTGTATTATCACTTTTGAGAACTTGATAATAAGTTATTATGGGTCTATGAGTGGGACCAAGAATTTGTTGATGTTTAACTTGGCCAAATTGTGGCATGTTATGGGATAAGTATATCATGGTTTAATATACATGAAACATGCATTGAGTCATCATGCATTGTTGAAGTAAGATTGTATGCCTAGGAGTTGAATCACACCTTAGTGCGGGTGCAAATAGACTAGTGTAGGTCATATTGTTGACCTTGGGGGCGTCAGGGTGCGGGTGTCTGACAAATGGACAGTTGGTAGCTCCTCTGGGCCATAGGATAGACCGATGCAAACGCACCAACGATCCGGACTGAGACACTATCCTATATCGCGACCTTGTGAAGAATGCAGTGTCTAAAGCCTTGTTGCACAAAATTATTGATTTTCTGGAAAGCACTTGATTTTAGTCTGATGAGATACTGTTATGTCTCCTAGATCATTCTCTCTAATGTTTATGTCTAGCTCCATGGAGTAGGATTTTTGGTACCGAATATGGGATTTTGGTACCATGTGCATGTGCATAGTGAGTTAACATATTATTTGGCATTTATTTATATGATGATTGGAACTGTTGTTTTACTGATGTTATAACTGCTTGGATTTGTTAAGTTGTTTACCATTTAAATCTTGATGCATATTATTATTCATGCTATGCTATGTGGGCGTCTTGCGACATTCTGTTTCTTTACTGCCATGATTGGTACTGAATGTAGGATGTCTCACCTATTTTTTGTATCTTTGTTATTCTGTTTACTTATATGATTCATTGAAGATGACGATGAGGAATGGGAAATACATGTCCCTGGCTTTTGGCCTGACTTTGACTAGTTACTTGTTTGGATATGGCATCCCGTCCGTGTGGATTTTTGGGTTACATGAGGTTGACTTTTCATGGAGGTCCAGACTGCTGGCATATCAACTTGAGTATGGATCAGTGTATCTACGACAGAGACGTGACTGTGTCCCTGGCATGGGGTCGTCATGATCCACCTGTCTTTAATTTCAATGCACACTTGTATTTAGAGTGTTACTTGCCCATATGTGACATGTGGGGTGAGCGTTACAACTCTCCACAAAAGGATTCATTCTTATCCTCTACACGAGCCCCCGCTCATAACTCGGTTGCTCCGATGAGAATTCCCTATGACGAGGAAGACCCTGAGGAGGATCCGACCACGGTTCCTTCTTGTTAGTTTTAGGGGTTGGTGCTATAGCCACTGATGGCTATTTGTAAATCTTTTGGGGGCCTGATGTTTTGTCTCTTTTTGGTGGGCTGTAAATATGTAATCATTTTGAGGCATGTAAAGCTTCTGCTTTTTTGGTATATCTGATAATGTATCTAAACAAGTATGATATAAGTAATATATATATATATATATATATATATATATATATATATATATATATATATATATATATATATGTATGATGCATGAATGTATGGTTTACTTCTTATGTTAATTTCTGTTGTGATTATGTTTTATCATGATGTAAGTATATATATACGTATGATGTATGAACGTATGATGTATTGAAATTGTGTGACGTTTCCTTCCTAAAAAAGGGGGCGTTACAATTGGCACCAAATGGTTCTTTAGGAACAAACTTCATAAAACGGGCTTAATAATAAGAAACAAAGCTAAGCTTGTTGCAAAAGGTAATTATCAAGAAGAAGAAATATATTATGAGGAAACATGCTCCCGTAGCTAGATTAGAGGCCATTATAATGCTACTTACATATGCATGCATCATGAATTTCAAGCTTTACTAAATGGATGTTAAAAGTGCTTTTTTGAATGGTTTCATACAAGAAGTGTATGTGGAACAACCTCTCGATTTTGAAAACTTTGAACTGCTCAACCATGTTTATAAATTGAAAAAAGCCTTGTATGGCTTAAAACTAGCTCGTAGAGCTTAGTAGTAAAGGTTGAGCAAGTTCCTTTAAGAAAAAGAGTTCTCTAGAGGAAAGGTTGACACTACTCTTTTCATTAAGCATAAAAAGCATGATATACTTCTTGTTCAAATATATGTTGATGAAATTATATTTGGTACGACTAATGAATCTCTTTGCAAGGAGTTTGCTAACATCATGCAAAGTGAGTTTGAGATGTCTATGATACGAGAGCTCAACTTCTTCCTTGGTCTCCAAATCAAGCAATCAATGGATGGGACTTTCATAAGTCAATCTAAGTATTGTAAGGAGCTACTCAAAAAGTTTGGAAAGGACAATGGCAAGCATATGGCTACACCAATGAGCACTTCTTGTTGTTTGGACAAGGACAAAGGAGGTAAATCTGTAGAAATATCAAAATACAGAGGTATGATTAGCTAACTCCTTTATCTTACTGCAAGTAGGCCAGATATCATGTTTAATATGTGTTAGATTTCAAGCAAATCCTAAAGAATCACACCTATGTGTTGTAAAAAGAATTATGAAATATCTATTAGGCACTTCACAAATGGATTTGTGGTACCCTAAGGGTGCCTCTTGTAGCCTAATTGGTTATTCCGATTCTGATTTTGCTGGATGCAGAATGGATAGGAAAAGCACTAGTGAGACATGCCACTTGCTTGGAAGCTCACTAGTTTCTTGGCATAACAAGAAACAAAATAGTGTAGAGTTGTCTATAGCTGAAGCTGCATATGTTGTAGTTAGGAGTTGTTGTGCTCTAGTCCTTTGGATGAAGCAATAACTTCTAGACTATGGTTTTGAGCTTGATCATATCCCTATAAGGTGTGATAACACTAGTGCAATCAATTTGTCTAAAAATCCCATTTTGCACTCAAGAACAAAGCACATAGAAATAAGACACTATTTTATAAGAGATCATGTTCAAAAAGGTGATTGCATGCTTGAGTTCGTTGAAACCGCTAAACAACTTGCTGGCATCCTCATTAAGCCTTTGAATAAAGAAGCATTTTTTTTATAAGAAGTGAACTTGGCATATTGGATCAATCATGCATCTAAACTCTTTCTGCATAATTTTGCTGTATAATTCATCATTTTGCTGCATAATATGTAATTTTCTGCTTAATGTGTAATTTTGCAGCATAATGTGTCATTTGATGCATAATGTGTCATTTGATGCATAATCTGTCATTTTGATGCATAACTTGTCACTTTTGCTGCATAATGAGTGATTTTTTTTCATCATGAGCAATTTTGCTACATAATGTGTCATGATGCATAATTAAGTTCATTGCATAATTATCTTGCTTTAATTATTTTTGAATCCAATACTGACTTCACCTTCAGAGGTTCTCCCAAGTTTGTTTTGCAGGTACTCTATCTTGACTAAGTCCTCCAAATAGCTCAACTATCACCAATCCTGTAAAAGTGGTTTGATCCTTGTCAAAGGTGTTGTTTTTGCAAAATCATGTGTTTTGGATCAGGAACTAGTTAGTTTTAATGCCTACTTGTGGTTTGGAGTTGATTTGGGAAGTTATAGAACTATTTTGGAAGCTTTGAAATTGATATTCTATTGTTTAAAGTGCAAAAATTGAATTCAGCAGGCTTGTAATCGATTACAAGACCTTTGTAATTAATTACAAAGGCTCTGCCAAGCGTTACAAGCAAAGTCAGAATGCTTGTAATTGATTACACATACCATGTAATCGATTACAAGAAACCCAGAACACGTGTAATCGATTACAACCCCAATATAATCGATTACAAGGGGGTTTAAAAAGGTTTTTCAACGCACGAACAACCATTTCACCTCTGCAACTTACCTTTCTCTCTCTAGCCTAATGAAACCTCTCACCCCAAACTCCTAATTTCTCTCTCAACTCTTGAGCAAATCCCCCCATTCCACCTCCATTTCACTCCAAAACTTCATCTCCACCAAAACCCCAAACTAATTTCCTACAGAAATCCCAAAATTCTTCCATTCACCTCTCACGTACGTCTTCTCTCTCTCTCTAACCCTAACCCACGTCCTCTATCCTTTTTCACCAGTTTTTCACCTCCTTCCACCGCCAAAAGCCACGAAAAGCTCTTCCCTTCACCTTTCTCTTAATCTTTACCCCCCATTCCTATCCAATGGTAGAAACCTCCAAACAAACCAAGAGAGCAAGAACAGGGGCCTCCATAGGAATGTCTTCCAGCACTCCTCCACTTACCATTTTAGGACTGGACGTCACTCAACACTTTGGCACTGCTAAGAAGGTTGAGCACTTTTGGAAAAATTTTCAATTGCAAAAGATCATCTCCCCTAAGTGTTAGGATAATAGAAAGACTAGGACTGCTGGATTTCTTGAACATCAAGAAAGACATATATCCTGACGTAGTTAAAGTATTTTATGCCAATTTAAAGTATGAGGATGAATGCTTGATCTCAGAGGTGAAAAAGAAATAGATAAGAGTCAATAAGAACTTGTGGGATAGGCTGACTCAATTGACCTTTGATGGTGTAAATTTATGTGGACATGAGAATGTTTGGGGACATGACTATGAATATAAGGATGGACTAATCTCTTTACTACGAGCTAGATATGATATTCCTAGAGGAACAAAAAGAGTGATGGTCACTGGTCTAACCATGGAAAACAGGGTATTCCACTATCTTGTGGCAAGAGGTTTGGTTTCTCAAGGAGGAAATTACTCTCAAGTTTTAAAAGATGATGTGTTGACCTTATGGGCCATGAACACGGGTAGGCCAATCAACAAGGAATATTATGTTATCCAACACATGTTGCAAGCAAGAAAGAAAGCGCATGCTTTGCCATATGCTATGCTGGTAACTGCTATTCTAGAGCAATTCCATATTCCTTTGTCTGGGGAGACAAGGGACACGAGTTCTAAAGGGCCACAATCCATTGGTGTGCATACTTTGCACAAGCTTCAGCTGAGGAAGGTTGACGATAAATGGTACTATCTCACCCACGGGAGTTATGGACATATCCCTCACGAGGCTGAGGATGGTGATGAAGAAGAGGCTAGCAGCCTGTTCCCACATCCACTTTTGATCTGTTATTACAGGAGATGCGCAACTTGAGAACGGGGATGGATCGCATCGAGTAGAAGGTCGATCATTAAGGATTGGAGTTGGCTTATATTCGTTCCTTGTTGGAGGAATTTGGTTCTGCATGTAACATCCCGAATTTAATGACCATAGTATATTACCACAGTCATTAGATTCAGACCTACTACTTCACAGCTACGCAATTTCCAATATAACATAACAACATTATATAGAAAATATGTGCATGAATGAATATATAAATATTACACCACAACTGTATTTCTCAAAAATACAACATGTACACAATATCAAAAGAAACTACTTAGCTACACTAAGCTAAGCACTCCAAGCTCTTGCTTGCACTTAACTTTCCACAAGTCTTTCTCCTTGGAATCATCATGGAAACACACACAAAGGGGTGAGAATACACAAATTCTCAGTAGATAAATCCATAAAACATGCCATCATAATCATTCTAGCCATTTCTGGGAGAAACATATTTCTAAACTCATGTATCACACATATCAAGTTAGAAAGGTGGCAAAAGCCAAAAATCATGTCCTTTCTATTCCCAAAATAGATTCTCATTTTATAAATTTACATAAAAACTCATTTAACACAAACATTTTTTAAGTGATCACCACACTTTCGAAAAGATCATCTCTATCACTGACACACACAACAACGTCTCCATCTCAGAGATACAATAACAATTGTGGCTACTACCATTATCTCACCAATGGCTACGACCACTATCTCACCAGAACAACTATCAACGATATTATACAACCACCTATACAATCGTACATATCATTAATTAAGGTAACTGGCCATACAATTACCATGCAAATACAATGCTTGTTATGTTGTATGTTTATGCCTGATATGTCCTAAGACAATGAAAATGCAATGAAGTAAAATAATGTTAGTGCAATGTCATGAAACTCAACTATTTCCAGGAGCTACGGTTCCTTTTTAATTCTCTGAGTAGTGAGGCTCCAACCTTAAAACACTACCTAGTAATGAATAAACTATTCTATATCACAATAATGAGTGTACTGTTACCATCTCATATACCATTCACAAATAAGTGAAAATAGCAAGTGTGTGTGAAAACATGCAAAGTGATATTTAACACACATTCAATGCCATATCGGATACTATCCTACACGAGTTCATAACCAATGCCCTTAAACATGCCCATCCTCCTCCATGGGGTTTTCCAACTACTGATTTAGGAATACTCACATACTCACACAATGTGTCATTCCCATCACATATTAGCATCACAAAAGTAGTAAGGATATTTTTCACCTTCACTACTCAACAAACATAAAGAGGATATCACTCATCTCAACTATGTTTCACAAACATATCATTGTCACAAATGATAATAACATCAATCCTATATGGATCAAGAGTCTAGGTATTAGCCTATGGTATTCCCAAACCATTGGTTGCCTAAGGTTTCACACTTTCCTCTCATCAACTAGGTAGTAATTTCCTCCTTGAAATACTCCCATAGGTACCTCAACACACTTTAAAAAGCATACATGAAAGATTCCAACACTTAGGAATCCTCAAAACATCAAAAATCAACACTGGAAGTCACGCCTAAGCGCCACCCACCCACGCCTAGGCATGAAGGTGGTAGGGCAACATCTGTAACAACCCCTCTTTAGCATGTTAGACTAGTTTATGACTACAAAAGGTAGCATAATACTTGTTTTACATGTGTCTATTTTTGCGACAAACTAAGTTAGTTTAGGCACTTAATTGCAACTTAGAAGTTGAAAAGTAGGTTAAAATGACTCAGATAGTAGCATAAATTGCTAAGTTGATGGAAATGAACCTAGAAAGTTTGTTTTTAAGTCACAAATAAGCTAAGTAAGGTGTAGATAAAATTTGAGAATAATCAAAGTCAGTTTAGTATTTTTAGGCATATTGATTATGCTTTTAATGCTGGATTGACCCCCAACATATATGAAAAAAATAAGATAATAGTGAAACAATAATTTTAATGAATCCTAGTATTTATTTCAAAGTTGTTGGAAGCTGAAAAACTTGACTTAGCTAAATCTAAGTGTTTTTAGTAGATCAAGTAATATCAGTGAAATATCTTAATTAACACAAGTGTTATACGGCAACCCATATAATTCACTTGGTCTTTCCTATATTTCACTCATTCTCACTTCTCTCTTAGCAAGGGCAGCATCAAAAAATAAGGAAACTAAAGAGGAAAAGCTTAAGGAGGAAGAGGAAAGGAGAAAGAAATGGAAAGGCAAAGCAAAGATTGAACAACCACCATCATAGAAGACTTTAGGTAGGGGATTCTAACCTATATCTTCATCCCTCTTCTTCTATTTTTCTTTAAGGTTGAAGTTAGGTTACATATTTGTAAAAGATGGATTTGATGAGCAAATCTAGGTTTGAAGCTTGATTTTCAATTCCAAGTGTTAAAGTAAAGTGTTTAGACTTTATCAGATAAATGATTATGAATTCTTAACATTTAAGAACCATCAATCTCCATTGGAGACAAAAATGAAGAGTTTAGGTTTTAGGTGGTGTAATTTTCAACAATCCATAATTAAGTGAAACTAAGATGGTATAAGTATCACAACATGTTAATGGATTATATTTGAGATTTGTGATAACTTAAAATCAGAATTTGAGTAATTGGAATGATGAAATTGATTAATGAAATAGTAAAATATTTCTGCAAAATTCAGCATAAATTTTAGTCGTGTAGTCATGCCTAGGCATGAGTAAACAATGCCTAGGCGTGGGTTGCCCTGTTTCTTAGCCAGGCGAGATAGAGAGTGTCACATCTAGGCGTGAGTTCTAGGAATTTTCAACATTATTTTTCTTGCTGTGTTGAAGTTTCCTACCAATTGAAATCATTTTTATATGCTTTCCTAAGTGTTTTAAGATACTTTTTGGGATATTTCACAAAGGAAATAATCATCTAATTTATGAGTACAAGTTGAATGTTAAGTATTCAATAGTTATTGATTAATTGAAGTAGTTATCTAGGACCTTATACATCCTTGTGTGATTTAGAAAATCACTAGAATTGTGATTATATGGTAAACTAGATACAAGTTTGGTAATAGTGCACTTATCATAGTTGCATACTTTATTCTCTTATAATACAATATGAGTTAAATATGCAAGTTGATATAGAACAATTATCTTAATTAAAGAAGTGAGACAAACTTCCTAACCTTGCAAAAGAGCGATTAGAACTCTTTTCTTAGAAGATAATTGAGATAGGTAAGTGTCAGTACAACGCTTTACCTAGGGCAAACTAATGAGCCAAACTATTTGTCAAGTACATGGGAATATGATCAACCTTATGTAATGTATTAAAGTGAGTTAAACTTACTAATACGAGCCTTGGGATGAGTAAAGTCCTAAGTTAGGCATTGCAGCGAGACAAGCAATTTGCTAAGTTTAGTTGGTATTATACAGTTGTATGGGTGATTATGTAATATCGAAGTATATTAAATTTCTATGCATTAAATACTTGTATGGACGACAGTATAATGTGATTATTAATTATGCTTATAAGTGATTTATTTTAATGAGTGCCATGAAATATATGATTATTTACTGAGAAACTTTATATTCTCACCCCTTTTCTGTGTTTCTATGGTAAAAGCAGGTCAAGACTCTTTTAAAAAGGATAAGCTGATAAAGAAAATGGTGTTAAGACTAGATAGTTATTAGTTTTGGTTGTATGGACAACTCTTGTATAATTTACTTTGAGTTATAGTTTTGTTGTATATATAACATTATTCCCTTAAAGGCTTTTGATGTATAAATGTATGACCTACTTTTATCGTGGCTTTTATAGGTAATTTTTGTATTATATGGAATTAAGAGTATAGTAATAGTAGTAGTGACATGGTTAATGCTATATATATCTTTATATAAGTAGTTTATATCGATATATTGGTATTAGGGTGTTACATTTTTGTATCAGAGCAGTTCATCCTATTGAACCAGGGTATGGACTGACTATGCATAGGCAAGTTAGTGGTTTACATGTATGTTGTGTACTTCTTATCTATTTTGTGAGATGTTTGCATGACTTGCATTAGTTATGGATGTTTTTAGTTACTATTATACTAATCCATTGTATTGAGACTAATCAACTTGATCTTGGATGTGTTGTATGAACATGATACTATGGCTTCTCCTAGGCGTAGTACTACATTAAATGAGAATTCTCCTGGTGAGGGTAATAATATGGCTAAGGCATTAATGACAATGACCAAAGCTATAAAAGACTAGACCTCAACTATTAATAGAAGGTTGGATAGGTTGGAAGCTAAACGACAACCAGAACCCCTATCTGTACCACCACCAGTTTAGACTGAGCAACTAGTTCAAGAGGCTCTAGTTGGAAGGAATCAGAACTTCCAAGACCTCTCAGAGTTTAGAAAATCTACTCCATCATCCTACAGAGGTAAGTATGACCCAGTTAGAGCTAAAGGTTGGTTCAAGGAAATGGAGAAGATTTTCATAGTTATGGCTTGCTCAGATGAGCAGAGTGTGTTGTTTGCTTCCTATATGTTAGAAGGGGAAGCAGAGGATTGGTGGATGGATGTAAAAAGAGCATTTGATACATCGGTGTGGATATATGCCTCTAGTATGTTTTGATTAATGACTAAACTTAACATGATTATTACTTTGATTCACTAACTACTTGCCAAGCTTGATTTTATTAATGAGATTTAATGAAGCAAGAACAGTGGATGCAAAGGATCAAGGATCATGAAGGAAAACTTAAAGAAGGAACATCATAAAGATGGAATTTAATGAAGATCATTAGGAATCTTTTTGTAAAGAAAAGACTTTGTTTAATTCTTTGATTAAGCTCTCACAATAAGTAAAAATGGTTTTCAAAAGTAAAAATGGATTAAGAATGAAAAAGGTTAATTAACAAGTTTGTACATCTATGTGTACATCAATGTACTTTCTGTTAATTAACTAACTTTTAATGAAAACCTCAGTGTATATCTATGTATAAATGTTATACATCTATGTATATATCAATTGATTACGAATTTAATAAAAATCTTAGTGTACATTTATGTATAAGTGATTATACATCTATGTATATATCGATTAATTCTAGACTTACTTGATCAGTATGCAATTTTGCATCTATACATCAATTGATACATCTATGTATAAACCAGAACAGAAGCAAGAACTTTCTGATATAGTTATACAATCGATTTGGTAATCGATGTATAAACTTCTGTGCTGAAAATACGAATGTGTTTCAAGAACAACATCGATGTACTCGTGTGTATTAATCAAGAATCAAGAACTTCCAAGAACACAATCGATTAGGCAATCAATATACACATGTTATAAAAGTGAAATTTTGTTTAATACATCTGTGTACTAATCAATTGACTGAGAACAGAATTTTTCAGATAAATCTGTTTTGATCTTAACTAACTTGTAAAGTGTATCCAACGGATCTATTTTGAAATATACCTATATAAGGACATCGGCAAACACTTTCACAATAACAATTGATTCGAAATTGGAGATCAATCACAAAAATACTGTGAGAGCTTTTCATTGAAAGAAAACAGAGTATTCTTTTCTCGTAGAACTTCAAATTGTTGTATCTGATTTTAGAATCTAATTCAATCTTTTCATATTTGTAAAAGAGAGATAAGAGAGAAGGTTCTCTCGCTGATGAAATCAAGAGTAGAAGGGACTCTTGGTGCTATGCAAGAATAGAAGGAATTCTTGTGGGAATTGCAAGATTGCTTTAAACTTGAAAAGCTGTCATTTGGGTATAAGGAATCCAGAATTGAAGCTTGTGTAAAGAATCTTGTATATTAATTTTTCAATAGTGGATAAAACTCACAGTGGTGTGAGGACTGGATGTAGGTTACCAGAGGAAGTAGCTGAACCAGGATAAACTCGGTTTACAATTTTCTCTATCCCTTAACTCTTTATTTGCTTTATTGTAGATTATATGAATCAATCAATACGTTAGGGATGTTTGCATGATTTGATTAGTTTATAATCTTGTTCATATATGAAATCAATCTTATTGTTAATATTTCTTTTTAAGTTTCTAGTCTTGATCGTAACATATCTTGCAAAAACACATTTTGGTTTGTTGGTTGACAAAATCTTTTTCATAGTTAAAGAAAAGAATCAGTTTTTGCAAAAAGGGGAATAAGTTTCGAAAAGTTTTATTACTCAATTCAACCCCCCCTTCTTGAGTATTCAGAAGCCACAACCAATAATTGGGAACTCAGGTTACGTGGGAGATCTTCAAAGGATCTTTCCTATAGAAGCTCTTTCCTCAGAATTTGCATAATGCAAAAGAGATGGAGTTCTTAAAGCTAGAACAGGGGAACATGTCTATTGGTCATTATGCGGCCAAATTTAATGAGTTTTCAAAGTTCTCGTCCTATGCCAGACTTCACACAAATGAGAAGTGGAAATGTGTGAAGTTTGAGGAAAGATTAAGAGGGAATATTTAGAGGGCTATTAGACCCTTAGAGATATGAGATTTTGATTCGTTGGTGAACAAGTGTCGGATAATAGAAACAGGTAATTTGCAATTCCAACTAGAGCAGACCTCACAAAACTTCCAGAAGAGGAAGAGGTTTGACGACAAAAAGAGTACTCCTGAATCTAACTACCCACAAGCTAAGGGTAAGCAGGTTTAAGGAGGAGCAGGGGGACTTAAATGTCTTAAGTGTGGGAGACAACATGGAGACAGACCTTGTTTGGCAGGGCACTTGGTTTGCTATACATATGGTCAACCGAGGCATATGTCCAGGGAGTGTCCACAGAAGCAAAGAGTTGTATTCACCCCTAGACCGCAAGCAACAGGAAGAGTTTATACTCTGAGCGGTAAAGAGGTGACCCAGTCATCAAATCTGATCCAAGGTAAATACATAATCTATGATCACTTTTTAACTATTTTATATGATTCAAGAGCATCCCACTCCTTTGTTTCTTGTGATTGTGTGAAGATGCTTGAGTTGCCTATGACAAACCTTTCTTTTGATTTATCAGTTTCTACTCCCACCAGTAAATCAGTTACAACTTCTAAAGTTTGTTTAGATTATTGTATTAAGTTAGAGGATAGGACATTCATTGTGAATCTTATCTGTTTACCTTTAGTAGATATTGATGTTATTCTTGGCATGGATTGGTTGTCCTCCAACTATGTAGTTTTAAATTGTGTAGATAGAACCCTTGTGTTTATGTCAGATATAGCTACTAAAGTTGTTCCTTCTGAGTTAGTGTATCTCAATGCAAACTAAGTAAATCACTGTTTGGAGGAGGGTGCTCAAGGGTGTGTTCTTCTTTTCTCTCTCAGCACAGAGGTTAAGTAGAGTTTGGGTAATATACCAATAGTGAGGGAGTACCCAGAAGTATACCCGAGTGATATATTGGAGTTGCCACCCACAAGATAAATAGAATTTTCTATAGATTTGGTACCGGGAACGGGACCTATCTCTATAGCACCTTATAGAATAGCACCTTTAGAACTAGCAAAGCTTAAGATGCAAATAGAAGAATTGTTAGAGAAGCATTTCATCTGGCCGAGTGTTTCTTCATGGGGAACACCTGTGTTGCTAGTAAAGAAGAAAGATTGTACCATGAGACTTTGCATAGATTATAGACAATTGAATAAAGTAACCATCAAGAATAAGTATCTGTTGCCTAGGATAGAGGATCTTATGGATCAGTTGAGAAGAGCAATAGTGTTATCAAAGATTAATCTACGATTAGGATACCATCAAATAAGGGTTAGGAATGAGGATATTGCTAAAATTGCTTTCAAGACTAGGATGGACATTATGAGTATCTTGTGATGTCCTTTAGGTTGACTAATGCACCAACAGTATTCATAGATTACATGAATAAGATTTTTAGGTCCTACCTAGATTAATTTGTGGTAGTATTCATAGATGATATCCTAATTTATTATTAAACAATGGAAGAACATGAGTTGCATGTTAGAACAATCTTAGAAATCCTTAGGCAGAAGAAAATGGTTGCCAAGTTATCAAAGTGTGAGTTTTAGCTTACGAAAGTTCAGTTTCTAGGGCATGTGATCTCTCAAAGAGGGATTTCAGTAGACCCTAGCAAAGTGGAAGCAGTGTTGCAGTGGGAAAGACCCATCATTATGACAGAGATAAGGAGTTTTATAGGTTTAGCTGGGTGCTATAGGAGATTCATTAGTGGATTCTCTCAGTTAGGACTACCTTTGACAAGATTAACTAGGAAAGGTAGTTGTTTTGAGTGGACTTAAGAGTATAAGGATAGTTTCCAAAAGCTTAAGATGAGGTTAACTACTACACCAGTGTTGGTGATTCCGAATCCACATGGGAGTTTTGAGGTGTTTTGTGATGCTTCAAAAATAGGTTTAGGATGTGTTCTGATGCAACATAGGTGAGTAGTTGCTTATGCATCAAGGCAGTTGAGGCCTCATGAGAAGAACTATCCCACTCATGATCTGGAACTAGCCGCAGTAATGTTTGCCTTAAAGATTTAGGGCCATTATCTTTACGGAGTTCAATTTGAAGTGTTTAATGACCATAAAAGTTTAAAATATTTGTTTGATAAGAAAGAGTTGAACATGAGACAAAGTGTAACATTCCGAAAAATACATATTTGATCATGAATCATCGTTTTATAATATTCTTGATTTTTAGGAATTTTTCCGGAATTTTTCGGAAACGACGAATATTTTAATATATTCCTCGTTTTGCGTGCACACTAAGGTGGGAATTGCTTGAGACAGTGTAACACCCGGAAATTGATTATTTCACCATGAATAGTCATTTTCCAATATTTGTGATTTATGTGAATTTTTTGGAATTTTTCGGAAAGCTTGACGAATATTTTAATATATTCCTCGTTCTGCGTAAAACTCGAGCGAGTCGTGAAAACGATCTGTAGTGCTTCAAAAATTGGAAAATTATATGACGGATAGTCGTTTTATAATATTTGCAATTTTTGAGAATTTTCTGGGAATTTTAGGGCGTCGAATATTTTAATATATTCCTCGTTTTGCGTCTTGTGATTGGCTGGAGAAGGAAAACGCGATGTTTTCTCTGCGAACTTTGGACTATGGATAAGTCAACGGGGATCTTACTAAACCCAGGACTTGACACGTTTACGAGGTTTCGCAAATTTCCGAGAAATCTTCTGAGACACGATTAAATCAATACAAATGAAGAATTCATCTGTCGGATTAATTAAATACGACTGTACATCATTGTAACTATTATCTAATGGATAATAGTGTGTAATAAAAATACTATCACCTTATCCTAATGCTATTTACATTATATTTAATTTACTCACTTTAATTCAAATTTAAGTGTATTTTAATCAAAGCTTCCTTAACAAGCTTTGACCCAAGCTTTGACCAAGTGTTTAGCTTCCAAAGGAAGCCAACTTTGGTCACTCAATTCTCTCTCTCACGTACGTGGTCTGCTGCCCACTCAAAGGGAAAGAGCTAATTCTAATATCCTAATATTACAACTAAAGACAATATCACCAAAAGCACCTTTCTTCTTCCTTTTTACGTTTCTTCTTCTTCTTTCTCCCTTCAACCATTTCTCTTTTTCTCTTCCAGCCACCACACGTCCAGCCTCCCTCCTTGACCCCAACATTCACAAAAAAAATTTAATCTAACCACATTTCCTTAATCTCCTACTCCTCCTCTTCATCTTTGGTGCTTGGAGTTTCAAGAAAAGCTTCCATCTTCAACCATTCCTCAAGCCTTGAAGGTGAGCTCCCATGGCTGAAAAATTCCAGCCTTCCCCTCCCATTTTCGTTTCTGTTTTTCCTTGGTTTATTGGCCATTTTCTTCTTCTTTTACACACCATTTCATTGTTCTAACTTGGACCAAATTTTCTAGGGTTTTTGGTGCTCCAAATCCGAAAATCAAGGGTGATTCTTGGAGTTTCTTGGTTCATCAACTTGGTAAGAGGAAGATTAATCCTCCTCAACCTCTTTAGCAACTAGGAATCTTGTATTTAATTTTTGGAAGAAGAACCACATGGTGGTTGTTCTTGAACTTGCTTGAAATTGGTTTCTTGAATGTGATTTTGATTTAGCTTTGAGTGATTGATTGATTGTGTAATTTTGTGATTGGAAACCATGTATGAATGCTGAAAAATTCTGGTTTCTTTGGACCCTTGGAGTGCCACGGTTTTTGGCTTGTTTTTGGGGCTGTCTTTGTGCTGGAAATTCAATGGAAGTGGTGCTTAATTTGTGATCAATGCATGGTTAATTTAATCAAGTAGTTGAGTGAGATTGAAGTGAG
The DNA here is from genome assembly GCA_029884605.1 of Ormosia emarginata. Taxonomy (NCBI): domain Eukaryota; kingdom Viridiplantae; phylum Streptophyta; class Magnoliopsida; order Fabales; family Fabaceae; genus Ormosia; species Ormosia emarginata. The sequence continues at coordinate 74,947,560 of JAQQTP010000088.1, forward strand.
CAAAATTCTGGTTTGCTGGACCCTTGGAGTGCCACGGTTTTTGGCTCTGTTTTGGGCTGGTTGTGTGCTGGAAATTGAATGGAAATGAAGCTTAATTTGTGATCAATGCATGGCTAATTTAATCAAGTAGTTAAGGTTGATTTGAATGGATAAAATTCTGGTTGTTGGAACCTTGAGTGAGTCACGGTTTTTGGCTTGTTTTTGGGGCTGTTTTTGTGCTGGAAAATGAGTGGAAGTAATGCTTAATTTTTGATCAATGCATGGCTAATAAAATCAAGTAGTTAAGGTTGGTTTAAATGGACAAAATTCTGGTTGTTAAACCTTGGTAAGTGCCACGGTTTTGGGTTGTTTTAGGAGCAGAATTTTGGTTGTCATGGTGCCAAGAATAATGCTAGGTAGGTTAAGAAAAGGAAGACTAAATTAGTGAGAAGAAAATTGTGATCTAAGACTCTCTTGAGTGCCACGGTTTTGAGGGCTTGAATGAGGGAAAAGATTAACAAATTTGAGATGTCAAGACTTGAGTTAATCAAGCGATTAAAAATGTAGATTGACAATAGGAAACTTGTAACAATAAATTCATGATGGATTGTGGTGGAGACTTAGGAAATGAGCTAAGCTTGGAAGGTAATTATAAGAATCAAGTAACTTGAATCAAATGACAAGTAAATGAACCAATGAGATGAATTTCATAAGACTTGGAGATTTTAGAAATCCATAATGGACCCATAATGTGTTCCTTGAATTATAAATTGATATTATGTGGATATTGGGTTCTTCTTGGATGCAAATTTGTTTATTGCACTCTCTTGATCAATTTTGGTATATTATGAATTCGTATGAGATTGTGGATCATACATGAGCATGCATAGTGTCTTATGCATTGTGATGTCCGTGTGGACTGTTGTAAGGCCAAGTTGCCTAGGAGATTGAACACACCTTAGTGCGGGTGCGAGTAGACAAGTGTGGGTCTTGTTATGACCTTGGGGCGTCGGGGTGCGGGTCCTCCACAATGGGTAGTTGGTAGCTCCTTTGCCGTGGGGCAAACCGATGCAAACGCACCGACGATCCGGACTTGACACGTCCTATATCGTGATCTAGTGTAGAATGTACGTGCAATGCCATGATTGTGCACGTGGAAAATTATTGATAGTGCGGCCTCGGCGGTAGGAGTCACGAGACATGTCTCCGATCTTTCTCTCCATTGTTTGAGTCTAGCTCCATGGAGTAGGAAATTGAATGTTGAGTCCATGCATCATGGAATATTCGACATCCGAAAATTATTGTTTACACGATATTTAAGCGCTGGATATTATGAATTATTCATTACCTTTATTAGTGATTGCTGGTTGGTTATCTGTTTAAAAGCTTATTTATTGCCTTTACATGCTACGTGGGCGTTATGCGCCGTTCGGTTCTTGGTTCTTTGTATTGGTATTGATGGTAGGATATCTTACCTCTTTCCCTGTGCTTCTATTACTTCTTTGTTTATGTGCACCTTGTGCTTTGATCGAAGACGACGGTGAAGAGACGGAGAAGAGCACTGCCTTCCCGGCTTCGGCCCGCACGGGATTGACTTTGGCTGCGACGATGTCACGCACGCACGCGCGGATTTTTGGGAGATGTGCGCGACCTTCCTCGGAGGGCGGAGTGTTGGCACATCAACCTAAACTCCGACCGTTGTGTGTATGTGGGAGACGTGTACGTATCACTTGCACTGGAGACGCCATGAAGCACCGGTCCTCCTCACTTGCTACATCAACTTACGCTTGGAGTTTTACCGCCTATCGGGAGATGTGGGGTCCCCGTTACTACACCCCGCGGGAGGATTCGTTTGATTCCACCGCTCGGGCTCCGTCCCGCGCCTCGTGGTTCCTATGGATGAGTCCTCGGATGAGGAAGATCTGATGAGGGTCCTCCGACGATCTGAATCGGTCCACTTTTTATTTAAGGGGTCGATGATCATTGGTGGCCTCCGATGGTGCCGGTGTTTTTGTTTTTGGGGGCTTTGATGTATCTTTCTTTTTGATTTGGGCTGTATATTTTGTATATGCATGTGGGTATATATGCATGTTTCCCTTGGGGTGGGTATAGTTTTGCTTTTTGATGATGGCCAGGCTTGTATTTATGAAACAGCTGTATTAAACTCAAGATATATATATATGCATGCTATTCAGGTGCAAATCTCTATGTATTGTTTTATTCGTTACTTTTATCCGCACTCTGTAGTATCATTATTATTATTATAAAAAAAAAAAAAAATATTGTCAAATTTGCTCACATGGTTAAACATTAATTAATTAAAATGAACCGGGTCTTAATCGTTAATTATTTAATTTCCGCATTTTACTTTGTTTGACAATGTGACGTTCCCTCCCAAAAAAGGGGTGTTACATTAAGTTGGTATCGAGCCGGTTTATGTTTTCTTTGGGTCTTGAGTGTGAGTCTGTCTTGTTTGTCTTTGTGTGAATCTCTGTGGTGAGTGTCTTGAGTGGATTCCTCGACTTTTCTTATGTTTTCGGTAATCTAATTTAAGAGAAAGGCAAAATGGCAAGAGGTGGAGATATTGCAGTTCTTTGTGGAAGCAATGCGGCGGATGGCGGAACTCATTGCGCAACAAAACGAACGCTTGCTGCTCAACAACAAGAAAGAGCTGCTCAACGGCTTGAGGCGCGGCCGTCGATGCGCAAAACTTAGCGAGAATTTCGTCGTCATAACCCTCCGCGAGTTCAAGGGGAGTTTGATCCCGACAAGGCTAATCTATGGATCAAGGAGCTGGAAAAAGTCTTTCGTGGCATGAATTGTGCGGAAGACAAGAAGGTAAATTATGCGACTTTTATGCTCGTCGGAAATGCTGAAGGCGGTGGAATGGTGCTCAAAGGGCATTAGAAGCCGAAGGAGCGAGAGGTCACTTGGGAAGCTGTTCAAGGAGAAATTCTTGGGCAAATACTTTCTGCGAATGCGAGACACGCAAAGGAGATGGAGTTCCTCAACACGGAGAGACGAGGGGAACATATTTGTCGGCGAATACGCAGACCAAGTTTGAAAACTTGGAGAGATTTTCGACACATTACCAAAGCATCAAGCGATGAAGCCTGGAAATCTTTGGAAATTCTTAGAAGGGACCGAGGTACGAGGTAAAGAAAGCTGTGATTACCTTGAAAATGAAAGTATTCTCGGAGCGTTAGACACTTGCTGCGAAGTTGAAGCCTTGGAGCAAGCTAGAGACGCGAGAAACAGGAACTTTGGGCTGTACGGTCCCAAAGAGGTGGAGGCAGTGGTTCAAACCGCTTTCAGAAGAAACCCTATTCCCGACCAACAGGGAGTCAACAACAAATCGGTGGAAGTTCAGGTGGAGGTTCTTCTGGGAACCGAACCGGTCAGAATACGACCTACCCATCCAAATGCCTGAAGTGTGGGAAGGATCATCTCACAAGAGACTGCACGATAAAAGGAATCATTTGCTTCAGATGTGGCAAACCGGGCCATATGTCCGAGAGCGCAACCAAGCAAAGGCTGAACCTTCGGTCAATGCAACTCGAGCCAAGAAACCGCAAGCCAGGAGGACGAGTCTACACTATGAGCGGAGGCCGAAGCTGCCGAATCCAGAAGACTTGATTCAAGGAGAAGGCGCCATAGAAGGTAATCTTTTAAAAATCTTGTATGACTCTGCGGGGCAACCCATTCTTTCATATCATATATTTGTGTCTTTGCGACTTGGTTTACACGTGTATCGAACTACCTTTTGAATTGATTTGTTTCAACCCCACCGATAAAGGTAGTTACTACCAAAGTACTGTTTGAAGTGTCCTTTGATTGTTGAAGGTCGAATCTTTTACGTCGATTTGATCTGTTTACCTCTTTCACAGTTAGATATAGTCCTAGGGATGGGTGGTTATCTTCCAACCATGTTACGTTAGATTGTTCTAGTAAGACCATAGTCTTTCCTGTGGATGAGAATTCTAGATACTTGACGGCCAACCAAGCACGAGCTTTCTTGAAAGAAGGAGCTCGGGGTACATGCTATTGTCTTCTTTGAAAGTTGAGAGTGAGGCTGATTTGAGTACTATTCGGTAGTGAAGGAATTTCGAGATCTTCCACGAAGAAGTACACGGTTTACCGCCGGCACGTGATATCGAGTTTGCTATTGATCTAGTACCAGGGAGCTGGTCCCGTGTCTATAGCACCGTACCGAATGTCACTTAAAGAATTAGCTGAACTTAAGAAGCGGCTAGAAGAGCTTTTGGAGAAGCGGATTCGTTAGACCAAGTGTGTCTCCGTGGGGAGCACTGTGTTACTAGTTCGAAAGAAGGACGGTACCTCGAGATTGTGTGTGGATTACGGGCAATTGAACAAGTTGATCAAGAACAAATATCCTCTACCGAGAATTGATGACTTGATGGACCAAGCTGAAGGGGGCAGCGGTATTTTCGAAGATTGACTTGAGATCTGGGTATCATCAGATAAGAGTGAAGACGGAGGATATACCCAAGGCGCACTTTTCGTACGCGATACGGTCATTACGAGTATCTTGTGATGCCGTTTGGTGTGACGAATGCACCTGCTATTTTCATGGACTATATGAACCGCATCTTTCGTCCGTACTTGGATAAGTTTGTTGTCGTCTTCATTGATGACATCTTGATATATTCTCGAGAATCGGGAGGATCACATTTGGGCATCTCGGCATAGTTCTTGATTTTGAAGGAAAAGGAAGCGTATGCCAATTTGTCGAAGTGCGAGTTTTGGCTTGATGAGGTGAAGTTTTTGGGTCACGTAATCTCAAAAGAAGGAATCGCGGTGGATCCATGCAAAGTAGAAGCGATCTGCGGTGGGAACAACCGAAGTCGTGACGGAAGTCCGTAGTTTCGTTGGTTTAGCCGGATATTACCGGAGGTTCAGAGAGGGTTTTCCAAGATTGCTTGGGACCGCTCACTCAATTGACGAAGAAGAATCAAGCTTTCGAATGGGTGATAAATGTGAGCGAGTTTTCAAGAGTTGAAGAAACGGTGACTACCTCACTGTATTAGTGTTACGATCCGAATGAACCGTTCGAGGTGTATTGTGACGCTTCGTACCAAGGATTGGGATCTGTTCTTATGCAACACCGAAAGGTGGTAGCCTACGCTTCGCGACATTGGTTGCGAGTGCATGAAAAGAATTACCCGACTCATGATTTGGAGTTGGCGGTGTGGTTTTTGCTCGAAGATATGGAGACATTTCCTTTATGGAGCGACATTCAACATCTTCGGTGACCACAAGAGCTTGAAGTACTTGTACGACCGAAAAGAGTGAATATGAGACAGCGAAGATGGCTGGAGTTTTTAAAGGATTATGATTTCCGGTTGTTGTACCACCCCGGCAAGGCGAACGTTGTGGTGACGCCTTAAGTAGAAAGACTATCGGTGTTTACGCCTTGATGATTAAGGAAAGAGATCTCATCGAACAATTTAGAGATGTATGGTCATTTGTTAAGTTAGAACCGGAAGAATTTGCATGAATATGGTTACCATCTCAAGCGAGTTGATGGAAGACATACGGGAAAAACAGAAGACCGATGAATTCTTGCAAGAAATAAGAGAACAAATGAAACAAGGCGAGAAAACGAGTTCGAAGAAGGAAGGATGGAATTCTGAGATTTAGAGGTAGAGTTTGTATTCCTCGTGACCAAGAGCTTAGACGATATATTGTGGATCATGCCCACACTAGCAAGCTAAGTATGCACCCTGGTATAACAAAGATGTACCAAGACTTGAAGAAGTTGTTACGGTGGCATGGACTAAAAAGTGATGTCACTAGATGTGTATCGACTTGTCTAGTCATCGTCAAAAAGCCAAAGTGGAACATCAGCGACCTCTTTGGGTTGTTGCAACCATTGTCTATTCCTGAATGGAAGTGGGACAGCATCGCAATGGATTTTGTTGTGGGATTGCCAAGGACCAGGATGGGACATGACTCGATTTGGGTAATAGTTGATCGACTTACAAAATCGGCTCATTTCCTCCCGATTAACATAAGGTACAGTTTGGAAAAGCTGACCCGACTGTATATTGGGGAAATTGTCAGATTACATGGTGTGCCTACGAGTATAGTTTCGGATAGAGATCCGAGGTTTACCTCAAAATTTTGGCAAAGTTTACAAGCTTCGTTGGGGACGAGATTGCGCCTGAGTTCGGCGTACCACCCACAAACCGATGGTCAATCGGAAAGAACGATCCAATCTCTAGAAGACCTACTTAGAGCTTGTTCTATGGAACAGACTGGAAGTTGGGATGAAGTTCTACCACTGGTGGAGTTCACCTACAATAACAGTTATCATTCGAGTATAGGGATGGCACCCTATGAAGCTCTGTATGGAAGACGGTGTCGAACACCATTATGTTGGTACCAAGACGGCGAGCGTCTTACGATTGGACCAGACATTATTCAGCAGACGACTGAGAAGGTTAAAATGATTCAAGAGAAGATGAGAACCGCTCAGAGCCGGCAGAAGAGCTATGCGGATAAGAGAAGAAAGCCTCTTGAGTTTGAAGAAGGTGAGCATGTGTTCCTGAAAGTCACACCCACGACTGGGGTCGGCCGGGCCTTGAAATCTAGAAAACTCACTCCAAAATTTCTTGGACCTTACCAAATTCTTCGTCGGATAGGTCCAGTAGCTTACCAGATAGCCTTACCCCCTATTCTTTCAAACATACACAATGTCTTCCATGTGTCACAACTTCGTAAATATTTACCTGATCCAAGTCATGTCATAGCAGGACACGTACAGTTAAAAGAGAACCTGACCTATGAAACGTCTCCTGCGAGAATCGAGGATCGACGGATAAAGCAACTACGAGGCAAGGAGATTCCATTGGTAAAGGTGATTTGGAATGAAGCAACTGGTGATGCGACTTGGGAATTGGAAGACAAGATGAAGGAGCAACATCAATTATTTTAAGGTATGAAAATTTCGAGGACGAAATTCCTTTTAGTAGGGAGTGTTGTAACATTCCGAAAAATACATATTTGATCATGAATCATCGTTTTATAATATTCTTGATTTTTAGGAATTTTTCCGAATTTTTCGGAAACGACGAATATTTTAATATATTCCTCGTTTTGCGTGCACACTAATTTGGGAATTCTTGAGACCATGTAACACCCGGAAATTGATTATTTCACCATGAATAGTCATTTTCCAATATTTGTGATTTATGTGAATTTTTCTGGAATTTTTCGGAAACGACGAATATTTTAATATATTCCTCGTTCTGCGTAAAACTCGAGCAGAGTCGTGAAAACGACTGTAGTGCTTCAAAAATTGGAAAATTATATGACGGATAGTCGTTTTATAATATTTGCAATTTTTGAGAATTTTCTGGGAATTTTCCTAATCGTCGAATATTTTAATATATTCCTCGTTTTGCGTCTTGTACTGAGCTGAACGGGAAAACGCGATGTTTTCTCTGCGAACTTTGGACTATGGATAAGTCAACGGGGATCTTACTAAACCCAGGACTTGACACAGTTTACGAGGTTTCGCAAATTTCCGAGAAATCTTTGATACGATTAAATCAATACAAATGAAGAATTCATCTGTCGGATTAATTAAATATCGATTTGTCAATCTGTAACTATTATCTAATGGATAATAGTGTGTAATAAAAATACTATCACCTTATCCTAATGCTATTTACATTATATTTAATTTACTCACTTTAATTCAAATTTAAGTGTATTTTAATCAAAGCTTCCTTAACAAGCTTTGACCCAAGCTTTGACCAAGTGTTTAGCTTCCAAAGGAAGCCAACTTTGGTCACTCAATTCTCTCTCTCACGTACGTGGTCTGCTGCCCACTCAAAGGGAAAGAGCTAATTCTAATATCCTAATATTACAACTAAAGACAATATCACCAAAAGCACCTTTCTTCTTCCTTTTTACGTTTCTTCTTCTTCTTTCTCCCTTCAACCATTTCTCTTTTTCTCTTCCAGCCACCACACGTCCAGCCTCCCTCCTTGACCCCAACATTCACAAAAAAATTTAATCTAACCACATTTCCTTAATCTCCTACTCCTCCTCTTCATCTTTGGTGCTTGGAGTTTCAAGAAAAGCTTCCATCTTCAACCATTCCTCAAGCCTTGAAGGTGAGCTCCCATGGCTGAAAAATTCCAGCCTTCCCCTCCCATTTTCGTTTCTGTTTTTCCTTGGTTTATTGGCCATTTTCTTCTTCTTTTACACACCATTTCATTGTTCTAACTTGGACCAAATTTTCTAGGGTTTTTGGTGCTCCAAATCCGAAAATCAAGGGTGATTCTTGGAGTTTCTTGGTTCATCAACTTGGTAAGAGGAAGATTAATCCTCCTCAACCTCTTTAGCAACTAGGAATCTTGTATTTAATTTTTGGAAGAAGAACCACATGGTGGTTGTTCTTGAACTTGCTTGAAATTGGTTTCTTGAATGTGATTTTGATTTAGCTTTGAGTGATTGATTGATTGTGTAATTTTGTGATTGGAAACCATGTATGAATGCTGAAAAATTCTGGTTTGTTTGGACCCTTGGAGTGCCACGGTTTTTGGCTTGTTTTTGGGGCTGTCTTTGTGCTGGAAATTCAATGGAAGTGGTGCTTAATTTGTGATCAATGCATGGTTAATTTAATCAAGTAGTTGAGTGAGATTGAAGTGAGCAAAATTCTGGTTTGCTGGACCCTTGGAGTGCCACGGTTTTTGGCTCTGTTTTGGGCTGGTTGTGTGCTGGAAATTGAATGGAAATGAAGCTTAATTTGTGATCAATGCATGGCTAATTTAATCAAGTAGTTAAGGTTGATTTGAATGGATAAAATTCTGGTTGTTGGAACCTTGAGTGAGTCACGGTTTTTGGCTTGTTTTTGGGGCTGTTTTTGTGCTGGAAAATGAGTGGAAGTAATGCTTAATTTTTGATCAATGCATGGCTAATAAAATCAAGTAGTTAAGGTTGGTTTAAATGGACAAAATTCTGGTTGTTAAACCTTGGTAAGTGCCACGGTTTTGGGTTGTTTTAGGAGCAGAATTTTGGTTGTCATGGTGCCAAGAATAATGCTAGGTAGGTTAAGAAAAGGAAGACTAAATTAGTGAGAAGAAAATTGTGATCTAAGACTCTCTTGAGTGCCACGGTTTTGAGGGCTTGAATGAGGGAAAAGATTAACAAATTTGAGATGTCAAGACTTGAGTTAATCAAGCGATTAAAAATGTAGATTGACAATAGGAAACTTGTAACAATAAATTCATGATGGATTGTGGTGGAGACTTAGGAAATGAGCTAAGCTTGGAAGGTAATTATAAGAATCAAGTAACTTGAATCAAATGACAAGTAAATGAACCAATGAGATGAATTTCATAAGACTTGGAGATTTTAGAAATCCATAATGGACCCATAATGTGTTCCTTGAATTATAAATTGATATTATGTGGATATTGGGTTCTTCTTGGATGCAAATTTGTTTATTGCACTCTCTTGATCAATTTTGGTATATTATGAATTCGTATGAGATTGTGGATCATACATGAGCATGCATAGTGTCTTATGCATTGTGATGTCCGTGTGGACTGTTGTAAGGCCAAGTTGCCTAGGAGATTGAACACACCTTAGTGCGGGTGCGAGTAGACAAGTGTGGGTCTTGTTATGACCTTGGGGGCGTCGGGGTGCGGGTCCTCCACAATGGGTAGTTGGTAGCTCCTTTGCCGTGGGGCAAACCGATGCAAACGCACCGACGATCCGGACTTGACACTGTCCTATATCGTGATCTAGTGTAGAATGTCTGTGCAATGCCATGATTGTGCACGTGGAAAATTATTGATAGCACTGGCCTCGGCAGCCGAGTCACAGACATGTCTCCTGATCTTTCTCTCCGACTGTTTGAGTCTAGCTCCATGGAGTAGGAAATTGAATGTTGAGTCCATGCATCATGGAATATTCGACATCTGAAAATTATTGTTTACACGATATTTAACTTGCTGGATATTATGAATTATTCATTACCTTTATTAGTGATTGCTCATTTGGTTATCTGTTTAAAAGCTTATTTATTGCCTTTACATGCTACGTGGGCGTTATGCGCCGTTCGGTTCTTAGTTCTTTGTATTGGTATTGATGGTAGGATATCTTACCTCTTTCCCCGTGCTTCTATTACTTGCTCGTTTATGTGCACCTTGTCTTGATCGAAGACGACGGTGAAGAGACGGAAGAGCACTGCCTTCCCCGGCTTCGGCCGCCCGGGATTGACTTTGACCTGCGACGATGTCCGCACGCACGCGCGGATTTTTGGGAGATGTGCGCCCGACCTTCCTCGGAGGGCCGGAGTGTTGGCACATCAACCTAAACTCCGACCGTTGTGTGTATGTGGGAGACGTGTCGTATCACTTGCTGGAGACGCCATGAGGCTAGGTCCTCACTTGCTACATCAGCTTACGCTTGGAGTTTTACCTGCCTATCAGGGAGATGTGGGGTCCCCGTTACTACACCCCGCAGGAGGATTCGTTTGATTCCACCGCTCGGGCTCCGTCCCGCGCCTCTGTGGTTCCTATGGATGAGTCCTCGGATGAGGAAGATCCTGATGAGGGTCCTCCTGACGATCCTGAATCGGTCCCTTTTTATTTAAGGGGTCGATGATCATTGGTGGCTACTGATGGCTGCCAGTGTTTTTGTTTTTGGGGGCCTGATGTATCTTTCTTTTTGATTTGGGCTGTATATTTTGTGTATGCATGAGGGTATATATGCATGTTTCCCTTGGGGTGGGTATAGTTTTGCTTTTTGATGATGGCAGGCTTGTATTTATGAAACAGATTGTATTAAACTCAGATATATATATATATGCATGCTATTCAGGTGCAAATCTCTATGTATTGTTTTATTCGTTACTTTTATCCGCACTCTGTAGTATCATTATTATTATTATAAAAAAAAAAAAAAATATTGTCAAATTTGCTCACATGGTTAAACATTAATTAATTAAAATGAACCGGGTCTTAATCGTTAATTATTTAATTTCCGCATTTTACTTTGTTTGACAATGTGACGTTCCCTCCCAAAAAGGGGCGTTACATTAAGTTGGTATCAGAGCCCCGGTTTATGTTTTCTTTGGGTCTTGAGTGTGAGTCTGTCTTGTTTGTGCTGTGTGAATCTCTGTGGTGAGTGTCTTGAGTGGATTCCTCTGACTTTTCTTATGTTTTCAGTAATCTAATTTAAGAGAAAGGCAAAATGGCAAGAGGTGGAGATATTGCGGTGGCTTGTGGAAGCAATGCAGCGGATGGCGGAACTCATTGCGCAACAAAACGAACGCGCTGCTCAACAACAAGAAAGAGCTGCTCAACAGCTTGAGGCGACTGCCGATGCGCAAAACTTAGCAGAATTTCGTCGTCATAACCCTCCGCAGTTCAAGGGGGAGTTTGATCCCGACAAGGCTAATCTATGGATCAAGGAGCTGGAAAAAGTCTTTCGTGGCATGAATTGTGCGGAAGACAAGAAGGTAAATTATGCGACTTTTATGCTCGTCGGAAATGCTGAAGACTGGTGGAATGGTGCTCAAAGGGCATTAGAAGCCGAAGGAGCAGAGGTCACTTGGGAACTGTTCAAGGAGAAATTCTTGGGCAAATACTTTCCTGCGAATGCGAGACACGCAAAGGAGATGGAGTTCCTCAACCTGAGACGGGGAACATGATTGTCAGCGAATACGCAGCCAAGTTTGAAAACTTGGAGAGATTTTCGACACATTACCAGCATCAAACTGATGAAGCCTGGAAATGCTGGAAATTCACCGAAGGACTGAGGTACGAGGTAAAGAAAGCTGTGATTACCTTGAAAATGAAAGTATTCTCGGAACTGTTAGACACTTGCTGCGAAGTTGAAGCCTTGGAGCAAGCTAGAGACGCGAGAAACAGGAACTTTGGGCCTGTACGGTCCCAAAGAGGTGGAGGCAGTGGTTCAAACCGCTTTCAGAAGAAACCCTATTCCCGACCAACAGGGAGTCAACAACAAATCGGTGGAAGTTCAGGTGGAGGTTCTTCTGGGAACCGAACTGGTCAGAATACGACCTACCCATCCAAATGCCTGAAGTGTGGGAAGGATCATCTCACAAGAGACTGCACGATAAAAGGAATCATTTGCTTCAGATGTGGCAAACCGGGCCATATGTCCAGAGACTGCAACCAAGCAAAGGCTGAACCTTCAGTCAATGCAACTCGAGCCAAGAAACCGCAAGCCGGAGGACGAGTCTACACTATGAGCGGAGCCGAAGCTGCCGAATCCGAAGACTTGATTCAAGGAGAAGGCGCCATAGAAGGTAATCTTTTAAAAGTACTGTATGACTCTGGGGCAACCCATTCTTTCATATCATATGACTGTGTGCTGCGACTTGGTTTACCTGTGTCTGAACTACCTTTTGAATTGACTGTTTCAACCCCCACTGATAAACCGGTAGTTACTACCAAAGTCTGTTTGAAGTGTCCTTTGATTGTTGAAGGTCGAATCTTTTCTGTCGATTTGATCTGTTTACCTCTTTCACAGTTAGATATAGTCCTAGGGATGGACTGGTTATCTTCCAACCATGTCTCGTTAGATTGTTCTAGTAAGACCATAGTCTTTCCCGTGGATGAGAATTCTAGATACTTGACGGCCAACCAAGCACGAGCTTTCTTGAAAGAAGGAGCTCGGGGGTACATGCTATTGTCTTCTTTGAAAGTTGAGAGTGAGGTGATTTGAGTACTATTCCGGTAGTGAAGGAATTTCCGAGATCTTCCCCGAAGAAGTACTGGTTTACCGCCGGCACGTGATATCGAGTTTGCTATTGATCTAGTACGGGAGCTGGTCCCGTGTCTATAGCACCGTACCGAATGTCACCGATGCAGAATTAGCCGAACTTAAGAAGCGGCTAGAAGAGCTTTTGGAGAAGCGATTCGTTAGACCAAGTGTGTCTCCGTGGGGAGCACTGTGTTACTAGTTCGAAAGAAGGACGGTACCTCGAGATTGTGTGTGGATTACGGGCAATTGAACAAGTTGACAATCAAGAACAAATATCCTCTACCGAGAATTGATGACTTGATGGACCAACCGAAGGGGGCAGCGGTATTTTCGAAGATTGACTTGAGATCCGGGTATCATCGGATAAGAGTGAAGACGGAGGATATACCCAAGAGGCGCTTTTCGTACGCGATACGGTCATTACGAGTATCTTGTGATGCCGTTTGGTGTGACGAATGCACTGCTATTTTCATGGACTATATGAACCGCATCTTTCGTCCGTACTTGGATAAGTTTGTTGTCGTCTTCATTGATGACATCCTGATATATTCTCAGAATCAGGAGGATCACGCTGGGCATCTCAGCATAGTTCTTCAGATTTTGAAGGAAAAGGAACTGTATGCCAAGCTGTCGAAGTGCGAGTTTTGGCTTGATGAGGTGAAGTTTTTGGGTCACGTAATCTCAAAAGAAGGAATCGCGGTGGATCCATGCAAAGTAGAAGCAGTACTGCAGTGGGAACAACCGAAGTCAGTGACGGAAGTCCGTAGTTTCGTTGGTTTAGCCGGATATTACCGGAGGTTCATAGAGGGGTTTTCCAAGATTGCCGGACCGCTCACTCAATTGACGAAGAAGAATCAAGCTTTCGAATGGGTGATAAATGTGAGCGAGTTTTCAAGAGTTGAAGAAACGGTGACTACCTCACCGTATTAGTGTTACGATCCGAATGAACCGTTCGAGGTGTATTGTGACGCTTCGTACCAAGGATTGGGATCTGTTCTTATGCAACACCGAAAGGTGGTAGCCTACGCTTCGCGACAGTTGCGAGTGCATGAAAAGAATTACCCGACTCATGATTTGGAGTTGGCGGTGTGGTTTTTGCTCGAAGATATGGAGACATTTCCTTTATGGAGCGACATTCAACATCTTCGGTGACCACAAGAGCTTGAAGTACTTGTACGACGACGAAAGAGTGAATATGAGACAGCGAAGATGGTGGAGTTTTTAAAGGATTATGATTTCCGGTTGTTGTACCACCCTGGCAAGGCGAACGTTGTGGCTGACGCCTTAAGTAGAAAGACTATCAGTGTTTCTGCCTTGATGATTAAGGAAAGAGATCTCATCGAACAATTTAGAGATGTATGGTCATTTGTTAAGTTAGAACCCGGAAGAATTTGCATGAATATGGTTACCATCTCAAGCGAGTTGATGGAAGACATACGGGAAAAACAGAAGACCGATGAATTCTTGCAAGAAATAAGAGAACAAATGAAACAAGGCGAGAAAACAGAGTTCGAAGAAGGAACAGATGGAATTCTGAGATTCCGAGGTAGAGTTTGTATTCCTCGTGACCAAGAGCTTAGACGATATATTGTGGATCATGCCCACACTAGCAAGCTAAGTATGCACCCTGGTATAACAAAGATGTACCAAGACTTGAAGAAGTTGTTCTGGTGGCATGGACTAAAAAGTGATGTCACTAGATGTGTATCGACTTGTCTAGTCTGTCAAAAAGCCAAAGTGGAACATCAGCGACCTGCTGGGTTGCTGCAACCATTGTCTATTCCTGAATGGAAGTGGGACAGCATCGCAATGGATTTTGTTGTGGGATTGCCAAGGACAAGGATGGGACATGACTCGATTTGGGTAATAGTTGATCGACTTACAAAATCGGCTCATTTCCTCCGATTAACATAAGGTACAGTTTGGAAAAGTCGGCCGACTGTATATTGGGGAAATTGTCAGATTACATGGTGTGCCTACGAGTATAGTTTCGGATAGAGATCCGAGGTTTACCTCAAAATTTTGGCAAAGTTTACAAGCTTCGTTGGGGACGAGATTGCGCCTGAGTTCGGCGTACCACCCACAAACCGATGGTCAATCGGAAAGAACGATCCAATCTCTAGAAGACCTACTTAGAGCTTGTTCTATGGAACAGACTGGAAGTTGGGATGAAGTTCTACCACTGGTGGAGTTCACCTACAATAACGGTTATCATTCGAGTATAGGGATGGCACCCTATGAAGCTACGTATGGAAGACGGTGTCGAACACCATTATGTTGGTACCAAGACGGCGAGCGTCTTACGATTGGACCAGACATTATTCAGCAGACGACTGAGAAGGTTAAAATGATTCAAGAGAAGATGAGAACCGCTCAGAGCCGGCAGAAGAGCTATGCGGATAAGAGAAGAAAGCCTCTTGAGTTTGAAGAAGGTGAGCATGTGTTCCTGAAAGTCACACCCACACCGGGGTCGGCCGGGCCTTGAAATCTAGAAAACTCACTCCAAAATTTCTTGGACCTTACCAAATTCTTCGTCGGATAGGTCCAAGTAGCTTACCGAGATAGCCTTACCCCTATTCTTTCAAACATACACAATGTCTTCCATGTGTCACAACTTCGTAAATATTTACGATCCAAGTCATGTCATAGCACCGGACACAGTACAGTTAAAAGAGAACCTGACCTATGAAACGTCTCCTGCGAGAATCGAGGATCGACGGATAAAGCAACTACGAGGCAAGGAGATTCCATTGGTAAAGGTGATTTGGAATGAAGCAACTGGTGATGCGACTTGGGAATTGGAAGACAAGATGAAGGAGCAACATCCAGAATTATTTTAAGGTATGAAAATTTCGAGGACGAAATTCCTTTTAGTAGGGGAGTGTTGTAACATTCCGAAAAATACATATTTGATCATGAATCATCGTTTTATAATATTCTTGATTTTTAGGAATTTTTCCGGAATTTTTCGGAAACGACGAATATTTTAATATATTCCTCGTTTTGCGTGCACACTAGGCTGGGAATTGCTGAGACCAGTGTAACACCCCGGAAATTGATTATTTCACCATGAATAGTCATTTTCCAATATTTGTGATTTATGTGAATTTTTCTGGAATTTTTCGGAAACGACGAATATTTTAATATATTCCTCGTTCTGCGTAAAACTCGAGCAGAGTCGTGAAAACGACTGTAGTGCTTCAAAAATTGGAAAATTATATGACGGATAGTCGTTTTATAATATTTGCAATTTTTGAGAATTTTCTGGGAATTTTCCTAATCGTCGAATATTTTAATATATTCCTCGTTTTGCGTCTTGCTTGTGAGGAAGGAAAACGCGATGTTTTCTCTGCGAACTTTGGACTATGGATAAGTCAACGGGGGATCTTACTAAACCCGGGACTTGACACAGTTTACGAGGTTTCGCAAATTTCCGAGAAATCTTTACAGACACAGTTAAATCAATACAGCGAAGAATTCATCTGTCAGATTAATTAAATACTGACTTCTGTCAACTGTAACTATTATCTAATGGATAATAGTGTGTAATAAAAATACTATCACCTTATCCTAATGCTATTTACATTATATTTAATTTACTCACTTTAATTCAAATTTAAGTGTATTTTAATCAAAGCTTCCTTAACAAGCTTTGACCCAAGCTTTGACCAAGTGTTTAGCTTCCAAAGGAAGCCAACTTTGGTCACTCAATTCTCTCTCTCACGTACGTGGTCTGCTGCCCACTCAAAGGGAAAGAGCTAATTCTAATATCCTAATATTACAACTAAAGACAATATCACCAAAAGCACCTTTCTTCTTCCTTTTACGTTTCTTCTTCTTCTTTCTCCCTTCAACCATTTCTCTTTTTCTCTTCCAGCCACCACACGTCCAGCCTCCCTCCTTGACCCCAACATTCACAAAAAATTTAATCTAACCACATTTCCTTAATCTCCTACTCCTCCTCTTCATCTTTGGTGCTTGGAGTTTCAAGAAAAGCTTCCATCTTCAACCATTCCTCAAGCCTTGAAGGTGAGCTCCCATGGCTGAAAAATTCCAGCCTTCCCCTCCCATTTTCGTTTCTGTTTTTCCTTGGTTTATTGGCCATTTTCTTCTTCTTTTACACACCATTTCATTGTTCTAACTTGGACCAAATTTTCTAGGGTTTTTGGTGCTCCAAATCCGAAAATCAAGGGTGATTCTTGGAGTTTCTTGGTTCATCAACTTGGTAAGAGGAAGATTAATCCTCCTCAACCTCTTTAGCAACTAGGAATCTTGTATTTAATTTTTGGAAGAAGAACCACATGGTGGTTGTTCTTGAACTTGCTTGAAATTGGTTTCTTGAATGTGATTTTGATTTAGCTTTGAGTGATTGATTGATTGTGTAATTTTGTGATTGGAAACCATGTATGAATGTTGAAAAATTCTGGTTTTGGACCCTTGAGTGCCACGGTTTTTGGCTTGTTTTTGGGGCTGTCTTTGTGCTGGAAATTCAATGGAAGTGGTGCTTAATTTGTGATCAATGCATGGTTAATTTAATCAAGTAGTTGAGTGAGATTGAAGTGAGCAAAATTCTGGTTTGCTTTGGACCCTTGGAGTGCCACGGTTTTGGCTCTGTTTTGGGCTGGTTGTGTGCTTTGGAAATTGAATGGAAATGAAGCTTAATTTGTGATCAATGCATGGCTAATTTAATCAAGTAGTTAAGGTTGATTTGAATGGATAAAATTCTGGTTGTTGGAACCTTGAGTGAGTCACGGTTTTTGGCTTGTTTTTGGGGCTGTTTTTGTCTTTGGAAAATGAGTGGAAGTAATGCTTAATTTTTGATCAATGCATGGCTAATAAAATCAAGTAGTTAAGGTTGGTTTAAATGGACAAAATTCTGGTTGTTAAACCTTGGTAATGCCACGGTTTTGGGTTGTTTTAGGAGCAGAATTTTGGTTGTCATGGTGCCAAGAATAATGCTAGGTAGGTTAAGAAAAGGAAGACTAAATTAGTGAGAAGAAAATTGTGATCTAAGACTCTCTTGAGTGCCACGGTTTTGAGGGCTTGAATGAGGAAAAGATTAACAAATTTGAGATGTCAAGACTTGAGTTAATCAAGCGATTAAAAATGTAGATTGACAATAGGAAACTTGTAACAATAAATTCATGATGGATTGTGGTGGAGACTTAGGAAATGAGCTAAGCTTGGAAGGTAATTATAAGAATCAAGTAACTTGAATCAAATGACAAGTAAATGAACCAATGAGATGAATTTCATAAGACTTGGAGATTTTAGAAATCCATAATGGACCCATAATGTGTTCCTTGAATTATAAATTGATATTATGTGGATATTGGGTTCTTCTTGGATGCAAATTTGTTTATTGCACTCTCTTGATCAATTTTGGTATATTATGAATCGTATGAGATTGTGGATCATACATGAGCATGCATAGTGTCTTATGCATTGTGATGTCCGTGTGGACATGTTGTAAGGCCAAGTTGCCTAGGAGATTGAACACACCTTAGTGCGGGTGCGAGTAGACAAGTGTGGGTCTTGTTATGACCTTGGGGCGTCGGGGTGCGGGTCCTCCACAATGGGTAGTTGGTAGCTCCTTTGCCCGTGGGGCAAACCGATGCAAACGCACCGACGATCCGGACTTGACACTGTCCTATATCGTGATCTAGTGTAGAATGTCTGTGCAATGCCATGATTGTGCACGTGGAAAATTATTGATAGCACTGGCCTCGGCAGCCGAGTCACAGACATGTCTCCTGATCTTTCTCTCCGATTTGTTTGAGTCTAGCTCCATGGAGTAGGAAATTGAATGTTGAGTCCATGCATCATGGAATATTCTGACATCTGAAAATTATTGTTTACCTGATATTTAACTGCCTGGATATTATGAATTATTCATTACCTTTATTAGTGATTGCCTGACTGGTTATCTGTTTAAAAGCTTATTTATTGCCTTTACATGCTACGTGGGCGTTATGCGCCGTTCGGTTCTTGGTTCTTTGTATTGGTATTGATGGTAGGATATCTTACCTCTTTCCCCGTGCTTCTATTACTTGCTTTGTTTATGTGCACCTTGTGCTTTGATCGAAGACGACGGTGAAGAGACGAGAAGAGCCTCGCCTTCCCCGGCCGGCCCGCACGGGATTGACTTTGACCTGCGACGATGTCCGCACGCACGCGCGGATTTTTGGGAGATGTGCGCCGACCTTCCTCGGAGGGCCGGAGTGTTGGCACATCAACCTAAACTCCGACCGTTGTGTGTATGTGGGAGACGTGTCGTATCACTTGCACGGAGACGCCATGAGGCACCGGTCCTCACTTGCTACATCGGCTTACGCTTGGAGTTTTACCGCCTATCGGGAGATGTGGGGTCCCCGTTACTACACCCCGCAGGAGGATTCGTTTGATTCCACCGCTCGGGCTCCGTCCCGCGCCTCGTGGTTCCTATGGATGAGTCCTCGGATGAGGAAGATCCTGATGAGGGTCCTCCTGACGATCCTGAATCGGTCCCTTTTTATTTAAGGGGTCGATGATCATTGGTGGCTACTGATGGCTGCCAGTGTTTTTGTTTTTTTGGGGCCCGATGTATCTTTCTTTTTGATTTGGGCTGTATATTTTGTATATGCATGAGGGTATATATGCATGTTTCCCTTGGGGTGGGTATAGTTTTGCTTTTTGATGATGGCCGAGGCTTGTATTTATGAAACAGTTGTATTAAACTCGGATATATATATATGCATGCTATTCAGGTGCAAATCTCTATGTATTGTTTTATTCGTTACTTTTATCCGCACTCTGTAGTATCATTATTATTATTATAAAAAAAAAAAATATTGTCAAATTTGCTCACATGGTTAAACATTAATTAATTAAAATGAACCGGGTCTTAATCGTTAATTATTTAATTTCCGCATTTTACTTTGTTTGACAATGTGACGTTCCCTCCCAAAAAGGGGCGTTACACAAAGAAGATGGATGGAATTTTTAAAAGATTATGACTTTGAGCTTAAGTATCACCTGGGTAAAGCCAATGTAGTGGCTGATGTATTAAGTAGGAAATCCCTGCATGTATCTCATATGATGGTTCAAGAGGGTCAACTTCTTGAGAGGTTTAGAGATTTGAGTCTTGGAGTCACTGTGACACCACAAAGTCTTTGTATGAGTAAGGTGGACATAGTTAGTGATCTATAGGCTCAAATTCTAGAAGCCCAAAGAAGGATAAAACCTTAGGTGAGATATGGGAGCAAATCTTCTCAAGGGATCAACTAGAGTTTGATATGACAGATGATGGAGTTATTAAGTTTAGAAATAGACTTTACATTCCAAGAGATTCTGAAATCAAAGAAAAGATACTAAAGGAGGCTCATAGGAGTCAATACACCATCCATCCAGGAGCCACTAAGATGTATCAAGATTTAAAAGAGAATGTTTTGGTGGCCAGGTATGAAAAAAGAAATAGTGGAGTTTGTGTCTAGGTGTTTGGTGTGCCAGAAAGTTAAGATAGAACACTAAAAACCTTTAGGACCTCTCCAATCTTTAGCAATTCCTGAATGAAAATGGGAGAACATCACAATGGATTTTGTGACAGGTTTGTCCAAAACTCAGTTTGGACTTGATACAATTTGGATCATAGGTGACAAACTAACCAAGTCTGCCCACTTTTTGCCAATGAGAATGAACTACTCCTTGGATAAACTAGCCCAGTTATATTTATAGGAGATAGTTAGGTTGCATGGAGTTCCCTTCAGTATAGTTTCAGATAGAGATCCTAGATTTACATCTAGATTTTAGGGAGCCTTACAAAAGGCTTTTGGGACTAGGCTAAGTCTTAGCACAGCATACCATCCACAAACCAATGGACAGTCAGAGAGAACTATCCAAACCCTAGAGGACATGCTTAGAGCATATATTTTAGATCAATAGGGTAGTTGGGATAGGCTCTTGCCTTTAGTGGAGTTTGCTTACAACAACAGTTATCATACCAGTATAGGAATGGCACCATATAAGGCATTCTATGGTAGAAAGTGTAGATCTCCTATATGTTGGTAGAAAGTTGGAGAAAAAGCCATTCTAGGACCTAAGTTAGTACAACAAACTTCAGATCAAATTATAATAATCAGGGACAAGATGGCTATAGCTCAAAGTAGGCAAAAAAGTTATGGTGATAGAATGAGGCGACCTCTAGAGTTTGAAGAGGGTGAGCATGTTTTCTTGAAGGTTACTCCTACGACTGGAATTGGTAGAGCATTGAGAACTAGAAAGTTAAATCCTTATTTCATTGGTCCCTACCAAATTCTAAAAAGAGTCAGACTTGTAGTTGTTCAGTTAGCCCTTCCACCCAGTTTGTCAAACCTTCATGATGTCTTTCATGTATCTCAACTTAGAAAATACAATCCAGATCCTTCACACATCATAAGAAATGAATTTCTATAGTTAAGAGAAGATTTGTCTTATGTAGTGAAACCGATGAGGATTGTAGGCAGAGGGGCCAAATAGCTCATAGGTAAACAGCTTCCTCTGGTGAAGGTCATATAGGGTGAGGCATGTTACCAAGTGGCTTCTAGTACTCAAGAGGGGGGTGAATTGAGTATTAAAAAAAAACTTTTCGCAAAAGCGTAAACAAATTAAATATGCTAAAATAAAATATTAAAAAGGCGTGAAGATAAAAAAAGAGAAGAAGAACAACCAATAAATAAATTGCAAGGAATAATAAATTGAATGTAGATAAATAAAAGAGTAAGCATAAGAAAACCAGACACGATATTTATCCTAGTTTGATCACCAACCACTTGTGGCCTACGTCTAGTCCTCGAAACACAGTTCGAGATTTTTCATTATTCAGGATAAGCTTAAAGCAGGTGCTTGCAACTTTTTCAAACAAGAGCACTTTTCACACGCAGGGAATCTCTACCTTTGTGCTAAAGTCTCAAACTGTTAGGGATACCTCGCCCTTATTACAAATCCTTTGAGGGATACCTCACCCTCTCAGAAATACAGCAAAAAATAGATGAAGATAAACTCTCACAAAGAGAAAATATCACAAATTGAAGCACTATAGAGCTCTCCAAGGATATTTAAGATTTTTGGCAAAAGAGCACAAAAAATAAGAGAGAAAATTGTAAACCACGTTTTAGCACAAGCAAAATAAGTTTAGATTGTTTGGGACCTGCAAAAATGACCCAAGGTCTCTATTTATAGAGCCTTTGAGCATAAATGCCCGTTGGAAGCATTAATTACGTATTTGATTTTGAAATATGTCCGTTTCTTTCTGAAACAGGATTCGTGGGTTATTCGAATACCTATATGGTTATTCGAATACCACTGTTTAGTGAAAAACAGTTCTACAGGGAGTTATTCGAATACCTATAAGGTTATTCGAATGCCTCTGTTTAAAAAGGCTTGTGAAATCAGTTCAGACGAAGTGTATTCGAATACTTCTCATGTTATTCGAATACTTCTATTTGAAGATAATTTTCTGTAATCAGGTATATTCGAATACCATATGGGTTATTTGAATACCTCAATTTTAAAACAGATTTTGAAAAGCTCTGTATTCGAATGCCATACATGGTATTCAAATACCTCTTTTGAAAACATGAAAAACATATTAAAATAGAAGCAGGTGATTCGAATACCTTAAGAGGTTATTTGAATACCTCTGTTGAAAGTCATTTAAAAAACCTTTGGAAAACAGACCAGGTGATTTCTGAATTTCCACAAACTTTTATATTAAAACTTTAATTTAGTTTGTAAGAAACATGTTTTTAGATCTTTTAAGTCAAACAATGAGATATCCTATATAAAGCTTTGTACAAAAGAGATCCTAAGTCCTAAAGCTAATCTTGAAGATCTTGGACTTGGTCTTCTCATCATCTCCATGTTTGTTATCATCAAAACTCATCTTCATTGTTGCATGGTAATCACATTCTCCCCCTTTTTGATGGTAACAAATTATCATTGAGAAAAACATTAGTTCATATAAATTGGAATTAAAAAAGCTAGGTTGAGAGACTTACTCCCCTTTTTTTTACGTAAGAGGTGATTTAAATTAGAGATACGCACAACTCCCCCTTATTTTTGGAATCAAATAAGTGTTACTTAAGTTACCTGTCTTTTCTCAAAATTTACTGGTTATATATTTCTCCCCCTTTGGCATAATAAAAAAGATATAGAGATATATATGAAAGGCATAGAGAGAGATACATAATGCATCAAAGAGTACGATTTGATTTATAATTAAATTGGCCAATATACATTTACAATTTTGCATAATAAAAAACATGTAGCCAATACAAACAAAAAAAAAACAAACTAAAAACAAAGCCTAGAAATAGGCATCTAGTGGAGGAGGAGGGGAGTCAGAACCCCTCGGATCAGCAAGGCACGTAGGGCAGCCTGCTCACGTTCAACACCGTCAAGACGATCAAACAGGATAGAGAAGGTATGTTCCAGGTAAGCCCGGTTATCCTCCAAATAAGCTCAGTTGGCTTGTAAGGTGGCCATGACTTAATCCAGAGTAATTGGAGCAGCAGGAGCAGCAAGATCAGCAGGATCAGCTGGTTCGCCTTGAGGGTCGTCCTCATCATTTTCAACTTCAACTGGGAACACCCAGCCTTTATTAGTCTTGATCATCTTCATTTTGTTTAGAGTGAAGGACCCAAACACATGATGATAGGTCAGCGAAGTCGCTCACTCGGTTTCCAGAATTTGAGGGTACTTGCCTAGGAAGGCAGTGATGATTACTCCATAGGGTAGCTCAGACTGCTCTTTACCTTTTGCCCTCATCATATGGTTCATGATGAAGATGGGCCAGTTAATTTGGTATCCTCTCTTTAGGATCCACAACATGAACACATCATCTTCGCTTAGGTAGGCGTAGTTCCCACCACTAGGAGCTAGGATGTGGGCATAAGCATAATGTAGGAGCCTGTCCTGCCTCTTCATCATGCCTCCTTTGACTCCCTTTTGAGTCGAAGGTAATGCCAACCTAGGTCTTAGAACATCTTCAATTGCTCTGTTCTTGTTGAAGTGCTGGAGAAGTGATTCTTCATCTTCTTCAATGTTGCGGCCAGTTGACTGCAACCCAAGCAGCTGAACCCAATCCTCGGATGTGATCACGATGTGTTGGTCACAGACATCGGAGTGTAGCTCCTGACCATCAATCTTCAAGTTGCAATAGAACATCTTGACCAGGTCGAGGTAAAGAACAACTTTGTAAGAGCAGAACCGAAGTATGCCTTGATGGTTTAGCCAGTTCAGAAAATCAAATCCACCTTCTTTTTCAAAGAACCCCAAGTAGAGGTACTTTGGTTGCACCAGATTACGCTCCTAGAAATGGATAATGAAGTGACCAAGCTCTTGCTTGTTGGATGAGAGCCTTCGAAGGTCCAACGGGTTGTTGTATGGAGCCGTCTTCGTGCGAGGACTTTTGGGGCAAGAAGAGGAGGAAGCCATTGATGGAAGGGAGATGGTGGAAGAGATGGAAAAGGGAAGAGAGGTGGGAGGCCAACGAGTTCAGAAATAGAGAGAGGAGGGAAACCAGAGGATTTGAGAGAAATGGGAGATGTATTTGAATGATCAGGTACGAAGGGCGGTATTTAAAGAATACCCAAAGGCTATTCGAATACCATGAGATGTTTTCGAATAGATCCCTTACCTTTCTGATAGAAGGCATTCGAATAACTACCCAGTTATTTGAATAGCTAGGCAAGTTTGGCTTAGCTTCCAGCCATGGGTTATTCGAATACATTTTCCTATATTCAAATACCCACCACAGAATTATAAACAAGGCAAGAACAAGTATTCAAATACCTTGGAAGCTATTCGAATACTCCAGAGGCATGTGAGAAACATTGATATTGATATGTCTCAGGTTATTCGAATAATTACTTAGTTATTCGAATACACCAGTTTATTAAAACATAAGAATGTTATACTGATGTATGGTTATTCGAATAGCCATAGGTCTATTTGAATAGACCTATCAGAAAACCACAGATTCACACATACAAAAGCAATGGTATTTGAATACCATAGGGAGGTATTCGAATAACTTCAACAGGAAAGCATATATATATGTCCAGAAATGCATATTTGAGAGATGAAAAACTTACTCACTTATGGAGTACTTGCAAAAAAGATTTCGGGATATCTCTGACGCTCAAGTTAGTAATAATTCAAGAGAGATAAATTCATAATTAAGCAAATAATTACAAGTAATTATATGTTGGATTGATCAATTATGCCCAATTCTCCTCGAATATAAACGAATGCTTCTTTTGCTAGGAGTTTAGTGAAAATATCTATAAGTTGCTTAGATGTTTCAACAAATTCAAGAATGTAGTCCCCTTTTTGTACATGATCTCTAATAAAATGATGCCTTATCTCTATATGCTTTGTTCTAGAATGCAAAATGGGATTCTTAGAGAGATTTATTGCACTAGTGTTGTCACATCTTATCAGGATATGATCAAGTTGAAAACCATAGTCTAAAAGTTATTGCTTCATCTATAGAATTTGAGCACAACAACTCCTAGCTGCAACATATTCAGCCTTAGCGGTAGACAAAGCCACACTATTTTGTTTCTTGCTATGCTAAAAAACTAAAAAGCTACCAAGCAAGTGGCATGTCCCACTAGTACTTTTCCTATCCATTTTGCATCCTGCAAAATCAGAATCGGAATATCCTATTAAGCTACACAAGGCACCCTTAAGGTACCACAAACCCATTTGTGAAGTGCCTACTAGGTATTTCATTATTCTTTTAATAGCACTTAAATGAGATTCCTTAGGGTTAGCCTGATATCTAGCACACATGCAAACACTAAACATAATATCTGGCCTACTAGCAGTAAGATAAAGAAGAGATCCAATCTTACCTCTGTATTTCGTTATTTCTACAGATTTACCTCCTTCATCTTTATCCAAATAGCAAGAAGTGTCCATTGGTGTAGCCATGTGCTTAGCATTGTCCATTTCGAATCTTTTGAGCAGTTCCTTGCAGTATTTAGTTTGACTTATGAATGTCCCTTCTTTTGTTTGTTTAATTTAAAGCCCAAGGAAGAAATTAAGTTCTCCCATCATTGACATTTCGAACTCATTCTGCATTGACTTAGCAAAATCTTTATGAAGGGATTCATTAGTAGCACCAAAGATAATGTCATCCACATATATTTGTACAAGGAGAATATCGTGCTTTTTGTTTTTGATAAAAAGCGTAGTATCGACTTTTCCTCTTGAAAAACCTTTTTCTAAAAGAAACTTACTCAACCTTTCATACCAAGCTCTAGGAGCTTGTTTTAAGCCGTACATGACCTTTTTAAGTTTAAAAACATGGTTGGGTAGTTCATGATTTTCAAAACTTGGAGGTTGTTCAACATATACCTCCTCTTGAATAAAACCATTTAGAAAAGCACTTTTAAAATCCATTTGATATAGCTTCAAATCCATGATGCAAGCATATGCAAGTAACATTCTAATGGCTTCCAATCTAGCTACAAGTGCATAGATTTCTTCATAATCTATTCCTTTTTCTTGATTATAACCTTTTGCAACTAATCTAGCTTTATTTATTGTTATCAAGCCATTTTCATCAAGTTTGTTTCTAAAAGCCCATTTAGTACCAATTATAGGATGATTATTAGGCCTAGGAACTAATTCTCAGACTTGGTTTCTTTCAAATTGATTTAATTCCTCTTGCATAGCTAAGATCCAATGTACATCATCAAAAACTTCAATTATATCCTTAGGTTCAATTTGAGAAACAAAGGCTAAGTGATTACATGCATTTCTAAGATAGTTTCTAGTAATTACCCCTTTTGAGATATCACCTATTACGGAGTTAAGAGGGTGCTGTCTTGATGTCCTCCATTCTTTAGGAAGGTCCATGACTTATGATTGTTCTTGATTTGGAGAATCTTCTTCTTGTTTCCTTTCTTCCTTGTTGTCCAAATGTGATTTCGCAAAAGCTTCTGCAACATCATCAACAACAAACTCCTTTCTCGATTCATTTGGATTAGTTTCATCAAATGCAACATGAATGGATTCTTCAATTGTCATAGTTCTTTTGTTATAAATTTTAAAAGCTTTGCTATGAATAGAATAGCCTAGAAATATACCTTCATCAGACTTAGCATCAAACTTTCCTAAGTTATCCTTTCCATTATTCAAAACAAAACATTTATATCAAAAAACATGAAAATGTGAGACATTTGGCTTTCTTCCCTTGTATAACTCATGGGGTTTTCTTTAAAATCACCCTTATAATGGCTCTATTCATTACATAACACGCAGTATTTACCGCATCTGCCCAAAAATACTTAGGAAGAGAAGCCTCATTGAGCATAGTTCTCGCCATTTCTTCCAAAGATCAATTTTTCCTTTCTACAACTCCATTTTGTTGTGGAGTTCTAGGGGCAGAAAAATTATGCTCAATGCCATGTTCATCACAGAAAGTTTCAAAAATATGATTTTCAAATTCACCACCATGGTCAGCTCTTATGGATGTAATTAAAAACTTTTTTCATTTTGGATAACTTTGGCAAGTTTCTTAAAAGCTAGAAATGCATTATTTTTGTGAGAAAGAAATAAAGTCCATGTAAATCTAGAAAAATCATCCACAATCACAAATGCATAGTAATTCCCATCAAAGCTCATAGTTCTAGAAGGTCCAAAAAGATTTATGTGCAAAAGTTGCAAAGGTCTAGTAGTTGAAATAAAGTTTTTGGCTTTAAAAGAGACCTTTACTTATTTTCCCTTTTGACATGCATCACATAATTTATCTTTTTCAAAATTGAGCTTGGGTAGTCCAATTACTAGTTCTTTAGAAACTAAATTTTTTAAATGGTCCATGTGAATGTGAGCAATTCTTCTATGTCATAACCAAGACTCATCTTTCTTACTTAAAAAGTATTTCGCATCACTTGAAGATATATCATCAAGACTAATCATATAAATGTTATTAACTATATGACCAATAAACTTAACATGCTTGTCATTTTTATCTTCAATTATGCAACAATTTGAATCAAATATGACTTTATTTCCTTTATCACATAATTGACTAATACTAAGCAAGTTATGTTTCAAACCTTGAACAAGCAATACATTATTAATGGAGGAGTTAGGACTCTTACCAACTTTGCTGACTCTGAGAATCTTTCCTTTGTTGTTATCTCCATAGGTTACATGTCCATGAGTTTTGGGAACAAGGAATGAGAATTTTGACTTGTCTCCAATCATGTGCTTGGAGCATCTACTATCGAGGTACCAATTTGAGCTCCTTGCCTTCAAGCACACCTACAACACAAATTTAATTTTTTACTTTTGGTACCCAAATTTTCTTGGGTCCATAGTACCCTTGGGAACCCAAACCATTTTTGTTCCAATTTTTGTATTAATATTTTTCCTTGCATTGCATGTTAATGCACTATGTCCTTTCTTTCCACAATAGAAACATTTAATAAAGGGCTACTTAAAGTACTTGAATGCACAAAGAAATTTTTATATAATTTTTGTTGATTTTTAGGATTATAGCCTATTCCAGCTTTTTGAAAAACAACTCTTTATTTTCCTAATAAAATATTTAAATTATCCCTTCCCAAGGTGAATTTAGCAAGGGTGTTCTTTAAGTCTTCTATTTCTTTTTCAAGCAAATGACATGAGGAACAAAATAAAGATGTAGAAGCATGTGAAGAATGAGATATGCATGCATCAATAATTCCCAAAGTTTTATTTTTAATTTTTAATTCTTCAATTTCTTTATTTAAAATAAGAATTTGATTTTCTAGAGAAGAAATTATTTTCTTAAAAGAAGAGATTAATTTAGCGAGTCTTAGTGATTCATCATGTAACTCTTCAAAGGCATCTTATAATTCATTATAAGAAGGCAATAAATCAGAATTTACCTCATTGTCTCTTTCTTCTTATTCTTCTCCTTTGGCCAGAAGACATAGATAGGCTTCTTCGCAATCTGAACTATCAGTTGAGTCTATGTCATTATCATCCTATGCTATGTAGGCTCTTCTTCCTTTTCTTTCCTTGAAGGGTTTCTTTTCAAATTTCTCCATCTTCTTTTAGTAAATTGGACACTCCATTTTCATGTGTCCAGATTTTCCATACTCGTAGCAAGTTGGAGTTGAACTTGTTCCTTCCCCCTTATGATGAGATTTCTTTGGGGGAAAATATGGTCTTCTTTGGTTTCCCTTCTTTCTGAGAAACTTACTGAATTTCTTAACCATAAGGCTAAGGTTTTTTTTCATTTAGCTTAATATTTTCGGTGCTTTCTCCATCCTTATCATCATCTTCATCAATTGCTGAGGCAGTGGCTTTGAGAGCTATGCCTTTTTCTTCTTAACACTTTCTTCACTTTGGCTTAGTTTATTTAGCTCCAGTTCATGTTCATGGAGTTTTCCAAAAAGTGTAGCTAATGTCATAGTCGACAAGTCCCTTAATTCTGATATGGTTGTAACCTTGGGTTGCCAAATCCTGCTTAAACATCTTAGTACTTTGTTAATTAAATCTTCGTTAGAAATTTTTTTTCCTAAAGATGCAAGATGATTTACGATGTGGGTGAACCTCTTTTGTATTTCTTGAATGCTTTCTCCTTGGTTAATTCTAAATAATTCATATTCACAAGTAAGAGAATTGATCATCGACCTCTTAACTTCACTAGTACCCTTATGGGTAACTTGTAAAGTGTCCCACATCTCTTTTGCAGTTTTGCAATTTGAAATTCTGAAAAATTCATCATACCCCAAGACAGTGGCAATGATGTTTTTAGCTTTCAAGTTATAGTGAACTTTTCATTTATCCTCATTAGACTAATCACTTCTAGGTGTCTCGGTTTTTACACCATCGTCTACTCGTGTAGGTATAAATGCGTCATTTTCGACAGCATCCCATACATCTAGATCAATAGCTTCGATGAAGATTTTCATTCTTTCCTTCTAATATGCGTAACCATCCCCATTGAAAAAGGGTGGTTGGTTTATGGAAGATCCCTCTGAAAAGCCATTTGAGGAAGTCATGTTCTCTTGAAGCGGCTAAGCTCTTTATACAAGAATCTAGCTCTGATACCACTTGTCACCAAGTGGCTTCCAGTACTCAAGAAGGGGGTGAATTGAGTATTAAAACAAAACTTTTTACAAAAGTGTAAACAAATTAAATATGCTAAAATAAAATATTAAAAAGGCGTGAAGATAAAAGAAGAGAAGAAGAATAATTAATAAATAAATTGCAAGGAATAATAAATTGAATGCAGATAAATAAAAGAGTAAGGATAAGAAAAGCAGACACGATATTTATCCTAGTTCGACCATGACGAGCGCCGAACTCAGTCAAAATTATAACCGAAGTTATTACCTAAGCTTGTAGCACAGTGACAACATCGGATAATCTCCACGAGGATTGTAGATGCAATTTAATCAAATCAAGTGAAAATTAGCAATGGGGGGTTTGACAGTTTAAGATCGCACTTAACAAAATTAAAGGAAGAAATAACAATTAAAGAACAGTCAATTTAGAAACCTATCCAAGATTGGGTGGATTCAATCATAGACCCTTCATAGAACACTTGAAGCGCAATTGAATTATTAATTTGGATCTAACCGAGATCTCTGCATCAAATCCAGAATTCATACTAGACGATCGTCTAGAATTTAATTAACAAGTGATAATCACAAATCCGCAATCACACCATTCATGAAGATCTATGTTAATTTCAAGTACCGAATTCAATTAACTTAGGCACAAATCAGTAACCTAACCTTTTCAATTCTGTGATTAATTTAGATCAATCAGTTCTAAGTCTCATCACAAATCTCAATCTTAAACCAAGATCAAATAAGATCAACATAAATAGAATCACCATTCATGCATTCAAGATCAAGAAGAAGAAAAGAGGAATTCAATTACAAATCAAATACAATACATAACCAAGATCTCAAGAATCCAAACCACAATCTCTTCAAGAGTTCTAAATTGACCGAAAGTAGCTTAGCCCTCCATTACCATGAAGGGGAGCATCAAAATATACAAAAGCTATGAGAAACTATGAAGAAACAAGAAGAAACTATGAGAGATATGAAGGAGAATACAACTTGTTATTCATGATAACCAATGGTGGTGCCTTTTATAGAAGTCTAGGGTAATAAAATGACAAAGGGGAGTGGGTGGATGAGTGGGGTGGTTGAGTGGATGGATTAGTGGATGAGTGGGTGGATTAGTGGATGAGTGGGTGGATTAGTGGATGAATGAGTGGATTAGTGGATGAGTGGGTGGATTAGTGGATGAATGAGTGGGTGGTTGAGGACGAAAATTTCTTATCTGACTTGGAAGCCAAAAACGACTAACTATACTTCAGATCCATGAAACGTACTCTGCATGAAAGTTGTAGATCTTTGTCTTGGCTATAACATGCATATCTGGATCGTCCAATTTGGTTTCCTACAGCCCAAGATATGACCCAAATACCGCAGGTTGCTCAAACTCAACTTCAGCACCTCTGTTCCGACTTGCAAGCTCAAACTGACCCATTAGACTTCATTTTTTCAAAAAGTGTTCTTCATGAAAGTTGTTTATTTGGATCTTAACTATCAAATTTTTAAATTTCAGCCCATCTCGATTATTACAGCTTGAGGTATGATTTTATGAGTGCACACCGTTCGGATTCTAGTGATAGAACCCGTATTTTGACTTCCATGTAAACTTAGGTCCCTTAGACATCTGTGTAGGACTTCGAGCTCTCATCAAAGTTGTAGAGCTTCCTCCTAGCTTTCCTACAAGGTAAAATTCATGATTATCAGATATCAGGAACTCAAGTTATGGCCAAAATACAGAAACAGTGTCAAATCTCAATAATGCTGAAAATATTCAATTAGGACCATTTTGAGCTTAAACTCACAAAATCATACCAAACTCAATCAATTGAGAATATGGAGAGTGTAAATAACTAAACATAAGGGTTTCTTAATGAATAAAATATGTGATTATCAAATTCCCCCACACTTAGCTTTTTGCACTCCTGGGCAAAACTCAAGACCAAAACAAGGACATAAGAGATTAACAAAAATTTAAATTCCAACGACATTCAAGAGCTCAAAATTTTACAATCAAGAAGAACAACCAAAGGTTCAAGGGATCAAAACATTCATGAGTTAACAATTCTCCACATCTCAAACCAACAAGCAAGGTATCTTCAACATGAATCGAGAATGATAGATCTTCACAAGATTCCCTCTCAATCTCTCAAGTGTTTAAAAGGTAGGTATTTCACTCAATTCAACCCATGAAAATTGCACTACCATAAGCTTGCTTATCTTCTACTTCTCCACTACTCAAAACACATGCACACATAAATCATGAGGACTTTATTCAAGGTTGTAGTGAGGTCAAGGTAACAGAAGAGGATAAAATGGATAGAAGATAAATACCAAAGAGAATAAAAGCAAATGAGAGCTGAGTTCAAATAACAAGCATAAAAGTTCATCCCAACTCTAATGTATATCCCTTTACATATTCATTTCCCAATCCTTTTCTTTTTTTTATATATATATATGAACATAACTATATACATACATTTTTCCTTTTTTTTTAGGCACTCTTTCCTTTTTCAACAACCATTTTGTAAACACACCCCCACACTTGTTCAAAAACTCATCCATTAACCAAACTAATGTTCTTTTATTCCCTAAGGTAAAGTAAGAACACGATTTTTCATTTAAGGCACATAATGAGCTAGAAACAAGGAATGGTCAAATAAGCTCAAAGGGGTTAAGTAAAGGAAAATATACAAGGTTGGCAGGAATCAGAGAATTTTCAAGAAGTCAAAAGAGTGCTTGATATCATATTAAAAACAAGGTTGGCAGGAATCAGAGAATTTTCAAGAAGTCAAAAGAGTGCTTGATATCATATTGAAAACAAGGTTGGCTATTTGATTAAACTAGCTAATTAAGAAAGAGGGCCTCAATCATGGTCATACATGCAAGTGAAATGTAGCTTCAAAAAGAATCAAAGCAAGTTCTAGAGTGGTCATTAATATGAGTGAAAATCACACAAGAAAGAAGAGAATGACATAAATGTTGAATCCATCCATTAGGCTCAAAATCTCGCAAGGTATGCATCCATCAAACTCAATTCATCAATTCAATCATCCATCACCAAGCATATCAGTTCAAGAAGGAAGAAAAGTTATTCAATCATGCAATGAACCCTTTTTTTTGATTTTTTTTTTAAAAAAATGCTAAAATCTCTCCCCCACACTTAATATAACATTGCCTTCAATGTGAAAGAGAGATATAGAAAAGAGCAACACAACCTGATAAGAAGTGAATCAACGCCAAGCAGAAAAGAAGCACACTTGCTTGTCGTGACGATCGAGACACGAAAAGAAATCAAACAATAAAACTTTAGTACTTCCACAATTTAATACTAATTAATTACTACCTAAAAAACTCCTTACTCTGCCACCAATTAAGATACGTCTTAAGAGTAAAGTTACTCCTTACTCTGCCATCACTAATTGGTTTAATAAGTCTATGATAATCATATCATACTTTCTAAACAAAACAACAATTTTTTTTATTTTTTTTATTTTTTTATTTTTTATTTTTTATTTTTTATTTTGGTCAACTATCCTTCCCCCCAACTAGATCACAACATTGTCCTCAATGTTAAAATATAGATGAGTAAAGGATAGAAGATATTACCTGTTGGAGAAAGCTATCACAAATTTAAACAGAAACAAAGTACAATAAAATCAAACCCATTAAAGATAAAGTTTCAGATCGGCTTTTTTTTTTTTCTTGTTACTTCCTCCTTGCTTCTGTTGACCAATCTATCGAGCTAATACCTTATCGGTACATACTCGAAGCTTCTAATTTATCAATTAGCTCATCAATAGTGAAGGCAGAGATAAGAAGTTGTCTTCTTAGAAGGAGTGATAAATTTATGTTCCACTGACTTTGTCAAGAAAAGATAACAAAAGATCAAAGAAATTATTAACATTCAACAAACCAATGGGTCTATGGTGGATGTTCAGTTCGGCCCAAGAGACAATTTGAAAAATTTCTTCTAAAGTACCAAAACCACCTGGTAAGACAAGAAATGCATCAAATTGTCAACCATTGTTTTCATTCGTCCATGCATAGATGTTACCTGAATTTCTTCTCTAACTGTCCTTCCAGTGATGTTATTTTCAGCTAAAGATTTAGGAATAACACCTAAAACCTGACTGCCTCCTATAAAGGCAACAAGTGATACAACCTCCATTAACCCACGACAACCTCCCCCATATACAAGATGAATATTCCTCGCAGCAAGTGATCGACCAAGAGTGCTAGCTGCGTTTACAAACTCTAATCCCTTCCCATAACTCGACTCACAAAAAACACAGACATTTTTGAGGTTATGAATAGAAGGCCCCATTCTATACTCTTCCTCCCTTTGAGTGTTTCTGAGTTGAAGGAAAATGGAGAAAATGGAGTGTTTAAATAAGAAAAAGAATGGAAAGGGAAATAATTGCACCTATAAGGGTAGGTTGGCTATTGTCAGAAAAGGTTGAAATTAAGAGACACAGAATCTTTTTTTTTTTTTACTTCAAGAAAACCATCAAGGTAAAGAAGTCTAGAAACCCCTGAAGGACCCTGCTCAAAGGATCATCTGTACAAAAATCAAAATACAACAAAATGATACAAAGATAAAAGAAATAGAAAATGATGACATACCTGTATGTACAGTTTCCATGGCGTATCTTTATACTGCGTGTCATGAGTGCAGTAGACATCACGTCCATTTTTTTTTGAAATTATTAGAAAAACTTGATGAAAGATGAGTGTATACTTACTTAAGATTGGGATGGAGGTAGTCTGCTCTTTCAGCTTTGTGCTAAAGCATTGTTGACTAGTATTTGACCCATTCAAGACCAGCGCAATATAGGGCTCCCAAAAGGGACAAGTGGCCATAATACGACTGGCTGCTTCACATGTGGGATACAATCTACCTTTTTTGTTTTTCAATTAAGAAGGCTGGATCAGGATGCATGCATTTCCCCATTCACGGTGTGTGTTACCAAAGCCAACCCTAAGACGTATACATAATTTTTTTTTTTTGTGTTTTGTTTTGTTTTGTTTTTTTTTTTTTTGTTTTTGTTTTTTTTTGTTTTTTGTTTTTTTTTTGTGTTTTGTTTTGTTTTGTTTTTTTTTTTTTTTTTTTTTTTGTTTTTTTTTTTTTTTTTTTTTGTTTTGTTTTTTTTTTTTTTTTGTTTTTTGTTTTTTTTTTTTTTTTAATATTTTTTTGTTTGAAAGATGACATGAAGAAGAAGAAGAGGATGATATGTACATGATTGTTTGTGGATATGGCTCACATCATCGCCTCTGGTTTAATGTCCGAACGGCTTAAACGTCTTCTATGAGTCGAGGATAAGCTTCCCATCCAATTTTCTTATAAATTGACAAACAGGGTCTTTTAGAGTCAGATTCCCAAGACTATAGCGTTTTTCTTCATCCTTGAAGAGATTCCACAATTTAAGAATTTCACGATGCACTAATCCACAAGAATGCATCTCAAGAGTCAATAAGATATCATCTAATGACTCCTTACTCAGTCCATTCTTAATGAAGAAAATTTTATCTTCTCTATTTGCGGAAACCATCCCCAAAGTATGACATCGCTTGTTCTGGTTCCATCGTCCACATTTGTGACAGACTTGTAACCTTTTTGCTCTTCTCCTTTTAGAATATGAACTTCTTCCAAGACCGGGCATATATGAGTCAAATGAAATTGAGGACTCACCTGCTAATCGGACCTTTGCTTCAATTATCCAGCGTACATCTTCTAGCATACCTTTATGCATTAACAGTCTCAATCTTTCACATCGAACTTTGTAGATTTTTCTTAGAGCATTTTGAGGAAGAGAAGGAAAATGTATTCTTAGGTTTGAAAGAATGACATCCATTTTGAAGGAGAAGAAGGGTTCAGTTATTTTGGAAAACTGAAAAATAAACCGACTTGAGAGTCACGGAGTACCGTATCCGCCACTTAACCAGCAACACAAAGAACTCAAGAACTTGGTTTTCTAGGAATGGTTGAGTCTTTGTCCATTAAGTTTAAGCGCATTACCATTCCTAGGATCCTCAATATCTACGGCCCAAGAGGATACACGTGTTTGACAACAAAAGAACCACGCCACCTAGATCTCAATTTTCCAAGGAGTAGGTGCAGATGATAATCTCAAAGCAGAACTTTTTTGACCAATTTTCGCAGCTTTTGCAAAAGGTGTAACAGACCTCCAAATGCTTCCGAGTGACAAAATTTAATGGCACTACCTACCTCATTGTCGGGCACACAGTTGTTTTTTTTTTTTTTTTTCTTTTTTTCCTTTTTTTTTTTATTCTTTTTTTTATTTTTTTTCTTTTTTTTTATTCATAATGCGGATGGAGAAGGTTCATCACCTCCATTTCTGCATTCTCTGGAAGTTCATGATACTGTTTGAGGCGGTGTCTATTTACGATGAAAGCTTTGGCAGTGACCTCACTTTTAATCTGAACAACACCAGAAGGAAAACCCTTAGTAACAATAAATGGTCCATCCCATCTAGACCTTAATTTGCTAGGCATGAGTTGGAGGTGGGAGTTATAGAGGAGAACTTTTTGACTAATCTCAAATGTTTTCCTCAGAATCAACTTATCATGGAAGGCTTTGGTCTTCTCCTTATAAAGTTTGGAACTTTCATAAGCCTCCAAGCGGATCTCCTCCAATTGCTGCAGTTGTAGCTTCCTCTCCATACCTGCTTGATCTAGGTCCAAGTTGCACCTTTTCACCACCCAGAATGCATGATGCTCAATTTCCACCAGCAGATGGCAGGCTTTTTCAAAAATAATCCGATACGGAGACATCCCGATTGGTGTCTTATAAGCAGTCCGGTAAGCCCATAAAGCATCCTCAAGCCTCTTGCTCCAGTCCTTTTTGTTAGGTTGAACTGTCTTCTGGAGTATCTGCTTGATCTCCCTGTTGGAAATCTCGGCTTGCCCATTAGTTTGGGGATGGTAAGGTGTAGAAACTCTATGCAAGACCCCATACTTTTTCATCAAAGCTTCCATGCTTCGATTACAAAAATGTGAACCTTGATCACTGATGATGGCCTTTAGAACTCCAAACCTGAAGAAAATCTGTGATCTAACAAAATCCATAATAACTTTAGAATCATCAGTCCGAGTAGCTTTCGCCTCCACCCACTTGGATACATAATCAACAGCTAGCAAAATGTAAACAAAACCAAAAGAAACAGGAAAGGGTCCCATAAAATCAATACCCCATACATCAAAAATCTCACAGAACAATAAGGATTTATGGGGCATCTCATTCCTTCGAGAAGTGTTTCCTGTTCTTTGGCATTGATCACAAGATTTACAAAACACATATGCATCATGAAATAGAGTGGGCCAATATAATCCAGATTCCAAAACTTTCCTAGCAGTCCTTTGGGGACTAAAATGACCGCCACATGCAAGTGTATGACAAAAGCTAAGAATAGAATGGAATTCATTATCAGGCATGCATCTCTTAATGACTTGGTCACTACAAAATTTCCATAGATAAGGGTCGTCCCACACATAATATTTTGACTCACTCTTCAATTTATCAATCTGAGCCCTAATAAAATGTGCAGGGAAAACACCAGCAACTAAGAAATTTATCGAATCAGCAAACCAAGGAGCGTTACCTTGCAGCTTGAAAAGCTGCTCATCAGGGAAGACATCATGGATAGGAAAAGTATCCGCCTCCCTTTCAATTCGGCTTAGGTGATCAGCCACTAAATTCTCTGCTCCACTTTTATCACGGATTTCAATATCGAACTCTTGGAGGAGCAAAATCCACCTAATCAACCTAGGCTTTGCATCAAGCTTCTTCAGGAGAAACTTCAGAGCTGTATGATCTGAAAACACAACCACTCTAGAACCAAGCAAATATGATCGAAATTTGTCTAAAGCAAAAACAATTGCTAAAAGTTCCTTTTCAGTAGTGGTGTAGTTGACTTGTGCAGGATCTAAAGTTCTTGAAGCATAGGAGATGACATGAGATATTTTGCCGACCGTTTGTGCAAGAACAGCTCCTAAAGCATAATTAGAGGCATCACACATGAGCTCAAATGGGAGTGTCCAATCTGGTGGCTGGATGATAGGTGTACTGGTCAATGCTTGCTTCAAGTGATTGAAAGCATCCTTGCATTTCTGGTCAAAATGGAACTCCACTTCTTTTTGTAGCAAGTTGGATAGTGGAAGAGCAATTTTGCTGAAATCTTTTATGAATCGCCTATAGAAACCTGCATGACCAAGGAAAGAACGAACCTCCCGCACGCATGTGGGGTAAGATAGGCATGAAATAACATCTATTTTCGCAGGATCTACCTCAATACCCTTGCTAGATATTATATGCCCTAAAAATATGCCTTGCTCCACCATGAAATGACATTTTTCAAAATTCAGAACAAGGTTAGCCTTAATGCATTTATGCAAAACCTGAGTCAAACTATCCAAACATGCATCAAAGGAAGAGCCATAGACAGTAAAGTCATCCATGAATACTTTCATGCAATTTTCTAAAATGTCAGAAAATATACTTACCATACACCTTTGAAAGGTGCCTGGAGCGTTGCACAGACCAAAAGGCATCCTTCTGTATGCAAATGCGCCAAATGGGCATGTGAAAGTAGTTTTATCTTGGTCTTCTGGGGCTATATGGATCTAAAAATAACCCGAATATCCATCCAAGAAACAGTAATACGACTTGCCAGCTAGTCTCTCTAACATTTGATCAATGAAAGGTAATGGGAAATGATATTTCCTGGTGGCTTGGTTAAGTTATCTGTAATCAATGCAAACCCACCAGTTGTTTTGAATTCTTGTGGGTAGTAGCTCATTGTTCTGATTTTCAACTACTGTGACCCCAGATTTCTTTGGAACAACCTGCACGGGACTCACCCATTTACTATCAGATATGTGATAAATAATGTCAGCTTGTAGTAGCTTGGTAACTTCCTTCTTTACCACATCCAGAGTCAGGGGGTTCAGTCTCCTTTGGGGCTGTCATACTGGTTTAGTATCTTCCTCCAACAAAATCCTATGCATGCATGTGGAGGGACTGATACCAGGAAGTTCTGCAAGTGTCCATCCAATGGCTTGTTTATTTTGCCTCAAAACCTGCAGTAATTTTTCTTCTTGATCAAGTTGCAAATTTTAAGCAACAATCACAGGCAGCTTCTTACCATCTTCCAAATATGCATATTTAAGATGGTCCGGCAAAATCTTTAATTCTAAGGATGGAGGCTGTACAATGGAGGACAGCAAGCTGTTTGAAACAACTAACTCAAGAACATTAAATTCAACATACTTCGACTCTCATTTTCACATGCGCATCATTCAAGTCAAGTAGCTACATCACCACTCATAATCGCATAAATCTCAAGACATGCAAAGCACATGGTACAATATCATAGCCAAGCCACATGTTTCACGGTGTAAATGTAATCCGAGAAAATCAAGCAATATCGGAAATTCAAAGCATAAATATCAAGCATAAGCATCGTCAACTAGCATATCAATGACATCAACATGAAAAACAGAATGCTCCTCTAGGGGATGTCTCATGGCCTAAAAAATGTTAAATTGTACCACATCGTCGCCAAATTCCATGGAAAGGGTGCCAGCATGCACATCTATCTTGGTCTTGGCTGTCTTGAGGAAAGGTCCGCCTAGGATCAATGGAGCATGGTTTGTTGAAGACTCATCTTCCATGTTCAGAATATAGAAGTCCGCTGGAAAAATTAGCTCATTCACCCGAACTAACACATCTTCTAGCACTCCTGCAGGATGAGCAGTGGTCCTATTTGCTAACTGAATCACTATACCAGTAGGTTGCAAAGTGCTAATGTTCAAGGACTGATATATTGACATAGGCATGACATTAATCGAAGCACCCGAGTCTAGCATTGCATATTCAAATTTGGAGTTACCTATCGTGCAAGGAATTGTGAAAGTTCCAGGATCTTTGCATTTTTGTGGCATGCTTGGTAGAATCATTGCAGAAACATTTCTGCCCATGCTTATTTTCTCAGTACCCTTAAGTCTTCTCTTGTGAGTACACAACTCTTTGAGGAATTTGGCATACTTGGGAATCTACTTGATTGCATCAAGGAGGGGAATATTGATTTCCACCTTCCTGAATGTGTCCATGACTTCTCTTTCTAATTCTGTTTGTGCAGTATGCTTGGACTGTGTGACTCTGTTTGGAAAAGGTAGTGGAATGGCCAGATTTGAATTCCCTAATAACACAACACAGCCAAACCCATTTTTAACTCAATTTCTCACCAAACAACAACCACCAACCCTCTCAGAAAGCTTCGACCGACCAAACCTAGAAAACCCACTTCCTGAAATCGCTACACGTGCCTCCACGCACCACCGCACGCCCCTGCCCTTGTCTGCGCATGATCTCCACGCACCGCCTTCCTGACATCCATTCAATGTCATTCTTGCCCAGATCTACTCGTTGGCGTCCTCTTGTTCTGTTCCACCCACCAGAACCCTAAAACAGTCACCTTTGTCTTTAACCATTTCTACCTACTCTTGCTGCCATAACCATGACAGAAGCTGAATCAGCCGTATCATAGACCCAACCTTCAATCTTGAACCCAAGTGACCTTCCAGTCCTTCAACCAAGTTTCTGCCTCAATGGAAAAAATTATCTCCAATGGGCTCAGCTCATTCGAACCACCCTAAAAGGAAGGCGAAAGTTGAACCACATTGAAGGGAAGACTCCTGATAAAAATGATCCACAGTTTGAGACATGGGACAATGAGGACTCTCTCATTATGACTTGGCTTTGGAACTCCATGATTCCTGAAATTTGCAGAAATTGTATGTTCTTGCCATCGTCTTGGGAAATTTGGGATAATCTCAGTAAAATGTTTTCCATGAGAAAGGATATCTCTGCTTGTTATGAGTTAAAGACAAAAATTTTCAACATTAAACAAGGATCTCTCTTAGTGATTGATTATTATGGCACTCTGAATGGATTATGGATTGAATTAGACCAGTATCAGAATTTGAAGATGGAATGCAGTAATGAATAACCACCATGGCCGAATTTGTTGAGAAAGATAGGATCTTTGAGTTCCTTTCAGGACTGAATCCAAAGTTTGACCCTATCCGGGTTCAGATTTTGGGAAAAGAAAAGTTACCTACTTTATCGGAAGTGTTCTATACAATCCGTGGGGAAGAAAGCCGAAGAGCAGTTATACTTGATGAAAAGCCAACAGATGGATCAGCACTAAAATCTGTCAAAATAGGATCTGGTTCTTCATCCTCCTTCAAATC
This sequence comes from Ormosia emarginata, assembly GCA_029884605.1. Taxonomy (NCBI): domain Eukaryota; kingdom Viridiplantae; phylum Streptophyta; class Magnoliopsida; order Fabales; family Fabaceae; genus Ormosia; species Ormosia emarginata. The sequence goes on from JAQQTP010000088.1 coordinate 74,988,677, forward strand.
TAATCGCTAGTGCACCTATTATAAGAAGTTTGGTCATAGCAAAGAGAATTGTTTTAAACTCCATGGGAAAGATCAGGTTCTTAGCCGCACAAGAGGATTTAAAAATGTTGCTCGAGGATAGGCTCGCTTGACTTCCATAGAATCTGAATCTGAAGTGGAAGCCAAACAGGTGAAAGATGACACTTCTACTCTTAGCAAGGAGGAACTGGAACACTTAAGGTCTCTTATGGCTTCTCTTAGTAAACCTTCTGGATCTTGCTCTCTTGTCATGAATGGTAAGATTTTTTGTTCTTTATCCTCCCATACTTTTGGTATTGTTCCTAAGGATTCATGGATTATTGATTCTAGTGCTACTGATCACATGACCTTCTGCTCTTCTCATTTTTCTTCATATAAAAACACCTCTGGTAATCATCACATAACTGTAGCTGATGGCTCTCATACATTAGTTATTGGCCTTGGTAATGTTGCACTTAGTCCATTGCTAATTTTGAAAAATGTGCTTCATGTTCCTAAACTTTCATCCAACCTTCTTTCAATACATAAACTTACCAAAGACCTCAATTGTGTTGTAACATTTTCCCACTCTCATTGTGTTTTTCAGGATCTTATCACGGAGAGGACGATTAGGGTTGTTAAGGAACAGGGAGGGTTGTACTACCTTGAGATGGAAGCATCAAGTGGCTCTAGTCAAAAGTTGCAACATTCCTGTCATCAAACTTGTTCCAAGTTATGTGCTTCCCAAATTTGGCTCCACCATAAACGTCTTGGACACCCTCCATTTACTTTACTTAAATCTATGTTTCCTATTTTGTTTTTAAATAAGTCGGTTGAGTCCTTTAATTGTGATGTGTGAATTTTCTAAACATCATCCAGTGAGTTTTCCTTCAAATGGTAATAGAAACAATGAACTTTTTTCTCTTATCCATACTAATGTTTGGGGTCCAGCTTCTATTCCTAATATTTTTGGTGCAAAATGGTTTGTGTCATTTATTGATGATTGCACTCGTATTACTTGGATTTTTCTAATGAAAGATAAATCAGACGTGTACCATTTATTCATCCAGTTTTATTATATGATCAAAACTCAATTTGATAAAACAATTAAACGTCTGAGGTCTGATAATGGTAGAGAATATGTGAATCAAAATTTCTCCACCTTTCTTAAACAACATGGCATTATTCATGAACTTACTTGTGTTGATACCCCCCAACAAAACGGGGTTGCTAAAAGGAAAAATCGGCACTTGCTTGAAATTACTAGAGCCTTACTGTTTCAAATGTCTGTTCTAAATTCATATTGGGGGAAATTGTTTTGACTGTTGCTTATTTAATAAATCGGTTACCCTCTAGAATTCTTAGTGGTTTGAGTCTTGTTCATGTCATGAAAACATTTTTTCCATCTGTTCCTATTATGCAAAGTCTTGAATCTTGTGTTTTTGGCTGTGTTGCTTTTGTTCATGTCCATCATCAGCATCGAGGCAAACTTGACCCTCGTGCTATTAAATGCATGTTCATTGGTTATACCCCTGACAAGAAGGGATACAAATGTTATAACCCTGCCTCTCCTCGAGTGTATGTCTCCATGGATGTCACCTTCCATAAAAATCAATCTTTCTTCAGTTCCTCTCAGCTTCAGTGTAACACACCTAAATCTAACAACCGCGGCACAATCGTCATTGCACCACAGTTACTAAATCCATGCATGTCACAGTGTCAACAAAAGAGTAGTTTCAAATTAAAAAAAAAGGTTTGATTCCATATTTATGCATAAGTAGAAAATATGAGCCTCGGAATGAAACATATTTAGAAATCAGCCATTAAAATACCATCACTGAAAGAAAAACATATTCCATATATATAATGTATTTATCTTTAACACAAGGCACTGATAACACAAAATATAATACATACATATTCAAATAAAATACAATGGGAACAAAATACTAGAGGGGAAAAGTAGTAACCCTGGGGTAGGTACTACTAGCAGACAAAGTCGCAACCCCATATACATATACAACAATCAGAGTCCCAGTCGACAAGTCCGACATCAATGCCCCCATGTAGCTGCACTCGTACGTAATTGAAGAAATATTGACCAGACGTCTAATCCCTTTGGCAAAAGTGTGGTCCCTCTTCATCTCCTTCACGATCTTTTATCAAACATAAATATAAAATAGAAATACAGGAAAAGGTTGAGACACCCTTCTTTCATTACCATTACGGCAGTAAGAAAACAACATGGCACAGAGCGCCCACAAAGCAATATAGTTCATATATTTATTAACAGCAACAATAATATTTATAGTAAAATAGTACAATTATAAGCAATAGTAAGAATTAATAACAACAGGAAGGTCACAATAATATCTCAAGCAATCAGTATAATATCCAAACAATTATTACAGAATTAAAACAGATATTTTCATAGTTACAAGTGTTCATGCTCAATAATTTATGAGACCGACAATGAACAGTGCACAATGCATTATGATAACAAAAACCCTACTCCATGGAGCTAGACATAAACATTTGCATAGTGAATGATCAAGGAGTAATGCCAGTATATCGTTAGCCTTTAAAAATAGTGTGCTTCATCTCATAAAAATATTTGCGCAACAATGACTTATACATGGCACCTCAATAGTTGATCGCGATATAGGACAGCGTCTAGTTAAGATCGTCGGTGTGTTTGCATCGGTCTACCCCACAGCATAGAGGAGCTCATAACTGTCTATGTGAAGCACTTGTACCCCGATGCCCCCTGGGCCAACCACTATGATCCTCCGCTTAGTCTATTCGCACCCGCACATAGGTGTTATTCAAACTCCTAGGCACATATCGCCTTTACAACAATGTCCAATGGACGACACATATGCATGAAGATGCAATGTCCAATCATGTATGTTTATCAATTTAAATATGTCCAACGGATAACATATGCATGACGACACAATGTCCAATCATGTATGTTTATCAAAGGTACATTTATCATATTCAATACCACGACGGTACATAATTCATTATCAATGTCAATACATCATAATTTCATCAACAATTACTTAACCCCCACATAGGGTCTTACAACAATATGGAATCACTCCTCAACGTCAATGTACGTTCATAGTCCATTAATTATCACCATTCCCCATTAAGGGTTTAACATTTCCAAGAACTTAAGTCTTGATCAATTATAGAAATCCTTAGGTTAACTAACCCTTAAAACCGTAGCCTCACAAGCCTTCAAGGTTCTAAATTTCTTTCCACATTATACACTAGTCTCTTGATACCTAATTATTGAGCTTTTATTCCACATGGGATCAATTCAATTTCTCAAAATCCAAGCCAAACCGTGGCCTCACATTAGGGTAGGAAACCCTCAAAACTTCTATTTTATGTCTTACTCATTTTATAATTAATCACATAGGTTTTGTTTCACACAATTCAATTCCAACCTTAAGAACTTCAAGCCAAAACCGTAGCTCCTTCTTAGTGTGGTAAACTCCCAAATTTACCTTTCATTGGATCTAACATTATTTTTCAATACTTAACCACTTAAGTTTCCCTTAATTCTTGTACCAAATTAAATTTTACATCCTTAAGCTCTTATCAAAACCATAACCTCCATAGGTGCTAGGAAAACCTAGATTTTTCATTCATTAATCCTATTATGATCATCAATCCTTTAATGTCTAATTACATAAGTTTTATTACTCACAAATTTAATCCAAACCCTCATTATTTTAGATCATAACCGTGGCCCATCAAATCCTCTATGTTCCAATTTCTTGCTATTTTATGTATTAGTTTCTTAATATCATTTCGCTTAATTTTTTGTTCATCAAAATCAATCCAATCCCTTATGTTTTCAAGCCAAACTGTGGTCTCCCTTTAGGGTATTAAATCCCTTAAACTTTCCATTCATTAACTCCAATGTTATCCTTCAACATTTAATCACAAAAGCTTTATTTATTTGTGTACAACAAATTTTTAACCCAAAATCTCCACTAAAACCGTAGCCATCATGTTAGGGTAGAAAACTCCAAATTTTTCATTTAGCAACCCTAACATGATCAAGCACATTTAACACATCTAATATATACCAAATCACCATTCAAGTATTTATCTAACTCAAGAACATGCAAAGTCATCAAATAAAACAAACATACAAAGATGGAATCCTCCATCAACAAACACACAAAAGTCTCCTCACCACCAATAATGGTTGAAGTGAGTAATCTCTCTCTTACCTTAGGGAAGAACATGAAAATGACTTCTACTTTCTCATTGGTGAATTCGGTTTTGGGGTCTCCAAAAACCCTAAAATCTCCAACACAAAGAACCAACATTAAACATGGTAAAGAATGAACCTTTGGTCTCCAATAAGACCCTAGAGTACGAAAATGAAGAGAAAGAAGAATAAAAATGGAAGCTTTACCTCAAAGTTGGAAGCTTTGTCTTGGAAGACAATGGTGGAGAAGTTAGTTTTTAAGAAAACAACCTCCAAATAGAAGTTGTAGAGGAGGTTGAAAAGAGTGTAGAAATGGTGTTTGTGAAGAGAAAAATGAAGAGAATGGGTGGAGAGGGTGGCTGGATTTTCATAGGGGAGAAGAGGAAGAAGAGAGAAGGAAGAAAAATTGGATTTTTGAGGAAACTTTCTAAAGGAAAGATGTAGAGAAGGATGAGGTGAGTATTGGAATGGTCTTGATGAAGGAAAAAGATGAATTTTAATGGTCAAGAGGGGGCTGCAATTTCGTAGCTATGGAGGAGGGTAGAGAGAAAGAGGAGAAGATTTGAAGAAGATGAAGTTAGTGAGAGAAGTGGTTAGGTGAAAGTGAGATATTTTTTGGTGTAAGGCTTAAGTGTGGGAACCAAAATTACTTCCCCATTTTGCCCATAAGTCCACGACAATGAGAGAGTGAGGGAGGGGAAAATTAGCTTCCCCAACAAACCAAGGGTATCTTGGTCATTTAGTGGTCAAAGTTTCTCAAAGAAATTTTGAAGAAAGTACACCAATTTGAATTAAAGTGGATTTAATTTGACATAAAGTGGATTGCATTAGGATAATGTGATAAGATTTCTAATACATGCTATTATCCAATGGATAGTTGTTACAAATGACAATAGTCAGTATTAATTATCCAGCGGATAAAAATTACATAGTGATTTATCGCTCTGTCAGATAAAATTTTTCAAAAAATGTGAAACCTCATAAACCGTGTTCAGCCTCGGGTTTAGTAAGATCTCCCATCGACGTTTTCACATATCAAGGTTCTCAGGAAAAATATCTCATTTTCCAGGGCCTGCTCAGTTTGTACGCAAAACGAGAAATAATATTAAAATATTTCACATTCTCAAAAAAATACAAAAAAATTTTCAAAAATTATAAATATTATAAAACGACTATTTATCATAAAATTATTAATTTTCGAGATGTTACATTCAGGGGGAGAATAATACATCTGATTCAGAAGCTGAGATATTTCCAAAAAGTAACATTCCCTTGCTGCAAACTTCAGATATGCCCTTGCTCCAATATTCGGATATGCTTTCTGATACACAAGAATTAGCTCCTAAGACTAGAGCAAGCTCGCTAAAACTGGTGTATAAGAGGAAAAAACAACCCAAACTGATCCAGCCGCAACCCCAAATATCTGAACCCATGGTAAGTACTGAAAACACTAGTCTCATTCATTTTGAATCTATTCATTCTAAACCGATTCCTTTGGATAATTGTGATCCTAATGTTGATGATGACTTACCTATTGCATTGAGAAAAGGGAAAAGATCTTGTGCTAAGTACCCTATTTCCAAATTTATTTCCTCCACAAACCTTTCTTTGCAGCACCAAAGCTTTATTGCAACCATTGACTCTATCAGAATCCCTAGAATAGTACAAGAAGCATTGAAGGATAAGAATTGGGTTCAAGCCATGAATGAGGAGATGCAAGCTCTGGAAAGAAACGAAACATGGGAAATTGTTGAGAAACCAAAGAAAAAGAGACTAGTGGGGAGTAGATGGATCTACACTGTAAAGTACCGGTCAGATGGTACTCTAGACATGTATAAAGCAAGATTAGTGGCAAAGGAATATACTCAGACCTATGGCATTGATTATGAGGAGACATTTGCTCTAGTAGCAAAGATGAACACTATTCGTATTTTACTCTCTCTTGCTGCCCACTCTGGGTGGGAACTACACCAGTTTGATGTCAAAAATGCTTTCTTGCATGGAGACTTAGCGGAGGAGGTATACATGGAGATTCTGTAACACCCTAAACTTTTGGTGAATGACCGTTGTGTCCCGAATGTACTGTTTTCTGTTTTTCAACTTTAGGATAAATGATCGTTATGTCCTTTTTGTACTGTTTGTTGTTTTTCTATATGAAATACTGTTTTATTTTACTGTCTGTGATTTTATTTGGACTTTTTGTGTGGTTTGCTCCGGGTCAGGAAAATAATAATTTAAATTTGGGAAATCTTATTTTAATTATTCGGAGTGGGGATCTTACTAAACCCAATTCGAATGATAATCTTTGTTAATCTTTTAATTTTTAGGATTTAATCGTAAAATAAAATAATTTTATATTATTATAATATTATTTTATTAATCAGTGCAAATAAGCGGTAATGGACCCAGAAATGATTACGGGACCCACGTTTAGTAAAAGTAGTCAACATTAGTAGCTTAATTAAACATCATTAGTGGTGAGATATTTACAAGCTTGTGACAAGGCTTATGACTATGCATGTGACAAGGCTTGGAGTAGCCAATAGGAACTAAGCTTAGAGGCCAAGGGTTATTTGTAGCCTTTGATCATTCCTAAGGCTTGGATGGAGCCAAGCAAGGGGACACCTCCCTTGCATTGAAGTCTATGGCCAAGTGCTCCTTGGAGAGCCAAAAATCACTTCATTCTCTAACACTTTCTCTCTTCTCTCTCTTCCAAAAATACAAACTCCATTGATGCTACTTTGAAGAAGCCATTCAGCCAAGCATCCATCTTCAACATCCATTCACTCAAAATTTCTTCTAACCTACTTTTCTAAACCTAAACACAATTCTAAGAACATCTCTAGTTGAGAGTTCTTGCAAAATCAATCATCTAAAGCTTGAAAAACTACTTTGGAGATTCTACCTAGAAGGTGAAATTTCTTGTTTTTCATTTCTAAACTCTTTTTCAAGATTCTAAGCCATGATTGATCCATGGTTTAAGTTTTCTTTCAATGTTAGTAACTTGTAGAAATTGTTTAAGCTTGATAGGTGACTTTGGAGGGTGGAACCGAAACCATAGAAAGGAGTGAAAGAGAGTTTGTCTTCACTTAATGTAAGAGGAAGACTTAAATCTTATCATCCTTGGGTGGTGATAGGAAAATGGAATTGTTTGTGATTGTAGAATCCATAAGGATTCATTTGTGTTGTTTGTTTAATAGCTTTCTTATTTGTGATTTGTATTAATATGCATGTCTACAAGCTTTAAAAATATTGTATGTGTTAGAAATGCATGAATAATTAGTAGGATGTGAATAATATGCAAGGTTTGCATGAGTGTTCCAAAGAACACACATTCAAGGCTCACGGCCTCAATATAAAATGAGAACCAAAATGTTCTCAACAATTTTCCAAAATAGTGATTTAAATAACTTAGGTGAATTGATAAGATACAAAATTGATTTAGAGCAAGAAAAATGAATTTAAAGATCAAATGGCAAAATTTGGGTAATTCGGCCAACATGCCAAAGCCAAGTGTTTATGATTTCTAAAATTATTTTTAAACAAAGAGAAGTAATAAATACTAAAAAGGAATTTTATTACAATGAGTTTAGAGGTATAAAAATGATTAGATTTAAGTTTAGGAAGTTAAAACTAATGATTTTAATGTTTAGAAGAAAATACAGTAGCTTTTGTAAAATTTCTAACGTAGAGCTCATTTTATGTTTTGAAGCACGTTAGTAGTTTTCAAAAGTATAATTAAATGGTTGTAATATAAATTAAAAAGGGTTTTTTTTTTCAGAAAACTTAGAAAATCATTGTTATACATTTTCTAAGCAAAATACTGTCAATTTTTGCTAAAAACAGACAAATAAGATAGAAAAGATATCCAATATACTTTATACGGTATGAAAAATAGCCTACATAGTTTAAACATATTAAATATTATTTCTATTTGTTTAAATAATAATTTTTAAGGAAAGCAGACAAGAAAATGATTTAAAAATCTTATGCGATTGAGAAAACGTTTAAAAATAGTACGCGATTTCAAAAACAGTAAAATATATTTACGCGATTTGAAAATGTTTGTAAAAACGACGAAATTGTGAAAACGCGATAAAATTTCTACGCGATTGATGAAAACAGTAAGTTTTACTGTCAGGCCAAAGTGGTGGACCCGGACAGTTGTGGAACAGTATTGTCAGGTGGGACATACTTTATTTTCGAAATTTTGCCATTGAGGGCATTTTCGTAATTTCCACCATTGAAGGCCTTTTTTTGTAATTTTGCCATTGAGGGCATTTCCATAAAAATGGATACTGATACCATTGAGGGTATTTTAATAATTATTTTGATTCATATTGTACCAATATGGTTGATCATTGGTGATTTGATTGACGAGATGAATAACATCGTGTTGTCAGTGCGATAAGCGTAGTGTGGTTCATTTTTGTATGGACTTGGAGGCATTAGTGTGCAGATTATTCCATTTGTGGACAGTTGGTCGCTCCTCTGGGCAGTGGTAACTGGTAACACATTAATGATCTCGACACCCACTATACTTAATCGAGATCTTGTAAAATCTATGATAGTGCAATGCCTGTAGTATACGACGTGAGACTGTATGCTGCTACACGACGTTTGACAGTGGGCTATAGACGCAACGTGAGACAATGGAATAGTTTGGTTGGGCAGCTTGGGGTACTAATGGATTTTACGGATCATTCTCTCTGATGTCTGTGGTTGTAGCTCCATGGAGTAGGGTTGAGTCGCATTACATATGATTTATGTGTTGTGCATTATAATATTATTATCCGTACTAGTTTATCTATACCATTTTATCTGTACCATTTTATATATGACATTATGTGATCTTTGTTACTTTTAATGTCTATGTTACTTTATATTATTATTTATCTTTGTTATGGTATGTTATATTGTATGAATTGCTATATCTGTTGTATTGTCGTTTTCTTATTTCCCATGTTTGTGGTGATATAGATTGTCTTACCTCTTTATTGTATGTGTTCCTGTATTTTAAATTATGTCTTTAAAAGAAGAGTTTGAGGAAGAGGAACAACCTCTTGAGTGTGTATACCCCGAGGACGAGGAGCAGACAACAAGGCGAGGATCGGTTTGACGATCAAGAACCATCGATCATCCATACCCATTGGATTGATTGTATGAGTATGACGCTACCGGGATTCTTTGGTTTCGTGAGGTTGGATTTTCACGGAGGCTCGAAGCATGGAACCGCGGAGGACAGAGATTCGGTTACGTACGTAGGGCGTTTGACTGTGACCATACGTACGGAGTTTGATGGAGTGCCTATCTTTTCTACTGTATTGTATTTACATGTGGAGTTACCGCTATCTCTTAGGCGTCATTGGGGTGGTATGTTTAATGCACCTAGTGAGATCAGTCCCTCAGATGAGGAGGGACCGTATCCAGGTCCTCAACAGGATCCTCCTCTTCTGAGGAAAGCTCCATGGGAACCACGGAACCACGGGCAGGAGCCCGAGCAGTAGAATCGAAAGAGTCCTCCCAAGGGGTGTAGTAACGGTCACCCCACATCTCTCGGATGGGTAAGTAGAACTCCAGCCGCGGGAAGGCGCCTCATGATGTCTCCAGGCAAGGGAAATCGATACATCTCCCATATAGACACAGCGGTCAGAGCTCAGGTTGATGTGCCAGCACTCTGGCCCTCCGAGGAAGGTCAGACGCACGTTGCCTAGAAATCCGCGTATGCGTGCCTCCATGCTCCACAATAGATACTAGTCTTGCTCGGGCCAGAAGCCAGGAAAATCGGGAGCTTCAGCTTCCGTGCCATCGTCTTTGGTAGATACAGTATACGCACAAGCAGCAAATAATGGAAATACAGAAAAGAGGTAAGACATCCTACCATCATTACCAATTATGGCAGCCAGGAATAATACGGCGCATAGCGCCCATATAACAGTCCCAAAAATAATAACAACAATAATAGGCGAGATAGTACATCTGTAAGCAAGTAAACAGATTCCAGGCAGGCATTTTTCATAATAATAATACAACAGTTCAAATTCACATAGGGTAGTAGTCATTAACAGTAAAATATCTCGTAATGCACATGCATACGGTATTCAAATTTCCTACTCCATGGAGCTAGATTCAAACAGTCAGAGAGAAAGATCAGGAGATGTGTCTGTAACTCGCCTGCCGAAGCCAAGGTGCTAAAACTCAACAGTTTTCTACGTGCACATACAGGCATTGTACAGACAGTCCACGCTCGATCACGACATAGGACAGTGTCTCAGTCCGGATCATCGGTGCATTTGCATCGGTTTGCCCCACGGACAGAAGAGCTACCAACTGCCCACTGTGAAGGACCCGCACCCTAACGCCCCCAAGGTCATAACACGACCTACACTAGTCTATTCGCACCCGCACTAAGGTGTGTTCAATCTCCTAGGCAACTCAGCCTTACAACAGTCCACAGGACGTTCACAATGCATAAGACTCTATGCATGAACATGTATGGTCAACATCACATACTATTCCATAATATGCCACAATTGGCTCAAATAAGCATCAACACAACATTGGTCATTCATATGGCCCCACAATATCGTAATATTGAAATCAAATAAGGTAATACATTTTCAAGCTCCATTATACATTCTTATTCAAGATTTGTCATTCTTACAAGTATCCATCACTAAGTAAGTTTCCATAATCGATTGAATTTCCTAACGTAGTCTATTCTCATAAAATTTCTCTTTCTAGAGGAATTCCCTTAGCAAATCCAGTTCCTTACTTTATTTTATCATTTTCTTTGTGTGATATCTTCCTATGGAAGTCTTAGTATCATTTCACAATTATCCAACTGGTTCTGCTAGGGGTGCCTAGGCGCCATATCTGTAGCGCCTGGGCGCTGGTTGAGCGCCTAAGCACTGAACACGAAGCGCCTGAGCACTAACCAAGCCACGTTATAGGAAAAATTCTCTGGGCAATGAGCGCCTAGACGCTCTATGCACAGTGCCTGAGCGCTAGCGCATTTATAAGGGTTCTGCAGAATCCATTTCTGCAGAACCATGGCCCATCTAATCTCAAGGTTTTACAATCATTTACCAGCAATCCAAAGCATGGTTTATGTCATCAAAACACACATTACAAATCCATATAATCACACAAATCAAACAACTACAAAATCATGGAAATAACACAATATGACAAAGAGACTAATCCAACATGGATTCCCTCATCTACAACAGCACACAAGACATTCCCTTAACTAAGATTGGTTGAGGAGGATCATCTTCCTCTTACCCAAATGAAGAAATCAAGAGAAACCTCCAAGAATCTCCTTGCAAATTTCGGATTTGTGCCACCCAAAGCCCTAGAAATTTCAACTTCATTAGAATGGCACAATAGCTTGAAAAATGGAGTGTAGGTGGTTACAAGAACACCCTTGAAACAGAGAATGAAGAAAAGAGAAGAAGAGTCTTGAAGCTTACCCAAAAACCCTAACTTTGAAGCTTGAAGAAAGTGATGAAAATGGTGGAATCTCAAGATGCTCCAAGCAAGAAAGATGTTTAGGAGAAGGAGAAGATTAAGAAAATATGGTTGGTTTGGATTTTTGTGATGGATGAGTGGGAAAGAAGAGGGGCTGCCGTAGCTATGGTAGAGAGAAGGAGGAGAAGAAGAAAATGGAGAAAGAAGAAGAAAGGTAGTGAGAAAAAGTGTTTTGGTAAATTATGAAATAAAATATGTTAATGAATTAGTGAAAAGTAAACTAATTCTCCCCCCCCAAATGGCTTGTTCCAGCCGTGAAAATGGAGAGAGAAGAGGGCATGGGCTGCATTTGCATGGGGAAGGAGGAAGAGGAAATTTCCAAGAAGCTTCCTCCAAGCTTACATGAGAAGTTTCGTACGTTTCTCGACAAAGTGAAAGTAAGGTTGTCTCCTAATTGGGCACACTAACACAGATGAATATTTACACTGTCAGTATTATTTTTCCCCCCCAGTGTAGAAGAGTCACAGATGATGAAAATAATATTTTACTATTCATCAGATGATTTTACGGTACCGCGATTTCATTTATCGGGTAAAAACTTCGTAAGACGTAAACCTCGTAAATTATGCCCGGTCTCGGGTTTAGTAAGATCCCCCGTCGACAAGTCCACAATTTAGAGTTTAACAGCCACAGGGAAGACATTGCATCTTCCCGGATCTGCACAGCTCGCACGTAAAACGAAGAATATATTAAAATATTTGACGTTTCCGGAAAAATCCAGAAAAATTTCCAAAAATCTAGAATATTATAAAATGATCATTTGTAATTAAATAAACACTTTTCGGGATATTACAAAGGTTACCAACAACTATCATATTTTCCAAATCAAGGAGCAGGTCAGTTTAGGAAACAATCAGCACTGGAAGAGACTCTTGGTCAATTTATGCAAGAGATGAGAAATGTCAGTCAAGTGACTACCAATGCCATTCAAAAGATAAAGAATGTTACCCAAGTGCACACTAATGCTATAGCAAAGTTGGAAGTTCAGATGGGTCAGTTGGCTAGTCAAATGGTAAAAAGAGAAAGAGGAAAGTTCCCCAATCAGCCTATTCCTAATCCTAAAGGATAGTATACAGTTCTTGAAACATCTAATTCTAATAGGGAAAATGAGTAGGTTCAATCTATCACCACCCTTAGGTTTGGGAAGCAAATAGATAATCATGTTGTAGAGCCTGTGAGGGATAATTAGAAGTTAGAAGCTAATAGTTCTAGGGATAAGAATAACTCAGTTAAGGATAATATGTCCTCAAAGCTTAATGTGTCTACTCCTAAAGTTGTAGAGCCTGAAGTTAAGGAGTATGTGCCTAGGGCCCCTTTTCCTCACAGATTAGTAAATCCTAAGAACACTTAGCAGTTAAGTGATATTTTGGAGATTTTTAAATAGGTTCAAATTAACTTGCCTTTTCTCGATGCTATTAAACAGGTGCCTGCATATGCTAAATTTTTGAAGGATCTTCTCACTGTGAAGAGGAAGTATAATGTTCCTAAGAAGGCATTTTTGATAGAGCAGGTAAGTTATGTGATTCTCAATAAATATTCTATTAAGTATAATGATCCTAGATCACCCACTATTGCTTGTAAAATTGGGGATCATCATATTGAGAGAGCTTTTACTAGATCTAGGTGCAAGTGTTAATTTATTGCCTTATTCTGTTTACATGTAGTTAGGTTTAGAGGAGTTGAAACTAACTAAGAATGGAGCATCCTAATACCATTTTCGTAAAATACGTAGAATATTTCAAGATAAATCGCATTAAACGTGTCACTTCTAAGAATGCATATAATTAAAATCCATAATAACCTTTATAGTTAATATAGAAAGCCTCGAATGATAAAAAGGTCATATATACATACATCTCTGGCTAACAAGCCATATTGTATACATAAACTTCTATATATAGCCAAAAAAAGTACTCATATACAACTGGTTCAACAAGAAGTAAAACTACTAGACTAAGTCCTTTGTTTCTTCTTTTTCTTGCCATTTTCTTTTGGAGGGTCTTCACCTGGATGTACATAGAATATACAGGAGTGAGAAATCACAATTTCTCAATAATTGCATACCAATACCAACAGTTAATCATTTACAATAAATAAAAAACTGAACACATTAATATTTGAAATAATATAAATATCTGACAATTAATAACATCAAAAGATCGCTCATACAATCCTAACATATTATCAAACAAACAACTAACCAATCACTCGATTAAGCAATGACAACTGCCCATACAATTGTCAACCATGCAATGCTTTATGTGATGAGGTATGATTATGCTCAAACAAAGTACTAATATAATGATTATGCATTGTAAATGTAGGTTTTATGGTTTGAAAAACACAAGCTACTTACTTAATTTCCGAGAAACCTCTGTCTCTTGTATATACAAAGTAGGATAAGCCAAAAAGCCTAAATCACACTTGGTAATAGGTGAATACCTTCCCCTCACTAATGTAAGAGTACTATTATCACCCTCATGCCAGTAACCATGACCACAATAGCATACTTACTACGAGAATCTAGATCAACACTTTGTTCTCTGGCTATATGATTGTGCACACCATGAAACATGCAGGGAAAAGCGAAGTATAATTGACCATATCCGCAAATTGTGATGCCCTTTTTCGGAGAAGATCCCCCACACCAAACCATGAATGAAAAATGAAGTGTAAACTAAGACCCGATTCATTTAAATATAGATAATAGCCTGTTCATTTGTGAGCGTATAGTAATTTGGCGAATTCTTTTTTTTTTTGTAAGAAAATGATAAAGCATAATTTCAGCAGAAATTAACATGATGAGTAAACTATACATTCATACATCATATATATATATATATCTTACGTGTTTAAATACATCAACAATTACACAAAAGAAGCAGAAGCTTTACATGCCCCCAAAAGGAATATACATTTACAGCCTACCAAAAAGATAAAACATTAGGCCCCCAAAGTGATATACAGCCAGCCACATAAAGGCTACCAAAAAGAGTCAAGCCTCCATCAACAGCTAAGAAGAAGACTCAGATGGGTCCTCCTCAGGATCTTCTTCAGAGGAGGAAATCCTTATAGGAGCGGCTGACCCACGAGCAGGAGCTCGTGCGGAGGACAGAAACGAATCTGAATCCTCGCGTGGGGTAACACACGTTCATCCCACACTTATCGTACAGGCATGTAGAACTCCAACCAAACATGAAAATCAAAAGAGAAAATAGAAGGATCATAACGACCTCATGCTAGAGACACAGTCATATCTCCAACATAAATAAAACGCTCAGTATCGAAATCCACATGCCAGCTATCACCACCTCCATGGAACCTCAATCTGGCATACCCCAAAAAGCCTCGCCGGGATGCCATCACATGGGTTTCTCACAACCAACACATAAACAAGCTCCTCACTACCAAGAGAGGTTGAAGTGGATGATCTCCCTCTTACCAAAGAAATAAACAAGAAAGCAAGTTCCTTTTTGCACTTGAAATTCGTCCTCCACCACCACAAAACCCTAGAATATTCAAACTCACAAAAATCACAATCAAAGCTTAGAAAAGGAACCCTTGATCACCAAGGTGACCAAGGATCACGAAAATGAGAAGGAAAAATGGAAAAGTTATGAACTTTTACCTTAAAGCTTCAAACTTTAGAGCTTTATGGAAGATGATGAAAATGGTGAATCAAGGTGTTGGCTATGAAAGAGAAAAACTTTATGATGATGAGAAGATGTAGGAAACAAGGTTGTTTGAGCAAGAAAAGTGGATGGCCAAAAATGGGTGTCTTGGCCATGGATGAAAGGAGAAAATGGAGAGGAAAAATTGAGTTCTTTGAAGATGGTTCTAACAAGAGATGAAAAAGCTTCAAAGGAAATATTGGTTCAAGCAAAGTGGTTACTTGAAATCAAGCAAACCATGGAGGAAAATGGTGTGGGGCTGCCATGGAAGAGAGGAGGAGAGGATGAGGAGAGTTTGAGAGAAAAGATGAGAGAAAAGATGAGAGAAAAGAGAGTGGAGAGAGAAAATGATGAATGAAAAGTTAGAAACTTTTTGAATTGAAAAGTGAAGGGAATAGTAAAATGAAATCAATATTTTTGCCCCCATTTCCCCCCTAAGTCATGGCACATATACACATAAGGGAGAGGGAGGAGCTTCCCTTGCAAGCTTGGTGGAATTGGCTTCTCCAAGAAGCCAAAGACAAAGCTTCTTCAAGGAGCCAAATCTTCACTTTTTGCAAAAAGTCTATATGATGTGACATAAAGTTGACACTCTTGAAAATATGATAAATATTTTACTACAAGCTATTATCCAATGGACAAATATTACAGATAACAAAAATCAGTATTTATTGTCCAACAGATAATAAAATGTACTGTGATTTTTATTTATCAGATAAAAATCTTGAAAAAACACAAACCTCGTAAACTGTGCCACAGCCTTGCGTTTAGTAAGATCCCCCATTGACGTTTCCATATTTCTAGGTTTTCCAACCTCAGGGAAAATATTCTATTTTCCTGACTCTGCTCAGCACGAATGCAAAACGAGGAATATATTAAGATAATCAATGTTTTTGAAAAAACCCACAAAAAATTCACAAAAATCACAAAAATTATAAAATGACTATTTATCATAAAACAAATAATTTTTAGGGTGTTACATAATCCAAGGAGAAGTGACCTTACCTTGCAGCTGCAAAAGCTGCTCATTAGGTAACGAATCATTGATGGGAATAGGATCTGAGGCACTCTCAATTCTGCTCAAGTGATCAGCCACTAGGTTCTCTGCTCCTCTCTTATCTTGAATCTCCCGATGAAATTCCTAGAGTAGCAGCATCCACCTAATTAATCGTGGTTTAGCTTTAGACTTCTTCAGAAGAAATTTCATAGCTGCATGATTAGAAAATACCACAACTTTAGAACCAAGCAAATAAGATCGAAACTTGTCTAATGCAAAAACAATGGCTAAAAGTTCTTTTTCTGTGGTTGTGTAATTTGCTTGAGCAGCATCCAAAGTTCGTGAAGCATAGTAGATCACATGGGAAGCTTTGCCAACTCTCTGTGCCAAGACAACTCCCACAACATAGTTAAAGCCATCACACATTAATTCAAATGGGAGTGTCCAATTAGGTGGCTGAATGACAGGGGTATTGGTCAAAGCTCGTTTCAAATGATCAAAGGCCCCCATGCACTTCTGGTAAAATAAGAACTCCACTTCTTTCTGTAACAGGTTGGATAGCAGAAAGGCTATATGACTGAAATCTTTGATAAAGCACCTATAGAAACCTGCATGTCCAAGAAAAGAATAGACTTCCCCCATGCATGTGGGGTAAGAGAAACAGGTAATAACATCTATTTTTGCAGGATCAACAACAATACCCTAGCTAGACACTACATGACCCAAAACTATACCCTATTCTACCATGAAATGAAATTTCTCAAAATTCAAGACAATGTTAGTTTTAATGCATCGATGTAGTACTCTAGATAAACTATCCAAACAAGAATCAAAAGAAGAACCATATACTGTGAAATCATCCATAAACACCTTCATGCACTCCTCTAGAAAGTCAGAGAAAATACTTACTATGCACTACTGAAAGGTACCAAGGGCATTGCAGAGACTGAAAGGCATCTGCCTATAAGCAAAGGTGCCGAAGGGGCAGGTGAATATGGTCTTCTCCTGATCCTTACGTGCAATGTGAATCTGAAAGTAGCTAGTGTATCCATCTAAGAAGCAATAATCAGATTTCCTAGCCAATCGATCTAGCATCTGATCAATGAAAGGCAGGGTGTAATAATCTTTCTGAGTGGCCTGGTTGAGTCTCCTATAATCAATGCAGACTCGGCAACTATTTTGCACTCTAGTATAGATCAGCTCATTCTTCTGATTAGCTATAACTGTCACTCCAGATTTCTTGGGGACAACCTGCACAGGACTCACCCAAGTGCTATCAAATATGGCGTAAATAATACCAGCTTGTATTAGCTTAGTGACCTCTTTCTTCACCACATCCAGAATCAGAAGGTTTAGTCTCCTCTGGGGTTGTCGCACTGATTTAGCTCCATCCTCAAGTAAAATTCTGTGCATATAGGTCGAAGGGCTAATGCCAGGAATATTCGCCAATGTCTATCTAATGGCCTTCTTATTTTCTCTCAAAACTTATAGCAATCTCACCTCCTATTCAACAAGCAGGTTTTTGGCTACAATCACTGGAAGCTGCTCATCATCCGCCAAATATGCATACTTCAGATGCTCAAGCAAAGGCTTAATCTCAAGGGTAGGTGGTTTCAGTATTGAAGGTACCAATCTAGTTGCTGAAACTTCCCAAATAGTAGGATCATATATCATAGGATAAGGTAATATCGAACATGCAGATTTATTATTCACATTAACAAGAATCTCAGAACATGCAGATTTATCAATTTCAGAACGGGCAGATTTAGTACAGTCAGAACAGGCAGATTTATCACAATCAGAATAGGAAAATTTATCAGAAATAGAAAAAGAATCAGAAATAGCAGAATTATCAAAATCAGAAATAAAACATGCAGAATTATCAAAATTAGAAACAGTAGAAACAGAAACAGTAGAAATAGATTTATCAGAATCAGCAAAAGTAGAAACAACAGGAACAAATGTATCAGCAGAAACATATTAATCACAAACAGAAGTAGAATCAACAAAATAAAAAACAATAGAATCATCAAATGTAGAAACAACACATGCATATTTAGCAGAAATAATAACACCATCTAGAAATCCCACAATCTTAGGAAATTCAGCTAGCATATCAAAATGCACATCATCAACCAGCATATCAAGGACATCTAACTGAAAAATAGAATGCTCTTCTAAAGGATGTTTCATGGCATCAAAGATATTAAATTGAACTATATTATCACCAAATTCCATGGAAAGGGTACCAGCATGCACATCAATCTTAGTCTTAGTAGTTTTCAAGAAAGGTCTACCTAAAATTAATGGCGGCTGACTAGATGCAAATTCATCTTCCATGTTCAGAATATAAAAATATACTGGAAATATTAACTCATTTATCATTACCAAAACATCCTCAAGCACTCCTACAAGGTGAGTTGTGCTCATATTTTCTAGCTAAATGATGATTTCAGTAGGCTTCAATTCTCCAATCTGTAGGGATTCAAAAATTGATTTTGGCATGACATTAATGGAGGCACACAAATCCAATATTGCATGAGTAAATTGATAGTTGCCTATAATGCAAGGAATGGTGAATGTTCCAGGATCCTTGCATTTTTGTGGCATACTTGGCTGAATCATTGCAGAAGCATTTCTGCCTATACTAATCTTCTCTGTACCCTTAAGTCTTCTCTTGTGAGTACACAACTCCTTGAGGAATTTGGCATACTTTGGAATATGCTAGATTGCATCTAGAAGGGGGATATTGATTTCCACTTTCCTGAATGTCTCTAGGACTTCTCTTTCCATTTCTGCTTACATTATTTACTTGGATTGTATGACTCTATTTGGGAAGGGTAGTGAAATGGACAAATCTGATTTTTCTGCACAATTCTTCTATGCCACAAATTTCTGCACTGAGCTATTTACTTTCTATGAGTTTTGCTATTTCTAGTCTATTTTAGGTTGCTACTCAGGTTACTGAATTGGTTGCTACTCAGGTTACTGAATTGGTTGCTACTCAGGCTTTTGCTTAAGTTGCTAGTCAGGTTAACTAAGACCATCAACTTCTTTGCCACTTCTCAAGGTAATGGCACTTACATTGCCTCTTGGGTTATTAATTGTTTGTAAAGGCAATTGGCTTGATCCTTGACTTTTCAGTTCATTTACAGTGGTTGCTAGCTGCCCAATCTAAGTTTGCAGGTTCTAAATGGTGGCATTGACATTTTGCTGGAACTGAATATTATTTGTGGCCATCTGTTTCATCAAATCTTCCAATGATGGCTCGACTGGAGGGGCTGCTGGACTTGGCAGTAGGAGGGGCTGCTGCATAGGTGGCTACATAGTTTGTTATTGTCTGAATGCAAGTGGCTGGTATTTGTTGCTAGGACCTGCAGTTTGGTATCTAAATTGTTATTGCTGGTGGTAGTGGTGGGGTTGTTGTTGTTGACCAGAATTCCCATATCTGGGGTTAGGATGGTCCCTTCAGCCAGGGTTATAAGTACTCAAAAATGGATCATATCTGGGTTGTTGGGGCTACTGATATTGGGGTCTACTAGGAAAAATGCCAACTGCAGCAACAGGGTAGGCTTGGTTGGCAGAATTCTCTTCCTGAAGGGTTGGACAAGCATCTGTAGGATGAGAAGGACAAGAACAAATTCCACACATAGTGGCAGCCATTTGCATAGGCAGCTATGGTTGCAAAATCACTTAAACTCTCAAATTCAATGTCAGAATTAAATGAAGAATCAATTATTTGACTAAGCCTACGAGCTCTTATCAATGCATGCAAAATCCTATCAATCTCAGGATCAAGATCAAACAAATTATCAGAATCAAACCTAGTCATGCACCAATCAAGGATAATGAGGTGTCAGAAAGCCAAAAACTCAAGAGCCTGCAAATCAACACTACAGAAATGACTAGAAAACATAAAAAACATATCAAATGATTTTTAAAAATCATGGGACCACCATATGATGAAAAGTACACTTTTTTAGAAAATTATCATGCAAAGAAGAGATTTCAAAAAATGAAAAAGTTGTCCAAATGAAGGAATTTGAGCAAATCGGGGTGGTGCTCTTAGCAAAGCAGTGAGCCTTGTGGAGAAGGCCATTTTCCTTCAACCCACCAATTTTCAACTCAATCCGAGCATGTTTGTCTGTACAAAAATTACCAAAATGTTATTGTTTCAACTAAATTTGCTTAAAAACCTACCAAATAATGGAATTTGGCCAACTTTTTGAAAAATGATCCTTATGGATCACTTTGCTTAGAATAGTATTTTACCTTTCGAGACTAAGTTTCAGCTCAAAACTCCATTTCACCTCATGATTTCTACTTGTACCTTTTTGGCTACACCGGGAAAATGAAAACCAAGTGAAGGTGAAAAGTGCCAGCTGAGTGACACTTACAAGAGCAACTTACAATGCAACTATCAATAAAGACTGCAAAAGGATGGTAAACAACAGCAAGAAACCAATGGAACAGTAACTAGTGCAGCAAAATGCAATGCAGAAGGTAATTGGACAATTGTGTTAATGTTCTAGCAGAATTATCAGTTATGTTATAATGTAGAATTGTGTTATGCAATGCAATTAAAAGGCTATCATGCAATGAATTCACGCAGAATGATGCAAAATATAGCAGAAAGCAATGAAACAGTAACCGAGAAACATGCAGTAAAATGTACCTATCAATGTAGGTGAAATCCAATGCAACAGTATAGGAGCAAAATTATGCAATCAGTAACAGAATTCAAAATGCATCAAAATTATGTAGCAAAACACAGCAGATTGTATCAGAATGTATCATAATGCAGCAGCAGTGGTCAAGAGTTGTGGATTGTTAATTGTTAACTATTAGTAAGAACAAAAGTTAGTAATGGCACTCAATATGATCAGATTACATCTAAAGGTCCCCGGCAACAGCGCCAAAATTTTAACAAGCGCCAAACTCATCAAAATTGTGACTGAGTTATGCCTATGGCTTGTAGCATAGGAAACAACACTGGATCATCTCTCAAGGATCTTAGTTGCAATTTGATCAAATCAAACTGAGATTGGGGGAGAGGGTTTAGCAAAATTACAAACTTAGCAAACAGAAATAGAATTAAGAGATAAATCAGAATTAAGAAAGCAACCAATCCAAGAAAATTGTCCAAACTTGATTTTAATCCATCCTTGATTACTAAAGGTCCATTCAAATATCAATCAAATCCTTGGTCTTAGACCACATCAAGATGCCTCTCAATGATCACGAATCTTTAACTAGAAATGCTTCCAAAATTTAATTAATTGAGGTTAGGCAAATTAAGCATCCATCTTAAACCCAATTAACTTGAAAACCAAGATCCAACTAAGTTAAACATTCATGAAACACTTTCAATGCCTTATTTAATCTCTGAGTTCATCTCTTTGCACATGATAATTAAGCAATTAACATATGAAAATTTCAATCCAATTAAGCATTCAACCAGAATTAACAAAGAGAAGAAGAAGAAGAGAAACTTGATTAATGGATGAATGTTAACAATAAAAATGAAATCTCAAGATTAACAATCAAGAATGTTTAATCCCTTGGATTGATTTGAAGGCCCTACCCCTCCATGAGAAGGGGATAACTCATAAAAATAAAAAGGAAAAAGAAAATGAAAATTAGAGAGAAGGGAGAGAAGAGAATTCTAGAGAGAAGGTGAGAAAAGTGTCAAAATGAGAAGTGCCTCGGTTTCTGATTTCTAACCCCCTAAACTACTCCCTATTTTAGCTTCACATAATTAAAAACCCATTAATTACAAAGCTGGGTTAGTTATGAGCAATTGGGCCTAAACCCAATGCATTTTTGGAGGTCTACAACTCAAGTTATGACCAAAACAACATCAAAGGGTCTCTAAACTCGTATTTTGACTTCCAAGCCCAATTAGGTCCACTAAACATCCGATTGAGACTTCGAGCTCTTCATCAAAGTTGTAGAGCTTCCTCTTAACTTTCTACAAGGTAAAATTCATAATTATAAGATATCTAGAGCTCAAGTTATGGCTGAAATACAGAAATAGTGTCAGAACTTATTAATGCTGGAAAAAAATCAATTAAGCCTAATTGGAGCTCAAACTCACAAAACATGACCAAGCTCAATCAATTAAGAATATGGAGAGTGTAAATGATAAAACATGAGGGTTTATTAATGTATAAAATATATGATTATTAACTAGGGGTGATCACGGGTTCGACCTGACCCGTGAACCCGACCAACATGAACCGACCCGATATAATATATCTGGGTCGGGTCGGGTCATCGGTTTAGTTCGGGTCAAACCCGATTAACCTGATTTTTAATTAGTTCGGGTGACAGGTTGACTAATTTAACCCGATGACCTGACCCGATGAGCCGATTACCCGAGTAATGACATCGTTTTGGGTAATTTCTATTAGGAAATGTTCACAACTCGACTAACCCGACCAACCCCACCACCCAGCCAACCAACCCGACCAACCTGACCACCCAAAAATAGAAAAAAAAAGTTTTTGTTTGAAATTTAATCAACCCGATTACCTGACCCGAACCAACCCGATTACCATCGGGTCGGGTCGGGTTATCCAAAAAAAATTACCAGAAACCAACCCGAACTGACTCGATTTCGTTTAATTGGTTTGGACATTTTTTCTCCCCAAACCCTATCTAACCTGACTCGTGTGCACCCCCTATTATCAACACCTCAAATTGAACCCTATACAAGTAATATCTCCAAGTTTTCAAAGCAAACACTACCGTAGCCAGCTCTAGATCATGAGTAGGGTAGTTCTCCTTATGAGGTCTTAACTACCTTGATGCATAGGAAACAACTCTCCTATATTGCATCAAAACACAACCCAAACCCATCTTTGAAGCATCACAATACACCTCAAAGTTCTCCAGAGGATCTGGAATAACCAACACTGGTGTAGTAGTCAACCTCACCTTTAACTCTTGGAAATTGTCCTCATTATCCTGAGTCTAATCAAAAGAACTACCTTTCCTAGTTAATCTAGTCAAGGGTAGTGCTAACTGGGAAAAACCCTTTATGAATCTTCTATAGTACCCCGCTAGGCCTATGAAGTTTTTGATTCCTATTACAGTGGTGGGTCTCTTCCACTGTAACACTGCATCAATCTTGCTTGGGTCCACATAAATCCCTTCGTGAGATATCACATGTCCCAAAAACTGAACTTGAGAAAGCCAGAACTCACACTTTGATAATTTGGTAAACAATTTATTCTCCTTAAGTGTTTCCAACACTATCCTCAAATGTTGCTCATGCTTCTCCATTGTCTTTGAATAGATTAAGATATCTTCTATAAACACCACAACAAACTAATCCAGGTAGGGTCTAGAGATCTTGTTCATGTAATCCATGAACACTGCTGGGGCATTAGTCAAGCCAAAGGACATCACGAGGTACTCATAATGCCCATACCTAATTCTGAAAGTAGTCTTAGGGATATCTTCTTCCTTAACGCTTATCTGATGATAACCAGACCTAAGATCAATCTTTGAGAAAAGCGCAACTCCTCTTAACTAATCCATTAGATTATCTATCCTAGGCAACGAATACTTATTCTTAATGGTCACCTTATTCAGCTGTCTGTAATCCATACAGAGTCTCATGGTACCATCTTTTTTCTTTACTAGTAACATAGATGCTCCCCACGAAGAAACACTCGACCTAATGAAGTGCTTATCCAAAAAATCCTTAATTTGTTTCTTGAGTTCCGCTAACTCTAGTGGTGCCATTCTATAGGGTGCTATAGAGATAGGTCTCATCCCAGGCACTAAGTCTATAGTAAACTTTATATCCCGCACAAGTGGCAACTCCATTATATCACTAGGGAAAACTTCAAGATATTCACTCACCATAGATATATCACATATGCTTTGCTCAACCTCAGCACTTAGTGACAATAAGAAAATATATCCTAGAGATCCCTCCTTCAAAGAAAGATTGACCTGATTCGCATTAAGATACATAAACTCAAATAAAATGACTCTGGTAGGTATATCTGACAAGAAAACTAACGATTTTTCTGAACAATTCAACACTACATGGTTGGCGGACAACCAATCCATGCCAATAATGACATCAATATCTACTAAAGGAAAACAGATAAGGTTTACACGGACAATTCTATCTTCTACCTTTACACAACAATCAAGACACACTCTGGATGTTGTAACTGGTTACCAGTGGCCGTAGATACAGATAAGTCATAAGAAAGTTCAAACACAGGAAAATTCAACACCTTCACACAATCATTAGAAATAAAGGAGAGGGATGCTCTTGAATCATATATCACAGTTAAAAGATGATTGTGAATACATTTACCTTCAATAAGATCAGAAGAATGAGTCGCCATTTCACTGCCTAGGGTATACACTCTCCCTCTAGCTTGTGGTTTCTAGATAGGCACAACTTCCTTCTTAGATGGACAGTCCTTGGCATAATACCCAAGTTACCCAGATAAAGCATATCGAGCTAGGCCAGTCTCCATGCTGCTTTCCATACTTAGCACACTTAGGTCCCTCAAACTGCTTCTGAATTTACTTACCCTTGTCTTGAGGGAAGCTAGCTTTAGAAGTCCCTTTTTTGAACTTATCGTCACCCCGTTCCCTTTTTTAGAAGTCTTGTGACTTAGGTTCCATTGAAAACTTCTTCGAACACCCTTCGATTATCCTACATTTGTTAATCAAAGTCTTAAAGTCTCAAATCTCAAGTGGTAGGATAGCATTCTAAATGTCTTCCCTCAGTCTTTCCTTAAACTTAACGCACTTCCAAGACTCATCTGGGTTAAGTCTTATATAAGACGAGAACCTAGACAATTCATTGAATGTAGCCACATACAGACCAATAGACATATTCCCTTGCTCCAACCTAAGAAATTCT
The DNA here is from genome assembly GCA_029884605.1 of Ormosia emarginata. Taxonomy (NCBI): domain Eukaryota; kingdom Viridiplantae; phylum Streptophyta; class Magnoliopsida; order Fabales; family Fabaceae; genus Ormosia; species Ormosia emarginata. The sequence continues at coordinate 75,014,008 of JAQQTP010000088.1, forward strand.
ATCTCTTTGGCATTTTGTAGGTTTTGCGAAAAGAACTTTCTCAAAAACGATCTCTTAAAGACCTCTCACGTAAAAGGAGTTCTTGCTGCCACCAGAGCTCTCTTGGCATCTACCCACCAATCTTCTGCCTCACCCTCCAACATATAAGTATCAAAAAGCACCTTTTGTTCATCTGAAACAAGCCATAACTGTAAAAATCTTCTTCATTTCTTTAAGCCAACCCTCAGCTCTGACCGGGTAGTACTCCCCTTTAAACAAAGACATATTAGATTCCCTAAACTCGGAGAGATTTTGGAAAGTATGGTTCCTCCCAGCTACCACCTGATCTGGTTACCCTTATTGATGTGGTGGTGGTGTAGGTGGTTGATGTTGAGTCACTGACATTCTTTCAAACATCCTATTTGTAGTAGCGGTTTGCTTTCTCATAGCTTCAACATAAGCAGTTGTTTGGTTCCTCAATGCATCAACCATTGCCATAAAGGCTCCAGCCATAGAAGGGTATTGATTAGATGAATTCCTTATCTGACGGGTTTGTCGTTTTGGTGCCATAGTTTCCTGCACAGCCTTTAATATCATCTACCTATGTAACAGTAGCTATTAACAATCCAGTACTCAAACAAGAGATAAAGAAATACATAATATACAAAGGAATGCATAGATAGTCCATACCCCAACTCAACAGAATGAACTACTCTGATACCATAATGTAACACCCTAATACAATTTTTGTAAAATACGCGGAATATTTCAAGATAAATCGCATTAAACATGTCACTTCTAAGAATGCATATAATTAAAATCCATAATAACCTTTATAGTTAATATAGAAAGCCTCGAATGATAAAAGGATCATATATACATACATCTCTGGCTAACAAGCCATATTGTATACATAAATTTTTATATACAACCAAAAAAGTACTCATATACAACTGGTTCAACAAAAAGTAAAACTGCTAGACTAAGTCTTTTGTTTCTTCTTTTTCTTACCCTTTTTTCTTTTGGAGGGTCTTCACCTGGATTTACATGGGACATATAGGGGTGAGAAATCACAATTTCTTAGTAATTGCATACCAATACTAATAGTTAATCATTTACAATAAATAAAGAACTGAACACATTAATATTTGAAACAATATAAATATCTAATAATTAATAACATCAAAAGATCACTCATACAATCCTAAGATATTATCAAACAAACAACTAACCAATCACTCGATTAAGCAATGACAATTGCCCATACAATTGTCAACCATGCAATGCTTTATGTGATAAGGTATGATTATGCTTAAACAAAGCACTAATATAATGATTATGCAATGTAAATGCAAGTTTTAAGATTTTAAAAACACAAGCTACTTGCTTAATTTTCCAGAAACCTCTGTCTCTTGCATATACAAAGTTGGATAACCAAAAAGCCTAAATCCCACTTGATAATAGGTGAACACCTTCCCCTCACCAATGTAAGAGTACTATTGTCACCCTATACCAGTAACCCTAACCACAATAGCATACTTACTACGAGAATCTAGATCAACACCTTGTTCTTTGGCTATATGGTTGTGCATGTAACATCCCAAAATTTCTTATTTTTCAGTTATATATGATTTTTATGATTTTCTAATTTTTTTTGAATTATTTGATTGATTTTGATTATTTTATTATTATTTTTGGACTTTCTGTGTGTTTGAAGAGGGGTCGAAAAAATTAAAAAATTTGGGGCCGGGGGAGCTTACTAAACCCGAAACTAGAAACAGTTTTCAAAATTTTTCTTTTTCTGAGATTTTATTTGAAAATAAAATCTAGGTACGTTTTATTATCCATTGGACAACAATCACAGGTTTTGCTAGCAGTAACCTTTGTCTATTAGATAATAGCTTCCAGTAAATATGTAGTGGGAAGGTTCTAAACATGAACCAAGTCACTAGTCTTTTTGTGACTCACCTTGCTTGTTGGACCAATGAGAAGGAAAGCTAAGTTTTGTGATCATGACTCATCCTTGAGAACCAATGGAGAGCAAGCTTACATGCTAAGCTTGGTGGTAGTCAACTATGGTGGCCATGACTCACTACATGACTCATTGTGTGACTCATCCATGCGACTCATGTAACACCCCTTGATGTAGCAACCAGAGCATAATCATCATTACACCACAGTTACTAAATCCAAGTGTGTCACAGTCATGATAACAGTAACTTAAATTCTCAAGAGTCTATATATATAATTTTTTTTTTGACAATTTACATAGGTAGAAAATATGAGCCTCGAATGAAATATAAATATATTCAAGCCATGATACAACCACTTAAATGAAATCATATCTCTTATGTATATATATATAGTCAATTTACACAAATCGCTGATGACGTAGAATATAATAATTACAGAGTCCAATAAAATACAGCGGGAATAAAACACAAAAAGGGGAAAAAGTAGTGACCCAGGGATAGGTACTACTAGCAGACAAAGCCGCAACCCCATATACACATACGACGCTCGGAGTCCCAGTCAACAAGTCAGGCATTAATGCCTCCACGCAACTGCACTCGTACGTAGCCGAAGAAACCTTGTCCAAACGCCCCAATCCAATCAACCAAAGTGTGGTCCCTCCTTATCTTCCTCATGATCTTTTATCAATATAAGTATAAAACAGACATACAAGGATATAGGAAAGAGGTGAGACACCCATCCTTCATTATCATTATGGCAGTAAGAAAACGACACGGCGCAGAGCGCCCATAAAGCAATACAGTTCATATATTTATTAACGGCAACAGTGAAATTTATAATAAAAGCAATGCAATTGTAAGCAATAATAAGAATTAATAATAATGACGATATTTATAGTAAAGTAGAACAACAACAGGCAATAGCAGACAGATCACAATAGTATTTCCAAGAATCAACACAACAATCAGACAATCATCACAGTAATAATAATCAAATCAGTCACAGTTACAGGAAATAAACATTAATAATGACAGAATATATCATAGTTCATATACATGCTTTCCTAAAGTCCTACTCCATGGAGCTAAACCCAAACAGTCGGAGAGAAAGATCAGGAGACATGTCTGTGACTCGGCTGCCGAGGCCAGTGCTATCAATAAATTTTCTTGTGCACAATCATGGCATTGCACAGACATTCTACACTAGATCGCGATATAGGACAGTGTCTCGGTCCGGATCATCGATGCGTTTGCATCGGTCTACCCCATGGGCAGGAGAGCTACCAACCTCCCATTGATGAGGAACCCGCACCCCGACGCCCCCAAGGTCAACCAATGACCTACACTTGTCTATTCGCACCCGCACTAAGGTGTGTTCAATCTCCTAGGCAACTTGGCCTTACAACAGTCCACAAGGACAATCACAATGCATAAGATACTATGCATGAACATGTATGATCCACAATCTCATACAATTCCATAATATGCCACATTAGGCCAATATAAGCATCAATATACAAATGGTCACTCACATGGACCCATAACATCATAATACAAGGATTAAGTCAATTGATGCGTCCTTAGGTTCATTATGAATCCTAACTTAGAATTTGTTTCCCTTTTCAAGGTTCATGTTCAAAATCAATACTTGAAATCAATTTAATATTCCAAGGCAATCTGATTTCCTATAACTTGTAAATTAATTAAGCTATTAAGCTTCACACTCTCTTGTTCTTCACTCACTTAGAATCACCTTAAGTTTTACAATGGTCCCATTCTTAGTCTTCTAAAATTTATGAAGTCTTGACTACACTAAATTCTTCCAATTTATTAGTTGTCCATTTATTACATAGGTTTCTAATTACCTAATCACTTATGCTTCCAAATCATCAAAACCACATACTTACCTAAAATTTGCCCTAGAGGTCGTGGCCTCACAATGGTTACAATCCCAAATTCTCTCAAGTCATCATACTACATGTCATTCCCTTCATTCATTTAAGTGTTCACTTATCCAATTAGTTCACCAAGAACCCTAATCTTTATGCCTCAAAACCGTAGCCATCATTTAGGCTTCAATCTCAAACTTTTCTTGCATTAAATTCTACTTTGTCACTTGATTAATTCTAGTCTTATGCTTGTTACACATTAACCATAATTTATCCAATTTTCACCCTAAAAACCGTAGCCATCATTTAGGCTTCAATCTCAAACTTTTCTTCCATTAAATTCTACTTTGTCACTTGATTAATTCTAGTCTTATGCTTTGTTACACATTAACCATAATTTATCCAATTTTCACCCTAAAAACCGTAGCCATCATTTAGGCTTCAATCTCAAACTTTTCTTCCATTAAATTCTACTTTGTCACTTGATTAATTCTAGTCTTATGCTTTGTTACACATTAACCATAATTTATCCAATTTTCACCCTAAAAACCGTAGCCATCATTTAGGCTTCAACCTCAAACTTTTCTTCCATTAAATTCTACTTTGTCACTTGATTAATTCTAGTCTTATGCTTTGTTACACATTAACCCTAATTTATCCAATTTTCACCCTAAAAACCGTAGCCCTCCAAGAGAGGTTCCCAAATGTTTTTCTTCCATTTCCAATCACATAATCCAATCCAACATACCATTATATACAACAAATCAATCTAAGGTCACAATTATAACATTATATGTTACACTCTTAATTCACTTAAATTTAGATCATCAAAATCAATCCATTTGTCTTTTTACCAAGACCAAAACCGTGGCACCCATCTTGGGTATTAAACTCTCAAAGTCTTCCATTCATTAGTGTTAATACTATCATTCAATCTTTGATTACATGAGTCTTATTTCACTTGTATACAAAATTAATTCTCATCCCTAACTTCTAGTCAAAACCGTGGCACCATGTTGAGGTAGGAAACTCCAAATTTTCCATTTAGCAACCCCAACATGATCAAGCACAATTAATATATCAAACATATTCAATAGCATAATCAAGTATCAATCAAATTCAAGAATACTAAATCATACAAAATTTATAATTTAAGCAAGCATACAAAGAGCATACAAGGATGGATTTCTCCATCAACACACACAAAGTCTTCTCACCACCCTAAGTGGTTGAAGTGAGTAGTCTCCCTCTTACCAATGTGTAGAAAACAAGAAGAACACCAAGGAAGCTTTTTGAATTTTCGGATTGCACCTCTCCAAAAACCCTAAAAATTCAACTTTGTTACAACAACATCAAGGCTTGAAAAATGAACCATGGATGGTCATTAAAGAAACCATAATCACGAAAATGAGAGAGGAGAAAGAGTGGTCTTGAAACTTACCCAAAATGCTCAAAGTTGGAGCTTGAAGAAGATGATGAAAATGAAGGATTTTCAAGAAACTCCAAGAAGAAAAGATGTTTAGAATGGTGAAAGGATTTAGGAAATGTAATTAGAAGAAATTTTTGTGAAGATTAGGGTGATGAAGAGAGGGCTGGCCGTGTGGTTGCTAGAGAGAAGGAGGAGAGAAAAGTTGAAGAAGAAAGAAGAAGAAGTGATGAGAGAGAAAGTGTCTTGAAATTATGATTAAAGTGTAGAAGAAATTAGCTAAATGAAAGGCAATTATTTGCCTTGCATGGGCTGCCACCAGCCGTGCAAAGAGAGAGAGAAGAGAGAGTGAAAATTGGCTTCCAAGAGAAGCCAAAGTACATGGGTCAATGTTTGGGTCAAAGCTTCTAAGGAAGCTTTGATTATTTAACCATTAAATTTGAATTAAAGTAGATAGATTTGACATAAAGTAGATTACATTAAGATAATGTGATAGGATTTTTATTACACACTATTATCCAATGGATAATAGTTACAGTTGACAGAAGTCAGTATTTAATTAATCTGATAGATGAATTTTTCGCTGTATTGATTTATTTTTATCTGTTAGAATTTCTCGAAAATTATGAAACCTCTTAAACTGTGTCAAGTCTCGGGTTTAGTAAGATCCCCCGTCGACATGTCCATAGTCCAAGGTTCTCAGAGAAAATATCGTGTTTCTCTGGTTCTGCAGCGTGCACGCAAAACGAGGAATATATTAAAATATTTGACGGTTCTGGAAAATTTCCAAAAATTGCAAATATTATAAAACGACTATTCGTCATATAATTTTCCAATTTTTGAAGCACTACAGTCGTTTTCCTGACTCTGCTCGAGTTTCACGCAAAACGAGAAATATATTAAAATATTCGTCGTTTCCGAAAAATTCCAGAAAAATTCACATAAATCACAAATATTAGAAAATGACTATTGGCGGTGAAATAATTAGTTTCCGGAGTGTTACACTAACCTCAGCAATTCTCAGCTCAGTGTGCACGTAAAACGAGAAATATATTAAAATATTTGTCGTTTCCGAAAAATTCTAGAAAAATTCCTAAAAATCAAGAATATTATAAAATGATGAATTATGACCAAATAGGTATTTTTCGGGATGTTACAACTCACACTTTGTGACTCACCATGAAGGACCTATGGAAAGCAAACTTAATGGAGAAGTCTTGATTCAGCAATCTTGGACCAATAGGAAGGAAACTTAATGAAGAAGCTTGGACCATGCATTTGCTCTATAAGCTCACAGTTTTTGCATGTGCAAGGGAGGTTGGAGAACAAATTCTAGACTTAGTTCACTTGACCATTCTATCTCATCTTTCTATCAAAGAAACAAAGCAAAAAACTCTCTCCACTTCCTCTCTTTGAGCTCACGGCCAAGGCTTGGTCTTGGAGGCTAAGTTTCTAAACTTAATTCATTTCCTACCAATTTATCAAGAACCAAGAAGCTACACACAAAAACTCTCTCACTTTTCTCCATTAAAGCCTACGACCAAGTAACCAAAATCACCATCCACTATTCCATAATTTCAACCAACCTCATATCTTGAACATATACACCATTCTAAGACACTTTGTGTTGTGACCATCTTCAGATTGATCCATCTTCACTTTTGTTCTTCATGCCAAAGTTTGAGGGTTTTTAGGTGAAGTTCTAGATCTTCACTTCTAACCTTTATTTTCAAAGTCCTAGACCAAAAACTTGATTAATGGTCATCTTGTTTCAAGCTTTTGATTTAATGTTTGTGTGCTTGTTTGTTTTAAAGGCTTGTTTAGTGGTCGAGGTTTTCTTCCAAGGAGGCAACTATGGAGCTTTTTGATCTTCATCTAAGGTAAGAAGGAGATTAACCTCATCGACCAATCTTGGTGGTGAGAAATGGATTTTGTGTTTGTAGGTGAAAAATTCGTGTGAGGATTTATTCACTTGGTTGTGTAAATTTATTAGTTTATACTTTTTGGCTATGTGTGATTTTATTGCTTTGATGGTAATGTGTGATTTTATTGTTTTGATAGTAATGTGTGATTTTATTATTTGATAGTATGCATGAAATTGTTATGGGTATTTATTTTGCTATATATGGTGATATGATTTTGAAATTTATGTATGAATTTGCTACAACATGATTTGATGATTGAAGAATGTTGCTTACTATGCATCATGTTGGAATGGAAAGATTTTTTTGTCACAATGACTATAAGAGCTGATGGCTATTATGCCTATTTTAGGTAATCCAAGTTAAAAATGTTTTATTAATTGTGGACTTAGATGATTACATAACAAAGAATTGGATTAAGGATTTACAATTGAGAAAGGAAATAAAAAAGGTTTTTATTATTGGAAAAGAATGGATTTTTGGTCAAGTAATAAAAAAATAAATTTGGATGAAAGTGTGAAATTTAAAGTGATTTATTTAAAAGAGTTTTAGTAAAAGAAATGGAAATAAGTTTGAAAGATGGTTTAAATTTAAGGTATTTTGTTTAAAGAAAGTTTTTAGCTAAGGTAATGGAAAAGGAAGATGAATAAAATTTTTATCATTGAAGACCAAGTGATTTTTGGCCACGATGATGAAAAATCGGTTTGAATGATAATTTGAAAACTTGGAGTTACTGATGTATAGCTCATTCATTTCGATTTTGAGTGCGTTGGGGATACCGACGTATAGCTTGTTCATTTGGATTTTGAGCCCGTTGGAAGATTTTATTCTATAATGTTTGATTAAATAATAATAACACAGAATTTGTGAGAAAACGCTAGAATATGCTTATGCAATTTGAAAACATAATAAAAGTGTTACGCGATTGTGAAAATGCGATAAAAGTGCTCACGATTTGAGAAAAACAGCAGTTTGTTGTCGGGCTGACGTACTGGACCCGTTGATGTTAAAAGACTATATAGCCAGTGGTGACTTGTTTTTGTGGACAAGCATGTTGTTGTTAATAAATGGTTTATTAAGGCATTTGATCATGCCTTGAAAGTTGTGAACACTGTGTTTATTGAGGCTAGTTGCCTAGGAGATGAACTTACACCTCAGTGTCAGTGCGAATTGTGCAGTGAAGATCTATGAATGATCTTGGGGGCACGGAATTCCATAAGTGGCTAGTTGGTAGCACCACTATGTCGTGGTAACCGATGCAAATGCATCGACGATCTTGATGAAACACTATTCCTATTCACGATCTGGTATAGAATGTCTTCTATAAGCCATGATGCACACTTTGATAATATTAAAGCACTTGATTTGAGGCTGACGAGATACAAAACATATCTTCTAGATCATTCTCTCCGAAGGTTGGTTTTAGCTCCATGGAGTAGGGTTTGGTCCATTGTGGATGTGGCATGGTCGACATACCTATTGTTGTTCATGGTTAGTATACATGTGGTTCATATTCATAGTCAGCATTTACATTGTTGTAATATAATATTGTTGTGGTATGGTATTGTTATGATATACGTTCGTTGAATTATTTATTTTATTGATGTCATGATTATACCTATTGTTTCTAGGTTATTTCTGTATTGAATGGTATTCTGGTATGTATCATTTCTTTACTTCTATGCTGGTATGCAATGTTGGGGTTCTCACCTCTTTGTTGTATTGTTTTGTTGGTTTTATTTTATATTTTACAATCTATGAAGATTGTGATAGCGGCGAGGCAGAATCTTCGTGGCTTTGTTCAGATGCAGTTTCTTGGAGGCACCGACGTATAGTTTGCTCCTTTGAAGTTAAAGCACATTAGGTACGTTGGAAATGTTACATTGTCTTTGAGTAGGACTTTTCATGGGTTGTTGCTTCTTCGTTTGATGTTGCTGCTTAGCTGGAGTGCTTTGGCTTTAGGCCAGTTTAGGCTTGGTTGTGGTAGCTGCATATATATTTTTTGTATAAGTAACTTGTACGTCTTATATGTGTTAGTGTATTATGTTATATATATATATATATATATATATATATATATATATATATATATATATATATATATATATATATATATATATATATGGAATATAATTTCCGTGGAGGATGTTATGTAATAAATATATTCATTCATGGCTCATATTTTTCTATATATGTATAATGGTTATATTTTAGAAATGTGTCTTTGTTGTAGCAAGCCTGAATACGTCTTGTATGTGTTAGTGTATTATGTTATATATATATATATGGAATATAATTTCCTGTGGAGGATGTTATGATGTTATGTAATAAATATATTCATTCATGGCTCATATTTTCTATATATATATAATGGTTATATTTTGGAAATGTGTCATTGTTGTAGCAAGCCTGAATTTAATGACTGTGGTGTAATGACTATTATACTATGATTATTATATTTAGGGTGTTACATTAGTTGTATCTGAGCAGTTCATCCTGTTAAGTCGGGGTATGAACTGACTATGCTTAGGCATGTTAGAAGTTCTCTATGTGTTGTGCACTTCCTTGTCTCTTGGTTGAGATGTTGGAAAAGGAATGCATGGCTTGCCATAGGTTGAATGTTAGTAGCTACTATTATGCAGTTACATGATATTGAGGATTGACCTACTCAATATGTAATGTTTTGTGTGGACAGAAACCTATGACTTTACCTAGGCATTCTAGGAGATAGGAGTTCTTTTAGAAATGAGTCCAGTTTGTAGGACTGAACTCGTTTAGGATTTGTTTGCATCTACGTCTCTTGTGCAACAAGCAACGGAAGAAGTAAAGGTAGTCTGGAATGATGTGACTGGAGATACAACGTAGGAACTAGAAGATAGAATGAAAAAGCAATATCTGTGTTTGTTCTAAGGTAAGAGAATTTCGAGGACGAAATTCTTTTTAGAGGGGAAGTGTTGTAACATCCTGAAATTTCTTATTTTTAGTTATATGTGATTTTTATGATTTTATGATTTTTGTGAATTGTTTGATTTATTTTAATTATTTTATTATTATTTTTAGACTTTCTATGTGCTTGAATCGGGGCTGAAAAAATAAAAATTTTTGGGGGTCGAAAAATTTTAGACTGTTAATGCGGAGTCGAGGGAGCTTACTAAACCCAAAACCGGAAGCATTTTTCAAAATTTTTCTTTTTCTAAAATTTTATTTAAAAATAAAATCTAGGTACGTTTTATTATCCATTAGACAATAACCATTGGTTTTGCTAGCAGTAACTTTTGTCTATTGAATAATAGCTTCTGGAAAATATCTAGTGGGAAGGTTCTAGATATGAACCTAGTCACTAGCCTTTTTGTGACTCACCTTGCTTATTGGACTAATGAGAAGGAAAGCTAAGTTTTGTGACCATGACTCATCCTTGAGAACCAATGGAGAGCAAGCTTACAAGCTAAGCTTGGGGGTAGTCAACTATGGTGGCCTTGACTCACATCCATGAACCAATGAAGGCAAAGCTTGTTAGAGAAGCCTACATGACTCACTAGGTGACTCATTGTGTGACTCATCCATGTGACTCACACTTTGTGGCTCACCACGAAGGACCTATGGAAAGCAAGCTTAATGGAGAAGACTTGACTTATCAATCTTGGACCAATAGGAAGGAAACTTAATAAAGAAGCTTGGACACCATGCAATTGCTCTAGAAGCTCATGATTTTTACATGTGCAAGGGAGGCTGGAGAACAAACTCTAGACTTAGTTCACTTGACCATTCTATCTCATCTTTCTATCAAAGAAACAAAGCAAAAAAACTCTCTCCACTTCCTCTCTTTGAGCTCACGGCCAAGGCTTGATCTTGGAAGCTAAGTTTCTAAACTTAGTTCATTTCCTACAAATCTATCAAGAACCAAGAAGCTACACACAAAAACTCTCTCACTTTTCTCCATTGATGCCCACAACCAAGTAACCAAAAACACTATCCAATCTTCCATAATTTCAACCAACCTCATATCTTGAACCTATATACCATTCTAAGACACTTTTGTGTTGTGACCATCTATCTTCAAATTCATCCATCTTCACTTCTGTTATTCAAGCCAAAGTTTGAGGGTTTTTAGGTGAAGTTCTAGATCTTCACTTCTAACCTTTATTTTCAAAGTCTTAGACTATAAACTTGATCAATGGTCATCTTGTTTCAAGCTTTTGATTTAATGTTTGTGTGCTTGTTTGATTTAAGGGCTTGTTTGGTGGTGGAGGTTTTCTTCCAATGAGGCAACCATAGAGTTTTTAATCTTCATCTAAGGTAAGAGGGAGATTATCCTCATCGGCCAATCTTGGTGGTGTAAAATTGATTATGTGTTTGTAGGTGAAGAATCCACGTGAGGATTTATTCACTTGGTTGTGTAAATTTATTAGTTTATGCTTTTTGGTTATGTGTGATTTTATTGTTTTGATGGTTATGAGTGATTTTATTATTTTGATAATATGCATGAAATTGCTATGGGTATTTATTTTGCTATATGTGGTGATATGATTTTGAAATTTATGTATGAATTTACTACAACATGATTTGATGATTGAAGTATGTCGCTTACTATGCATCATGTTGGGATGGAAAGAATTTTTTGTCGAAATGACTATAAGAGCTCATGGCTATTATGCCTATTTTGGGTAATCCAAGTTGAAAATGTTTTATTAATTGCGGACTTAGATGATTAGATGACAAATAATTGAATTAAGGATTTACAATTGAGAAAGGAAATAAACAAGGTTTTTATTATTGGAAAAGAATTGATTTTTGGTCAAGTAATGGAAAAATATATTTGGATGATAATGTGAAATTTAAAGTGATTTATTTAAAAGAGTTTTAGTAAAAGAAATAGATATAAGTTTGAAAGATGATTCAAATTTAAGGTATTTTGTTTAAAGAAAGTTTTTAGCTATGGTAATGGAAAAGGAAGATGAATAAAATTTTTTATCATTGAACACCAATTGATTTTCGGCCATGATGATGAAAAATCAGTTTGAATGATAATTTGAAAACTTGGAGTTACTGACGTATAGCTCATTCATTTGAATTTTGAGGGCGTTGGGGATATCGACGTATAACTCGTTCATTAGTGTGACACCTTCCTTAGAATGTCACATTTCGAATAATAGATATAAACCTTTACCCATGTTATAAAATGTTTCGTACATATATAATATGAGTTGTAAAATTTTTTTCTTTTTATACATGATAGCATTAAATAAAATAAAATGAGGCATAAAATAAAACAAACTATTATTACACACCATAATATACATATAATTTTTGTCTTAAAGATACAAATAATTTTCAAACTACAAATATTTAATAAAGCTGTAAAAAGTTTGACATCACACCCAAAATATAAACATGCCCAAGTACACATCGAAGATTTCTAACCCTCTGAAGGATCTTCCTCAGATGGATCGTCAGATGACAGAAATCTTGGATGTCTCGCAGCTCTATGGACAGGAGTCCGTGCTGTCGATATGCTACTAAACTCACTGGGTGCATGAAAATGTCCTCCCCAGTAACGCCTAATAGACAAAGGCATCTCTAAATATAAATAAAAAGTAGTAGTAAACATCGGTGCTCCATTAGACTCTCTACGCAGGGACATAGTCGGATGCCCCACATAGACTACCGATCCTCTCTCAGCTCGCAGTCGCCAACCCTCAGAGCCTCCGTGAAACTCAAGTCTCACAAAACCCAAAAACTCAGGCAAAGCCATGACCACCAAATCAATTTAAATGGTAAGGGTGATCTAATGGTTCGCCTTCCTCAAACTGGTCGCTCGATTGCTTCTCCTCCGGGTACTGAAAGTCTAGAGGCTGCTCCTCTTCCTCTTCCACAAACTCTTTACAAGACATAAATAGTAATACAGAGAACATATACAAAGAGGTGAGACAATCTACACCATTACCAATATGGCAGTAAAGAAAATGACAATACATACAGATATCATAATGAATAAAAAAATTCATATCATCACATCGTTCATAATATCTCGAATTTAAATATAAATAACCACAATTAATCATATTATGATGCAGACCACATATGCAAATGTACACAACTCATACCTACTCCATGGAGCTAAACACAACATTAGAGAGAATAATACGAAAAACCTATTTGTACCTCAGGCTACCCAACCAACTATTACACAGTCAAACGTCGTGTAAATAGCACACAGTCAAAATCGTCGTGTAGTTAGCACACAATCAAAATGTCATGCACAACAGGCATTGTACTAGACAGTCTCCACAAGATCTTGATTAAGAATAGTACTTGTCGAGATCGTTAGTGTGTTGCCCATTACCACGGCCCAGAGAAGCTATCAACAGTCCACATGTGGAATCCTCCGCATACTAACGCCTCCAAGTTCACTCAATGAGCCGCACTACGCCTATCACACCCACAATACGGTGTAATTCATCTCGTCAGCCAATCGCCAATTTCAACTAAATTGTCACATCTCTCAATGTATGTATATGAACCATAATTACACAAACACCCTTATTATCACTATAAACCGTAATTACACCAATACCCTCAGTATCGATATAAACCAAGTATAGTATGTCTCCACTTGACAGTACTATTTCTCAACATGTCCGGGTCCACCACTTTGACCTGACAGTAGAACTCACTATTTCTTTTAGTCGCGTAGAGATTTTATTGCATTTTTACAATTGTGTCACCTTTTTCAAACATTTTCAAATCGCATAAATATTTTCCTGACGTTTTTAATGTCGCGTAATGTTTTTAAATCATTTTCTCAATCGCGTAAGATTTTTAAATCGTTTTCTCAATCGCATAGCTTAAAATCTTTATTTTAAATACGCATAAGCTATTTCTAGTATTTTTCAACTACGTAAATATTTTCTCTACGTTCTAAATTACATTTTTAGACTTTCTCCATTATTTGTTCATTTTTTATTAATTTTGACAGCATTTCGTCTAGAAAATCCATCAAATGATATTTCCTACGTTTTTCTTTAAAAATTACCTTGCTTTAGTCATAACCATTATTTACACTTTGAAACTTGCTAACGCGCTTCAAAACCCAAATGTGAGCTCTACGTTAGCATCTTTCAAGTATTCAATTTATTTCTTATATATACTTAATTTCTCTAATTAGGTTTCTAAACTAAGTTCATTTATTTTGTTCTCCAAAATTCATTGAAATTGAATTCTCTTTAAGTTAACTACTTAGTCCACTTTAGAAAATAATTTTGGAATCAAATATACATTGAATGACATTTTGGCCGAATTCAACATATTCTTTACAAATCATCTTTAAATTATTTTCCATCCTCTAAATCATTGTCAAATTCATTAATTCAATTAAATCAATTAAGTCATTCTTTTAGAAAATGGTTGAGAACATTTTGGTTCTTTTTTTCTTGGTGAAGCCGGGAGCTTCTTTGTGCTCTTTCGAACATTCACGCAAATCCTCACATATTATTCATATCCTACAATAATTATCATACATCTATGAACACATACTATATATTTTTAAAGTTATAGACATGCTTGCACACATAATCAATCACAAATAAGAAAAGACATTAAACCACCAAGTGAATGAATCCTTATGGATTCTTCACCACAAATACATCCATTTTCTCACCACCACACAAGGTTGGTGAGATTAAATCTCCCTCTTACCTTAAGGGAAGACAAACTCCTTCTAACTCCTCCTAGTGATTTTTGTGTAACCTCCAAAGATACCCTAACAAGCTCAAATAAATTTTAAAGAGTCATAACTATAGGTGAAAAATATAAACCATGAATCAATCATGGCTTAGAACATCAAAAATCAAGTTAGAAATAAGAAACAAGGATTTTTACCTTGTAGAAAAGAATCTTTGATGTGTGTGAAACAACATCATATTTTGTTCATGTGTTTGCATGCATTTTTATACATTCTAGGCATTTTAGTTTCCCTTTTTGTTTGTTTTTCCCTTTAGTTCAGATAACTGCGGTGTTTTTGGTGTTGTTGTGCAGGATTGGTACTTAATTGGCCTTGAAATGGATGGAAAGCTTGCACAATTGAAGTTGGAGCTTAAAGGGTAGCAAATTGGGACAAAAAGCTCATTCCAGAGAGTTCCACGGCCTGCCCGTGGCCTGAACCACGGCCATGGATCGAGCAGCTACGTGAAAAAGCAAAAGGGGAAGTCCAGAGACAACCACGGCCTGGCCGTGGTTGAGAATCAGGTTGAGAAATTCAGTTCCAGAACTGACCACGGCCTGGCCGTGGTAGCCACCACGGCCGTGGTTCGGGGTGCGTGTCAGATTTTTAAGCTTGTTTTTCTCTTTTCTGATGGGCTTGAACCGATTTTAACCCATAGGGTATATATAGATGTTCTGAAGACAACATTAGGGTTCAAATTTGGTTTGGAAGGAGGCACATTGGAGGCTCTTGATCTTCATCTTCCTCTCTTCTCTCTAGGATTACGGGTTTGGATGTTCTTGGAACTTGATTTCTGGTTTCTTCTTCTCCATGTCTGAGTAGTTCCTTTTGTTTCTAGGATTGGGCAATGCCCTTTGATACATTGATAATGATTAATTGATATTGTTTACCCCTTTTATTAATCTTGAATGTTGTTGATTCAATCCTTATTGCTATTATTCATGTGAATTTGCTGACCACTTATTTGCATCTTATAGATATCTAGGGACGTACTGAAAGGTGAACCTAGGTGTTAGAATTATAAGAATTGAACTTAAGGTTTAAATCACGAGAGTAAGTTTAGCCTTTTGAGGATTAATGAATTACCAAAAAGCGTAATGGGTTCAATTTAGATTCAATTACCACGAGAGTAGGAATTGGTTTAATTGGGCACGGTTCTTGTATCTTGAAAGGGAACATTAACTAATTTAGGGTAATTCACCTTCAATTGAATTTCAAGTGTTAATAAGAGGATTGTCAATTAGGAGTCTTGTATCATTGTGGTTAACCCCAATCCTGGAAGCTTTCTTGAATCTGAAATCTTTTCCTTAACAATTTCTGTTTTTGATCTCAACCTTGCATTTTAATTTTTATTTATTTAATTGTTTGGTTTCTACGTTCTTGTTCAACAATTATATTCTCTTTTGTTTAATTTAGTTAAATTAATTAATTAATTGGTATTCATAAACATAGTCCCTGTGGATTCAATATTTTTATTACTTGACGACGAAACCGTACACTCGCGGATTTCACCCCAATCAATCTTCAAGATGATTTTACAAGCTCAAGATAGATGATTTCGAAGGAACTCTCAACTAGAGAAGTTCTTAGAATGATGTTTGGATTTGAGAAGTAGTGTTAGGTGAAAATTTAGAAGAGTGGATGATGGTGTTTAGGGTGTTGGCTGAATAGCTCAAGGAGAGAAGCTATGAAGTTTTTCCTGGTGTTCTTGAAGAGAGAGAAGTGTAAGCTTAGTTGATAACAAAGATCAAAATGAAGAGAAAATGCCCTCCTCTCCTATGCATGGCCGTGGAGCTCAATGGAGGTGGCCACCTTTGTTGACCATCCAAGACCTCCTAACAACCTTAGATGTGATCAAGGGTTGATATCCAAGGCTTTGCCCTTAAGTTAGCTTCCTATTGGTGTAGGAAATCAAGTCACCAAGCTTCTTGATCCTTCTTGAATAGCCTTGGCCGAATTACTCCAAGGGAGAGCAAACTAGGTTTTATTTCTCTTAGGTAATTTAGTTAGACTTAGGTGCATTTGGTTAGGTTTCTTGGTTACTTGTCTAACTATCTAGTTACTTAAGGTTACTAGCCATTATCTAACTTTACTAGAACCTCCTCTAACTAGAATTCTAATAAGTAGCTAACTAGGTTTACTTCATTTAGTTACTACTTAGATACATTAGATTAACTTAATTAAGTTTAAGTTAACTTAGCTAGGTTTTTCTAGTTTCTTACTAACTAGTCTAACCACTTTAGTGGACTAAAATCCTATTGGCCTAGAAACTTTCAAGCCATTTTTGTTGACTACAATCCTAGTGGCTTAGAAATAAATCAAGCTAGAAATGTTGACTGATTCTCCAAGCGTGGGTCCCACAGACTTTTTCGGGTCCATAGTCCATTTTGGAGCAAAATTCTATTATTTTTAAAATAGTAGGTACTGTCTAATAAAATAATATTATAAAAATATAAAATATTTTTATTACACAGTTAAATTCTAAAAATTAAAAGATTGATACACGTATCACTCAAAATTAGGTTTAGTAAGATCCCCCAACTCCGAATAATCAAATTAAGATTTCCCCGGCCTGAAAATTATTATTTTCTTGACTCGGAGTAAATCACACACAACAGTCAAATACAGTCACAAAATAATCAAATTAATTTTATAACTCACAAAAAAATACAAAACAGTACATTTAGGACATTTTCATAATTTAACCAAAAGTTGGGGTGTTACATTTAGGATTTTGAGCCTGTTAGAAGATTTTATTCTATAATGTTTGATCTAACAATAATAACACAGATTTTGTGACAAAACGTTGGAATATGTTTACGCAATTTGAAAACATAACAAAAGTGTTACGCGATTATGAAAACGCGATAAAAGTGCTTCGCGATTTGAGAAAAATAACAGTTTGATGTTAAAAGACTATATAGCCAGTGGTGGCTTGTTTTTGTGAAAAAACACGTTGTTAATAAATGATTTATTGAGGCATTTGATCTTGCATTTAAAGTCGTGAAGACTGTGTTTACTGAGGCTTATTGCCTAGGAGATGAACTTATACCTCAGTGCTGGTGCAAATTACATAGTGAAGATCTATGAATGATCTTGGGGGCATCAGGACGCGAAATTCCACAAGTGGCCAGTTGGTAGCACCACTGTGGCATCGACGATCTCGACGAGACATTATTCCTATTCATGATCTGGTGTAAAATGTCTTGTATAAGCCATGATGCGCACTTTGATAATATTAAAGCACTTGATTTGAGGCTGACAAGATACAAACATGTCTTCCAGATCATTCTCTCCGAAGGTTGATTTTAGCTCCATGGAGTAGGGTTTGGTCCATTATGGATGTGGCATGGTCGGCATACCTGTTGTTGTGCATGGTCAGTATACATATGGTTCATATGCATAGTCAGCATTCACATTGTAATATAATATTGTTGTGGTACAATATTGTTGTGATATACGTTCATTGAATTATTTATTTTATTGATGTCATGATTATACATGTTGTTTCTATGTTATTTCTGTATTGAATGGTATTGTGGTATGTATCATTTCTTTACTGCCATGTTAGTATGCAATGTTGGGGATTTCACCTCTTTGTTGTATTGTTTTGTTGGTTCTATTTTATATTTTACGATCGATGAAGATTGTGATAGCGGCGAGGTAGAATCTTTGTGGTTTCGTTTAGATGCAGTTTCTTGGAGGCGTCGACGTATAGTTTGCTCTTTTGAAGTTAAAGCACATTGGGTACATTGCGAATGTTACCCTGTCTTTGAGTAGGACCTGTCATGGGTTGCTACTTCTTCATTTGATGTTGTTACTTAGTTGGAGTGCTTTGGCTTAGGCCAGTTTAGGCTTGGTTGTGGGAGCTACATATATGCTTTTGTATAAGTAACTTGTATGTCTTGTATGTTTTAGTGTATTATGTTATATATATATATATCTGGAATGTAATTTCCTTTGGAGGATGTTATGGTGTTGTGTAATAAATATATTCATTCATTCATATTTTCTATATATGTATAATGGTTATATTTGGAAACGTTTCGTTGTGTATGAATATATATATATATATATATATATATATATATATATATCTGGAATGTAATTTCCTTTGGAGGATGTTATGGTGTTGTGTAATAAATATATTCATTCATGGCTCATATTTTCTATATATGTATAATGGTTATATTTGGAAACGTTTCGTTGTTGTAGCAAGCCTGAATTTAATGACTGTAGTGTAATGACGATTATACTATGGTTATTAAATTTGGGGTGTTACATTAGTTGTATCTGAGCAGTTCATCCTATTGTGTCAGGATATGGATAGATTATGCTTAGGCATGTTAGAAGTTCTCTGTGTGTTGTGCACTTCCTTGTCTCTTGGTTGAGATGTTGGAAAAGGAATGTATGGCTTACCATAGGTTGAATGTTAGTAACTACTATTACGCAGTTACATGATATTGAGAATTGGCCTACTCAATATGTAATGTTTTGTGTGGATAGGAAACTATGACTTTACCTAGGCATTTTAGGAGATAGGAGTTCTTTTAGAAATGAGTCCAGCTGGTAGGACTGAACTCCTTTAGGATTTGTTTGCATCTACATCTCTTGTGCAACAAGCAATAGAAGAAGTAAAGGTAGTTTAGAATGATGTGACTGGAGATGCAACGTGGGAAATAGAAGACATAATGAAAGAGCAATATCCACGTTTGTTCTAAGGTAAGATAATTTCGAGGATGAAATTCTTTTTAGAGGGGAAGTGTTGTAAAATCCTGAAATTTCTTGTTTTTCAGTTATATGTGATTTTTACGATTTTGTGATTTTTGTGAATTGTTTAATTTATTTTGATTATTTTATTACTATTTTTGGACTTTCTATGTGTTTGAAGCGGGGCTGAAAAAATAAAATTATTTCGGGGCCAAAAAATTTTGGACTATTATTGTGGGGCCGGGAGAGCTTACTAAACTCGAAACCGGAAATAGTTTTTGAAATTTTTCTTTTTCTGAGATTTCATTTGAAAATAAAATCTAGGTATACTTTATTATCCATTGGATAATAACCACTGATTTTGGTAGCAGTAACCTTTGTCTATAGGATAATAGCTTCTGGTAAATATCTAGTGGGAAGGTTCTAGATATGAACGTAGACACTAGTCTTTTTGTGACTCACTTTGCTTGTTGGACCAATGAGAAGGAAAGCTAAGTTTTGTGACCATGACTCATCCTTGAGAACCAATGGAGAGCAAGCTTACAAGCTAAGCTTGTTGGTAGGCAACTATGGTGGCCTTGACTCATATCCATGAACCAATGAAGGCAGAGCTTGTTGGTAAAGCTTGGAATACTCACTACATGACTCACTCGGTGACTCATTGTGTGACTCATCCATGTGACTCACACTTTGTGACTCACCATGAAGGATCTATGGAAAACAAGCTTAATGGAGAAGTCTTAACTCATCAATCTTGAACCAATTGGAAGGAAACTTAATGAAGAAGCTTGGACACTATGCATTTGCTCTAGAAGCTTACAGTTTTTGCATGTGCAAGGGAGGTTGGAGAACAAATTTTAGACTTAGTTCACTTGACCATTCTATCTCATCTTTCTATCAAAGAAACAAAGCAAAAAACTCTCTCCATTTCCTCTCTTAGCGCCCACGGCCAAGGCTTGATCTTGAAGGCTAAGTTTCTAAACTTAGTTCATTTCCTTCCAATCTGTCAAGAACCAAGAAGCTACACACAAAAACTCTCTCACTTTTCTCCATTGAAGCCCGCGACCAAGTAACCAAAAACACCATCCAATCTTTCATAATTTCAACCAACCTCATATCTTGAATCTATACACCATTCTAAGACACTTTTGTGTTGTGACCATCTTCAAATTCATCCATCTTCACCTTTGTTCTTCAAGCCAAAGTTTGAGGGTTTTTAGGTGAAGTTCTTGATCTTCACTTCTAACCTTTATTTTCAAAGCCCTAGACCATAAACTTGATCAATGGTCATCTTGTTTCAAGCTTTTGATTTAATGTTTGTGTGCTTGTTTGCTTTAAGGGCTTGTTTGGTGGTGGAGGTTTTCTTCCAATGAGGCAACTATGGAGCTTTTTGATCTTTATCTAAGGTAAGAAGGAGATTAACCTCATTGGCCAATCTTGGTGGTGAGAAATGGATTTTGTGTTTATAGGTGAAGAATCCACGTGAGGATTTATTCACTTGGTTATGTAAATTTATTAGTTTATGCTCTTTGATTATGTGTGATTTTGTTGCTTTGATGGTTATGTGTGATTTTATTATTTTGATAGTATGCATGAAATTGCTATGGGTATTTATTTTGATATATGTTGTGATATGATTTTAAAATTTATGTATGAATTTGCTACAACATGATTTGATGATTGAAGTATATTGCTTACTATGCATCATGTTGGGATGGAAAGAATTTTTTGTCGAAATGACTATAAGAGCTCATGGCTATTATGCCTAGTTTGGGTAATCCAAGTTAAAAATGTTTTATTAACTGTGGACTTAGATGATTAGATGACAAATAATTGGATTAATAAGGATTTACAATTGAGAAAGAAAATAAACAAGGTTTTTATTAATGGAAAAAATTGATTTTTGGTCAAGAAATGGAAAAATATATTTGGATGATAGTGTGAAATTTAAAGTGATTTATTTAAAAGAGTTTTAGTAAAAGACATAGAAATAAGTTTGAAAGATGGTTGAAATTTAAGGTATTTTATTTAAAGAAAGTTTTTAGCTATGGTAATGGAAAAGGAAGATGAATAAAATTTTTATGATTGAACACCAAGGGATTTTCGGCCATGATGATGAAAATTCAGTTTGAATGATAATTTGAAAACTTGGAGTTACTGACGTATAGCTCATTCATTTGGATTTTGAGCACATTGGGAATACCGACGTATAGCTCGTTCATTTGGATTTTAAGCCCATTGGAAGATTTTATTCTATAACGTTTGATTAAACAATAATAACACATATTTTGTGAGAAAACACTGGAATATGTTTACGCAATTTGAAAACGTAACAAAAGTGTTACGCGATTGTGAAAATGCAACAAAAGTGCTTTGCGATTTGAGATAAAACATCAGTTTGCTGTTGGGTCGACGTACTGTTCCCGTTGATGTTAAAAGACTATATAGCCAGTGGTGGCTTGTTTTGTGGAAAAACACGTTGTTGTTAATAAATGATTTATTGAGGCATTTGATCATGCATTGAAAGTCGTGAAGACTATGTTTGTTGAGGTTGTTTTCCTAGGAGATGAACTTACACCTCAGTGTTGGTTCGAATTGCGTAGTGAAGATCTATGAATGATCTTGGGGGCGTCGGGGTCCACAAATGGCTAGTTGGTAGCACCATTGTGCCGTGACAATCGACACAAACGCACTAACTATCTCGACGAGACACTATTCCTATTCACGATCTGGTGTAGAATGTCTTGTATAAGCCATGATGCGCACTTTGATAATATTAAAGCACTTAATTTGAGGCTGACAAGATACGGACATGTCTTCTAGATCATTCTCTCCGAAGGTTGGTTTTAGTTCCATGGAGTAGGGTTTGGTCCATTGTGGATGTGGCATGGTCGGCATACCTATTGTTGTGCATGGTCAGTATACATATGGTTCATATGCATAATAAGCATTCACATTGTTGTAATATAATATTGTTGTGGTATGGTATTGTTATGATATACATTCGTTGAATTATTTATTTTATTGATGTTGTGATTATACTTGTTGTTTCTATGTTATTTCTATATTGAATGGTATTGTGGTATGTATCGTTTCTTTACTGCTATGCTGGTATGCAATGTTGGGGATCTCACCTCTTTGTTGTATTATTTTGTTAGTTCTATTTTATATTTTACAATCTATGAAGACTGTGATGGCGGTGAGGCAGAATCTTCATGGTTTCGTTCAAATGCAATTTCTTGGAGGCGTCGACTTATAGTTTGCTCTTTAGAAGTTAAAGCACGTTGGGTACGTTACCCTGTCTTTGAGTAGGACCTGTCATAGGGTGCTACTTCTTCGTTTGATGTTGCTGCTTAGCTGGAGTGCTTTGGCTTAGGCCAGTTTAGGCTTGGTTATGGTAGTTGCATACATACTTTTGTATAAGTAAGTTGTAAATCTTCTATGTGTTAATGTGTGTGTGTGTGTGTGTGTGTGTGTGTGTGTGTGTGTATATATATATATGTATATATATATATATATATATATATATGGAATGCAATTTCCTTTGGAGGATGTTATGGTGTTGTGTAATAAATATATTCATTCGTGGCTCATATTTTCTATATATGTATAATGGTTATATTTGGAAACGTGTTGTTATTGTTGCAAGCCTGAATTTAATTACTATGGTGTAATGACGATTATACTATGGCTATTAAATTTGGGGTGTTGTAGTGCACACCATGAAAATTTACAATACATAGGAAACTAACAAGTACCAAGTTTGAAATCCAAGTATCAAGAACTATCTCAATTCACAATTAAGACATATCACAAGATTCTCATAACCAAGTGATTATCTAATACTAATACATATAGGTCCCAGAATCACCTAGCCCACAAGGTAGCAAGAACTAACTAGTATTTCATTACTTAAAACTTCTCACCATCACTTTATAAGTGATTTTCAAGTCAACCTTATCTTGATCAAAGTTTTAGATTGTCTCTAAGGCATTCTAACTCAAAGATTTGCCTAAGGTTTCACCACTCTTAGAAATATGCCATATGGTTATTCCTTCCAAGAATTACCATCATTTGTGTCTCAACACACTTAGGAAAGTATATAAGAATGATCCCAGCACTTAAGGTATGCCAAAACCTCAAGAACACAATCTAGGCGTGGTCACGCGATAACAGCTTATGCAGAATTCTGTAGAAGTGGTACTGTTCCATTGGCCAAAACCCAAGGTTTTGGTCATTTCAATCCAACCTCTAGGCGATTTTAAGTCCCAAATAAGTTTACAAACATGAGGGAAACATAACAAACTAATGGATTTCATCAAAGTTGGATCAAAACACAAACTCTTCCATTAAAACCCCAAATCTACACTTTAAGCATTTTAGGTCCAAAATGGATAGTTTTGGTTTCTAATCCAAACTCTTTGCATAAACAAGCCATAAACAACATTTATAACTCATCCAAGCGAGAAAATCACATAACACGCTACAAGAACTCAATTTGACATATTAAACCTCAATCAAGCCTAACATGGAGAAATAAGGGAAAAGATGAAGTTGAGTTCGAGAACCTTTACCTTGAGTTCCTCAAGCTTCTATGGTGATGGAGATGATGAAGGAAATGATCACAAATCTTCAACCTTTCCCTTCCCTTTAGCTTTTCTTTCCCTTCTCTCTTTGTTCTATTTTCAACGTAGAGAGTGAATAAGAAAACAAGAATGAAGGCTTGAAATATCACAAAAGAAGGTAAAAAATGATGGCTAGTAATCGTGGATGGCTTATGGCCTTTAGTTACCATACTGGTAATTCCTGATATGCTAAAAACACTCAACTTTAGCTAAATCAAGTTTTTCAAGTTCCAACAACTTTAAAATAAATCATAAGGTTCATAAAAAAATATTGTTGCACCAAAACCATCATTTTCCATATCTGTGAGTAGTCATTTCGATTTTAAATAGACAACAAGTATGCCTAAAAATACTAAACTGACTTTGAAAATTCTCAAACTTAAACCACATCATAGAATACACTTTTGTGACTTATAAATAGATTACCCACATTTATTTCCATCATCTAAGCCATTTATGCTAATATTTGGGTCATTTTAAGCTATTTTTCACTTTTTGGCTTGCATCAAAATGCCTAAACTAACTATGATTGTCACAAAATTAAACAAGCATGTTAAGCAAGTATTAAGCTACCTCTATAACTAATTACAAGTCTAACATATTGAAGAGAATGTTACAAAGATGACTCTCCAATTAGTTGATAGATCTGTTAAATATCCTAGGGACATTGTTGAGGATGTGTTGATAAAAATTAAGAATTTTTACTTTCCTGTTAACTTTGTTGTGCTTAATATCGAGCCTATTTATGGTCTTTATCCCCTAATTAATGTTATCTTGGGTCGCCCTTTCCTTGCTACATCTAATGCATTGATTAATTGTAGGATGGGTATGATGAAACTATCATTTGGAAACATGACTTTTGAGCTTAATATTTTTCATATTAGTAAATAAATGCCAGAAGATAATGATAATGAAGTGCATGAATTGAATTTTGTTATCAAGTGGCCTTAAAACTCAAGAGGGGGGGTGAATTGAGTTTATAAAAACTTTTCACAAATCTTTCGAAAAACTCTTGATTACCAATTTTTGTTGAAGCTATTAATTGATAGAAATGAATGAATGGATAAGATAGAAAGATATTGCCCACCAATGAACCAACCAAGAGAGAAATAATCAAGTAAGCAAATAAACTAATGCACAAATGTAAAGAGAAGGGTTTAGAGAATCAAACACAATGGTTTATCCTAGTTCAGCCACCAATCCACTTGTGACCTATGTCTAGTCCTCAAGCAATCACTCAAGATTTTTCACTATATCTTCAAGCTTCAATAGGTGCTTGACAACCTTTACAAACTGGAGCACTCAATACCTTGAGATACCCCACCCTTTGTACTTGAGCCTCTTTAAACAAAGGATACCTCACCCTTTACAATTTGGAGGGATGCATCACCCTCTTTTACAAAACAATCAAGATTAATAGAATAAAACTCTCACAAGAGTGATTGATACGAATTGAAGCTCTAGAATGCTCTTCAAAGATATCTCAAGTGATTTTTAGGAAAAAAAAAGCAAGAATGATTTCAAGGATTGATTCATGTATTAAAGTGTTGGAAATATTTTTTAGGTTCAAGGTTAGCTATTAATGAAGCCTCAACTCAAGTATTTATAAGAGATTTGATCAATGGAGCTGTTAGGGGCTTTAATGCCCAACATTTAATGCACATAATATAGTCGTTGGGCAATGTCAAACCAATTGTAATCGATTACACAATGCAATCGATTACACAATGCCTGTAATCGATTACATGGCTGTTTGAACGTGTTCTTGGCTTTCTAGGCAGGATGTAATCGATTACCAGCCTTGTGTCATCGATTACATGGCCTCTGCCAGACTTGTAATTGATTACAACATTAGTGTAATTGATTACAGGGCTTCTGCCATGCTTATAATCAATTAGATGCATAATGTAATCGATTACAAGGCTTATGTTTAGCTTGTAATCGATTACAACACATGTGTAATCGATTACCTTATCCTTTGAACACATTTTGCCAGTCCAATTAGGTATCCATGCCATTTTTAACTTTGAGAAGCTTGGATTTGACAACATTGGCATATGTTTTACAAAATCCAAGATTGAAATCAACATTCCTTTTAAAATATGAACTTTGAAATTCAAGTTGATTTAAAAGGATCTTGAAAAACCATTTGCAGATAATTGAGATACCTTAAGAGCATTTCATATTGATATCCTAATACCTATATCTAATATACCTCTTTTGATCTTCGTCTTCTTCTTTTGGTCTTGGTATTTTATTTTGATCTTGGTCTTCATCTTGACTTTATTATCATAAAAAATTCATTTGATATTCTTCAAGGCATAATCATTCACATTCTCCCCCTTTTTGATGATGATAAAATATACATTGAAAAGTAGAGAAACATTTGCATTTATTTATTAGAGATTTAAGCGCAACTCTCCCCCATAATGTATGCACGAGATAAGGTTAATAATTTTTTATGCAAAAGTTCAAAGCAAGCTCCCCCATACTTATGCAATCACTAATCTCTCCCCCATTGGCATTATCAAAAAAAAAAAGAACATAAGCATTCAGCCAAAATTTCAGCAGCATTTCAAAAGGATTTTATGATTACCCAAAATTAAAACAACAGGAAATAATCATTTCAGCTCAGGCAATTTTTGCAATCAGAGTATAAAGAAGCAGAATATAACCACCCAGATTAATATTAGGTATTAACATATAAACAACAAACGCATATGAGAAATAATATATCGACTTTTATAACATTAATATAAAAAAGGATCCAATAGTCATATACAAATGTAAAAATGTTATGGGCTAAACAGAAAATAAACACAGAAACATGATGACAGAGCCCTAAGGTCACTGAGTTACCTCGCTGTCATTATCTTCATCAGCAACACATCATCAAGGTCGACATCATCGTCACCAGTGTCTAGATCATCCGTGGAACCAAGAAACTCCTTATCATCATCAGGAACTCCAGCAGTAGCACCAGAAGGTCTAGCAAAGGATAGAGGTGCAGCATAGTGAGTAGGAGCTCTAGCTTCCAATAGAAGTAGAGCCCTCCAGCAAGGAACAAATATAAGTTATCTCTAATCCCTGATGGTCCATCTTCTACTCAAGATGATCCATCCCTATTTTCAAGCTACGGATCTCCTATAGCAGTAGCTCCATGGTGGCTGTGGGAGGAGGTTGTTGTCCTTCTTCTTCATCATCACCCTCAGGGTCATGAGGAATATGACCATAGCTCCCATGGGTAAGGTAGTACCATCTGCCATCCACCTTACTCAGCTGAAGCTTTCGCAAGGTGTGCAGACCTATGGACTGTGGCCCTTTGGAGCTCGTGTCCTTTGTCTATTCAGTCAAGGAGATATGACAATGTTCCAAGATGGCTGTCACAAGCATAGCATAAGTAAGGGTAAAGTTTTTCTTTTTCTTAACATCCAACATGTGTTGAATTATATAATGGGCCCAGTTGATTGGCCTACCTATGGTCATGGCCCATAATACCACCACATCATCTCTCAGAACTTGGAAGTAATGCCCTAGGAATCAACCCTCTAACCACAAGATAATGAAGCACTATGTTTTCCATAGTTAATCCAGTAGCCATCACCCTCTTCTTCTCCCTGGGGATTTCATAGCTAGACCTTATCAAGGAGGTCAATGCAACCTTATACTCAAAATCAACTCCCCAAGCAATTTCATTTCCATAGAAACTTGTTCCACCATATGAAAGCTTAGTTAAACTACACTAAGTATCCTTAGTGACCCTAATATGTTTCTTTTTTACCTCAGAGATTAAGCAATTATCCTCACATTTAAGGTTGGTATAAAACACTCTAACTAAATTTGGGTAAATAGTTTTCTGAATACTAAAGAAACCAAGCAAGCCTAAACATTCAATCAACCTAAAGGTCTCCAATGGTTTACTTGAGCAAAAGGACTGAGTGAGATACCTGGGAGATATGAGCTTCCTCAATTAGAAGTTTTTCCGGAACAACTCAGCCTTTTTGGTGGTACAAAAGTGACGCGTGAGTTCCAACCCAGAGATGTTACGTAGAGGAGCACTTGAAGACTCTCCAATGGGGACCCCTGGTCTTAGACGCTTTGTACATTGGGAGGAATCTTCCATTGATGGAAACTGAGGGAAAATGGTAGTGAGGAAGGTGAGGGAAGGGGTTTACGTGGTGTTTGGTGGTGGAAGAAGAATGAAAGCTGATGAGAATAGGTGGAAATCGTGGGTTAGGGTTTAGAGAGAGAGAGTGCGTGAAGGGAGATAGGGAAGTGAATTTAGGGTGATTTTGGTTGAAATTTATTGGGGGGTTTGGTGGAGAGGAGAAATCTGAGTGGAATGGTGGTGAAATAAGGTGATTTGGCCAAGAAATGAGGGAGAAATTGAAGGTTTGGGGGAAGGGAGGTCATGGAGGAAGAGAGAGAGAAACTGAAGGGCTTAAATGAAAATAGCAGTTCGCATGCTATGTAATCAATTACAATGGATGTGTAATCAATTACCAGCCTTTTGGAACCATTGTAATTGATTACAGGGTTAGTGTAATCGATTACCTGTTTTCTAGGAACCTTGTAATCGATTACAGGGTTAGTGTAATCAACTACTTGAGTTCTGGGAACATTGTAATCAATTACATGTTATGTGTAATCGATTATTTAATGGACAGAGCCTTTGTAATTGATTACAAAGGTCTTGTAATCAATTACAAGCTTACTAAAACTTAAATTTTGCATTTCAAACAGTAAAGGGCCAATTTCAAAGCTTTCAAATTAGTTCCAAAACATCTCAAATCAATTCTAAACATCATGTAAGCATAAAAACTGGCCAGTTCTTGATCCAAAACACATGTTTTTGAAAAATCACTACTTTTACCAAGGATTAAGCCATTTAGACAAGATTTGTGAATTTTAAGCTCCTTAAAGGACATAGCCATGATGGAGTACTTGCAAAACAACTTAGGGGAAACCTCCGATGCTAAAGTCAATGTTGGATTAAAAAATGATTAAGAACCAGCAAATTATACAACAAAACATCATTATTATGCAACAAAACAACATATTATGCAGAAAAATAGCATACTATGCAGCAAATTAATATATTATGCAGCAAATTAATATATTATGCAGTAGAGTGAAGTTGTGTAGAAATTTAACTTATGCATAATTGATCTAATATGCCAAGTTCATTTCTTATATAGAAGAATGCTTCTTTTACTAAGGGTTTAGTGAAAATGACAGCTAGTTGCTTAGTGTTTTCCACAAATTCAAGCATACAATCACTTTTTTTAATATGATCTCTTATGAAATGATGTCTTATTTCTATGTGCTTTGTTCTTGAGCGTAAGATAGGATTCTTAGATAAGTTGATTGCACTAGTGTTATCACACCTTATAGGGATGTGATCAAGCTCAAGACCATAGTCTAGAAGTTGTTGCTTCATCCAAAGGACTTGAGCACAACAACTTCTAGCTGCAACATATTCAGCTTCAGCTGTAGACAATGTCACATTATTTTGTTTCTTGTTATGCCAAGAAACTAGTGAGCTTCCAAGCAATTGGTATGTCTCACTAGTGTTTTTCCTATCCATTATACATCCAGCAAAATCATAATCAGAATAACCAATTAGGCTACATGAGGCACCCTTAGGGTACCACAATCCCATTTGTGAAGTACCTATTAGATATTTTAGAATTTGTTTTATAGCACAAAGGTGAGATTCTTTTGGATTTGCTTGAAATCTAGCACACATACATACACTAAACATGATATCTAGCCTACTTGCGATAAGGTAAAGGAGTGAGCCAATCATACCTCTAAATTTTGTAATTTCTACATATTTACCTTCTTCATCCTTGTCCAAGTAACAAGAAGTGCCCATTAGTATAGCCATTTGTTTGGCACCTTCCATTCCAAACTTCTTGAGCAACTCCTTGCAAAATTTGGATTGACTTATGAAAGTCTCATCCCTCGTTTGCTTGATTTGGAGACCAAGGAAGAAGTTAAGCTCACCCATCATGGACATCTCAAACTCACTTTGCATAATATTAGCAAATTCTTTACAAAGAGAGTTATTAGTAGCACCAAATATAATATCATCAACATATATTTGAACAAGAAGAATATTATGCTTTTTATGCTTGATGAAGAGAGTAGTGTCAACTTTTCCTCTAAAAAAGCTATTTTCCAAAAGGAACTTGCTCAACATTTCATACTAAGCTCTAGGAGTTTGTTTTAAACTATACAAGGCCTTTTTCAATTTAAAAACATGGTTGGGTATTTCAAAGTTTTCAAAACTAGGAGGTTGTTCCACATACACCTCTTCTTATATAAAACCATTTAAAAAGGCACTTTTGACATCCATTAGAAAAAGCTTAAAATTCATGATGCATGTATATGCAAGTAGCATTCTAATGACTTCTAATCTAACTATGGGAGCATATGTTTCTTCATAATCTATGCCTTCTTCTTGATTATAACCCTTAGCTACAAGCCTAACTTTGTTTCTTATTATTAAGCTCGTTTCATCAAGTTTGTTTCTAAAGACCCATTTGGTGCCAATTATGAGATGATCATTAGGCCTTGGAACTAACTCCCAAACTTGATTTCTCTCAAATTGGTTTAGTTCATCTTTCATGGCCAAAATCCAGTGTTCATCATTAATGGCCTCATTTATGTCTTTAGGTTCAACTTAAGAGACAAAAGTTATATGGTTACATACATCTCTAAGAAAGTTACAAGTGATTACCCCTTTTGATATATCACCTATCACTTTGTCAAGAGGATGATATCTTGATGCCCTCTATTCCTTGGAAAGATCCATGATTTGAGATTTCTCTTGTCTTGGGGGACCATATGGGCTCTTTTCTTGCTTCTTGACTTTCTTTTCTTTGTTTTCTAGGTGAGTCCTTGCCAAAATCTCTGCAACATCATCAACCAAATCCTTTCTCGGACTATTTGGGTTAGTTTCATCAAATGCAACATGTATGGACTCTTCTATGGTCATAGTTCATTTAATGTAAACTTTAAAGGCCTTGCTGTGTATAGAATATCCAAGAAATATCCCCTCATCAGATTTTGCATCAAACTTCCCCAAGTTATCCTTTCCATTATTTAAAACAAAGCATTTACATCTAAAAACATGAAAGTGTGAAACATTTGGCTTCTTTCCCTTGTATAATTTATATGAGGTTTTCTTTAAAATTGACCTTATCAGGGACCTATTCATAACGTAACAAGCGGTGTTAACCGCATCCGCCTAAAAGTACTTAAGAAGGTTGGCCTCATTGAATATAGTTCTTACTATTTCTTCTAAAGATCGATTTTTCCTTTCTACAACACTATTTTGTTGTGGTGTTCTAGGGACAGAAAAATTATGCTCAATGTATGTTCATCACAAAAGGTTTCAAATTCATGGTTTTCAAACTCACCACCATGGTCACTTCTTATGGATGCAATACAAAAACTTTTTTTGTTTTGGATAACTTTGGCAAGCTTTTTGAATGATTGAAAAGTATCATTTTTGTGAGACAAGAATAATGTCCATGTAAACCTGTAGAAATCATCCACAATCACAATGCATAGTAATTCCCACCAAAGCTCATAGTTCTAGAGGGACCAAAAAGATCCGTGTACAAAAGTTGTAAAGGTCTAGATGTTGAAACTACTTTTTTAGCTTTAAAAGAAACCTTTACTTGTTTTTCCTTTTGACATGCATCACAAAGTTTATCTTTTTCAAATTTGAGTTTTGGAAGTCCAATTACTAGTTCTTTAGAAACCAACTTATTTAAATGATCTATGTGAAAGTGAACAACTCTTCTATGCCATAACCATGAATCATTTTCTTTACTCATAAAGCATTTAGCATCATTTGAGGAAATGTCATCAAGGTTAATCATATATATGTTTTTAACCCTATGACCAACAAACTTAACATGCTTATCATCCTTACCTTTAATTATGCAACAATTAGAATTAAATATCACTCTATTATCCTTGTCACACAATTGACTAACGCTAAGTAAGTTATGTTTGAGTCCTTCAACAAGCAAAACATTATAAATGGATGAGGAATGGATCTTACCAACTTTTCCAACTCCAAGCATCTTCCCTTTGTTGTTGTCACCATATGTCACGTGACCACTTGTCTTGAGGATAAGGAAGGAAAACTTGGAGCCTTCACTAGTCATGTGCTTAGAGCAACCACTATCAAGATACTAACTTGAACTCTTAGCCTTCAAGCACACCTACAACACACATTCAGATTTTAACCTTTGGTATCCAAATTTTCTTGGGTCCTTGTGTATTAGCGTTAGGCAAGGAGCCCTTAGGGACCTAAGCCATTTTAGTTCTAACATTTGTGTTGATTTTCTTTCTCACATTACATATTGATGCATTGTGCCCCTTCTTTCCACAATGAAAACATTTAATAAAGGGGCTACTTGATGTACTTGAGGAAACAAATAGATTCTTGAGAAACTTTTGTTGGTTGTTGGGATTATATCATAAATCGGCTTTTTGGAAAACACATCTTTGTTTCCCTAGCAATGCATTCAAGTTGTCTCTTCCAAAGGTGAATTTTGCAAGTGTGTTTTTCAAATCCTCAATTTCATTTTCAAATGCTTTACATGATGAATAAGATGAGGGTGTGGATGCATTATCATGTGAAGAACAAATCATGCATGATGAGTTAGCATCAATAAGTCCAAGAGTCTCATTTTTAACTTTGAGTTCTTCAATCTCCTTAGTTAAAATAGAAACTTTGTTTGCCAATAAGGAGATTGTTTTGTTGGAAGTTAAAACCATTTTAGTGAGCCTCATAAATTCATCATGTAACTCTTGGAATGCATCTTGCAATTGACTATATGAAAGAGAAAGTTCAAGATTAGATGAAGTTATCTCGGTTTCACTTTTTTCTTCTTCTTCTCCATTTGCCATGAGGCAAAGATGAGCTTCCTCATTCTCTGAATCATCGGTGGAATCCATATCGTTATCTTCCCAAGCGATGTATGTTATCCTTCCTTCTCTTTCCTTGGAAAGCTTCTTTTCAAATCTCTCCATCTTCTTTTGATAAACCAGACATTTTATCTTTATGTTCCCTGATTTTTCACATTCATAACAAGTTGGAGTAAATAAGGTTCCTTCTCCCTTTTGATATGGCTTCTTAGGAGGAAAATGAGGTCTTCTCTAACTTCCTTTCTTCTTAAGAAATCTTCCAAACCTCCTCACAAGGAAGTTAAAATTCTCTTCATTCATCTCAAGATTCTCAAAATCATTTCCATCATCTTCATCTTCATTTTCAATTGAGGAGGAAGTGGCTTTGAGAGCAATTTCCTTTTTCTTCTTATCTTGCTCCTTATTTTGACTTAATCTATTTAGCTCCAATTCATGCTCTTGAAGATTTCCAAAGAGTGTAGCCAAAGTCATTGCGGCTAGATTCCTTGACTCTGATATGACTGTCACTTTGGGCTGTCAATTCCTGCTTAAGCATCTCAAAACCTTGTTAATAAGATCTTCATTGGAAAAAGTTTTTCCTAATGAAGCAAGATGATTAACTATATGAGTGAACCTCTTTTGCATTTCTTGAATGCTTTCTCCCTAGTTCATTCTGAACAGTTCATATTCATGAGTAAGTGTGTTTATTCTAGATCTTTTGACCTCACTTGTGCCCTCATTAGTTACTTGCAATGTATCCCACATTTCTTGAGCGTTCTTACAATTCGACATCCTAAAGAATTCATCATACCCCAAAGAAGTGGTAATGATGTTCTTGGCTCTCAAATTATATTGGACCTTTTTCTTGTCTTCATCGACCTATTTATTTCTTGGTGTATTAGTTCTCACACCATCAACTATACGTGTGGGGACAAAAGGATTATTTTCAATAGCATACCACACATCAATATCAATAGTTTCAATAAAAATCTTCATCCTTTTTTTTTTCAATAGGCATAACCATCCCTATTGAAAAAGGGAGGTCCATTTATAGAAGAACCTTCATTCGAAAAATCATTTGAAGCCATCTTATCTCTTGAAGCTGTTAAGCTCTTTATACAAGAGTCTAGCTCTAATATCACATGTTACCAAGTGACCTCAAAACTCAAGAGGGGGTTGAATTGAGTTTATAAAATTTTTTGCAAATCTTTCGAAAAACTCTTAATTACCAATTTTCGTTGAAGCTATTAATTGATAGAAATGAATTAATGGATAAGATAGAAATATATTGCCCACCAATGAACCAATTGATGGAGACCAAGAAAGCTCAAGTGGCAGCCCAATGGGCCCAATGCCCAAAGATGCACTGCGAGGACTTGGAGGCCCAATGACAAGGTCAAGAACTAAGAAGGCTAAGGAGAATTTGGACAAAAAAGTCAACCACTTTCTCTCACTCAAGCCCATTCTAGGAGAAGGAGTACTCAAGATGGTCCAAATGATCCAAGTTGATGAAGGGCCCAATGTGGGGATATGATTTCTTCTTAGTCAATTTTATATAATTATGTATTTGAACTTTTTAATTTTCTCAGTTTTGGTTCTTATTTTCTTTTTGGGATAATTTTGTAATAAGGGCCTATTGTTTAGGCTTAACTTGTGCATAGTAGAGCTAAGGATAGGTGTTACCTTCTAATTGGGCCTGGGCCACATTTGCTCTAGGGTTAGGATTGAAAATGCACTAGCTTGCTGTCTCCTTTAGCTAGACCTAGCCACATACCTAATGCCTATAAATAGGCTTATGTTAACTACATTTGACACTTTTGAATTTGAGAATATTATTGCACTCCTTTGTGAGTTTTGAGAGCTTAGTTCTCTTGAGGTTCTTGGAAGAACCATCTTGGTTCTTATCAAAGGTTTCCTTATCTTTGTGGCGAATCTTCGCTTGACTTATCACTCTCCAAGAGTGTGGCATCTTCTTCCTTTCATTCCTTGTCTTTTTTCATCTTTTCTAATTTTTACTATTCACAGCACTGTTCATGACACTGTTCATGTTACTATTCACCCTTCATCGTTTAATTTTTTAAAACACGAAATTAACTCAAGGATGATCCGTAAAAACAATATGCATCCAACTTGGATCATATCATGTGGTATCTAGAGCCCGGATCCTAGAGTTGATAGAGTTCTTGTATTTTTTGTATTTGTTCTTATTGCTTTCCAAACAGCAAGCACCATTACTTGAATGTCATAATTATACAGAACCTTGATCATCATTGATCTCTGCCATTCCTAAGAATTAGCAACATTCTTTACTTTCCGTTCTTTACTTTTTGCCATTTAAATTCCAGTCCTTTTATTTTCTGCCTTTAGTTTCTATTCTTTAATTTTTGCGCAATATTTACAGCTTTGTTCTTATCAACTCTATATCCATTGTTGTTACATGTTTTATAGCACCATAATTTGAAAGGAAGCTCCTAAATACACAATTGGGCATAATAACATTTGGAACTAAAATTGCAAGAACCAATTTTTTTTAGTACAAAAAGAGAACAAGAGCGTGAAAAATAATATAAAAAAAGAAAAAAAAGTCTATTAAAAAAAAAGACTGCCCTTGCACTTAAGCAAGATTAAGTTTGAATGCTGTATGAATTTCATTAAGCGGTGCTATTCTACATACCTTGCGCATTTCTTTTTCTTCTTATTTCTTTTGAGTTTTACCTTTCTTTTTTATTTAGCTTTTTTGCTTGTCTTTTAAATTCCTTTGAGTTTTGTCTAGAGTTTCATCCTTTCTTCAACTTCTGAGTGCTTACTCTTGTGAGGACCGCTACCTTTGTAACAGCTTTTGATAATTGAAACACGATAGGGTTCATTTAAGAACTTGCAAATAGAACTTGAGTGGTCAAAGGCAAAAGCGTTTTCATCAAACAAAAGCCTAATTGTATGAAACACGAGTGGAATCAATCTAAGAGTGTATACACGTGAGAAGAGTGATAAGGGCCTTTTCAATCTTGAATTATTCTTATTACTTGTGCAAAGATGAGTGAAGAAAGTATACCCACATCCCCTAAGACTGCAAACCTTATACAAGCCTTAGCTAAAGAACTTGAGAAGTTTAGGGTGGAAATAAACACAAGGCTCGATAATGCAAGGAGGAAAGACTCTCAACATGAAGTCTCGCATGAGGATGAAGATACCTATGATTCGGGTAGGGAAAGGAGGACTAGGAGGAACCATGATAGGAGAAGAAGGCATGAGAGGAGTGAAAGGAGTTATGAAAGGAGGAATAGGAGACATAGGAGTGATGAAAGAGGAGGAAACCTAGGAGGAGTAAAGACCCAAATACCTTCTTTCTAAGGAAAGAATGACCCCGAAGCCTACTTAGAATGGGAAACTAAGGTAGAACAAATCTTTTCCTATCACCATTACAATGAAGAAAGGAAGGTGAAGATGGTTGCCTTAGAATTTTTCGACTATGCCCTAATTTGGTGGAACCAAGTACAAAAAGAGAGGGAAATGAATAGGGAATACCCCATAGATACTTGGGAAGAGATGAAAAGTTTGACAAGGAGGAGGTTTGTCCCTTCATGGTACCATAGGGAATTATACAATAAACTCCAAAGACTTGCCCAAGGAAGTAGGAGTGTGGATGAGTACTATAAGGAGATGGAGGTAGCCATGATAAGGGCCAATGTCATTGAAGATAGGGAGGCTACCATGTCACGTTTCCTTTATGGTTTAAACCGTGAGATAGGAGACATTGTGGAGTTGCACAACTATGAAGAGCTTGATGAGTTAGTCTACCAAGCCATAAAGATGGAACAACAACTCAAAAGAAAGGGTGCATGGAAGAAACCTTCTTCTAACCTCAAACCTCCTACTTGGAAGGACAAGGAACCAAAAGAAGACTCCTCTACACAACCCAAGGGAGGTATGACTTCTAAAAACTCTAATGTTTTTCCTTCCACTAATGTTTCTTCCTCTTCTTCTTCTAAAAATTGGAACATCAAGTGCTTCAAATGCTTGGGGAGTGGACACATAGCCTCTCAATGCCCAAACAAAAGGGCAATAGTGATAAGAAAAGGACACCTCTCTAGTGATTCATGTCCAAATTCCCCTCTCTCAAGTGAAGGAGAAGAAGAATGTGAGACCTATGCTCATGATGGCGACTTGTTAATGAGAAGGAGACTCTTAGGTAGCTATGTTGTGGCAAGGGACCAAGACCAAAGGAAAAACAACTTTCATACAAGATATTCCATCCAAGGGAAAGTGTGCTAATTAATCATTAATGGGGGAAGTTGCACCAATGTGGTAAGTATTCGCTTAGTAAGAAAACTTAACCTTAAAACTACTCCTCACCCCTGACCATACAAGCTTCAATGGCTAAGTGAGAATGGTGACTTGATAGTGAATCAACAAGTGTTGGTAAGTTTGTCAATTAGTAAGTATAATGATGATGTTTTGTGTGATATTGTTCCCATAGAGGCCGGACATATTTTGCTTGGAAGGCCTTGACAATTTGATAAGCATGCTATTCATGATGGTTTCACTAACAAGTACTCCTTTGTTCATAATACCTTAAAGGTAACCCCTGTACCTTTTACTCCCAAACAGGTTTGTGAAGACCAAGTGGCCTTAAAACTAAAAAGGGAGCAAGAGAAGAAAGACGTAAAAGTAAAATCAAAGGGGGAAGCAAAGAATAGGGACCAAAAACTTGTAAATGAAAAAAAAATGAATGTTTAATTGCTAGGGAGAGTGAGATTAAAAGGGCTTGCTTTGCCAAGCAAGAGATGTACATTTGTGTATACAAGGACTTGTACTTAAATTGTAACTCTAACCCTCTACCTAATGAAGTTGATTCTATTTTGCAGGACTTTGAAGATGTCTTTCCAAAGAGTGTCCCTCCCGAACTACCACCATTAAGGGGGATTGAACATCAAATGGATTTCATCTCAAGAGCTCCTTTGCCTTTGCCCCACTCAAAAAAAAGAAGAGACTCCATTTTTATGGTGATGGATAGATTCTCCAAGATAACTCACTTCATTCCTTGCCATAAGGTAGATGACGTCATTCATGTGGCAGACCTGTTCTTCAAAGAAGTGGTGAGGCTTCATAGAATGGCCAAAAGCATAGTCTCAGATAGGGACTCAAAGTTCCTAAGTCATTTTTGGAGGATCCTTTGGAACAAGCTTGGGACTAGGCTACTCTTCTCTACCACTTACCACCCACAAATTGATAGGGAAACTGAGGTGGTGAATAGGATCCTATTAACCTTGCTACGATTAATCATCAAGAGGAACATCAAAACTTAGGAAAAATGCTTACCTCTTGTTGAATTTGCTTATAATAGGGTTGTGCATGCTACTACTAGCTTTTCTCTTTTTGAGATTGTATATGATTTTAATCCCCTCAACCCCCTTGATTTACTGTCTCTACCTAATGTCTCTTCCTTAATTCATAGGAATAGACAGACAAAAACTGAATATGTGAGAAAACTCCATGAACAAGTCAAGACTCAAATTGAAAGGAAGATGGAGCAATATGCTAGGAAAGCAAACAAGGGAAGGAGGCAAGTTGTTTTTGAACCAGGAGATTGGGTGTAGGTGCACATGCGAAAAGAAAGGTTTCCTTTGCAAAGGAAATCTAAGCTCTTACCTAGAGGAGATGGACCCTTCCAAATCTTAGAAAGAATCAATGACAATGCCTACAAAGTTGACCTACTAGGTGAGTATGGGGTTAGTGCAACATTTAATGTGGCTGACTTAAATCCTTTTGATGTAGGTGATGAAGGATCAAATTCGAGGACAAATTCTTTCGAAGGAGGAGGGCATGATGGAGACCAAGAAAGCTCAAGTGATAGCCCAACGGGCCCAATGCCCAAAGATGCACTGCGAGGACTTAGAGGCCCAATGACAAGGTCAAGAGATAAGAAGGCTAAGGAGGATTTGGACAAAGAAGTCAACCACTTTCTCTCACTCAAGCCCATTCCAGGAGAAGGAACACTCAAGATGGTCCAAATGATCCAAGTTGATGAAGGGCCCAATGTGGGGGCATGATTTCTTCTTAGTCAATTTTATTTAATTATGTATTTGAACCTTTTAATTTTCTCAATTTTGGTTCATATTTTCTTTTTGGGATAATTTTGTAATAAGGGCCTATTATTTAGGCTTAACTTGCGCATAATAGAGTAAGGGATAGGTGTTGCCTTCTAATTGGGCCTGGGCCACATTTGCTCTAGGGTTAGGATTGAAAATGCGCTAGCTTGCTGCCTCATTTAGCTAGACTTAGCTGCATACCTAATGCCTATAAATAAGCCTATGTTAACTGCATTTGACACTTTTAGAAAAGAAGTGAAAAAAAAAAGTCTGGTTTGGGAGTTTAAAAATGTGATTTAAAGAAGGTAAAGAAAATGATATTGAAAGTGTAGATGTGAGCTTCAAAATATTCTTGAAATACTTTTAATTTTCATTGTTACCCTCTAACCTTCATATTTTCGTTTTACCTACATTACAAGCTTAATAAAGTCCTATTTGATCTTAAAGGATTACATGATTCTTCCAATGTACATGACTAATCTTAAGGTGTGATGTAAAATCTTTTCTTGGCATTTTTTCGTGAAACGATATTTGTTTTATTTTCCTAGCGTTCTTTTTATCATTTTATATGTGAGCTATTTGTTTTGATTTGTACCTTCTACTCTACTCACATATACTTGTTATGAGTGACACCATACTTCTGAGTGATTTTCATTAGTGAGTGTAACTCTTATGAGGATTGTATTTAGTTGAAAGATGTTTTTTGATAGGGATTCTAATTGCAATATTTGGAGACAATTGATATATGTCGTAGTAACTATATTATTATTCATATATTTTGAGTTTGATGATGGTAGAGTTTTTGTAGCAATTGTGGTACTCTGATACATGGTTGATATTCTTGAGTAGGATAATTTTTACTATGAACTTTGTTTTTAGTCGTTTTTATTGTTAGGGACTAGTAATAAGATGATTAGAGATTGTAATAATAGTTTAATTTTTATATATTTTTTACAAAAAAATAAATATTATTATATCTCAATATATTTAATTTTATTAATTTTATAATATTATCATTTATTTCTTTTAGATAAATTAATTATCAAATTATATACTAATTATAGATATTTAGAAATAAAAGTGATACAATCAAACAATTGGACTTGGATGAAAAAGAAAACATTTAAAGTCCAAAATTTAAGACTCGTGATAATGCACTTGAATTAAAAAAAAAAAAAAGAAGTCATGTGTCGGCCATAATCCAAATACAATGAATATGTTGATGACACAATTGAAAGTTGGAGAACGTGAATTCAAAGTTGTTTTATTTGAATCAGGCTCAAGTAATTAAAGGCTATGGGCCATGATTTGGTTGAAAAAACAGTGCACTCCAACTACAAACTTTGGCCAAAGCGTTATTATAAATAAGAAAAGAGGAGCGCAACAGAGGTGAGAATTAGAGAATTTGCAAAAACAGAACAGCGCTGCTGGGAGACGAAACAGTAACGGAGCAGCACAGCACAACCAGAGACGTGAAAAGATAGAGAATATTAGTGAGATGATTTTATTGTATTTTAATTTTTTTATATTTTGCTATTTTTTTATATTAAGAGGATAATAAAACTTTGATTGTTTTGATATTATTATGTTGAATTATTGTTACTTAATTTTAAGATTTAATATTTATTAATTTTATTTTTTATCAGATTATATGAATGAATTTTTAGATGAGTTCAGTCATATTTTTCTCATGTTTTACAATTTATTTGTCTTATTAGAGTGTTAGTGATTATTGTTAGATATCAATTGTGGTTTCATGTTAGGGATACGTTTGATGATTTGATAATTTACTATTAGTTAGGAAAATTTTATCATACATTTTATTATTATTTTTTGTGCTTCATTGATAGATTTTTTGTGAGCACATGCTTTGTCACTAGATGTTCATGAGATAAATTATTTGGGTATTATAATTTGACATAGTTAGTGTAAAAATTAATTTTGGTGGATTTTGACTCTTAGTCCTTTTACATCTGGTAAAAACCTTATCCATAAACTTGTTTTCTTTTAATTTGCTTTTTATTTTAGTTATTTATTTAATTACATTTTTGCATATTTGCCTCATCAATTTGTGTGACTAGATTAGAAAGAATTTGTCAATACTTAAAATTAACTCTAAGTCTTTGCGAGATCAACTTCGTACTTGTTCAACTATTCTTCAGTACGACTCGTGCACTTGCAAGTATTTTTAAGCTTTTAAAAAATTCACAACATATTTCATAGAGGAAATGACCACCTTGCATATTTGAGAAGTAAGAAACTTGAGCATCCAATAGTTGTGATGTTTAAGGTTTTGAAAATAACTTTGCATGTTTTTTAAATTTGCTATTGTTATGTATTGTAACCTTATGTGAAGTGCATAATCACTTGGCTAGAGAATGAGATAAGAGATCCTATAATCTTGTAGTGAGTAGGTTATTACGGTCAGGGTTACAGATATTATGAGGTAGTAGTAGTACTCTCACCGTTTGTGTAGAGGAACAAGTCCACTCACTACCACGTAGGTTAAGGAGGTAATAGATTCCCTCCCCAACCAGAAAGATACAAGGGAACCTGATAACTTCATAGAATGTAGTTATTTGTGTCCTATCTCTAGGCATTATTAATGGCTTTGTCCTTGTTATGATGCATTGTTGGAAGGCTTTAGCCCCATTTTCATGTGAAATCCATGTTGAGGTCTTCCTTATCAATCTTGTTTAAATTCTTCCTAATCTTTGATTGGTTTGAGCTTGATTACATTTGTATTTAACTAGTTGGTTTCTCAATTGCAGGAAGAGCCCAAAAGAACCAAATTGATGCAAGTTAAGGCCTTGCATTGAAGGAGGAATCACAAGGCAAGCTCTAGTACATCACGCCATGATGCAAGGAACTGCATGCCGCGGCATCCTACTCTCTGCCAGTGCACCCTGTCATCCCGAGGCTATCTGCGATTCAAAGAAGTGAATGTCGCGATGCTAATGCCCTAAGTTTTGTGTGCCATGGCGTGTGTTGCGTAATGCCGCGACATGATATGCAAAATCTATGCGTCTATATATACGTGCCAAACAGATTTCAGCGAGGACTCTCTCTCTAACTCTTAGGTTTTCTTATTTTTCTCTCTTTCGTCTTTCTTAGTACAATTTGGGGCTTTTGCCCATTAGAGAATTCAGCAGCTAGGAAGGCATTGTGAGGTTGAAAGAGGGTCAAAGGAACCAAGATCTAACTTCAAGGCTCAACCTATTGGGGCTTCTTCTTCTGTTTCTTCCTCTATCTCTCTCTTATTTATTTGAATATGGATTTTTGTATTTCATTTTCGTATTCAATGTGTAGCTAGCTGTGTTTAGGTTATTCTTTGAATCTCCCTTTGGCATTGAATGATTTGCACCCCTTTTGAGTTTATATGAAAGATTTAGGTTTTGTTCTATCATATTGTGCTTAATGCTCTTATTTGTCTGATCAACTTGTGAGTGATTTGTTGAAATCTATTGAGCATAGATATAAGACTTTAGGTTTTAGATCATTTGTATGGTAGATGTACGTTCGACTTCATTCCAATGGCTGAATAGGTTGATTTGTTAATATGATAGACATATACCTGATAGCCGTGCATACTCTCAGTTGAGAATTGATCTTAATGCTTGTTGTTTGCTCTAGTTCTCATGGACGTATAGTGAACTAGGTAAATAGTATAGGGTTAATCGACCTAGACACAAGCTTTTAACTAAGTTAGTTTCTCAGGCTAACCTAATCTAATCGTTTGTATGCTCATAAGGATTATATGTTTTCAGTTGAAATAGGAGGTAAAAAAGGATTCTCTATGTTCTCAACCTATCTTTATCTTTCTTTATGTTTTATACTTTATTTGTCAACCACTTTTCCACTTTATGTTTATATAAATAGAATTAATTAAGCTGTAAATTAATATTTAGCTTTGGAAATTACCATAGTCCCGATGGAGACAATCTTACTTATCATTTTTATTACTTGCGCGACCTATGCACTTGCGGTTAGCAAAAGAGCGGTTGATTTTCGACTCAGCAGAACCAAGTTCATGAGAATAAGCAAGTATCATGTGTTTTTCTAAAACAAAAATCTGCACAAGAATACTTTTAGGGAATTTCTTTATGCATAAGCATATGATATAAAAATTGCATTCAATAAATAATTGTATGGGCA
This sequence comes from Ormosia emarginata, assembly GCA_029884605.1. Taxonomy (NCBI): domain Eukaryota; kingdom Viridiplantae; phylum Streptophyta; class Magnoliopsida; order Fabales; family Fabaceae; genus Ormosia; species Ormosia emarginata. Next base: position 75,057,427 of record JAQQTP010000088.1, read on the forward strand.
ATTGTCTTCTTTTAGAATGATGTGAGTTAAGGATTATGGTTTGCTTGGGGATATTACATAAAGCGAGTATGTGAAAGTTCCTTTGGTAATGAGTAGCGGCTCATGTACTTATTGCAAACATATTCTGATGTAAATGGATTTGTTTATTCATTATGATTGGATAATTGTGTGATAATTATGCCATGTTTTTAAGTGAATGAACAGTCTACCTCGGGAAGGGAAAATACTATTTTGACTTATGCCACCTTTCTAGCTATTATTTTATAACTTGTTTTTCCTCGAAGTAGCTGGAGGTATCATGATGACATGTTTTGGAAACATATACTGAGAATTGTGAATTCTCACCTCTCTTATTGATTCCATGATAAATCTAGGTTGTAGCCCTTCAAAGGGAAAGAAGAAGAAGAATAACTGAAAAGACTAGTATAGTTTATTTTCTTTTAGAGACAAAGTTTGTATTTATTTATATTTGCTTTGTAATGTATAAAGAAGTTATGTATTACTATGTGCCTTTTTAGACATATGATGTTTTTATGTAGCTTTTCTTTCCTTTTTGGCTATCTATAATGGCTTGTAAAGTTATTATGGATTTATAGTATCGTTTCGAAGTTAGAAGTAATGGGCTTGATGTAACATTCTCTTTTTAATATGTTAGACTTGTATATGGTCATAAGGTGCCATAATACTTGTTTAACATGTCTGTTGAATTTCGAGACATTTTGAGTTAATTTAGGCGCTTTGCTGCAACACAGAACGTATAAAATAGTTGTTTTATTTCAGGAAATATAGCATAAATGCTAAATCAAAGGAAATAAATAAGGAAAATTTTATTAAAAGGACACAAATGTGTGAAAGATGATGTGTTTAAATTTTGAGGACAAACGGTGTCAGTTTGGTATTTTTAAGAACATTGTAGAAGTGTTTTAATACCGATTTGAGAAATGGCAGATATCAAAAATTATGAAAATAGTGAAACAAGAATTTAGATAGATCTTAAGATTTATTTTAATGTTGTTGGAGGTTATGAAACTTGATTTAGTAAAATCAAAGTGTTCTTAACAAATACGAGATTTTGATAAAAGACCAAAAGGCCTTTAGTTCATATCTTTTAAAAGTGAGATTTTTCTCACTTGCTCTCATCTTTCTCTCTCTCACAATGAAAGGCAGCCAAGGCTGTTGGGAAACGAAAGAAAAATATAAGAAAAGTGAAAAATGGAAAAGAGGGAGAGGGAACGTGAATCATGGCAGAAAAATAGAGAAAAGAAAGAAGGAAGAAGACTAATAAGAAAGAAACAAGAGCAAGGATCCATGGAAACCAAGGTAGGGGGTTTCTTTCATCTTTTCTACTATTTCTTTATTTTCCAAATTCTTGGAAACTTGAGATTTTGAATGATGATTTTGTAATGGAAAAGATGATTATATAAAGATTATGATTTGAAAACTTGATTCTTGATTTAGATCTTGATGACTTTTGAGATTTGGAAAAATGGGTTTCATACCCATGTTGACATTTATTGTTTTATAAGTGTTTTGGATTTATTTATGGGATGACTTGATGTTGTTGTTGATGTTTGATGGTTTGGTTTGGGTTAAAATGGTTTAAGGACTCTAATTTCTGCATAATACGAGCATGTAATCAATTACATAGCCCCTGTAATAGATTACAATGCTTCTGGAGTTGCAAAAATGGTTTTAGGGCTGGATGTAATCGATTACATCCTAGATGTAATCGATTACAAAGCCTCTGGTTGAGATGTAATCGATTACAAAGCCTCTGGTTGAGATGTAATCGAATACAAAGCCTCTGGTTGAGATGTAATCGATTATATCCTAGATGTAATTGATTATATAGCTTTTGGTTGAGATGTAATCAATTACATCAGTCATGTAATCGATTACCAGACCCCCCAAATAAGGGTTTTTTTAATCCAAAATTGATGGGAAAGGAGTTCTTAACCTCATGGGACCTAAATACAAACCTTAAACCTTGAATTGAATGATTGAAATTCACTAGATTATGAAAATGTAATGCATCCAAACAAATTTGAGGAAATGATTTCATGATAACATTGAATCAAATGAAATTGTTTGATGAATTCAAATACGCGTGATGAGAATGATTGGATTACGCATTATATTGCATATTTGTTGATTTAATTTTCATGAGTATCCCTTTGTGAAACTAGACCGAGTGTGGTTCTGGATATGCCTTGTACTAGGGTAAGTTTTGGATTTTGGTAAGAGGAGTTTGGGAATCTCTCTGCACTAGAGTAATTGAGGTTCAGGAAGACCTCCCTCTTTACCTATGCTTCCTAGTCATCAGGTTTTGGAGGAAGACCTCTTTACTTGGAGTTGTCCTAAACCCCCAGATTACGGGAAATGGATTAAACTTGTCTTATCTCTGATGATCGATAGAGTGAGGATGGACATTCCCTCCCTATCAAAAGTAGTTAAGGATAGACATTCCCTCTCTACTTACCACTTGAAATGAGGACGGCATTCCCTCATTGTTGTGGTTAATCGAGATTGGTCAAGTTACCTGGAGTAGTTCTGTGTGATGTAAGTGAGTCACAAAGAGGTTGACGTGTACCAACCTATAAGTAGATTCCTACCAAGTGAATGGTTTTAAATGCTACCGTCGTTTGAGATATGTGGTCCTGATGATTTGAGATATAAATCATGAGAGATGAGAATTCATTGAGATTTGATAAAATATATGAGATTTGATGATATGATTTCTGATTTACTGATTTGAGTCTTAATGACTTCGATTATGATGGATTTGAAACATTAGATTTTTTTTTATCATGAACTTGATGATTTTCAATACAAGAAATTTAATGATATTTGATGATTATACCTAATTTTCAGAATTAATTGAACCTCTGTTTCGGGAAGAGGAAGGACCAGATTTGACTTTAGCCACCTTCCTACGGATTATATAGAAATGATTTGAAATGATCTTTCCCCGAAATAGCTGGGATTATTGTGATGACACGTTTTTAATCCAACTACTGAGGATTTTATGATCTTCACCCCCTACACCTTTGATTTCCATGATAATTCCAGGAAGGACCTACCGTGCAAGGAAGATGAAGCAAGACGGAGCTTATGGACAAAGAGATATTTTAGTTAGATTGATTAGATTTTGTATAATTGGTCAATATAGGTATATTATGCTTAATGATATATTCTTTGTATAAAAAATCATTTCATATTATACATGTAATATGCTTCCGCTAAAGGCTCATATTTTCATATATTATTAAATTGTTTCTTTGAAAATTTATGGATATTCATAAGTAATGTACCAAATTCTAATTACTGATGCGTAAACCGGTTACGTCATTAGTGTTAGTAACTTGGGATGTTACATTATGGTATCAGAGCAGTTCATCATGTTGAGCTGGGGTATGGACTATTTATACTTTGTTGTGTATTCATCTTATCTAGATGATAAGATGCATAGGTAGATTTGCATAACAGCCTTGAGTCAGTATGTTATGGTTAACTGTCACCCTATCGCATAATGTTGAGTCTGGCCAACTCAATATATAATGTGCGGTGTGTACAGGTAATTATGACATTGACCAAGCATAAACGTAAAGGCAGGACAACTGCTAATGAAACTACGGGAGATGTTTAGAAAGTTAACAGTTTCTAAGTAAGAGTAAGGAGAAATGCCTATGATTACGAGGGAGAAAGAATGTGGCTACAAATAGAAAATTGGAAAGAATGAAAAATAATCCATATTCGTAGTGAGAATGTGTGACAGTCATGATTGGAAGCCAGAGCCTTTCTGACCTTTTGAGCCTAGAAGAATTTATTTACCTTCTATGTGGAAAGGATTTTTGTTGAGTTAGTATACATCTATGAGCAATAAGTATCCCTCACCCTTTTATTTGTTGAAGAAGAGACAGAATCTTGTTGGATTGGAGTTAAAGGACTTTTGGGGTTTACTAGAACTTACAGTATATGAAGGGTATTTAGAATTGCCTTCCTAGACATATATATATATATATATATATATATATATATATATATATATATATATATATTCCAAGTGTTTAAGCAGACAAAGGAGTTGGAGCCTATGAAACATGAGCAAGGGAGTTTAATGAAGGGTTAATACTTGGTTAAGTCTAATATCTGCTGAAGATTAATGCCAAGCTTAGTGGGTTGAGTTTGTGATTAGACCTGAATATTCTTCTTCTCTTCTAGTTGCTTTCGAAGCTTTCACCTTTATTCTAGGCATGGATGCATCACGTGGTTCACCAGAATAGTTTGTTACTCCTTCGATTTCAACATGGTCAACTTTAGACTGTGGCTTCGAATATGTTAACTAGAAAGACTGAAAAGTGATCGGATGATAACAAGAGGTTGCTAAAAGTAGCAGAAGCCTAAATTACTTGGAAGACGATTAAGGTTGATTTTATGGATCATAACCTAAGATAAATGATTTGATAAACCAGATACGAGAGAAAACATCCCGAAGACCATTCTTAGGACTAGACATGAACATTGGACACCTACTATCTTTATGGACTAGATGAATGGACCTTATGCACCATATCTAGATAAAATAGTTATGGTCCTTGTGGAGAATATCTACAGACCCAAGTAAGAATACACATAAAGAGTAAGAATACATATAAGGATTGAAAAAGAGATTAACTACCATACCGATTTTAGTGGTCCCTAATCTTCGAGGAAACTTTAAGATATATTAGTGTGCCTCAAGGAAAGAGGTAGGATGTAAGGGGTGCTAGGTGGATGGGTAGTTGTTTGAACCTTTGGGAGATTGAGATCGTATGAGGATAACTCTTTGAATCCCAACCTAAGATTGGCAATTGTGGTGTTTGTTTTGAAAATTTGGAAGCACTAAGTGTATGGAGTTAAGTTGCGGTCTTTAGTGACCCTAAGAGTTTGAAACACCTGTTTGACCACAAATGGTTAAGCACAATACGAAGGTGATAGATCAAGTTCTTGAAAGAATATGATTCTGAGTTAGAGTATTATTTGTGTAAGGCTAATAAAATAGTTGATGCGCTGAATAGAAGATGTTTTTGTATTCCTCTGCTCTATAGGAGATGAGGAATTGAAACCATATTTGAGTTCCAATGTAGGGTTAAACAGGGAGTACAAGAACTTACGTGGAGGATTCATAGAATATCAGAGGAATATATATATATATATATATATATATATATATATATATATATATATATATAATTGAGAATGCTGAAAATGATCTTATGATAACCAAATCCTCTGCGCACCCATAGCGTATGAAGTAGGTGAAATCTCATCAAGTCGAAGGAATCAATTTCTCTTGATTAAGGACCTCGCGGTGAGTATCTCAAGGGTTGCATTTTTTGCTCAAGTCTTGAGAGCTGGTAGATATTTATGGTTGTCAATGTCATGCAAAGTTTTCTTGGTAAGCATCCTAATGTTAGACCCTTAGTGATACTTCCTAAAGGAATATTGTCGGATTGGAAGAGGTTTCAAATGTGGCAAGGTGAGAACATACCCCTATAACTCTTAAATTGTGAAAAGGAATGACCATTGAATCATGAATGGAATTCTCATGGGCGATGTGTATATCATTATTATGTTCTTCAGATGGGAGCTTGAGGTCCATGGGCTTTATTTTACATAATATACAGATACATTCGTAAGACAATGTTTTAATTGTCAGATTTGCTGAGGAAAGAAATATAAGGAATCTTAGTAAGAAATCTTAGAACTAATGTTCTTGAAATTGATATTCCATATTAGAAGTTTGGATTCCGTGAAATAGTTTGTTAGAGTGAAATCATATTCTTCTGAAAATAAGAGGGCATCTTACATTTTGTCAAATAAGATAGTGTTTGAAGTTAGATCTTTGATCATGCAGGTCTACACATTAACGAATGTGGATAAGTATATGACGAGGTTTTCTTTCTTTCCGCCAAGACCTTAGCACTCAAAATTGATTTGGTAACTATAAAGATTTACCCTATTGAAGATGTATATTGTTAGAATGAAATTGTAACATTGTACGCGATAAGGAGAAACCACGTATTCACACTGATAGAATTGGGTTCGTCTTAAAAGATTTGTTAATATTTTGTTCTTGCAATATGTCGGGAGGAAGGGACTCAAAGAATAAATAAATTAAAGAAATTCCTAATCTGGTTAAACATCTAAGACAAGGAACAAAGTAGAGATGTGGTAGAGAAGTTCAAAAAAAATTATTAGAAGTTGCATGTACTTATGTAATGTAGGAGGTGTTCAGGGAGATTTTCTTAGATAAGTGTTTTCTAAGAAATATACAAGATGATAAAGGAAGGAAGTATATCTGGAACAAAAATGAGGAGGCTTGTCTATTGTATAATTCGAAGTGAAGTGAAGTGAAGGAAAGAAAACAAAAGAATTGTCAAGCCAATAGAGATCGGGGGATTTTTCCCACTTTAGTTAAAGAGTGTAAAATCATGGAGACTACTCAATCAAAGTTTCACGTTGAGCAAATCATCACGAATCTTGAAAAGAGGAAAAGAATAGACGATAAGAATGAAGGATACGATTTTATAACCAGTGATTCATAGATTAGAAATGAGCCAGAATTAAATAAAAGCTGAGGAGCCTAACTACTCTAAGCGTGGAAACAGACAACTTGGCGACAAATTGTGCGGGCATGCTATGTAAATGATTACTTAGGGCCCCATGTCAGCAGGTGTCAGTAGAGGCAATATTCGTGTTTATTCTAAAGTATGATGAATTTCGAGGACAAAATTCTTTTTAGAGGGGGAGAATTGTAACACCCCGAAAGTTGTTTGTTTTCTGTTATATGTGCATTTTATAATTTTTATGATTTTTTTTTATTTTGTGTGAGTTATTTGGATGACTTTGATTATTTTATTATATTTTTCGATGTACGTGCGCATTATGCGGAGCTGGAAAAATAAAATATTTTTCTGAGGCTGAAAAATTTTGGACTGTGAAACGGAGCTGGGAAATCTTACTAAACCCGAAGCCGAACACAGTTTACAAAGTTTCATTATCTGAGATTTTATCTGACAAATAAAATTATAGTACGTTTTATTATCTATTGGACAATAAATATTAGTTTTATTAACTGTAATTTTTGTCCATTGGATAATAGTTTTTAGTAAAGTACTAGTCATCTTTTCTAGAGTATTCACTTTATGTGACATCATCCATGTGACATCACCTTTGACATTCCAAAATAGTGAAACTAGCTTCCTAAGCAAGCTTTAGAGAAACTTAGTGGAGAAGCTTTGTAACAAGCTTGTTGGAGAAGCCACTTTATCTCTCTTCCTTAGTGAGCTCATGGTTTTGGAAGGGAAAAAGATGACAAAGTTGTCACTTTTCATTTAAGCTTTCTCTTCATCTTTCTATCAAGTGACCAAAAGAAAAATTCTCTCTTCTCTCTCTCTTAGTAGCTCACGGTTTTCACACCCCAAATCCACTCTCCATTTTTTTTTCATTCCAACCAACCACACCTTTTAAATCTATACCTGATTTGGAGAAGCTTCTATGTTGAGATCATCTTCTTGTTCTTCCATTTTAAGTCCTTATTCTAGCTTAAAGTTTGAAGCTTTTAAGCTAAAACTCTTCAATCTTCATCCTTTTCATTTTCTCTTTCATCCAAAAAGCTACACACTTTTTCTCTCTCACTTTTCTTTTCTCATTTTCTCTCCATACCTCACTGCCACACCATAGAAATCCACCCTCCATGTTTGTTTAATTCAAACCAACTCAATGTCTTGAACCTACTCATCGTTTGGAAGCTTTTCTATGTTGTGAACATTTTCCATTTCATCCATCTTCATCCATTATTCTTCAAGGCCTAGTTTGGAAATTCTAAAGGAGCTTTGTTGGTTGGAGTTTTCCTCAAAGGAGACATCAAGTAGCTTTCTTTTTTGTCGTCACCTAAGGTAAGAGGGAGAGTAACCTCATCAACCATTTTGGTGGTGAGAAACGAAATTTTGTGTGGAGGGTAAGAAATTCATGTGAGGATTTGCTCATTTTGTTGTATGACTTATCATATTTTGTGCTTGTTTATTCCTTAAAATTTAATGGCTTTAATATGATGCTTGAACTTGTTGTATGAGTTTTTGGGTGATTTTGTGCTTATTTGTTTCATATGATTTTATGGCTTTAAAAAAAATAATATGCGTGATATGATTTTTACAGCTTTAATAGTATGTATGAACTTGGTATGTATGAACTTGTTATGAAGTAACTGTGATGATTGGAATGTGATGCATATCATGAATCATGCATGAATGGTGATAAAATTTTGGTTCCTAAATACCTAGATGGCTCACGGCCATAATGGTTAAAATTAGGTAATTCAAGTTAAAAATATTTTATTAAGTTAGAACTTATATGATTTGGTGTTAAAGAATTTGATTAAGGAATTTCAAAATGGAAAAGAAAATGAACAAAGTTTTTGTTTTTAAACAAAGGGGATTTTCGGCTAAAGGGATGAAAAATGAGTGGAATGATGGTTTGATACTTAAAGGGGTTTTATTTAAGAAAGTTTTTGTTTGATAAAAGTGATGGAAAAAGGCTTTTCTTAGTTTTGATTTAATAAAAAATAAGTGACTTTTGTGAAAAGTGTTGGAAAATCTTGCTTTGAGGAGTTTTAGTAAAGAAACCTTGGATTTAAGATTCAAATTTTCTATTGAACTTGGAAAGTTTCGAAATAAAGTTTAAAATTTCAATAAATGCTTTCTGAGATTGAAAAATATTGATAAAATCTTACATGTTCTAAAAGTGTTGATTTTGAGCTATGCGATTGAGAAAATGTTTGAAAATGTTTATGTAATTTGAAAATGAAATAAAAGTGCTTCGTAAGTTGAGAAATTCAGAGATTTGCTTTTGGGCCGACGTACTAGACCCTGTGATGTTGGAAAAATACTTTAGCCTTGTGGTGGCTTGTTCCTTTGTGGAAGGTTATGTTATAGACATAAAACATTGTATTAAGTCATGAGATCTGTGTTTGTTGTGACTCGGAGATGAATTACACCTTAGTGCGAGTGCGAATAGTGTATGGTGATGGTTATATGGTGGACCTTGGGGACGTTAGGGTACGATTTTCCGTTTACAACGCGCTGATGATCTCAACTAGATGCTGTGCTATTTCACGATCTGGCGTAGAATGTCTTATATAAGCCATGTTGCGCATTGAGAAAATATTTTAGCACTTGAATTGAGGCTGACGAGATACAAATGTAACATCCCAAAAAATGCATATTTGATCATAAATCATCGTTTTATAATATTCTTGATTTTTAGGAATTTTTCTGGAATTTTTCGGAAACGACGAATATTTTAATATATTCCTCGTTTTGCGTGCACACTGGGCTGGGAATTGCTGAGACCAGTGTAACACTCCGGAAATTGATTATTTCACCATGAATAGTCATTTTCTAATATTTGTGATTTATGAGAATTTTTTTGGAATTTTTCGGAAACGATGAATATTTTAATATATTCCTCGTTTTGCGTAAAACTCGAGCAGAGTCGGGAAAATGACTGTAGCGCTTCGAAAATTGGAAAATTATATGACGAATGGTCGTTTTATAATATTTGCAATTTTTGGAAATTTTCTGGGAATTTTCCGGAAACATCGAATATTTTAATATATTCCTCGTTTTACGTGCGTGCTGAGCAGAATCAGAGAAACGCGGTGTTTTCTCTGAGAACCTTGGACTATGGACATGTCGACAGGGGATCTTACTAAACCCGAGACTTGACACAGTTTACGAGGTTTCACAATTTTCGAGAAATCTTAACAGATACAATTAAATCAATACAGCGAAAAATTCATCTGTCAGATTAATTAAATACTGACTTCTGTCAACTGTAACTATTATCTATTGGATAATAGTGTGTAATAAAAATACTATCACATTATCCTAATGTAATCCGCTTTATGTCTAATCAAATCACTTTAATTCAAATTTAATTGTTAAATATTCAAGCTTCCTTAAGAAGCTTTGACCCCAAGCTTTGACCACATGTGTTAGCTTCCAAAGGAAGCCAATTTTCTCACCCACTCTCCTCTCTCTCACGTCTGCCAGCAGCCACTCAAGGAGAAAGAATTGATTTTATTATCCTAATATTACATTTAATGCATTAAACACCCAAAAGCACCATTTTCCTTCTTCCTTTTACGTTATTCTCCTTCTTCTTCCTTTCTTCTTCTCTTCCATTTCTCTCCCACACACCTCACGGCCAGCCACCCCAAGAACCCCAACCTTCATAAAAATTTACACCAACCATGTTTTCTTAATCTCCTACTCCTTCTCATCATCTTTTGTGCTTGGAGTTTTCAAGAAAGCTTCCATCTTCAACCATTTTTCAAGCTTTGAAGGTGAGCTTCCATGGCTGAAAAAATTTCAGACCTTCACTTCCATTTTCGTTTCTGGTTTCCTCTTGATTTAATGGTCATTTTCTTCTCCTTTTTCACATCATTACATTGTTCTAACTTGGACCACATTTTCTAGGGTTTTTGAGCTTCAAATCCGAAAATCAAGAGTGCTTCTTGGAATTTTCTTGGTTCTTCATCTTGGTAAGAGGAAGACACTCCTCTTCAACCATTTTTAGCATCTAGGAACCTTGGTTGTGTTGGTTTGTGAAGAACCCTAATGAGGGTTGTTCTTGAATTTAATGATTAATTGTGTTATGTGTTGATTTTAATTTATTTATGCTATTGGATGGATTGGTTGTATATAGTGGATTGTTGGAATGGATTGAGTGATTTAAAATGGATGAAAAATTTATTGAACATCCTTCTTGGTAGCCACGATTTTAGGTTAGAAAATTAGAGGAGTTTATGTTGAAATTGTAATTGGTATAAGATTCATATTAACCAACGTATGTAATGGAATATTTGAGTGGATGTTGTGATTGGAAATGGAAGAATGACCTTTGAGAATCCTTCTTGGTAGCCACGATTTTGAGGCTAGCAAATAAGAGAAATTGTGATAAATTGTAACAAGCATTGAATTGGAATTAATCAAGAGATAAAAATGGGATGTAATGGAAGGAAAGAATTGAGATTGAAACCCAAGTGGTGGCCACGGTTTTGAGCCCAATTTGGGGTCATTGGTGAGCTAGTGTGACAAGTGAGGATCAAGTGAATTTAGGGTACAACCAAAGGTGTGTTGAGTTGGAAAGAACTAGGAATTGAGCTCCTAGGGAGGTCACGGCCTCCTAGCCCTTTTTGGGTGAAGTTATGTGATTTGGTAGCTTGAAGGCATAATCAATTAGGCAAGTAATAACCTAAGTGTTGGAGCGGATAATTAAGGAATTGAAATGATTTGGTAAAATTTAGACTTAAAGGTGAATCCATCATAAGACTTAAGGTAAATCTAAGTGAGTAAAGAGTATGAGAGTGTGAGGCTTAAGGGCTTGCATAAAATGTAAATTATTAAAAATTGGATTGCCATGGTATGTTAAATTGACTTTTGAACATGAACCTTGAAATGAGGAACAAATTCTAATTTAGGATTCATAATGAACCTAATGACGTATTAATTGATGTGGTATTGATATTATGTGATTATGGGTCCGTGTGAGTGACCAATTATATGATGATGCTTATGTTGGCCTAATGTGACATATTATGAATTTGTATGAGATTGTGGATCATACATGAGCATGCATAGTGTCTTATGCATTGTGATGTCCTTGTGGACTGTTGTAAGGCCAAGTTGCCTAGGAGATTGAACACACCTTGGTGCGGGTGCGAGTAGACAAGTGTGGGTCTTGTTATGACCTTGGGGGCGTCGGGGTGCGGGTCCTCCACAATGAGTAGTTGGTAACTCCTTTGCCTGTGGGGCAAACCGATGCAAACGCACCGACGATCCGGACTTGACACTGTCTTATATCGTGATCTAGTGTAGAATGTCTGTGCAATGCCATGATTGTGCACGAGAAAATTTATTGATAGCACTGGCCTCGGCAGCCGAGTCACAGACATGTCTCCTGATCTTTCTCTCCGACTGTTTGAGTCTAGCTCCATGGAGTAGGAACTGGGAAAGCATGCATACGAGTCATGATATACACTGTCATCAGTAATCCTTATTTCTGTAACTATACTTGATTTAACTGTCATTATAATAATTATATGCCTGGAGCTGTTTAATTACTTATTGTTATGTCTACTGCTCATTAATTGAATATGATGTGTTGGATTGCTATTTAGGCGCGTGGCGCCGTTTTGTTTCTAGCATGCTATAACTGGTAATGATGTAGGATGTCTTACCTCTTTCCCTGTGCTTCTATTATTTGCTGTTTATGTGTACCCTGTACTGATCGAAGACGACGGTGAAGAGACAGAAGATCCTACCTTCCCCGACTTCTGGCCTGCACAGGATTGACCTCTACTGCGACGATGTCTGCACGTATGCGCGGATTCCTGGGAGATGTGCGTCTGACCTTCCTTGGGGGGCCGGAGTGCTGGCACATTAACCTGAACTCCGACCGCTGCGTGTACTTGGGAGACGTGTCGATAGCACTTGCCTGGAGACGTCATGAGGCACCTGTCCTCACCTGCTACCTTAGCTTGCGCCTGGAGTTTTACCTGCCCATTAGGGAGATGTGGGGTGCCCGTTATTACACCCCGCAGGAGGATTCTTTTGATTCCACCGCTCGGGCTCCGTCCCGTGCTTCTGTGGTTCCTATGGATGAGTCCTCGGATGAGGAAGATCCTGATGAGGGTCCTCCTGAGGATCCTGAATCGGTCCCTTTTTATCTGAGGGGTCGATGACCATTGGTGGCTACTGATGGCTGCCAGTGTTTTTGTTTTTGGGGGCCTGATGTATCTTTCTTTTTGGTTGGGCTGTATATTTTGTATATGCATGAGGGTATATATGCATGTTTCCCTTGGGGTGGGTATAATTTTGCTTTTTGATGATGGCCAGGCTTGTAATTACAAAACAGTTGTATCAAATTTTATATATCTATGTATGTTATTCAGGTACAAATTCTGTGTATTGTTTTACTCGTCATTTTTATCCACATTCCGTCTTATCAACATTATTATATTATTATTATAAAAAAAATATTGCCAATTTTGCCCACATGGTTAACATCAATTAAATAAAATGAACCGGGTCTTAATCGTTTGTTTATTTAATTTCTGCATTTTATCTTGTTTGACAATGTGACGTTCCCTCCCAAAAAGGGGCGTTACAACAAACATGTCTTCTAGATCATTCTCTCTGAGGTTGTTTGGTTTAGCTCCATGGCGTAGGGGTCTGTCCATTGTGGATGTGGCATGGTCTATATCATATTGTTGTGCATGGTCAGTAAACATATTGTTCATATGCATAGTCATCATTTACATTGTTATGATGTGATATTGTTATGATGTGGTATTATTATGATATAATATTGTTGTAATCTTTTGGCATACTGATGCAACAATTACTTGTCGAATTATCTGTTGTGTTGTTTATTGAATTAAATTATTAACCTGTATTATGACTATGTTGTGTTATATCTGTATTTGAATGGTATTGATTCTCATTATTGTTTCTGCATTGCCGTGTGGTATTGATGTTGGGGATCTCACCTCTTCGTTGTATTGTTCTGTTTGTTTTGTGTTACATTTATACTCTGTAAGGGTTGTGGTGGCGGCGGGGCAAAATCTCCTTGATTTTGTTAAAGTGCAGTTGCGTGGACGTACAAACGTATGCAATGTCTGTCGAGATATGTAGCGCTTTAAGTTTGTTTAGGGTTTGTTACCGTGCTTATAAGTAGGACCCATCGCGAGGTTTGTTACTTGTCTTTTATATATGAAAGTCTCAAGTATTGTATGATGTTGGTGAACTATATCATGTTTATATAAGTTGTGTATTGATCAGTTAATTATAACTTGTGTTCTTTCAAATTTTGGTAAGTTTATGTTGTCAGCAAAATGAAATTTTAAAACTCGTATTTTATAATAGTAAACCTTTATAATTTGGTTTTTATTTAGTTAGTGGTAGTCTTAAAAAGTATTGCCTTATGGAGGGTGTTGCAGTTACACTTTTTGCTTCCTATATGCTAGAAGGGGAGGCAGAAGATTAGTGGATAGATGTCAAGAGATTGTTTGATGTTTTGGGGACTCTTGTTACTTGGGAGATCTTCAAATGTTATTTTCAGGAGAAGTATTTTTCGCAGAATTTGTAAAATACAAGGGAAATAGAGTTCCTGAGGTTGGAGTAAGGCAGTATGTCGATTAGTCAGTATGTGGTCAAGTTACACAGACGAGAAATAGAAGTGTTTGAAATTTGATGAATGATTGAGAGAGGATATCTAGAAGGCTATTAGACCTTTTGAGATCCGAGACTTTGCAACCTTGGTAAACAAATGTCGGATAGGGGAGGGACACAATGGGAAACCTCCTGTGGACCAGAAATCTCAAAGCTTTCAAAAAAGGAAGCGTGGTTTTGAATGATTCACGAAATGAGCTTCTAAAGCTAACTTTCCTCAAGAAAAAGGCAAGTGGGTTCAGAAGGATTTTAAGGGCTTAGGTGTCCTAAGTGTGGAAGGCAACATGGTGATAACCTTTGGTGGGGCAATCAGTGTGCTACACATGCGAGCAGTCATGGCACTATGCCAGGGAATGTTCTTAGAAGAAAGAAGTTGTGTCTACCCTGAGACCTCAAGCCAAGGGGAGAGTTTACACTCTAAGTGGCAAAGAGGTGACTCAGTCTTTGGACCTTATCTAAGGTGAAGTCATAATTCATTATCATCTTATAACTGTTTTATATGATTTGGGAGCATCCCACTCCTCTATTTTTAATGATAGTATGAATATGATTAGTTTACCTGTGTCTGAACTCCTACATGACTTATTTGTATCTTCTCCCACTGGTAAACTAGTTACAACTTCAAAAGTGTGTCTTGATTGTTGTATAAAAGTAGAAGATAGGATTTTCTTCGTAAATCTTATCTATTTACATCTTGTAGATATTGGTGTCATTCTTGGTATGGATTGGTTGTCATCCAATCATGTTGTCCTAAATAGTTTAGATAAAACCCTTATGTTCATGTCAGATATACCCACTAGAGTTGTTCCTTCTGAGTCAGTGTATCTCAATGCAAATCAGGTGAATCATTATTTAGTATAAGGGGCTCTTGGATATGTTCTTATTTTCTCTCAAGCGTTGAGGTTGAGCAGAGATATACTAGTAGTGAGGGAGTACCCAGAGGTATTCCCTAGTGAAATAGTGGAGTTGCCACCCGAGCGAGAAATAAAGTTTTCTATAGATTTAGTGCCTAGGACGGGACCTATCTTTATTGCATCCTATAGAATGACACCTCTAGAGTTAGCAGAACTCAAAAAATAGATAGAGGAATTGTTAGACAATAATTCATTAGACCGAGTGTTTCTTCATGGGGAGAACCTGTGTTGTTAGTGAAGAAAAAAGATGGTACCATGAGACTTTGTGTTGACTAGAGGTAATTAAACAAGGTACCCATCAAGAATAAGTGTATGTTGCCTAGGATAGATGATCTTATGGATTAACTGAGACAAGCATCAGTTTTCTCTAGGATAGAATAATCCTTTGACTCCTTAATTACCATTACTTTGGGTTGTCAATTCCTGCTCAAACATCTCAAAACTTTTTAAATAAAATCTTCATTAGGAAAGGTTTTTCCTAATGAAATAACATGATTTACAATGTTTATGAATCTCTTTTGCATTTCTTGAATGCTTTCTCTTTGATTCATTCTGAACAATTCGTACTCATAAGTGAGAGTGTTTATTCTTGATCATTTTACTTCACTTGTACCCTCATAGGTTACTTATAAAGTATCCCACATTTCTTTAGCAGGCTTACAATTTGATACCATAAAGAATTCATCATACTCCAAGGATGTGGTGAGGATATTCTTGGCTCTGAAATTGTATTGAACCTTCTTTTTGTCATCAACGGTCAATTCACTTCTTGGTGTATTAGTTCTTACTCCATTAATAGCACATGTGGGAACAAAAGCACCATTTTCAATGGCATACCATGTAACACCCCAAAATTTTGAATATCTTAAACAGTAATTTTGACAGTTAACAGAATTTCACTGTTTAGTGATTTCTGAGTGCTGTAAAATTAATTTGATTATTCCATCAGCGTATTTGATCGTTTTGAGTGATTTACTCCGTGTCAGAAAAATAAAAATTTTGGTAGGGAAAACTTTACGTAATTTAATTTTTACCGTTAGGTAATTAATTTACGTAACTCGATTGGATATTTGTGAATTTTCTAATTTTTGTGATTTTATGTGTGATTTTGAAATTTTTATGGTTTGTGGGCCCCACGAGGGGTATGTGGGCCTGTGTGGCCATACGTGGGTGTGTGGGTCCCAAAAGTGAAAAATTTTTCTACGCATAGAAAAATTTGTATTGTTTAGACAGAGACAAGGGATCTTACTAAACCTGAATCCGGAAACAATTTTAGAAAATTTCTTGTACTGTAATTTATACTGTAATTAATTATCAGATGATAAAAATACAGTAAAAATATTATTTGTAGGATACAAGACTAAATATTATATTGTGTAGTCAACAAAGAGAGCTTGACTTGATTTATACCCTTGGATGAGAATACTTAGTTTGAATATTAACCATTGATTTAATCAAAGGTTAAGAAACAAACTTAATAAAGAAGCCTTGGATAATAACCATTGATTTAATCAATGGTGTGAGAATAAGCTTAGTTAGGAAGGCTTTGATATCAACCATAGATGTAATCAAAGGTGTAGAATTGGTCTTGAAAAGTGACAAAGACCATTTATAACCATTGGATTTAGATTAAATCAAGGGTGGAGATTTAATCTTAAAAAGTAACAAAGACCATTTATGACCATTGGATGAAGAATTAATCAATGGTGGAAATTTGGTCTTCTAAAGTAGCAAAGACTAATTAGAACCCTTGGATTAAAAGTTTGAAGGAGTAATCTTAACCATTAATTTTGGAGACACATCTAAGGGCTAGAATTTAAAGGAGAAAGATCCAATGACCTAGATTAAGTCTTCTAACCTACCTAAATCTACCTAAATCCTAACCATTGAATTAATCAATGGTTAGAAATGCTTCAAATGGTGGCAAATAATGAAGACAACTTTATTGAATGCATTATGAAGAGAAGGTGATGGTTTTGGAGTGTTTAGAAGACAAAGAGACAAGCTTTATGTCATTTTTGCATGTCTTGGTCAAGTTAGACATCATAATGGCTTACTTTTGATTTTTGCACTCCAAGGAGAATGCTTGAAGGGGGGCACGGTTTTGGTGCTGCATGAAGGAGTTTGGAAGACCATAATTGCATGCTTTAGTCATTATTGTCTTCCTTGGTCTTCATTGATTCATTTTCAAGAAGGAAACTTAGAAAATTTTCTCTCAATCTCCTTTCTTCTTCATGTTTTGGCCAAGCACTCCAAGAACACCTTCCATCACTTTTTAATTTCATCCAACTTGATTTTCTAAACCTAAACACCATTCTAAGAACATCTCTAGTTATGAGTTTTTTCAAAATCATTCATCTTGAGCTTCAAATCCAAGCTTCAAGTTTCTATGAAAAATAAAAAATTCCATCTTTGTGCTTCAAGAGAAACCATTTGGTCATACTACCTAAAATCACCATCCAATCTCTTTTAATTTCATCCAACTTTAGATCTTGAATCTCCATGATATTCTAAGCAACTTTCATGTTGGAGATTTTCTCTAAATCATTCATCTTCAACCTTGTTCTTCAAGCTAAAGATTGAAGCTTTAATGGTGAAATTTGGTACTCTTCACTTTTCTTTTGATTTTCAAGGTTCTAACCATGATTCTAATCCATGGTTTTCTTATTCAAGTCTTGTATATTAATTATTTGTGTGTTTTATTTTGTATTTGAGAAGCCCTTGGTGGTGAAGGACTTGGAAAAAGAAGCAAATCAAGAACCTTTGGAGGATCTTCAAGAGGTAAGAGGGAGATCCATCTCACCAACCAAGCATGGTGGTGAGAGATGGTATTTTATTTGATGGATGTTGAATCCATGTGAGGATTCATATCCATGGTCATGTAATTAATTTATGGGTGTTTATGAGCTTTGATTAATTTTTTATACTTGATATGCTTTGCATGATTTTATAGCTTTGATGATATGCTTGATATGCTATACATGCTTTTCTGGTTTTGATGGTATGCTTATATTATTTATGATGAAATATATATATGTATATGTCATGACTTGATGGTGGAAAGGAAATTGATTTTTGGCTCCAATAGCCAAGGAAGAGCTACGGTTTTGATGCCCTTGATTAGGGTTCATGTTGAAAAATTTCAAGAACAAAAGAATTGATTTTTGAGTACTTAGAACATGGTAGATTTCAAACAAGACACCTCAAAATAGGTGTTTTGTAACACCCCTTTGGAGGATGTCACACATAAAAGAAAATAAAAGAAATAGAAATAAAATCTACCCAAGTTGTGAAACATTTGTTAAATATTATTACGGGTTGTAAAATAATTCCTGATAGACAGAAATATGATATAAAAAGACAATGCGGAAAATACGAAATAAAAAAAAACATCATCACTAATAATATACATATGATTAAGTTATAAGCTGTACAAATAATTTACAACAAAGACTACAAATATTAAAACAAAAACCGTAAAGAAAGCAATAAAAGAGTTAATATATACAGATATACCTGACGCGCCCAAAAAAAACATCATGGTTATCTAATCCTCGATGGATCACTCTCACCGAAAATGATCATCGGGAGACAAATATCCGGATGTCTCGACACACGGCGATAACGGGATCGCGCCGATACGATGCTTATCTCACTAGGCTCAGGGTTTTCAAAGCACCCCAGTGACGCCTAATGGATAAGGGTAACTCTAAGTGCAGAAAAAGTGTCGTAGTCATAATCGGTTCTCCATCAAACCGTTGACGTAGAATCACGGTCACACGTCCAGCATACGTCACAGATTCACGATCGCCTCGTAGATGCCAAGCCAGAGAACCTCCATGAAATACTAGCTCTACGAATCCCAAAAATCCTGGCGCTGCCATCCCTCACAATCAATCCAGAGGATATGGATGATCGGATGGTTCTTGATCGTAAAACTGGTCGTCTGCTTGCTGATCTTCCTCCTCCTCGGGGTACAAGATCTCAAGGGGCTGATCCTCTTCCTCGAAGTCTTTACCGCGTAAAATAAATAAACAGAAAATGCATATAACAAAGAGGTAAGACAACATAAAATCATCACAACATGGCAAATAAGAAGACGACAAACAACATATATACAGTTCATGCAATACAAAATACTATAACAGAAAGAATAACAGATTAGAGTAAGATTTAGATATCATAACAACATATCACATCACAGATAAAATAAAAAGATAAGAATAAACAGATAAGATATAATAACCAAATATAGTAACAGTAACCAGATAAAATAAACAAATAAAATACAGATAAACAATAAATAGATAAGATGGAAATAAATAGACATAGAGATAAATAAACAATATGACAAAACCCTACTCCATGGAGCTAAAGAAAACACAAGTATTAGAGAGCGGAATGACTCGTAAAATCTATTAGTACCACAGCTGCCCAACCAACTATTGCGCGGTCACACGTTGCGTCTATAGCCCTACGACACAGGAATCCATCATCCAGGCGTGGTGTAGTTCACGGTCTCACGTTGTGGCACTACAGGCAAATGTACTACTAGATTTCACAAATCTCGATTAAATATAGTGCGTGTCGAGTACCATAGTGTGCTATCGGTTTACCACGGCCCAACGGAGCTACCAACTGTCCACATGTGGGATCCCGTACACTAAAGTCTCCAAGTTCATTAGAACAATGAACCACACTACGTTTATCGCATCGACAACACGATGTGATTCGTCTCGTCAACCAATCCACCCAAAACTCGGCACACATAAATAGAAAGCTTGTACGGGTTCACATTTTCCCGACAGCAGATAAACTCTCAAAAGCCTGTACGGGTTCACATTTTCCCGACAGTGAAAGATTCTCAAAAATAATCTGTACAGGTTCACATTTTTCCGACAGCGAAAGATCCTCAAAATAATCTGTACGGGTTCACATTTTCCCGACAGCATAAAATAAATATAGTAACGGTCAATCGCGTAGAAATTTTATCGCGTTTTCATAATTCCGTCGTTTTTACAAACGTTTAAAAATCGGGTAAAGATATTTTTCTGTTTTTAAAATCGCGTAGCATTTTTAATACATTTTCTCAATCGCGTAGGATTTTCAAATCATTTTCTTATTCGAATGCCTTTAAAATTACTGTTTAAACAAAATGTAAATAGTACTTAGTACATTTAAACTACGTAGAATAATTTTTCATACCGCATACTGTCTTTTGGATATTTTTGCTATCTTATTGGTTCATTTTTACTAAAAATTGACAGTATTTTGTTTAGAATATCATAATAATGGTTTCCTAAATTATCCATAAAATTTCTGTTTATCTAAAACTTCAATCATATAACTTTAATTCTTTTTGAAAACTTTCTAACATGCTTCAAAACCTAGAGTGAGCTATATGTTAGAAAACTCTCAAAATACTGTATTTCCTTCCTAATGACAAAATCATTAGTTTTAATTCTTTAAACTTAATTCTAATCCATTTGTTTCTTCAAAAATCATTATAGAATTTCTTTTTAACTTATATTGTCTCTTTTTGATTGAAAAAGGTTTGGAATTAAGTTTTAGAAATCATGATTACCTATATTGGCATGTTGGCCAAATTTCGTAAAATCCTTTCATTTGATTTCTAAAATGTCTTTCACCTTTCAAATCATATCAAATGTATTATATTGTCTAAGTTCATTAAATCATATTAGAAAATAATTGATAGGAATCAAATTAATCTTTTAGGCATGTTGGCCCAAAAATACTAAATCTTTACCATTTGATTTCTAAATGCATTTTCTTTGATCAAATCAATTTGAAACTCTCTTGATTCTCCTAGGTTAATTAAGTTACACTTTAGGAAAAATCAAGAGAAAATTTTGGTCCTCCAACTTTGTCATTGCCGTGAGCTATTGGATTGTGCTCTTTGGAACACTCATGCAAATTTAAACATGTTATTCACATCCTATACATTATCATACAATTCTAACACATGCATTGTATTTTTCTAACACATGCAATATATTTTCTAACACCTAAACCTAAATTAAAGCTTATAGACATGCAATCAAAAGCTAATAGACATGTAAAAATTATTACAATCACCAAACAAATAAGCTACTAACAAATACCACATAAACTACTAGCAAACATAAAAAAATTAACACATACACACCAAACAAAGACAACACCACCGAATCCTTATGGATTCTTCAAACATTACAAATCATTCCATCTTCTTACCACCACCAAGGGATGATAAGAATTGTCTTCCTCTTACCTTAAATGAAGACAAAAGGTTTGCTTTCACACCTCCTAGATCACGGTTTTCACCTTCAAAAATACCTAGAAATCTCAAACAAAATTTACATGTTACTAACCATGAAAAAGAAGCTAAACCATGGAGAAATCATGGCTTAGAACTTTGAAAAAGAAGAGAGGAAAGAAAAGCATGAAATTTCACCTTCTAGGTAAAACTTTCAAGGTTGGTTTCCAAGCCCTAAATGGAAGATTTTGAAGAAACTCCCAACTAGAAAGGTTCTTAGAATAGTGTTTAGGTTAAGAAAACTTGGTTAGAAAAATTTTTGGATGGTTGGATGGTGTAGTATTGGTCTTGGCCGAATGGTAGGAGAAAAGAACAACAATGGTGGCTAGGGTTCTTGGAAGAGAGAGAAGAGAGAAAAGTGATGAAGATGAAGTGTTATTTTGGCCTTCCTTCTCCTAATGGCCGTAGCCTTCAAGTGGTCAAGGATGTGCATGGATTTGGCTTCATCCAAGCCATTGAATGCATCAAAGGTTAGGATTAAATCTTGCTTAACAAGCTTGATTGCTATTGGTTGGTTCATGATGACTCACATGCTGAGTCACACACTCATTTAATTTCTGTGAGTCGAGTCACTAGTCGAGTCACTGCTCGGAAAGTTCTATCGCTAACGGTGATTAATTAAGCTACCGATCTAACCGTTTCGCTAATTGTGGGTCCCGCAAAATATTTCGGGTCCATCTTGTCACTAAATTATACTTGACTAATAAAATAATAATATAAAATTATTTTATTTGTGATTAAATCTTAAAAATTAAAAGATTATTTTTAGTCTCATTCAGAATCGGGTTAAGTAAGATCCCCCAATTCTAAATAATAAAATAAGATTTTCCCGGCCTGGAAAATATTATTTTCCGCTCGAGCAAAATCACACCAAAAGTCCATATAAAATCACAGACAGTATTATCGGACATTAAATCAAGAAGAAAACAATTAAAAACATCAAAAACAGCAAAAACAGTACGTTCGGGACGTAACGGTCATTTTCCCATTTTTTCCCACAACGTAGGTAATCGTCCAAAACGTTCAAATAAAATATCCAGCAGTATTATATAGCTGTATATCTTTCAGAAAAATTAAAACAGTAGCTCAGAAAAATTTTTATTTTACCGTCTCGAAGCAAATTACGTAAAACGATTAAATAAAATTTGAGCCTGTATTATCGTAATTGTTTTCATACAGAAATCGAGAACAGTAAAATAAGGACACAACGGTCATTCACACAAAAGCATGAAAAACAGCAAACAGTACATTCAGAATATTTTCTAAAAATTGGGGCGTTACAACACTCCCCAACAAATAAAAATTTCGTCCTCGAAATTTGTTGTTCATCTAAACAAATGAGGATATTGATCCTTTATTTTATCTTCCAGCTCCCAGGTAGCTTCACCCGTCACATCATTCCATATGACCTTCACTAACTCGATCATCTTTCCTCGAAGCTGCTTTACCTTTCTGTCCTCTATTCTGACAGGTAAAGTTTCGTAAGTCAGATTCTCCTTTAACTGTACGTCATCTGGTTGTATAACATGTGTCGGATCTGGTATATACTTCCGTAACTGAGACACATGAAACACGTCATGCAAATTGGATAGAAAAGGCGGCAAAGCAATCGATATGCTACAGGACCTATACGTCGGATAACTCGATATGGTCCAATGAATTTAGGAGTAAGCTTTTTAGACTTAATCACTCTTCCGACACCAGTCGTAGGAGTAACTCTTAGAAATACATGCTCACCCTCCTTAAATTCAAGAGGTCGTCTTCGTTTGTCCGCGTAACTCTTTTGTCTGCTTTGCGCCGTCCTCATCTTTTCCTGTATCATCTTGACCTTATCCGTAGTCTGTTGTACAAGTTCCGGTCCAACAGTCATTCTTTCCCCATCTTGATACCAACACAACGGTGTTCGACATCTCCTTCCATACAATGCTTCATAAGGTGCCATTCTGATGCTTGCGTGAAAACTATTGTTGTAGGTGAATTCTATCAAAGATAAAAATTCATCCCAACTTCCTCATTGTTCCAAAACACAAGCACGCAATAAATCCTCCAAAGACTGTATAGTTCTCTCTGTCTGACCATCTGTCTGCGGATGATATGCTGAACTCAATCGTAACTTGGTTCCCATAGCTTCTTGCAGACTTTGCCAAAATCTTGACGTAAACCTCGGATCTCTGTCAGAAACTATACATGTAGGCACTCCATGTAATCTGACAATCTCGCTGATGTACAACTGGGTTAATCTTTCCAATGAATATTTAATATTGATTGGTAAGAAATGAGCCGATTTCGTAAGTCTATCGACTATAACCCATATCGAATCATGACCTTTCCTTGTCTTTGGCAAACCAGTAACGAAATCCATAGAAATGCTGTCCCATTTCCATTTTGGAATCGATAATGGTTGCAACATTCCAGCTGGTCTTTGGTGTTCAACTTTCGATTTTTGACAAACTAGGCAAGTTGACACGCATCTAACCACATTACCCTTCATCCTATGCCACCAGAATAACTTCTTCAAGTCTTGGTACATCTTTGTTATGCCTGGATGCATACTTAATAGACTAGTATGGGCATGTTCCACAATATATTGCCTCAGTTCTCGGTCACGAGGAATACAGATTCTACCCCGAAACCTCAAAATTCCATCAGTTCCTTCTTTGAACTCTACTGTCTCGTCTTACTTCATTTGCTCCCTTATTCCTTGCAAAAATTTATCGGCATTTTGCTTTTCCCTTATGTCTTCCATCAGCTCGCTTGAGATAGTAACCATATTCATACAGATCTTTCCCGGTTTCAACTCAACAAATGACCACTCATCTCTAAATTACTCAATGAGCTCCTTTTCTTTGATCATCAGCGCAGAAACACTGATAATCTTTCTACTCAAGGCATCAGCCACGACATTCGTCTTACCAGGGTGGTACAAAAGTTGAAAATCGTAGTCGTTCAGAAATTCTAACCATCTTCGCTGCCTCATATTCAGCTCCTTCTGGTCGTACAAGTACTTCAAACTCTTGTGATCACTGAAGATGTTGAACGTTGCTCCATAGAGAAAATGTCTCCATATCTTCAGAGCAAAAACCACCGCGGCCAATTCCAAATCATGCGTAGGATAATTCTTCTCATGAACCTTCAATTGTCGAGAAGCATATGCCACCACATTTCGGTCTTGCATCAACACGCATCCTAGTCCTTGATAAGAAGCGTCACAATACACATCGAAAGATTTCTTCGAATCCGGTAGGATCAACACCGGTGCAGTTGTTAACCTCTTCTTCAACTCTTGAAAACTGGCTTCACGCTCTTCCGTCCATTCAAAAGCTTGACTTTTCCTCGTCAGTTGTGTAAGTGGTCCAGCAATCTTCGAAAAGCCTTCGATAAATCTCCGATAATAACCAGCAAGTCCAACAAAACTTCGAACTTCTGTTACTGTCTTAGGTCTTTCCCACTGTAAAACAATCTCCACTTTCGATGGGTCCACCGCAATACCTTCTTTAGAAATTACGTGAACAAGAAATTGGACTTCTTCCAACCAGAACTCACACTTAGCCAATTTCGCATACAGCTGTTTCTCCCTCAAAATCTGAAGAACAACATTCAGATGTTCAGCATGCTCTTCCTTTGATCGAGAATAGATTAGAATGTCATCGATAAAGACAACGACAAATCTGTCTAGATATGGACGAAATATCCTGTTCATATAATCCATAAATATGGCAGGAGCATTCGTCACCCCGAATGGCATTACCTGATACTCATAATGTCCATAGCGAGTTCGAAAAGCAGTCTTCGGCACATCTTCCCCCCCTTACACGAACCGGTGATAACCCGATCGCAGATCTATCTTGGAAAATATCACAGCTCCTCTCAATTGATCCATCAAATCGTCGATTCTTGGAAGCGGATATTTATTCTTGATAGTCACCTTGTTCAACTGCCGATAATCCACACAAAGTCGTGAAGTTCCATCCTTCTTCTTGACCAAAAGCACTGGCGCACCCCATGGGGAAACGCTAGGTCGTACAAATTCTTTCTCCAACAGTTCCACCAATTGCTTTTTCAGCTCCCCCAACTCTACTGGCGACATACGATACGGTGCAATTGAGATAGGACCTGTTCCCGGTACTAAATCAATTGAGAACTCGATCTCCCGCTCAGGCGGTAAACCAGGTACATCGTCAGGAAAAACATCCGGAAAATTGTTGACAACAGGAATAGTATTCACATCCTTCTCATTCTTAACTTCTAGAGAAGACAATACCAGATATCCCTGCGCTCCATCTCTCAACAAAGACTTGACCTTAACAGCAGTTAAGAATCCAGACTCTTCTTCCTTAGGAAAAACTATAGTTTTCTTTGCACAATCTATAAGGATATGGTTAGAACATAACCAGTCCATCCCTAAGATTACATCTATCTCAATAAGAGGCAAACAAATCAAATTGACCAAAAACAAACGGCCCTTCACAACAATAGGACAATCCAAACAGATCTTAGAAGTAACTACAGTTTAGCGGTTGGCGTAGATACACTCAACTTAACATTCGAGAAGACACAGCAACTTCGGTCTTTCCACACAATCATAGGCAATAAACGAGTGTGTAGCACCCAAGTCATACAATACGGTCGAAGGTTACCTCCAATGTCACCTTCTCCTTGAATAAGGTCATCGATTGAGAAACTTCAGATCCCATCATTGTATACACTCGCCCTCCGGATCTCGGTTGAGTATTTCCGCATTTTTGCTGATTAGCTCTAACATGACGAACAATGGGTTTCTTCTCTCGGTCGAGTACAATCCTTCGACATATGTCCAGTCGTCCACGTTAAAACAGACAGTTCCTTGACTGCATAACTGGAGATATATGGCCCTTCTTACCACATTTAAAACACGTCGGCGTAAACACCACTCTCTCGTCCTACTCCACCACTAGGTACACTCCCTCCAACCGGAGGTCGCCGAGTCCGACTTCCTTGTGGTCTAGAATACGCTTACGCAGTAAACCGATTTGTATTGCTACCTCCACCTCTTTGAAACCTTGTCGGCCCAAAGTTCCGATTCCTCTGATCTCGTGACGGTTCAAGCTCCTCAAGTCGCACACATGCATCCACTAAAGCATGAAACTGATTCATATTCAGAGATATCACTCCTCGCTTCAATTCCACTCTTAATCCGGACTCAAACTTCCGACATTTCCATACCTCATCTTGTCGATTTTGAGCATAATCCAAAAATTGAGACAAACTTTCAAATTTTGTGGCGTACTCATTCACTGTCATATTTCCCTGTCGCAACCCAAGAAATTCCATCTCCTTGGCATGCCTAGCACTTGCAGAAAATATTTATCCAGAAAAGTATTAGAAAACACTTCCCTGTGTGATCTCGGCCCTTTCACTTGCAACACTCGGCGGATTCCTCTCCACCAATGTTCTCGCATCTCCTCTCAAAGCATGAAGACAACATAAGTTACTTTCTTTTCATCTGTGCATCTCATCCCCTCAAAGATTCTCTCTAAATCTTGCATCCACTGACTCGCTTTCTCCGGATCCACCTCGCCTCTAAACTGTGGCGGATTATGGCGCCTAAATTCAGATAAATTTAGGGCATCACCGTAGCATCTTTCGTTGAGTTGCTCTCAAATTTTCGAGTAATCACTTCACCATCCGCCGCATAGCTTCAAGAAGAACCAACATCGGGTCCTCAACACGATTCACGTTAGCACGTCCTCTGCGCTCTACCAGCCATCTTCTTTCTTCAAACATAACAAAACAAAGTTAGATACATCCTTCTAGATATTTCCGAAAGGATATAAATCACAAAGATCACAGAGGATCACACAAAGACAAACAAAAACAGACCCAACCACAACCCCAAAAGACTCTAACTTGGGCTCGATACCAACTAATGTAACACCCCTTTGGAGGATGTCACACATAAAAGAAAATAAAAGAAATAGAAATAAAATCTACCCAAGTTGTGAAACATTTGTTAAATATTATTACGGGTTGTAAAATAATTCCCGATAGACGAAATATGATATAAAAAGATAATGCGAAAAATACGAAAAAAAAAAAAACATCATCACTAATAATATACATATGATTAAGTTATAAGCTGTACAAATAATTTACAACAAAGACTACAAATATTAAAACAAAAACCGTAAAGAAAGCAATAAAAGAGTTAATATATACAGACATACGCTGACGCGCCCAAAAAAAAACATCATGGTTATCTAATCCTCTGATGGATCACTCTCAGCCTGAAAATGATCATCAGGAGACAAATATCCCGGATGTCTCGACACACGGCGATAACGGGATCGCGCAGTCGATACGATGCTTATCTCACTAGGCTCAGGGTTTTCAGCACCCCAGTGACGCCTAATGGATAAGGGTAACTCTAAGTGCAGAAAAAGTGTCGTAGTCATAATCGGTTCTCCATCAAACCGTTGACGTAGAATCACGGTCACACGTCCAGCATACGTCACAGATTCACGATCGCCTCGTAGATGCCAAGCCAGAGAACCTCCATGAAATACTAGCTCTACGAATCCCAAAAATCTCAAGGCCGCCATCCTCACAATCAATCCAGAGGATATGGATGATCGGATGGTTCTTGATCGTAAACCGGTCGTCCGCTTGCTGATCTTCCTCCTCCTGGGTACAAGATCTCAAGGGGCTGATCCTCTTCCTCGAAGTCTTTACCGCGTAAAATAAATAAACAGAAAATGCATATAACAAAGAGGTAAGACAACATAAAATCATCACAACATGGCAAATAAGAAGACGACAAACAACATATATACAGTTCATGCAATACAAAATACTATAACAGAAAGAATAACAGATTAGAGTAAGATTTAGATATCATAACAACATATCACATCACGTATAAAATAAAAAGATAAGAATAAACAGATAAGATATAATAACCAAATATAGTAACAAGAACAGATAAAATAAACAAATAAAATACAGATAAACAATAAATAGATAAGATGGAAATAAATAGACATAGAGATAAATAAACAATATGACAAAACCCTACTCCATGGAGCTAAAGAAAACACAAGTATCAGAGAGCGGAATGACTCGTAAAATCTATTAGTACCACGGCTACCCAACCAACTATTGCGCGGTCACACGTTGCGTCTATAGCCCCATGACACAGGAATCCATCATCCAGGCGTGGTGTAGTTCACGGTCTCACGTTGTGGCACTACAGGCAAATGTACTACTAGATTTCACAAATCTCGATTAAATATAGTGCGTGTCGAGTACCATAGTGTGCTATCGGTTTACCACGGCCCAGCGGAGCTACCAACTGTCCACATGTGGGATCCCGTACACTAAAGTCTCCAAGTTCATTAGAACAATGAACCACACTACGTTTATCGCATCGACAACACGATGTGATTCGTCTCGTCAACCAATCCACCAAAAACTCGGCACACATAAATAGAAAGCCTGTACGGGTTCACATTTTCCCGACAGCAGATAAACTCTCAAAAGCCTGTACGGGTTCACATTTTCCCGACAGCGAAAGATTCTCAAAAATAATCTGTACGGGTTCACATTTTCCCGACAGCGAAAGATCCTCAAAATAATCTGTACGGGTTCACATTTTCCCGACAGCATAAAATAAATATAGTAACGGTCAATCGCGTAGAAATTTTATCGCGTTTTCATAATTCCGTCGTTTTTACAAACGTTTAAAAATCGGGTAAAGATATTTTTTTGTTTTTAAAATCGCGTAGCATTTTAAATACATTTTCTCAATCGCGTAGGATTTTCAAATCATTTTCTTATTCGAATGCCTTTAAAATTACTGTTTAAACAAACAGAAATAGTACTTAGTACATTTAAACTACGTAGAATAATTTTTCATACCGCATACTGTCTTTTGGATATTTTTGCTATCTTATTGGTTCATTTTTACTAAAAATTGACAGTATTTTGTTTAGAATATCATAATAATGGTTTCCTAAATTATCCATAAAATTTCGTTTATCTAAAACTTCAATCATATAACTTTAATTTTTTTGAAAACTTTCTAACATGCTTCAAAACCTAGAGTGAGCTATATGTTAGAAAACTCTCAAAATACTGTATTTCCTTCCTAATGACAAAATCATTAGTTTTAATTCTTTAAACTTAATTCTAATCCATTTGTTTCTTCAAAAATCATTATAGAAAATTTCTTTTTAACTTATATTGTCTCTTTTTGATTGAAAAAGGTTTGGAATTAAGTTTTAGAAATCATGATTACCTATATTGGCATGTTGGCCAAATTTCGTAAAATCCTTTCATTTGATTTCTAAAATGTCTTTCACCTTTCAAATCATATCAAATGTATTATATTGTCTAAGTTCATTAAATCATATTAGAAAATAATTGATAGGAATCAAATTAATCTTTTAGGCATGTTGGCCCAAAAATACTAAATCTTTACCATTTGATTTCTAAATGCATTTTCTTTGATCAAATCAATTTGAAACTCTCTTGATTCTCCTAGGTTAATTAAGTTACACTTTAGGAAAAATCAAGAGAACATTTTGGTCCTCCAACTTTGTCATTGCCGTGAGCTATTGGATTGTGCTCTTTGGAACACTCATGCAAATTTAAACATGTTATTCACATCCTATACATTATCATACAATTCTAACACATGCATTGTGTAACTCCCTCCCTAGGGTATCACATGTCTGACTCTCGACTCATAATCTGAAAATGTTTTCATAAAAGATTTGAGTTAAAAACGTGGGTTTAAAAAAAATTCTTTCTTGCTGAAATATAAACTTACTGTAATCCATAAGTATTACTGAAAATATATTTAAACTGATTCATATACAACATTGACACCAATTAATATTTCATAATTTAAAGAGAAATATAACATTAACAGACTCTTTTTTTTTTCAACAGTAGCAAACCCCATGACGGGTCCTACTTAATAGCACGGTATAACACTAACGTTAAAACTTAACATACTTATTCTGTTGTGTATCCATCTTGTTGCATCAGACATCTGTTCTACATCTGTTCTTTGTCAACACTGCACACCTTCGAGTCCTGAATGTCCACTCCTTATTGTTGTCACCAATCTCAGAGTATCCATCGCCCGTTATGTCTAAGACAACTCATTCTTTCTACTGTTTTAATTTTAACAATACAGACACAGCAAAACAACATAACAAAACAAAGAGGTGAGATCACCTACGCCAATACCAACATGGCAGCACAGAGATAACACAAGCAAGAATATTTTACAGGATATCATACCAAACTTCTAATAATATATTCAATATTAATCAACTATCATCATCCAATCATATATCAATCCAAGTATTCAAAACAGTTGTTATAGCCAATATCCCTCAATTAATATATCACACAGATATAAATGTTCAGATTATGCATGTACACAATACTCGATTTCCTACTCCATGGAGCTAAACTCGGGTCGGAGAAATGATCGAAAAGATCTGTCGGTACCACATGCCTCGACCACGTGCTATAATCCTCATTTTGATTTTGCACATCTAGCATATATACACGGCAGTCTTTATCGATCTTGATTAAGAATAGTGTCTCGGTCCGGATCATCGGTGTGTTGCATCGGTCTAACCTACGGGAAGAAGCGCGACCAACCACCCGTGTAGGCAACCCGCACCCCGATGCCCCCAAGGTCAACAAGTGACCTACACTACGCATATCGCACCCACTCAAGAGGTGTGTTTCTCCTAGGCAATCAGCCATATCCAGTCCTCATCGGACCATTCCAATGCATGTATAATGCACCAAATCCAATCATAGACATATATGTCATTTTCTCACAAACAGTGTATGGACACTGGTTCAACAGTAATCATACTGTACTTTCAACAGCGAAAATCATGTTATCACGTTTTCATAGTTGTAAAACACTTTTACCGTATTTTCACAATCGCGTAACATTTCTGTTACGTTTTCACAATCCAAAACTTTTCTCGTTATGTTTTCATAATACCATAACACTTCTTTTGTATTTTCATAATACCGTAACATTTTTGTTACGTTTTTAAAATTCCAAAACGTTTTTATTACGTTTTTACAATACCGTAACACTACTGTTACGTTTACAAAATTTTGTAACATTTCTGTTACGTTTTCAAAATGTTGTAACTCTTCTGTTGCACTTTTAAACCACGTACTAATTTTTAACGTTTTTCTCAATTGCGTAAAAACATACGTTTCTCAAATCGCATAGTATTTTTCCACTGTTTCAAAATCGCGTAACTTAAAAATCATTCTTTTATGTCACGTAAATTATTTTCTATCATTCTCAAAATATTTAAAATACTTTCCAAATCTCATAACAATGTTCTATCATTTTCACAATCACGTAAAAATATTCTATCACTATTCAAATCACGTAGTGATTTTTCAACAATATTTCAAATCAAGCGTAAAATTTTTAAACGCTTTCCAAATCATGTAGAAATATTTAAACATTTTCAAATCGCGTAGAAATATTTTACTGTATTTCAAATTATTTTTAAGATACGTAAAATATTTTTCAATATTTTTCAATCACATAAAATATTCCTCAATATTCCAAACATTATTTTGGACTTAAATAAATCAATATCATTTTTAACACATTGTTCAAAATTGCGTAGCTTAAAAATCACGTTTTTAAGATACGTAAAACATTTTTCATCACAATTTCATTACAGAAAATACTTCTTAACCTTCAAAAATTCCTCTTCAACTTTTCTCAAAATAATATAACTTTATATTTCATTTAATATATTTTCTTACTCAAGAAAATATTTTTCTACAGATCTTTACTCAAGAAATTCTTTTTCAAAATATACTTCGTAAATCACTTTTCCATTGATGTAAATCAACGTTTCAAAACTTAACATTTTTCTAACGTATTTCAAAACTTGAAAATAAGTTATACGTTAGTAAATTTTCAAAACACCATTATATTCTCCATTTTTCCCAAATCATTTCCAAACACAACCTTCTTCAAAATAAATTGAAGTTCGAAAACATTTTCGTTTACAAAAACTTGATTTTCTCAAGTGATAAACGCTCTGATTCCCTTTCCAAAATCCTTGTATTAAATCCAGTTACGTTTCCACTTTGAAATTCACTTTGTTCATAAAAATCAAGGCATTACAAGCCTTAAAAAAACGTGGACATGACTATTGAAACCATCAAATATTTTTCCTTTTAAATTGATATGGTTTTACACAAACAAAATCATTAAAAATCCTTTACAAAAACGTAAGACTCATAGTCTTTGAAAATCAAATCATTTGTTCATTTTCAATTTTTCACTTTCTTTGCAAATCCTTAAAATCATCATTGCTATTTCCATTTAAATCTCATGTTTAGTTAAACACTTAGAAACTTTTTACACAAAATAAATTAATAAAAATCTTTCTAAAAACCGTGTTCTTGTTCTCTTGAAAAACAAACCCTTTGTTTATTTTCCAAATTCTTCAAATCATCCATTTTCATCATTCATGAAAATCTTAAGTTATAAACACCTATGTTGAGGTGTCTTGTTCGAAATCCACCATGTTCTAAGTACTCAAAAATCAATTCTTTTGTTCTTAAAAATTTTCAACATGAACCCTAATCAAGGGCATCAAAACCGTAGCTCTTCCTTGGCTATTGGAGCCAAAAATCAATTTCCTTTTCACCATCAAGTCATGACATATACATATATATTTCATCATAAATAATATAAGCATACCATTAAAGCCATAAAAGCATGTATAGCATATCAAACATATCATCAAAGCTATAAAATCATGTAAAGCATATCAAGCATAGAAAATTAATCAAAGCTCATAAACACCCACAAATTAATTACATGACGATGGATATAAATCCTCACATGGATTCCACATCCATCAAATAAAATACCATCTCTCACCACCATGCTTGGTTGGTGAGATGGATCTCCCTCTTACCTCTTGAAGATCCTCCAAAGCTTCTTGATTTGTTTCTTTTTCCAAGTCCTTCATCACCAAGAGCTTCTCAAATACAAAACAAAATACATAGAAATTAGTATACTAAGCTTGATTAAGAGGAACCATGGATCAAACATGGCTTAGATCATGAAAAAGAGAGAAGAAAATGAAGTTTCCTTACACTTCACCATAAATACCCCATAATTTTGATATTGAAGAAACTCCTTGAAGATGAATGATTTAGAAGAAATCTTCAACATGAAAGTTGCTTAGAATATCATGGAGATTCAAGATCTAAGGTTGGATGAAATTAAAAGAGCTTGGATGGTGGTTTTAGGTAGTATGACCGAATGGTGTATTTTGAAGAACAAAGATTAAATTTTTGATTTTTGATAGAAACTTGAAGCTTGAATTTGAAGATCAAGATGAATGATTTTGGAAAAACTCATAACTAGAGATGTTCTTAGAATGATGTTTAGGTTGAGAAAATCAAGTTGGATGAAATTTTTGAGTGATGAAAGGTGCTCTTGGAGGGCTTGGCCAAAATCTAGAGAAGAAAGGAGATGGAGAGAAAATTTTCTAAGTTTCCTTCTTGAAAATGAATCAATGAAGACCAAGGAAGACAATAATGACTAAAGCATGCAATTATGGTCTTCCAAACTCCTTCATGCAGCACCAAATTCGTGGTCCCCCCTTCTTGCATTCTTCTTGAGTGCAAAAAAATCAAAAGTAAGCCATTATGATGTCTAACTTGACCAAGACATGCAAAATGACATAAAAGCTTGCTTTCTTTTCTCTAAACACTCCAAAACCATCACTTTCTCTTCATAATGCATTCAATAAAGTTGTCTTCATTATTTGCCACCATTTGAAACATTTCTAGCCATTGATTAATTCAATGGTTAGGATTTAGGTAGATTTTTAATTTTAGAAGACTAAATCTAGGCCATTGGATTTTTCTCCTTTAAATTCTAGCCATTAGATGTGTCTCCAAAATTAATGGTTAAGATTGCTCCTTCTAACTTTTAATCCAAGAGTCATGATTAGCCTTTGTCACTTTTTAAGACTAAATCTTCACCATTAATTAAATTTACATCTAATGGTCATAAATGGTCCTTGTTACTTTACAAGACCAAATCTCCACCCTTGATTAATTCTAAATCCAATGGTTATAAATGGTCTTTGTCATTTTTCAAGACCAATTCTACACCTTTGATTACATCTATGGTTGATATCAAAGCCTTCCTAACTAAGCTTATTCTCACACCATTGATTAAATCAATGGTTATTATCCAAGGCTTCTTTATTAAGTTTGTTTCTTAACCTTTGATTAAATCAATGGTTAATATTCAAACTAAGTATTCTCATCCAAGGGTATAAATCAAGTCAAGCTCTCTCTTTGTTGACTACGATATAATATTTATTCTTGTATTCTACAAATAATATTTTTTCTTGTATTTTTATTATCCGATAATTAAATACAAGACAATAAAATTTTAAAAACTCGCTTTCGGATTCAGGTTTAGTAAGATCCTGTCTCCGTCTAAATAAGTACAAATTTTTCTATGCGTAGAAAAATTTTTCACTTTGTGGGACCCACCTGGGCCCACGTATGGCCACCTGGGCCCACGTACATCTCGTGGGGTCCACAAACCATAAAAAATTCAAAATCACACATAAAATCACAAAAATTAGAAAATTCACAAATATCAAATCAGATTACGTAAAATAATTACCTAACGGTAAAAATTAAATTACGTAAAGTTTTTCCCGGCCCGTAAATTTTTATTTTCCTGACACGGAGTAAATCACTCAAAACGATCAAATACACTAACGAAATAAACAAAATAATTTTACAGTGCACAGAAATTACTAAACAGTGAAATTCTGTTAACTGTCAAAATTACTGTTTAAGAGATACGAAAATTTGGGATGTTACACATTGTATTTTTCTAACACATGCAATATATTTTCTAACACCTAAACCTAAATTAAAGCTTATAGACATGCAATCAAAAGCTAATAGACATGCAAAAATTATTACAATCACCAAACAAATAAGCTACTAACAAATACCACATAAACTACTAGCAAACATAAAAAAATTAACACATACACACCAAACAAAGACAACACCACCGAATCCTTATGGATTCTTCAAACATTACAAATCATTCCATCTTCTTACCACCACCAAGGGATGATAAGAATTGTCTTCCTCTTACCTTAAATGAAGACAAAAGGTTTGCTTTCACACCTCCTAGATCACGGTTTTCACCTTCAAAAATACCTAGAAATCTCAAACAAAATTTACATGTTACTATCCATTAAAAAGAAGCTAAACCATGGAGAAATCATGGCTTAGAACTTTGAAAAAGAAGAGAGGAAAGAAAAGCATGAAATTTCACCTTCTAGGTAAAACTTTCAAGGTTGGTTTCCAAGCCCTAAATGGAAGATTTTGAAGAAACTCCCAACTAGAAAGGTTCTTAGAATAATGTTTAGGTTAAGAAAACTTGGTTCGAAAATTTTTTGGATGGTTGGATGGTGTAGTATTGGTCTTGGCCGAATGGTTGGAGAAAAGAACAACAATGGTGGCTAGGGTTCTTGGAAGAGAGAGAAGAGAGAAAAGTGATGAAGATGAAGTGTTATTTTGGCCTTCCTTCTCCTAATGGCCGTAGCCTTCAAGTGGTCAAGGATGTGCATGGATTTGGCTTCATCCAAGCCATTGAATGCATCAAAGGTTAGGATTAAATCTTGCTTAACAAGCTTGATTGCTATTGGTTGGTTCATGATGACTCACATGCTGAGTCACACAAACTCATTTAATTTCTCATTGAGTCGGTCACTAGCCGAGTCACTGTTCTGGAAAGTTCTATCGCTAACGGTGATTAATTAAGCTACCGATCTAACTGTTTCTGCTAATTGTGGGTCCCGCAAAATATTTTAGGGTCCATTGTCACTAAATTATCTTGACTAATAAAATAATAATATAAAATTATTTTATTTGTGATTAAATCCTAAAAATTAAAAGATTATTTTTAGTCTCATTCAGAATCGGGTTAAGTAAGATCCCCCAATTCTAAATAATAAAATAAGATTTTCCCTAGCCCTAGGAAAATATTATTTTCCGCTCGAGCAAATCACACAAAAAATCCATATAAAATCACAGCACGGTATTTTC
Organism: Ormosia emarginata; assembly: GCA_029884605.1. NCBI lineage: Eukaryota > Viridiplantae > Streptophyta > Magnoliopsida > Fabales > Fabaceae > Ormosia > Ormosia emarginata. The sequence goes on from JAQQTP010000088.1 coordinate 75,094,089, forward strand.
GGACATTAAATCAAGAAGAAAACAATTAAAAACATCAAAAACAAAAAAAAAAAGACGTTCGGGACGTAACGGTCATTTTTTGTTTTTTCCCACAACGTAGGTAATCGTCCAAAACGTTCAAATAAAATATCCAAGAAGTATTATATATTTGTATATCTTTGAGAAAAATTAAAACAAAAATTTAGAAAAATTTTTATTTTACTGTCTCAAGCAATTACGTAAAACGATCAAATAAAATTTGAGCCTGTATTATCGTAATTGTTTTCATACAGAAATCGAGAACAGTAAAATAAGGACATAGCGGTCATTCACACAAAAGCATGAAAAACAGCAAACAGTACATTCAGAATATTTTCTAAAAATTGGGGCATTACATGTTTACTAATTAATATTTTCATGGAAGAATAAAATTGGATTGATTTGAAGAATATGAAAAATAAACAAAGGGTTTGTTTTTCAAGAGAACATGAACACAATTTTAGAAGGATTTTTATTGATTTATTTTGTGTACAAAGTTCCTAAGTATTTTTCTAAACATGAGTTTTAAATGAAAATAACAATGTTGATTTTGAGGATTTGCAAAGAAAGTGAAAAAGGATTTGCAAAGAAAGTGAAAAATGAATTTGAACAAATGGGTTTGGTTTTATGACCATAAGTCTTACGGTTTTGAAAAACAAAATTTAATGGTTTTGTTTTTGAAACCATATCAATTGAGAAGGAAAAATATTTGATGGTTTCAATAATCAAGTACTACGATTTTCGAAAACTTGTAATGCCCTGGTTTTATAAAACAAACTAATTTTTGAAGTGGAAATGTAATTTGATTTAATACAAAGAATTTGGAAAGAGAATCAGAGTATTTTATCACTTGGGAAATGAACTTTCATAAAAAGATGAAAAGAAAATAAAAAAAAGGGTTGCAAATTGTTTTAAGCCTCATTTTGTTTTAAAGAAAATTGATTTGGGAAAAATGAAAAAAATATAATAATTTAACGTCTTCTAACATATGAATCATTCTTTGGGATTTTGGAGAGTGATTTTGTGAAATATATTTTGGAAAGGTTTTCTTAAAAGAGAAAATGTGAAAAATGACATTGGAAACGATATTGAGTTTTTGAAAGTCCAAAATAATATTTGGAATATTGAGGTATATTTTACGTAGTTTTCAAAATGACGTTTGGAATATTAAAGAATGTTTTGCGTATTGGAAAAATAATGAAATTATGGTGAAAAACGTTTTACGTATCTTAAAAACGTGATTTTTAAGCTACGCGATTTGAAAAATGTTTAAGTATTCCTACGTGACTTGAAAAATGTTTTAATATTTCTACGTGATTTGGTGTATGTTTAAATATTTTACGTGATTTGAAATACCTTTGAAAATCACTACGTGATTGAACAATAATAGAATATTTTTACGTGATTGTGAAAATAACAAAAAATCATTATGTGATTTGAAAAGTGTTTTAAATATTTTGAAAATAAAAGAAAATGATTTACGTGACACGTGACGTAAAAAAAAGATTTTTAAGTTACGTAATTTTGAAACAGTGGAAAAATATTATGGGATTTGATAAACGATATTTTTACGTGTTTAAGAAAAACATTGAAAAATTAGTACGTGATTTAAAAGTGCAATGTGAAGAGTTAAAGATTTTGAAAACGTGAATGTGTTACGGTATTATGAAAATATAACAAAAACTTTTTAGAATTTTGAAAACGTAGAATGAAGTGTTACGGTATTGTGAAAATATAACAAAACGTTTTAGAATTTTGAAAAACGTAATGAAGTGTTACGATACTTGAAAACGTAACAAAAACATTTTTGGAATTGTGAAAACGTAACGGAAATGTTGCCAATTTTGTAAAAACACGGCGAAAGTGTTTTATAACTATGAAAATGTGATAACATGATTTTACTGTTGAAAATACAGTATGATTACTGTTGAAGCTTGTGATTGGTATTATACCTGTGATTGGTATTTGGTGCATTATACATGCATTGGAATGGTCCGATGAGGACTGAATATGGCTGATTGCCTAGGAGAAAACACACCTCTTGAGTGGGTGCGATATGCGTAGTGTAGGTCACTCGTTGACCTTGGGGGCATCGGGGTGCGGGTTGCCTACAATGGACAAAGTGAGTCGCTCTCATCAGTAACCGTAGGTTAGACCGACGCGACACACCGATGATCTTGACCGAGACACTATTCTTAATCAAGATCGATAAAGACTGTCGTGTATATGCTAGATGTGCAAAAATCAAAATGAGGATTATAGCACGTGGTCCGAGGCATGAGGTACCGACATGATTCTTTTCGATCATTTCTCCGACCCGAGTTTAGCTCCATGGAGTAGGAAATCGAGTCTTGTATACATGCATAAACTGAACATTCATATCTGTGTGATATATATTAATTGAGGAATATTGGCTATGACAATTGTTTTGAATACTTGGATGATGATGATGATAATGCTGAAGGCATTATCATAATAGTTGATTAATGTTGATAGCATGATTTTAATATTGTATCTGTGTAATAACCATAATGATGATGGCATGATTGTAATTATGATAACTGTATGATATTGTTGTTTGTGTTATCTATGTACTGCCATGTTGGTACTGGTGTAGGTGATCTCACCTCTTTGTTATGTTGTTTTTGCTATGTCTATATTATTAAAATTATACAGTAGAAGGAACGAGTTGTCTTAGACATAGCGGGTGACAAATACCTCTACGTTTGGAGACAACACCGGAGAATGACCTTGCCGACAGTGTTGAAATGGAAAAAGATGTTTGAGGACAAGGAACAGACATAGAACAAATGTTTGATGCTTCAAGATGGACATTCCGATGGACACTCTGAGATTGGGGACAACAATAAGGAGTGGACATTCATGACTCGATGGGGAGCAGTGTTGACAAGGAGTAGAGTTCTGATGTATCAAGTTTGATACAGGAGAAGGAACAAGTATGTTAAGTTTTCATCGTTAGTTTTACACTATGCTATTAAGTAGGACCCGTAATGGGTTTGCTACTGTGGAAAAAGAAAGAACAAAAGAGTCTGTCAATTTATATTTCTCTTTAAATTGTGTGTCATTATTGGATAATGAGTAATTGAAATATGATTACCTAATATTTTCAGTAAATTTACGTGTCAGTAAAGAAAGAAGTTTTTTTTAAACCAATATTTTTTATAACTCAAACTTGTGTGAATTTCTTTTCAGATTATGAGTCGGGAATCGAAAATGTGATGCCCTGGAGAGGATGTTACATACCACACATCTAAATCAATAGCTTTAATACAAATTTTCATCATTTCTTTCCAATAGCCATAATCATCTACATTGAAATAGGAGGGTCTATTTATAGAAAAACTTTCAGAAGAAAAACCATTTGAAGCCATCACTTCTCTTGAAGCTGCTAAGCTCTTTACATAAGAGTCTAGCTCTAATACCACTTGTTACCAAGTCACCTCAATACTTAAGAGGGGGTGAATTGAGTTTATAAAATATTTTCACAAATCTCTTTAAAAATAGTTGAAGCTATTAAATGATAGAGATGAATGGATAGATAAGATAAAATCCTTTCACTCATATATAAGACAACCAAACAAGATAGTATTCAAGTAATGCTAATAAAATAGTGCATAATAGTAAAGAGTTGAGTTTAGAGAATTAAACACAAGGTTTATCCATCAATCCCCTTGTGGCCTACGTCCAGTCCTCAAGTAATCACCTGTGATTTTTCACTATATCTTCAAGCTTCAACAGGTGCTTGATGACCTTTACAAACTTGAGAACTCAAAACACCTTGGGATACCTCACCCTTTATGCTTGAGCCTCTTCTTTTAAGGGATAACTCACCCTCTCTTTTATAGATTATACAATGTATGAGTGATAAGAAACTATCTCAAGAGTGAATAATACAAATTAAAAAAACAATGGGTATCAAGGATTCACACTTATAATGCCCAAAATAGAGGATTGATTGAAAATGATAGTAAAACTCGTATTAATGCTCAACCAAGGTTTTCAGATGGATTGTCTAACTTCCATAAATGCCCAACAACTTATATTTATAACCCATTAAAGAAAAGAGTTGTTAGAGAGATGGTTGGGAGCATTAATAGTAGCAAACTATCCATTGTTGCTTTTTCTAGACGTGGCCTTTATTCAAATAACACGTTTGTTATTCGAATAAGGCTATAAATAACATGTAGAAGAAAAGCTCTCTGGAACACATTATTTGAATAACATTCTCGTTATTTGAATAAGCCTTATAGAATCTGTTTTCTGAAATAGATGTTATTTGAATAACAACATGGTTATTCGAATAAACCATTTAAAATCAAGTTTATGAAAAACGTGTTATTCAAATAACATGAGTGTTATTCGAATAAGCTAATTGAAAACTGAAGTGCCATTACTCATTTTAAATGTTTATTTAAATAAAATAGGGCTTTATTCAAATAAAGCCTAACTAGATGGAATTCTTGGCTTCTCTGACTTGTGTTGTTCGAATAAGAGGACCCTTATTCAAATAAGCCATATGAAAAACGTTTTGTTCGCTTTTAAACAATGCCAAGTAATTCCAAATGATCTTATAAGCTTTTAGTCACCTAAAATTTGTTTCTTTGGAAACCAAAAGCCATTTTGAAGCATTAAAACTAGTGTGCTATTTAGGTTCTTTGAAAAACGAGTTTTAGGACTTTAGTGTGAACCATATTGTACCTTTACAAAATGATCTAAGTCCTAAAAACTATTCTTGAAGGTCTTGGACTTGATCTTGCAACATCTTCATGTTTGTTATCATTAAAACAAAGTCTTCATGGGTCAATGGCCAATTATATTCTCTCCCTTTTTGATGAAGACAAACAACTATTGAGAAAAGAGTTAGTTTCATAAATTGGAATACACAATGTCATAAGAGAGACTTACTCTCCCTCTTGTCTGTAAGAGGTGCATTAAAATTAGAGTTATACACAGCTCCCCTTTACTTTTAGAATTCCAAGATCCATTTTAAATTCACTTGACTTTTCTCAAAACATTCTCAAATTATGAGAACTCTAGCTTTTTCTATCTCTTTTGTCATAATAAAAAAGATGAGCCAAGAGAAAGCCAAAGCAAGCAATTTAATATCCAATTAAAGTCCATAGGATATATTCAATTGTCATATTAATAGTTTTAGCAAAGATATATTCCAATAATAGGCTTAGAATTTGCATAGACATTAAATAATGCAATTGTCATTTTATTCATTCAAATAAAGAGTTATCCAATACAATTTCATTATCATCAAAATCATTCAAATACAATTTCATAATAAACCAACCAATTACATTGTATCAGTGACATCAAAACAAAGAAACTAAGATCCTACAAGCTATGGATCCTAAAATAGGCATCTAGCGGAGGAAAAGGGGATCTAGGTGCTCTATCAGATAGCAAGTCCTTTATAGCAGCCTGTTTGCGCTCTATTGCTTCAATTCTATCTAAGATGGAGGCTGAGGTGTGCTCCATATAAGTACGGTTGTCGAACAAGGTTGCCATGAGCTGCTCAAGGGTGACTGGACCACCAGTAGGAGCAATAAGGGCAACATCAGGAGCATTAGCATCAGGGGTAGTAGGGGCATCAGCATCAGGGGCCTCTTCATTCTTACCTTCTTCCAACTCACAGGGTACACCCACCCTTCACTAGAAGTGTTGACCATCTTCATCTTTTTGAGGGTGTACTGCCCAAAGATGTTGAAGTGCATCAACTCTGTGGTATGTTCCGTTTCCACCACTTGGGGATAATCCTTCAGAAAAGCTATGATTAGAAGAGCGTAAGGCAACTCAACCTTTTTCTTACACTTGGCCTTCATCATATATTTACTGATGAAGTTTGGCCAAATTATTTTGAAGCCCTTCCTTAGGATCCACATCATGAAGATGTCATCCTCTGTCAGATAGGTGTAATTACCACCACAAGGGGCAAGGATGTATGCATAAGCGTAATACAATAGCCTATCCTGATTCTTCAGCATCCCTCCCTTTAAGCCAACCTTGGGGACCACTGTGCCAAGTTTGGTGATCAAGGAAATGGCTTCATCCATCTTGTACTCCAGAGGCCAACTTTCTTGCTCGATTGCAAGGCCAGAAGCATGTATACCAAAATTTGCCAACCACTTGGCAGGGGTGATCACAACCTGCTGACCCTTGACCTCAGAAATGATGTTTGGACCATCCAACTTTAGATTGCAATAGAACATCTTCACTTAATCTGTAACACCCTTGTGGGGATGTCACATTTATGAATGCAATAAAATAAAACCTTACCCAAGTTATAAAACATTTGATACATAATTAATATGAGTTGTAAAATTTTTCCTTTTATATCTAATAACCTCAAATAAAATAACACGGAACATAAACAACTATTATCACACATATCATATACATATAATTTTGTCTTAAGTTATACAAATAATTTACAACTACAAAATATTTAAACAAAACAGTAAAGAGTTAATATACAATACAACAACATAAAGTGCCCAAGTGCACATCATAGATCCCTAACCCTCCGAAGGATCACTCTCAGATGAAACCTCGGGTGAAAGGAATCCGGGATGTCTCAGAGCTTTACGTACAGGAGTTCGCACTGTTGACACTATACTGATCTCACTAGGGGTACAGAAAAGTCCTTCTTAGTGATGCCTCAGATCCAACGGCATCTCCAGATGTAAGTACAGAGTAGTAGTAAAAACTGGCATAGCATCAAACTCTCCTCGTAGGGACACAGTCAGACATCCCAAGTATATCACCGATCCTCGATCCTCGCGTAATCGCCAAGCCTCTAAACCTCCGTGAAACTCAAGTCTCACGAAACCAAGAAATCCCAGCAACGCCATACTCACCAGTCAGTCTAAAGGATATGGATGATCGAAAGGCTCGCACTCGTCGAACTGATCACTCGTCTGTTGTTGCTCCTCCTCCTCAGGATACATACAATCTAAAGGTTGTTCCTCTTCCTCAAACTCTTTATAAGCAAGAATAATAATACAAAAACAATATATATAGAGAGGTGAGATAATCATACATCAATACCAGCATGGCCAATAAGAAAACGACAATACAACAGATATCACAATTTAATACAATAAAGTATACCATAACATCATAAATAATAACACAATTTAACACAAAAACTTAATACAACAGTATCATATAATATCACAAGTAATAATATTATGATGCATGACACAAATGCAAATGCAGTATGACTCATTCCTACTCCATGGAGCTAGACACAGACATCAGAGAGAATGACCCGTAAAGATTTATCAGTACCTCAGGCTACCCAACCAAACTATTCCACTGTCTAACGTCGTGTCTATAGCCCACAATCCAACGTCGTGTAGTAGTACACAGTCCAAAATACGTCGTGCACTACAGGCATTATACTAAACAGTCTTTACAAGATCTTGATTAAGTATAGTGTGTGTTAAGATCATTAGTATGTTACCAGTTACCACGACCCAGAGGAGCGACTAACTATCCACATGTGGAATACTCCACACACTAATGCCTCCAAGTCCACACAAGATGAACCACACTACACTTATCACATTGACAACACGGTCTAATTCGCCTCGTTAATTGATCGCCAATATCAACCAAATTGGCACAACTCAATGCATGAATAAGAACAATAATTACCAAATTACCCTTAGTCAAGATATTCTCATATTTACAAAAACACCCTCAATCTAAAAAATTCCATTATATAGTGCGTCACCACTTGACAGTAGCATATCTCAACATGTCCGGGTCCACCACTTTGGCCCGACAGCAAAACTCACTGTTTCAATTAATCGCATAAAAATTTTATCGCATTTTCACAATCTCGTCGCTTTTACAAATGTTTTTAAATCGCATAATTATATTTTGCTATTTTTAAAATCACGTAGTGTTTTTAAATCATTTTCTCAATCGCATAAGATTTTTAAATCGTTTTCTTAACCGAAAAGCTTTAAAATCTCTATTTTAAAACTGCGTAAGCTATTTTTAATACTTTTAAACTACGTAAAATATTTTCCTTACATTATTATAAAACGTTCTCTTTTATTTGTCTGTTTTTAATAAATTTTGACAGCATTTTGTCTATAAAATCTATTAAAAATGTGCTTTCTACGTTTTACCTTTAAAAATTCCTTTGGTTAGTTGATTACTACTAAATACACTTTGAAAATTACTATCATGCTTTAAAACTCAAAGATAAGTATTTTTCAAGAGTTTTGTTTATTTTCCTTCTATGTTATATTTCTAATAAAAATTAGTTTACTTCTTTAAATTTTAAAAATCCCTTGCAAATGTATTCTTTTTAGGTTAAACCTCTAGTCTACACTTAGAAAATAAATTTTGGATTAATTACACATTAAAATGGCATTTTGACCGAATTTCACAAAACTTTGGCATTTGATCTTTGGATCATTTTCTATCTTCTAAATCATTTTGGAATTCATTAATTTACCTAATTCCATTAAATCCTTCCTTTAGAAAATGGTTGAGAACATTTTGGTTCTCTTTTCTTGTTGAAGCCGAAAGCTCCTTGGTTGTGTTCGTTGGAACACTCATACAAATCTTACATTTTATTCACATCCTAATTAATAATCATGCATATATCAACACATGCAATATATTTTAAAGCTTATAGACATGCATACAAACAATATCAAACACAAGTAAGAAAGCATTTAAACAATCAAACAAGTGAATCCTTATGAATTCTTCACACACATACAATCCATTTTCTCATCATCACACTTGGTTGATGGGATTAAATCTCCCTCTTACCTTTAAGGAAGATAAAACCTTCTACTCTCCTTCCTAGTTGATTTCGTGGCCCTCCAAGAATCCTAAAAGATCTTAAACAAAAATTTAAAGAGTTATAACTATAGGAGAAAAATACAAACCATGGATCAATCATGGCTTAGAACCTTAGAAATGAAGTTAGAAATGAAAAATAAGGAGTTTCACCTTGTAAGAAAAATCTCCAAAGAAATTTTCCAAGCTTAAGATGAAAGATTTTGGAAGAACTCTCAACTAGAAATGTTCTTAGAATTGTGTTTAGGTTTGAGAAAGTAGGTTGGATAAAATTTTAGATGGTTGGATGGTGGTGTATGGTGTTTGGCCGAATGGTCTTCAAAGGAAACAACAATGGTGGGTTTTGTTTTAGAAGAGAGAAAGTGTAGGTTAAGTGATAGTAAGAATTGAGAATGAAGAGCAAAATGGTCTCCTTTGCCTAATGCATAGCCGTAGAGCTCACTAAGCAGGTGGCCTCCTTTGTTGACTCCTCCTAGCCTTAGATTTGATCAAGGGTTGATATCAAAGCTTGGCCTCCAAGCTTGTCTTTCATTGGTGCATAAAAACCTAGTCACTAAGTGACTAAGCTCTTCTTGAAGCTTCTTGAAAGCTCTTGGCCGAATGGCCTCTTAGGAGAGCAAACTAAGTTTATGATCCATTTGGTCTTCTAGTTACATTTAGGTGCATTAAATTAATTTGTTTAGTTACTTGCCTAACTAGATAGTTACTTAAGTTAACTAGGTTAGTCTTGATATTTTGATATCATTGTCTAACTAGAACTTAACTAGATAGCTAAGTAGGTTACTTCACTTAGTTACTACATAAGCCTTCTATGCTAACTTAGTTAGGTTTTCAGCTAACTTGGTTAAGCTTTCTAGTCTTAATCTAACAAGTCTAACCATTTTTGTGGACTTGATTCCTATTGGTCTAGAAATGTCAAGCCTACATTGTTGACTTGTTTCTATTGGATTAGAATTTAATTTAGCCAGAAACGTTAACTGCTTCTCTAAACGTGGGTCCCACAGACTTTTCCGGATCCATGATCGTTTAGAGCAGATTTCTACTGTTTTTGAGACAAAGTAAGAGTCTTGTCAAATAAAATAATATTATAATAATATAAAATTATTTTATTACACAATTAAATCCTAAAAATTAAAAGATTAACAACCATATCACTCGGAATTGGGTTTAGTAAGATCCTCCAACTCCGAATAATTAAAACAAGATTTCCCCGGCCCGAAAATTATTATTTTCTTGACTCAGAGTAAATCACACAAAATACTCAAATATGAACACAAAATAGTCAAATAAATTTTATAACATACAAAAAAATATAAAACAGTACAATTAGGAAAAAATGGTAATTTATCCAAAAGTTGGGGTGTTACATGATCAGGATAGATCTTGTCCTTGTGGTAACACAACTATAGCACACCCTGGTGATTTAGAGTATCCAAGAAGTCAAATCCTTTTTTTTCTCAAACTAGGGGAGATCTATGTGCTTGGGTTGCACAAGATTCCTGGAGATGAAGCTCTTCCTAAAGCGAGCATGATCTTCTTTGTTGGAGGAAAGCCTACGAAGGTCGAGGGGATTGTTGGTGGGAGCAGTTTTAGTGCATGGGCGTTTGGAGGAAGAGGCCATAATAAGGGTTTGGTGTTTGGAATGAAGGAAGAGGGAGAGACGTGAATGGAGGTAAAAAATGGAGGGTTGGGTGATGGGAGCATGAGGTGCAAAGTGTAGAGAATAGAGGAAGAAGAAGAGAACTTGTTAAAATGAACGTGGGCATGCACATATATATATATATATATATATATATATATATATATATATATATATATATATATAACCCATGTTTTTATTTGAATAAAGCATGCATTTTTTGAATAAAATCATGGTATCTGAAAGGTTTGGCACTTTTGCCAAGCGTTATTCGAATAACACAGCTCCCAAGCTTGGCTTCTGCCAATCGTTATTTTAATAACAACAAGGTTATTCGAATAACACAACAAAGAACAGATTACAAACGTTTTTGTCAAACATTATTCGAATAAGGTTATTTTTATTTGAATAAAACTTATAAAACAACAATCAACAAAACACTTCTATAAAGTGTTATTCGAATAAGACTTCCCTTATTCGAATAAGACATGCGAAACAACATTTCTTAGGAGTTACTAGAAACTCTTATTCGAATAAGAGACCTCTTATTCAAAGAAAACTAAACGAAATGCAGCAGTAGGAAAGCTTAAAAACCACCAAATTGGAGGAGGATTCTTACCCAACTTGTGAGGTACCTGCAAAATAAATTTAAGGGAACCTCCTATGCTCAAGTTAATAATAATTCAAGAGAAGTAAATCAATGATAAAGCAATAAATACAAGTATTCATTTATATGCATAATTGATCAGTTATGCCTAATTCTCTTCTTATGTAAAAGAATGCATCTTTTGCCAAAGGCTTAGTAAAAATATTAGCTAGTTGTTTAGTGGTTTCAACAAACTCAAGCATGCAATCACCTTATTGCTATGTACTTTGTACTTGAGTGCAAAATGGGATCTTTAGAAAAATTGATTGCACTAGTGTTATCACACCTTATAGGGATGTGATCAAGTTCAAGACCATAGTCTAGAAGTTGTTGCTTCATCCAAAGGATTTGAGTATAACAACTCCCAGCTGCAACATATTCAGGTTCAGTTGTAGACACTGCTACGCTATTTTGTTTCTTGCTATGTCAAGAAACTAGTGAGTTTCCAAGCAAGTGGCATGTCGCACTAATGCTCTTCCCAACCAATTTGCATCCAACAAAATCAGAATCATAATAACCAATTAGGCTACATATGGCACCCTTAGGGTACTATAAATCCATTTGTGAAGTGCCTATTAGATATTTCATTATTCTTTTAACAACACTTAAGTGTGATTCTCTAGGATTAGCTTGATATCTAGCCCACATGCATACACTAAACATAATATCTAGTCTACTTGCTTAAGATAAAGGAGTGAGTCAATCATACCTCTATACTTTGTAATTTCTATAGGTTTACCTCTTTCATCATTGTCCAAATAGTAGGAAATGATAATTGGTGTATCCATATGCTTGGAATTGTCTATTCCAAACTTTTTGAGCAACTCCTTGCAATATTTGAATTGGCTTATGAAAGTTTCTTCCTTTATTTGCTTGATTTGGAGTCCAGGGAAGAAGTTGAGCTCACCCATTATAAACATCTCAAATTTATTTTGCATAATATTGGCAAATTCCTTACAAAAAGAGTTATTTGTAGCACCAAATATTAATATATTTGAACAAGAAGTATGTCATGCTTTTTATGCTTGATAAAAAGAGTAGTGTCAACCTTTCCCCTAGAGAATCCTTTTTCCAAAAGAAACTTGCTCAACATTTCATACCAAGCCCTAGGAGCTTGTTTTAAGCCATACAAGGCCTTTTTCAATTTAAAAATATGGTTAGGCAGTTCAAAGTTTTCAAAACCAAGAGATTGTTCCACATACACCTCTTCTTGTATAAAACCATTTAAGAAAGCACTTTTGACATCCATTTGAAAAAGTTTGAAAACCATGATGCATGCATATGCAAGTAGCATTGTTATGGCTTCTAATCTAGCTATGGGAGCATATGTTTCTTTATAATCTATGTCTTCTTCTTGATTATAACCTTTAGCAACAAGTCTAGCTTTATTTCTTATTATTAAGCCTGTTTCATTAAGTTTGTTCCTAAAGACCCATTTGGTGCCAATTATGGGATGATCATTGGGCCTTAGAACTAATTCCCAAACTTGATTTCTCTCAAATTAGTCTAGTTCATCTTGCATAGCCAAGATCCAATGTTCATCATTAATGGCCTCATCTATGTATTTAGGTTCAACTTGAGAGACAAAAGTCATATGATTACATGCATGTTTAAGAGAGTTACGAGTAGTTACCCCTTTTGATGCACCACCTATCACCTTATCAAGAGGATGATATCATGATGTCCTCCATTCCTTAGGTAGGTCTATGATTTCTGAATCCTCTTGCCTTGGGGGATTAAATGGTCTCTCTTTTTACTTCTTGGATTCTTTCTCTTGATTCTCCAAATGTGTTTTTGCCAAGATTTCTGCAACATCATCAACAAACTCTTTTCTTGGCCCATTTGGGTTAGTTTCTTCAAAAGTAACTTGTATTGATTCCTCAAATAGTTCTCTTACCTAGGTTATCTTTTCCATTGTTTAAAACAAAGCATTTGCAACCAAAGACATAAAAATGGGAAATGTTTGGTTTCCTTCCTTTGTATAGTTCATAGGGGGTTTTCTTTAAAATTGACCTTATTAGAGCTCTATTCATAACGTAACAAGCAGTACTTACTGCATCTGCCCAAAAATACTTAGGAAGGTTTGTTTCATTGAGTATAGTTCTTGCTAACTTTTCTAAAGATCAATTTTTCCTTTCAATCACTCTGTTTTGTTGTGGAGTTCTAAGAGCAGAAAAATTATGTTCAATGCCATTTTCATTTCAAAACAATTCAAATTAATGATTTTCAAATTCCCCACCATGATCACTTCTTATGGATGTAATGCCATAATTTTTCTTATTTTGAATAACTTTTGCAATTTTTCTAAATGCATGAAAGGCATCATTCTTATGAGCAAGAAATTGAGTCCATGTATATCTAGAGTAATCATCCACAATCACAAAAGCATAGTAGTTACCCCCAAAGCTCATAGTTCTTGATGGTCCAAAAAGATCCATGTGCAAAAGTTGTAGAAGTCTAGTAGAAGAAACAACATTTTTAGCTTTGAAAGAAACCTTTACTTGTTTACCCTTTTGACATGCATCACAAACTTTATTTTTCTCAAATTTGAGTTTTAGAAGACCAATTACTAATTCTTTAGAAATAAGTTTACTTTTATGATCCATATGACTGTGAGCAATTCTCCTATGACATAGCCATGAATCACTTTCTTTACTCATACGATATCTTGCACTTTGAGAGGTAATATCATCAAGATTAATCATATATATGTTATCAATTTTGTGACCAACAAACTTGACTTGCTTATCATCCTTACCTTCAATTATGAAACAATTAGAGTCAAAGATAACTTTATTTCCTCTGTCACATAATTGACTTATGCTTAGCAAGTTATGTTTGGATCCTTCTACATACAAGACATTATCAATAGAAGTAGAGGAATTCTTATCAACTTTTCCAACTCTAAGGATCCTTCCTTTGTTGTTGTCCCCATATGTGACATGACCATACTTCTTTAGTGCAACGAAGGAGAACTTGGAGCCATCACCCGTCATGTGCTTGGAGCATCCACTATCAAGATACCAACTTTATCTCTTGGACTTCAAGCACACCTACAACACACCTTCAAATTTTAACCTTTGGTACCTAAATTTTCTTGGGTCCTTGTGTGTTAGATTTAGGCAAGGTGCCTTTAGGAACCCAAAAGCTTGTATATGGTCTTAGAGGTACTATTATACTTGTATAACATGTCAGTTAAGTTTTGTGACAAACTGAGTTCGTTGAGGTACTTAGTTACAACTCAGAAGCTGAAAAATAACTTAAAATGACTCAGTTAGTAGAATAAATTGCTAAGTTAAGGGAAATAAACCTAGAGAGTTTGTTTCTAAGTCACAAATAAGGTGGATAAGGTGTAGTTAAAATTTGAGAATAATTCGAATTAGTTTGATATTTTTAGGTATACTGGTTGTGCGTTTTAATGTCGAATTGACACCCAGCAGATATGAAAAAATAAGATAATAGTGAAACAAAAATTTTGATGAATCCCAATATCTATTTCAAAGTTGTTGGGAGTTGGAAAACTTGATTTAACTAAATTTAAGTGTCCTTAGCAGATATGAGTTTTAGCACAGAAACTTAAGTTAGACTTTTTTCCAAATTTCCTCCATGTCCCTATCTCATTTTCTCTCTTATCGCCTCCCACGGCAGAAACAAACCAGAAAAGAGAGAAAGAGAAATAGAAACCAAAGAAAGAAAGAAAGCAAAAGGGGAGAAAAGGGGGAAAAACAAGAGGATTAAGAGGAGAAGCTCAAGGACAAAGGCCAGCTTCAAGATCTTCATCGTCTCCATCTTTGTAGCAACTTGAGGAGCTTGAGGTAGGGGTTCTCCAACCTTCAATCTCATTCTTTCGTCATCTTTTCCATTGAATGAGGTTAGGTCACCTAGATGGAGAAATTGGGTTTGAGATGCAAGAATCCACTTTCCTTGTTAGTTATTGCTTCTTTTGATGAAATTGAGTTAGTTTCACTCTATTGTGATTTGTGCCTAAACAAATCAAGAAGTTCCATAAGTTGGAATATAGAAACCAGGTTGTGATTTTGAGCATTAATCCAAGTTTAAGTGAATTAAGGAGTTGGTTTTAGTGTTTAGTGATTTTAACATGATTAGGGTTGGAAAACATTTAGAATCCAAGATTGGAATGTTAAAAACAGATTTGGAGCCAATAGAATAGTGGCTTGATTCTGCATAATATTCTACAAAATTGACCATGCCTAGGCATAGCTTTATCATACCTAGGCATGGACTAATCAGTTTTTTGGTCCAAGCGAGGTAGAGAGCACCACGTCTAGGCATGAGACAGGACATAAGCCACGCCTATGCGTGGGAGAGTCACGCTTAGGTATGAGTTCTAGGATTTTTCAAGAATGTTATTCTTGATGTTTGGGAGTTCCTTACTAGTTAGGATCATTCTTATATGTTTTCTTGAATGTATTGGGACACTTTTAGGGATATTTAAAAGAGGAAACAACCCTTTAGTATGGATGAGAGAGTTTAGACCTTTGTGCATCCAATAGTTAAGGATTTGCCATAGGTAGGTATCTAACACCCTAGGCACTTATTGTTGCATTAGATATCACACAAGATGTAATGAGTTAGGGTTATAGATACGAGTGTACTAGAATGAATTAGCAGCATTCACTCTGCTTAGTTGGTAAAGGTATGAGCCTTAGGATATCCAAGAGTAGTGGATTACTTTGGATGGGCACCTAGAACCTTAAGCAACAAAGTATTGCAAGTACTAACCACTCTTGTATTACTTTCACTCGAGTGGAGTGAAGTTTGTGTATTTAGCTCCCAAGCAGGGATGGTTGTGTACTAAGTTCTCTAGTTAAGTGAGATCTCGTGCATTGTTAAATACACAATAAGATGAATTATGACTTGAAAGCTTCTCATATTCATTGAGTATAGCAGAAACATGCTTAACTCGTTAAATAGTATAGCTGAGTTGGAGATGCATGTAGGAAGAGAGTTACTTCCTTGAATACTAAGTTAAGTATGGAACATCAAGTAGTTAGGTATTCCAAGAGTTAGGAGTTACCTAAAACAAGTATTTGGAACCTTGAGCACTCTAGCGTGACACAAGTCACTATAGGTAGTGCAATAGCAAGGAGAGTCAGATACAAATGAGAGAGGTATATTTTACTCATCCTGATGCTCGAATTACTCACCTGCAGTACAATTAAGTGAAGTGTGCAAAGATTCAAAGAAGTGCTCATTTGAATCCATAAGTTGGGTCAACATGGTGCATTAGTTAAGATAGACTCTCTCATAAGAATGAGTTAGGTCTATGAGCAAGATTACAGTTTTTCCTTTGTTTTAGGTAGGACCAGGATGTGATAAGTTCACTCATTACCTTAGCAAAAATTCGTGGAACCAGAGTTTCCTAGAATGAACAAGTAGAGGCAGGGTTAAATTGTCGGCTTTGCAAGTACAATTCAGTTGTATGGGCAATTGTCTGTTGCTATTGACATAAGCGATTGTATGGATTGTTGCTTATGTTAACAGATGTAAGCTATCAGTTTGACTATTCTACTAGGTATTGTGCAGTTATCAATTGTAGTGGAGGAAACTCCTATGATAGTAATTATAGATAATGTTATACGGTTGTATGGGCAATCGTACAATGTTAAGTTTGGCTTAGTTATGTATGTAGTTTACATAGTTATTATGCCATGAAATATATGTTTATTACTGAGAATTTTTATGTTCTCACTCCTTTCTATGTTTTCATGGTAGAAGCAAGTCAAGGACCGTCATAGAGTAAGAAGTTCAAGAAACAAAAGAACTAGTGTAGTATAGTTTTACTTGTTTCTTATTTAGACAAAGCTTATGTATATTGTTTATATTTGCTTTGTAGTTATATTCAGAGGCATGTATTACAATAAGCCCTTTTGTGGCTAAGGTTGTATATATATATATATATATATATATATATGTATATATATGTATGTATAAGTTTAAGTTTTTTCGCATTCTCTCAAGGCTTTCTATAATGACTTATATGGTCATTATAGATATATTAGTAGTTAGTTATGTAGTAAGTGACGTAGATAGTACTGTTTATCTTGATCTATTTAAATATATCAAGATATCTATCCTAGGGTGTTACACTTTCCTCCCACAATGAAAGCATTTGATAAAGGGGCTACTTGATGTACTTGAGAAAACAAAGAAATTTTTATAAGACTTTTGTTGGTTATAGTGATTATAACCCAACCTGTCTTTTTGAAAAACATATCTTTGCTTCCCTAGTAACACATTCAAGTTGTCTCTTCCAAAGGTAAATTTTGCTAGAATATTTTTAAAATCCGCAATCTCCTTTTCAAAAGATTTACATGGCGAGCAAGGTAATTGAATGGATGCATTGTCATGTGAGGAACAAGTTATGTATGATGAATTAGCATCAATAAGTCCTAGAGTCTCGTTCTCAATTTTGAGTTCATTAATCTCCTTGTTTAAAATAGAAACTTTGTTTATCAATAAAGAGATTGTTTTATTGGAAGATAAAACTATTTTTGTGAGCCTCAAGGATTCATCACACATTTCTTGAAAAGCATCTTGTAATTCACTATAGGAGGGTGAAGAGTCTAGGTTAGAAGAAGTTATCTCAGTGTCACTCGCCTTTCATTCTTTTCCTTAAGCCATGAGACATAGATGGGCTTCCTCATTTTCTAAACTATCGGTGGAATCCATATCATTGTCCTCTCATGCTACGTAAGCCCTTCCTCCTTTCCTTTCTTTAGAAGGCCTCTTCTCAAACTTCTCTGTCTTCTTTAGATACACAGGACATTCCATTTTCATGTGTCCCAATTTTTCGTATTCATAACATGTTGGAGATGATGAGGTTCCTTCTCCTTTATGATAGGTCTTCTTAGGAGGGAAAGGTGGCCTTCTTTGAATTCCTTTCTTCTTAAGAAATCTTCCAAACTTTCGCACAAGAAGACTAAGATTTTCTTTATTTAGCTCAAGGTTTCCTACTCCATCTTCATCATATTCATCATCATCTTCAATTGTGGAGGAGGTGTATAACATTCCAAATTACTAACACTAATGACCTATCCGGTTTGTAACACCCTCCGTAGGGCATTACATTTATGATGAATTAAAATAGAACCTTACCCAAGTTATAAATCATTTATTAACATATAATAATATAAGTTGTAAAAATTTTCTTTTTGTACATTATATAATTAAATAAAATAAACAGAACATGAAATAAAACAAACTATTAAATACACACCATAATTATATATATAATTTTGTTTTTAAGGATACAAATAATTACATACTATAAACTATTTAATAAAGCTGTAAACTGTTTGACTCAAAACAAGTCACAAACTAGCCCAAGTACAGAACTAAAAGTTTTGATCCTCCAAAGGATCCTGCTCTAATGGATCATTGGAAGACAGAAACCCTGATTGTCGTGTAGCCCTACGGATAGGAGTCCGTGTAGTCAACACACTACTAAGCTCATTAGGGGCATGGAAATGACCACCCTAATAACGCCTAATAAATAAGGGTAACTCTAGATGTACATAAACAGTAGTAGAGAACATAGGAACTCCATCATATTCTCTACTGAAGGACACATTCAATTGTCCCACATAAACAACAGTCTCCTTATCCACTTGCAGATGCCAAGCTTCGGAGCTCCCTTGGAACTCTCGTCTCACGAATCCCATAAAACTCGGTAGTGTCATGTAATGTCAAAATGGATCCAAACAATAAAGATGATCTAGAGACTCGTCCTCTTCGCACTGATCACCAGAATGTTGTTCCTCCTTGTACTGACAACCCAAAGGTTGCTCCTCTTCTCCTTCCTCAAAATCTTTATCGAACACAATAATAATACAGAAATGCATACAAAGAGGTGAGATAATCTACATCATTACCATCATGGCAGTATAGAAAATGACAGTACATACAGATATAACATTCAATACATCAAATCATGTTATCACATCATGCACAATACCTCAGATCAATATAATTATCACATCATGATGCAGACCAAATATGCATATATACATAGACTTGTTCCTACTCCATGAAGCTACTCACAATTTTCAGAGAGAATGATCTAGAAGATCTATCTGTAGCTCTGGCTGCCCCAGCCAAGTACTACACAATCTATTCATCGTGTACAACAGGCATTATACCAGACAGTCTACGCTAGATCGTGATTAAGAATAGTGCTTTGTCGAGATCGCTAGTGCGTTGCCCGGTACCACGACCTAGGGGAGTTACCAACTGTCCACATGTGGAATCCTCCGCACACCAACGCCTCCAAGTTCAATCAATGAACAACACTATGCCTATCGCACCCGCACTACGGTGTAATTCATCTCTTAGGCAACTTGCAAATATCAACTAAATTGACACATTTCTCTATGCATGGTGCATGATCCACAAGTACACATATAACATTGTTATTATTATTTCTCATAATCACACGCCATCACTTGGCAGTACCTTTTTCTAACGTGACCGGGTTCACCACATTAACCTGACAGCAAACTGCTGTTTATTTTCAATCGCATAATTATTTTATCGCATTTTCACAATCGCTTAACCTTTTTCTAACATTTTCAAATCGCGTAAATATTTTTTAACGTTTTTGCAATCCATAGCATTTTTAAATCGTTTTCTCAATCGCGTAGTGATTTTAAATCGTTTTCTCAATCACATAGTGATTTTAAATTGTTTTCTCAATCACGTAGTTTAAAAATCATTATTTTAAATACGCGTAAGGTTTTTCTAATATTTTTCAACTGCGTAAAATATTTCTTTGCTTTCTAAATTAAATTTTGAAACTTTCTCCATTCTATATTTATTTTTAGCTTTATTTACAACATTTCTTCTTGAAAATTTTTTAAGTAGTATTTTCTATTGTTTCCTTTAAAAATTACCCTCTTTGGACTTAACCAATATTTACAGCTCAAAACTTGCTAACGCGTTTCAAAACCCAACGGGTGAGCTATACGTTAGTACTTTTCAAGTATTTATTTTATTTCTCATCCTTACTTAATTTCCCTAATTAAGCTCTAAAATAAATTCACTTTTATTTATTCTCTAAAATTCATCAAATTGAGTTCTCATTAATTTACATAATTCCATGCTTAGGAAATAATTTTTGGATAAAAAATACCATGAGTAGGCATGTTGGCCGAAAATCATTATATATTTTATAAATCATCTTTAATTATTTTCTACCATCTGATTCCTTGTAAAAATTCTTAATCCAATTTATTATTATTAAATCACTTAATCCATGATTAAGAAAATAATTTAGAACACTTTGTCCTCTTTGTGGTGGTGTAGGTCGTGAGCCTCATGAGTTCTTTGGAACCCTCATACAATTTCTTATCATGTTGTTCGCATCCTATTACATACAATAACCATCATGCCTTCATACACACATATTAAAACATATAATCAAAGCTATAAACATGCTTGCATAAAAAATCATTACAAATAAGAAAAACTTTAAACAATCAAGTGAATGAATCCTTATGGATTCTTCACCACAAACAAATCCATTTTCTTACCACCAAGACATGGTTGATGAGATTAAATCTCCCTCTTACCTTTAAGGAAGACAAAAATCCTTCTTGCTTGATCCTATGGATTTCATGTAGCTCTAAAGAAATCCCTAACAAACTTTGAACCAAACCAAAGTCACAAACAAAGCTTGAAAAAGGAAAACTATGGATTAATCATGGCTTAGAACTTCAAGAATAAATTTAGAAACAAGAAACAAGGATTTTTACCTTGTAGAGTAGAAACTTCAAACTTGATTTCCAAGCACTATATGGATGAACTAGCTTAAGTTCCTAGCTAGAGAAGTTCTGAGAATGGTATTTAGATTTAGGAAGTGGAGTTAGATGAAATTTTGGAAGCTTGGATGTTGGCATTTAGGGTGAAGGCCGAAAGCTTCAAGAAGAGCAAGTATAGAGTTCTTGGTTGGGTTTGGAAGAAAGAGAAAGGAGTGAAGGCTTCTTGGTCATCAAGTTCGATGAAGATGAAGTGAAAATGCTATCCCCTCCTTGTGCTTACCGTGGAGTGTATAAGAAGGAGGAGTCAAAGTTTTTGGCTAGCGATTATGAAGAACACATGGCTCTTGTCATAAGTTGATCATGCAATGGTCATGTAGATGAATCTCCAAGCTTCTAGATGGTGCTTGAAGACTCTATAACTGTGGGGCTTAAAGGGAAGCTAACCAAGTTTTTGATTTTCTTTGATTCCTAACTAACTTAAGCCAACTTAGTTCCATTACTAACTATCTAGTTACTTACTAACTATCTAGTTACATTAGACATGAATCATACTTTCTACAAGGTGCTAGAAAACTCTAGTAACTATGGACTCTAATGAGTAGCAAACTAAGTTTTCTCCATTTAGTTACTTCATAACTTAGTTTATTCCATTTAGTTACTACATAGGTTTTTAGGCTAACTTAGTTAGGTTTTCTAGTTTCTAAGCTAACTAGTCCAACCATTATTGTTGACTAGATCCTATTGGCTTAGAAAAATTCAAGCCACCATCGTTGACCAATTTCTATTGGTTCACCGAGTTATAAGTCACAAAGTTTTTTTCGATTCCTATTATCCACTGGGCAAAAGCTACTGCTTTTAAGTCAGTAGGTACTGTCTAATAGATAATAAAATAATATTAAAATATTAAATATTTTTATTTCGCAGATAAATTCTAAAAATTAAAAGATCGGTACACGTATCAATCAGAATTGAGTTTAGTAAGATTCCCCAGCTCCGAATAATTAGATAAAGATTTTCCCTGGTTCAAAAATTATTATTTTCCTGACTCGGAGTAAATCACACACAAAGATCAAAAACAATCATGAAACAGTAAAAATAAATTTACAGTACCTAGAAATCATAAAATAGTACAATTCAGATATTACTGTAAATTAGCAAATTTTGGGGTGTTACACAGTTTACACATCAGTAATTAGAAATTTGGTACATTACTTATGAATATCCAATTTTTTTTCAAAATAAACAGTTTAATAATATACAAACTATGAGCCTTTAACGTAAGCATATTACACACATAATATAAAATGAATTATTACAGAAAGAATATATCACTAAACATAATATACCTATATCAACCTATTATACAAAATCTTATCAAAATAACTAAATATTTCTTCATCCATAAGCTCTATCTTGCTTCATCTTGCTTGTCACTGTAGGTCCTCTCTTGGAATTATCATGTAGGGGGTGAAAATTATTAAATTCTCAGTGGTTTATAAAAATCATGTCATCACAATAATTCTATCTGTTTCGGAAAAAAATCATTTCAAATTATTATTGTGTAATTCGTAAGAAGGTGGCTAAAGCTAAATCGGGTCCTTCCTCTTCCTGAAACTAAGGTTAATTTAATTATAAAAATCATTTATAATCATTATAATCACATTATAAATAAATTCTCATATCATTCAATCACAACTCATGTTATCCGAACTTGTAGTCTCAAATCATCAAATTATCATTAAAATTGTTATCCTAAAAATCATCAAGTAAATCATAAAAATAAAAAATTTTAAATCCATCATATCTAAAATCATTAAGACTCAAATTAGTAAATCGAAAATCATATCATCAAATATCATATATTTTTCATTCTTAAGAAATATCAAGAAAATCTCACTAAATCTCATATCTGAAATCATTAAGAATCAAGTCTCATCTTATATTCAAGGTTATGAGCTCATAATATCATTTATCAACTTGGTAGTAGCCTGCTTTCGAGTTAGTTCACTTTAACCCATTTATGACGATCAATTTGTCACACAAGACTACTATGGGTAACTAGGCCCCATCAATCTCAGTCTAGTAAAGAGAACGCACAGAAATTCTCAATCTAGACAAAAGGATAGACCACAACTACTAGAATAGAGAGGACACACAGAAATCCTCATACTAGTAGTCACCTAGGATACGAAAGACACACAGAAATCTTCACACTATCCTGGATTTAGGATCACCCCAACTAGTAAAGTCATCCTCTACCACTTGATGACTAGGGAAGCTCGAGTAAAGAAGGAGGTCTTCCTCAACCTCAATTATCATGGTGTAGAGAGATTCTTAATTTCTCTTTTACCATTTACCAAGACTTACCCTAAATATAAGGTATATCCAAAATCGCACTTAGCCTAGTTCCACAAAGGGATACCCATGAGAGAAAACCATCCTTCATCAAATCTCTTTAATCATTATAGGCATTCAAATTCATCAATCAATCTCAATTGATTCAATATCATCGTGGAAAATATTTCTCAGATCAATAATCAAGCATCATTCTTATAATTCAATAATGTGTGTGATAATCAATTCCAAATGCATCAATATCATCATCTCATCATTTAATTTCAAATTACAATATAATTTACAGACATCTCCTTTGTAATATCCCAAAATTTGCTATTTTACAGTAATGACTGAATTGTACTATTTTTTTATTTCTGTGTGTTGTAAATTTATTTTAACTGTTCTATGATTATTTTTTATCATTGTGTGTGATTTACTCCGAGTCAAGAAAATAATAATTTTCAGACCGGAAAAAATCTTCATTGATTTTTTCGGAGCCAAGAGAGCTTACTAAACCTGAATCCGAGAGATATGTGTCTCGATCTTTTAATTTTTACAATTTATATGTGAAATAAAAAAATTCTGTATTTTATTATCTAGTGGACAATACTTACTGACTTGTGAGCAGTATGTTCTATCCATTGGGTAACTGTTTTTATAACTATTGTCCATTGGACAATAGCCTTTAGAGAAAGTCTTGATGACTTGTTTTGTGAAACAATTAGAATACTTGAAACTTAATAAAAACCAATAGCAAATGGTCAATGAAAATGGCTAGACTAGTTAGCTAAGAAACTAGATTATTTAAACTAAGTTAGCCTAAAGCCTATGTAGTAACTAAATGGAACAAACTAAGTTTGCTACTCATTAGGGCTCCACGGTTTTGTGGAGGTTCTAGTGCCTTCTAGAAATTCATGACTCACCTAGGTAACTAAATGGTTAGCAATGGAACTAAGTGATCTAACTAAGTTAACTTAAGTTAGTTAGGAACTAATTGAATCAAAAACTTGGTTAGCTTTCCCCATTGAGTTCCATGGCCAAGGAGCTTTATGCACCATCTAGAATTGGTGATTCACTTGCATGACTCTTAAGTCTAAACCAATAGAAAATTATATGATCAAAGCATGATAGCTTTGTGACATAGGCCAAGTGCTAATCATAATTGTTAGCAAATTTTTTTACTCTTCTTTTCCTATACACCTCCATGGCAAAGAGCTTTAGAATAGGATAGTTCATTTCATTCCTATTACATTTTGAGACAAAGAAGCCATTCTCTCCATTCTCTTTCTTCCAAACTCAAACAAAAAACTCCATTCTTCCTTACCTTGAAGCTCTCAGCCAGTCCACCTAGAAGCACCCTCCAAGCTTCCAAAATTTTATCTAACTTCATTTCCTAAACCTAAACACTATTCTAAGAACTTTTCATGTTGTGAGCAAAGCCTAGTTCATCCATCTAGTACTTGGAAATCAAGCTTGAGTTTTCTACTCTTAAAGGTAAAAGCCTTGTTTCTTGATTCAAAGTTTAGTTCTTGAGTTTCTAAGCCATGATTGATCCATGGTTTCTCTTTTTCAAGCTTAATTTATGACTTTGTATTGGTTTAAGCTTGTTAGGAATTTTTTTGGAGGCTACACGAAATCTTTGGAGAAAGCAACTTATAAGATTTTGTCTTCCTTGAGGTAAGAGGGAGATTAACCACATCAACCAAGTGTTGGTGGTGAAGGAATGACTTGTGTGTGGTGAAAAATCCATAAGAATTTATTCACTTGTGTGGTTTAAGTTTGCTTTGTTTGTGATGATTTTTGGTTGGTATGCTTTATTAGCTTTGATTATATGCTTATTTATGCGATTTATGGAAGCATGTTGATTATTGTATAAAGTAGGATGTGATTCACATGATAAGGAGTTGTATGAAGGTTTCAAAGAACCTAGAGGCTCATGGCCTCAACACCACAAAGAGAGCAAAATATTCAAAATTATTTTCCTAATCATGGATTAAGTGATTTAATGATGAGAAATTGGATTTAGGGTTTTTATTAAGAATAATGAGATAGAAAATAAATAAATATCATTTATGAAACATAAATGGGTTCTTGACCAACATGCCAAGGTTTGGTGTTTTAGATCCAAAATTCTTTTCCTAAGTGTAGACTTAGGTAATTGACTAACAAGAACTCAATTTAATGGATTTTTAGAAGAAAAAAGAAAGTGGACTAAAGATTTAGAATTAAATTAGCATAATTAAGTGATGATGAGAAATAAAATTAAAACTTGAAATTTTCTAACGTACAGCTCACCCTTTAGGTTTTGAAGCGCATTAAAAAATTTTGAGCTGTAATATCCAATTAAATCAAAGAAGTCAAATTTCTGTAAAGAATAGTAGAAAATATTACTTTAAGAATTTTTAGTAGGAAATATTCTAAATAAGACCAAAATTCCTACATTATGTAGAGAATTTTATAAATAAGTTTAGAAAGCTAAGATATATTATACCCAAGTGAAAAATGCTAGAAAAATCTTACACGATTTAAAAATAGTAATTTTTAAGCTACGCGATTGAAAAAATGTTCAAAAATCTCTACGAGATTTAGAAAACATTTGAAAATATTTCTGCGATTGCAAAAACATTGGAACATACTTGCGCGATTTGAAAACGTAAGAAAAATGTTATGCAATTTCAAAAACACGATAAAATGTTTACGTGATTGGAAATAACAGCAGTTTACTATCGGGCTGTTGTGGTGGACCTAGTTGTGTTGGAAAGTGATATTGCCAAGAGATGTAGTGTGTATGTGAAATACTGTGAGAATGATGTTTGTATGTGTTTTTGGATCATACATCATGCATTGAAAAGCATGTCAGCTTATTTGGTTAAGGTAAGTTCACTTAGGAGATTGAATTTATACCTTCATGCTGGTGAGAATTGCGTAGTTATGATCTATAGTGATCTTGGAGACGTTCGGGTGTGGAATGTCATATGTGGCTAATTGGTAGCACCTCTGTGTCATGGTATCCTATGCAAACACACCGAAGGTCTTGACGGAGTTGCTACTCTTTTCATGATTGGTTAAGAGTGTCTTGTATTAGCCATGTTATGCACTATGATATGATATATTGGCACATGATTTAAGGCTAACGATATACAAACATGTACTCCCTATCTTTCTCTCTGAAATTGTGTTTAGCTCCATGGAGTAGGATTTGGTCTTTGTGCATATGCATAGTGGGTTAGCATACTGATATGATAATTATGCTTATCTGATATATTATCTGTGATGTGATAATATGACTATATGTGATAATATTGTATCTGTGCCATTTACTGTCATTTTATGTACTACCTCATTGGTATTGATGTAGGGGATCTCACCTCTTTGCTATGTTATATTTGTTTTATTGTGTATGTTTGATGAAGACCGAGGAGACGAGGAAGCTAGTAATTCTTTTTACCATCAGTGATATTTTGTTGTGTTTGTTTGTATGGCGGTGAGGCGCCAAGTGTTGGGTTTTGTCCGAGTTTAGTTTCACGGCGGAACTGACGCTTGGAGATTTGATTTTTTTAATGAACGTTTTGTTTACACTGAGGACTTAACTTTAAACCTTAATGGTACTAGGGATGGGACTTCTGTTCTGACGCAACATGAGTCTGTGTGTAACACTCCTAGATCTAATAATTACGGCACAATCGTCATTACACCACAGTCACTAAATTCAGGCATGTCACAGCCTCAACATAGATCTTTTCAAAAATTTTCATTGTACATAAATAGAAAATATAAGCCCAGAATGAAACATATTTAGCATCCAACCATATAAAATGCAACTACCGAAGGAAAAACATATTTCATATATAATATATACGTCCTTAACACAAAACATTGATAACACGAAACATAGTACTTACATATTCAAATAAAAGATGACGGGTACAAAAGCACTAAAGGGGAAAGTAGTAACTCTGGGATAGGTACTACTAGCAGACAAAGCCCCAACCCTTATATATGTGATGCTCGGTGTCCTAGTCGGCACGCCAGACATCAATGCCCCCATGAAGTTACACTCGCACATAACCGAAGAAATCTCGTACAGATGCCATATCGAAAATAATGAATCTGCCCAATTCAATTAGTAAGGGTGTTGTCCCTCATCTTCTTCCTCACGATCTTTTTATCAAATATAATATAAAACGGAAATGTAGGGATACAGGAAAGAGGTGAAACACCCAACATTCAATACCAATACGACAACAAGAAAACAGAGCAGCGCAGGACGCCCACATAACTTCATAACATATATATTCATCAACAGTAATAATGAAATAAGCAATAAGAGAGAAACAACCATAAGTAATAATAAAATAAGCAATAAAAGAGAAACAACAATAATATCTCAGGCAGTAAACAGTTCAATAGTTAGAAAATTTTTACAACATAAAAAGAGATAATTTAACAGTTGTAAGTACTCATGCTAGATGAAATATGAGACTGACAATGCATAATGCATATGGTACCAAAATCCTACTCCATGGAGCTAGATATAAACATTCGAAGAGAATGATCAAGGAGTACATGTCAGTATCTCATTAGCCTTAAAAATAAAGTGCTCATCATAAAAATAATCTTTTGTGCAACAAGGCTTATACATGGCACTCTCAACAAGATCGCGATATAGGACAGCGTCTCGGTCCAGATCGTCAGTGTGTTTGCATCAGTTTATCCCACGGCACAGAGGAGCTCATAACTGTCCTTGTGAAACACCTACACCCTTACGCCCCCAAGGTCAACACACATGACCTACGCTTAGTCTATCCGCACTCGCACTAAGGTGTAATTCGATCTCCTAAGCATACATCGCCTTTCCAACAAAGTTCAACGGACATTCACAAATGCATGATGACTCAATGTACGTCATGTATGTTCATCAATGATATGTTTCTCATAACACAAGGCATTTCATGCCTATTCATTAACAATATATTTCTCATGGAACATACCATAATGGCATATAGTCAACCCTCAACAACATCATGCCACAATTTCATCAATTAAACATCAACAAGTACTTAGTCCCACACATGGACTCACAATAGCATATAATCAATCCTCAAGAATATCATACATTTATAATATTCAACTCAAATCACAATTTCACTTTATGAATCCAACATTCCTAATTTTCTAAGGCTTGATCAATTTTACAAATTTTGGGTCAAGGAAACCCTTGAAACTGTGGCCCCTCTCAAGAACCAATACTCAATCAATTTCTTCCATCACATTATTAATTACATATGTCTAAATTGCTTAATTCCCAAGGATGCACAAAAGCACCACTTAGACCCAAAATCCCCTTAGAGGCCGTGAGCCTCCCTAGAGCATCAAAACATAATTTTTTTCCATTTCATGCATCAATCCTTTAATTCCTAATTACCTAAGTTTCATTTCATACAAAATCAAATCCAAACCCCTAAAATTAGGGTCAAAACCGTGACCTCCCCCAAAGGGTAGGAAACCCTCAAATTGCTATTCATCTAATCCAAGCATCCAACATCATCAAAGCATTCAAAACAACCAACACTTTCATATAAGTCAAGTAAACACATAACATGAAAAATAAGCATACAAAGAAAGCAATCCATTGAGGATTTCTCCATCAACAACACACAAAGGTTCCCTCACTACCAATAAAGGTTGAAGTGAGTAAATCTCCCTCTTACCTATTGAAGACAACACAAGAAAGTAAGCTTTTTTGTTCTTGATTTTCGTTTTCCACCTTCAAGAAAACCCTAAGGATATCAAAACTCACCAAAATCATCATCAAAGCTTAGAAAAGGAACCCTTGATCACCTAAGAGATCAAGAATCACAAAAATGGGGACGAAAGGTGATAAATCTATGAACTTTACCTTAAAGTCTCCAATTTTCAAGCTTGATGGAACAAAAACGAAAATGGTGGATTTTGGTGATGGTCACAACATGAAAGTTGCTTTGAATGGTGTCTAGATTCTAGATCAAGAGTTGGTTGGAATTAAAGAAGATGGATGAGTGGTTTAGAGGGGTGAGGCCGTGGAGATGGTGAGAGAATGGAGAAGAAAAGTGAGTTCCTTGTATGTGATTTCAACAAGAAAGAAAGATCTTCAATGGAAGTGTAGATTCAAGCATGGTTGAAGCTTGAAATCAAGCATCCATGGGAGGGAAATGGAGGGTGTAGCCATGGAAGAAAGGAGGAAGAAGAAAGAAGAAAATGTGAGAGAAAAAGTGAGATGAGAGAAAGGTAGAGAGAGAAAGTGATAGCAAAATTTGAAATGAAATGAAATGTGGCTTAAGTGTATTATGTGTAAATGCATGGAATAAAATGAGTGGCCACAAAGAGCCCCCAAAATTATGTGGTGGAGAGGAGGAGAGAGGAAAATATGGCTTCTCTTACAAGCCATGAGGAAATTGCTAGGAAGCTTCCTCAAATCTTCTCCAACAAGCTAAGCTTTCACCTTTTGAAATGTCAAAGTGATGTCATAGTGATGATGTCATCACTGTGATGTTATTAAAGTGTTCTCTAAAATATGACTAACACTGTATCAAATTTATTATCAGTGAACAGAAGTTACAGTTAACAAAAATCGGTATTTATTGTCCAACGGATAATAAAATTATTCTGCGATTTTTATTTATTGTCTGGCCTCGGGTTTAGTAAGATCCCCTGTCGACGTTTCCACAGCTCAAGGTTCTCGGGAAAAATATCTCATTTTCCCGGCTCTGTTCAGTGCGTACGCAAATGAGAAATAATATTAAAATATTCTACATCTCCGAAAAAATCCAGAAAAATTCACAAAAATCACAAATATTATAAAACGACTATCTATCACAAAATTATCAATTTTTGGAGTGTTACACTGTGCGTATTGAGTTCACTATGCCGATACGTGAGCTTTGGGATGGTAGTATTTATACCCCGTAGGAGGATTCTATGGTGTCGTCTGCTAGGACGCCAACCCGATATATGTTGTATCCACCAGGGTTCTTTAGTGATGATACTAAGGAGGAGGATCCTTCCGAGGGCCCTAATCCTTAGTCTGTTTTTAAATGTTATAATTTAGTATTTTATTTTTGTTTTGTGTATTGTATATCTTATCTTTTGGGAGTAAGTGTGTATTTATGTAAATTATTTGTAAACAATGTTTTAATATGCATGTAAATTATGGCGAGTTTATTTTCAGTTACAATTTGTATTTATAGTCTTTATTTATTTTCAGTTATTCCGCTAACGAAATTTTAAAATAAGTGTTTTACAAGAATAATTCTTTTACAACTTGGGTAAGTTATATTGAGATTAGTCTTAAATGTGATACCCTACAGTGGGTGTTACATCTATTGAATTTCATGGTTTCAGAGTAAAGGGAGAAGATTGTATATTGATAGAATGGAAAAGTTAAAAATACAATGGTAATCTTGGCTTATATAGCCAACTAATCCAAGAAAACTAACTAACTATTAAAACTAATTCTAACTAACTCTAACCAATTCTAACTATCTTAACAGCCCCCGCAAGCTGGAAGGTGTACATAATACTTCCAGCTTAGGATGATCAATACAAATGCATATCCAGAAATATACAATGATAATGCTAAGAACTGGTAAGGCACACAGGCCAACAAATGCTTAACCACCATAAAAGGCAGAAGCTCCAAATGTTTAACCACCATACAAGGCAGAAGCTCGAAATGCTTAACCACCATACAAGGCAGAAGCTCGAAATGCTTAACCACCATACAAGGCAGAAGCTCCAAATGCTTAACCACCATACAAGGCAGAAGCTAAATTCATCAAAGCCAACAAAGGGCAAAAGCTTAACCATTAAGCAGAAGCCACAACTCAAGGCTTAACCACTTAACAGAAGCAAGAACATCCATCAATGCTTAACCACCACCATGGGCAGAAGCTTACAAAAAAAAATATCAATGCTTAACCATCCATGACAGAAGCTCACATCAACACTTAACCATCATGGACAGAAGCTTACATAAAAAAAAATATCAAAGAAGCAAATCACCAAATAGTTAGTGTACACAGAACTTAAAAACATTGGAAATACATCTTGATCAAAACAAAGAATCTAGCAAAATGCGTGATAGGGAACACAATCCCAGAGATCCAATGCAACAATGATTGAAAAATAATCTTGCAATATTTGAGGCTGGAGCGTCCATCACCAGCAAGAACTCAAGATCAAGGAATCACAATCATGGTGAGTGAACAGGGGCGCAAGAATCAGCGTCGGAGGCTTCAATAGCAATGACCGGCTACCAAAAATTACCTCCCACGGCAGAACACAGTGGTGCTCGCGGCGGTGGTGACATATCGACAAGGTCACCATTGTTGCCATAACTGACACAGGATTTCCTCGGCGATAACAGATCGAACAAGTAACTGATCGGAACCAGCAATAATAGAACAACAAATCGACGCTGGAAAATGCCATTTCCGGCCACAAAGAACATCACCGAGACCAGATCGAAAAACAAGAAATAGATCGAGTGCGAAGCTGAGGAAAACGAACCGTGTAGCGGATCTAAGATCCGGTGATGCGGAAAACAACACCAATACGATGACGTCGCTGACGATTCTAACCTCGACGTCGATGGCCGCTCTGATCATTCTCTCCCTCGCACTCCACGCCGCGATGATTTCCTCTCAGATGTGTTTGATTAGTTTTTTTTTCTAAACTCAAAGCCTGAGCCAGGTTCTGAATCTGATGGACTAGTTCATGGACAATCCATTCCTCTCTACATCGCGCAGAATTAGAGCTGGAGTTCGTCGCGGTTGGGATGCAAGGGAGATAAAGGATGCTCTGCTTCTGCGCGTGGACATGCCTGGGCTTAGCAAGGAAGACGTGAAGGTGTGGTGGAGCAGAACACTCTCACCATCAAAGGTGAAGGTGCCAATGAAGGCGACGAACCATATTTGAGGAGAAGGAAATGAATGAAGATTTGAAGAACGTGGATCTGAAATGGAAATGGAAATGGAAATGGCAGCAAACGAAGAACGAAGAACGAAGAAAGAGTGAGAAACTGTTTTGAACGAAAATTGTGGATTTTCTCGGGAAAGTGTAAAAGGAAAAGAAAATAAACTAAGAAAGAGAAAGAGAAAAAGAAAATGTAGCAGAAGAGAGCTCAAGGTGGGTGGAATGACTCTGATACCATGTTGAATTTCATGGTTTCAGAGTAAAGGGAGAAGATTGTATATTGATAGAATGGAAAAGTTAAAAATACAATAGTAATCTTGGCTTATATAGCCAACTAATCCAAGTAAACTAACTAACCATTAAAACTAATTCTAACTAACTCTAACCAATTCTAACTTTCTTAACTACATCCTTAATCAATCTCAATATATAATAAGTATCTAATCTCCTTTTCTCACCGTAGTTAACAAATTCTCAACAAGTTTACAATTCTCGTCATGTCCACAGTTCTCATAAAGTTCATACCAATGAACAATTCCAAAAATATCTAAATATTCCAGTCACAGTTATAACAATCAATTCAAACATTTTTCATGTGTTCAAACATTGGATGCAACATAAAGATCATTACAATTTCAAAGATTTAGCCTACTTGGTCATATATTAATAAATTCTCAATTATTGACAACTCAAGTATCAAATTCATTATTTCATAAGCCTATGTGACCAAAGGTAAGTAATTAAACATAGTAAGTGTCATGGTATAATTCATGACCATTTTCTTAGTTTTATCACTTATATAATTATCCAATAAACCAACATGGAATAACTAATTCAACCATTAGAATTTCCAATCACTAACTTGTATTAATATTTGAAACTTACACATAGGAGTTATAAACTAAAATAGGGTAGCATCTCATTTATTGATAATTCAACCCAATTACATTCTTAATCATATTATAATCAAATTCGCAAACTTGCATAACAACTAATAAGATATGTTACAAAACAAAGCAAACCAACTCTTGTTTTGGCCGTGAGTTAAACTCGGTAAGGTTTAGCTATAAACTAGTCATTTTCAGTCCTTACATGTTTAATCACTTAACTAAGTCCTAAAAATCAAAGGAACAAAATAGGATTATAAACTTGACATCCAAAACTCACTAAGCCCTGTTTTTAGCCATGACTCATACATCCAAAAAGCACAAAATTTATAATCATACAGCAATACAAATTCCATTCAATAACCAATGGAAAAAGTAAAAACAAATTGAAACCATTAATCTAACATAAATTATGTTTTCAACCGTGCACTCCATGAAAGAGGAAAACAAAATTTATTTCAAGAAAATCATAGAAAATGAGACATAAAAAAAAGTGAAACAACCCCTACCCCATGGTGACTCCTCTTTCTTCAATCGTGCATTTTGTTGCTTGATTTTCATTTTCCCCCATCTTTTCTCCATTTTCGTTTGTTGTTGCTTAACTACTCTCTCTCTCTCTCTCTCTCTCTATATATATATATATATATATATATATATATATATATATATATATATATATATATATATATATATATATATATATATATATATATATATATATCATTATGTAATTGGCTAGCTGCCATTAATTATAGTTTTGATGATAACAAACATAATGAAGATGATGGCAAGACCAAGTCCAAGACCTTCAAGAATAGCTTTAGGACTTAGGATCTTTGTAAGGAGACTTATTGGATATCTCATTAGGTTTTGGACACAAAGAAATATTTTCAAAAATGTTTTTCCAAACTTAAAGAATCATTTTCTGGATATTTGAAAGTATTTAAAACTAATTTTATATCAGGGGTATTCGAATACCCCATAAGGTATTCAAATAACATGCCTGATACTCGTATCCAGAATTGCTTTTGAAAGTAAGGTATTCGAATAACCATTTTTGGTACACCTGATCTCAGAAAAATGTTTTTAGACTGAAGCATTCGAATACATTGAGAGGTATTCGAATAACCATCTTCTAATCTATTTTCTCAAGCGTTTTTGAAAGAAAGGTATTTGAATAACCTTATAGGTATTCGAATAACCTCCTTCAGAATTGTTTTTCACTAAACAGTGGTATTCGAATAACCAGGAAGGTATTCGAATAACTACGGGATCCTGATATGGAAGGAAATGACCATTTTCTACATTTAAATATGATATTAATTATACCCAACGGCTATTTTCCTCAAAGGCTCTATAAATAGAGACCTTGGGTCTCTTCTGAAGGTTGCCCAATGATCTGAATCAGTCTTTGCTTGTGCTAAAACGTGCTTTTCAATTTTATATATTTTCTGTGCTCTTTTTGCCAAAACCTTGAGATATCCTTAAAGAGTTCCATAGTGCTTTAAGTTGTATTATTTACTCTTTGTGAGAGTTTTCTATTTCATCTATTTTCTGCTTCTGTAAGGGTGAGGTATCCCTTGTTTTAAAGAAGGTGAGGTATCCTTCAAAGGGGGTGAGGTATCCCTCTAGTAAATAGGGTGAGGTATCCCTCTAGTAAATAGGGTGAGGTATCCCTGTTTGTTGAGACTCAAGCACAAGGATGAGGTATCCTAAGGTGTGAGGAGTGCTCTTGTTTGTAAAGGTTGCAAGCACCCATATTAAGCTTGTATTGATTAGTGTAAAATCTCGAACTGTGTTTCGGGGACTGGATGTAGGCCACAAGTAGTTAGTGGTCGAACCAAGATAAATATCATGCATGCTCTTCTCTTTTTTATCTCTTTATTTTTATCAACTTAATTTATTATTTAATATTATTTATTTGTTAAATTTTATTAATATTCTACTTATCCTTTTCATCTCACGTCTTTTAATATTCTTTTCAACATATTTAATTAGTTTACGCCTTTGCGAAAAGTTTTTTTTAAATACTCAATTCACCCCCCTCTTGAGTACTGGAAGCCACTTGGGTAACAAGTGGTATCAGAGCTAGACTCTTGTATAAAGAGCTTAGCAGATTCAAGAGAACATGGCTTCTTCAAATGGTTTTTCAGAAACAACTTCCATAAATCGACTACCTTTTTTCAGTGGGGATGGTTATGCATATTGGAAGGAAAGAATAAAAATCTTTATCGAGCCTATTGATCTAGATGTGTGGGATGTTGTCGAGAACGACGCATTTATACCTACACGAGTTGTTGATGGTGTAAAAACCGAGACACCTAGAAATGATTGGTCTAGAGATGATAAAAGAAAAGTTCAATATAACTTGATTGCCAAAAATATCATTACCACTGCTTTGGGGTACGATGAATTTTTCAGAATTTCAAATTATAAAACTGCTAAAGAAATGTGGGATATTTTACAAGTTACCCATGAGGGCACTAGTGAAGTAAAGAGATCGAGAATAAATTCTCTTACTCAAGAATATGAATTATTTAGAATGAACCATGCTGAAAGTATTCAGGAAATGCTAAAGAGGTTCACCCACATTGTAAATCATCTTGCATCATTAGGAAAGAATTTTTTTAACAAAGATTTAATTAACAAAGTGTTGAGATGTTTGAGTAGGATTTGGCAGCCTAAGGTGACAACTATTTCTGAATCAAGAGACTTATCAACAATGACATTAGCTACGCTTTTTGGAAAACTTCAAGAGCACGGATTAGAACTCAACAGGCTTGACCTAAGTGAAGAAAATGGTAAGAAAAATAAAGGGATAACACTTAAAGCCACCACCTCCACTATCAACAATGAAGAAGAAGACAATGGAGATGACGTGGACAACATTGAGTTAAATGAAGAGAACCTCAGTCTTCAAAGAAGATCGCCTTTTTCCCCAAAGAAATTTGAAAAGAAGCCCTCAAAGGAAAGAAGAGCTTACATAGCATAGGACGACAATGACATAGACTCAACTGATAGTTCAGATAGTGAGGAAGCACATCTATGTCTTATGGCCATAGGAGAAGAAGATCAAGAAAGCGAATATGAGCTAAGTTCTAATCATAATTCATTACCTTCTTACGATGAATTACAAGATGCTTTTGAAGAGTTGCATGAGGAATCTCTTAAGCTCACTAAAATAATTTCTTCATCTAAGAAAACAATTTCTTCTTTAGAAAATCAAATTCTTATTTTAAAAGAAAAAATTGAAGAATTAAAAATTGAAAATGAGATATTAGGATTGATTGATGTATGCACAACTCACTCTTCATATGCTTCCACTTCTTCGTCTTGTTCTTCATGTCATTTACTTGAAAAAGAAATTGAAGATTTAAAGAACACTCTTGCAAAATTCACTCTCGGAAGAGATAACTTAAATATCATATTAGGAAAACAAAGAGTTGTTTTTGAAAAAGCTGGAATTGGTTACAACGTGAAAAATCAGTACAAACCGTATAAAAATTTCTTTATTTATTCAAGTACTTCTAGTAGCCCATTTATTAAATGTTTTTATTGTGGGAAGAAGGGTCACAGTACTTCAACATGCAATGTAAGAAAAAATATTAACACAAAAATTGGAACAAAAATGGTTTGGGTTCCCAAGGGAACTATACCCAAAACTGACATTCAAGGACTCAAGAAAATGTGGGTACCAAAAACCAAAAATTGAAATGTGTTGTAGGTGTGCTTAAAGGCCAAGAGCTGACTTTGGCATTTTGAAAGAGGCTACTTGATAATCACATATTTTATTCATTAATAAACCCTTATGTTTAGTCATTTACACTCTCCATATTCTTAATTGATTGAGTTTGGTATGATTTTGTGAGTTTGAGCTCAAATTGGTCCTAATTGAATATTTTCAGCATTATTGAGATTTGACACTGTTTCTGTATTTTGGCCATAACTTGAGTTCCTAATATCTGATGAGCATGAATTTTACCTTGTAGGAAAGCTAAGAGGAAGCTCTACAACTTTGATGAAGAGCTCGAAGTCCCAAAAAGATGTCTAAAGGACCTAAGTTTACATGGAAGTCAGAATACAGATTCTATCAGTAGAATCCGAACAGTGTGCACTCATAAAATCATATCTCAAGATGTAATAATGAAGATGGGCTCAAACTTGGACAGTGGATAGTCAAGATCCAAATAAACAACTTTCATGAAGAACACTTTTTGAAAAAAGGAAGTCTAGTAGGTCATTTTGAGCTTGCAAGTCGGAACAGAAGAGTTGAAGTTGGGTTTGAGCAACCTACGGTATTTGGGACATATCTTGGGCTGAAGGAAGCCAAATTGGACGAACCAGCTATCCATTTTATAGCCAAGACAAGGATCTACAACTTTCGTGAAGAGCACTTTTCGTGGATCTGAAGTATAGTTGGTCATTTTTGGCTTCCAAGTCAGACACGAAATTTTCGTCCTCAACCACCCACTCATCCATCCACTAATCCACTCATCCATCCACTCATCCACTCATCCACTCATACACTAATCCAACCACTTAACCACTCCACCCACTCATCCACTAATCCACCCACTCATCCATCCACTCACCCATTCATGTCCATAATTTCCCACTCACCAAAAGTCCTTTGGCATTTTCCACTCAACCAACCCACTTAACCATTCCACTCACTCATCTACTAAACCAATCCACTAAACCAACCCACTCAACCATTCCACTCAAACACTCCACTCACTCACCCACTCATCCACTCACTCCCCTTTGTCATTTTGTTACCCTAGACTTCTATAAAAGGCACCATTGGTTATCATTTCTTTCATGTATTCTCCTTCATTTTCTCTCATAGTTTCTTCTTGTTTCTTCATAGTTTCTCATAGTTTTTGTATATTTTGATGCTCCCCTTCATGGTAATGGAGGGCTAAGCTACTTTCGGTCAATTTAGAACTCTTGAAGAGATTGTGGTTTGGATTCTTGAGACCTTGGTTATGTATTGTATTTGATTTGTAATTGAATTCTCTTTTCTTCTTCTTTCTTCTTCTTCTTGATCTTGAATGCATGAATGGTAATTCTATTTATGTTGATCTGATTTGATCTTGGTTTAAGATTGAGATTTGTGATAAAATTTAGAACTGATTGATCTAAACTAATCACATAAATGAAGATTGAGATTTGTGATGAAACTTAGAACTAATTGATCTAAATTAATCACGGAGAATTGAAAAGGTTAGGTTCTTGATTTGTGCCTAAGTTAATTGAATTCGGTACTTGAAATTAACATAGATCTTCATGAATGGTGCAATTGCGGATTTGTGTTTATCACTTGTTAATTGAATTCTAGACGATCGTCTAGTATGAATTCTGGATTTGATGCAGAGATCTCGGTTAGATCCAAATTAACAATTCAATTGCGCTTCAAGTGTTCTATGAAGGGTCTATGATTGAATCCACCCAATCTTGGATAGGTTTCTAAATTGACTGCTCTTTAATTGTTATTTCTTCCTTTAATTTTGTTAAGTGCGATCTTAAACTGTCAAACCCCCCTTTTTGCTAACTTTCACTTGATTTCATTTAATTGCATTTATGATCCTTGAGGAGACGATCCGGTGTTGTTCACTATACTACAAATTTAGGTAATAACTTCGGTTATAATTTTGACTGAGTTCGGCGCTCGTCAAAATTTTGGCGCCGTTGCTGGGGATTAGTAAGTGTAATCTTTTCATTTTAAGTGTTTTTACTAACCTTTGCTTTTTATTAACTTTTCTAACAATGGACCATGCATAATGGAGTCAAAACTTGAGGAATTGACTTCTTTGGTAAGACATATAGTAGTGAGACAACAATCACCTTTGCAGGAAGCTACACTTGTGTGTAACATTTGTTTTTGTTCATCTCACCCCACATATGCATGCCCTACACTTCAGTATGGTAGTTCTGTTTTTCCAGATCAATTTGTTGCAATAGCTGGTTATTTTCCTGATGAACCACAGTTCCAGCAGCAGCAACAGAGTTATGACACCTTCTTCAACATATACAACCCTAGCTGGGAATACTATCCGGATCTGGGATATGGCAATATGGCATTACTACAGCAACAATCATTTCAATATGAGCAGCCATTCCTGCAAATAACAAGTCCATCAACCACAAAACTTGAGCCTTCATGGGAGGACTTGATGAAAACCCAAATTGAGTTCCAATAGAATTTCACTGCCACTATTCAGGATTTAACAACCCAAATTGAGCAGATGACAACCACTATTAATGAACTGAGAAGTCAAGAGTCAGACCAACTCTCTTCCCAAACAATTCCCAACTCCCTGCATTCTAATTGTCATATTGATTTACCTGCAGATTTAGTTGAGGAAACTCATGATGAGTTGTGTGCTGAATTTCCTGATTTTATTGATTTTAATGATTCTATC
This sequence comes from Ormosia emarginata, assembly GCA_029884605.1. Taxonomy (NCBI): domain Eukaryota; kingdom Viridiplantae; phylum Streptophyta; class Magnoliopsida; order Fabales; family Fabaceae; genus Ormosia; species Ormosia emarginata. The sequence goes on from JAQQTP010000088.1 coordinate 75,133,628, forward strand.
AATTGCAACTCATGTACTGATTGTGACGGTGATATAAAATGTGTTATGTGTCTTGAGATTTCTCGCATATTTGAAAGGTGATGATTCTGTTTACGACAAAGCATCTAATGATATTGAAGGGTCTATCAACAATGCGGTTGCGAGAATCTGAAACACATAGGGAGGTGGAGTTGAAGGCCATTGAGGAATTTTCAAAGAAGAAGGAGGAAAAAAGACATATGACGGTAACTACTTGAAGTAGATTTTGTTTTTGGGCCATGGTCCAATATAATCAATGAAAGCGAGAATTGCCAAATTACACGTGTTGCATGCCATTGGTGAAGTCAAGGAAATTAAGAAAGACCAATGGGACCCCAATGGGAGCCCTCATGCTTTGCAAGCTTAACTTGGTCATTACACTTCAACCAATGGGACCCTAGTAAAAGCTATCATGTTGTGTCAACCATAACTTGGTCATCACGTTTCAACCAATGGGATCCTGGTGGAGTCTTTTCACTAACCTCACTTAATAAGACCAATGGACACCGCCTCAAACAGTATCATGAACTTCCAGAGAATGCAGAAGTGGAGGTGATGAACCTTCTCCATCCGCATTATGAATGAAAAAAAAAAGAAAAAAAAAGAAAAAAAAGAAGAAGAAGAAGAAAAAAACAGCTGTGTGCTCGACAATGAGGTAGGTAGTGCCATTAAATTTTGTCACTTGGAAGCAAGTGGAGGTCACTTTTTCTTCAACGACAACAACTGCAAAAATCTTGCAGTATGGATTTTATTGGCCCACTTTATTCAAGGTCTGTTACACCTTTTGCAAAAGTTGCGGAAATTGGTCAAAAAAGGTTCTGCTTTGAGATTATCATCTGCACCTACTCCTTGAAAAATTGAGATCCAGGTGGCGTGGTTCTTTTGCTGTCAAACACGTGTATCCTCTGGGGCCGTAGATATTGAGGATCCTAGGAATGATAATGTGCTCAAAGTTAATGGACAGAGACTCAACCATTCCTGGAAAACCAAGTTCTTGAGTTCTTTGTGTTGCTGGTTAAGTGGCGGATACGGTACTCCGTGACTCTCAAGTCGGTTTATTTTTCAGTTTCCCAAAATAACTGAACCCTTCTTCTCCTTCAAAATGGATGTCATTCTTTCAAACCTAAGAAAACATTTTCCTTCTCTTCCTCAAAATGCTCTGAGAAAAATTTACAAAGTTCGATGTGAAAGATTGAGACTGTTAATGCACAAAGGTATGCCAGAAGATGTACGCTGGATAATTGAAGCAAAGGTCCGATTAGCAGGTGAGTCCTCAATTTCATTTGACTCATATATGCCCGGTCTTGGAAGAAGTTCATATTCTAAAAGGAGAAGAGCAAAAAGGTTACAAGTCTGTTACAAATATGGACGATGGAATTGTAACATGCAATGTCATTCTTTGGGGATGGTTTCCGCAAATAGATCCTTCATTAAGAATGGATTGAGTAAGGAGTCATTAGATGATATCTTATTGACTCTTGAGACGCGTTCTTATGGATTGATGCGGGGTGAAATTCTTAATTTATGGAATCTCTTCAAAGATGAAGAAAAACGCTACAGTCTTGGGAATCTGACTCTAAAAGACCCTGTTTGCCAATTTATAAGAAAATTGGATGGGAAGCTTATCCTCGACTCATAGAAGACGTTTAAGCCATTACTGGACGTTAAACCAGAGGCAGATGTGAGCCATATCCACAGACAATCTGTATATATCATCTTCTTCTTCTTCTTCTTCATGTCATCTCTAAAAAAAAAAAAAAAAAAACAAAAAAAAACAAAAAACAAAAAAACAAACCAAAATTATGTATACGTCTTAGGGTTGGCTTTGGTAACACACACCGTGAATGGGGAAATGCATGCATCCTGATCCAGCCTTCTTAATTGAAAAACAAATAAGGTAGATTGTATCCCACATGTGAGGCAGCCAGTCGTATTATGGCCACTTGTCCCTTTTGGGAGCCCTATGTTCTTATTTGGTCTTGAATGGGTCGAATCTTGGTCAACAATGCTTTGGCACAAAGCCGAAAGAGAGACTACCTCCATCCCAATCTTAAGTAAGTATGCACTCATCTTTCATCAAGTTTTTCTAACAATTTCAAAAAAAAAAAGACGTGATGTCTACTGCACTCATGACGCGCAGTATAAAGATACGCCATGGAAACTGTACATACAGGTATGTCATCATTTTCTATTTCTTTTATCTTTGTATCATTTTGTTGTATTTTGATTTTTGTACAGACGATCCTTTGAGCAGGGTCCTTCAGGGGTTTCTAGACTTCTTTACCTTGATGGTTTTCTTGAAGTCAAAAAAAAAAAAAGATTCTGTGTTTCTTAATTTCAACCTTTTCTGACAACAACCAACCTACCCTTATAGGTGCAATTATTCCCCTTTCCATTCTTTTTCTTATTTAAACACTCCATTTTCCTTCAACTCAGAGACACTCAAAGGGAGGAAGAGTATAGAATGGGGGCTTCGATTTGTAACCTCAAAAATGTCTGTGTTTTTTGTGGGTCGAGTTATGGGAAGGGATTAGAGTTTGTAAACGAAGCTAGCACTCTTGGTCGATCACTTGCTGCGAGGAATATTCATCTTGTATATGGGGGAAGTTGCCGTGGGTTAATGGGGGCTATATCACTTGCTGCATATGTAAGAGACAGTCAGGTTTTAGGTGTCATTCCTGAACCTTTAGCTCAACTGAACATCAATGGAAAGACAATTGGAGAGGAACTTAAAGTATCATCAATGCATGAACGAATGAAGATAATGCTTGAAAACTCTGATGCATTCATTGCCTTACCAGGTGGTTTTGGTACTTTGGAAGAGATTTTTCAAATTGTCTCTTGGGCTGAACTAAACATCCACCATAAACCCATTGGTTTGTTGAATGTTAATAATTTCTTTGATTTTTTATTATTTTTTCTTGACAAAGCTGTGGAACAAAAAATTATCACTCATTCGGCAAGACAACTTCTTATCTCTGCCTCCACTATTGATGAGCTCATTGATAAATTAGAAGCTTTTGAGTATGTACCTGATAAGGTATTAGCTCAGATAGATTGGTCAACAGGAAGCAGCGAAGGAAGTAACAAGAAAAAAAAGCCAGATCTGACACTTTCTCTTTAATGGGTTTGATTTTATTAAAAAAAAATTGTTGTTTTGTTTGGAAAGTATGATATGATTGTCATGGACTTATTAAACCAATTAGTGATGGCAGAGTAAGGAGAATTTTACTCTTGAGACGCATCTTAATTGGTGGCAGAGTAAGGAGTTTTTTAGGTAGTAATTAATTAGTATTAAATTGTGGAAGTACTAACGTTTTCTTGTTTGATTTCTTTTCGTGGTCGATGCGTAAGCGACGAAAGGTGTGCTTCTTTTCGCTTGGCGTTGATTCACTTCTTATCGGGTTGTGTTGCTCTTTTCTATATCTCTCTTTCACATTGAGGGCAATGTTATATTAAGTATGGGGAGAGATTTTAGCATGTTTCTTTTGGTTGTTAAAAAAAGAAAAAAACACAAAAAAGGGATCATTGCATGATTGAATAACTTTTCTCCCTTCTTGAACTGATATGCTTGGAGATGGATGATTGAATTGATGAATTGAGTTTGATGGATGTATACCTTGTGAGATTTTGAGCCTAATGGATGGATTTAACATTTATGCCATTCTCTTCTTTCTTGTGTGATTTTCACTCATGTTAATGACCACTCTAGAACTTGCTTTGATTCTTTTTGAGGCTACATTTCACTTGCATGCATGAACATGATTGAGGCCCTCTTTCTTAATTAGCTAGTTTAACTAAATAGCCAACCTTGTTTTCAATATGATATCAAGCACTCTTTTGACTTCTTAAAAATTCTCTGATTCCTGCCAACCTTGTATATTTTCCTTTGCTTAACCCCTTTGAGCTTATTTGACCATTCCTTGTTTCTAGCTCATTATGTGCCTTAAATGAGAAATTGTGTTCTTACTTTACCTTAGGGAATAAAATAACATTAGCTTGGTTAATGGATGAGTTTTTGAACAAGTGTGGGGGTGTGTGTACAAAATGGTTGTTGAAAAAGAAAAAGTGCCCAAAAAGAAAAAAAAATGAATGTATATAGTTATGTTCATATATATATAAAAAAAAAAGAAAAAAAAACCAAGTGTTTAAAAAAAAAGAAAAGGATTAGGAAATGAATATGTAAAGGGATATACACTAGAGTTGGGATGAACTTTTATGCTTGTTATTTGAACTCAGCTCTCATTTGCTTTTATTCTCTTTAGTATTTATCTTCTCATATCCATTTTATCCTCTCCTGTTACCTTGACCTCACTACAACCTTGAATAAAGTCCTCATGATTTGTGTGTGCATGTGTTTTGAGTAGTGGAGAAGTAGAATATAAGCAAGCTTATGGTAGTGCAATTTTCATGGGTTGAATTGAGTGAAATACCTACCTATTAAACACTTGAGAGATTAAGAGGGGATCTTGCGAAGATCTATCATTCTCGATTCATGTTGAAGATACCTTGCTTGTTGGTTTGAGATGTGGAAAATTGTTAACTCATGAATGTTTTGATCCCTTGAACCTTTGGTTGTTCTTCTTGATTGTAAAATTTTGGGGTCTTGAATGTCGTTAGAATTTAAATTTTTGTTAATCTCTTATGTCCTTGTTTTGGTCTTGAGTTTTGCCCAGGAGTGCAAAAAGCTAAGTGTGAGAGAATTTGATAATCACATATTTTATTCATTAAGAAACCCTTATGTTTAGTCATTTACACTCTCCATATTCTTAATTGATTGAGTTTGGTATGATTTTGTGAGTTTGAGCTCAAATTGGTCCTAATTGAATATTTTCAGCATTATTGAGATTTGACACTGTTTCTATATTTTGGCCATAACTTGAGTTCCTAATATCTGATGAACATGAATTTTACCTTGTAGGAAAGCTAAGAGGAAGCTCTACAACTTTGATGAAGAGCTTGAAGTCCCAAAAAGATGTCTAAAGGACCTAAGTTTACATGGAAGTCAGAATACGGATTCTGTCAGTAGAATCCGAACAGTGTGCACTCATAAAATCATATCTCAAGATGTAATAATGAATATGGGCTCAAATTTGGATAGTGGATAGTCAAGATCCAAATAAACAACTTTCATGAAGAACGCATTTTGAAAAAAGGAAGTCTAGTAGGTCATTTTGAGCTTGCAAGTCGGAACAGAGGAGCTGAAGTTGGGTTTGAGCAACCTACGGTATTTGGGACATATCTTGGGCTGAAGGAAGCCAAATTGGAAGAACCAGCTATCCATTTTATAGCCAAGACAAGGATCTACAACTTTCATGAAGAGCACTTTTTGTGGATCTGAAGTATATTTGGTCATTTTTGGCTTCCAAGTCAGACACGAAATTTTCGTCCTCAACCACCCACTCATCCATCCACTAATCCACTCATCCACTCATCCACTCATCCACTCATACACTAATCCAACCACTTAACCACTCCACCCATTCATCCACTAATCCACCCACTCACCTATTCATGTCCATAATTTCCCACTCACCAAAAGTCCTTTGGCATTTTCCACTCAACCAACCCACTTAACCATTCCACTCACTCATCCACTAAACCAACCCACTCAACCATTCCACTCAAACACTCCACTCACTCACCCACTCATCCACTCACTCCCCTTTGTCATTTTGTTACCCTAGACTTCTATAAAAGGCACCATTGGTTATCATTTCTTTCATGTATTCTCCTTCATTTTCTCTCATAGTTTCTTCTTGTTTCTTCATAGTTTCTCATAGTTTTTGTATATTTTGATGCTCCCCTTCATGGTAATGGAGGGCTAAGCTACTTTCGGTCAATTTAGAACTCTTGAAGAGATTTTGGTTTGGATTCTTGAGACCTTGGTTATGTATTGTATTTGATTTGTAATTGAATTCCTCTTTTCTTCTTCTTTCTTCTTCTTCTTGATCTTGAATGCATGAATGGTAATTCTATTTATGTAAATCTGATTTGATCTTGGTTTAAGATTGAGATTTGTGATGAAATTTAGAACTGATTGATCTAAACTAATCACATAAATGAAGATTGAGATTTGTGATGAAACTTAGAACTAATTGATCTAAATTAATCACAGAATTGAAAAGGTTAGGTTACTGATTTGTGCCTAAGTTAATTGAATTTGGTACTTGAAATTAACATAGATCTTCATGAATGGTACGATTGCGGATTTGTGTTTATCACTTGTTAATTGAATTCTAGACGATCGTCTAGTATGAATTCTGGATTTGATGCAGAGATCTCGGTTAGATCCAAATTAACAATTCAATTGCGCTTCAAGTGTTCTATGAAGGGTCTATGATTGAATCCACCCAATCTTGGATAGGTTTCTAAATTGACTGCTCTTTAATTGTTATTTCTTCCTTTAATTTTGTTAAGTGCGATCTTAAACTGTCAAACCCCCCTTTTTGCTAACTTTCACTTGATTTGATTAAATTGCATTTACGATCCTTGAGGAGACGATCCGGTGTTGTTCACTATACTACAAATTTAGGTAATAACTTCGGTTATAATTTTGACTGAGTTCGGCGCTCGTCACTACTGCAAGCACAAAACCAAAATTAATTCCAAGCTCTCTTCATCATTCTCTATGAGGCTTGGACTTGCAATTTTTTTTGGATAAGTATTTCCATCATCGGGTATGTTTTCCTCTGTCATTTTGCATCTGTACGTGAAAATCTATGTTTTCTGATAGGTCTATTTGAATACCATCATAAGGTATTCGAATACCATACATCAGTACAGTAATATTATGTCTTTATAAAGCTAGAGTATTCGAATAACTAATATAGCTATTCGAATAACCAGAGACTTATCATATCAGTGTTTCTGACTTACCTCTGGAGTATTCGAATACTTGCACCTACCTTGCCTTCTTTTCTGTGGTGGGTATTCGAATACAGTAAGAGGTATTCGAATAACAATTTCTGTTCTATTTCTACCCTTTTTAATACATATATAAATATGGATATAATTGTCTAAATTTATACTCCTTGCTTCTGCTTTAGCTTGTTCTTGCTCCTTCATTTCTCAAGAATTTATTGTATATGTTGAATTCTTTGTAATACAAATTCTTAACCAAATGTAATTGGCTATTATTTTTTTTATAACAAGTAAATGGTATTTGTACTTGGCTAAATTAATCAATAAAACGAAATATTTTTTCTTGTAAACTCATTTGCTGTTTTGGCTCATTGTTTTGAATGCTTATTGGCTTATGAGTTTGGCTAACCTCTATAGATCCAAAAATTAATAGATACCAAGGAAAGTTCTTTAAACTTTATTGTCGGATGATAACTACCTCAAGCACACATTTAAATGAAAATTATTCAACTTAAGGGAAATGAATGAAGAAAGACATGATGAGACTTTCTTCAAGTACAATGGAATGGAATACGCAACGGAAGAAAGCTCAAACTTAAAGGACCAATAAACAAAGAACATAACAAAGAAGCATCTCTCTTTATCTAATTCAATAAGTATCTCTATCCTTAAGCGATTGTGATATTCTATATGGATTGTATGATACTCGTTAATGAATTGATCTTAAATGATTAAATATTTTCCTTTCATGAGTAGTATGCTTAGCATTGAAAATGTGCCAAATTAGATATTAACTTGCTAATGTTGTCATTGCATATAGGGTAAATAAAGTTAATTCTATACAATGCTCTGATCCCTATAGCATATTTCATCAAAGTAAAATGTTTAATTCTCTTGATATATGGCAGATTTATAAGAAATTGATAACAAGTGGTATCAAATATAAGTAATTCTCTTGGTTAATGCAATGACAATTTTGATAACTATACAATGCAATTGGTTGATATATGAATGAATATATCTTTGCACATGTGCTAAATATTATGCTTATCTTGCTAAATTTATAAAATTATACTCTGTTGCTATTCTGGTATGCTATGAATGAATATATTTTGTTGGAATGGAATATACTCTATTTAGCTTTATGCTTTATCTTGCCCCATCCTTTTTATCATGACAAAAGGGGGAGAAAAAGCTTGAATTCTTTATTTGAGAAAAGTCAGGGGGAGAAAAAGTAAAAGTTCGGTAAGACAAAAATGGAAATTGGATTCCAAAAGTAAGGGAGAGTTGCTGTGCACATCTTTGATATAAATCACCTCATATGAAAAGAGGGGGAGTAAGTATTTCTAAACAACCCTGTGAATTCCAATTTATATAACTAACTCTTTTTCTCAAATGTTAGTTTGTCATCATCAAAAAGGGGGAGAATGTAATTGGCTAGCTGCCATTAATTATAGTTTTGATGATAACAAACATAATGAAGATGATGGCAAGACTAAGTCCAAGACCTTTAAGAGTAGCTTTATGACTTAGGATCTTTGTAAGGAGACTTATTGGATATCTCATTAGGTTTTGGACATAAAGAAATATTTTCAAAATTATTTTTTCAAACTTAAAGAATCATTTTCTGGATATTTGAAAGTATTTAAAACTGATTTTATATCAGGGGTATTCGAATACCCCATAAGGTATTCGAATAACATGCCTGATACTCGTATCCAGAATTGCTTTTGAAAGTAAGGTATTCGAATAACCATTTTTGGTATTCGAATACGCCTGATCTTAAAAAAACATTTTTAGACTGAAGTATTCGAATACATTGAGAGGTATTCGAATAACCATCTTCTAATATGTTTTCTCAAGCCTTTTTAAAACAAAGGTATTCGAATAACCTTATAGGTATTCGAATAACCTCCTTCAGAATTGTTTTTCACTAAACAGTGGTATTCGAATAACCAGGAACGTATTCGAATAATTACGGGATCCTGATATGGAAGGAAATGGCCATTTTCTACATTTAAATGTGATATTAATTATACCCAACAACTATTTTCCTCAAAGGCTCTATAAATAGAGACCTTGGGTCTCTTCTGAAGGTTGCCTAATGATCTAAATCATTCTTTGCTTGTGCTAGAATGTGGTTTTCAATTTTACATATTTTCTGTGCTCTTTTTACCAAAACCTTGAGATATCCTTAAAGAGCTCCATAGTGCTTCAAGTTGTATTATTTACTCTTTTTCTATTTCATCTATTTTATACTTCTGTAAGGGTAAGGTATCCCTTGTTGTAAAGAAGGTGAAGTATCCTTCAAAGGGGGTGAGGTATCCCTCTAGTAAATAGGGTGAGGTATCCCTGCTTGTTGAGACTCAAGCACAAGGGTGAGGTATCCCGAGGTATAAGGAGTGCCCTTGTTTGTAAAGGTTGCAAGTACCCACGATAAGCTTGTATTGATTAGTGTAAAATCTCGAACTGTGTTTCGGGGACTAGATGTAGGCCACAAGTGGTTTGTGATCGAACCAGGATAAATATCGTGTCTGCCCTTCTCTTCTTTATCTCTTTATTTTCAGCAACTTAATTTATTGTTTAATATTATTTATTTGTTAAATTTTATTAATATTCTGCTTATCATTTTCATCTCACGTCTTTTAACATTCTTTTCAACATATTTAATTAGTTTACGCCTTTGCGAAAAGTTTTTTTAAAAATACTTAATTCACCCCCTCTTGAGTACTGGAAGCTACTTGGGTAACACATCACACACAAATGAGAGAGAGAATGTGAGTCAAAGAAACAAAAGGAAAGAAGGAGATCAGAATAATGTGAATGAACAACGTGGATGGATGAGCATGACGAGAATGTGAGCAGATGAACGGAGGAGTGACCAAAAAGAAAGTAAACTAACGAGAGGGAGAAATGCAAAAGGATGAATAGTGAAGAGATAAGAAAAATTTGTGGCTTAAATTGGTGGGAAGGAAATTTTATAAAACAAATTCACCTAGAACTTTTGTATCTCCTAGGAATACTTTAATCTTTCGAAACCAAGTTTTTCAGCTTTCATAAGTATTCTAAAAAATTACAAGTCTTAACTAAATTCTTATATCCAGATTTTTTATAATTTTCTGTATACTGTCAATCATCATATGAATTATACTATTTCTTTTAAATCAAATCGAACTTGTAAGGTAAGTAAACGTACCTGCCTTAACTTATATTTTTATTTTTTTTATTTCAAAATATTTTTCATATTCTACTTATCATCTCCAAGCAGTTTCATAATTTTTCAAGTTATCTAACTATTTAATTTAATTTATAAACACTTCACTTCCTCAATGTTAATAAAAAAGTTAAACTAATTTATTTGATCTCTAAAAATTTAATATAACTCATTCCAAGCATTTATGACTTAAAAATAATTTTTCTTATTTATTTCTACCTTCTTAACTATTTGAGCTAAATTTATGAGCTATTTGAAGTTATTTCTCACATTTAGTGTTATAGATTTATACTTAATTCAACCCAAACAATTACCCATATTATCAGGTAACCAATACCAGATTTATTGGGCTACTGTAACACTGATTAATATTATTAGGTTGGGCAAAATGTTACCATTCTCCCCCCTTTTTTAAATTTTGTCCTCAAAATTTGATTCACCTTATTCACAAGTTCTGGATATCTCTTTTAGTTTTCCACAACTCCACGCTCCTTTCTAGAAGTAAAATTTGAGTATCATCATGAAATCAACTTGATCTAGAAGCTTATTGATAACATCTCCCTTATAATAGTAAAATATCTTACTCGTTATCTTATGTAAATCTTGTATGATGACCACTTTCCTTTTAAAATTTGTATCCTTTTGCAAAGAATTTTTTGTATACCAAATATATATATGCTACTTATGAATGAGCTTGACATTAGTTCTAGATGTTTCCAACTTTAGAAACTTTGGTCATACAAGATTTACAATCATCAAACACCTTCTTGACATGATTTTGATATAGGGTTCCTAATAGTACAATCTTTCTAGGTATTTGTACTTGAATAAGGAACTGTACCATATCAGTATTTCATTTCTTCGAGTGTACCTCTTATCGAGTCAGAATTGAAGAAGTCTTAGGTCATATCTCTTGATAAGATAGTCACAAACTGCTCATTCAATTCTCATAGACAATTATAAAGAATTGTCTATACTCCAAGAAAAGGATACTCTTCCGGTCCACTCATTGTTTCAACACGGTTAATGGTTGTTGTTTTCTATCTACTTTTACAATATGTGAGTCGTAAAGTGGTATGTCCTCGCTTGTCATATTTGAAACCTTTTTCAAGTCGATAGTATTCCTTGAGGAAGCATCACTAAAGTTCTCGCATTAGGATGCTTACAAAGAAAACTCTACATAAGTCTAACAATCATGAATATCTTCTTAACTCTCAGAATCATGAGTTAAGATGCAATTTCCCAAGATACTCACCTGTAAGGTCTCTAATCAAGAAAAATCTAGATCCTTCGACTTAATAAAGTTTTTTCTGCTTCATAAACTGTGGGTGTGCAAAAGTTCTAGTTACCATGAGATCATTTTCAGTAATCTTAATTCCATACATAAATGTGTTCCTTTGACATTCCATGAATCCTCCGCATTAGTTCTTGTACTCCTTTTTAACCTTATATTGAAACTCAAAGATGGTTTCAATTCCTCATCGTCTATAGGGTAGAGAATTCACAAGAATGTCTTCTAGAACATTCTCTTGCCATTGATAAAATTTCTATTCTCATTCAAGAACTCCTACGGAGTATAAAATTCAGAGGATTTCTAATATTCTATCTTTCTTTTCTCTTTGTCCACAATTCATTTGGACGCATCAAACAATATCAGCTTTTATATAGGGCCTCTAATCATCCCTTGAGGTCTTAATACATTTTCATAATTTTAGGATAGATAAAGTAGTTGTTCTTATAAGCATCATTAAGGATTTTCTCTGTAATTACATATTCTCCTGAGACACAAGGTCTCTCTCTAAATATCATCGTACCATTTATCGTCTTTGTCTTATATTTAACCATTTATGGACAAATAGGTATTTCAAACCTTCATGGTCATTAAGACCCCAAACTTAACTCCATACACTTAATGCCTCTAAATCTTCAAGGTAAACTCCACAGTTGCCAATCTTAGGCACTGGGTTGATTGGTTGTTCTCATGCCGTCTCAATCGCCTAGAGGTGTAAACAACTACCCACTCATCTGGCATCACATGCATCCTACCTTTTCTCTTGACTTAAAATTTCCTTAAGGGTTTAGGACCACTAAAACCGGTATGGGAGTTAATCTCTTTTCAGTCCTTGGAAATTGTTTTCATAATCTTGTGTTTTATTCAAAAACACTGCCTCTTTCAATTCTCATGTTTATTCTTATTTGAATCTACAAATATCTCTTTTCTAGAAATTGCATGTTCTAATGATTACTCCATGCCATCATACAGTTGTTTCTCTTTTGGGATTCCTATAACCTTCTTGAGGACATCCTCCTATTCTTTAAGTATCTTTAAATAGATGAAAATATCATCTACAAAGACCTCAAGCATCTTGTCTAGATATGGTCCAGAAAATCTATTCATCTAGTCCATAAGGATGGCAGGTGCTCTGTGCTCACATCTAGTTTTAAGGACGATCTTTGAAATATTTTCTCTCAAACTTTGTTCTATTAGTACTCTAACCCTAAATTATCTTTTGAGAACACTATTGTTCCCTTTTATCTGGTTTATCAAATCATCTATCCTAGGTTGTGACCCATAAAAACGTCTTCAAACATGTTCCAGGTAATCTAGGCTTCTGCTACTTCTAGCAACCTCTTAGTATCATCCGACCATCTTTCGGTCTTTCTGGTTAACATATCTAAGGCCACAGTGTAACATCCCAAAATTTATTTATTTTATTATAAATAGTCATTTTATAATATTTGTGATTTTTGTGAATTTTTTTGGATTTTTCTAAGAACGTGAAATATTTTAATATTATTTCTTATCTTGAGTGCAAACTGAGTGGAGCCGGGGAAATGAGATATTTTTCCCGAGAACCTTGATCTGTGGAAACGTCGACGGGGGATCTTACTAAACCCGAGGTTAGAAATAGTTTACGAGGTTTCACGTTTTTTGAGATTTTTAACTGATAAATAAAAATATGTGTAATTTTATCTGCTGGACAATTAATACTGACTCTGTCAACTGTAACCATTGTCCATTGGATAATAGCATGTGATAGAAATCCTATCACCTTATCCTAATGTAATCCACTTTAATTCAAAAATATTATATTTTAATCAAGCTTCTCATGGAAGCTTGGTCCACAAATGACCAAATTACCCAAAGCTTGTAGGAGAAGCCACTCACACACACTCTCCTTCCTCATTTCTGCGGCAATTGGTGCCAAAGGGAAGCAAAATTTTGCTTCCCACACTTATTACTCTTCACCCAAAATTTCACTCATTTTCTACTATCACTTTCTCTCTCTTCAATTTTCATTTTCATTTTCTCTAACTTCTCTCTTCTTCTCCTTCACCCTCTCCACGGTTTTGCAGCCCCACTTTGTGACCATTTTCATTTTCTTACCTCATCATCACCATTTCTACACTTCTCACATCATTCTCAACATTTTCTCATTAGTGATTTTCTCTCAAATCCATCATCTTCTACCAAGAACAAAGCTTGAAGCTTTGAGGTAAAGCTTCCATCTTTCTTTCTTTTTCTCCTTATTTTCGTGTTCCTTAGCCACTTTGGTGACCAAGGACTCATCATTTTCAAAGCTTGGTGTTGATTCTTTGAGTTTAGTTTTCTAGGGTTTTGGGAGCCGAAAAAACCGAACCACCAAGGAGCTATCAAGGAGGTGATTTTCGAGTTCTTCCTTTAGGTAAGAGGCAGATTTACTCACTTCAACCATTATTGGTGGTGAGAAGACTTTTGTGTGATTGTTGATGGAGGAATCCATAATGGATTGCTCACTTTGTTGGATTATTTCTTATGTTTGTGTGTTCTTGATTGAGACTAAAATGTTGGTTGGATTGGATCCATTAATGATGTTGGGATGCTTAGATTTAATGAATGGAAAATTTGAAGGTTTACTACCCCATTGAGGAGGCCACGATTTTGGCCAAAAATTTTAAGGGTTTGAATTGATTTTGTGTGAAATGAAACCTATGTAATTAGACATTAAAGGATTGGTGCTTGTAATGGAAGAAATTGATTTAGTAATGGTCCTTGAGAGGCCACGGTTTTGAAGGGTTTTCTTGGCCTGAAATTTGTAAAATAAATCAAGACTTAGGAAATTAAGAATGATGGATACATAACGTGAAATTGTGGTATGTGTTGAACTACATATATGCAATGTTGATATTGAGAATGGATTGTATGATATTGTGAGTCCATGTGTGGGACTAAGTACTTGTTAATGTGTACTTGACTAAATTGTGGCATGAAGTTATTGAGGATTGATTATATGTCGTTGCGGTATGTTCCACGAGAAATACACATTGTTAATGAATATGCATGATATGCATTGTGTTATGAGGAACATATAATTGATGAACATACATGATGTACATTAAGTCGTCATGCATATGTGATATCCATTGGACTTTGTTGAAAAGGTTGTGTATGCCTAGGAGATTGAATTACACCTTAGTGTGAGTGCGAGTCGATTAAGCGTGGGTCATAGTGGTTGACCTTGGGGGCGTTGGGGTGCGAGTGTCTCACAATAGACAGTGGTAACTCCACTGGGGTCGTGGGATAGACTGATGCAAACACACCAACGATCTGGACCGAGACGCTGTCCTATATCGCGATCATTGTTGAGGTGCCATGTATAAGCCATGTTGCGCAAAATGTTATTTTTATGAGAAAACACTTTATTTTAAGGCTAACGAGATACTGACATAACTCCTTAATCATCCTCTCCGAATGTTGATGTCTAGCTCCATGGAGTAGGATTTTGGTACTACATGCATTGCGCATTGTCAATCTCATATTTAATTCTGGCATGAGTACTTATATTGCTAAAATTGTCCCCTTTACTATTGCAATAATTTATCTAATTGTTGAGCTGCTGACTGCTTCAATGATTTGGGTTGTTTATTTCTTATTGCTCATGTTCTCTACTATTACTTATTGTTATTTTTCTCTTACTGCCTATCTTACTGTTACTGTCAATAATTATATGTGTTGGAATGATATGTTGGCGCCCAGCGCCGTTCTGTTTTCTTGCTGCCATATTAGTATTGAATGTTGGGTGTCTCACCTCTTTCTGTATATCTGTATTCTTATTTTAAATTATGTACTTTTGAGAACACGATCGCAAGGAAGAAAAGGAAGCACCTGAATTTCCTGGTTTCTGGCCCGATTACGATTAGTGCTGATTGAAGATGTCTTCATGTCCGCGCCGATTTTTGGGATATGCTATGATGACCTTTCATGGAGGTCCTAACTGTTGGCACATAAACTTGCACACGGACCGTTGCATCTATCACAGGGAGTTGACAGTGTCAGTGGCTTGGGGTCGCTATGACCCGTCTATTTTTTACTTTACTGCTTTTGTCCATTTGGAGTTTTACCTACCCGTTAGGGATTTGTGGGATGTGTAACACCCTGAGAATTCATATTTTATTTGTTTTGGTCGATTCTGAATTATTTTGAGTAATCCGACTCTACTTCTGTGAATTTTATGATTTTTGTGATTTTTAGGAATTTTTGGAAATTTTTACGTTTTTGATTATTTTAATATTATTTTTGAGTTATGTATATAAGCCTTCGTATTTTATTTCTTTCTCTCAATCCTTAATTATTTTTACTAATCTGATTTGATTTTCATGAGTTTCATAATTATTATAATTTTTGTGAATTTTTGTGATATTTAAGATATTTTGAATATTTTAATATATTTTAGATATTTTGAGATATTTTGAATATTATATTATATTTTTGATATTTTGGTATATTTTGAATATATAATATATTTCTGATATTTTGGAAGGTTGTAGAAACGCTGACTCACCCTGTGACTCGCCATAGTGAGTCACACGTTCCAGAAGGTTCTATGCTGACTCAGCTAGTGACTCGCCATGCTGACTCACCTGTTCTAGAAATATCTACGCTGACTCATCATGCTGACTCATCATAGTGAGTCACATGTTCTAGAAACTTCTCTTTGATGACTCGCTCTGTGACTCATCAAGGGCAATCAGTAGAAAAATGATCAACAATAGTTGCTACCCAGCTAGAACAAGAGAAAAATCTAGGTATATTTTATTATCCATTGGACAATAGACACTGACTTTATAAGCAGTAATTATTGTTCATTGCTTACAGTATACCGAAAAATATCTTAAGCCTTCATCTTTTTCATGAAGTCTATAAATAGGAGGGCTTTGGTTCATTTTCAACTTTGGCAAGAAGCTCTCACCCCTTTTCTCTCCTTGTGTTCCACGGCCAAACACTCTTGGAGGCCAAGTTTCTACACTTGCTCATCTTTTAGTCATCTCCACCCAAGAAGCCAAAAGATATACACAAAACTCTCTCACTTTCTCTCCCTCCATAGATTCGGCCAAGCACTCAAGAACCACTCTCCAAATTTCTATAATTCCTACCAATATCATTTCTTGAATCCTCTCATTAATCTAAGACACTTTCATGTTAGGAATTTCTCAAGATTCATTCATCTTCATCTTCCTATCAAGCAAAGAACACAAAAGCTCTTACCTTTCTCTCTCACAAAGCTCACGGCCAACCACCACAAAATCACCTTCCAAGCTTCAATAATTCTAAACAACCTTAGATCTTGAATCTCCATACAATTCTAAGGAACTTTCATGTTGAGACCATCTTCCAAATCATCCATCTTCAAGCACTTTTTCTAAGATCTAAGTTTGAAGGATAAAGGGTGAAATTCTTGATATCCTCTTCTAATCATAGATTCAAAGTTCTAAACCATATTTTGATCCATAGTTTTTCTTATTTAAGCCTTAGATATTAATATTTCATGTTTTCTTTGATTTTTTTTCAAGAAGCACTTGGTGGTTGAAGTTCTTCTTGAAGGAGACAACAAGGGGACATACAAGGAGCTTTAGAGGTTTCTTCAAGAGGTAAGAGGGAGATTACCCTCATCAACCATGTGTTGGTGGTGAGGAATGGATATGTTTGTGGTGAAGAATCCCTAAGGATTCATTCACTTGGTTGTTTATTGTCTTTCTTAATTGTGTTTGATTCTGTGTGCAAGCATGTCTATAGCTTTAATATTTTTGGTATATGTTTATGATTGCTTTAATATATGGTTTGTGTTCATAGATGCATGATTATTGTGGTAGGATATGAATAAAATGTTGAAGGATTGCATAAGTGTTCCAAAGAACACAAGGGAGCTCACGACTCCATCGTCACTAAAGAGGACCAAAATGTTCTCAACCATTTTCTAAAAGAATGACTTAATTGATTTAATTGGATTGATGGATTTTTCAATGATTTAGTGGATGGAAAATAATTTTAAAATGATTTATAAGGACATGTAGAATTTTGGCCAACATGCCATATACCTTTGATCCAAAATTATTTTCTAACTATGGACTAGATGATCTAATAAAAATAAATTAGATTAAGAGTTTTACAAGAGATTAAATGCATGGAAATAGTTAGGGATGAATTATAAAGCATAGAATGATTTTGGGCCAACATGCCTACTTATGATGTTTTTTCAAAACTATTTTTAAAGTGTGGACTTAGGTAATTAATTTAATGAGAACTTAATCAAATAGATTTTTGATAAACAGTGGAAAGTAATTTAATTTTTAGAGTTAAATCAGTGAATTTAAGTAATGGTATAAATACTTGAAAAGTACTGATGTATACTCACTCATTGAGTTTTGAAGCACGTTAGCAAGTTTCGAGATGTAATTATTAGTTATGATTAAGAAAAATAAATTTTTGATGGAAACGTAGAAAATATCACTTAATAAATTTTCTAGATAAAATGTCGCCAAAATTAATTAAAAATGGACTAATAATAGAGAAAGTTTCAATATAAAATTTGAACGTAAAGCAAAAATTATACGTAGTTGAGAAATACTAGAAATAACTTACGCGTATTTAAAACTATAATTTTTAAGCTACGCGATTGAGAAAATGATTTAAAAACATTACGCGATTTTAAAAACGTAGAAAAATATTTACGCGATTTAAAAACATTTGTAAAAGTGACGCGATTGTGAAAATGCGATAAAATTTCTACGCGATTAATTGGAATAGTGAGTTTTGCTGTCAGGCCAAAGTGGTGGACTCAGACATGTTGAGATATGGTACTGTTAAGTGGAGACATACTATATTTGAGAATATTGAGATTGAAGGCATTTTTGAAAATATGGTGACATTTTGAGACTAAGGGTAATTCTGTAATTATGGTTCTTATTCATGCATTAAGAGTTGTGTCAATTTGGTTGATATTGGCGATTGATTGACGAGATAAATTACACCGTGTTGTCGATGTGATAAGCGTAGTATGGTTCATCGAGTGGCCTTGAAGGCATTAGTGTGCGGAGTATTCCACATGTGGACAGCTGGTCGCTCCTCTGGGCCGTGGTAACTTGCAACACACTAGTGATCTCAACACGTACTATACTTAATCAAGATCTTGTAAAGACTGTTTAGTACAATTCCTGTAGTGCACGACGTTGGACTATGGGCTATCGACACGATGTTAGACAGTGGAATAGTTTGGTTGGGCAGCCTGAGGTACTGATAGATCTTTGCGTGTCATTCTCTCTGATGTCTATGTCTTAGCTCCATGGAGTAGGAATGAGTCTGTGTATATTTGTATATGTGGTCTGCATCTTAATGTGGTTATTTATATTCAATGTTGAGATATTATGTATGATGTGTTGATGTGAGTTATTATGCATGATGTGACTATATGGTTTATTGTATCAATTGTTATATCTGTTATGGTAATATTATTGCTGTTCATTTTATTACAATATATGTTTATTGGAATTATTTGTAAATTGATAACATGATTATATTTGTGATATCTGTGTGTATGGAATGACTTTGTCATTCGTATCATTCTTTATTACCGTACTGGTATTGGTGAAAGTGGATCTCACCTCTTTGCTGTATTGCTTTGTTGTGTTTATATTGATTCATATAGTAGGAGAAACGAGTTTATTAGACTAATTGGAGGCAATATTCTGAGGTCAGTGACAGCGTCGAGGAGTGATCTTCCAAGTTTCAACAGTATACTAGTTTGGTGGAGAAACGGAACAAGTATGTTGAGTTTTTTTCGTTAGTGATATTACCGTGCTATTAAGGAAGACTAGTCATTGAGTTTGCTACTGTTTTCTTGAGTCTATAAATTTTATGTTTTAAAATGTTATTGAATATTATGTGATATAAGTAATATGTGTGTTAATCAGTTCAGTCTATTTTTCTGTATTATATTTTTGGTAAGTTTATGTTTCCACGAAAAGAAATTTTAAAATCCATCTTTTAGAACTCAAAGCTTTTATGAAATGATTTTCAGGTTTTAAGTTTTTAGTCAAAAATGTGATGCCCTATGGAGGGTGTTACAGGATGACCTTTATTATACCCCATGAGATGATTCATTTCTCTCTACTGCTTGAGCTTCTGCTCGAAATTCGGTCGCTCCGATGATGATTTCATTGGATGAGGAGGACCCTGAGGAGGATCCTACTACGGTTCCTTCTCGTCAGTCTTAGGGGGCTGATACTGTTGGCGGCTATTGATGGCTATCCGTATATCTTTTTGGGAAGCCTGACGTTTCACTATTATGATGGTATGTATATTTTTGTAAACATCTTGGGGGTGGGTAAAACTTATGCTTTTTGTACACATATTGATGTATTTAAAATAGGCTTGACGCAATTATATATATATTGTGAATGTATGAATGTATGATTTCCTTTCATATTAATTTCTGCTGTATTGTATTTATTATTCATTTTTAACACAAAGAAAAAAAAATATAGTAGGTAATAATATACGTATATTTTCAATACCCGATTTATGCGTACTAATGATTGAAAAAGAAGACGTTTAATTATAACCTATTGATGAACTAGGTCTTAATTTATCAATGTATTTATATTTTTCGCATTTTGTTTCATTTTACTATGGTGTGACGTTCCTTCTTCTCCGAGAAAAATGGCGTTACACACAGTCTAGAGTTGACCACGCTGCCATTGAAGGAATATCAAACTGTCCTGGTGAACCATGTAACACGTCCATGCCTAGAATGAGGATAGAAACTCAAAAAACAATAGGGAGAGAAGGAGATGGTTCAATATCCAATAGTGAATCCAACACACCAAGCTTGACATTGATCTTCAACAAAACATTAGTCACATATTGGTCATTCACCCTTGTAGGAGCTATGTACTAAGGGACAACTCCATACTCAGCAAGACTCTTATTCCTCCATGGACCATGAACATCACAATTTTTCTCGATCAGGAAGCAAACAAAGGAAGAATTAGGGAGCTCTAGTAAGTTAAAACTGAATGTTCTCAAACATTTTCTCTACCGTAACCATAAGTGAGGCACACCTAAACTAAGTATTCTCTTCAAACACATCCAACGGAGAATTTATCATAATTCCTTTCGTTTCTTTAACTCTCTCTGTAATACCCTTAAGTACATGTTAGACTGGTAAATGGTTACGAAAGGTAGCATTTAACTTGTTTAGCATGTCAGTCAAGTTTTGTGACAATCTGAGTTCATTTAGGCACTTAGTTGCAACATAAAAGTTGTAAAATGGCTTAAAATGACTCAGATAATAGCATAAGTTGCTAAGTTAAGAGAAATAAACATAGAGAGTTTATTTCTAGGTCACAAATAAGCCAAGTAAGATGTGGTAAAAGTTTCAAGAGAATCAGAGTCAGTTTGGTATTTTTAGGCATACAGGTTGTGCTTTTAATGCCAGATTGATCCCTAGCAGATATAGAAAATAATGAGAAAAGAGAAACAACAACTTAGATGAATCTTATGATTTATTCTAAGGTTGTTGGAACGAGGAAACTCGAATTAGCATGATTCGGGTATCCATAGCAGATAGAAGTTTCAGTATTAATCTTTTCCCGTAATTCCCTGCACGTCCCTTCCCCCTTTATATTTGGTTCTCCTCGCCAAAGAAGAAGAGAAACCGAAAACCAGAGAAGAAAAGAGAGAAAGGGGAGAGGAGAGAAGGGAAGAAGAAGGGAAGAGGAAGATCAAGCTTCAAGATTCAAGGCTTCAATCTTCAAGAGGTAGGGTTTAGAGCTTTTATTCATCTCTATTCTCTATGTATGCATATAGATACATAATATGCTAATTTGAGTTTTAGAGATGTTAGAAGAGTTTGGCTTGCATAGAAGTGTTTCTTGGGTCATTTATGACTTGTCTATAACATCAACTTAAGAAAGAAGACCCTTGAATCACAAAGTGAGCCTTAAGTTAAAGAATGAAGAATTCTAGCCATAATCCAAATTAAGAGATTTAAGAAAGTAATTGATGTTCCTAAATGTTAAAGAATTGATTAGGGACTTAGAATTACTTAGAATTTGGATTGAGATGGCTTGGAATCAGCAGAAATGATCAATAGAGCAAAGCAAACCCGCGGTGCAGAGCATTGCAGAACCGGGGTTACTGGTGATGGCGCCGCGGCGTGGAGATAGTCACGCCGCAGCGCGAGAGTTTTCGCTGGGAATGCCGCGGCGTGGAGGAAGCATGCCGCGGCGTGAGGTTAAAAATTAGCCCAGCAGTAGCCCTCGAGAGAAGGGCGCCGCGGCGTGAAAATGTTGTGCCGCGGCGTGAGACCCTGAAGCTCCAAAATGATGTTTTTGGATGTTCTGAGGTGCTATAGTTAATGGAATCATTGAGACATGTTTCCTAAGTGTGTTAAGGCACAAGTTGGGATATTTTCAAGTGGAAAATATCTATCTATCAAGTATGAGAAAGCATAGGCTTTTAAGCATCCTAAAGGAAAGGTTTGCTTTAAGTAATGATATTGCACTTTAGGCAACTTAATGTTGCAAGCGATATCACTTAAGATGTGATGAGATAGTGCAATAGAGATGAATAATAGTATTCACTCTAGTAGAGAATGATGAGAAAGGTATGAACCTTAGGAAATCCAAGAATAGTGGATTACCTTAGGAAGGTACCTAGAAGCTTAGGCAACAAAGAGTTGCAAGTAAGAGCCACTCTAGAGTTAGATTACATGAGTGGAGATAAGATTGTGTATGAGTTCCACAGAGGGACGTTTAGGTACTTAGTCTCAAGTTAAGTGAGACTTAGTACATTGTTAAATACACAAGAAGAGGAATTATGACTAAGAAGATGTCATAAGCGAGAAAGTAGAGCAGAAATGTACAACAACTCAAGTATAAGCTAAGATGAGTTAGAAGTACAAGATAAAGATAGCGAGAAAGTAGAACAGAAATGTACAACAACTCAAGTATAAGTTAAGATGAGTTAGAAGTACAAGATAAAGAGAAGATACTTCCTTAGATGCAAGTAAAGCATGGAAGTTGAGTTTAGAATAAGTATGTTAGTACACAAGTGTAGTATACGCTACTACCGAAGTGTGATAGAAAAGGAAAGTTAGATGCATGAACTACTCTCTTTAGACAAAGTTGAGTTAATTATGCAAAGTTTTAGAGAAATGCTCTCAGTTCCTTAAGCAAGGTTAGATGAGGCATTAGTTAAGATAGACTCTTTCACTAGGATGAGTTGAGTCTACGAGAAAAGAGTGAGATGGTGTTTATGTAAGAGATAAACATAACACTAAGCTCTCACACACTAGAGAGTTAAGCTAGTGTGAAGATGAAGAGAAAGGACCTTAGGGTAACCAAGATTAGTGGTTCGCCAAAGGTAAGTACCTAACACCTCGGCAACGTAAGGTTGCATTAGAGATCACTTAAGAGAAAGGAGTGATGAGGTGAAGTTTAGGTACAAGTAAGAGACATAGTTTAGTAATGTTTACACGAGAATGTAACGTTATATGACGTGAGGTCATTCACCCGGGAGGTAAGGGATCGAGAGAAGTTCCTAAGGGAACAAGTATTCCTAACCAAGTGCTAAGGTTACATATAGTATGAGGTTCTGATTCTCCTCATCACAAGGGGTAAACATAAGAAGACTAGAATATGCTTAGCTCTTAGAGGAACTAAGTATATAAGTATGTACGAAAGTCTATGAATTAGTCAAGTAGGATCGATCTAGTGAGTATCCTTTGATGTTAATCATGAAGGCAAAAAGGAGATAGATGGGTGTCAGAAGGACTTTTGAGAAGGACATAACCACGATGTCTCGATGTGCCAAGGCCTAAGGAGATAAGTGGGAAATCCGAGAGACGCTCTTTGAGCAAGGATGAAGCCGAATTTCTCAATGAGCCAGGATACGTGTAAGGTGAGGATGAGGTTTCCTCTATTTACCACTAGATGATATACTAACTAGTTCCTAGCAAATTCCTCCGCTCCAAATCAAAACTCTGCATTTGCATTTCATTCACATGCACTTAGGATTCCTTAGGCATATTCATTACATATCATTAGCATTGCATTTACGGACAGTTGTATGGGCATTGTCGAGTCACTTTTTGTTAGTATGTACGGATGTATGGTGTGTATATATTAGCAGTGTGTTCACTCTTGATTGTTATCACACTATTAGAAAGTGTTTAAGTTATGAGAAAAGAGGAGGCAACTCCTAAGTTAAGAGAATAGAGGAGGAAACTCCTAAGTTAAGAGAATAGAGGAGGAAACTCCTAAGTTATGAGAAAAGAGGAGGAAACTCCTAAGTTATGAGAAAAGAGGACAAAGCTCCTAAGTTAGAATTATAGCATTTGTTATATATTTTGTTATATACAATGTTATAGAGAACTGGTATTGGAATTGCTTATACTGAGAATGTTAATTCTCACCCCAGTTGCTATTCCATGTAAATCCAGATGTAGGTCGGATGCGAGGTTCGGATCACGAGTCACCGTACGGTCAGTACAGTCTGCAAAGGCTCGAGTACGAGAGATGCAAACCTTGCCAAGGATGAGAAGATAAAGCATGAAGACTAGAATAGTTTTTATTGCTTTCAGTAGACAGAACTTATGTAATAAGTTTATGTTTGTTCTGTAAGTTTTATGTTATATGTATTACAATAAGCCCTCAGGTGGCTAAGTTTGTATATATATATATATGTATGAGTTTAAGTTTTTCCGCAATCTCTCAAGGCTTTCTATAATTACTCAGTTGTGATTATAGATATATGTTAGTATGTAGTATAGAAGTGACATCAGTCTTGATTATCTTTATATATCTTTGTCTATCTAGGATATATCTGGATATACGTATTAGGGTGTTACATTATGGTATCGAAGCGAGTTCATCTGTTAGTAGGGGTATGGGTGACTATGCTTAGCATAAGAAGCGATTTAGTAGAAAGTTATGCATTCTTTTATCTCTTTTTGAGATATGCGAGATGGAATTGCATGACTAGGAGACCGGTAAAGAAAGAGAATACGAGCTTTTAGAGAAATGGGCTCTTTGTGTTGAGAGAAGCGGACCGCCATTAGTAGAAGTCTATCGAAGTGATAGAATAGAACTCGCTTAGCTAGTAGCGAAGACGAGAGAGAACTTTTGAGGAATCGGTGTTTCTCAGGAGTTCAAGAAAGATACTCCTTTGTTTTCAAGGGAGCGTTTAGTTCAGACGAGTTAGAAGATGGTTTCACGTGATGGAAGAGATCCTTGAGACCATAGCAAGCGATGAATAGAAAGTGACCTTGCTTCGTAAGGGTTAGTAGGTGAAGCCGAAAGCTGATGAGATGAAGCGAAGGTTACTAGAGATGGTTAGTACTCGAACCACATGAGAGGTGTTTAGAGTTACTTTCCTAGATAAGTATTGTTCCCTTGAGTTAGAGAAAGCAAAGGAAAGAAGAATTCCTAAAGTTAGAGCAAGGGGATATTGCTGAAGATCGAGAATGCAAAGCAATTCAAAGAATGTCAAGAGTCCTTTTCTTATT
Organism: Ormosia emarginata; assembly: GCA_029884605.1. Taxonomy (NCBI): domain Eukaryota; kingdom Viridiplantae; phylum Streptophyta; class Magnoliopsida; order Fabales; family Fabaceae; genus Ormosia; species Ormosia emarginata. The sequence continues at coordinate 75,158,549 of JAQQTP010000088.1, forward strand.
TTACGTCAATCCAGATAAAGCGGAAGTGAGTAAAATTTGAAGTAGAACTTGGAGAAGACATTAGAAGAATTGCGATGCAAAAGGAGGTTATAGACTTCTGCGCTCTAGTCAGTGCATGCAGAGTTGTAGAAGTAGCCTCGATGGAACAAGAGTTAGAAAGTTCCTAATAAGGAAAAGATCAGATGTTGAGGTCAGTGAGAGTGTCTTTTGATCTCAAGTTGTATCAGAGTTGCACAGTGGAAGCTTGGAGTAATGATAAGTATAAGAAGAGTGCTTGTTGAGGAGCAACTCTAAGGAGAAAAGCAAATCAAGCTTCCAGTAACCAAGATATGCTAGATGTGGTAAGATACATGGATGTAGACCGTGCTAGACGGAAATTCCGTGTGCTGCATAAGTGAGTAACCAAGATATCGTAAGAGAGACGATTCTTGGAAAAAGAAAGCAACGAAATCATCCAACTTGGTATGAGATAAGAACACATGTGAGGTGTGTATAAGCAGAGAATAGATTTACTTTGTGAATCTAGCTACGTACCTTGTTGGTATGGTTTGGTTGGTTTAGAGAGCAGGATGACCAGGTAGATCAGTTGAGAGAAGCTTTGACTTTTCTCAAGAGAAGATCAAAGACTTGGTTGTCATAGAAACGAGTAAAGAAAGAGCGAGGTCTTCAAGAGTTTTCCGGGATTACGAAAGGACATGATGAGTATGTCAAAAGTAGTTTTGGAAACTTTTGGACAAGAAGTGGTTAAGTACCAAGTGACCCCGAAAGTCAGTTTTGGATTACAAGTGGTACAGTTTAAGAATTCTGCAATTTCTCAAGACAGAAATTGTAGAGAACCCTAGTAGAGTTTAAGCAGAGGTACAATGGGTAGAGTAGCCATTGTATCCAAGAGCAGAGAATCTATCAGTAGATTTTCTAAGTTAGTGCTACCTGGTTTAGGCCAGTTAAGAAAGGTAGTACCCAGTAATGGACTCTAGAGAGTGAGTTTGTTTTCCAAGAGTAGAAGAGAAGGTTGATTGCTACATTAGTTTTAGTAATTCCAAATTCCCGAGAGAACTTTGAAGTAAACAGTTATACTTCGAAGATGGGACTAGGGTATGTCAGATGCAATAGAGGTAGGTAGATGCCTACGCATCAAGGCAGATAAGTCTGCAAAAGAGGAACTACCCTAAGTATGTTTTGGAATTAGCCAAAGTAGTGATTACCCTATAGTTTTGGAGACATAACTCATAAGGAGTCTAGTTAGAGAAGTTCAGCGATCATAATAGCTTGAGATGCTTGTTGATCGGAGGAAAGTGAATATGAAGTAGAATAGATGGATAGAGTTTTCAAGGCTCATAACCTTGAGTTGAGATATCATTTGGGTAATGCCGGTTTAGTGGTTATCCCGGATGATAGTCCGAAGAAAGAGCAACTTTCTTGAGAGTTTTCGAGAATTTGAGTCTAGCGGTGACTATGATTCCGGATAGTCTCTTAGTGAGCAAGGTGGACATAGTAAGAGGCCTAAAGGCTCGAGATTTCTTTGAAGCTCGGAAGGAGAATGAAGCTCTAAGGGACAAGTGTGAGCAGATTTTCAAGGGAACCCTTAAGGATTTTGTTATGACTAAGAGGGAATGACGAAGTTTAGAGATAACTTTGTCTTCCAAGAGAGTCAAAAATCAAGAAAAGGATTCAGAGGAAGCTCACAGAGAAAGTGTACCATCTATCAAGAGGCTACTAAGGTTTTCCAAGAGTTAAAGAAGATGTATAGTAGCATAGTATGTTAAAGAACATAAGAGAATATGTTGAGCGGCGGATAAAGGTGGCAAGATTAAGTAATCCACCAATCTTTTGCTAAGAACAGATAGCTATTTTCTAGATAAGGTAGTTCAACTACTTTTGAAGGGAATAGTTAGGATTCATAGAGTTTCGATGAATATAGTGTCATGCGAGAGAGATACTAGATTCACACTTGGTTTTGAAAGCCTTATAAGAAGGAGTTCAAAGCTAAGTTATGTTTTAGTACAGCTTACCATCCATAAGCATAGAGATCAAGAGCTTTGAGATAAGCGAGATCTAGTCAAGAGAAAGTGGTTGGGAGAAGCTGGTACTAAAGAAGAGGTTGCATAGAAGCGAAGTTCCATGTAGAGTTTTGTTTAGCGAATTGTTTACGTGAGGTGAACAATTTTGGGGACAAAATTTTAAAAAGGAGGGAGAAATGTAATACCCTTAAGTACATGTTAGACTGGTAAATGGTTACGAAAGGTAGCATTTAACTTGTTTAGCATGTCGGTCAAGTTTTGTGACAATCGAGTTCATTTAGGCACTTAGTTGCAACATAAAAGTTGTAAAATGGCTTAAAATGACTCGAGATAATAGCATAAGTTGCTAAGTTAAGAGAAATAAACATAGAGAGTTTATTTCTAGGTCACAAATAAGCCAAGTAAGATGTGGTAAAAGTTTCAAGAGAATCGAGTCGGTTTGGTATTTTTAGGCATACGGGTTGTGCTTTTAATGCAGATTGATCCCTAGCAGAGATATAGAAAATAATGAGAAAAGAGAAACAACAACTTAGATGAATCTTATGATTTATTCTAAGGTTGTTGGAAACGAGAAACTCGAATTAGCATGATTCGGGTATCCATATGAGATAGAAGTTTCGGTATTAATCTTTTCCCGTAATTCCTGCACGTCCCTTCCCCCTTTATATTTGGTTCTCCTCGGCGAGAGAAGAAGAGAAACCGAAAACCAGAGAAGAAAAAAGAGAGAAAGGGGAGAGGAGAGAAGGGAAGAAGAAGGGAAGAGGAAGATCAAGCTTCAAGATTCAAGGCTTCAATCTTCAAGAGGTAGGGGTTTAGAGCTTTTATTCATCTCTATTCTCTATGTATGCATATAGATACATAATATGCTAATTTGAGTTTTAGAGATGTTAGAAGAGTTTGGCTTGCATAGAAGTGTTTCTTGGGTCATTTATGACTTGTCTATAACATCAACTTAAGAAAGAAGACCCTTGAATCACAAAGTGAGCCTTAAGTTAAAGAATGAAGAATTCTAGCCATAATCCAAATTAAGAGATTTAAGAAAGTAATTGATGTTCCTAAATGTTAAAGAATTGATTAGGGACTTAGAATTACTTAGAATTTGGATTGAGATGGCTTGGAATCAGCGAGAAATGATCAATAGAGCAAAGACAAACCCGCATGTTGCGAGTGCAGAACCAGGGTTCTGCTGATGGCGCCGCGGCGTGGAGATAGTCACGCCGCAGCGCGAGAGTTTTCGCTGGGAATGCCGCGGCGTGGAGGAAGCATGCCGCGGCGTGAGGTTAAAAATTAGCCCAGCAGTAGCCCTCGAGAGAAGGGCGCCGCGGCGTGCAAATCTTGTCCGCGGCGTGAGACCACTGAAGCTCCAAAATGATGTTTTTGGATGTTCTGAGGTGCTATAGTTAATGGAATCATTGAGACATGTTTCCTAAGTGTGTTAAGGCACAAGTTGGGATATTTTCAAGTGGAAAATATCTATCTATCAAGTATGAGAAAGCATAGGCTTTTAAGCATCCTAAAGGAAAGGTTTGCTTTAAGTAATGATATTGCACTTTAGGCAACTTAATGTTGCAACTGATATCACTTAAGATGTGATGAGATAGTGCAATAGAGATGAATAATAGTATTCACTCTAGTAGAGAATGATGAGAAAGGTATGAACCTTAGGAAATCCAAGAATAGTGGATTACCTTAGGAAGGTACCTAGAAGCTTAGGCAACAAAGAGTTGCAAGTAAGAGCCACTCTAGAGTTAGATTACATGAGTGGAGATAAGATTGTGTATGAGTTCCACAGAGAGGGACGTTTAGGTACTTAGTCTCAAGTTAAGTGAGACTTAGTACATTGTTAAATACACAAGAAGAGGAATTATGACTAAGAAGATGTCATAAGCGAGAAAGTAGAAGCAGAAATGTACAACAACTCAAGTATAAGCTAAGATGAGTTAGAAGTTAAAGAAGTACAAGATAAAGATAGCAGAAAGTAGAACGAGAAATGTACAACAACTCAAGTATAAGTTAAGATGAGTTAGAAGTACAAGATAAAGAGAAGATACTTCCTTAGATGCAAGTAAAGCATGGAAGTTGAGTTTAGAATAAGTATGTTAGTACACAAGTGTAGTATACGCTACTACCAGAAGTGTGATAGAAAAGGAAAGTTAGATGCATGAACTACTCTCTTTAGACAAAGTTGAGTTAATTATGCAAAGTTTTAGAGAAATGCTCTCAGTTCCTTAAGCAAGGTTAGATGAGGCATTAGTTAAGATAGACTCTTTCACTAGGATGAGTTGAGTCTACGAGAAAAGAGTGAGATGGTGTTTATGTAAGAGATAAACATAACACTAAGCTCTTCACACACTAGAGAGTTAAGCTAGTGTGAAGATGAAGAGAAAGGACCTTAGGGTAACCAAGATTAGTGGTTCGCCAAAGGTAAGTACCTAACACCTCAGCAACGTAAGGTTGCATTAGAGATCACTTAAGAGAAAGGAGTGATGAGGTGAAGTTTAGGTACAAGTAAGAGACATAGTTTAGTAATGTTTACATGAGAATGTAACGTTATATGACGTGAGGTCATTCAGCCCGGGAGGTAAGGGATCGAGAGAAGTTCCTAAGGGAACAAGTATTCCTAACCAAGTGCTAAGGTTACATATAGTATGAGGTTCTGATTCTCCTCATCACAAGGGGTAAACATAAGAAGACTAGAATATGCTTAGCTCTTAGAGGAACTAAGTATATAAGTATGTACGAAAGTCTATGAATTAGTCAAGTAGGATCGATCTAGTGAGTATCCTTTGATGTTAATCATGAAGGCAAAAAGGAGATAGATGGGTGTCAGAAGGACTTTTGAGAAGGACATAACCACGATGTCTCGATGTGCCAAGGCCTAAGGAGATAAGTGGGAAATCCAGAGACGCTCTTTGAGCAAGGATGAAGCCGAATTTCTCAATGAGCCAGGATACGTGTAAGGTGAGGATGAGGTTTCCTCTATTTACCACTAGATGATATACTAACTAGTTCCTAGCAAATTCCTCCGCTCCAAATCAAAACTCTGCATTTGCATTTCATTCACATGCACTTAGGATTCCTTAGGCATATTCATTACATATCATTAGCATTGCATTTACGGACGAGTTGTATGGGCATTGTCGAGTCACGTTGGTATGTACGGATGTATGGGCGCTGTATATATTAGCGGTGTGTTCACTCTTGATTGTTATCACACTATTAGAAAGTGTTTAAGTTATGAGAAAAGAGGAGGCAACTCCTAAGTTAAGAGAATAAGGAGGAAACTCCTAAGTTAAGAGAATAGAGGAGGAAACTCCTAAGTTATGAGAAAAGAGGAGGAAACTCCTAAGTTATGAGAAAAGAGGACAAAGCTCCTAAGTTAGAATTATAGCATTTGTTATATATTTTGTTATATACAATGTTATAGAGAACTGGTATTGGAATTGCTTATCGAGAATGTTAATTCTCACCCCGATTGCTATTCCATGTAAATCCGGATGCGAGTCCGGATCACGAGGTTCGGATGCAGTACCGTCTGCGGTCGGAGAGTCTGAGCAAAGGCTCGAGTGAGAGATGCAAACCTTGCCAAGGATGAGAAGATAAAGCATGAAGACTAGAATAGTTTTTATTGCTTTAATGAAACAGAACTTATGTAATAAGTTTATGTTTGTTCGTAAGTTTTATGTTATATGTATTACAATAAGCCCTCGGTGGCTAAGTTTGTATATATATATATGTATGAGTTTAAGTTTTTCCGCAATCTCTCAAGGCTTTCTATAATTACTCAGTTGTGATTATAGATATATGTTAGTATGTAGTATAGAAGTGACATCTCTAGTACTGATTATCTTTATATATCCCTGTCTATCTAGGATATATCTGGATATCTGTATTAGGGTGTTACACTCTCAACCACTCTTCATCCCTAGCAGGATCTTACTTCATTCGAGATGATGGAGGGTTGGTCTTCTTAATCATTGAAGGATAATGAAATCTTTGATTTCTCTCGACCACTGCTTCATTCTTTAGTTGTAGATGTGGGTCATAATCCATTCTTTCCAAAAATCTGTTTATGATAATCAATTATTCTCTCGTGCTTACATTCATCTCTTCTTACTTTCTCTTAATGGTTGTCATCTCTCTGATCATTTCCATCATATCTGTCGTACTAACACTGGCAGACACTATCTCGTCGCATACGCCTGGATGATGCCATAATCTCTTGTACGTGTCGAACATTACATATTAAGTTGATCAGGCTCAATATGCATGTAACAGTGTGACAATGACCATTAACATACATACACAAGGTTGTCATGCAATTCTATCTACACTTTTCAGTATCAGATAAGAATATGCACAACATAGCTTAGCTAGTCCATACCCCAACTCAACAGTATGAACTACTCCAATACTATAATGTAACATCCTAAATTACTAACAGTAATGACGTATCGATTTACGCATCAGTAAGTAGAAATTTGGTACATTACTTTTGAATATCCAATTTTTTTTTCAAAAAAACAGTTTAATAATAGAGAAACCATGAGCCTTTAGCAGAAGCATATTACATGCATAATATAAAATGAATTACTACACAAAGAATATATCACTAAACATAATATACTTATATCGACCTATTATACAAAATATTATCAAAATAACAAAATATTTCTTTATCCATAAGCTATGTCTTGCTTCATCTTGCTTGTCACTGTAGGTCCCTCCTGGAATTATCATGGAAATCAAAGGTGTAGAAGGGTGAGAATTATAAAATTCTCAGTGGTTTATAAAAATCATGTCATCACAATAATTCCAGCTATTTCGGGAAAAAATCATTTCAAATTATTATTGTGTAATCCGTAGGAAGGTGGCTAAAGCCAAATCGGGTCCTTCCTCTTCCCGAAATAGAGGTTCATTTAATTATAAAAATCATTTATAATCATCATAATAACATCATAAATAAATTCTCATATCATTCAATCACAACTCATGTTATCCGAATTCACAGTCTCAAATCATCAAATAATCATTAAAACTATTATCCTGACAATCATCAAGTAAATGATAAAAATAAGAAATTTTAAATCCATCATATTCAAAATCATTAAGACTCAAATTAGTAAATCGGAAATCATATCATCAAATCTCATTTATTTTTCATTCTCAAGAAATATCAAGAAAATCTCATGAAATCTCATATCTTAAATCATTAAGAATCAAGTCTCATCTTATATTCAAAGTTATGAGCTCATAATATCATTCATCCACTTGGTAGTAGCCTGCTTTCGGGTTAGTGCACTTCAACCCATTTATGACGATCAATTTGCCACATAGGACTACTCCGGGTAACTAGGCCCCGTCAATCTCAGTCTAGTAAAGAGAACGCACAGAAATTCTCAATCTAGACAGAAGGATAAACCAAACTATCAGAATAGAGAGGACGCACAGAAATCCTCATGATAGTAGTCATCTGGGATAGGAAAGACGCACAAAAATCTTCACACTATCCCGAATTTAGGATCACCCTAAGTAGTAAAGTCATCATCTACCACTTGATGACTAGGGAACCTCGGGTAAAGCGGGAGGTCTTCTTCAACCTCAATTACCATGGTGTAGAGAGATTCTCAATTACTTTTTTACCATTTTCCGAGACTTATCCTAAATCTAAGGTATATCCAAAATCGCACTCAGCCTAGTTCCACAAAGGGATACCCATGAGAGAAAACCATCATTCATCAAATCTCTTTAATCATCATAGGCATTCAAATTTATCAATCAATCTCAATTGATTCAATATCATCATGGGAGTTATTTCTCAGATCAATAATCAAGCATCATTCTCATAATTCAATAATGTGCGTGATAATTAATTCCAAATGCATCAATATCATCATCTCATCGTTTAATTTCAAATTACAGAATAATTTATAGACATCTCCTTAATCAATCTCAAATACATAATAAGCATCTAATTTCCTTTTACTCACCATAGTTAACAAATTCTCAACAAGTTTACAATTCTCATTCTCATAAAGTTCATACAGTGAATAATTCTAAAAATATCTAACTATTCCAGTCATGACTGTAACAATCAATTCAAACATTTTTCATGTGTTCAAACATTGGATGCAACATAAAGGTCATTACAACTTCAAAGATTTGACCTACTTGTTCATATATTAATAAATTCTCAATTATTGACAACTCAAGTATCAAATTCATTAGTTCACAAGCCTATGTGGCCAAAGGTAAGTAACTAAACATAGTAAGTGTCATGGTATAATTCATAACCATTTTCTTAGTTTTATCACTTATATAATTGCCCAATAAACCAACATAGAATAACTAATTCAACCATTAGAATTTCCAATCACTAACTTGTATCAACATATGAAACTTACACATAGGAGTTATAAACTAAAACGAGGCAGCATCTCATTTATTGATAATTCAACCCAATTACATTCTTAATCATATGATAATCAAATTCACAAACTTAAATAACAACTAATAAGATATGTTACAAAACAAAGCAAAGAACCTTTCAACCAACTCTTGTTTTGGCCATGAGTTAAACTAGGTAAGGTTTAGCTATAAACTAGTCATTTTCGGTCCTTACATGCTTAATCACTTAGCTAAGTCCTCAAAATCAAAGGAACAAAATAGGATTATAAACTTGACATCCAATACTCACTAAGCCCTGTTTTTAGCCATGACTCATACATCCAAAAAGCACAAAATTTATAATCATACAACAATACAAATTCCATTCAATAATCAATGGAAAAAGTAACAATAAATTGAAACCATTAATCTAACATAAATTCTGTTTTCAATTGTGCACTCCATGAACAAGGAAAACATAATTTATTTGAAGAAAATCATAGAAAATGGGACATAAAAATAAGGTACAACCTCTACCCCATGGTGACTCTGTTTTCTTGAATCTTGCATTTCCTTGCTTGATTTTCATTTTACCCCATCTTTTCTCCATTTTCATTTGTTGTTGCTCAATTTCTTTCTCTCTCTCTCTCTATATATATTTTTTTAACATCACACATAAATGAGAGAGAAAATAAGAGTCAAAGAAACAAAAGGAAATAAGGTGATCGGAACAGCGTGAACGTACAAGCCAGAAAACAAGCTCAGCGGGGTCGAACAGCGTGCATGGACTAGCATGACAAGAACGTGAACGGACGAAAGAGTTAGAGACCAGAAAGAGAGTGAACTAATGAGCGAGAGAAATTCAAAATGATGAATAGTGAAGAGATAAGAAAAATATGTGGCTTAAATTGGTGGGAAGGAAATTTTATAAAACAAATTCACCTGGAACTTTTGTATCTCTTAGGAATACTTTAATATTTCGAAACCAAGTTTTCTAGCTTTCATAAGTATTCTAAAAAATTATAGGTCTTAACTAATTTCTTATATCTAGATTTTTTATAATTTTCTACACACTGCCAATCATCAGATGAAGTACACTATTTCTTTTAAATCAAATCGAATATGTAAGGTAAGTAAATGTACCTGCCTTAACTTATTATTTTTTTTATTTCAAAATATTTTTCATATTCTACTTATCATCTCCAAATAGTTTCATAATTTTTCAAGCTATTTAACTATTTTATTTAGTTTATAAACACTTCCTCAGTGTTATTAAAAATGTTAAACTAATTTATTTGATCTTTAAAAATTTAATATAGCTCATTCCAAGCATTTATGACATAGAAATAATTTTTCATATTTATTTATACCTTATTAACTATTTGAGCTAAATTTATGAGCTATTTGGAGTTATTTCTAACATTCAGTGTTATAGATTTATGCTTAATTCAACCTAAACAATTACCCAAATTATGAGATAACCAATACTAGATTTATTGAGCTACTGTAACACTGATTAATATTATTAGGTTGTGCAGAATGTTACAAGGTGGCTTTGAGTGCAATCCCCTTTTTTTTCTTATCATGCTTCTCATGTTGATTGAGCTTATTTAGCTCTAGTTCATGCTCTTGGAACTTCCCAAATAGAGTAGCTAGAGACATTGTTGATAAATCTCTTAATTTTGCAATAGCCATTACTTTGGGTTTCCAATTCCTGCTCATACATCTCAAAACTTAGTTAATAAGATCTTTATTAAGAAAGGTCTTTCCCATTGAAATAAGATGATTTACAATGTGTATGTATCTCTTTTGCATTTCTTGATTGTTTTCTCCTTGATTCATTCTGAACAATTCGTACTCATGAGTAAGAGTGTTTATTCTTGATCATTTTTGTAACACCCCGAAATTTGGAGTTCTTCAGTAATATATGATTTTATACTTTTTTGTGATTTTTGTGAATTGTTTGATTTATTTTGATTATTTTATTAATTTTTTTGGACAGTCCGTGCATTTTTAGCGGGAACCAAAAAAATAAATAAATTTTGGGGTCGAAAAATTTAGATTGTTAATACGGGGTAGGGGGAGCTTACTAAATCCGAATCTGGAAATAGTTTTTGAAATTTTAATTTTCTAAGATTTTGTCTGACAAATAAAATCGGGGTACATTCTATTATCCATTGGACGATAAAAATGTAGTAACTATTGTCCATTGGATAATAATTACCAGAAAATATCTTGATGGGTGGTTATCCATAAGCCTAAATATCTTGGAGCTAATCATGATAAGTTATGACAAGCTTTACGTTAGCACCTATTGGAAACAAGCTTGTTTAGCAAGTTTGTGAAAGTCAAGTTTAGTGGCTTTGACTTAAGTGAAGAACTAATCGGAAGTTAGCTTGCTAGCTAAGTTTGGAGGCTTTGAAGAGAACTTGGACCTTCCTAGCTTTATGAAGCTCACGACCAAGCTCATTTAGAGAGCTAAAAATCTATAGTTCATCTCTTCATCTTTCTATTATTCTCTCAAGAAACCAAGAAAACTACACACCAAAATTCTCTCTCAATTTTCTCTTCCATAGCTCATGACCAAGAGGCCAATATACACTTCCAAACTTCTATAATTCAATCCAACCTTACATCTTCAATCTACATGTTATTCGAAGACACTTTTGTGTCGAAATAACCATCTAATTCATCCATCTTCTATCTTGTTTTTCAAGTTTAAGTTTGAAACTCTTAAGTTGAAGTTCTTTAATCTTCTTGTTTCTATCCATTTTAAAGTTCTAGACAATGACTTGGATAAATGGTCATCTTAGTTAAGCCTTAGATGTTAATACTTATGTGTTTATTTTGTTTCAAGAGCAATTTAGTGGTGGTGAAAATCTACCTAAGGGAGGCATACAAGAAGACTTGAGCATCATCTAAGGTAAGAGGGAGATTTACCTCATCAACCACTCATGGTGGTGAGGAAACAAAATTTGTTAGTGAAAAATCTATAAGGATTTATTCACTTGTTTGCATGGATTTAGTGTTTTGTATTTATTTGTTTTATATGTTTTTATTGCTTTAATAGTATGCATGATATTGATCCTAGTAGAAATTGATGATTGATATATGTTGTATGATTTGAATCATGTGGAAGGATGAAAGTTTTTGGCTCCAAAGGCCAACATGGCTCACGACCATTAAGTTTCAAGTAGGGCATCCAACACAAAAATAGTTTACTAAATAAAGACTAAGATGATTTTGTAACAAAAGTGAGTTAAGGTCTTTATAAGTTAAAGAAAGAAGTGAACAAAGTTTTGTTATTTGAAAGGAAAGAATTTTTTGTCTCAATGACCATAGGGACTCACGGATTTCATGTCCACTTTGGGGCAATCCAAATCAAAAGTATTTTGTTAGTTGTAAACTTAGAGGATTAGGAAATAAGAAGTTGGATTAAGATTTTACAAAAATGGAAAAGGAAATGAATAACATTTTATTTAGTAATCATCAAGTAATTTTCGTCCAAGAGGTTGGAAAATAAATTTGAAAAGCAAATTTGAAATTTAAAGTATCTCACTTAGAAGGATTTTAATAAAATAAAAGGAAAAGATTTTATTAAGTTAAAATAATATAGAGATTTTGGGAAAACCATTAGAAAATATTTTCTAGAGGAGTTTTTAACAAGGAAATATCGGGGATTACGGTTAAATTTTATTTTAAATTTGGAAAGTTTTAAAATTAAGTTTATAAAGTCAAGAAACGCTTTATACGATTGAAAAATGGTGTTAAAACCTTACGCATCTCAAACATAATGATTTTTGAGCCACGTGATTGAGAAAACGTTTTAAAAATTTTACGCTATTGAGAAAACATTGAAAAATATTTACGCGATTTGAAAATATAACAAAAATATTACGCAATTGTGAAAATGCGATAAAAACACTACGCTACTAAAAGGAATAGCAGTTTGCTGTCTGACCGACTTATTGGACCCGAATATGTCAAAATGTGGTTTTGGTCAATGGTTGTGTGTTTTTTTGTGAAAAACCATGTTTTATTAACATTTGTCTGTGTTTGTTACGGCTGTACACCTAGGAGTTAAACTACACCTAAGTGCGAATGTGAATTGCGTAGTGTGGGTCACTTGTGGATCTTGGAGGCATCGGGGCGCGGGTATTCCATAAGTGGACAATTGGTAGCTCCACTGGGCCGTAGTGACTAAGCACCACACCGACGATCTCGACCAGGCACTATTATATTCCCGATCTCGTAAAGAATGTCTTGTATTAGCCATAAAGCGTACGCTAAATTTGCGATAGCACTTTGTTGAGGCTAGCGATATACGGACATGTCTGCCTGATCATTCTCTCCGAAAGTGTGTTTTAGCTCCATGGAGTAGGAACTGGTCTATTGTGTGTATATGCACTGTTATTTGATATATATTATTGTGATATATCAGTTGAATTACTTATTATTTGATACCATGAAAATACTTGTTATTCATATATTTGAATGACATGTTTATCATTGATTGTTTCTATGATGCTGTGCTGGTATTAATGTAGGGGATCTCTCCTCTTTGTTATATTGTTCTGTTTTATTGTTTATGTTGGTAAAGATGTTAGGGAAAACGAAGAAGAAACACTTCCATTTTGTCCATTCTGTTTGCGCATTGATTTTTTTGAGGATTGATGATGGCATCAAGACCTGGTTTTCTAGGTTTTGTTAGTGTTTGATTTCACGGGGGTATGAATGTCTGACGTGTCGATCTTGAGATGGAGCGTCTTATATATATAGGGGAGGTGACCCTGTTTGGGAGTAGGACTTTCAATGGGATTACTACTTTTTCCTTTACTACTTTTGTACATTTAGAGTTGTGTATGCCTATTAAAGATCTGTGGGGTGATCGTTTCTATACCATTAGAGAGGACAATGTGGTGTCGTCTGTTAGGACGCCTGTCTATAGGACTTCGCAACATCCGAGGATTTTATCGTTTGAGGAGTCAGAGGAAGATCCAGCTAAGGATTCTTCTCACTAGGTTTATAGTGTTAGAACATTTTATGTTATGTTAAAAGTTCTGTATATATTTCTTTTGAGAACAAATCTTATGTCTATTGATGTAAATTATAGAGTGAGTATAACTTAGGCTTTTATTATTCTGTTGAATTATAATATTCGCAAAAGAAATTTTAGAAATTGTATATACATTATTAATTATTTTATAACTTGGTTTTAAATTTGGTAAGTTGAAACTAAAAAATGTAATGCCCTAAGGAGGGTGTTACATTAGTTGGTATCAGAGCTCCTAATTAGAGTCTTTTGGGTTTGTGGTTTAGTCTATCTTGTTTGTGTTGTATGATTCTCTGTGTTTGGATTTTCAAAAGGAAACAATGTTGTTTGAAACAATTATACTTAACTTTTGTTGTGTTTTGTTTAGTCTTCTTTTGAAGAAGAGCGATGACTGGTGGTAGAAGTGGACGCATGAATGTTGGACATGATAATGAAGGTATGGTTATGGCTACTAAAGCAATGCAGAGGATGGCAGATGTTATAGTACAACAGAATTAGAGAGCTGCCCAACAACAGGAAGCAAATGTTGATGCTCATAGTTTGTCGGAGTTTCACCGTAACAATTGGCCACAATTTAAGGAAGAATTTGATCTGAAGAAAACAAATCTTTAGATCAAAGAGCTAGAGAAGATTTTTAGAGGCATGGGATGTACCGATGAGAGGAAGGCGACTTATGCTACCTTTATACTTGTTAGTGATGGAGAAGATTGGTGGGCAGTAGCTCCACAATTATTGGAAGCTAAATGAAGGGCAATCGCATGGGAAGTTTTTAAGAACGAATTCTTGGAAAAGTACTCTCTAGCTAATACGAGGCATGCGAAGGAAATGGAGTTCCTTGGTCTAAGACAAGGAGGAATGTCAGTCAGAGAGTATGCTGTGAGGTTTGAAAGCCTATCGAAGTTTTTGAGGTATTTTCAACTACAGCTTTATGAGGAATGGAAATGTCGTAAGTTTGAAGAAGGGTTGAAGCATGGCTAGAATTGTGCGGTATTACTTTTGGGAATTGACCAGTTCCTAGTTTTACTGGATAAATGTCGCCGGATTGAGGAGTTAAATCAATCCCGAGACACGAGGAATCATAACCTTGGACCGTCTAGGTTCCAAAAGGGAAAGAGTAACAATGCCAATCGTTTTCAACAAAGGCCATATCTGTGACCGTCTGGGAATCAACCTCGATAGAGAGCAGATGGAGGAAGCTCTGGTGGTAATAGATTTGGTTAGACTGTGACATCTTCTTCAAAGTACTTGAAATGTGGAAAGGACCACTTAACAAAGGATTGCACAATCAAAAGGATTATCTGTTTTAGATGTGGAAAGCTAGGCCACATTTCCAAAGATTGTAATCAACCAAAGGCGGAGCCTTCAGTGAGCAATGTTCGCGCTGTAAAACTTGAGGTAGGAGGAAGAGTTTACACGATGAGTGGAGCGAAAGCCTCCTAATATGAAGATCTGATTATGGGAGAATGTAACATATGAGGTAATTCTTTAACTGTACAATATGATTTAGGGGCATCCCATTCTTTCATTGCATGATTGTGTGGATCAATTAGGGTTATCTGTGTCTTCTTTGCCTTTTGATTTGTTTGTTTCTACTCCTACTGTTAAGCCTGTTGTTACTACTCAAGTTTGTTTAAACTATCCAATTACTGTTAAAAATTGAACTTTTTCTGTTAATCTGATTTGTCTGCCTCTTTAAAAAATAGATGTAATTTTATGAATGGATTGGTTATCTTCTAATCATATCCTATTAGATTGTTCCAATAAGACTTTAGTTCTTCCTAAGAATGAGATTTCTAGATTTTTAACGGCCAACCAAGTCAAAGTTTTATTGAGGGAAGGAGCTCAAGGATACAAGTTATTATCTTCTTTGGAGATCAAGAGCGAAGAGGATGTGAATGCTATTCCTGTAGTCAATGAGTTTTCTGAGGTTTTTCCTAATGATATACCTGGACTATTGCCGAAAAGGGAAATAGAATTTTCTATTAATCTTGTACCAAGATCAGGTCCTATTTCAGTGGTGCCATATTCGAAGTCACTGTCAGAGTTAGCTGAACTAAAAAAGCAATTAGAGGAACTGTTGGGAGGCAGTTTGTGAGACCAAGTATATCACTATGGGGAGCTCCAGTGCTATTGGTTAAGAAGAAGGATGGAACTTCTCGTTTGTGTGTAGATTATCATCAGTTGAATAAGGTCACGATCAAGAATAAGTATCCACTTCCAAGGATAGATGATTGTTGGACCTTTTTGTGTACCGCAAGTGTACGGGTCACGAAAGTAATACAATGATAAGAAAGATCGTTTCCATAGGGATAATGGGTAATATCAAATGCCAAATATTAACCAAGAGCTTAATGAATTTTATTCAAGCATATATCAAATGTGAAGATTTTGTGTGGCAAATTCTTAAAGACTAAAAAGCAATAAACCGAGAGAAAAGGACAATGATTAGAGCATAGGGACTCCTTCTTCACCAACTACTTTACTTGGTAACTTGCAACCATTTTAAGCAACTTTGATAACAAGTTTTGTTAGCTTAAGAAACTACATTAGCTAAAAGCCTATATCTAGGTCATTTAACCCTATCTTATTTACCAAACTCACTATGTGTCCGTGAGAATTAGAGCAAACACCATACATTATAGTTGATTCTTAACAAATGCTAAACATGGCCAATAGGTATATGTCTATCCTATTAGCAAATTAACTTACTCAACATTAGAATGAAATTAAACATGCATCACCCACATCTACGATCTAAAATCTAGATTTCTATGTCTAGTTTAAAAGATTTTATCAAAGACACAATAAATATTGGCCAAACACCTATGAGCATTAAGAAAAACATGGATGAACAAAACCAATCATCATTATAGACTTAAAAGGTTGCAAAGTCACCAATGTACATAGGAGGATCCAAAGGAATCCATAAAAACAACTTACCTATCCCTGAAACACGAAAATCTCAAGAAAGATTACATGCTTATGACATAAAAACAAAGAGATTATGGAGAAAAGTGAGAAAACACTATAATGTGAGCTTGGGATGCTAGATCTTCCTTGGATGATGGTGGTTTCCTCTAAAAATCCCATCAAAACTCTCCAAAATGATGAAAAACTAGTGCTTGCTGCGTTCTGACTCATCTCCTACCTAACTCTCTCAAAATATCTAATGAAATAATATTTATAGGCAAAGCCCACGAACTCGCACCGCTGCGTGACCATTGTTGCAGCGCAACGTCATTGCATACGTGGTTAAGTGGAACTAGTTCTGACCAATGCGCACCATGGCGTGACCTTCCTTACGCCACGACATTCTAGCCTCTATTATTAGCATGCACAGTAGGCAGAGAATGAGATGTCGCGGCATGCAATACTTTGCGCCACGACGTGATAAGCTGGAATGCATGCTAAGCTTCCTCCTCCAATGCAAAGCCTTGACTTGCTTCATTTTATTAGTTTAAAGCCCATCCTGCAATAGAGAAGTCGCCTAATTAATCACAAGTGTTAATCAACTTAATCCAACAAAGGATAGAAGGGATTTTTGGCAGATTGGATAGAATGACATAAACATTATTTTGAATGAAAAGTGAGGGAAAAGTCTTCCAATCATGCTTAAGCACAAGAACAAAGGAATCTATGTCTTTTGAGAACAAATCTTATGTATATTGATGTAAATTATAGAGTTAGTATAACTTATGTTTTTATTATTCTATTGAATTATAATATCCACAAAAGAAATTTTAGAAATTGTATATACATTATTAATTATTTTATAACTTGGTTTTAAATTTGGTAAGTTTAAAGTAAAAAATGTAATGCCTTAAGGAGGGTGTTATATTAGTTGGTATCAGAGCTCCCAGTTAGAGTCTTTTGGGTTTGTGGTTTGGTCTATCATATTTGTGTTGTGTGATTTTTTGTGTTTTGTTTCCGAAAAGAAACAATGTTATTTGACACAATTGTACTTAACTTTTGTAGTGTTTTGTTTAGTCTTCTTTTGAAGAAGAGCGATGGCTGGTGGTAGAAGTGGACGGGTGAATGTTGGACATGATAATGAAGGTATGGCTGCAGCTACTGAAGCAATGCAAAGGATGGCAGATGTTATAGTACAACAAAATTAGAGAGCTTCCCAACAACAGGAAGTAAATGTTGAAGCTTAGAGTTTGTCGGAGTTTTGCCGTAACAATTGGCCATAATTTAAGGGAGAATTTGATCTAGAGAAAGCAAATCTTTAGATCAAAGAGCTGGAGAAGATATTTAAAGGCATGGGATGATGAGAGGAAGGTGACTTATGCTACCTTTATGCTTGTTGGTGTTGGAGAGGATTGGTGGGTAGCAGCTCAATAATTATTGGAAACTAAAGGAAGGCCAATCACGTGGGAAGTTTTTAAGAACAAATTCTTGGAAAAGTACTTTCCAGCCAGTACGAGACATGCGAAGGAAATGGAGTTCCTTAGTCTAAGACAAGGAGGAATGTCAATCAGTGAGTATGCTGCGAGGTTTGAAAGCCTATCGATGTTCTTGAGGTATTTCAACTACAGCCTTACGAGGAATGGAAATGTCGTAAGTTTGAAGAAGGGTTGAGGCATGACCTGAAGCGTGTGGTATTACCTTTGGGAATTGACCAATTCCTAGTTTTGCTGGATAAATGTCACCGGATTGAGGAGTTAGATCAATCCCGAGACACGAGGAATCATAACCTTGGACCGTCTAGGTTCCAAAGGGGAAAGAGTAACAATGCCAATCATTTTCAACAAAGGCCATATCTACGATCGTCTGGGAATCATCCTCAACAGAGAGCAGATGGAGGAAGCTCTGGTGGCAATAGATTTGGTTAGACTGTGACATCTTCATCAAAGTGTTTGAAATTTGGAAAGGACCACATAACGAAGGATTGAACAATCAAAGGGATTATCTTTTTTAGATGTGGAAAGCTAGGCCACATTTCCAAAGATTGTAATCAACCAAAGGCGGAGCCTTCAGTGAGCATTGTTTGTGTTGTAAAACCTCAGGTAGGAGGAAGAGTTTACATGATGAGTGGAATGAAAGCCTGCCAATCTAAAGATCTGATTATGGAAGAATGTGACATAAGAGGTAATTCTTTAACCGTACAATATGATTCAGGCGCGACCCATTCTTTCATTGCCTATGATTGTGTGGATCGATTAGGGTTATCTGTGTCTTCTTTGCCTTTTGATTTGAATGTTTCTACTCCTACTGCTAAGCTAGTTGTTACTATTTAAGTTTGTTTAAACTATCCAATTATTGTTAAAAATTGAACTTTTTATGTTAATCTGATTTGTCTGCCTCTTTCAAAAATAGATATAATTTTATGAATGGATTGGTTATCTGCTAATCATATCCTTTTAGATTGTTCTAAAAAGACTTTAGTTCTTCCTAAGAATGAGATTTCTGGATTTTTAACGGCCAACCAAGTCAAAGTTTTATTGAGGGAAAGATCTCAAGGATACATGTTATTATCTTCTTTGGAGGTCAAGAGTGAGGAGGATATGAATGTTATTCCTGTAGTCAATGAGTTTTCTGCAACACCCACCATAGGGTATCACATTTAAGACTAATCCTAATATAACTTACCCAAGTTGTAAAAGAATTAATTTTGTAAAAATACTGATTTTAAAATTTTGTTTGCGGAATAACAGAAAATAAATAAAAATTTTAAACGTGAAATGTAATTAAAACTAACACACCATATTTTAGATATTATAAAATGTTAAAATATTACTGTAATACAAATTTCAAAATTTCTTTTTTGCGGATAACATAAAATTACCAAATTGAAGTAACATAAGATACAACAATAGAACAATATATATCTCTTGTACATATCATAGAATATGAATATCTTCATTACATAAACCATATAAAAACTCGACCTGGCCCAAGTTCACAAACTCTAATGATAACAGACCTTCTCAAAAGACAGATTCCATAGCCAGGAATGTCTCGACGGATAGAAATTCGAGTAAAAGATACCTCAGAGTCATCCCGAGAAGTATAGCGAAGATCATTCCACAACTCCCTGATAGTAAAATGAGCTCTACATATGCAGTCGTAAAGTAAGAAGTAAAGATCCCATGGCGGATCCTACGTACAAATAGAGTAATATCACCACAATACTCCATATATCCGAGTCCCAATGAACATACCAAGCATCAGCGCCATCTAGAAGCTGTAGTCTAAAGAAACCTAGATGATCCCTCCTAGCCGCCATCGCAGTCTTTACCGACATAAGCATAAATAGAAACGAACAAAACAATACAGCAAAGAGGTGAGAACCCCTACATCAATACCAATAAAGCAGTATAAAAAATGACAGTAAATGATACAAATACAATATTATATCATACATATATATTATAACATCATAGATAACATATCAAATAAGCATAGTTATCACATCAAAATGTTGACCCATTAAGCATGTGTACAACGACCAATTTCCTACTCTATCGAGCTAATCACAATTTTGGAGAGAATGATAGGGAATACATGTCTGCATATCGTTAGCCTCAAATCATGTGCCAATATATATCAAATCATGGTGCGCAACATGGCCGATACAGACACTCTCAACTAATCACGAAAAGAATAGTAACTCCATCGAGACCGTCGGTGTGTTTGCAAAGGATACCACGACGTAGTGGTGCTACCTGTAACATCCCGAGAAACATGTTAGGCTTGTAAATGGTCACAGAGGTAGCTTAGTACTTGCTTAACATGCCAGTTCAGTTTTGTGACAAATTGAGTCAGTTTAGGCACTTTGCTGCAACATAGAAGTTGAAAAGTAGCTTAAAATGACTCAAATAATAGAATAAATCGCTAAGTTGAAGGCAACAAGTATGGATAACTTGTTTCTAGGTTACAAATAAGTTAAATAAGGAACAGTTAAAATTTGAGAACAATCAGAGTTAGTTTGGTATTTTTAAGCATACTGGTTATGTTTTTAATGCTAGATTGGCTCCCAGCAGATATGGAAAAAAAGAGAAATGGTGAAACAACAATTTAGATGAATCTTAGTATTTATTCTAAAGTTGTTGGAAGTTGAAAAACATGGATTAGCAAAATTTGAGTGTCCTTAGCAGATATAAGTTTTAGCACAAAAACTTAAGTTAATCTTTTCTCAAAATTCTCTCCACGTCCTAGCCCCTTATCTCTCCTTTCTCACAGCTGAGAAATGCAGAAACAGAGAGAAAGAAAGAAAAGAGAGAAAAAGAGAAAGGGGAAGAAAGGAAGAAGGAGAGGAGAAAATCCAAGGAGCAAAGCTCAAGGATCAAGGTCAAGGCTTCAAGATCATCTTCTATGCAAGAGGTAGGGGAACTTCTTACTCACCAATTTTCATCTTTAAGTTCTATGGTTGAGTTAGGGATTATGGATGATTGATTTTTATTCATAACCTAGTTTAAATGGTTTTGAGTGAGTGGTTTAATGACTTTAATGTGTTAGAAAACATGTTTATGGTTGTAAATCACGTAGAAACCATGAGTTTAAGGAAAAGAATGAGATGGCCATGAAAGGGAGCTATATGCTACCCTATTTTCTGGTGAAAATCAAATGGTATAACCGGTTAGGAGAGTTTCCTAACCAGTTATTTGTGTTGGCCACTACGTGGAATCACATGAGAGAGTATCCTAACCGGTTAGGCAATGTGCCTAACCGATTATCAAAGCTAATGGTGAGTCTCTGACTTCACCAATAATCTGTTCGGACATTCACCTAATCAATTATGAAGAGATCCAAAACATTCACCTAATCAAAATGGTCCTAATTGAATATTTTCAGCATTATTGATATTTGACATTGTTTTTGTATTTTGGCCATAACTTGAGTTCCTGATATCTGATAACCATGAATTTTACCTTGTAGGAAAGCTATAAGGAAGCTCTACAACTTTGATGAAGAGCTCGAAGTCCTACACAGATGTCTAATGGACCTAAGTTTACATGGAAGTCAGAATACGGGTTCTGTCACTAGAATCCGAACGGTGTGCACTCATAAAATCATATCTCAAGCTGTAATAATGGAGATGGGCTGAAATTTGGATAGTTGATAGTTAAGATCCAAATAAACAACTTTCATGAAGAACACTTTTTGAAAAAATGAAGTCTAGTGGGTCAGTTTGAGCTTGCAAGTCGGAACAGAGGTGCTGAAGTTGGGTTTGAGCAACCTGCGGTATTTGGGTCATATCTTGGGTTGTAGGAAGCCAAATTGGACGATCCAGATATGCATGTTATAGCCAAGACAAATATCTACAACTTTCATGAAGAGTACCTTTCATGGATCTGAAGTATAATTGGTCGTTTTTGGCTTCCAATCAGACAAGAAATTTTCGTCCTCAACCACCCACTCATTCGTCCACTATTCCACCCACTCATCCACTAATCCACCCACTCATCCACTAATCCATCCACTCAACCACTTCACTCAACCACCCCACTCATCCACCCACTTCCCTTTGTCATTTTATTACCGTAGACTTCTATAAAAGGCACCATTGATTATCATGAATAACAAGTTGTATTCTCCTTCATTTCTCTCATAGTTTCTTCTTGTTTCTTCATAGTTTCTCATAGCTTTTGTATATTTTGATGCTCCCATTCATGGTAATAGAGGGCTAAGCTACTTTCGGTCAATTTAGAACTCTTGAAGAGATTGTGGTTTGGATTCTTGAGACCTTAGTTATGTATTGTATTTGATTTGTAATTGAATTCCTCTTTTCTTCCTCTTTTTTCTTCTTCTTGATCTTGAATCCATGAATGGTGATTCTATTTATGTTGATCTGATTTGATCTTGGTTTAAGATTGAGATTTGTGATGAAACTTAGAACTGATTGATCTAAACTAATCACATAAATGAAGATTGAGATTTGTGATGAAACTTAGAACTGATTGATCTAAATTAATCACAGAATTGAAAAGGTTAGGTTACTGATTTGTGCCTAAGTTAATTGAATTCGGTACTTGAAATTAACATGGATCTTCATGAATAGTGTGATTGCGGATTTGTGTTTATCACTTGTTAATTAAATTCTAGACGATCGTCTAGTATGAATTCTGGATTTGATGTAGAGATCTCGGTTAGATCCAAATTAACAATTCAATTGCGCTTCAAGTGTTCTATGAAGGGTCTATGATTGAATACACCCAATCTTGGATAGGTTTCTAAATTGACTGCTCTTTAATTGTTATTTCTTCTTTTAATTTTGTTAAGTGCGATCTTAAACTGTCAAACCCCCCTTTGCTAATTTTCACTTGATTTGATTAAATTGCATCTACAATCCTCGTGGAGATAATCTGGTGTTGTCACTGTGCTACAAGCTTAGGTAATAACTTCGGTTATAATTTTGACTGAGTTTGGCTCTCGTCAAAATTTTGACGCCGTTGCCGGGGAGCCCCGTGCAGGTTGAATCAAACAGGGTCTTTTAGAGTCAGATTCACAAAATCCCCGGCAACGGCGCCAAAATTTTGACGAGCGTCGAACTCAATCAAAATTATAACCGAAGTTATTACCTAAGCTTGTAGCATAGTGACAACACCGGATCATCTCCACGAGGATTGTAGATGCAATTTAATCAAATCAAGTGAAAGTTAGCAAAGGGGGGGTTTGACAGTTTAAGATCGCACTTAACAAAGTTAAAGGAAGAAATAACAATTAAAGAGCAGTCAATTTAGAAACTTATCCAAGATTGGGTGGATTCAATCATAGACCCTTCATAGAATACTTGAAGCGCAATTGAATTGTTAATTTGGATCTAACCGAGATCTCTGCATCAAATCCAGCATTCATACTAGACGATCGTCTAGAATTTAATTAACAAGTGATAATCACAAATCCGCAATCACACCATTCATGAAGATCTATGTTAATTTCAAGTATCGAATTCAATTAACTTAGGCACAAATCGGTAACCTAACCTTTTCAATTCTGTGATTAATTTAGATCAATCAGTTCTAAGTTTAATCACAAATCTCAATCTTCATTTATATGATTAGTTTAGATCAATCAGTTCTAAGTTTCATCACAAATCTCAATCTTAAACCAAGATCAATCAGATCAACATAAATAGAATCACCATTCATGCATTCAAGATCAAGAAGAAAAAAAAAGAAGAAGAAAAGAGGAATTCAATTACAAATCAAATACAATACATAACCAAGGTCTCAAGAATCCAAACCACAATCTCTTCAAGAGTTCTAAATTGACCGAAAGTAGCTTAGCCCTCCATTACCATGAAGGGGAGCATCAAAATATACAAAAGCTATGAGAAACTATGAAGAGACAAGAAGAAACTATGAGAGAAATGAAGGAGAATATAACTTGTTATTCATGATAACCAATGGTGCCTTTTATAGAAGTCTAGGGTAACAAAATGACAAAGGGGAGTGGGTGGATGAGTGGGGTGGATGAGTGGGGTGGTTGAGTGGATGGATTAGTGGATGAGTGGGTGGATTAGTGGATGAGTGGGTGGATTAGTGGATGAATGAGTGGATTAGTGGTTGAGTGGGTGGATTAGTGGATGAATGAGTGGGTGGTTGAGGACGAAAATTTCTTGTCTGACTTGGAAGCCAAAAACAACTAACTATACTTTAGATCCATGAAAAGTACTCTTCATGTAAGTTGTAGATCTTTGTCTTGGCTATAACATGCATATCTGGATCGTCCAATTTGGCTTCCTACAGCCCAAGATATGACCCAAATACCGCAGGTTACTCAAACCCAACTTCAGCACCTCTGTTCCGACTTGCAAGCTCAAACTGACCCATTAGACTTCATTTTTTCAAAAAGTGTACTCATGAAAGTTGTTTATTTGGATCTTAACTATCAACTATCCAAATTTCAGCCCATCTCCATTATTACAGCTTGAGATATGATTTTATGAGTGCACACCGTTCGGATTCTAGTGACATAACCCGTATTCTGACTTCCATGTAAACTTAGGTCCCTTAGACATTTGTGTAGGACTTCGAGCTCTTCATCAAAGTTGTAGAGCTTCCTCCTAGCTTTCCGACAAGGTAAAATTCATGATTATCAGATATCAGGAACTCAAGTTATGGCTAAAATATAGAAATAATGTCAAATCTCAATAATGCTGAAAATATTCAATTACGACCATTTTGAGTTTAAACTCACAAAATCATAAAAAACTCAATCAATTAAGAATATGGAGAGTGTAAATGACTAAACATAAGGGTTTCTTAATGAATAAAATATGTGATTATCAAATTCTCCCACACTTAGCTTTTTGCACTCCTGGGCAAAACTCAAGACCAAAACAAGGACATAAGAGATTAACAAAAATTTAAATTCCAACGACATTCAAGAGCCCAAAATTTTACAATCAAGAAGAACAACCAAAGGTTAAAGGGATCAAAACATTCATGAGTTAACAATTCTCCACATCTCAAACCAACAAGCAAGGTGTCTTCAACATGAATCGAGAATGATAGATCTTCACAAGATTCCCTCTCAATCTCTCAAGTGTTTAAAATGTAGGTATTTCACTCAATTCAACCCATGAAAATTGCACTACCATAAGTTTGCTTATCTTCTACTTCTCCACTACTCAAAACACATGCACACACAAATCATGAGGACTTTATTCAAGGTTGTAGTGAGGTCAAGGTAACAGAAGATGATAAAATGGATAGAAGATAAATACCAAAGAGAATAAAAGCAAATGAGAGCTGAGTTCAAATAACAAGCATAAAAGTTCATCCCAACTCTAATGTATATCCCTTTACATATTCATTTCCCAATCCTTTTTTTTTATATATATATATATGAACATAACTATATACATACATTTTTTTCTTTTTTTTTTTTTAGGCACTCTTTCCTTTTTCAACAAAAACCATTTTGTAAACACACCCCCACACTTGTTCAAAAACTCATCCATTAACCAAGCTAATGTTCTTTTATTCCCTAAGGTAAAGTAAGAACACGATTTTTCATTTAAGGCACATAATGAGCTAGAAACAAGGAATGGTCAAATAAGCTCAAAGGGGTTAAGTAAAGGAAAATATACAAGGTTGGCAGGAATCAGAGAATTTTCAAGAAGTCAAAAGAGTGCTTGATATCATATTGAAAAAGAGGGCCTCAATCATGTTCATGTATGCAAGTGAAATGTAGCTTCAAAAAGAATCAAAGCAAGTTCTAGAGTGGTCATTAACATGAGTGAAAATCACACAAGAAAGAAGAGAATGGCATAAATGTTGAATCCATCCATTAGGCTCAAAATCTCACAAGGTATGCATCCATCAAACTCAATTCATCAATTCAATCATCCATCACCAAGCATATCAGTTCAAGAAGGGAGAAAAGTTATTCAATCATGCAATGAACCCCTTTTTTTTTATTTTTTTTTAAAAAAATTGCTAAAATCTCTCCCCCACACTTAATATAACATTGCCTTCAATGTGAAAGAGATATATAGAAAAGAGCAACACAACCTGATAAGAAGTGAATCAGCGCCAAGCAGAAAAGAAGCACACTTGTCGTGACGATCACACTCTGAAAAGAAATCAAACAATAAAACTTTAGTACTTCCACAATTTAATACTAATTAATTACTACCTAAAAAAACTCCTTACTCTGCCACCAATTAAGATGCGTCTCAAGAGTAAAATTACTCCTTACTCTGCCATCACTAATTGGTTTAATAAGTCCATGACAATCATATCATACTTTCCAAACAAAACAATAAATTTTTTTTTATTTTTTTATTTTTTATTTTTTTGGGTCAACTATCTTCCCCCCCAACTAGATCACAACATTGTTCTCAATGTTAAAATATAGATGAGTAAAGGATAGAAAATATTACTTGTTGGAGAAAGCTAACACAAATTTAAAGAGAAACAAAGTACAATAAAATCAAACTCATTAAAGATAAAGTTTCAGATCTGGCTTTTTTTTCTTGTTACTTCCTTCGCTGCTTCCTGTTGACCAATCTATCTGAGCTAATACCTTATCAGGTGCATACTCAAAAGCTTCTAATTTATCAATGAGCTCATCAATAGTGGAGGCAGAGATAAGAAGTTGTCTTGCCGAAGGAGTAATAAATTCCTGTTCCACAACTTTGTCAAGAAAAGATAACAAAAGATCAAAGAAATTATTAACATTCAACAAACCAATGGGTCTATGGTGGATGTTCAGTTCGGCCCAAGAGACAATTTGAAAAATTTCTTCCAAAGTACCAAAATCACCTGGTAAGACCAGAAATGCATCAGAATTGTCAACCATTGTTTTCATTCGTCCATGCATAGATGTTACCTGAATTTCTTCTCCAACTGTCTTTCCAAAGTGATGTTATTTTCACTAAAGGTTTAGGAATAACACCTAAAACCTGACTGCCTCCTATAAAGGCAGCAAGTGATACAGCCCCCATTAACCCACTACAACCTCCCCCATATACAAGATGAATATTCCTCGCAGCAAGTGATCGACCAAGAGTGCTAGCTGCGTTTACAAACTCTAATCCCTTCCCATAACTCGACCCACAAAAAACACAGACATTTTTGAGGTTATGAATAGAAGTCCCCATTCTATACTCTTCCTCCCTTTGAGTGTTTCTGAGTTAAAGGAAAATGGAGAAAAATGAGTGTTTAAATAAGAAAAAGAATGGAAAGGGAAATAATTGCACCTATAAGGGTAGGTTGGCTGTTGTCAGAAAAGGTTGAAATTAAGAGACACATAATCTTTTTTTTTTTTTTACTTCAAGAAAACCATCAAGGTAAAGAAGTCTAGAAACCCCTGAAGGACCCTGCTCAAAGGATCGTCTATACAAAAATCAAAATACAACAAAATGATACAAAGATAAAAGAAATAGAAAATGATGACATACCTGTATGTACAGTTTCCATGGCGTATCTTTATACTGCGCGTCATGAGTGCAATAGACATCACATCCTTTTTTTTTTGAAATTGTTAGAAAAACTTGATGAAAGATGAGTGTATACTTACTTAAGATTGGGATGGAGGTAGTCTGCTCTTTCGGCTTTGTGCCAAAGCATTGTTGACCAGTATTTGACCCATTCAAGATCAGCGCAACATAGGGCTCGCAAAAGGGACAAGTGGCCATCATACGACTGGCTGCCTCACATGTGGGATACAATCTAGCTTCTTTGTTTTTCAATTAAGAAGGTTGGATCAGGATGCATGCATTTCCCTATTCACGGTTTGTGTTACCAAAGCCAACCCTAAGAAGTATACATAATTTTTTTTTGTTTTTTTTTTTTATTTTTTGTTTGAAAGATGACATAAAGAAGAAGAAGAGGATGATATGTACAGATTGTTTGTGGATATGGCTCACATCTCGCCTCTGGTTTAACGTCCAGTAACGGCTTAAACGTCTTCTATGAGTCGAGGATAAGCTTCCCATCCAATTTTCTTATAAATTGGCAAACAGGGTCTTTTAGAGTCAGATTCCCAAGACTGTAGCGTTTTTCTTCATCCTTGAAGAGATTCCATAATTTAAGAATTTCACGATGCACCAATCCACAAGAATGCATCTCAAGAGTTAATAAGATATCATCTAATGACTCCTTACTCAGTCCATTCTTAATGAAGAAAATTTTATCTTCTTTATTTGCAGAAACCATCCCCAAAGTATGATATCGCTTGTTACAGTTCCATCGTCCACATTTGTGACAGACTTGTAACCTTTTTGCTCTTCTCCTTTTAGAATATGAACTTCTTCAAAGACCAAGCATATATGAGTCAAATGAAATTGAGGACTCACCTGCTAATCAGACCTTTGCTTCAATTATCCAGCGTACATCTTCTGGCATACCTTTGTGCATTAACAGTCTCAATCTTTCACATCGAACTTTGTAGATTTTTCTCAGAGCATTTTGAGGAAGAGAAGGAAAATGTTTTCTCAGGTTTGAAAGAATGACATCCATTTTGAAGGAGAAGAAGGGTTCAGTTATTTTGAGAAACTAAAAAATAAACCGACTTGAGAGTCACGGAGTACCGTATCCGCCACTTAACCAGCAACACAAAGAACTCAAGAACTTGGTTTTCCAGGAATGGTTGAGTCTTTGTCCATTAACTTTAAGCGCATTACCATTCCTAGGATCCTCAATATCTACGGCCCAAGAGGATACACGTGTTTGACAACAAAAGAACCGCGCCACCTAGATCTCAATTTTCCAAGGAGTAGGTGCAGATGAATGATTATTGATTGACAAAGACTCAGTCAATGTATGTTTATAGTTATGTTCATATATATATATATATATATATATATATATATTGGGAAATGAATATGTAAAGGGATATACATTAGAGTTGGGATGAACTTTTATACTTGTTATTTGAACTCAGCTCTCATTTGCTTTTATTCTCTTTGGTATTTATCTTCTATCCATTTTATCATCTTCTGTTACCTTGACCTCACTACAACCTTGAATAAAGTCCTCATGATTTGTGTGTGCATGTGTTTTGAGTAGTGGAGAAGTAGAAGATAAGCAAGCTTATGGTAGTGCAATTTTCATGGGTTGAATTGAGTGAAATACCTACCTTTTAAACACTTGAGAGATTGAGAGGGAATCTTGTGAAGATCTATCATTCTCAATTCATGTTGAAGATACCTTGCTTGTTAGTTTGAGATGTGGAAAATTGTTAACTCATGAATGTTTTGATCCCTTGAACCTTTGGTTGTTCTTCTTGATTGTAAAATTTTGGGCTCTTGAATGTCGTTGGAATTTAAATTTTTGTTAATCTCTTATGTCCTTGTTTTGGTCTTGAGTTTTGCCCAGGAGTGCAAAAAGCTAAGTGTGGGGGAATTTGATAATCACATATTTTATTCATTAAGAAACCCTTATGTTTAGTCATTTACACTCTCCATATTCTTAATTGATTGAGTTTGGTATGATTTTGTGAGTTTAAGCTCAAATTGGTCCTAATTGAATATTTTCAACATTATTGAGATTTGACACTATTTCTGTATTTTGGCCATAACTTGAGTTCCTGATATCTGATAATCATGAATTTTACCTTGTAGGAAAGCTAGGAGGAAGCTCTACAACTTTGATGAAGAGCTCGAAGTCCTACACAGATGTCTAAGGGACCTAAGTTTATATGGAAGTCAGAATACGGGTTCTGTCACTAGAATCCGAACGGTGTGCACTCCAAAAAGAATCAAAGCAAGTTCTAGAGTGGTCATTAACATGAGTGAAAATCACACAAGAAAGAAGAGAATGGCATAAATGTTGAATCCATCCATTAGGCTCAAAATCTAACAAGGTATGCATCCATCAAACTCAATTCATCAATTCAATCATCTATCACCAAGCATATTAGTTCAAGAAGGGAGAAAAGTTATTCAATCATGCAATGAACCTTTTTTTAATTTTTTTTTTTTAAAATGCTAAAATCTCTCCCCCACACTTAATATAACATTGCCTTCAATGTGAAAGAGAGATATAGAAAAGAGCAACACAACTTGATAAGAAGTGAATCAACGCCAAGCAGAAAAGAAGCACACCTTGTCGTTGACGATCGACCTCGAAAAGAAATCAAACAATAAAACTTTAGTACTTCCACAATTTAATACTAATTAATTACTACCTAAAAAACTCCTTACTCTGCCACCAATTAAGATGCTTCTCAAGAGTAAAATTACTCCTTACTCTGCCATCACTAATTGGTTTAATAAGTCTATGACAATCATATCATACTTTCCAAACAAAACAACAATTTTTTTTATTTTTTTTTATTTTTTTTTTATTTTTTTTGGGTCAACTATCCTTCCCTCCCAACTAGATCACAACATTATCCTCAATGTTAAAATATAGATGAGTAAAGGATAGAAGATATTACCTGTTGGAGAAAGCTGACACAAATTTAAACAGAAACAAAGTACAATAAAATCATACCCATTAAAGATAAAGTTTCAGATCTGGCTTTTTTTTCTTGTTACTTCCTTTGCTGCTTCCTGTTAACCAATCTATCTGAGCTAATACCTTATCAGTTACATACTCAAAAGTTTCTAATTTATCAATGAGCTCATCAATAGTGGAGGTAGAGATAAGAAGTTGTCTTGCCGAAGGAGTGATAAATTCTTGTTCCACAGCTTTGTCAAGAAAAGATAACAAAAGATTAAAGAAATTATTAACATTCAACAAACCAATGGATCTATGGTGGATGTTCAGTTCGGCCCAAGAGAAAATTTGAAAAATCTCTTTCACTTCTGAGGGGATTCCCATCTGTGACATCCAACAAAGTTTGGAGATCACCCCAATCATCCAACATAGGGGATTCCATGAATGCTGTTTCTCTATGATTTCTCTTTAATGGTACTCTTCAATTTTGGTCTGGCACATTTGCATACAGAAGGATGCCTTTTGGTTTGTGCAACGCTCCAGGCACCTTTCAAAGGTGTATGGTAAGTATATTTTCTGACCTTTTAGAAAATTGCATGGATGTATTCATGGATGACTTTACTGTCTATGGCTCTTCCTTTGATGCATGTTTGGATAGTTTGACTCAAGTTTTGCATAAATGCATTAAGGCTAACCTTGTTTTGAATTTTGAGAAATGTCATTTCATGGTGGAGCAAGGCATAGTTTTAGGGCATATAATATCTAGCAAGGGTATTGAGGTAGATCCTGCGAAAATAGATGTTATTTCATGCCTATCTTACCCCACATGCGTGCGGGAGGTTCGTTCTTTCCTTGGTCATGCAGGTTTCTATAGGCGATTCATAAAAGATTTCAGCAAAATTGCTCTTCCACTATCCAACTTGCTACAAAAAGAAGTGGAGTTCCATTTTGACCAGAAATGCAAGGATGCCTTCAATCACTTGAAGCAAGCATTGACCAGTACACCTATCATCCAACCAACAGATTGGACACTCCCATTTGAGCTCATGTGTGATGCCTCTAATTATGTTTTGGGAGCTGTTCTTGCACAAAGGGTCAGCAAAATATCTTATGTCATCTCCTATGCTTCAAGAACTTTAGATCCTGCACAAGTCAACTACACCACCACTGAAAAGGAACTTTTAGCAATTGTTTTTGCTTTAGACAAATTTCGATCATATTTGCTTGGTTCTAGAGTGGTTGTGTTTTCAGATCATACAGCTCTGAAGTTTCTCCTGAAGAAGCTTAATGCAAAGCCTAGGTTGATTAGGTGGATTTTGCTCCTCCAAGAGTTCGATATTGAAATCCATGATAAAAGTGGAGCGGAGAATTTAATGGCTGATCACCTAAGCCGAATTGAAAGGGAGGTAGATACTTTTCCTATCCATGATGTCTTCCCTGATGAGCAGCTTTTCAAGCTGCAAGGCAACACTCCTTGGTTTGCTGATTTGATAAATTTCTTAGTTGCTGGTGTTTTCCCTGCATATTTTATTAGGGCTCAGATTGATAAATTGAAGAGTGAGTTAAAATATTATGTGTGGGACGACCCTTATCTGTGAAAATTTTGTAGTGACCAAGTCATTAGGAGATGCGTGCCTGATAATGAATTCCATTCTATTCTTAGCTTTTGTCATACACTTGCATGTGGCGGTCATTTTGGTCCCCAAAGGACTGCTAGGAAAGTTTTGGAATCTGGATTATATTGGCCCACTCTATTTCATGATGCATATGTGTTTTGTAAATCTTGTGATCAATGCCAAAGAACAGGAAACACTTCTCGAAGGAATGAGATGCCCCAGAAATCCTTATTGTTCTGTGAGATTTTTGATGTATAGGGTATTGATTTTATGGGACCCTTTCCTGTTTCTTTTGGTTTTGTTTACATTTTGCTAGCTGTTGATTATGTATCCAAGTGGGTGGAGGCGAAAGATACTCAGACTGATGATTCCAAAGTTGTTGTGGATTTTATTAGATTACAGATTTTTAAATTTTGTTTGTGGAATAACAGAAAATAAATAAAAATTTTAAACGTGAAATGTAATTAAAACTAACACACTATATTTTAGATATTATAAAAAGTTTAAATATTATTGCAATACGAATTTCAAAATTTCTTTTTTGCGGATAACATAAAATTACCAAATTGAAGTAACATAAGATACAACAATAGAACAATATATATCTCTTGTACATATCATAGAATATGAATATCTTCATTACATAAACCATATAAAAACTCGACCTGGCCTAAGTTCACAAACTCTAAAGATAATAGACCTTCTCAAAAGACAGATTCCCTAGCTAGGAATGTCTCGACGGATAAAAATTCGAGTAAAAGATACCTCAGAGTCATCCCGAGAAGTATAGCGAAGATCATTCCACAACTCCGTGATAGTAAAAAGAGCACTACATATGCAGCCGTAAAGTAAGAAGTAATGATCCCATGGCGGATCCTACGTACAAATAGAGTAATATCACCACAATACTCCATATATCTGAGTCCCAATGAACATACCAAGCATCAGCGACATCAAGAAGCTGTAGTCTAAAGAAATCTAGATGATCCCTCCTAGCCGCCATCGCAGTCTTCACCGACATAAGCATAAAATAGAAACGAACAAAACAATACAGCAAAGAGGTGAGAACCCCTACATCAATACCAATAAAGCAGTATAGAAAATGACAGTAAATGATACAGATACAATATTATATCATACATATATATTATAACATCATAGATAACATATCAAATAAGCATAATTATCACATCAAAATGTTGACCCACTATGCATGTGTACAACGACCAATTTCCTACTCTATGAAACTAATCACAATTTTGGAGAGAATGATAGGGAATACATGTCTGCATATCGTTAGCCTCAAATCATGTGCCAATATATATCAAATCATGGTGCGCAACATGGCCGATACAGACACTCTCAACTAATCACGAAAAGAATAGTAACTCCGTTGAGACCGTCGATGTGTTTGCAAAGGATACCACGACGCAGTGGTGCTACCTGTAACATCCCGAGAAACATGTTAGGCTTGTAAATGGTCACAGAGGTAGCCTAGTACTTGCTTAACATGCCAGTTCAGTTTTGTGACAAACTGAGTCAGTTTAGGCACTTTGTTGCAACATAGAAGTTGAAAAGTAGCTTAAAATGACTCAAATAATAGAATAAATCGCTAAGTTGAAGGCAACAAGTATGGATAACTTGTTTCTAGGTTACAAATAAGTTAAATAAGAAATAGTTAAAATTTGAGAACAATCAGAGTTAGTTTGGTATTTTTAAGCATACTGGTTATGTTTTTAATGCTAGATTGACTCCCAGCTGATATGGAAAAATAGAGAAATGGTGAAACAACAATTTAGATGGACCTTAGTATTTATTCTAAAGTTGTTGGAAGCTGAAAAACATGGATTAGCATAATTTGAGTGTCCTTAGCAGATATAAGTTTTAGCACAAAAACTTAAGTTAATCTTTTCTCAAAATTCCCTCCACGTCCTACCCCCTTATCTCTCCTTTCTCACGGCTGAGAAATGCAGAAACAGAGAGAAAGAAAGAAAAGAGAGAAAAAGAGAAAGGCGAAGAAAGGAAGAAGGAGAGGAGAAAATCCAAGGAGCAAAGCTCAAGGATCAAGGTCAAGGCTTCAAGATCATCTTCCATGCAAGAGGTAGGGGAACTTCTTACTCAGAATTTTCATCTTTAAGTTCTATGGTTGAGTTAGGGATTATGGATGATTGATTTTTATTCATAACCTAGTTTAAATGGTTTTGAGTTAGTGGTTTAATGACTTTAATGTGTTAGAAAACATGTTTATGGTTGTAAATCACGTAGAAACCATGAGTTTAAGGAAAAGAATGAGATGGCCATGAAAGGGAGCTATATGCTACCCTATTTTCTGGTGAAAATCAGATGGTATAACCGGTTAGGAGAGTTTCCTAACCAGTTATTTGTGTTGGCCACTACGTGGAATCACATGAGAGAGTGTCCTAACCAGTTAGGCAATGTGCCTAACCGATTATCAAAGCTAATGGTGAGTCTCTGACTTCACCAATAATCTGTTAGGACATTCACCTAATCAATTATGAGAGATCCAAAACAGATTAAAGAAGGGCCTAACCGATTAGCTGAGAACCCTAATCGGTTAGGAACACTTCTAAATCAGAAAAAAAAGGTTCTAAATGATTACCACACATGGGTAACTGGTTATGAATAATGGAGAATCAGAATTTTACATCTTTTGAGTTAAGAATAACTCTAGTAAAGCTATGTAAAGGTGGTTAACAATTCAACCAATATAGTTTAAGGAAAATTTAGAGTTCTAAGAGCTCTAGATAAAGCTTGAGTGCATAGAGACTCCTTCAATAGTTGAAGTTGAGTTGTATATACAAGATTTTAAAGGAAGTACTTAATAATCACATATTTTATTCATTAAGAAACCCTTATGTTTGGTCATTTACACTCTCCATATTCTTAATTGATTGAGTTTGGTATGATTTTGTGAGTTTAAGCTCAAAATGGTCCTAATTGAATATTTTCAGTATTATTGAGATTTGACATTATTTCTGTATTTTGACCATAACTTGAGTTTCTGATATCTGATAATCATGAATTTTACCTTGTAGGAAAGCTAGGAGGAAGCTCTACAACTTTGATGAAGAGCTCGAAGTCCTTCACAGATGTCTAAGGGACCTAAGTTTACATGGAAGTCAGAATACGGGTTCTGTCACTAGAATTCGAATGGTGTGTACTCATAAAATCATATCTCAAGCTGTAATAATGGAGATGGGCCGAAATTTGGATAGTTGATAGTTAAGATCCAAATAAACAACTTTCATGAAGAACACTTTTTGAAAAAATGAAGTCTAATGGGTTAGTTTGAGCTTGCAAGTCGGAACAGAGGTGCTGAAGTTAGGTTTGAGCAACCTGCGGTATTTGGGTCATATCTTAGGCTATTGGAAGCCAAATTGGACGATCCAGATATGCATGTTATAGCAAAGACAAAGATCTACAACTTTCATGAAGAGTACTTTTCATGGATCTGAAGTATAGTTGGTCTTTTTTGGCTTCCAAATCAGACAAGAAATTTTCGTCCTCAACCATCCACTCATTCATCCACTAATCCACCCACTCATCCACTAATCCACTCATTCATCCAATAATCCACCCACTCATCCACTAATCCATCCACTCAACCACCCCACTCATCCGCCCACCTCCCTTTGTCATTTTGTTACCCTAGACTTCTATAAAAGGCACCATTGGTTATCATGAATAACAAGTTGTATTCTCCTTCATTTCTCTCATTGTTTCTTCTTGTTTCTTCATAGTTTCTCATAGCTTTTGTATATTTTGATGCTCCCCTTCATGGTAATGGAGGGCTAAGCTACTTTCGGTCAATTTAAAACTCTTGAAGAGATTGTGGTTTGGATTCTTGAGACCTTAGTTATGTATTGTATTTGATTTGTAATTGAATTCCTCTTTTCTTCCTCTTTTTTCTTCTTCTTGATCTTGAATGCATGAATGGTGATTCTATTTATGTTGATCTGATTTGATCTTGGTTTAAGATTGAGATTTGTGATGAAACTTAGAACTAATTAATCTAAACTAATCACATAAATGAAGATTGAGATTTGTGATGAAACTTAGAACTGATTGATCTAAATTAATCACATAATTGAAAAGGTTAGGTTACTGATTTGTGCCTAAGTTAATTGAATTCGGTACTTGAAATTAACATGGATCTTCATGAATAGTGTGATTGCGGATTTGTGTTTATCACTTGTTAATTAAATTCTAGACGATCGTCTAGTATGAATTCTGGATTTGATGTAGAGATCTCGGTTAGATCTAAATTAACAATTCAATTGCGCTTCAAGTGTTCTATGAAGGGTCTATGATTGAATCCACCCAATCTTAGATAGGTTTCTAAATTGACTGCTCTTTAATTGTTATTTCTTCTTTTAATTTTGTTAAGTGCAATCTTAAACTGTCAAACCCCCTTTTGCTAATTTTTACTTGATTTGATTAAATTGCATCTACAATCCTCGTGGAGATAATCCGGTGTTGTCACTATGCTACAAGCTTAGGTAATAACCTTGGTTATAATTTTGACTGAGTTCGGCGCTCGTCAGTACTCTTTCATCTCATCAAGTTGAGTTGAATAAGAGCATTAGCTTAAGATAGAAATCATGGTTGGTGATAGGTGTAATACCCTTAAGTACATGTTAGACTGGTAAATGGTTACCGAAGGTAGCATTTGACTTGTTTAGCATGTCAGTAAAGTTTTGTGACAATCTGAGTTCATTTAGGCACTTAATTGCAACATAGAAGTTGTGAAATGGCTTAAAATGACTCAGATAATAGCATAAGTTGCTAAGTTAAGAGAAATAAACATAGAGAGTTTATTTCTAGGTCACAAATAAGCCAAGTAAGATGTGGCAAAAGTTTCAAGAGAATTGGAGTCAGTTTGGTATTTTTAGGCATACAGGTTGTGCTTTTAATGCCGGATTGATCCCTAGCAGATATAGAAAATGGTGAGAATTGTGAAACAACAATTTAGATGAATCTTATGATTTATTCTAAAGTTGTTAGAAGCAGGGAAACTCGAATTAGCATAATTCGGGTGTCCATAGCAGATATAAGTTTCGGTGTAGGAACTTAAGTTAATCTTTTCCTGTAATTCCCTTTACGTCTCAGCCCCCCTATTTCTATCTTCTCTCGGCAGAGAAGGAGAAACCGAAAACAGAAAGAGAGAAAGGGGAGAAGGGAGAAAGGGGAAGAAGGAAGAAAGGGAGAAGGAGAGGAAGAAAAGCAAGGATCAAGCTTCAAGGCTTTGAGTCTTCAAGAGGTAGGGGTTTAGAGCCTTTATTCATCTCTTTCTCTATGTATGCATATAAACAACATAATATGCCAATTTGAGTTCTAGAGATGTTAGATGTGTTTGGCTTGCATAGACGTGTTTCTTTGGTCATTTATAACTTGTTCATAGCATAAGATTAAGTTAGGAACTTAGAACAACTCATTTAGACCCTTGATTCACAAAGTAAGCCATAGGCCATAGAATGAAGGATTTTGAGCCATAATCCAAATTAAGAGGTTTAAATTTGTGATTGATGATTCCTAATGGTTAAGAAACTAGTTAGGAACCTAGAATCACTTAGAAGTTGGTAAGAAATGGCCAAAATCCAAGAAAATGATTAAAAGAACAGCAAACCCGTAGCTGCAGAATCTGGGTTCTGCTATGGGCGCCGCAGTATGGCTTAGTGGCACCGCGGCGTGAGGAGTCAGAAATCACGTTTTCAGCTACGGGCGCCGTGGCGTTGAGAGAGGGATGCCGCGGCGTGCTGCCCAAAACCATGAAAAATGGTTTTATCTCACTATTAGAAATATTGCCTTTGAAAGATCCATATGTTTATGTTTCCTAAGTGTAATAAGGCATAAAGGGGGATATTTTCAAGTGGAAAATACTTACCCATCAAAGAATGAGAAAGCATAGGCTTTTAAGCATCCTAAAGGAAAGGTTTGCTTTAAGTAATGACATTGCACCTTAGGCAACTTAGTGTTGCATTAGATATCACTTGAGATGTGATGAGATGGTGCAATGAAGACAAGTGTACTAATATGCATATTAGTACGCATTCTAGTAGAGAATGAGAAAGGTATGAACCTTAGGAGATCCAAGAATAGTGGATTACCTTAGGAAGGTACCTAGAACCTTAGGCAACAAAGAGTTGCAAGTAAGAACCACTCTTGCATTAGAGTTACTTGAGTGGAGACAAGATTGTGTATTGGTTCCAAAGAGGGAACGTTTAGGTACTAAGTCTCTAGTTAAGTGAGACTTGGTGCATTGCTAAATACACAATAAGATGATATATGACTAAGAAGATGTCGTAATCATAAGATAGAGCAGAAATGTGCAATAGCTCATGTATTAGTAAAGATGAGTTAGAAATACAAGATAAAGAGAATTTACTTCCTTAGATACTAACCAAAGTGTGGAAGTTAAGTTCTTAAGCATTCCATGAGTTTAGAATAGTTAAAGCGGTGTCTGGAACCTTAAGCACACAAATGTAGTATAAGCTACTACCAGACGTGTGATAGAAGGGAAAGCTAGATACAGCTAGAATATGTAGGTTAGCACACAAGTGTAGTATAAGCTACTACCAGAAGTGTGATAGAAAGGAAAGTTAGATGCATGAAGTACTCACTTTAGTTAAAGTTGAGTTAATTATGCAAAGTTTTAGAGAGATGCTCATGATGTCCTTAAGCAAGGATAGATGAGGTATTAGTTAAGATAGACTCTTTCACTAGGATGAGTTGAGTCTATAGGAAAGTAAGATGGTGTTTATGTAAGAGTTATACATAACACTAAGCTTTTCACACACTAGTCAATTAAGTTAGTATGTATGTGAAGAGAAAGAACCTTAGCGCAACTAAGACTAGTGGTTGCCATAGGTAAGTACCTTACACCTCAGCAACATAGTGTTGCGTTAGAGATCACTTAAGAGATAGGAGTGATGAGGTGGAGTTTAGGTACAAGTATGAGAAATGAACTGGTGATGTTTACTTGAGAATGTAACGTTATATGACGTGAGGTCATTTAGCTAGAAGGTAAGGAATCAGAGAAGTTCCTTAGGGGACAAGTATTCCTAACCAAGTGCTAAGGTTACATATAGTATGAGGTTACAGATTCTCCTCATTGCAAAGGGTAAACATAAGAAGCTAAAGTTATTAGTAGAATATGCTTAGATCAAAGAGGAACTAAGTATATAAGTACAAATAAAAGTCTATGAATTAGTTAAGTAGTATCGATCTGGTGGATATCCTTTGATGTTTATTCATGGAGGCAAAAAGAAGATAGATGGGTGTCCGAAGGACTTTTGAGAAGGACATAACCCTGATGTCTCGGTAGTGCCAAGGCCAAAGGAGATAAGTGGGAAATCCAAAGACGCTCTTTGAGCAAGAATGAAGCCTGAATTTCTCAGTGTGCCAGGATATGTGTAATGTGAGGATGAGTTTTCCCTATAATTACCACTAGATGATATACTAACTAGTTCCTAGCAAACTTCTTTGTTCTTAGAATAGACTTTTGCATTTGCATTTCATTCACATGCTTTTAGGATTCCTTAGGCATATTCATATTACATATCATTATCATTGCATTCACAAACAGTTGTATGGGCATTGTCCGTCATTGTTGGTATGTACAGCTGTATGGGCGTTGTATGTATTAACAGTGTGTAGGCTATCGGTTGATATCACACTATAAGAAAGTGTGCAGTTAAGAGAAAAGAGGAGGAAACTCCTAAGTTAAGAGAAAAGAGGAGGAAACTCCTAAGTTATAAGAAAAGAGAAGAAAGCTCCTAAGATAGAAATAGTTATGAGAAAAGGGGACAAAGCTCCTAAGTTAGAATTATAGCATTTGTTATATATTTGTTATATACAATGTTATAGAGAACTGGTATTGGAATTGCTTTTACTGAGAATGTTAATTCTCACCCCAGTTACTATTCCATGTAAATCCAAATGCAGACTCAGATGCAGGTACCGATGCAAGCTTAGATGCAGGCGAAGGCCCAGGTATAGAGGTACAAACCCTGCTAAGGATGAAAAGATAAAGCATGAAGACTAGAGTAGTTTTTATTGCTTTAAGTAGACAGAACTTATGTAATAAGTTTATGTTTGTTCTGTAAGTTTTATGTTATATGTATTACAATAAGCCCTCATGTGGCTAAGTTTGTATATGTATATGTATGAGTTTATGTTTTTCCACAATCTCTCAAGGCTTTCTATAATTACTCAGTTGTGATTATAGATATATGTTAGTATGTAGTATAGAAGTGACGTCTCTAGTACTAGTTATCTTTATATATCTCTGTCTATCTAGGATATATCTAGATATCTGTATTAGGATGTTACATTTTAGTATCGGAGCAGTTCATCCTGTTGAGTCGAGGTATGGACTGACTATGCTTAGGCATATGTAGCAGTTTAGTAGAAAGTTATGCATTCTTTTATCTCTTTTTGAGATATACAGATGGAATTGCATGACTAGAAGACTGGTAAAGGAAGAGAATACCAGAGCTCTTAGAGAAATGGTTGCTGTGTTGAGAGAGCAGACTGCTATTAGTAGAAGTCTATCAGAAGTGATAGAACAGGACTCGCATAGTTAGTTGCGGGAACGAGAAGGAACTTTTGAGGAATCAGTGTTTCTCAGAGTTCAAGAAAGTTACTCCTTTGTTCTTGAAAGGAGAGGTTGGTTCAGTTAGAGCCAAAAGGTGGTTTCATGTGATGTAGGAGATCCTTGAGATCATGTCGTACGCTGATGAACAGAAGATGACCTTGCTTCGTAAGGGTTAGTAGGTGAAACCGAAAGCTGATAAGATGAAACAGAGAGGTTTTTAGAGATGGTTAGTACTCGAACCACCTGAGAGGTGTTTAGAGTTACTTTCCTAGATAAGTATTATTCCCTTGAGTTAGAGAAAACAAAGGATCAGGAATTCCTAAAGTTAGAGCAAGGGGATAGTACTGAAGACCAGTATGCGAAGCAATTCAAGAATGTCAAGAGTTCTTTTCTTATTTTACGTCTAATCCAGATAAAGACTGGAAGTGAGTAAAATTTGAAGTAGAACTTGGAGAAGGCATTAGAAGAGTTGCAATGCAAAAGAAGATTAT
Organism: Ormosia emarginata; assembly: GCA_029884605.1. Classification (NCBI taxonomy): domain Eukaryota; kingdom Viridiplantae; phylum Streptophyta; class Magnoliopsida; order Fabales; family Fabaceae; genus Ormosia; species Ormosia emarginata. The sequence goes on from JAQQTP010000088.1 coordinate 75,199,572, forward strand.
GGACTTCTTCGCTCTAGTAAGTGAATGTAGAGTTGTAGAAGTACATAATCTCAGAGCATCCATGGAACAAGAGTTAGAAGGTTCCTAAAGAGGAAGAGATTAGATGTTGAGATCAGTAAGGGTGCCTTTTGATCTCAATTTGTTATAGAGTTGCACGGTGGAAGCTTGGAGAGATGATAAGTATAAGCAGAGTGCTTGTAGAGGAGCAACTCTAAGGAAAAAGGTAAATCAAGCTTCAAGTCACTAAGATGTGTTAGATGTGGTAAGATACATGGATGTAGACCATTTTTGATGGGTAATCCGTGTGCTACATAAGTAAGTAACCAAGACATCGTAAGAGAGATGGTTCTTGGACAAAGAAAGCGACGAAATCTTCCAACTTGGTATGAGATGAGAACACATGTAAAGAAAAATCTTTTAAGGTGTGTATAAGAAGAGAATAGATTTACTTTGTAGATCATGTTGATTTACTTTATGAATCTAGTTGCTTACCTTATTGGTACAGTTTAAGAGTTATGTAATTTCTTAAGGCAGAAATTACAGAGAACCCCAGCAGAGTTTAAGTAGAAGTACAATGGGTTGAGTAGCCATTGTATCCGAGAGTAGAGAATCTATCAGTAGATTTTCTAAGTTAGTGCTACCTGGTTTAGGCTAGTTAAGAGAGGTAGTACCCAGCAATGGACTCTAGTTAGTGAGTTTGTTTTCCAAGAGTAGAAGAGAAGGTTGATTACTACATTAGTTTTGGTAATTCCAAATTCCCAAGAGAACTTTGAGGTAGACAGTTATACTTCGAAGATGGGACTAGGGTATGTTAGATGCAATAGAGATAGGTAGATGCCTACGCATCAAAGCAGTTCAGTCTGCAAGAGAAGGACTACCCTAGGTATGATTTGGAATTAGCCATAGTAGTGATTACCTTATAGTTTTGGAAACATAACTCATAAGGAGTCTAGTTAGAGATGTTCAGCAATCATGATAGCTTAAGATGCTTGTTGATCAGAAGAAGCTGGACATGAAGCAGAATAGATGGATAGAGTTTTTTTTTTCAAGGCTCATAACCTTGAGTTGAGATATCATTCGGGTAATGTTAATGTAGTGGTTATCCTAGTATAGTAGCATAGTATGTTAAAGAACATAAGAGAATATGTTGAGCGGCAGACAAAGGTGGTAAGATTAAGTAATATGCCCATCTTTTGCCAAGAACAGATAGCTATTTTCTAGATAAGGTAGTTCAACTACTTTTGAAGGAAATAGTTAGGATTCATAAAGTTTCAGTGAATATAGTGTCTAAGAGAGATACTAGATTCACACCTAGTTTTGAAAGCCTTATAAGAAGGAGTTCAAAGCTAAGTTATGTTTTAATACAACTTATCATCCATAAGCATAGAGATCAAGAACTTTGAGATAAGCAGATCTAGTCAAGAGGAAGTGGTTGGGAGAAGCTGGTACTAAAGAAGGAATGCATAGAAGCAGAAGTTCCATATAGAGTTTTGTTTAGCCAGAATTGTTTACGTGAGGTGAACAATTTTGGGGACAAAATTTTAGAAAGAAGGGGAGAAATGTAATACCCTTAAGTACATGTTAGACTGGTAAATGGTTACCGAAGGTAGCATTTGACTTCTTAAGCATGTCAGTAAAGTTTTGTGACAATCTGAGTTCATTTAGGCACTTAGTTGCAACATAGAAGTTGTAAAGTGACTTAAAATGACTCAGATAATAGCATAAGTTGCTAAGTTAAGAGAAATAAACATAGAGAGTTTATTGGTAGGTCACAAATAAGCCAAGTAAGATGTGGTAAAAGTTTCAAGAGAATTGGAGTCAGTTTGGTATTTTTAGGCATACAGGTTATGCTTTTAATGCCGGATTGATCCCTAGCAGATATAGAAAATGGTGAGAATTGTGAAACAACAATTTAGATGAATCTTATGATTTATTCTAAAGTTGTTAGAAGCAGGGAAACTCGAATTAGCATAATTCGGGTGTCCATAGCAGATATAAGTTTCGGTGTAGAAACTTAAGTTAATCTTTTCCCGTAATTTCCTTTACATCCCCCATTTATTTCTATCTTCTCTCTAGAGAGAAGGAGAAACCGAAAACAGAAAGAGAGAAAGGGAGAAGGGAGAAAGGGGAAGAAGGAAGAAAGGGAGAAGGAGAGGAAGAAGAGCAAGGATCAAGCTTCAAGGCTTTGAGTCTTCAAGAGGTAGGGGTTTAGAGCCTTTATTCATCTCTTTCTCTATGTATGCATATAAACAACATAATATGCCAATTTGAGTTCTAGAGATGTTAGATGTGTTTGGCTTGCATAGACGTGTTTCTTTGGTCATTTATGACTTGTTCATAGCATAAGATTAAGTTAGGAACTTAGAACAACTCATTTAGACGCTTGATTCACAAAGTAAGCCATAGGCCATAGAATGAAGGATTTTGAGCCATAATCAAAATTAAGAAGTTTAAATTAGTGATTGATGATTCCTAATGGTTAAGAAACTAGTTAGGAACCTAGAATCTCTTAGAAGTTGGTAAGAAATGGCCAAAATCCAAGAAAATGATTAAAAGAACAGCAAACCCGTAGCTGCAGAATCTGGGTTCTACTATGGGCGCCGCGGCATGGCATAGTGGCGCCACGGTGTGAGGAGTCAGAAATCACGTTTTCAGCTATGGGTGCCGCGGCGTTGAGAGAGGGATGCCGCGGCGTGCTGCCCAGAAGCACGAAAAATGGTTTTATCTCACTATTAGATATATTGCCTTTGATGGATCGATATGTTTATGTTTCCTAAGTGTAATAAGGCATAAAGGGGGATATTTTCAAGTGAAAAATACTTACCCATCAAAGAATGAGAAAGCAGAGGCTTTTAAGCATCCTAAAGGAAAGGTTTGCTTTAAGTAATGACATTGCACCTTAGGCAACTTAGTGTTGCATTAGATATCACTTAAGATGTGATGAGATGGTGCAATGAAGACAAGTGTACTAATATGCATATTAGTATGCATTCTAGTAGAGAATGAGAAAGGTATGAACCTTAGGAGATCCAAGAATAGTGGATTACCTTAGGAAGGTACCTAGAACCTTAGGCAACAAAGAGTTACAAGTAAGAACCACTCTTGCATTAGAGTTACTTGAGTGGAGACAAGATTGTGTATTGGTTCCAAAGAGGGAACGTTTAGGTACTAAGTCTCTAGTTAAGTGAGACTTGGTGCATTGCTAAATACACAATAAGATGATACATGACTAAGAAAATGTCATAATCATAAGATAGAGCAGAAATGTGCAATAGCTCATGTATTAGTAAAGATGAGTTAGAAATGCAAGATAAAGAGAATTTACTTCCTTAGATACAAACCAAAGTGTGGAAGTTAAGTTCTTAAGCATTCCATGAGTTTGGAATAGTTAAAGAGGTATCTGGAACCTTAAGCACACAAGTGTAGAATAAGCTACTACCAGACGTGTGATAGAAGGGAAAGCTAGATACAGCTAGAATATGTAGGTTAGCACACAAGTGTAGTATAAGTTACTACCAGAAGTGTGATAGAAAGGAAAGTTAGATGCTTGAATTACTCACTTTAGTTAAAGTTGAGTTAATTATGCAAAGTTTTAGAGAGATGCTCATTATGTCCTTAAGCAAGGATAGATGAGGCATTAGTTAAGATAGGCTCTTTCACTAGGATGAGTTGAGTCCATAGGAAAGTAAGATGGTGTTTATGTAAGAGTTATACATAACACTAAGCTTTTCACACACTAGTCAGTTAAGTTAGTATGTATGTGAAGAAAAAGAACCTTAGCGCAACTAAGACTAGTGGTTGCCATAGGTAAGTACCTTACACCTCAGCAACATAGTGTTGCGTTAGAGATCACTTAAGAGATATGAGGGATGAGGTGGAGTTTAGGTACAAGTATGAGAAATGAACTGGTGATGTTTACCTGAGAATGTAACGTTATATGACGTGAGGTCATTTAGCTAGAAGGTAAGGAATCAGAGAAGTTCCTTAGGGGACAAGTATTCCTAACCAAGTGCTAAGGTTACATATAGTATGAGGTTATAGATTCTCCTCGTTGCAAAGGGTAAACATAAGAAGCCAAAGTTATTAGTAGAATATGCTTAGATCAAAGAGGAACTAAGTATATAAGTACAAATAAAAGTCTATGAATTAGTTAAGTAGTATCGATCTGGTGGATATCCTTTGATGTTTATTCATGGAGGTAAAAAGAAGATAGATGGGTGTCCGAAGGACTTTTGAGAAGGACATAACCTTGATGTCTCGGTAGTGCCAAGGCCAAAGGAGATAAGTGGGAAATCCAAAGACGCTCTTTGAGCAAGGATGAAGCCCGAATTTCTCAGTGTGCCAGGATATGTGTAATGTGAGGATGAGTTTTCCCTCTAATTACCACTAGATGATATACTGACTAGTTCCTAGCAAACTTCTTTGTTCTTAGAATAGACTTTTGCATTTACATTTCATTCACACGCTTTTAGGATTCCTTAGGCATATTCATATTACATATCATTATCATTGCATTCACGGACAGTTGTATGGGCATTGTCCGTCACTGTTGGTATGTACAGCTGTATGGGCATTGTATGTATTAACAGTGTGTAGGCTATCGGTTGATATCACACTATAAGAAAGTGTGCAGTCAAGAAAAAAGAGGAGGAAACTCCTAAGTTAAGATAAAAGAGGAGGAAACTCCTAAGTTATAAGAAAAGAGAAGAAAGCTCCTAAGATAGAGATAGTTATGAGAAAAGGGGACAAAGCTCCTAAGTTAGAATTATAGCATTTGTTATATATTTGTTATATACAATGTTATCGAGAACTGATATTGGAATTGCTTTTACTGAGAATGTTAATTCTCACCCCAGTTGCTATTCCATGTAAATCCAGATGCAGGCTCAGATGCAGGTACCGATGCAGGCTCAGATGCAGGCGAAGGCCCAGGTACAAAGGTACAAACCCTGCTAATGATGAGAAGATAAAGCATGAAGACTAGAGTAGTTTTTATTGCTTTAAGTAGACAGAACTTATGTAATAAGTTTGTGTTTGTTCTGTAAGTTTTATGTTATATGTATTACAATAAGCCCTCATGTGGCTAAGTTTGTATATGTATATGTATGAGTTTAAGTTTTTCCGCAATCTCTCAAGGCTTTCTATAATTACTCAGTTGTGATTATAGATATATGTTAGTATGTAGTATAGAAGTGACGTCTCTAGTACTGGTTATCTTTATATATCTCTGTCTATCTAGGATATATCTGGATATCTGTATTAGGATGTTACAATAGGAATCACCTAGAAGTTGTTTTAGAGGAGTTATAACGTGAAAAATAGTGTTTTCTGTAGAAAACCACCCTATAACCGATTACCATGAGTTAATAATCAGTTATAGAGCTTGTTCAACTAGTATTTTCGGTTCTGAGTTAATGAATAACCGATTATGAAGAGCTCATAATCGGTTATGCTGTTTTAAAGAATCAAAACAGAACATGGCATCCTGATAGCCTGTGATGTTTGTTGCATAACTCGAGCTGTAGATATCGGAATCACTTGATTCTGGTGCCATTTCAAAGCTAAGATATAAGGCTTCATGTGGTAAAAATTTCATAATTTTCCAACATGTAGTTTGTTCCCAGTTTCAATTTAAAGTTAGGTTAGAAATGGGTAAATCAGAGAATACTCTGTTTTGGCATCTACAAAATGTCACATAACTTTGGCTACACTTAGCCAAATGAATTAAGGTTTATAGAATTGGAAAGATATGAGAAAGATCTATATGCTCATAAAATTTGAGAATTTTTGAAGTTATGATGCATAATTAGTGCAATCTTGAAAATTAGCTTTTTTAAGCAAGATTTGAGGTATTTTGGGTATGGTTTGAACCCTATGAACACTAGTAACTCTTTTAAGAGTTAGAGTTGAGTACCATAAGGCCTAGTTGGCAATAGTTGAGTGTCATAAGGCTTAGTTAGCAGTAGATGAGCACCATATGACTTAATTAGTAATATTTGAGTGCCATAGAATATAGTTTGAACGAAGTAAGTGGCTCCCCTATGGGTTGAACGAAGTAAGTGGCTCCCCTATGGGTTGAACCAAGTAAGTGGCTCCTCTATGGTTTGAACCAGGCAAGTGGCTTCCCTATGGGTTGAATCCTTGTAAGAATTAGATCTCTTATGCAATAAGGTTGAACCCTAGCAAGAATTGGATTCTTATCCAATAAGGTTGAACCCTAGTGAATTGGATCCCTTATGCAATAAGGTTGAACCCTAGCAAGAATTGGATCCCTTATACAACAAGGTTGAACCCTAGTAAAAAAAAATTAGCTCTCTTATGGACATTGTCGGACAAGCCTAGTAAAGTGGTGATACCGGAGTGTTTCATGAAAGGACTAGTTTTCCAAGGTTAAGCCAAGAATGTTAAATCCTATGCCAGGCTATGGATCAGAAATCCTATGCCAGGTTGTGGATCAGTATATCCTATGTCAGGCTATGGATGAGAAATCCTATGCCAGGTTGTGGATCACTATATACTACGCTAGGCTGTCGATGAGAAATCCTATACCAGGCTGTGGATCAGCATATCCTACGCTAACTTATGGATAATAAATCCTATGCATGGATGAGGATTATTATATCCTATGCTAGACTAAGGATGAACATTTCCTAGGTTAAGCTACAGATAAGTAGGCTTAATGCCAAATGACGGAATACAATTCCTAAGTATAATTAAGTTACATATATAAGTTTTAATTTAGAAATATATCTTTGTATATATATAGTTTTAATACCATGAGATATATGTTCTTACTGAGAATTTTATATTCTCACCCTATTATGTTTCATGGTTAGCAGGTCAAGACCTTACAAGAGGGTAAGAAGATGGAGAAAGATGAAGAATTAAAAGAGTTTAGTTTTATGTTTTTAATTCAAAGCTTATGTATTATTTTATAATTGCTTTGAGAATGTAAAGGTTGTATATTTGTATATAACTTTTAGATATGGCTCTCCATAATGATTTGTTTAAAATGTTATGGATTAATTGATGATTAGGTTAGAAGTAGCATGTCTAATACTATTTTTCCAGGTATATGTCAGATATGCTAGGGTACAGATATTAGCATGTTACATTATGGTATCAGAGCAGTTCATCTTGTGAGCTGGAGTATGGACTGACTAGGCTTAGGCCAGTTTAGAGCATTTCCGCTTAGTGTTATGCATTTCTTGTCGCATATGTGAGATGTGTTGATAGGATTGCATGACAAACTTTAAGTTGGAATGTTAATGGTCACTATCACACGTAGTGTGTATAGGGAACCATTACTTCACCAAGGTGAGCTAGGAGTAATGGGAACTCTTCTAGTGAAGGATCAGCTGTTATTACTGAAGTGTTCTGAGAGATAGCAACTGCTAGGAGGAAGCAAATTGTTATCACAAGCAGAATTTTAGAAGGGATAGAAATGATTTCATCTTAGCGGTTAGTACCACTAATACAGTTAGTGTATGCAGTAGTGGTAGTTAAAGACCGAAACTCCCCAAAATCTCTCAAAGTTTAGAAAGGCCAAATCCTACATCCTGTAAAGGAAAGTAAGACCCATTTGGAGTAGGTGAAGTGGCTTAAGAAAATGGAGGAAATCTCTACAGTTGAGGTTTGTTCAGATGATCTGAGAGTTTTGGTTATCTCCTATATGTTAGAAAGGAGGTAGAGTTTTGATCAATAGAATGCTAAGGAGATAAAGTTCTCAAGACTTGAATAAGGCGGCGTGTTAATGCGCCAGTAAATGGTTAAATTCAGAGAAGAAAGAGATAAGTACAATGTAAGTTACATAATCGAACTTCAACCCATAGAACTCTGAGTTAAGGGGTTGTAGCGATCGTTTTTCTGTATTCACCATTCTTTGTTGCTAAAGGCTGACGAAGGATGGATAGTATTGAGTTCTTCATGATACTCGAAGTAAAATCATGAACAAGTGAAGTTAAGTTTCCAATCTTTTTCTACATGAGTTATGGTATCGTTAGATACTTATAGAATAAAGAGAATGGTGCTGTTAGTGCTATTCAAGAGAACAGTTGAGGGTCCCTACAGTTAGCCTCAAGTAGAACAAAAGTTACAAGGTTTCCACAAGAGGAAGAGAGAAGATAACAGGTATAAGAAGTATACTTCTAGACCTAGTTATCTTCAAGATAAAAAGTAGTTTAGCTACAGCTCAACTGGTGAGAGGCGTTTCCTTTAAGGGAAATAAAAGGCTTGGTCATGGATTCGAATCCTAGGAAGGGCTGCAGACCGAAGGTGGGAATTGAATTTTGTGCCAATGGTAGACAATATCTTAGTAGATGTGACGGCACCCTAGAAGTAGTGGATGGCCACTACATTAAAAGTGAAGGGACCAAAGTGTGTTAGACATAGGAGATATCATGGGGTAAGCCTAATTTTAGTTAGCCAAATAGTATGTATTACTTGTGGCTAATCAGAACACTTTTAAATAAGTGTATGTAGAAGTTGGGAGCAATGCCTAATCTTTAAGTTTAAGTTTAAGTAAGAGTTTATACTCTGAGTAGTAAGGAAGCAACTCAGACTCCCGATTTCACGAGATAAAGATATGGTTAATGATGATCTTTAAGTTATAATGTATGATTCATAAGTATCCCCACTTCATGATTTCATACGAGTATATCAAGAGATCAAATTTACCTATATTGAGTTTCCTTATGTTTTATCCTTGTCTACACCAACAGGAAAAAGCTAATTACAACTTCCTTAGTAAGTTTGGATAGTTGTAAAAAGATAAAAAGTAAGATTTCCTTTGTGAATCTTATCAGTTTATCTCTTCTTAATGTAGACGTTAGATTAGACATGGTTTTGAATTTATCAGATAAAACATTGAGGTTTATATCTGATGATTCTTCTATGCCTATTTCTTTAGAGTCTATGTTTTAAGAGCTAAACAAGTAAACAACTTCTAGAGCAGATTTAAAGATATGTTTTTCTTTTCTCCTGGTATATGGAAGTTGAGCAAGTTTTAGGGAATATATATACGATAAGAAGACATTCAGAAGAAATTCCTAGAAAGATGAATGAGTACCACCTAAAAGAGAAGCAGAACTCTTTATAGGTATGGTACAAGTTAAGCTAGTAGATGGTTTAAGATGTTCCGTGATCTTACGAGTTGGCAACATTTTGTTTGGTCAGAAAGAGTTGAACAAGAGACAAAGATAATGGATGGAATGTTAAGCAGAACTTAGTTATGGTAAAAGGATCATAACTTTGAGTTATAGTATCATACGGATAAGGCCAATACAGTGGTTGATGCACTACGTAAGAAATTCCTACAAGTGTCATGTATGATAGTCAAAGAGAGTGAATTTCTTAAGAGATTCGAGAATTTGAGTCTTACGATGATTATTATGCCACGTAGTCTCGCAGTGAGCAAGGTGGACATAGTAAAGGGCTTAAGGACTCAGATTTTAGAAGCTCGAAAAAAGAATGAAACTCTAAAGGACAGAAGTGAACAAATCTTCTTAGAAACCCAATAAGGATTTGTTATGACAATAGATGGAATAATGAAGTTTAGAGACAGACTTTGTGTTCCAAGAAAGTCAATAAATCGGAAAGGATTCTAGAGGAAACTCACAAGAGAAAGTATACCATCCATTTAGAGGCTACTAAGATGTACTGAGATCCTCGGATAATGTTTGGTAGCCTAGAAGAAAAAAGAACATAGCAGAATAGGTGTCTAGGTGCCTTTTTACCAGTGGTTAGTAAAGGGTGAAGTTGGCACCGAATAAGCCTTTTGGGAGTTGGAGTCCCATATAAAGTAAGATTGCCTAGAGCTACAGTAAGAGAAAAGCAATTTTGAGGGTAAAATTTTAAAAGGAAGGGAGAAATGTAACATCCCGATAAACATGTTAGGCTTGTAAATGGTCACAGAGGTAGCCTAGTACTTGCTTAACATGCCAGTTCAATTTTGTGACAAACTGAGTCAGTTTAGACACTTTGCTGCAACATAGAAGTTGAAAAGTAGCTTAAAATGACTCAAATAGTAGCATACATCGCTAAGTTGAAGGCAACAAGTATGGATAACTTGTTTCTAGGTCACAAATGAGTTAAATAAGGTATAGTTAAAATTTAAGAATAATCAGAGTTAGTTTGGTATTTTTAAGCATACTGGTTGTGTTTTTAATGCTAGATTGACTCCTAGTAGATATGGAAAAATAGAGAAATGGTGAAACAACAATTTAGATGAATCCTAGTATTTATTCTAAAGTTGTTGGAAGCTGAAAAACATGGATTAGCATAATTTGAGTGTCCTTAGCAGATATAAGTTTCAGCACAGAAACTTAAGTTAATCTTTTCTCAAAATTCCCTCCACGTCCTACCCCCTTATCTCTCCTTTCTCACGGCTGAGAAATGCAGAAACAGAGAGAAAGAAAGAAAAGGGAGAAAAAGAGAAAGGGGAAGAAAGGAAGAAGGGGAGGAGAAAATCCAAGGAGCAAAACTCAAGGATCAAGGTCAAGGCTTCAAGATCATCTTCCATGCAAGAGGTAGGGGAACTTCTTACTCATCAATTTTCATCTTTAAGTTCTATGGTTGAGTTAGGGGTTATGGATGATTGATTTTTATTCATAACCTAGTTTAAATGGTTTTGAGTTAGTGGTTTAATGACTTTAATGTGTTATAAAACATGTTTATAGTTGTAAATCACGTAGAAACCATGAGTTTAAGGAAAAGAATGAGATGGCCATAAAAGGGAGCTATATGCTACCTTATTTTCTGGTGAAAATCAGATGGTATAGCCGGTTAGGATAGTTTCCTAACCAGTTATTTGTGTTGGCCACTACGTGGAATCATATGAGAGAGTGTCCTAACCGGTTAGGCAATGTGCCTAACCGATTATCAAAGCTAATGGTGAGTCTCTGACTTCACTAATAAACTGTTAGGACATTCACCTAACTGATTATGAAGAGATCCAAAACAGATTAAAGAAGGGCCTAACCGATTAGCTGAGAACCATAATCAGTTAGGAGCACTTCTAAATCAGAAAAGAAGGGTTCTAACCGATTACCACACATGGGTAACCGGTTATGAACAATGGAGAATCAAAATTTTACATATTTTGAGTTAAGAATAACACTAGTAAAGCTATGCAAAGGTGGTTAACAATTCAACCAATATAGTTTAAAGAAAATTTAGAGTTCTAGGAGCTCTAGATAAAGCTTGAGTGCATAGAGACTCCTTCAATAGTTGAAGTTGAGTTGTATATACAAGATTTTAAAGGAAGTACTCTTTCATCTCATCAAGTTGAGTTGAATAAGAGGATTAGCTTAAGATAGAAATCATGGTTGGTGATAGGAATCACCTAGAAGTTGTTTTAGAGAGTTATAATGTGAAAAATGGTGTTTTCTATAGAAAACCACCCTACAACCGATTACCATGAGTGAATAATCAATTATAGAGCTTGTTCAACTAGTATTTTCGGTTCTAAGTTGATGAATAATCGATTATAAAGAGCTCATAATCGATTATGTTGTTTTAAAGAATCAAAACAGAACATGGCATCCTGACAGCCTGTGATGTTTGTTGTATAACTCGAGCTATAGATATCAGAATCACTTGATTCCAGTGCCATTTGAAAACTAAGACATAAGGCTTCATGTGGTAAAAATTTCAGAATTTTCTCACTTGTAGTTTGTTCCCACTTTCAATTTAAAGTTAGGTTAGAAATGGGTAAATCAGAGAATACTCTATTTTGGCCTCTACAAAATGTTGCATAACTTTGGATACACTTAGCCAAATGAAGTAAGGTTTATGGAATTGGAAAGATATGAGAAAGATCTATATGCTCATAAAATTTCAGAATTTTTGAAGTTATGATGCATAATTAGTGCAATCTTGAAAATCAGCCTTTTTAGGTAAGATTTGAGGTATTTTTGGTATGGTTTGAACCCTATGAACACTAGTAACTCTTTTAAGAGTTAGAGTTGAGTACCATAAGGCCTAGTTGGCAATAGTTGAGTGCCATAAGGCTTAATTGGCAGTAGATGAGCACCATATGACTTAATTGGCAATATTCGAGTGCTATAGAACTTAGTTTGAACCAAGTAAGTGGCTCCCCCATGGGTTAAACCATGTAAGTGGCTCCCCTATGGGTTGAACCAAGCAAGTGGCTTCCCTATAGGTTGAATCCTAGTAAGAATTGGATCCCTTATGTAATAAGGTTGAACCCTAGCAAGAATTGGATCCCTTATGCAATAAGGTTTAACCCTAGTGAATTAGATCCCTTATGCAATAAGGTTGAACTCTAGTAAAAAAAAATTAGCTCTCTTATGAACATTGCGGGCAAGCCTAGTAAAGTGGTGACACCGAAGTGTTTCATGAAAGGACTAGTTTTCCAAGGTTAAGCCAAGGATGTTAAATCCTATGCCAGGCTATGTATGAGAAATCCTATGCCAGGCTATGGATGAGAAATCCTATGCTAGGTTGTGGATCACTATATCCTATGCTAGGCAGTGGATGAGAAATCCTATGCCAGGCTGTGGATCAGTATATCCTACGCTAACTTGTGGACAATAAATCCTATGCATGGATAAGGATTATTATATCCTATGCTAGACTAAGGATGAACATTTCCTAGGTCAAGCTACAGATAGGTAGGCTTAATGCCAAATGACGGAATACAATTCCTAAGTATAATTAAGTTACATGTACAAGTTTTAATTTAGAAATATATCTTTGTATATATATAGTTTTAATACCATGAGATATATGTTCTTACTGAGAATTTTATATTCTCGCCCCGTTATGTTTCATGGTTAGCAGGTCAAGACCCTACAAGAGGATAAGAAGATGGAGAAAGATGAAGAATTAGAAGAGTTTAGTTTTATGTTTTTAATTCAAAGCTTATGTATTATTTTATTATTGCTTTGAGAATGTAAAGGTTGTATATTTGTTTATGACTTTTAGATATGGCTCTCCATAATGATTTGTTTAAAATGTTATGGATTAATTGATGATTAGGTTAGAAGTAGCATGCCTAATACTGTTTTTCTAGGTATATGTCAAATATACTAGGGTACAGATATTAGGATGTTACACTACCAACTGGTCACATATGATATTCCACACCCCAACGTCCCCAAGATCACTGAAGATCGTAACTATGCAATTCTAATCTGCACGAAGGTGTAATTCCATCTCCTAGGCCCATTGCCTTAATTGACATGCTTTTCTATGCATGGTGTATGATCCAACACATATAATTTTCCATGCAAGATGTATAATCTAACACATACAATTTTTCATGCATGATGTATGATCCAACACATACAATTTTCCATACAAGATGTATGATCCAACACATACAATCCATATTTCACTGTATTTTACATATATACACCACATTCTTGGCGGTATCACAATCCAACATAACGGGCCCACCACGACAGCCCGACAGCCAACTGCTGTAATTTCCAAAGTCCACACTTAGTAAAATAATCTAGGATTTAAAATACCACACTTTGATGTGTTGGCCGAAAATCAAGTTTATACTTCATATACATACTTAATCATTTTTCATCACCAAAATCCTTTACAAAACCATTTTTCATCACTAAAATTCTTTACAAAACCATTAATCCAAGTTCTTATCATTAAATCACTCAATCCATACTTAAGAAAATATTTTTGATATTTTTGCTCTCTTGATTTGGTTATGGCCGTGAGCCATCATAGGGTCTTTAGAACCTTCATATAATTTTCCTTATCACAACATTCACATCTTTTTTTTTTTACACAATAATCATCATGCTACTATAAGCATATAAACAAGCATATAATCACCATGCTTCCATAACCATATAAACAAGCATGTAATCAATAAGCAATCATGAAGTCAAAGCTATAAAACAAACTAAACAACTATCACCACAAACAAAGCAAGCTTTAAACCATACAAGTGAATAAACCCTTATGGAATTTTCACCACAAACAAAGCCATCTCCTCACCACCAACATATGGTTGATGAGGTTTATCTCCTTCTTACCTCAAGGAAGACAAAATCCACTTAGTTGTTTTGCTTCAAAGATTTGTGTAGCCTCCAAAGAAAATCTTAACAAGCTTAAACCAACATAAAATTACAAACTATGCTTGAATAAGAGAAACCATGGAACAATCATGGTTTAGAAACTCAAGAATCAAACTTAGAAATAAAGAAGAAGAATTTTTACCTTGAAAGTTAAAGAACCCTAACTTGTAGTAAAGGTAGAAGATGAAGGATTTTGCTTAAGTTTTCAACATAGAAGAGCCTTCGAATGATGTTTAGGCTTAGAAAATAAGGTTAGATAAAATTTTAGAAGCTTGGATGGTTGGTGTTATGGTGATGGCCGAATGGTGCTTTGGAGGAGAGAAATGGAGTTTTGGTTAAGTGTAGAAATGAAGAGAATGGCTTAAGTGATGAAATATGATAGAAATGTGATAGATAGCCCTCACAAAAGTGTGATAGCCATAGAGTGCTTGCATGTGGGGGAGTTAATGCATGATCAATCAAGGTGCAAATCAAGCACATGGTTCAAGTTACTACATGGTCATGCTTTGGTCATCCTTTGATGAATCACTAATTCTTGAAGCACCTAGAACTCCTTCATGGCCGTGGAGTTCATTGCCTATTACTAACCAAATTTTGTTTCAATTTGTGACCATTTAATCTTAAGTTAGCTTACTAATTCATCTAACTTAAAAACTAATCAAGCAAGTCATTTTTGTTGACTTATTACCGCCGGTTAACTATCATGACTAGCCACTAATTTTGACTTCTTATAACTAGTGGCACATGACCATCATATGGCTAAAGCTACAAGAATTTATTACTCACAGAATAAAAATTACTGCATACAAACAAGTAATTATTGTATAGCGAATAATAAAATCATAGTATAAGAAAATTTAGTTACTGTATCCGGTTTCAGGTTTAGTAAGATCCCCCAGCCCCGCATTAACAGTACAAAATTTCTGACCCACAAAAATTTTTAGTTTTTTCGGACCCACATACGGCCCAAAATAATATTAAAATATTCACAGTCATAGAAAAATCCACAAAAATTCTCAAAAATCACAAAAATTATAAAATTCATATTTATGCAGAAAAAACAAAATTTGGGGTGTTACATTTTCTGAGGTATTCTCGATGATATACCTAGACTACCACCGAAAAGAGAAATAGAATTTTCTATTGATCTTATACTAGGATCAGGTCCTATTCCAATGGCGCCATATTGAAATTCACTGTCAGAGTTAGCTGAACTCAAAAAGCAATTGGAGGAACTGTTGGGGAAGCAGTTTGTTAGACCAAGTGTATCACTATGGGGAGCTCCAGTGCTATTAGTTAAGAAGAAGGATGGAACTTCTCGTTTGTGTGTAGATTATCGTCTGTTGAATAAGGTCAAGATCAAGAATAAGTATCTACTTCCAACGATAGATGATTGTAGGACTTTTTGCATACCGCAAGTGTACGGGTCGCGGAAGTAATACAATGATGAGAAAGATCATTTCCACAGGGATAATGGGTAATATCAAATGCCAAATATTAACCAAGAGCTTAATGAATTTTAGTCAAACATATATTAAATGTGAAGATTTTGTGTGGCCAGTTCTTAAAGACTAAAAGGTAATAAACTAGGAGAAAAAGACAATGATGAGAGCATAGGAACTCCTTCTTCACCAACTACTTTACTTGGTAACTTGCAACCATTTTAAGCAATTTTGATAACTAGTTTTGTCAGCTTAAGAAACTACATTAGCCAAAAGCCTATATCTTGGTCATTTAACCCTATGTCATTTACCTAACTCACTATGTGTCCATGAGAATTAGAGCAAACACCATGCATTAAGGTTGGTTATTAACAAATGCTATACATGGCCAACAGGCTTATGTCTATCCTATTAGCGAATTAACTCACTCAACATTAGAATGAAATTAAACATGCATCACCCATATCCACGATCTAGAATCTAAATTCCTATGTTTAGTTGAAAATATTTTATCAATCATCATTATAGACTTAAAAGGTTACAAAGTCACCAATGTACATAGGAGGATCCAAAGGAATCCCTAAAAACAGCTTAGCTATCAATGAAACACGAAAATCTCAAGAGAGATTACATACCCATGACCTAAAAACAAAGAGATTAAAGAGGAAAGTGAGAAAACACTATAATGTGAGCCTGGGATGCTTGATCCTCCTTGAATGATGGTGGTTTCCTCTCCAAATCCCTTTCAAACTCTCCAAAAAAAAACTAGTGCTCGCTGCGTTCTGATTCGTTTCCCACCTAACTCTCTCAAAATATCCGATGAAACAATATTTAAAGGCAAAGCCCATGAACTCACGCCGTGGTGTGACCATTGTTGCGCTGCGACGTGAATGCATACATGGTTAAGTGGAACTAGTTCTGACCAACGCGCGCCGCGGCGTGACCTTCCTTGCCCCACGGTGTTCTAGCCTCTGTTATCAGTATTCGTAACAAGTAGAGAACGAGATGTCGCGGCGTGCTACAACTTGCGCCGCGGCGTGATAAGTTGGAATGCATGCTAAGCTTTCTCCTCCAATGTAAAGCCATGACTTGCTTCATTTTATCAGTTTAAAGCCCATCCTGCAATACAGAAGTCGCTTAATTAATCATAAGTGTTAATTAACTTAATCTAACAAAGGATAAAAGGGATTTTTGCCAGATTGGATAGAACGACATAAACATGATTTTGAATGAAAAGAGAGGGAAAAGTCTTCCAATCATGCTTAAGCACAAGAACAAAGGAATCTATGTCTTTTGAGAACAAATCTTATGTATATTGATGTAAATTATAGAGTGAGTATAACTTATGTTTTTATTATTCTATTGAATTATAATATCCGCAAAAGAAATTTTAGAAATCATATATACATTATTAATTATTTTATAACTTGGTTTTAAATTTGGTAAGTTTAAAATAAAAAATGTAATGCCTTAAGGAGGGTGTTACATTATTTGGTATCAGAGCTCCTAGTTAGAGTCTTTTGGGTTTGTGGTTCGGTCTATCATGTTTGTGCTGTGTGATTCTCTGTGTTTGGTTTTCGAAAGGAAACAATGTTGTTTGAAACGATTGTACTTAACTTTTGTTGTGTTTTGTTTAGTCTTCTTTTGAAGAAGAGCGATGGCTGGTGGTAAAAATGGACGCGTGAATGCTGGACATGATAATTAAGGTATGGTTGCGGCTAATGAAGCAATGTAGAGGATGATAGATGTTATAGTACAGAAGAATGAAAGAGCTGCCCAACAACAAGAAGCAAATGTTAAAGCTCAGAGTTTGTCAAAGTTTCATCGTAACAATTGGCCAAAATTTAAGGGAGAATTTGAACTGGAAGAAGCAAATCTTTAGATCAAAGAGCTGGAGAAGATATTTAAAGGCAGGAGATATACCAATGAGATGAGGGTGACTTATGCTACCTTTATGCTTGTTGGTGATGGAGAGGATTGGCGAGCAGGAGCTTAATAATTATTGGAAGCTGAAGGAAGGGCAATCAAGTGGGAAGTTTTTAAGAACAAATTCCTAGAAAAGTACTTTCCAGCCAGTACGAGGCATGCGAAGGAAATAGAGTTCCTTGGTCTAAGACAAGGAGGAATGTCAGTCAGTGAGTATGCTGCGAGGTTTGAAAGCCTATCGAAGTTCTCGAGGTATTTTCAACTATAGCCTAATGAGGAATGGAAATGTCGTAAGTTTGAAGACGGGTTGAGGCATGACTTGAAGCGTGTGGTATTACCTTTGGGAATTGACCAGCTCCCAGTTTTGTTGGATAAATGTCGCCGGATTGAGGAGTTAGATTAATCCCGTGACACGAGGAATCATAACATTGGACCGTCTAGGTTCCAAAGGGAAAAAAGTAATAATTCCAATCATTTTCAACAAAGGCCATATCTGCAATCATCTGGGAATCAACCTCAACAGCGAGCTGATGGAGGAAGTTCTGGTGGCAATAGATTTGGTCATACTGTGACATCTTCTTCAAAGTGCTTGAAATGTGGAAATGACCACTTAACGAAGGATTGCACAAGCAAAGGGATTATCTGTTTTAGATGTGGAAAGCCAGGCCACATTTCCAAAGATTATAATCAACCAAAGGCGGAGCCTTCAGTAAGAAATGTTTGTTCTACAAAAACTCAGGTAGGAGGAAGAGTTTACACGATGAGTGGAGCGAAAGCCTCATAATTCTTTAACTGTACAGTATGATTTAGGGGCGACCCATTCTTTCATTGCTTATGATTGTGTGGATCGATTAGGGTTATATGTGTCTTCTTTTCCTTTTGATTTGATTGTTTCTACTCCTACTGTTAAGCCTATTGTTACTACTCAAGTTTGTTTAAAATGTCCAATTACTGTTAAAAATTGAACTTTTTCTGTTAATCTGATTTGTCTGCCTCTTTCAAAAATAGATATAATTTTAGGAATGGATTGGTTATCTTCTAATCATATTCTGTTAGATTGTTCCAATAAGACTTTAGTTCTTCCTGAGAATGAGATTTCTAGATTTTTAACGACCAATCAAGTCAAAGTTTTATTGAGGCAAGGAGCTCAAGGATACATATATTATCTTCTTTGGAGGTCAGGAGCGAGGAGGATGTGAATGTTATTCCTATAGTCAATGAGTTTTTCGAGGTTTTTCCTGATGATATACCTGGACTACCACCGAAAATAGAAATAGAATTTTTATCGATCTTGTACCAAGATCAGGTCCTATTTCAATGGCACCATATCGGAAGTCATTGTCAGAGTTAGATGAACTCAAAAAGCAATTGGAGGAACTGTTCAGGAAGCAGTTTGTGAGACCAAGTGTATCACTATGGGGAGCTCTAGTGGTATTGGTTAAGAGTAATGATGGAACTTCTCGTTTGTGTGTAGATTATCATCAGTTGAATAAGGTCACGATCAAGAATAAGTATCCACTTCCAAGGATAGATGATTGTTGGACCTTTTGCGTACCGCAAGTGTACGAGTCACAAAAAGTAATACAATGATGAGAAAGATCGTTTCCACAGGGATAATGGGTAATATCAAATGCCAAATATTAACCAAAAGCTTAATGAATTTTATTCAAGCATATATCAAATGTGAAGATTTTGTGTGGCCAATTCTTAAAGACTAAAAAGCAATAAACCGAGAGAAAAGGAAAATGATGAGAGCATAGGGACTCCTTCTTCACCAACTACTTTACTTGGTAACTTGCAACCATTTTAAGCAACTTTGATAACTAGTTTTGCCAGCTTAAGAAACTACACTCCTATATCTAGGTCATTTAACCCTATGTTATTTACCTAACTCACTATGTGTCCATGAGAATTAGAGCAAACACCATGCATTAAGGTTGATTCTTAACAAATGCTATACATGGCCAATAGGTATATGTTTATCCTATTAACGAATTAACTCACTCAACATTAGAATGAAATTAAACATGTATCACCCATATCCACGATCTAAAATCTAGATTCCTATGTCTTGTTCAAACGATTTTATTAAAAACACAATAAATGTTGGCCAAACACCTATGAGCATTATGAGAAACATGGATGAACAAAACAAATCATCATTGTAGACTTAAAAGGTTACAAAGTCACCAATGTACATAAGAGGATGCAAAGGAATCCCTAAAAATAACTTAGCTATCCATGAAATATGAAAATCTCAAGAGAGATTCCATGCCCATGACCTAAAGACTGAGAGATTAAAGAGAAAAGAGAGAAAACATTATAATGTGAACCTAGGATGCTTGATCCTCCTTGGATAATGGTGGTTTCCTCTCCAAATCCCTTCAAAACTCTCCAAAATGATGAAAAACTATTGCTTGCTGCGTTCTGACTCATCTCCCACCTAACTCTCTCAAAATATATGATGAAATAATATTTATAGGCAAAGCCCGTGAACTTACGCTGCGGCATAACCATTGTTGTGCCGCGACGTGAATGCATACGTGGTTAAGTGGAACTAGTTCTGACCAACACGCGCTGCGGCGTGACCTTCCTTGTGCCATGACGTTCTAGCCTTTGTTATCAGTATGCGCAGCAGGCAGAGAACGAGATGCCATGGTGTGCTACACCTTGCATCGCGGTATGATAAGTTGAAATGCATGCTAAGCTTTCTCCTCCAATGCAAAGCCTTGACTTGCTTCATTTTTTCAGTTTAAAGTCCATCCTGCAATAGAGAAGTCACCTAATTAATCATAAGTGTTAATTAACTTAAACCAACAAGGATAGAAGGGATTTTTGCCAGATTTGATAGAATGACATAAACATGATTTTGAATGAAAAGTGAGGGAAAAGTCTTCCAATCATGCTTAAGCACATGGACAAAGGAATCTATGTCTTTTGAGAACAAATCTTATGTATATTGATGTAAATTATAGAGTGAGTTTAACTTATGTTTTTATAATTCTGTTGAATTATATTATCCATAAAAGAAATTTTAGAAATCGTATATAAATTATTATTATTTTATAACTTGGTTTTAAATTTGGTAAGTTTAAAGTAAAAAATGTAATGCCCTAAGGAGAGTGTTACATTAGTTAGTATCAGAGCTCCCAGTTAGAGTCTTTTGGGTTTATGGTTATGTCTGTTCTGTTTGTATTGTGTGATTCTCTGTGTTTGGTTTTCAAAAGGAAACAATGTTGTTTGAAACGATTATACTTAACTTTTGTTGTGTTTTGTTTAGTCTTCTTTTGAAGAAGAGCGATGGCTGGTGGTAGAAGTGGATGCGTGAATGTTGGACATGATAATGACGGTATGGCTGCGGCTACTGAAGCATTGCAGAGTATGACAGATGTTATGGTACAGTAGAATCAGAGAGCTGTCTAACAACAAGAAGTAAATGTTGAAGCTCAAAGTTTGTCAGAGTTTCGCCATAACAATTCACCGCAATTTAAGGGAGAATTTGATCCAGAGAAAGCAAATCTTTAGATCAAAGAGCTTGCGAAGATATTTAGAGGCAAGAGATGTACCAATGAGAGAAAGGTGACTTATGCTACCTTTCTACTTGTTGATGATGGAGAGGATTGGTGGGCAAGAGCTCAATAATTATTAGAAGCTGAAGGAAGGGCAATTACGTGGGAAGTTTTAAAGAACAAATTCCTGGAAAAGTACTTTCCAGCCAGTATGAGGTATGCAAAGGAAATGGAGTTCCCAGGTCTAAGACAAGGAGGAATGTCAGTCAGTGAGTATACCACGAGGTTTGAAAGCCTATTGAAGTTCTCAAGGTATTTTCAACTACAGGCTTACGAGGAATAGAAATGTTGTAAGTTTGAAGAAGGGTTGAGGCATGACTTGAAGTGTGTGGTATTACCTTTGGGAATTGACTAGTTCCTAGTTTTACTGGATAAATGTCGCCAGATTGAGGAGTTAGATCAATCCCGAGACACGAGGAATTATAACTTTGGACTGTCTAGGTTCCAAAGAGGAAAGAGTAACGATGCCAATCATTTTCAACAAAGGCCATATCTGCGACCGTCTCAGAATCAACCTTAACAGAGAGCATATGGAGGATGCTCTGGTGGTAATAGATTTGGTCAGACTTTGACATCTTCATCAAAGTGCTTGAAATGTGGAAAGGACCACTTAACGAAGAATTGCACAATCAAAGGGATTATTTATTTTAGATGTGGAAAGCTAGGCCATATTTCCAAAGATTGTAATCAACCAAAGGTGGAGCCTTTAGTGAGCAATGTTCGTGCTGCAAAACCTTAAGCAAGAGGAAAAGTTTACACGATGAGTGGAGCGAAAGCCTCCCAATCTGAAAATCTTATTATGGGAGAATGTGACATAGGAGGTAATTCTTTAATAGTACAATATGACTTAGGGGCAACCCATTCTTTCATTGCCTAAGACTGTGTAGATCGATTAGGGTTATCTATGTCTTCTTTGCCTTTTAATTTGATTGTTTCTACTTCTACTGCTAAGCCTATTGTTACTACTCAAGTTTGTTTAAAATGTCCAATTACTATTAAAAATTGAACTTTTTCTGTTAATCTGATTTATCTGCCTATTTCAAAAATAGATATAATTTTAGGAATAGATTGGTTATCTTTTAATCATATCCTATTAGATTGTTCTAATATGACTTTAGTTCTTCCTGAGAATGAGATTTCTGTATTTTTAACGGCCAACCAAGTCAAAGTTTTATTAAGGGAACGAGCTCAAGGATACATTTATTATCTTCTTTGGAGGTCAAGAACGAGGAGGATGTGAATGCTATTCCTGTAGTCAATGAGTTTTTCAAGGTTTTTCTTGATGATATACCTGGACTACCACTGAAAAGAGAAATAGAATTTTTATTGATCTTGTACCAGGATCAGGTCCTATTTCAATGGCGCCATATCGGATGTCATCGTCAAAGTTAGCTGAACTCAGAAAACAATTTGAGGAACTATTGGGGAAGCAGTTTGTTAGACC
Source organism: Ormosia emarginata (assembly GCA_029884605.1). Classification (NCBI taxonomy): domain Eukaryota; kingdom Viridiplantae; phylum Streptophyta; class Magnoliopsida; order Fabales; family Fabaceae; genus Ormosia; species Ormosia emarginata. The sequence continues at coordinate 75,222,019 of JAQQTP010000088.1, forward strand.
AAGTGTATCACTGTGGAGAGCTCTAGTGCTATTAGTTAAGAAGAAAGACGAAACTTCTCATTTGTGTGTAGACTATCATCAGTTGAATATGGTCACGATCAAGAATAAGTATCCACCTCCAAGGATAAATGATTTGATGGATGAATTAAAGGGAGCTGTTGTATTCTCCAAGATTAATTTATGATCTGGTTATCATCAGGTTTGTGTGAAAGTAGAGGATGTTTCCAAGACAGCTTTTGGAACACGTTATGGGCATTATGAGTATCTTGTGATGTTGTTCGGTGTGACGAATTCTCCTGCTGTATTCATGGATTACATGAATAGGATTTTTCGTCCCTATCTAGACAGATTTGTCATTATCTTTATTGACGACATTCTGATCTATTCTTGAAGTCAGGAGAAACATGCTGAACATCTTAGTGTGATTTTTTAGATTTTGAAGGAGAAGAAGTTGTATGTTAAGCTCTCTACGTGTGAGTTCTAGTTGGAAGAAGTTTAGTTTTTGAATCACGTGATTTCTAAGGAACGAATTACGGTGGATCCTTCAAAAGTTGAAATAGTTCTTAAATAGGAAAGACCAAAGACTGTAACGAAGATCCGTAGTTTTGTTGGATTAGCTGATTATTATCAAAGGTTTATCGAGGGCTTCTCTAAGATAGCAGGACCTCTCACTCAGCTTACGCGGAAGAATCAAGCGTTCGCATGGATTGATGCATGCGAGGAAAGTTTTAAAGAATTGAAAAGAAGATTGACTACTTCACCAGTATTGATTTTACCTAATCCTAACAAACCTTTTAAGGTGTATTGTGAAGCTTCATATCAGGGTTTAGGATGTGTGCTCATGTAGCATAGAAAAGTGGTGGCGTATGCTTCAAGGCAGTTGAAAGTGCATGAGAAGAATTACCCGACGCATGATTTGGAGTTGGTTGCTATTGTGTTTGCATTGAAGATTTGGAGGCTTTTTCTATATGGAGCAACATTCAATGTCTACAGTGATCACAAGAGTTTGAAGTATCTGTTTGATCAAAAGGAGTTGAATATAAGACAACGAAGGTGGTTGGAGTTTTTGAAAGACTATGATTTTCAACTTCAGTATAATCCTAGAAAGACAAATGTTATAGTAGATGCTGAGTAGAAAAATGCTTAGTGTTTCTGCTATGATGAATAAGGAAGGTGAATTGATAGAACGATTTAGAGATATGCGGTTGTTGTCACCAAGTGGCCTCAATATTCAAGAAGGAGGGTGAATTGAGTATTCAAAATATTTTCGTAAATCTTTCGCAAAACGTTTGATTATCAATTTTAGTTGAAGCTATTGATTGATTAAAGTGAATAGATAGATGAGATTGATCACTTCATTCACTAATAAATAAGTTAAGATAGAAAGTATTCAAGCAAGTATATAAAATATAAGCACAAAGTAAAGAGATAAGAGTTGAGAAGAACAAACACAAGGATTTATCCTCATTCAGCCACCCCTTGTGACCTACGTCCAGTCCTCAAGCAAACCACTCGAGATTTTCCACTAAACTTCAAGCTTGAATGGGTGCTTGAAAACCTTTACACAATAGAACACTCACCACACCTTGGGATACCTTATCCTTTGTGCTTGAGCCTCAAAACAGAGATACCTCACCCTTTTCACTAAAGGGATACCTCACCCCCTTTACAACCTTTGAAGAATACCTCACCTTCTTTATAATAAGGGATACCTCACCCTTTTTCACTAGAGGGATACCTCATCCCTTGTATAAAATAAGCAAAGTGTTTGATGTAACGCCCCTTTTTGGGAGGGAACGTCACATTGTCAAATAAAATAAAATGCGGAAATTAAATAGTTTAACAATTAAGACCCGGTTCATTTTATTTAGTTGATGTTTAACTATATGAAAGAAATTGGCAATATTTTTTTTTGTTAATAACAATAACGCGGAATGTGAATAAAAGTAACGAATGAAATAGTACACAGAATTTGCACCTGAATAGCATACATATATATATATAGTTTAATACAATTGTTTTGCAAGTACAAGCCCGGCGATCACCAAAAAGCAAAACTATACCCAACCCAAGGTAATCATGCATATATAACCATCATGCATATACAAAATATACAGCCCACCAAAAAGTAATACATCAGGCCCCCAAAAATAAAAACACTGGCAGCCATCAGTAGCCACCAGTGACATCAATCCCTCAAATGAGGAGGAACCGTGTCAGGATCCTCGGCGGGATCTTCCTCTTCCGAGGAAACCTCCATTGGAACCACGAAGCACGGGACGAGGCCCGAGCGGTGGAATCAAGGAGTCCTCCCGTGGAGTGTAGTAGCGGTCGCCCCACATCTCACGGATGGGCAAGTAAAACTCTAAACGTAGGCCGACGTGGCAGGTGATCACGGTGCCTCATGTCGTCTCCAGGCCAGGGCAATGGACACGTCTCCCAAGTAGACGCAACGGTCAGAGTTCAGGTTGATGTGCCAGCACTCTGGCCCTCCCAGGAAGGTCAGACGCACATCTCCCAGAAATCCTCGCATACGCGTCCCCATCGTCAACAGCAAGTACTAATCACGTTCGGGCCAGAAGCCAGGGAAGTCAGGGGCTTCCAACTCGTTGTCGTCGTCTTCGGTAGATGCAATATAAATACAGACAACAGATAACAGAACACAGAAAGAGGTAAGACATCCTACATCATTACCAATTATAGCATGCTAGAAACAGAACGACGCCACTCGCCCATATAGCAATTTAGAAACAGCATACTCAAATAATAAGCAGTAATTCCAACGGTAAGCAAATAAACAGTTCCAGGCAGATAATCATCATAATGGCAATTAAATCAATTATAGTTGCAGAAAATAAGAATTAATGATGACAGTGTATATCATGATTCACATGCATGCTCTCTCAATTCCTACTCCATGGAGCTAGACTCAACTCTGTAACTCGGTTGCCGAGGCCAGTGCTATCAATAATATTCTCATGCGCAATCATGGCATTGTACAGACATTCTACACTAGATCACGATATAGGACAGTGTCTCGGTCCGGATCGTCGGTGCGTTTGCATCGGTCTACCCCACGGGCAGGAGAGCTACCAACCTCCCATTGATGAGGAACCCGCACCACGACGCCCCCAAGGTCATCAACGACCTACACTTGTCTATTCGCACCCGCACTAAGGTGTGTTCAATCTCCTAGGCAACTTGGCCTTACAACAGTCCACAAGGACAATCACAATGCATAAGATACTATGCATGAACATGTATGATCCACAATCTCATACAATCCCATAATATGCCACATTAGGCCAATATAAGCATCAATATATATATGGTCACTCACATAGACCCACAACAACATAATATAAATACCAAGCCAATTGATGCATCATTAGGTTCATTACGAATCCTAACTTAGAGTTTATTTCCTTTCTTAAGGTTTATGCTCAAAATAAATTCTTGTAGTCAATTTAGCGCTCCAAGGTAATTCAATCTCCTATAACTTATATTTCATTTGGGCTCTCAAGCCTCACACTCTCATGTTCTTTACCCACTTAGAATCACCTTAAGTCTTATGATGAATTCACTCTCGATCCTTTAAGATTTATGGAGTCTTAACTATGATAAATTCTTCGAATTTAGAAATTGTCCATTTCCTTACCTAGATCCCTAATTACCTAATTACTTATGTTTCCAAACACTAAAACCACACTTTCACCTAATAATGCCCTAGAGGTCGTGGCCTCCTAATGGGTCCAATTTCAAATCCTTTCAAGTCATCATCTTGCACACCATTCCCTTGATTCTTTAAATTGTTCATTTGTTAAATTAACTCACCAAAAACTCTAAATTCTTGGCTTCAAAACCGTGGCCCTCATGGTAGTTTCCATTCCAAATTTTCCATCCATTAAATTCCATTTACTACATTAATCAATTTAAGTCTTACACTTGTTACACATTAACCATAAATCATCCAATTTTTCCACTCCAAAACCGTGGCACTCCATGTAGGGTATTCAATCATTTTTTATCCATGTTAAATCATTCAATCCATTCCAACATTCCATTGCACATAACAAATCAATCCAAGGTCACAATTATCACAAAATCAATGCATAAACATAATTAATCATCAAATTCAAGAACAACCCTCATTAGGGTTTTTCCACAAATCACACAATCAAGGTTCCTAGATGCTAAGAGAGGTTGAAGAGGAGTGTCTTCCTCTTACCTAAGTGAAGAAATCAAGAAGAACTCCAAGAATCCTCCTTGGAATTTTCGGATTTGGCCACCAAAACCCTAAAAATTGGAGACTTTGTTAGAATCAATATCAAGGCTTGAAAAATCAACCATGGATGACCAAATAGAAGACCACAACCACGAAATCAAGAGAAGAGAAAGAGTGGTCTTGAAACTTACCCAAAATGCTCAAAGTTGGAGCTTGAAGATGATGATGAAAATGATGGAATCTCAAGAAACTCCAAGAGGGAAAGGTGTTTAGAATGGTGAGGAAAGTAAGAAAATGTATTTAGAATAATTTTTTGTGATGGATGAGGGTGGTGAGGAGTGGCTGGCCGTGTGGTGTAGGAGAGAAATGGAGGAGAAGAAGAAAGGAAGAAGAAGAAGAAGAACGTAAATGTGGAGAGAGAAATGGGTATTAGATGAAATGAATTAAAGTGTATAATTGGTTAAGTGAAACCAATTCATTTCCCCTCCTAGTGGGCTGCTGCAGACGTGAAAGAGAGAGGAGTGGGTGAGGAATTGGCTTCCAAAGGAAGCCAAAGCACATGGGTCAATGTTTGGGTCAAAGCTTCTTAAGGAAGCTTTGATTATTTAACCATTAAATTTGAATTAAAGTAGATAGATTTGACATAAAGTAGATTACATTAGGATAATGTGATAGGATTTTTATTACACACTATTATCCAATGGATAATAGTTACTGATTAAGTCGTATTTAATTAATCTGACAAATGAATTTTTCGCTGTATTGATTTATTTTATCTGTTAGAATTTCTCAAAAATTGTGAAACCTCGTAAACTGTGTCAAGTCTCGGGTTTAGTAAGATCCCCCGTCGACATGTCAATAGTCCAAGGTTCTCAGAGAAAACATCGCATTTCTCTGGTTCTGCTCTGTGCGTACGCAAAACGAAGAATATATTAAAATATTCGACGTTTCTGGAAAATTCCCAGAAATTCTCAAAAATTGAAAATATTATAAAACGACTATTCGTCATATAATTTTCCAATTTTTGAGGCACCACAGTCGTTTTCCCGACTCTGCTCGAGTTTCACGCAAAACGAAGAATATATTAAAATATTCGTCGTTTCCGAAAAATTCCAAAAAAATTCACATAAATCACAAATATTAGAAAACGACTATTGGCGGCGAAATAATTAATTTTCGGAGCGTTACACTGACCTCAGCAATTCTCAGCTCAGTGTGCACGCAAAATGAGAAATATATTAAAATATTCGTCGTTTCCGAAAAATTCTAGAAGAATTCCTAAAAATCAATAATATTATAAAATGATGATTTATGACCAAATAGGTATTTTTCGGAATGTTACATTTGAATGATAGAAACTCTCTCAAAGAGTAGATAATACAAATTAAAGCTCTATGGGTATTAAGGATTCACACTTTGATGGTCAAAATAGAGTTTCAGAGAAAGAGATGATAAAATACGAATTTAATGCTCAAGAATGATTTTCAGATTGTTCTTCAACTTTTCTTTGATGTCCAACAAGTTAGATTTATACCCAAAACAAATTAAGAGCCGTTGGGAGTAGTTGGGTGTATTAAATATTCAAATAGAGCCGTTGAAACTCGTTTTCTACAACTCCAATAACTGGTTATTGAATTCTCCTAATTGGTCAGGAGAATTGGCCTAATCGGTTATGTGATATTTAAAAGAATCATGCATAATACTTTCACTCAATAACTAATTAAGGGAATTGGTTAACCAGTTATGAGCCTTAGAAGTTTGTTTCAGATTTGTCAAATAACCAATTAAGGGATGACCCTAATTGGTTAGGAGCATTAGACTTTAGCTCCTGATGAATCAAATAACCAATTAGGAGATTGTCCTAATCAGTTAGGAGCTTTAGAAATTGGCTAATGACTTGCCAAATAACCAATTAGGGGAATGGCCTAATTGGTTAGGAGCGTTAGAAAAATATAAGAATGGCTCACCAAGAAGACAAGATTTCTAAAGGGTTTCATAACCAAACTTTCCCAAATTATTTTCAACCTTTCTAAAAACATTTTCCACAAACTTGATGAGTATTATCACAAGTATAAAACATGATTTTCTTTTCATCATTTCTAAAAACATTTTGCTCAAACTTGATTAATATAAAACATGGTTTAGTAAAGAGATTTAAGTTGAATGAAAACAAGAGATGAGCTAGTGTGATTCATCTCTACCTTAACATAAGATCTAAGTCCTATAAGCTAAACTTGAAGAACCTTGGGACTTGATCTTTGCATTTCCATTCCTTTCTTGTTTGTTATCATTAAAATCATTGCTATTGCCAATGCTAATCACATTCTCCCCCTTTTTGATGATGACAAACATCCATTGAGAAAAAAAAGTTAGTACAAATAAATTGGAACTCACAAAAAGAGATAGAGACTTACTCCCCCTCTATTTTGCAAGAGGTGATTAGATCAGAGATGCACAACTCCCCCTTAATTTTAGAATCCCAAGATCATTGAAAAACATTATACCTTGTTATTTACCTTTTATCAAAGACTCACAAACCATAAACTTCTCCCCTTTTTGTCATGATAAAAAAGATATTCAATAAAGAGAGTTTGACAAAGAGAAAAGTCATGATATAACCTTAAGCACAAAATCATTGCCATTCAACAAATATTCAATAATAAACTAGCAATACTATAATCAAATCAGAATATATGCATACCATCCATTGCAAAAATTATGCAAGTCATACCAAAACATATCAAAGTCATACTATTGTTCGGCAAGGTTATAAGCTAACAACATGTTCAAAATATAAACGATATGATTATATGAGCTTCAAGAATAATAAACTGAAATGATCCACGCCTAATCTTCATTGTCCTCCGATGATGAATGACGATACTCAAGCCTATCTAAGCGGTCTTTAATGGCACTCAAGCGATCGAAGATGATTGTGTTGCTATGCTCCTGATAAGCTCGAAGATCTACAATGAAGGCAAGGATATGATCTTCATTTGTGGCTCGAGCTTCTTGCATAGGTACATCAGTAGGGGCAACGGGTATTTCTTCTTCTGGTGCTGCTGCATCATGCGCAACATCATAAATCCAAGAACCATAAATGTGAGTATTTTTTAGAGGAAGAAGATGAAAATGGAGTTTGGGATTCGTGAAGAATGAGGAAGGGTCACGGTTTTTCTGTTTGAAGTGGCTCAATAATCGATTAGAGCTTGTTGTAACCGATTATTTTTGTGTAGGAGCTGAAATAGTGGCCACGAGTTTGAGCAATAATTAGTTAGAGATGTGAGCTAACCGATTAGCTTAAAGTGAAATCCAAAATGTGAGGTCCCTGTAACCCAGAATAATCGATTATGACATAGAGGTAATCAGTTAGAGTCAAAAGAGGAGCTCTTGGTTGGCCTTAATAACCGATTAGGAAGTACTCCTAATAGGTTATTTTTGTGAAGAACACAAGTGCAAGCTCTTTGTTTGCAAGGATAATTGATTATGGTTTTGGGGTAATCGTTTAGGATGAAGGAAATTTTCAATGTGAAGCTTCTGTAACATTGAATAATCGATTAGGGGTTAAACCTAACAGATTATTTTTATTGATCTCAAATATATGGAACCTCTGTTTGCTTTAATTACAGGTTAGGAAAGGACCTAACAGATTATTTATGGATTCCAAGAGCGTCAAAACACCTTCATAATTAGTTATTTTCATCCCAGAACAGATTATTTCCATCTCTTAACAGATTATGCCACTTCCAAAACCAGAAAATCTTCAAAGATCTGTCTTTAAGAATCAATCACATGACATCTTTGATAATCAAATTGATTTTGCCTCTATGACATCCACTTTAAGTACCATAAATGAGCCTCAAAATTGATTTAACCTTCTCATAAGCATAAGACACCAATTGTTTGAAGGCTCTAATTGGTTATTTCCTTTTCATGACAAATTATGACTTCACCATATCAGATTTTAGCTTGACTTCAACTTTATCATTTCAAACCATCATGGTTGTACCTTAAAAACTGATTCTTCTTCCTCAAAAGTATTAGAAGCAATTTTCTTCATTAAGAGCTTGAGATTAGGAATTTGGGGAACTTAAGCATGGATCAAGCACATGCAAAACAAACTTGGGAGAAACTTCAACGCTAAAGTCAGTATTGGATTTAGAAATGATTAAAGCAACTATGCAATCATTTCACATTATTCAGCAAAGTGGCACATTATGCAGCACTATGACAGGTTTTGCACCATAAACACAATATACAGAAAAAGTAGATGCATGATTAAACCAAAATGCTAAGTTCAAAGATGTTTTCATCAAATATGCTATTTCAAACAAGAAGTGAACTTATCTAGCATATTATCACATATAGAGATATTTTCAGGATATAAAGCTAGAAAAATACTTCTTTAAAAAAAGTTAAAGCATAGAGCAAGTATCCACTTATCCAAAGGTTGCAAGTCCAAGCTTCTTGGAGACAAGGAAGAGAACTTGAAGCATTTTCTGATCTTGTGCTTACATCAGCCACTTTTGAGATTCTAAAGTCATTTCTTAGCCTTCAAGCACACCTACAACACACTTCAATTTTTAACTTTTAGTACCCAAATTTTCTTGGGTCTTTGTGTGTTAGTGTTAGGCAAAGTGCCCTTAGGGACCCAAGCCAATTTAGTTCCAACCTTTGTGTTGATTTTCTTCCTCACATTACACGTTAATGCACTATATCCCTTCTTTTCACAATGAAAACATTTTATAAAGGGCCTACTTGAAATATTTGAGGAAACAAAGATATTCTTGTAAAATTTTATTGATTTTTTGGGATTGTACCCTAAACCAGTCTTTTGAAACACACATCTTTGTTTCCTAAGAAATATGTTCAAATTATCTCTTCCAAGGGCAAATTTGGAAAGAATATTTTTCAAATCATCAACCTCCTTTTCAAAAGATTCACTTGATGAGCAAGGTAAGAATGTGGATGCATTAATAAGTGATGAACATGTCATGCATGAAGAATTGGCATCAATAAGTCCAAGAGTTTCATTTTCTATTTTTAGTTCCTCAATTTCCTTGTTTAAAATAGAGATTTTGTTTTTAAAAGAGGAAATTATTTTCTTAGATGATGAGACAAGTTTTGCAAGCCTCATAGATTCATTATGCAATTCTTCAAATGCATCTTACAATTCATCATAGGAAGGGGAACAATTTGATTCAAAATTTGAGGATGTTACCTCCATGTCATCTTCATCTTCCTCTTCTCCTCTAGCCATGAAACATAGATTGGTTTTCTCATTGTCCGAGCTATCGGTTGACTTCATGTCATTATCATTCCAAGTTATGTAGGCTCTTCTTTTCTTCCTCTCCTTTGAGGACCTCTTTTTATACTTTTCCACTGTCTTTTGATAGATTGGGCACTTCATCTTCATGTGTTCTAATTCTCCACATTCATAGCATTTAGGAGTGGATGAGGTTCCTTCCCTTTTGTGATAGACATTCTTTTGGAGAAAGGGTGGTCTTCTTTGAGTTCCATTCTTCTTGAAGAATTTTCCAAATTTCTGTACTAGTAGGCCAAGATTCTCCTCACTAATTTCCATGCCATCTCCATCATCTTCATCATCATCATTGATCATAGAGAAGGTGGCCTTGAGAGCAATTCCTTTTTTCTTCTTGTCATGTTCTTCACTTTGATTGAGTCTATTGAGCTCCAACTCATGTTCTTGAAGCTTTTCAAAGAGAGTGGCTAGAGACATTGTTGATAAGTCCCTTGATTCCTGATATGATCTAAGTTGGATGCATATTATTTTTACGGATCGTCCTTGAGTTGTTTTCGTGTTTTAAAGAATTAAACAACGGGTGAATAGTATGTGAACAGTACGTGAACAGGCTCGTGAACAGTATCATGAATAGTAATAAAAATAGAAAAGATAGAAAAAGAAAAGGAATGGAAGGAAGAAGACATCACACTCTTGGAGAGTGATAAGTCAAGTGAGGATTCGCCACAAAGGTAAGGAAATCTTTGATAAGAACCAAGATGGTTCTTCCAAGAACCCCAAGAGAACTAAGCTCTCAAAACTCACAAGGGAGTGCAATAATATTCTTCAAATTCAAAAGTGTCAAATGCAGTAAACACAAGCCTATTTATAGGCATTAGGTATGCGGCTAGGTCTAGCTAAAGGAGGCAGCAAGCTAGCACATTCTTTTTAATCCTAACCCTAGCGCAAATGTGGCCCAGGCCCAATTAGAAGGCAACACCTATCCCTAGTTCTGCTATGCACAAATTAAGTCCAAACAATACGCCCTTATTACAAAATTATCCTAAAAAAGAAAATAAGAATCAAAACTGAGAAAATTAAAAAGATCAAATACATAATTAAATAAAATTGACAAAGAAAAAATCATGCCCCCTCATTGGGCCCTTCATCAACTGGATCATTTGGATAATCTTGAGTGCTTCTTCTTCTGGAATGGGCTTTAGTGAGAGAAAGTGGTTGACTTATTTGTCCAAATCCTCCTTAGCCTTTTTAGCTCTTGACCTTGTCATTGGGCCTCCAAGTCCTCGTAGTGCATCTTTGGGCATTGGGCCCGTTGGGCTGCCACTTGAGCTTCCTTGGTCTCCATCATGCCCTCCCCCTTCGAAATAATTTGTCCTCGAATTTGATCCTTCATCACCTACATCAAAATGACTTAAGTCAGCCACATTAAATGTTGCACTAACCCCATACTCACCTGGTAGGTCAACTTTGTAGGCATTGTCGTTGATTCTTTCTATGATTTGGAAGGGTTCATCTCCTCTAAGCAAGAGCTTAGATTTTCTTGGCAAAGAAAACCTTTCTTTTTGCATGTGCACCCATACCTAATCTCCTAGTTCAAAAATAACTTGCCTCCTTCCCTTGTTTGCTTGCCTAGCATATTGCTCCATCTTCCTTTCAATTTGAGTCTTGACTTGTTCATGGAGCTTCCTCACATATTCAACTTTTGCCTGTCCATCCCTACGAATTAAAGAAGAGACATTAGGTAGAGGCAGTAAATCAAGGGTGTGAGGGGATTAAAGCCATATACAATCTCAAAAGGAGAAAAGCTAGTAGTAGCATGCACAACCCTATTATAAGCAAATTCAACAAGAGGTAAGCATTCTTCCCAGGTTTTGATGTTCTTCTTGATGATTAATCGCAGCAAGGTCGATAGGGTCCTATTCACCACCTCAGTTTGCCCATCGGTTTGTGGGTGGCAAGTGGTAGAGAAGAGTAGCTTAGTCCCAAGCTTGTTCCAAAGGGTCCTCCAAAAATAGCTTAGGAACTTTGAGTCCCTATCTGAGACTATGCTTTTAGGCATTCCATGAAGCCTCACCACTTCTTTGAAGAACAAGTTCGCCACATGAATGGCGTCATCCACCTTATGGCAAGGAATAAAGTGGGTCATCTTAGAGAATTTGTCCACCACCACAAAAATGGAGTCTCTTCCTTTTTTTAAGCTGGGCAAACCTAGCATAAAGTCCATAGACAAGTCAGTCCAAGGGGAATCAGGAATAGGTAGGGGGTATAGAGTCCATGAGGCATTACCTTTGATTTGGCTCTTTTACAAACAATGCACCTATCACATAGTTTATGCACATCATGCTTCATGTCAGGCCAATAAAAATGCTCATACAACACATCTAAAGTCTTTTGGATCCTAAAGTGACCCATTAATCCCTCCTTATGAGCTTCCCTAAGCAATAATTCGCGCAAAGAGCTCTTAGGCACACACAAATATTTTTCTTTGAATAAATACCCATCTTGCCTAAAGAACCCCCTATGCGCCCTTTTTTCACATGCAACATACATCTTAGAGAAATCATCATCATGCACATACAACTCCTTTATGTATTCAAAACCAAGCATTTTTGTTTCAAGAGTAGCTAATAAAGTATACCTTTTGGAAAGCGCATCAGCCACTATGTTTAGCTTTCCTTGCTTGTGTTTGATCACATAGGGAAATTGTTCAAGGTATTCCACCCACTTGGCATGCCTATTATTAAGCTTACCTTGCCCTTTTAAATATTTTAGTGACTCATGATCACTGTGAATTACAAACTCTTTTGGCAAAAGGTAGTGCTGCCAAGTGTACAAAGCCCTTATGAGTGCATACAATTCTTTATCATAGGTGGAGTAATTTAAAACAGTTCCATGCAATTTCTCACTAAAGTATGCAATGGGGTGACCCTCTTGTAATAAAACAGCCACAATCCCAACATTTGATGCATCACACTCAAGTTCAAAAGATTTAGAAAAATTAGGCAATGCAAGTATGAATGCATGAGTGAGCCTATCTTTGAGTGTGTTGAAACTTGTCTCTTGATCCTCCCCCCACCTAAAACTCACATTTTTCTTAACAACTTCATTTAAAGGGGCGGCTATGGTGCTGAAATCTTTTACAAACCTTCTACAAAAGCTAGCTAACCCATGAAAGCTTCTTACCTCACTTACAGACTTATGGGTAGGCCACTCCCTAATGGCTTTTATCTTTTCTTCATCTACTTGCACTCCCTTAGCACTAACAACAAAGCCTAGGAACACTACATGGTTGGTGCAAAAGACACACTTCTCGAAATTAGTATACAACTTTTTTTTTCTAAGCACACTCATCACAGCCCTAAGGTGTTCTAGGTGCTCTTCTAAGGTTATGCTATAGATTAGGATGTCATCAAAGTACACCACTACAAACTTGCCTAGAAACTCTCTCAACACATGGTTCATCAACCTCATAAAGGTGCTAGGCGCATTTGTAAGCCCAAAAGGCATCACCAACCACTCATACAATCTATGCTTAGTCTTAAAGGTTGTCTTCCACTCATCCCCTTCCCTTATTCTAATTTGATGGTACCCACTTTTTAAATCCACTTTAGAAAAGTAACATGCACCATGCAATTCATCAAGCAAATCATCTAGCCTAGGGATGGGATGCCTATATTTTACAGTTATATTATTTATAGCCCTATCATCAGTACATTCTCCAAGTGTCGTCCTTTTTGGGGACAAGTATGACAGGCACGGCACAAGGACTTAAACTTTCCCTCACCCATCCTTTTTGCATCAAATCCTCCACTTGTTTATGAATTTCCTTAGTTTCCTCAGGATTTGTCCTATAGGAGGGCCTATTAGGCAAAGAGACTCCCGGGATGAAGTCCATCTGATGTTCAATCCCCCTTAAGGGTGGTAGTCTGGGAAGGACACTCTTTGGAAAGACATCTTCAAAGTCCTGCAAAAGAGAATCAACTTCACTAGGTAGAGGGTTAGAGTTACAACTTAAGTACAAGTCCTTGTATATGCAAATGTACATCTCTTGCTTTGCAAAGGAAGCTCTCTTAATCTCACTCTCCCTAGCAATTAAACATTCAATTTTTTTTTTCATTTACAAGTTTTTGGTCCCTATTCTTTGCTTCCCCCCCTGATTTTACTTTTACGTCTTTCTTCTCTTGCTCCCTTCTTAGCTTCAAGGCCACTTGGTCTTCACAAACCTGTTTGAGAGTAAGGGGTACAAGGGTTACCTTTAAGGAATTATGAACAAAGGAGTACTTGTTAGTGAAACCATCATGAATAGCATACTTATCGAATTGCCAAGGCCTTCCAAGCAAAATATGGTCGGCCTCCATTGGAACAACATCACACAAAACATCATCATTATACTTACCAATTGACAAACTTACCAACACTTGTTGATTCACTATCAACTCACCATTCTCACTTAGCCATTGAAGCTTGTATGGTCGGGGGTGAGGAGTAGTTTTAAGGTCAAGTTTTCTTACCAAGCGAGTGTTTGCCACATTAGTGTAACTTCCCCCATCAATGATTAATGAGCACACTTTACCTTGGATGGCACATCTTGTGTGGAAGATGTTTTCCCTTTGGTCTTGGTCCCTTGCCATAACTTGGCTACCCAAGAGTCTCCTTATCATTAGCAAGTCACCATCATGAGCATATGTCTCACTTTCTTCTTCTCCTTCACTTGAGGGAGGGGAATTTGGACATGAATCACTAGAGAGGTGTCCCTCTCTTATCACCATTGCCCTTCTGTTTGGGCATTGAGAGGCTATGTGTCCACTCTCCAAGCATTTGAAGCACTTGATGTTCCTATTTTTAGAAGAAGAAGAGGAAGAAGCATTAGTGGAAGGAAAAGCATTAGAGTTTTTAGAAGTCATACCTCCCTTGGGTTATGTAGAGGAGTCTTTCTTTGGTTCCTTGTCCTTCCAAGTGGGAGGTTTGAGGTTAGAAGAAGGCTTCTTCTATGCACCCTTTCTTTTGAGTTGTTGTTCCACCTTTATGGCTTGGTGGACTAACTCATCAAGCTCTTCATAGTTGTGCAACTCCACAATGTCTCCTATCTCACTGTTTAAAGCATGAAGGAAACGTGACATGGTAGCCTCCCTATCTTCAATGACATTGGCCCTTATCATGGCCACCTTCATCTCCTTGTAGTACTCATCCACACTCCTACTTCCTTGGGTAAGTCTTTGGAGTTTATTGTGTAATTCCCTACGGTACCATGAAAGGACAAACCTCCTCCTCATCAAACCTTTCATCTCTTCCCAAGTGTCTACGGGGTATTCCCTATTCCTTTCCCTCTCTTTTTGTACTTGGTTCCACCAAATTAGGGCATAGTCGGAAAATTCTAGGGCAGGCACATTTACCTTCCTTTCTTCATTGTAATGGTGATAGGAAAAGATTTGTTCTACCTTAGTTTCCCATTCTAAGTAGGCTTCGGGGTCATTCTTTCCTTGGAAAGAAGGTACTTGGGTCTTTACTCCTCCTAGGTCTCCTCCTCTTTCATCACTCCTATGCCTCCTATTATAACTTCTTTCACTCCTCCCGTGCCTCCTTCTCCTATCATGGTTCCTCCTAGTCCTCCTTTCCCTACCCGAATCATAGGTATCTTCATCCTCATGTGAGACTTCATGTTAAGAGTCTCTCCTCCTTTCATTATCAAGCCTTGTGTTTATTTCCACCCTAAACTTCTCAAGTTCTTTAGCTAAGGCTTGCATAAGGTTTGTAGTCCTAGGGAATGGGGGTGTACTTCCTTCACTCATCTTTGCACAAGTAATAAGAATAATACAAGATTGAAAAGGCTCTTACCACTCTTCTCACGTGTGTACACTCTTAGATTGATTCCACTCGTGTTTCACATAATTAGGCTTTTGTTTAATGAAAACGCTCTTGCCTTTTACCACTCAAGTTCTCTTTGCAAGTTCTTAAATGAACCCTCTCGCGTTTCAATTACCAAAAGCTCTTACAAAAGTAATGATTCTCACAAGAGTAAGCACTCAGAAGTTGAAGAAAGGATGAAACTCTAGACAAAACTCAAAGGAATTTAAAAGACAAGCAAGAAAAGCTAATTAAAAAAAGGAAAGGTAAAACTCAAAAGAAATAAGAAGAAAAAGAAATGCGCAAGGTATGTAGAATAGCACCGCTTAATGAAATTCACAAGACATTCAAACATAATCTTGCTTAAGTGCAAGGGCAGTCTCTTTTTTTTTGGAATAGGCTTTTTTTTTCTCCTTTTTTTATATTATTTTCACGCCCTTGTTCTCTTTATGCACTAAAAAATAATAATTGGTTCTTGCAATTTTAGTTCCAAATATTATGCCAAATTGTGTATTTACGAGTTTCCTTTCAAATTAAGGTGCTATAAAACATGTAACAGCAATGGATATAGAGTTGATAAGATCAAAGCTGTAAATATTGCGCAGAAATTAAAGAACAGAAACTAAAGGCAGAAAATAAAAGGACTGAAATTTAAATGACAAAAAGTAAAGAACGGAAAGTAAAGAATGTTGCCAATTCTTAGGAATGGCAGAGATCAATGATGATCAAGGTTCTGTACAAATATGACATTCAAGCAATGGTGCTTGATGTTTGGAAAGCAATAAGAACAAGTACAAAAAAATACAAGAACTCTATCAACTCTAGGATCCGGGCTCTAGATACCACATGACATGATCCAAGTTGGATGCATATTATTTTTATGGATTGTTCTTGAGTTGACTTCGTGTTTTAAAGAATTAAACGACGGGTGAATAGTATGTGAACAGTATGTGAACAGTGCTCGTGAACAGTACCATGAATAGTAACAAAAATAGAAAAGATGGAAAAAGAAAAGGAATGGAAGGAAGAAGACGCCACACTCTTGGAGAGTGATAAGTCAAGCGAGGATTCGCCACAAAGGTAAGGAAACCTTTGATAAGAACCAAGATGGTTCTTCCAAGAACCCCAAGAGAACTAAGCTCTCAAAACTCACAAGGGAGTGCAATAATATTCTTCAAATTCAAAAGTGTCAAATGCAGTAAACACAAGCCTATTTATAGGCATTAGGTATGCGGCTAGGTCTAGCTAAAGGAGGCAGCAAGCTAGCACATTCTTTTTAATCCCAACCCTTGCGCAAATGTGGCCCAGGCCCAATTAGAAGGCAGCACCTATCCCTAGTTCTGCTATGCGCAAATTAAGCCCAAACAATACGCCCTTATTACAAAATTATCCCAAAAAAGAAAATAAGAATCAAAATTGAGAAAATTAAAAAGATCAAATACACAATTAAATAAAATTGACAAAGAAAAAATCATGCCCCCACATTGGGCCCTTCATCAACTTGGATCATTTGGACAATCTTGAGTGCTCCTTCTTCTGGAATGGACTTTAGTGAGAGAAAGTGGTTGACTTCTTTGTCCAAATCCTCCTTAGCCTTTTTAGCTCTTGACCTTGTCATTGGGCCTCCAAGTCCTCATAGTGCATCTTTGGGCATTGGGCCCGTTGGGCTGCCACTTGAGCTTCCTTGGTCTCCATCAATTCCGCAATAGCCGTTACTCTGGGTTGCCAATTCCTGCTCAAACATCTCAACACTTTGTTAATAAAATCTTCATTAGGAAATGTCTTTCCTAATGAGATAAGATGATTTACAATATGTGTGAATCTCTTTTGCATATCTTGAATACTTTCTCCTTGAATCATTCTAAACAATTCATATTCATGAGTGAGTGTGTTTATCCTTAATCTTTTCACTTCACTAGTACTCTTATGGGTAACTTGTAAGGTGTCCCACATTTCTTGTGCAGATTTACAATTTGAGACTCTAAAGAACTCATCATACCCCAAGGTTGTGGTAATGAAGTTTTTGGCTCTCAAATTGTATTGGACCTTCTTTTTATCATCATTAGTCTATTCACTTCTTAGTGTATTAACTTTTACGCCATTTACAACTTGAGTAGGGACAAAAGGACCAATTTCAATAGTATCCCATATATCTAAGTCAATAGCTTCAATAAAAATTTTCATTCTTTCTTTCCAATAAAAATATCCATCCCCAATGAAAAATGGAGGTCTATAGATAGAAGAACTTTAATTGGAAAAACTATTTGAAGCCCTTTCTTCTCTTAAAGTTGCTAAGCTCTTTACACAAGAGTCTAGCTCTGATACCACTTGTTATCAGATAGCCTCAATACTCAAGAGGGGGTGAATTGAGTTTGCAAAAAAATTTCGCAAATCTTTCGCAAAACGTTTGATTATCAATTTTAGTTGAAGCTATTGATTGATTAAAGTGAATAGATAGATGAGATTGATCACTTCACTCACTAATAAATAAGTCAAGATAGAAAGTATTCAAGCAAGCATATAAAATATAAGCACAAAGTAAAGAGATAAGAGTTGAGAAGAACAAACACAAGGATTTATCCATGTTTAGCCACCCTTGTGACCTACGTCCAGTCCTTAAGTAAACCACTTGAGATTTTCCATTAAACTTGAAGCTTGAACTGGTGTTTGAAAACCTTTTTACAATAGAGCACTCACCATACCTTAGGATAGCTCGCCCTTTTCACTAGAGGGATACCTCATCCCCCTTACAAACTTTGAAGGATACTTCACCTTCTTTACAATAAAGGATACCTCACCCTTTTTCACTAAAGGGATACCTCACCCCCTTTATAAAATAAGCAAAGTGTTTGAATGATACACACTCTCTCAAAGAGTCGATAATACAAATTGAAACTCTATGGGTATTAAGGATTCACACTTTGAAGCTCAAAATAGAGTTTTGAAAAAAGAGATGATGAAATACGAATTTAATGCTCAAGAATGAATTGGTTAGGAGAATTAGCCTAATCAGTTATGTGATATTTAAAAGAATCATGCGTAATACTTTCACTCAATAACCAATTAGGGGAATTGGCTTACCAGTTATGAGCCTTAGAAGTTTGTTTCATATTTGTCAAATAACCAATTAGGGAATGACCTTAATCGATTAGGAGCATTAGACTTTGGCTCCTGATGAATCAAATAACCAATTAGGAGATTGTCCTAATCGGTTAGGAGCTTTAGAAATTGGCTACTGACTTTCCAAATAACCAATTAGAGGAATAGCCTAATTGGTTAGGAGCCTTAGAAAAATATGAGAATGACTCACCAAGAAAACAAGATTTCTAAAGGATTTCATAACCAAACTTTCCTAAATCATTTTCAACCTTTCTAAAAACATTTTCCACAAACTTGATGAGTATTTTCACAAGTATAAAACGTGATTTTCTTTTTATCCTTTCTAAACACATTTTTCTTAAACTTGCTTAATATAAAAACATGGTTTAGTAAAGAGATTTAAGTTAAATGAAAACAAGAGATGAGCTAGTATGATTCCTCTTTACCTTAACATAAGATCTAAGTCCTATAAGTTAAACTTGAAGAACCTTTGGACTTGATCTTTGCATTTCCATTCCTTTCTTGTTTGTTATCATCAAAACCATTGTTATTGCCAATGCTAATCACATTCCTCCCCTTTTTGATTATGACAAACATCCATTAGGAAAAAAAAGTTAGTACAAATAAATTGGAACTCATAAAAAGAGATAGAGACTTACTCCCCCTCTATTTTTCAAGAGGTGATTAGATCAGAGATGCACAGCTCTCCCTTAATTTTGGAATCCCAAGATCATTGAAAAACATTATACCTTGCTATTTACCTTTTCTTAATGACTCACAAACCATAAACTTCTCCCCCTTTTGTCATGATCAAAAAGAAATTCAATAAAGAGAGTTTGACAAAGAGAGAAGTCATGATATAACCTCAAGCACAAAACCATTTCCATTTAGCAAATATTCAATAATAAACTAGTAATACTATAATCAGATCAGAACATATGCATACCATCCATTGCAAAAACTATGCAAGTTATACCAAAACATATCAAAGTCATACTATTATTCAGCAATGTTATAAGCTAACTTCAAAAGATAAACGATATGATTAGATGAGCTTTAAGCATAATAAACTGAAATAATCTATGCCTAATCATCATTGTCCTTCGATGATGAATGACGATGCTCAAGCCTATCCAAGCGGTCTTCAATGGCACTCAAGCGATCGAAGATGATTGTGTTGTTATGCTCTTGATAAGCTCAAAGATCTGCAATGGTGGCAAGGATACGATCTTCATTTCTGGCTCGAGCCTCTTGCATAGGTACATCAGCAGGGGCAGCTGGCATTTCTTCTTGTGGTGTTGCTACATCATGCTCAACACCATAAATCCAAGAACCATAAATATGAGTGTTTTTGAGAGAAAGAAGATGAAAATGAAGTTTGGGCTTTGTGAAGAATGAGGAAGGGTCACAGTTTTTCTATTTTAAGTGGCTCAATAATCAGTTAGAGCTGGTTGTAAGCGATTATTTTCGTGTAGGAGCGAAAATAGTGGCCACGGGCTTGAGCAATAATCGATTAGAGATGTGAGCTAACCGATTAGCTTAAAGTGAAATCCAAAATGTGAGGTCCCTGTAACCCAGAATAATCGATTATGACATAGAGGTAATTGGTTAGTTTCAAAAGATGAGCTCTCAATTGGCCTCAATAACTGATTAGGAAGTACTCCTAACAGGTTATTTTTGTGAAAAACACAAGTGCAAGCTATCCGTTTGGATGGATAATCGATTATGGTTTTAGGGTAATCGATTAGGATGAAGGAAATTTTTAATGTGAAGCTTCTGTAACATTGAATAATCGATTAGGGGTTACACCTAACGAATTATTTTCATGGATCTCAAATATATGGAGCTTCTGTTTGCTTCAAAAACATGTTAGGAAAGGTCTTAACAGATTATTTATGGACTCTAGGAGCTTCAAAACACATTCATAATTGGTTTTTTTCATCCCATAATAGATTATTTGCTTCTCTTAATAGATTATGCCACTTCCAAAACCAGAAAATCTTTAGAGATCCTATCTTTAAGAATCAATCACATGACATCTTTGATAATCAACTTGATTTTGCCTCCATCATATCCACTTTAAGTACCATAAATGAGCCTTAAAACTGATTTAACCTTCTCATAAGCATAAGACACTAATTGTTTGAAGGCTCTAATTGGTTATTTCCTTTTTATGACAAATTATGACTTCACCATATCAGATTTTAGCTTGACTTCAACTTTATCATTTCAAACCATCATGGTTGTACCTTAAAAACTAATTCTTCTTCCTCAAAAGTACTAAAAACAATTTTCTTCATTAAGAACCTACAAAACAAACTTGGGGGAACTTTGACACTCAAGTCAGTATTGGACTTAGAAACGTTTAAAGTAAAATGACTATGCAATCATTTCACATTATACAGCAAATTAGCACATTATGCAACACTATGATAGGTTTTACACCATAAACACAATATACAGAAAAATTAGATGCATGATTGATCCAAAATGCTAGGTTCAAAGATGTTTTCGTTAAATATGCTATTTCAAACAAGAAGTGAACTTATTTAGTATATTATCACATGTAGAGATATTTTCAGGATATAAAGCTAGAAAAGTACTTCTATAAAGCAAGTTAAAGCATAGAACAAGTATCCACTTATCCAAAGGTTGCAAGTCCAAGCTTCTTGGAGACAAGGAAGAGAACTTGAAGTATTTTCTGATCTTGTGCTTGCATTAGCCACTTTTGAGATTCCAAAGTCATTTCTTGGCCTTCAAGCACACCTACAACACACTTCAATTTTTGGCTTTTGGTACCCAAATTTTCTTGGGTCTTTGTGTGTTAGTGTTAGGCAAGGTGCCCTTAGGGACCCAAGCCACTTTAGTTCCAACCTTTGTGTTGATTTTCTTCCTTACATTACATGTTGATGCACTACGTCCATTCTTTTCACAATGAAAACATTTTATAAAGGGGCTACTTGAAACATTTGAGGAACCAAAGATATTATTGTAAAGTTTTGTTGATTTTTTGGGATTATACCCTAAACCAGCCTTTTGAAACACACATCTTTGTTCCCAAGCAATATGTTCAAATTATCTCTTCCAAGGGTAAATTTGGCAAGAGTATTTTTTAAATCCTCAACCTCCTTTTCAAAAGATTCATATGATGAGCAAGGTAAGAATGTGGATGCATTAATAAGTGATGAACATGTCATGCATGAAAAATTAGCATCAATAAGTCCAAGAGTTTCATTTTCTATTTTTATTTCCTCAATTTCCGTGTTTAAAATAGAGATTTTGTTTTCAAAAGAGGAAATTGTTTTCTTAGATGATTAGACAAGTTTTGGAAGCCTCATAGATTCATTATGCAATTCTTCAAATGCATCTTGCAATTCATCATAGGAAGGGGAATAATTTGATTCAAAATTTGAAGATGTTACCTCCATGTCATCTTCATCTTCCTCTTCTCCTCTAGCCATGAAACACAGATTGGTTTTCTCATTGTCTGAGCTATCGGTTGACTCCATGTCATTATCATCCCAAGTTATGTAGGCTCTTCTTTTCTTCCTCTTCTTTGAGGACCTTTTCTCATACTTTTCCACTGTCTTTTGATATATCGGACACTCCATCTTCATGTGTTCTAATTCTCCACATTCATAGTGTAACGCCCCAATTTTTAGAAAATATTCTGAATGTGCTGTTTTCTGTTTTTCATGCTTTTGTGTGAATGACCGTTGTGTCCCTATTTTACTGTTCTCGATTTCTGTATAAAAACAATTACGATAATACAGGCTCAAATTTTATTTGATCGTTTTACGTAATTTGCTTCGAGACGGTAAAATAAAAATTTTTCTGAGCTACTGTTTTAATTTTTCTGAAAGATATACAGCTATATAATACTGCTGGATATTTTATTTGAACGTTTTGGACGATTACCTACGTTGTGGGAAAAACGGGAAAATGACCGTTACGTCCCGAACGTCTTTTTTTTGTTTTTCTTGTTTTTAATTGTTTTCTTCTTGATTTAATGTCCGATAATATCGTCTGTGATTTTATATGGACTTTTTGTGTGATTTGCTCGAGGGGAAAATAATATTTTTCCGGGCCGGGAAAATCTTATTTTATTATTTAGAATTGGGGATCTTACTTAACCCGATTCTGAATGAGACTAAAAATAATCTTTTAATTTTTAGGATTTAGCTGTCAAATAAAATAATTTTATATTATTATAATATTATTTTATTAGTCAAGTATAATTTAGTGACAAAGTGGACCCAGGAAATATTTTGCGGGACCCACAATTAGCGAAAACGGTTTGATCGGTAGCTTAATTAATCACCGTTAGCGGTAGAACTTTCGGAAACAGTGACTCACTAGTGACTCAAATGAGAGAATTAAATGAGCTGTGTGACTCAGCATGTGAGTCATCATGAACCAACCAATAGAAATCAAGCTTGTTCACCAAGATTTAATCCTAGCCTTTGATGTATTCAATGGCTTGGATGAAGCCAAATCCATGCACATCCTTACCACTTGAAGGCTACGGCCATTAGGAGTGAGAAGGCCAAAACAACACTTCATCTTCATCACTTTTCTCTCTTCTCTCTCTTCCAAAAACCCTAGCCACCATTGTTGTTCATTTTCCCTACCATTCAGCCAAGACACTATCTACACCATCCAACCATCAAAAAAATTTTCTAACCAAGTTTTCTTAACCTAAACACTATTCTAAGAACCTTTCTAGTTGGGAGTTTCTTCAAAATCTTCCATTTAGGGCTTGGAAATCAACCTTGAAAGTTTTACCTAGAAGGTGAAATTTCATGCTTTTCTTTTCTCTCTTCATTTTCAAAGTTCTAAGTCATGATTTCTCCATGGTTTAGCTTCTTTTTCATGGTTAGTAACATGTAAATTTTGTTTGAGATTTCTAGGTATTTTTGAAGGTGAAAACCGAACCCTAGGAGGTGTGAAAGCAAGCCTTTTGTCTTCATTTAAGGTAAGAGGAAGACAATTCTTATCATCCCTTGGTGGTGGTAAGAAGATGGAATGTTTGTAGAATCCATAAGGATTCGGTTGTGGTGTGTTTGTTGATGTGTATTTGTTAATTTTTATGTTTGCTAGTAGTTTATGTGGTATTTGTTAGTAGCTTATTTGTTTGGTGATTGTAATAATTTTGCATGTCTATTAGCTTTTGAATGCATGTCTATAAGCTTTAATTTAGGTTTATGTGTTAGAAAATATATTGCATGTGTTAGAAAATACAATGCATGTGTTAGAATTGTATGATAATGTATAGGATGTGAATAACATGTTTAAATTTGCATGAGTGTTCCAAAGAGCACAATCCAATAGCTCACGGCAATGACAAATTTGGAGGACCAAAATGTTCTCTTGATTTTTCCTAAAGTGTAACTTAATTAACCTAGGAGAATCAAGAAAGTTTCAAATTGATTTGATCAAAGAAAATGCATTTAGAAATCAAATAGTAAAGACTTAGTATTTTGGGCCAACATGCCTAAAGGATTAAATTGATTCTTGCTAACTATTTTCTAATATGATTTAATGAACTTAAACAATATAATACATTTGATATGATTTGAAAGGTGAAAGACAATTTAGAAATCAAATGCAAAAGTTTTACGAAATTTGGCCAACATGCCAATATAGGTAATCATGATTTCTAAAACTTGATTCCAAACCTTTTTCAATCAAAAAGAGACAATACAAGTTAAGAAGAAATTTTCTATAATGGTTTTGAAGAAACAAATTGAGTAGAATTAAGCTTAAAGGATTAAAACTAATAATTTTATCATTAGGAAGGAAATACAGTAATGTTGAGAAATTTTCTAACATATAGCTCACTTTAGGTTTTGAAGCATGTTAGAGATTTCAAAAAGAATTAAATGATATGGTTAAAAATTAGGTAAATGGAAATTTTATGGATAATTTAGGAAACCATTATTATGATATTCTAAACAAAATACTGTCAATTTTTAGTAAAAATGAACCAATAAGATAGTAAAAATATCCAAAAGACAAGTATGCGGTATGAAAAATTACTCTACGTAGTTTAAATGTACTAAGTACTATTTATGTTTGTTTAAACAGTAATTTTAAAGGCATTCGAATAAGAAAATGATTTGAAAATCCTACGCGATTGAGAAAACGTATTAAAAATGCTACGCGATTTTAAAAATAGAAAAATATCTTTACCCGATTTTTAAACGTTTGTAAAAAACGACGGAATTATGAAAACGCGATAAAATTTCTACGCGATTGACCATTCTACCGTATTTATTTTATCTTTGTCGGGAAAATGTGAACCCGTCTGATTATTTTTTAGAATCTTTTTTGTCGGGAAAATGTGAACCCGCATGAGGCTTTTGAGACTATATCTATTTGTCGGGAAAATGAGAACCCGTATGTTTTTGAGCTTTCTATTTATCCCGTTATGTGTGCCAAGTTTTTTGTGGATTGGTTGACGAGACGAATCACATCGTGTTGTCGATGCGATAAACGTAGTGTGGTTCATTGTTCTAATGAACTTGGAGACTTTAGTGTACGGGATCCCACATGTGGACGAGTTGGTAGCTCCATTTGGGCCGTGGTAAACCGATAGCACACTATGGTACTCAACACACACTATATTTAATCGAGATTTGTGAAATCTTGTAGTACATTTACTGTAGTGCCACAACGTGAGACCGTGAACTACACCACGCTGGATGATGGATTCTGTGTCGTTGGGCTATAGACGCAACGTGTGACAGCAATAGTTGGTGGGGCAGCCGTGGTACTAATAGATTTTACGAATCATTCCGCTCTCTCGATACTTGTGTTTTCTTTAGCTCCATGGAGTAGGGTTTTGTCATATTGTTTATTTATCTCTATGTCTATTTATTTTCATCTTATCTATTTATTTCTATTTTAATTGTTTATCGTATTTTATTTGTTTATTTTATCTGAGTTCTTGCTTCTATATTTGGTTATTTTTATTATATCTTATCTGTTTATTCTTATCTTTCTTATTTTATCGTGATGTTTTATATGTGGTGTGATATATTGTTATGATATCTAAATTTTACTTCAATCTGTTATTATAATTGTTAAAGCTTTTCGTATTGCATGAACTGTATATATGTTGATTGTCGTCTTCTTATTGGCCATGTTGTGATGATTTTATGTTGTCTTACCTCTTTGTTATATGTATTTTCTGTTTATTTATTTTACGCGGTAAAGACTTTGAGGAAGAGGATCAGCCCTTGAGATCTTGTACCCGAGGAGGAGGAAGGAAGGTCAAGCGGACGATCAGTTTGACGATCAAGAACCATCCGATCATCCATATCCTCTGGATTGATTGTGAGGGATGGCAGCGCCAGGATTTTTGGGATTCGTAGAGCTAGTATTTCATGGAGGTTCTTTGGCTTGGCATTTACGAGGCGATCGTGATTCTGTGACATATGCAGGACGTGTGACCGTGATTCTACGTCAGCGATTTGATGGAGAGCCCATTATGACTACGACGTTATTTCTACATTTAGAGTTACCCTTATCCATTAGGCGTCACTGGGGTGTTGAAAACCCTGAGCCTAGTGAGATAAGCATCGTATCGACTGTGCGATCCCGTTATCGCCGTGTGTCGAGACATCCGGGATATCTATCTCCCGATGATCATTTTCATGCTTGAGAAGTGATCCATCGAGGATTAGATAACCATGATGTTTTTTTTTAGGCGCGTCCGTATGTACGTATATATTAACTCTTTTATTGCTTTCTTTCTTGTTTTTGTTTAAATATTTGTAGTCCTTGTTGTAAATTATTTGTACAAACTTATAACTTAATCATATGTATATTATCGGTGATGATGTTTTTTTTTTATTTCGTATTTTCCGCATTATCTTTTTATATCATATTTAAATCTATCGGGAATTATTTTATAACCCGTAATAATATTTAACAAATGTTTCACAACTTGGGTAGATTTTATTTCTATTTCTTTTATTTTCTTTTATGTGTGACATCCTCCAAAGGGGTGTTACATTAGTTGGATATCGAGCCCAAGTTAGAGTCTTTTGGGGTTGTGGTTGGGTCTGTTTTTGTTTGTGCTGTGTGATCCTCTGTGATCTTTGTGATTTATATCCTTTCGGAAATATCTAGAAGGATGTATCTAACTTTGTTTTGTTATGTTTGAAGAAAGAAGATGGCTAGTAGAGGCAGAGGACGTGCTAACGTGAATCATGTTGAGGACCCGATGTTGGTTCT
The DNA here is from genome assembly GCA_029884605.1 of Ormosia emarginata. NCBI lineage: Eukaryota > Viridiplantae > Streptophyta > Magnoliopsida > Fabales > Fabaceae > Ormosia > Ormosia emarginata. The sequence goes on from JAQQTP010000088.1 coordinate 75,248,691, forward strand.
TCTTTGAAGCTATGCGGCGAGATGGTGAAGTGATTACTCAAACAAAATTTGAGAGCGACTCAACAAAGAAGATGCTACGGTGATGCCCTAAATTTATCGAATTTAGGCGCCATAATCCGCCACGGTTTAGAGGCGAGGTGGATCCGGAGAAAGCGAGTCGTGGATGCAAGATTTAGAGAGAATCTTTGAGGGGATGAGATGCACGAGATGAAAAGAAAGTAACTTATGTTGTCTTTATCTTTGAGAGGAGATCTGAGAACATTGGTGGAGAGGAATCCGAGAGTGTTGCAAGTGAAGGGACCGAGATCACCTGGGAAGTGTTTTCTAATACTTTTCTAGATAAGTATTTTCCTGCAAGTGCTAGGCATGCCAAGGAGATGGAATTTCTTGGGTTGCAACAGGGAAATATGACAGTGAATGAGTACGCTACAAAATTTGAAAGTTTGTCTCAATTTTCGGATTATGCTCAAAATCGACAAGATGAGGTATGGAAATGTCGGAAGTTTAAGTCCGGATTGAGAGTGGAATTGAAGCGAGGAGTAATATCTCTGAATATGAATCATTTTCATACTTTGGTAGACGCATGTGCGCGACTTGAGGAGCTTGAACCGTCGCGAGATCAGAGGAATCAGAACTTTGGGCCGACGAGGTTTCAAAGAGGTGGAGGTAGCAATACAAATCGGTTTCTGCGTAAGCCGTATGCTAGACCACAAGGAAGTCAGACTCAGCGACCGCCAGTTGGAGGGAGTGTACCTAGTGGTGGAGCAGGACAGAGAGTGGTGTTTACGCCGACGTGTTTTAAGTGCGGCAAGAAGGGCCATCTATCTCCAGATTGTACGATTAAAGGAACTGTCTGTTTTAACTGTGGACAGCCTGGACATATGTCGAAGGATTGTACTCGACCAGAGAAGAAACCTGTTGTTCGTCATGTTAAAGCTAATCAGAAAAAATCTGGAAATACTCAACCGAGATCTGGAGGGCGAGTGTATACAATGATGGGATCTGAAGTTTCTCAATCTGATGACCTTATTCAAGGAGAAGGTGACATTGGAGGTAACCTTTTGACCGTATTGTATGACTCGGGTGCTACACACTCGTTTATTGCCTATGATTGTGTGGAAAGACTGAAGTTGCACTGTGTCTTCTCCGAATGTTAAGTTGAGTGTATCTACGCTAACCGCTAAACTGTAGTTACTTCTAAGATCTGTTTGGATTGTCCTATTGTTGTGAAGGGCCGTTTGTTTTTGGTCAATTTGATTTGTTTGCCTCTTATTGAGATAGATGTAATCTTAGGGATGGAATTTGGTTATGTTCTAACCATATCCTTATAGATTGTGCAAAGAAAACTATAGTTTTTCCTAAGGAAGAAGAGTCTGGATTCTTAACTCTTTGTTAAGGTCAAGTCTTTGTTGAGAGATGGAGCGCAGGGATATCTGGTATTGTCTTCTCTAGAAGTTAAGAATGAGAAGGATGTGAATACTATTCCTGTTGTCAACGATTTTCCGGATGTTTTTCTTGAAGATGTACCTGGTTTACCGCCTGAGCGGGAGATCGAGTTCTCAATTGATTTAGTACCGGGAATAGGTCCTATCTCAATTGCACCATATCATATGTCGCTAGTAGAGTTGGGAGAGCTGAAAAAGCAATTGGTGGAACTGTTGGAGAAAGAATTTGTATGACCTAGCGTTTCCCCATGGGGTGCGCCAGTGCTTTTGGTCAAGAAGAAGGATGGAACTTCACGACTTTGTGTGGATTATCGGCAATTGAACAAGGTGACTATCAAGAATAAATATCCGCTTCCAAGAATCGACGATTTGATGGATCAATTGAGAGGAGCTGTGATATTTTCCAAAATAGATCTGCGATCGGGTTATCACCAGATTCGTGTAAGAAGGGAAGATGTGCCGAAAACTGCTTTTCGAACTCGTTATGGACATTATGAGTATCAGGTAATGCCATTCGGGGTGACGAATGCTCCTGCCATATTTATGGATTATATGAACAGGATATTTCGTCCATATCTAGACAGATTTGTCGTTATCTTTATCGATGACATTCTGATCTATTCTCGATCGAAGGAAGAGCATGCTGAACATCTGAATGTTGTTCTTCAGATTTTGAGGGAGAAGCAGCTGTATGCGAAATTGGCTAAGTGTGAGTTCTGGTTGGAAGAAGTCCAATTTCTTGGTCACGTAATTTCTAAAGAAGGTATTGCGGTGGACCCATCGAAAGTGAAGACTGTTTTACAGTGGGAAAGACCTAAGACAGTAACAGAAGTTCGAAGTTTTGTTGGACTTGCTGGTTATTATCGGAGGTTTATCGAAGGTTTTTCCAAGATTCTTTGGACCACTTACACAAGTGACGAGGAAAAGTCAAGCTTTTGAATGGACGGAAGAGCGTGAAGCCCGAGTTTTCAAGAGTTGAAGAAGAGATTAACAAGCTGCCGGTGTTGATCCTACCGATTCGAAGAAATCTTTCGATGTGTATTGTGACGCTTCTTATCAAGGACTAGGATGCGTGTTGATGCAAGACCAGAATGTGGTGGCATATGCTTCTCGACAATTGAAGGTTCATGAGAAGAATTATCCTACGCATGATTTGGAATTGGCTGCGGTGGTTTTTGCTTTGAAGATATGGAGACATTTTCTTTATGGAGCAACGTTCAACATCTTCAGTGATCACAAGAGTTTGAAGTACTTGTACGATCAGAAGGAGCTGAATATAAGGCAGCGAAGATGGTTAGAATTTCTGAACGATTACGATTTTTAACTTTTGTACCACCCTGGTAAGGCGAATGTCGTGGCCGATGCCTTGAGTAGAAAGATTATCAGTGTTTCTGCGCTGATGATCAAAGAAAAGGAGCTCATTGAACAATTTAGAGATGAGTGGTCATTTGTTGAGTTGAAACCGGAAAGATCGTATGAATATGGTTACTATCTCAAGCGAGCTGATGGAAGACATAAGGGAAAAGCAAAATGCCGATAAATTTTTGCAAGGAATAAGGGAGCAAATGAAGCAAGACGAGACGAGTAGAGTTCAAAGAAGGAAGTGATGGAATTCTGAGGTTTCGGGGTAGAATCTGTATTCCTCGTGACCGAGAACTGAGGCAATATATTGTGGAACATGCCCATACTAGTCTATTAAGTATGCATCCAGGCATAACAAAGATGTACCAAGACTTGAAGAAGTTATTCTGGTGGCATGGAATGAAGGGTGATGTGGTTAGATGCGTGTCAACTTGCCTAGTTTGTCAAAAATCGAAAGTTGAACACCAAAGACCAGCTGGGATGTTGCAACCATTATCGATTCCAGAGTGGAAATGGGACAACATTTCTATGGATTTCGTTACTGGTTTGCCAAAGACAAGGAAAGGTCATGATTCAATATGGGTTGTAGTCGATAGACTTACGAAATCGGCTCATTTTTTACCAATCAATATTAAATATTCATTGGAAAGATTAACTCAGTTGTACATCAGCGAGATTGTCAGATTACATGGAGTGCCTACATGTATAGTTTCAGACAGAGATCCGAGGTTTATGTCAAGATTTTGGCGAAGTCTGCAAGAAGCTATGGGAACCAAGTTACGATTGAGTTCAGCATATCATCCGCAGACAGATGGTCAGACAGAGAGAACTATACAGTCTTTGGAGGATTTATTGCGTGCTTGTGTTTTGGAACAACGAGGAAGTTGGGATGAATTTTTATCTTTGATAGAATTCACCTACAACAATAGTTTTCACGCAAGCATCGGAATGGCACCTTATGAAGCATTGTATGGAAGGCGATGTCGAACACCGTTGTGTTGGTATCAAGATGGGGAGAGTATGACTGTTGGACCGGAACTTGTACAACAGACTACGGATAAAGTCAAGATGATACAAGAGAAGATGAGGACGGCGCAAAGCAGACAAAAGAGTTATGCGGACAAACGAAGACGATCTCTTGAGTTTAAGGAGGGTGAGCATGTATTTTTAAGAGTTACTCCTACGACTGGTGTCGGAAGAGTGATTAAGTCTAAGAAGCTTACTCCTAAATTCATTGGACCATATCAGATTATCCGACGTATAGGTCCTGTAGCATATCAGATTGCTTTGCCGCCTTTTCTATCGAATTTGCATGACGTGTTTCATGTGTCTCAGTTACGGAAGTATGTACCAGATCCGACACATGTTATACAACCGGATGACGTGCAGTTAAAGGAGAATTTGACTTACGAAACTTTACCTGTCAGGATTGGGGACAGAAAGGTAAAGCAGCTTCGAGGAAAGATGATTGAGCTAGTGAAAGTCATATGGAATGATGTAACGGGTGAAGCTACCTGGGAGCTGGAAGATAAAATGAAGGATCAGTATCCTCATTTGTTTGGATGAACATCGAATTTCGAGGACGAAATTTTTATTTGTTGGGGAGAGTTGTAACGCCCCAATTTTTAGAAAATATTCGAATGTCTTGTTTTCTGTTTTTCATGCTTTTGTGTGAATGACCATTTGTGTCCCTATTTTTCTTGTTCTCGATTTACGTATGAAAACAATTACGATAATACTGAGGCTCAAATTTTATTTGATCGTTTTACGTAATTTGCTTCGAGACGGTAAAATAAAAATTTTTTCGAGCTCTTGTTTTAATTTTTTGAAAGATATACTGACTATATAATCTTCTTTGGATATTTTATTTGAACATTTTGGACGATTACCTACGTTGTGGGAAAAAATGAGAAAAAATGACCGTTACGTCCCGAACGTCTATTTTTTTGTTTTTCTTGTTTTTAATTGTTTTCTTCTTGATTTAATGTCCGATAATCCGTCTGTGATTTTATATGGACTTTTTGTGTGATTTGCTCGAGGCGGGAAAATAATATTTTTCGGGCCGGGAAAATCTTATTTTATTATTTAGAATTAGGGGATCTTACTTAACCCGATTCTGAATGAGACTAAAAATAATCTTTTAATTTTTAGGATTTAAGCTAATCAAATAAAATAATTTTATATTATTATAATATTATTTTATTAGTCAAGTATAATTTAGTGACATGATGGACCCGAAAATATTTTGCGGGACCCACAATTAGTGAAACGGTTTGATCGGTAGCTTAATTAATCACCGTTAGCAGTAGAACTTTTCGAGCAGTGACTCACTAGTGACTCAAAGAGAATTAAATGAGCTGTGTGACTCAGCATGTGAGTCATCATGAACCAACCAATAGAAATCAAGCTTGTTCACCAAGATTTAATCCTAGCCTTTGATGTATTCAATGGCTTGGATGAAGCCAAATCCATGCACATCCTTACCACTTGAAGGCTACGGCCATTAGGAGTGAGAAGGCCAAAACAACACTTCATCTTCATCACTTTTCTCTCTTCTCTCTCTTCCAAAAACCCTAGCCACCATTGTTGTTCATTTTCCCTACCATTCAGCCAAGACACTATCTACACCATCCAACCATCAAAAAAATTTTCTAACCAAGTTTTCTTAACCTAAACACTATTCTAAGAACCTTTCTAGTTGGGAGTTTCTTCAAAATCTTCCATTTAGGGCTTGGAAATCAACCTTGAAAGTTTTACCTAGAAGGTGAAATTTCATGCTTTTCTTTTCTCTCTTCATTTTCAAAGTTCTAAGCCATGATTTCTCCATGGTTTAGCTTTTTTTTCATGGTTAGTAACATGTAAATTTTGTTTGAGATTTCTAGGTATTTTTGAAGGTGAAAACCGAACCCTAGGAGGTGTGAAAGCAAGCCTTTTGTCTTCATTTAAGGTAAGAGGAAGACAATTCTTATCATCCCTTGGTGGTGGTAAGAAGATGGAATGTTTGTAGAATCCATAAGGATTCGGTTGTGGTGTGTTTGTTGATGTGTATTTGTTAATTTTTATGTTTGCTAGTAGTTTATGTGGTATTTGTTAGTAGCTTATTTGTTTGGTGATTGTAATAATTTTGCATGTCTATTAGCTTTTGAATGCATGTCTATAAGCTTTAATTTAGGTTTATGTGTTAGAAAATATATTGCATGTGTTAGAAAATACAATGCATGTGTTAGAATTGTATGATAATGTATAGGATGTGAACAACATGTTTAAATTTGCATGAGTGTTCCAAACAGCACAATCCAATAGCTCACGGCAATGACAAATTTGGAGGACCAAAATGTTCTCTTGATTTTTCCTAAAGTGTAACTTAATTAACCTAGGAGAATCAAGAAAGTTTCAAATTGATTTGATCAAAGAAAATGCATTTAGAAATCAAATAGTAAAGACTTAGTATTTTGGGCCAACATGCCTAAAGGATTAAATTGATTCTTGCTAACTATTTTCTAATATGATTTAATGAACTTAAACAATATAATACATTTGATATGATTTGAAAGGTGAAAGACAATTTAGAAATCAAATGCAAAAGTTTTACGAAATTTGGCCAACATGCCAATATAGGTAATCATGATTTCTAAAACTTGATTCCAAACCTTTTTCAATCAAAAAGAGACAATACAAGTTAAGAAGAAATTTTCTATAATGGTTTTGAAGAAACAAATTGAGTAGAATTAAGCTTAAAGGATTAAAACTAATAATTTTATCATTAGGAAGGAAATACAGTAATGTTGAGAAATTTTCTAACATATAGCTCACTTTAGGTTTTGAAGCATGTTAGAGATTTCAAAAAGAATTAAATGATATGGTTAAAAATTAGGTAAATGGAAATTTTATGGATAATTTAGGAAACCATTATTATGATATTCTAAACAAAAATACTGTCAATTTTTAGTAAAAATGAACCAATAAGATAGCAAAAATATCCAAAAGACAGTATGCGGTATGAAAAATTACTCTACGTAGTTTAAATGTACTAAGTACTATTTCTGTTTGTTTAAACAGTAATTTTAAAGGCATTCGAATAAGAAAATGATTTGAAAATCCTACGCGATTGAGAAAACGTATTAAAAATGCTACGCGATTTTAGAAACAGAAAAATATCTTTACCCGATTTTTAAACGTTTGTAAAAACGACGGAATTATGAAAATGCGATAAAATTTCTACGCGATTGACCGCTACCGTATTTATTTTATGCTGTCGGGAAAATGTGAACCCGTATTTTTTTGATTATTTTTGAGAATCTTTTTTCATTTGTCGGGAAAATGTGAACCCGTACGAGGCTTTTGAGACTATATCTTGTCGGGAAAATGAGAACCCGTACATGGCTTTCTATTTATACATTATGTGTGCCAAGTTTTTGGTGGATTGGTTGACGAGACGAATCACATCGTGTTGTCGATGCGATAAACGTAGTGTGGTTCATTGTTCTAATGAACTTGGAGACTTTAGTGTACGGGATCCCACATGTGGATGAGTTGGTAGCTCCACATTGGGCCGTGGTAAACCGATAGCACACTATGGTACTCAACACACACTATATTTAATCGAGATTTGTGAAATCTTGTAGTACATTTACTGTAGTGCCACAACGTGAGACCGTGAACTACACCACGCTGGATGATGGATTCTGTGTCGTGGGGCTATAGACGCAACGTGTGTGCGCAATAGTTGGTGGGGCGGCCGTGGTACTAATAGATTTTACGAATCATTCCGCTCTCGATACTTGTGTTTTCTTTAGCTCCATGGAGTAGGGTTTTGTCATATTGTTTATTTATCTCTATGTCTATTTATTTTCATCTTATCTATTTATTTCTATTTTAACTTGTTTATCGTATTTTATTTGTTTATTTTATCCAGTTCGCTTCTATATTTGGTTATTTTTATTATATCTTATCTGTTTATTCTTATCTTTCTTATTTTATACGTGATGTTTTATACGTGGTGTGATATATTGTTATGATATCTAAATTTTACTTCAATTTGTTATTATAATTGTTAAAGCTTTTCATATTGCATGAATTGTATATATGTTGATTGTCGTCTTCTTATTGGCCATGTTGTGATGATTTTATGTTGTCTTACCTCTTTGTTATATGTATTTTCTGTTTATTTATTTTACGCGGTAAAGACTTTGAGGAAGAGGATCAGCCCCTTGAGATCTTGTACCCCGAGGAGGAGGAAGGTCGCACAGCGGACGATCGGTTTGACGATCAAGAACCATCCAATCATCCATATCCTCTGACGGATTGATTGTGAGGATGGCAACGCGCCAGGATTTTTGGGATTCGTAGAGCTAGTATTTCATGGAGGTCTCTCGGCTTGGCATTTACGAGGCGATCGTGATTCTCGTGACATATGCAGGACGTGTGACCGTGATTCTACGTCAGCGATTTGATGGAGAGCCCATTATGACTACGACATTATTTCTACATTTAGAGTTACCCTTATCCATTAGGCGTCACTGGGGTGCTGAAAACCCTAAGCCTAGTGAGATAAGCATCGTATCGACTGCGCGATCCCGTTATCGCCGTGTGTCGAGACATCCAGGGATATCTATCTCCCGATGATCATTTTCATGCTTGAGAGTGATCCATCGAGGATTAGATAACCATGATGTTTTTTTTTTAGCGCGTCAAACATATGTACGTATATATTAACTCTTTTATTGCTTTCTTTCTTGTTTTTGTTTAAATATTTGTAGTCCTTGTTGTAAATTATTTGTACAACTTATAACTTAATCATATGTATATTATCAGTGATGATGTTTTTTTTATTTCGTATTTTCCGCATTATCTTTTTATATCACATTTCTGTCTATCAGGAATTATTTTACAACCCGTAATAATATTTAACAAATGTTTCACAACTTGGGTAGATTTTATTTCTATTTCTTTTATTTTCTTTTATGTGTGACATCCTCCAAAGGGGTGTTACACATAGCATTTAGGAGTAGATGTGGTTCCTTCCCTTTTGTGATAGACATTCTTTTGGGGAAAGGGTGGTCTTCTTTGAGTTCCATTCTTCTTGAAGAATTTTCCAAATTTCTGTACTAGTAGGCCAAGATTGTCCTCACTTATTTCCATGCCATCTCCATCATCTTCATCATCATCATTGATCATAGAGAAGGTGGCCTTGAGAGCAATTCCCTTTTTCTTCTTGTCATGTTCTTCACTTTGATTGAGTCTATTGAGCTCCAACTCATGTTCTTGAAGCTTTCCAATGAGAGTGGCTAGAGACATTGTTGTTAAGTCCCTTGATTCCGCAATAGCCGTTACTTTGGGTTGCCAATTCCTACTCAAACATCTCAACACTTTGTTAATAAAATCTTCATTAGGAAATGTCTTTCCTAATGAGATAAGATGATTTACAATATGTGTGAATCTCTTTTGCATATCTTGAATACTTTCTCCTTGAATCATTCTAAACAATTCATATTCATGAGTGAATGTGTTTATTGTAACACCCCAAAAATTCGTATTTTATTTATTTCAGTCGATTCTTAATTATTTTGAGCAATCTGACTCGACTTCCATGAATTTTATAATTTTTGTGATTTTTAGGAATTTTTAGGAGTTTTTATGTTTTTGATTATTTTAATATTATTTTGGGCATTATATAAGCCTTTGTATTTTATTTTTTTTTTGTCAATCCTTAATTATTTTTATTAATCTGATTTGATTTTCATGACTTGCATAATAATTGTGAATTTTGGTGATATTTTAAGATATTTTGAATATTTTAATATATTTGAGATATTTTGAATATTTTATTATATTTTGGATGTTTTGTGATTTTTTATGCTGTAAAATTATTTTGACTGTTCCATGACTGTATTTGATTGTTTTGTGTAATTTACTTCAGGTCAGGAAAATAATAATTTTCGGGTCAGGGAAAATCTTTACGTATTTATTCAGAGTCGGGGGATCTTACTAAACCCAATTGCGAGAGATACGTAACATAATCTTTTAATTTTCAGAAATTATCTGTAAAAAAAAAATATACTGTATTTTTATTTATAGCGGACAAATATTTACTAACTTGTAAGCAGTAATGTTCTGTTCATTGAGTAAAAATTTCTGTAGCTATTGTCCGTTAGATAATAGTTACTGGTAAATATCTTTCTTGGAAATATCTAGTGGATGATTCTAGATGCAAGCCTAGTCACCCACTCTAGAATGTTTAAGACGATGACTCATCGTTTGGTGACTCACCTAGGTGACTAGCTTAGTGACTCACATGTTCTATACTATTCTAGAAGATTCTAGAAAATACCTAGTCACGCGACTAGTCATCAAGTACTTGAGTACTTGCTTTACATGTGGACCAATGAGGAGCTGGTCAAAGTTAGCGGCTGTGACTCATCGCGGAGGATGTAACACCTTCCATAGGGCATTACATTTTCGACTAAAAACTTTAAACCTAAAAAAACATTTCATAAAAGATTTGAGTTCTAAAATATGGATTTTAAAATTTCTTTTTGTGAAAACATAAACTTACCGAAGTATAAGTAATACAAAAAATAAACTGAAAAGATTATTACACAGCTTTATTTATACCACATAATATCCAATAAAGAAATAAATCATATAACTTACAGACTCAGAGAAACAGTAGCAAAACCCAATGACGGGTACTATTAATAGCACGGTAACAACACTAACGAGAAAAATCCAACATACATGTTTCGTTTCTCCACCAAACTGCATCCTGTTGAAACTGAGAAGATCACTCCTCGACTCCGTCACCGACCAGAGAACATTGCCTCCAATAAGTCTAAGAAACTTGCTTCTCCTACTATACGGATTTAAATAATACAAACACAATAAAATAATACAGTAAAGAGGTGAGATCCCCTTTCACCAATACCAGTACGGTAGTAAAGAATGATATGAATGACAAAGTCATTCCATACACACAGATATCACAAATATAATCATGTTATCAATTTACAAATAATTCCAATAAACATATATTGTAATAAAATGAACAGCAATAATATTACCATAACAGATACAACAATTGATACAATTAACCATATAGTCACATCATGCATAATAACTCACATTAACACATCATACATAATATCTCAACATTGAATATAAATAACCACATAAAGATGCAGACCACATATGCAAATATGCACAGACTCATTCCTACTCCTTGGAGCTAGATACAAACATCAGAGAGAATGACCCATAAAGAACTATAAGTACCTCAGGCTGCCCAACCAAACTATTGCATTGTCTTACGTTGTGTCTATAGCCCACTGTCCAATCATCGTGTAGTAGCACATAGTCCAAACATCATGTAACTACAGGCATTGTACTCAAATAGTTTTTACAAGATCTTGATTAAGTATAGTGCGTGTCGAGATCACTAGTGTGTTGTCAATTACCACGGCCCAAAGGAGCGACCAACTGTCCCCATGTGGAATACTCCACACACTAATGCCTCCAAGTCCATACAAAGAAATGAACCATACTACGCTTATCACACCGACAACACAATGTAATTCGCCTCGTCAATCAAATCACCAATTATCAATCAAATTGGCACAACTCAATGCATGAATAAAAATTATAATTACCAAATTACCCTTAGTTTAAAAATATTCTCATATTTACGTGAATGCCCTCAATGGCAATAATCTCAAATACAGTACGTTCCCACTTGACGTACCATATTTCCACATGTCCAAAATACAGTACGTTCCCACCTGACGTACCATATTTCTACATGTTCGGGTCCACCACTTTGGCCCAACAGTAATATTCACTATGCTAATTAATTGCGTTTTCACAATCTTGTCACTTTTACAAACGTTTTTAAATCTCGTAAATATATTTTGCTATTTTTTTGAAATCGCGTACTGTTTTTAAATCATTTTCTCAATCGCGTAAGATTTTTAAATCATTTTCTTAATTGTAAAGCTTTAAAATCATTATTTTAAAACCGCGTAAGCTATTTTTAATACTTTTAAACTACGTAGAATATTTTCCTTACGTTCAAATTTTATATTGAAACTTTTCTTATTATTAGTCCATTTTTAATTAATTTTGGCGACATTTTATCTAGAAAATTTATTAAGTGATATTTTCTACGTTTCCATCAAAAATTTACTTTTCTTAATTATAACTAATAATTACATCTCGAAAACTTGCTAACGCGTTTCAAAACTCAATGAGTGAACTATACCTTAGTACATTTCAAGTATTTACACCATTGCTTAAATTCACTGATTTAACTTTAAAAATTAAATTACTTTCCATTGTTTATCAAAAATCAATTTAATTAAGTTCTCATTAAATTAATTTCATAAATCCACACTTTTAAAATAGTTTTAGATTAAAAACATCATAAGTCGGCATGTTGGCCCAAAATCATTCTATGCATAAAAATCTTATGTAATTGTTTCTCATCATTTAATCTCTTATAAAAATTCTTAATCTAATTTATTATCATTAAAATCACTCTCTTTATATTTCTAAATTTATTAAATTGAGTTCCCAATTATTAAATTACATAATCTACTCTTAGAAAATAATTTAGATCAAAAGTGTCTTAAATTGGCATGTTGGCCGAAATTCACTATATTTAAATCATTTTTAAATTATCTTCTACTAATTAAGTTCTTGTGAAAATCATTACTAATTAAATTTATTAGTCCTTGCTTTAGAAAATAATAGAGAACATTTTGGTTCTCTTTGGGATAGTGAAAACCATGAACTATATGTGTTCTTTAGAATGCTCATGCAATTCTTCAACATATTATTCATGTCCTACAATAACTATCATGCATCTTTGAAAACATACCATATATTAAAGTAATCATAAAACACATACCATATATTTTAAAGCTATAGACATGCTTGCACACAAAATCAATCACAATCAGGAAAACTTTAAACAATCAAGTGAATGAATCCTTATGGATTCTTCACCACAAACACATCTATTCCTTACCACCAACACATGGCTGATGAGGGTAATCCCCCTCTTACCTCTTGAAAAAACCTCCAAAGTTCCTTGTATGTCCTTCTTGAATAAATCCTTCTACCACCACCAAGAGCTTCTTGAAAATCAAAGAAAACATGCAATATTAATATCTAAGGCTCTAAACTAAAATAATCATGGATTAAAATCATGATTAGAACTTTGAAATGGATAGAAACATGAAGGTTAAAGAACTCCACCTTCAAGGCTTCAAACTTGAGTTTTGAAGAATAAGATAGAAGATGGATGATTCAAGCTTAGGTTTCAACTATAAAGTATCTTGAGATGAAGTAAGGAAGCAAGATATAAGGTTGTTTAGAATTATAGAAGAGTGAATGATGGGGATGGGTGTGGAGGCCGTGAGGTTGAAGAAAATGAGAAGGAAAATTTGTGAGCTTTTGCTAGTTTGATAATTTTGGAGAAAGATGAAGACTTTGATTTAATGAAAACAAGTCTCCTTTTTACTATGCATGGCCGTAAACCACTTTGAGAGAAAGTGAGAAATATTTTTGTTTTGCTTCTTTGAATGATAACTAGAAAAGTGACCAAATATATTTAAGTAGGTAAATTGGCTTCCATTCCAATGCATGGCCATAAATGCATTAGGAATGGAAATGAATTGAAGTGTAGAAATTGCCTTCCTAAAGGCATGCATTGACGTAGAAACACATGAAGAGAAGCCACCAAAATTGACTTTGTCTTACTTTGTTCAATTAATGAAAGATGATAAGAATTAAATTATGATATTTTGCCTCACAAAAACTTGCTTGGCCGTGGGATACAACAAGGAGGAGCCACCATTATTGACTAGTCTTCACTTGTTCAATTCTAAGCTTTCTAAATGAATATCACAAAGTGAATTGCTTATTTGAGCAATTTGCTCTTCCTTCACCGTAGAACCAACAAATTCAGAAGTCCAAACTTTGTTTAATAGCTTGTTTCCTATTGGTCCTTAAAGAGTCAAGCCATTATTCTCGACCAATTTCTATTGGTTGAATATTTACTAACTTGATTTCTATTAGTTGCTATTTTTTTGTTGACCAATTCTCATTGGTTCATTTCAAAGAGACTAATTTTCTATTGGTGCACACCAAATATTTTTTTTTAGTATACTTTAATTAATGAACAATAATTACTGTTTACAAAGTCAATGTCTATTGTCCAATGGATAATAAAATATACCTAGATTTTTCTCTTGTTCTACCTGGGTAGCAACTATTGTTGATCATTTTCTACTGATTGCCCTTGATGAGTCATAGAGCGAGTCATCAAAGAGAACTTTCTAGAACATGTGACTCACTACAATGAGTCAGCATGATGAGTCAGCATAGATATTTCTAGAACAGTTGAGTCAGCATGGTGAGTCGTCAGGGAACCTTCTGGAACGTGTGATTCACTGCGACGAGTCACAGGGTGAGTCAACATTTCTACAACCTTCCAGAATGTGGCGAGTCACCGCTTCTGGAACATGGCGAGTCACCGCTTCTGGAAGCTTCCTGAATATGCTGAGTCACAGGTGTTGAAGTGTCACGCCATGTGTCAAGTTCCTATTGGTCCTTCGCAATAAGTCACAACCACCAACTTTGACCGACTCCTTATTGGTCCACGTGTAAAGTGCTTGATGACTAGGCGCGTGATGATGCGTTTTTTAGAGTCTTTTAGAACAGTTTGGAACATATGAGTCACTAGGCTAGTCACCTAGGTGAGTCACCAAACGATGAGTCATCATTTAGAACATTCTAGAGCAGGTGACTAGGCTTACGTCTAGAATCATCCACTAGATATTTTTCAAGAAAGATATTATCCAATGGATAATAAAACATATCCCGATTTTATTTGTCAGATAAAATCGTAGGGAAACAAAATGTAAAAAACTGTTTTCGGTTTCGGGTTTAGTAAGATCCCCCGGCTCCGAATCAACAGTACAAAATTTTCTAGCTAATAAATTTTTTTTATTTTTTCTGGCCCGCCTCGAGCCTACACACAACCCAAAATATCAAAAATATATTAAATATTCAAAATATATCAAAATATCAAAAATAAAATATAATATTCAAATATCTCAAAATATCTAAAATATAATAAAATATTCAAAATATCTTAAAATATCTAAAATATATTAAAATATTCAAAATATCCGAAATATCACAAAAATTCACAAAAATCATAATAATTGTAAAACTCATAAAAATCAAATCAGATTAGTAAAAATAATTAAGGATTGAGAGAAAGAAATAAAATACGAAAGCTTATATGCACAGCCCAAAAATAATATTAAAATAATCAGAAACGTAAAAACTCCCAAAAATTCCTAAAAATCACAAAAATCATAAAATTCACAGAAGTCGAGTCGGATTATTCAAAATAATTTTGAATCGACTAAAACAAATAAAATACAAATTCTTGGGGTGTTACAACACTCCCCTCCTAAAAATAATTTCGCCCCCAAAATTTGTAGTAGTCTCAAAACAATCATGGATACTACTCCTTCATCTTATCTTTCAGTTCTCACGTTGCATCACCACTTACGTCATTGCAGATTACTTCAACCAACAAAAACTCCTCACCTCGTGCTCAACTGCTCCTTTAAAATGTGGAGAACCACTCTAAGATGTTTAGCATGTTCCTCATGATTTCGAGAATAGATCAGAATGTCGTTAATAAAGATAATGACAATTCTGTCTAGACAAGGATGAAAAAACTATCCACATAACCTACAAATATTGTGGCAGCATCCGCCACTCTGAACAACATCACTTGAAATTTTTCCTGCCTTTGTACCGCTTCACTCTTTTGCCTTTACTTTTAACATGAAGTGCCTCACAAATCAAGTTTTCTTTTTCAAAAGTACTGTATTCTAATACTATGACATGAATTGGACTAGGAACATCCTCTCTTGCAATGCAATATATAAAAAAGACATTATAAAGGTTAGAAAGAAAAGATAGTGAAACTATCCGATATGTTACCAGCATATCCAACAAGAAATTTGATATTGTCCGATTTTAAGAATGAGTTTTTCGGGACACCAAAATTTTACTGAAACAATCTATAGGATATGATTAAAGATAACCAATCCATTTATAAGATCACATCTATCTCGCGAAAGAGGTAGACAGTTTAGATTAACAGAAAAGATTGTTTAAGGAACTGGATACTAACAATGGGTTTGGCAATGAAAGTAGAAATAGATAAATCAAAAGGTAACAAAGATACTGATAGCTCCAATCAACCCACACAGTCAATTGGTCATAAAAGAATGGGCTGAACCAAAAATGTGTTCTTCTCAATTATGACACATGAAAGATATCATGAAGGCATAGAAAGAAAAGATGGTAGAGTCACCCATACCACCGGACCTATCCAATAGAGAAATTGATGTGGTCCGATGAATTTAGAAGTGAGCTTTTTAAGTTGAATAATTCGACCGACAAGTCTAACAGAACATAGATGGTCGAAAAATGCCCAATCTATATTTTTAGATCGCGTCTGCTTTTGAAAAAGAGGTATACCAATTGAATCAACAGAAAAGATTCAATTATTTAACAGACTTAGGATGGTTTAAGTAACTCAAGTCCTCAACCACATGTTTTAGCAATAGAAGTAGAAACAACCAGGTCAAGAGATAATGAAGACATAGATAACTCTAATTGACCCACACAATTATATGCCATAAAGAAATGGGTTACCCTCAGAATTATACAGTATAGTAAAAGGATCACCTTTTGTGACATAATCTTCTTTATTTAGGTCTTCAATCTGAGATGCTTTTGCTCTACTTGAAGAATCGACGCTCCATTCTACTTAAGATGTTGAAGCACGTTCATTACTAACAGATGACTTCGTCTTTGGTGGAATACACTTTTCAGCAAAATGTTCGGGCATCCTACACTTGAAACAAATGATTCCTTTGATTGTACAGTCCCTTGTTAGATGATCTTTCTCACACATCCAACATTTTAGTACAGATGTCACGGTTTAACCAAACCTACTACCACTAACTCTTCCTCCACGAAATTGATGTTGTCGTTGATTTCCCAATGATCACGAATACGCTTTCCACTGGAATCGCTTGGCCTTACGATTTTTCCTCCTTCGGAACCAATATGGTCCAACATTACGAAATCTCGTATTCTAAGATTTATTCTGACTTTGTCCGATTCTAAATCTAGGCTACTGTTTCCTGTTGCTGAGTAATCCTTTAGCCCTGCTATACCGTTCCTTCAACTGTTCTTTGCACCACTTCCATAGTTGCAGTCATAACGCCGCTATCACGTACTGCTTCCACACGCGTACGTCTACCACGAGCCATCACCTTTCATCAAAGACGGACGAACCAAAATACAATGGGAACCAAAGTAACCATTTCAAACAAACACTATCTCCTTTCGGAGTCCAAGCACAGAGAGTCATATAGCACAAACAAGATAGATCTAACCACAAACCCCAAAAGACTCTAATCGTGCTCTGATACCAACTAATGTAACACCCTCCATAGGGCATCACATTTTCGACTAAAAACTTTAAACCTAAAAAAACATTTCATAAAAGATTTGAGTTCTAAAATATGGATTTTAAAATTTCTTTTTGCAGAAACATAAACTTACCGAAGTATAAGTAATACAGAAAATAAACTGCAAAGATTATTACACAGCTTTATTTATACCACATAATATCCAATAAAGAAATAAAACATATAACTTACAGACTCAGAGAAATAGTAGCAAAACCCAATGACAGGTACTACTAATAGCACGGTAACAACACTAACGAGAAAAACCCAACATACATGTTTCGTTTCTCCACCAAACTGCATCCTGTTGAAACTGAGAAGATCACTTCTCGACGTTGTCACCGACCACAGAACATTGCCTCCAATAAGTCTAAGAAACTTGCTTCTCCTACTATACGGATTTAAATAATACAAACACAGCAAAACAATACAGTAAAGAGGTGAGATCCCCTTTCACCAATACCAGTACGGTAACAAAGAATGATACGAATGACAAAGTCATTCCATACACACAGATATCACAAATATAATCATGTTATCAATTTACAAATAATTCCAATAAACATATATTGTAATAAAATGAACAACAATAATATTACCATAACAGATACAACAATTGATACAATTAACCATATAGTCACATCATGCATAATAACTCACATTAACACATCATACATAATATCTCAACATTGAATATAAATAACCGCTTAAAGATGCAAACCACATATGCAAATATGCACAGACTCATTCCTACTCCATGGAGCTAGACACAGACATCAGAGAGAATGACCCGTAAAGAACTATAAGTACCTCAGGCTGCCTAACCAAACTATTGCACTGTCTTACGTTGTGTCTATAGCCCACTGTCCAATCATCGTGTGGTAGCACACAGTCCAAACATCGTGTAACTATAGACATTGTACTAAAATAGTCTTTACAAGATCTTGATTAAGTATAGTGCGTGTCGAGATCACTAGTGTGTTGCCAGTTACCATGGCCTGGAGGAGCGACCAACTATCCCCATGTGGAATACTCCACACACTAATGCCTCCAAGTCCATACAAAGAAATGAACCACACTACGCTTATCACACCGACAACACGGTGTAATTCGCCTTGTCAATCAAATTGGCACAACTCAATGCATGAATAAAAACCATAATTACCAAATTACCCTTAGTCTCAAAATATTCTCATATTTATGTGAATGCCCTCAATGGCAATAATCTCAAATACAGTACATTCCCACTTGACGTACCATATTTCCACATGTCCAAAATACAGTACGTTCCCACCTGACGTACCATATTTCCACATGTCCGGGTCCACCACTTTGGCCCAACAGTAAAATTCGGTGTTCCAATTAATCGCGTAGAAATTTTATCGCATTTTCATAATCTCGTCACTTTTACAAATGTTTTTAAATCGCGTAAATATATTTGGCTTTTTTTTTAAATCGCGTACTATTTTTAAATCATTTTCTCAATCGCGTAAGATTTTTAAATCATTTTCTTAATTGTAAAGCTTTAAAATCATTATTTTAAAACCGCGTAAGCTATTTTTGATACTTTTAAACTACGTAGAATATTTTACTTACGTTCAAATTTTATATTAAAGCTTTCTTTATTATTAGTCCATTTTTAATTAATTTTGGCGACATTTTATCTAGAAAATTCATTAAGTGATATTTTCTACGTTTCCATCAAAAATTTACTTTTCTTAATCATAACTAATAATTATATCTCGACAACTTGCTAACGCGTTTCAAAACTCAACGAGTGAACTATACGTTAGTACATTTCAAGTATTACACCATTGCTTAAATTCACTGATTTAACTTTAAAAATTAAATTACTTTCCATTGTTTATCAAAAATCTATTTAATTAAGTTCTCATTAAATTAATTTCATAAATCCACACCTATAAAATAATTTTAGATTAAAAACATCATAAGTAGGCATGTTGGTCCAAAATCATTCTATGCATAAAAATCTTATTTAATTGTTTCTCATCATATAATCTCTTATAAAAATTCTTAATCTAATTTATTATCATTAAAATCATTCTCTTTATATTTCTAAATTTATTAAATTGAGTTCCCCTTTATTAAATTACATAATCTACTCTTAGAAAATAATTTAGATCAAAAGTGTCTTAAATTGGCATGTTGGCCGAAATTCACTATGTTTAAATCATTTTTAAATTATCTTCTACTAATTAAGTTCTTGTGAAAATCATTACTAATTAAATTTATTAGTCCTTGCTTTAGAAAATAATAGAGAACATTTTGGTTCTCTTTGGGATAGTGAAAACCATGAACTATATGTGTTTTTTGGAACACTCATGCAATTCTTCAACATATTATTCATGTCCTACAATAACTATCATGCATCTATGAACACATATCATATATTAAAGCAATCATAAAACACATACCATATATTTTAAAGCTATAGACATGCTTGCACACAAAATCAATCACAATCAGGAAAACCTTAAACAATCAAGTGAATGAATCCTTATGGATTCTTCACCACAAACACATCTATTCCTTACCACCAACACACGGCTGATGAGGGTAATCTCCCTCTTACCTCTTGAACAAACCTCCAAAGTTCCTTGTATGTCCTTCTTGAATAAATCCTTCTACCACCACCAAGAGCTTCTTGAAAATCAAAGAAAACATGCAATATTAATATCTAAGGCTCTAAACTAAAATAATCATGGATTAAAATCATGATTAGAACTTTGAAATGGATAGAAACATGAAGGTTAAAGAACTCCACCTTCAAGGCTTCAAACTTGAGTTTTGAAGAATAAGATAGAAGATGGATGATTCAAGCTTAGGTTTCAACTATAAAGTATCTTGAGATGAAGTAAGGAAGCAAGATATAAGGTTGTTTAGAATTATAGAAGAGTGAATGATGGGGATGGGTGTGGAGGCCGTGAGGTTGAAGAAAATGAGAAGGAAAATTTGTGAGCTTTTGCTAGTTTGATAATTTTGGAGAAAGATGAAGACTTTGATTTAATGAAAACAAGTCTCCTTTTTACTATGCATGGCCGTAAACCACTTTGAGAGAAAGTGAGAAATATTTTTGTTTTGCTTCTTTGAATGATAGCTAGAAAAGTGACCAAATATATTTAAGTAGGTAAATTGGCTTCCATTCAAATGCATGGCCATAAATGCATTAGGAATGGAAATGAATTGAAGTGTAGAAATTGCCTTCCTAAAGGCATGCATTGACGTAGAAACACATGAAGAGAAGACACCAAAATTGACTTTGTCTTACTTTGTTCAATTAATGAAAGATGATAAAAATTAAATTATGATATTTTGCCTCACAAAAACTTGCTTGGCCGTGGGATACAACAAGGAGGAGCCACCATTATTGACTAGTCTTCACTTGTTCAATTCTAAGCTTTCTAAATGAATATCACAAAGTGAATTGCTTATTTGAGCAATTTGCTCTTCCTTCACCGTAGAACCAACAAATTCAAGAAGTCCACACTTTGTTTAATAGCTTGTTTCCTATTGGTCCTTAAAGAGTCAAGCCATTATTCTTGACCAATTTCTATTGGTTGAATATTTACTAACTTGATTCCTATTGGTTGCTATTTTTTTGTTGACCAATTCTCATTGGTTCATTTCAAAGAGACTAATTTTCTATTGGTGCACACCAAATTTTTTTTTTAGTATACTTTAACCAATGAACAATAATTACTATTTATAAGGTCAATGTTTATTGTCCAATGGATAATAAAATATACCTAGATTTTTCTCTTGTTCTAGCTGGGTAGCAACTATTGTTGATCATTTTCTACTGATTGCCCTTGATGAGTCACAGAGCGAGTCATCAAAGAGAAGTTTCTAGAACATGTGACTCACTACGATGAGTCAGCATGATGAGTCAGCATAGATATTTCTAGAATAGCTGAGTCAGCATGGTGAGTCGTCAGGGAACCTTCTGGAACGTATGATTCACTGCGACGAGTCACAGGGTGAGTCAGCATTTCTACAACCTTCCAGAATGTGGCGAGTCACCGCTTCTGGAACATGGCGAGTCACTGCTTCTGGAAGCTTCCTGAATATGCTGAGTCACAGGTGTTGAGGTGTCGCGCCATATGTCAAGTTCCTATTGGTCCTTCGCAATAAGTCACAGCCACCAACTTTGACCGACTCCTTATTGGTCCACGTGTAAAGTGCTTGATGACTAGGCGCGTGATGATGCGTTTTTTAGAGTCTTTTAGAACAGTTTGGAACATATGAGTCACTAGGCTAGTCACCTAGGTGAGTCACTAAACAATGAGTCATCGTTTAGAACATTCTAGAGCAGGTGACTAGGCTTATGTCTAGAATCATCCACTAGATATTTTTCAAGAAATATATTATTCAATGGATAATAAAACATATCCCGATTTTATTTGTCAGATAAAATCGTAGGGAAACAAAATGTAAAAAACTGTTTCCGGTTTCGGGTTTAGTAAGATCCCCCGGCTCCGAATCAACAGTACAAAATTTTCTAGCTAATAAATTTTTTTTATTTTTTCGGGCCCGCCTCAGGCCTACACACAAACCAAAATATCAAAAATATATTAAATATTCAAAATATATCAAAATATCAAAAATATAATATAATATTCAAATATCTCAAAATATCTAAAATATAATAAAATATTCAAAATATCTTAAAATATCTAAAATATATTAAAATATTCAAAATATTTGAAATATCACAAAAATTCACAAAAATCATAATAATTGTAAAACTCATGAAAGTCAAATCAGATTAGTAAAAATAATTAAGAATTGAGAGAAAGAAATAAAATACGAAGGCTTATATGCACAGCCCAAAAATAATATTAAAATAATCAGAAACGTAAAAACTCCCAAAAATTCTTAAAAATCACAAAAATCATAAAATTCACAGAAGTCGAGTCGGATTACTCAAAATAATTTTGAATCGACTAAAACAAATAAAATACGACTTCTTGGGGTGTTACAACACTCCCCTCCTAAAAAGAATTTCGCCCCCGAAATTTGTAGTAGTCTCAAAACAATCATGGATACTACTCCTTCATCTTATCTTCCAGTTCTCATGTTGCATCACCACTTACGTCATTGCAGATTACTTCAACCAACAAAAACTCCTCGCCTCGTGTTCAACTGCTCCTTTAAAATGTGGAGAACCACTCTAAGATGTTTAGCATGTTCCTCATGATTTCGAGAATAGATCAGAATGTCGTTAATAAAGATAATGACAATTCTGTCTAGACAAGGATGAAAAAACTATCCACATAACCTACAAATATTGTGGCAGCATCCACCACTCTGAACAACATCACTTGAAATTTTTCCTGCCTTTGTACCGCTTCACTCTTTTGCCTTTACTTTTAACAGGAAGTGCCTCACAAATCAAGTTTTTTTTTTCAAAAGTACTGTATTCTAATACTATGACATGAATTGGACTAGGAACATCCTCTCTTGCAATGCAATATATAAAAAAGGACATTATAAAGGTTAGAAAGAAAAGATAGTGAAACTATCCGATATGTTACCGGCATATCCAACAAGAAATTTGATATTGTCCTATTTTAAGAATGAGTTTTTCGGGACACCAAAATTTTACTGAAACAATCTACAGGATATGATTAAAGATAACCAATCCATTTATAAGATCACATCTATCTCGTGAAAGAGGTAGACAGTTTAGATTAACAGAAAAGATTGTTTAAGGAACTGGATACTAACAATGGGTTTGGCAATGAAAGTAGAAATAGATAAATCAAAAGGTAACAAAGATACTGATAGCTCCAATCAACCCACACAGTCAATTGGTCATAAAAGAATGGGCTGAACCAAAAATGTGTTCTTCGCAATTGTGACACATGAAAGATATCATGAAGGCATAGAAAGAAAAGATGGAAGAGTCATCCATACCACCGGACCTATCCAATAGAGAAATTGATGTGGTCCGATGAATTTAGAAGTGAGCTTTTTAAGTTGAATAATTCGACCGATAAGTCTAATAGAACATGGATGGTCGGAAAATACCCAATCCATATTTTTAGATCGCGTCTGCTTTTGAAAAAGAGGTATACCAATTGAATCAACAGAAAAGATTCAATTATTTAACAGACTTAGGATGGTTTAAGTAACTCAAGTCCTCAACCACATGTTTTAGCAATAGAAGTAGAAACAACCAGGTCAACAGATAATGAAGACATAGATTCTAATTGACCCACACAATTATATGCCATAAAGAAATGGGTTAGCCTCAGAATTATACAGTATAGTTAAATGATCACCTTTTGTGACACAATCTTCTTTATTTAGGTCTTCAATCTGAGATGCTTTTGCGCCACTTGAAGAATCGACGCTCCATTCTACTTAAGATGTTGAAGCACGTTCATTACTAACAGATGACTTCGTCTTTGGTGGAATACACTTTTCAGCAAAATGTCCGGGCATCCTACACTTGAAACAGATGATTCCTTTGATTGTACAGTCCCTTGTTAGATGATCTTTCTCACACTTCCAACATTTTGGTACAGATGTCACGGTTTAACCAAACCTACTACCACTAACTCTTCCTCCACGAAATTGATGTTGTTGTTGATTTCCCGATGATCACAAATACGCTTTCCACTGGAATCGCTTGGCCTTACGATTTTTCCTCCTTCGGAACCAATATGGTCCAACATTACAAAATCTCGTATTCTAAGATTTATTCTGACTTTGTCCGATTCTAAATCTAGGCTACCGTTTCCTGTTGCTGAGTAATCCTTTGGCCCTGCTATACCGTTCCTTCAACTATTCTTTGCACCACTTCCATAGCTGCAGTCATATCGCCGCTATCACGTACTGCTTCCACACGCGTACGTCTACCACGAGCCATCACCTTTCATCAAAGACGGACGAACCAAAATATAATGGGAACCAAAGTAACCATTTCAAACAAACACTGTCTCCTTTCGGAGTCCAAGCACAGAGAGTCATATAGCACAAACAAGATAGATCTAACCACAAACCCCAAAAGACTCTAACCGTTCTCTGATACCAACTAATGTAACACCCTCCATAGGGCATCACATTTTCGACTAAAAACTTTAAACCTAAAAAAACATTTCATAAAAGATTTGAGTTCTAAAATATGGATTTTAAAATTTCTTTTTGCGGAAACATAAACTTACCGAAGTATAAGTAATACAGAAAATAAACAGCAAAGATTATTACACAACTTTATTTATACCACATAATATCCAATAAAGAAATAAAACATATAACTTACAGACTCAGAGAAATAGTAGCAAAACCCAATGACAGGTACTACTAATAGCACGGTAACAACACTAACGAGAAAAACCCAACATACATGTTTCGTTTCTCCACCAAACTGCATCCTGTTGAAACTGAGAAGATCACTTCTCGACGTTGTCACCGACCACAGAACATTGCCTCCAATAAGTCTAAGAAACTTGCTTCTCCTACTATACGGATTTAAATAATACAAACACAGCAAAACAATACAGTAAAGAGGTGAGATCCCCTTTCACCAATACCAGTACGGTAACAAAGAATGATACGAATGACAAAGTCATTCCATACACACAGATATCACAATTATAATCATGTTATCAATTTACAAATAATTCCAATAAACATATATTGTAATAAAATGAACAACAATAATATTACCATAACAGATACAACAATTGATACAATTAACCATATAGTCACATCATGCATAATAACTCACATTAACACATCATACATAATATCTCAACATTGAATATAAATAACCGCTTAAAGATGCAAACCACATATGCAAATATGCACAGACTCATTCCTACTCCATGGAGCTAGACACAGACATCAGAGAGAATGACCCGTAAAGAACTATAAGTACCTCAGGCTGCCCAACCAAACTATTGCACTGTCTTATGTTGTGTCATAGCCCACTGTCCAATCATCGTGTGGTAGCACACAGTCCAAACATCGTATAACTACAGGCGTTGTACTAAAATAGTCTTTACAAGATCTTGATTAAGTATAGTGCGTGTCGAGATCACTAGTGTGTTGCCAGTTACCATGGCCTAGAAGGGCGACCAACTATCCCCATGTGGAATACTCCACACACTAATGCCTCCAAGTCCATACAAAGAAATGAACCACACTACGCTTATCACACCGACAACACGGTGTAATTCGCCTTGTCAATCAAATCACCAATTATCAATCAAATTGGCACAACTCAATGCATGAATAAAAATTATAATTACTAAATTACCCTTAGTCTCAAAATATTCTCATATTTATGTGAATGCCCTCAATGGCAATAATCTCAAATACAATACATTCCCACTTGACGTACCATATTTCCACATGTCCGGGTCCACCACTTTGGCCCAACAATAAAATTCGGTGTTCCAATTAATCGCGTAGAAATTTTATCGCGTTTTCACAATCTCGTCACTTTTACAAATGTTTTTAAATCGCGTAAATATATTTTACTTTTTTTTAAATCGCGTACTATTTTTAAATCATTTTCTCAATCGCGTAAGATTTTTAAATCATTTTCTTAATTGTAAAGCTTTAAAATCATTATTTTAAAACCGCGTAAGCTATTTTTAATACTTTTAAACTACGTAGAATATTTTCATTACGTTCAAATTTTATATTAAAGCTTTCTTTATTATTAGTCCATTTTTAATTAATTTTGGCGACATTTTATCTAGAAAATTCATTAAGTGATATTTTCTACATTTCCATCAAAAATTTACTTTTCTTAATCATAACTAATAATTATATCTCGACAACTTGCTAACGCGTTTCAAAACTCAACGAGTGAACTATACGTTAGTACATTTCAAGTATTTACACCATTGCTTAAATTCACTGATTTAACTTTAAAATTTAAATTACTTTCCATTGTTTATCAAAAATCTATTTAATTAAGTTCTCATTAAATTAATTTCATAAATCCACACCTTTAAAATAATTTTAGATTAAAAACATCATAAGTAGGCATGTTGGTCCAAAATCATTCTATGCATAAAAATCTTATTTAATTGTTTCTCATCATATAATCTCTTATAAAAATTCTTAATCTAATTTATTATCATTAAAATCATTCTCTTTATATTTCTAAATTTATTAAATTGAGTTCCCTTTATTAAATTACATAATCTACTCTTAGAAAATAATTTAGATCAAAAGTGTCTTAAATTGGCATGTTGGCGAAATTCACTATGTTTAAATCATTTTTAAATTATCTTCTACTAATTAAGTTCTTGTGAAAATCATTACTAATTAAATTTATTAGTCCTTGCTTTAGAAAATAATAGAGAACATTTTGGTTCTCTTTGGGATAGTGAAAACCATGAACTATATGTGTTTTTTGGAACACTCATGCAATTCTTCAACATATTATTCATGTCCTACAATAACTATCATGCATCTATGAACACATATCATATATTAAAGCAATCATAAAACACATACCATATATTTTAAAGCTATAGACATGCTTGCACACAAAATCAATCACAATCAGGAAAACTTTAAACAATCAAGTGAATGAATCCTTATGGATTCTTCACCACAAACACATCCATTCCTTACCACCAACACATGGCTGATGAGGGTAATCTCTCTCTTACCTCTTGAACAAACCTCCAAAGTTCCTTGTATGTCCTTCTTGAATAAATCCTTCTACCACCACCAAGAGCTTCTTGAAAATCAAAGAAAACATGCAATATTAATATCTAAGGCTCTAAACTAAAATAATCATGGATTAAAATCATGATTAGAACTTTGAAATGGATAGAAACATGAAGGTTAAAGAACTCCACCTTCAAGGCTTCAAACTTGAGTTTTGAAGAATAAGATAGAAGATGGATGATTCAAGCTTAGGTTTCAACTACAAAGTATCTTGAGATGAAGTAAGGAAGCAAGATATAAGGTTGTTTAGAATTATAGAAGAGTGAATGATGGGGATGGGTGTGGAGGCCGTGAGGTTGAAGAAAATGAGAAGGAAAATTTGTGAGCTTTTGCTAGTTTGATAATTTTGGAGAAAGATGAAGACTTTGATTTAATGAAAACAAGTCTCCTTTTTACTATGCATGGCCGTAAACCACTTTGAGAGAAAGTGAGAAATATTTTTGTTTTGCTTCTTTGAATGATAGCAAGAAAAGTGACCAAATATATTTAAGTAGATAAATTGGCTTCCATTCAAATGCATGGCCATAAATGCATTAGGAATGGAAATGAATTGAAGTGTAGAAATTGCCTTCCTAAAGGCATGCATTGACGTAGAAACACATGAAGAGAAGCCACCAAAATTGACTTTGTCTTATTTTGTTCAATTAATGAAAGATGATAAGAATTAAATTATGATATTTTGCCTCACAAAAACTTGCTTGGCCGTGGGATACAACAAGGAGGAGCCACCATTATTGACTAGTCTTCACTTGTTCAATTCTAAGCTTTCTAAATGAATATCACAAAGTGAATTGCTTATTTGAGCAATTTGCTCTTCCTTCACCGTAGAACCAACAAATTCAAGAAGTCCAAACTTTGTTTAATAGCTTGTTTCCTATTGGTCCTTAAATAGTCAAGCCATTATTCTCGACCAATTTCTATTGGTTGAATATTTACTAACTTGATTTCTATTAGTTGCTATTTTTTTGTTGACCAATTCTCATTGGTTCATTTCAAAGAGACTAATTTTCTATTGGTGCACACCAAATATTTTTTTTTAGTATACTTTAATTAATGAACAATAATTACTGTTTACAAAGTCAATGTCTATTGTCCAATGGATAATAAAATATACCTAGATTTTTCTCTTGTTCTAGCTGGGTAGCAACTATTGTTGATCATTTTCTACTGATTGCCCTTGATGAGTCACAGAGCAAGTCATCAAAGAGAAGTTTCTAGAACATGTGACTCACTACAATGAGTCAGCATGATGAGTCAACATAGATATTTCTAGAATAGCTGAGTCAGTATGGTGAGTCGTCGGGGAACTTTCTGGAACGTGTGACTCACTACGGCAAGTCACAGGGTGAGTCAGCGTTTCTACAACCTACCAGAATGTGGCGAGTCACTGCTTCTGGAACATGGCGAGTCACCGCTTCTGGAAGCTTCCTGAATATGCTGAGTGACAAGTGTTGAGGTGTCGCACCATGTGTCAAGTTCCTATTGGTCCTTCGCGATGAGTCACAGCCACCAACTTTGACCGGCTCCTTATTGGTCCACGTGTAAAGTGCTTGATGACTAGGTGCATGACGTTGCGTTTTCTAGAGTCTTCTAGAACAGTTTGGAACATATGAGTCACTAGGTTAGTCACCTAGGTGAGTCATCAAACGATGAGTCATCGTTTAGAACATTCTAGAGTGGGTGACTAGGCTTTTGTCTAGAATCATCTACTAGATATTTTTCAAGAAAGATATTATCCAATGGATAATAAAACATATCCTGATTTTATTTGTTAGATAAAATTGTATGGAAACAAAATGTCAAAAATTGTTTCCGGTTTCGGGTTTAGTAAGATCCTCCGGCTCCGAATCAACAGTACAAAACTTTCTAGCTAATAATTTTTTTTTATTTTTCCGGGCTCACCTCAGGCCCACACACAGCCCAAAATATCAGAAATATATTAAATATTCAAAATATGTCAAAAATATAATATAATATTCAAATATCTTAAAATATCTTAAAATATCTCAAAATCTAAAATATAATAAAATATTCAAAATATCTTAAAATATCTAAAATATATTAAAATATTCAAAATATCTGAAATATCACAAAAATTCACAAAAATCATAATAATTGTAAAACTCATGAAAATCAAATCAGATTAGTAAAAATAATTAAGGATTGAGAGAAAGAAATAAAATACGAAGGCTTATATGCACAACCCAAAAATGATATTAAAATAATCAAAAACGTAAAAACTCTCAAAAATTCCTAAAAATCATAAAATTCATAGAAGTCGAGTCGAATTACTCAAAATAATTTTGAATCGACCAAAACAAATAAAATACGAATTCTTGGAGTGTTACAACACTCCCCTCCTAAAAAGAATTTCGCCTCCGAAATTCGTAGTAGTGTCAAAACAATCATGGATACTGCTCCTTCATATCATCTTTCAGTTCTCACGTTGCATCACCACTTACGTCATTCCAGATTACTTCAACCAACGAAAACTCCTCGCCTCGTGTTCAACTGCTCCTTTAAAATGTGGAGAACCACTCTGAGATGTTTAGCATGTTCCTCATGATTTTGAGAATAGATCAGAATGTCGTTAATAAAGATAATGACAATTCAGTCTAGACAAGGATGAAAAAACTATCCACATAACCTATAAATATTGTGGGAGCATTCGCCACTCTGAACAACATCACTTGAAATTTTTCCTGCCTTTGTACCGCTTCACTCTTCTGCCTTTACTTTTAACAGGAAGTGCCTCACAAATCAAGTTTTTTTTTTCAATAGTACTGTATTCTAATACTATGACATGAATTAGACAAGGAACATCCTCTCTTGCAATGCAATATATAAAAAAGGACATTATAAAGGTTAGAAAGAAAAGATAGTGAAACTATCCGATATGTTACCGGCATATCCAACAAGAAATTTGATATTGTCCGATTTTAAGAATGAGTTTTTCGGGGCACCAAAATTTTGCTAAAACAATCTATAGGATATTATTAAAGATAACCAATCCATTTATAAGATCAATTCTATCTCGTGAAAGAGGTAGACAGTTTAGATTAACAGAAAAGATTGTTTAAGGAACTGGATAGTAACAATGGGTTTGGAAATGAAAGTAGAAACAGATAAATCAAAAGGTAACAAAGATACTAATAGCTCTAATCAACCCACACAGTTAATTGGTCATAAAAGAATGGGCTAAAACCAAAAATGTGTTCTTCGCAATTGCGACACATGAATGATATCATGAAGGCATAGAAAGAAAAGATGGTAGAGTCATCCATACCACTGGACCTATCCAATAGAGAAATTGATATGGTCCAATGAATTTAGAAGTGAGCTGTTTAAGTTGAATAATTCGACCGACAAGTCTAACAGAACATAGATGGTCGAAAAATGCCCAATCCATATTTTTAGATCGCGTCTGCTTTTGAAAAAGAGGTATACCAATTGAATCAACAGAAAAGATTCAATTATTTAACAGACTTAGGATGGTTTAAGTAACTCAAGTCCTCAACCACATGTTTTAGCAATAGAAGTAGAAACAACCAGGTCAAGAGATAATGAAGACATAGATAACTCTAATTGACCCACACAATTATATGCCATAAAGAAATGGGTTACCCTCAGAATTATACAGTATAGTTAAAGGATCACCTTTTGTGACACAACCTTCTTTATTTAGGTTTTCAATCTAAGATGCTTTTGGTTCACTTGAAGAATCGACGCTCCATTCTACTTAAGATGTTGAAGCACGTTCATTACTAACAGATGACTTCGTCTTTAGTGGAATACACTTTTCAGCAAAATATCTGGGCATCTTACACTTGAAACAGATGATTCCTTTGATTGTACAGTCCCTTGCTAGATGATCTTTCCCACACTTCCAATATTTTGGTACAGATGTCACGGTTTAACCAAACCTACTACCACTAACTCTTCCTCCACGAAATTGATGTTGTTGTTGATTTCCCGATGATCATGAATACACTTTCCACTGGAATCGCTTGCCTTACGATTTTTCCTCCTTCGGAACCAATATGGTCCAACATTACGAAATATCGTATTCTAAGATTTATTCTGACTTGCTCCGATTCTAAATCTAGGCTACCGTTTCCTGTTGCTGAGTAATCCTTTGGCCTTGCTATACCGTTCCTTCAACTGTTCTTTGCACCACTTCCATAGCGGCAGTCATATCGCCGCTATCACATCCTGCTTCCACATGCGTACTGATAATCATATATTTTATACATTAATAAACCTTCATTTTTAGTTATTTACACTCTTCATGTACTTAATTGATTAAGTCTAGTAATGTTTTGTAAGATTGGATTCAAATTGGACTTAATTGATTTTTTCAGCATTATTTGGGTCTTACACTGTTTCTGTATTTTAGTCATATCTTGAGTTCTAGATGTCTAAAAATTATGAATTTTACCTTGTAGGAAAGCTGAGAGAAAGCTCTACAACTTTCATGCAGAGCTACAGGTAAAATATGCACATCTAGAAGAGCTAAATGGGCTTGGAAGATAGAACACAAGTTTTGTGTCTGAAACCTGAATAGTGTACAGTAATTAGAGCATAACTCAGGCTGTAAGAATTATCTTGGGCTGAATTTTGGACATTTGAAAGTTAAGACCCAGATCTACAACTTTCATGAAGAACACAAGAGCTAATTCGGACAGCTTGGAGGTGATATTAGGTTTGGAAGTCAAAATTGAGATGCTGAAATTAGGCCTGAATAGTCTACAGTAATTGGGTCATATCTCGGGCTGTAAGAATTATCTTAGGCTGAAATTTGGACTTCTGAAAGTTAAGATCCATATCTACAACTTTCATGAAAATGACTTTTCTATTTGATGACAGAATCCATGACTTAAGCAATGAATGATTTCGGAGACAAGAAATCTCAATGATTTTTCACTCTTATCCTCACCATTTGGCATTTTCCACTCATTCATCCACTCATCCACCTACTCTTAATCAGCCCCTTTGTCATTTTGTATCCATAATCCTCTATAAAAGGCACCATTGGCTGACCATTGGGGGCACTTGGTGTTAGGCTTAGTTTTTATAAGTTATGATTATGCTTGTTTCTTGTTTTACTTTGTTATAATTTTCTCTTGTTCTAAAGTGAAGCTATGTTCATCTTTCTCTTCTTCTCTCTTTCTTTCTTCTTATCTATGAGTAACTAAATCTCCATCTTGCTTGGGTGAAAGAGTGAAGCTCTTGGTAATGAAATAAAGTTAGATTCTTCTATTTCTTGTGCTTAAATGATATATTATCAAATGGACATTATATGTGTTGTATTTTGTTTTTAATCAATTTAGAAACCTTCTTTGTATAATGGAGATCTTGATTTATTGTAGACAATAGGATTGGCACAGAGAATGCTTGAACTCATTTACAAATGTTGGTAGATAATTAAAGGAATCATAATATGATTGCATATATAATTGAACTTTGAATGTTATTTCTTCCTATTGGAGCCTCCGTTGTGTGTGGATTTCAATTGAGTTAGAAAGAGAAATAATCTTACCTTTAATTTATTACCAAGAGTGGATCTCCTAACCCAAGCAAGCCCTTAAATTCATTTGTGAACTTGTTTTATTACTTTTGGTGTTATGACAAATCCTTTTCTTACCTCAATTAATTTTTCTTCATCAATTCCCTGTGGATCGACCTCGGACTCCCGAGAAATTTATTACTTGAGACAACCTGCACTTGGGCTTGCATCCTTAAATCCTGCAGTTAAGTTTTTGGCGCCGTTGCCGGGGACTTGATTTGAAGTTTTAATTTATTGAGGTTTGTTTTCTTT
This sequence comes from Ormosia emarginata, assembly GCA_029884605.1. Lineage (NCBI taxonomy): Eukaryota > Viridiplantae > Streptophyta > Magnoliopsida > Fabales > Fabaceae > Ormosia > Ormosia emarginata. The sequence continues at coordinate 75,281,600 of JAQQTP010000088.1, forward strand.
AATAAAATCTATTCTCTCTTCTCCCTCACCGAAGCAAAAGATCGGCTTGCCGATCCTTCGGTTTCTTTACTAACTCTCTAACTTACTAACTATCTAACTTACTAACCTACTAACTTGCTAACACACTAACTTTCTAACTTTTATATTTATGTCATTTATTTTCTGTTTACTAACTTTTTATTTATGTTATTTATTTTTCGCTTACTAACTTTTTATTTTATGCACTCTAACTTTTAATTTACGTCATTTATTTTCTCGCTCTTTATTTTATGCACTTTCTAACTTACTAATTATTAACTCTCTAATTATCTAACTTTTTACTTTATTAGTTATCCAACTTTTTACTTGTTAATATTTATTAGGTGGTTGGTTTATACCACATCCTTGTTAATATTTAATGGTGGGTTACACCGCCAGCTTGTACATTATTTTTGTTTATTTATTTTAAGTTATTTATGTATTTATGCTTAATTAGTATCGTGATTTAAATTTTGGTCATGTAGTCAAAATTAATCCTGGTACTTTATATATTGATTTGTTTGAATCACAATCACACACAATTGACACAATAGCTGACAATGAAAGTGTACATGATGAACCTGAAAATCAACCGTTGCGAACCATGCGTGAATATTTGCAACTATCTCGAAATTCTAGTCCATCATGTTTTATCTTTCCACTCAATGCCAACAATTTTAGATTTAAGCCAGGTATGATTTCTTTACTTCCTAATTTTCATGGTTTAGAATCTGAAAGTCCATATTTACATCTGAAAGAATTTAAGGAAGTATGTATTACCTTAAATGATCAAAATTGCATTGAAGAGATTGTTAAGCTTAAATTGTTTCCTTTTTCTTTAAAAGATAAAGCAAAATCTTGGCTTAACACTTTGAAACCAAGATCAATTGGCACATGGCAAGAAATGCAAGGTGAGTTCTTGAATAAATTTTTTCCAACACATAAAACCAATGCTATGAAAAGACAAATCCAAAATTTTTTCCAAAATTCAAATGAAGCATATTTTCAATGTTGGGAACGATTTAAAGATTTGTTAAATTCTTGCCCACATCATGGTTTTGAAAAATGGCGCACTATAAGCTTCTTTTATAAAGGTTTAACTCCTGAAACTAAATAATTTGTGGAAACAATGTGCAATGGTGAGTTTCTTGATAAAGAACCTGATGAAGCTTTAGGCTATTTGAACCAATTGGCTGAAAATTCTCAATCTTGGCATAGTACTAACACTTCTGAAAATTCAATTAGATCTAATCTTGCAAGTGCTAATAAAGGAAAATATCACCTTAGTCAAGAGGAAGATCTAAATGTTAGGTTTGCCAGTTTGGCTAGAAAGGTTGAAGCCATGGAATTAAGAAAAGCAAAAGAAATCAAATCTGTGCAAAATGAAGAAATTTGTGGCATTTGTGATGATTTAGGACACTCAACACATGAATGTCCCAATATTTCTGTTTTTAAAGAAGTTGTACATAAGCAAGTAAATGCAATGAATAATTTTAAAAAGCCATTTACTTCTTCTTTTTTAGATACATACAATCCGGGATGGAGAAATCACCCAACTTCAGCTGGAGGAATAATAATCAGTCACAATTCGTGCAATCACCACCTCCTCAGGCACAACAAGACTCTCAAAATTCTCAAGGATATGCACCTTATGTCCCACCATATATGAAAAATCTTGAAAAAACATTGTATGCATTCATAGAAAAGCAAGAAGCCATTAATAAACAAAACAACCAAACCATGAATGACATAAAAGACACTCTTGCTAAACTTTCTTCTGCACTCACCATTCACAAAAAAGGAAAATTTCTTTCTCAACCTCAACCAAATCCTAAAGGTCAGTACAGTCTAAATGAGAGGAGTTTAGAAAACTAACAAATGGACTAAGTCAAGTCAGTGATAACTCTTAGGAGTGGAAAAGTTGTTGAAAAACAAATTCCTGAACCCTGTGAGAAAGAAGATGAACCAATTCCCCAAGAAAATGAAGAAGCTGACCAAAAGGCGACCAAACTCTCACCTTCACCCCCATTTCCTCAAGCATTGAATAACCCAAAGAAATTGGACCACCGCACTGAAATTTTTGAAATTTTGAAACAAGTGAAGATCAATATTCCTCTGTTAGATGCTATCAAACAAATTCCTTCTTATGCCAAATATTTGAAGGACTTGTGCACTGTTAAAAGGAAACTAAATGTGAAAAAGAAAGCATTTTTGGCTGAACAGGTAAGCTCCATTCTTCAGAATAATAATGCGTTGAAATATAAAGACCATGGTTGTCCTACAGTTTCATGCATTATTGGAGAACATAAAATTGAAAAAGCTTTACTTGATCTTGGTGCTAGTGTCAATTTGCTTCCATATTCAGTTTATCAGCAACTCAACTTAGGTGAGTTAAAACCAACTTCTGTAACTCTTCTACTTGCAGATAGATCAATTAAAATTCTAAGAGGAATAGTGGAAGATGTGTTAGTTCAAGTTGATAAATTCATATATCCTGTGGATTTTATTGTCTTGGATACTGAACCTATGGTTGATAGTTACAAGTCAATTCCTATTATTTTAGGCCGTCCATTTTTAGCAACATCTAATGCTTTGATAAATTGCAGAAATGGAGTGGTGAAGCTAACATTTGGAAACATGACACTGGAGCTCAATGTTTTTAACATGTGCAAGCAACCACAGGAAGTCCTTAATGAAAAGGAGGAAATTGAAGGAATTGAAGGCATTATAGATGATCATCTTCAAACAAAGAGTTCTTCTGACCCATTAGAAATTTGTTTAGTCAATTCATTGGATTCAGGCATGCAATTAGAAGATGATATCTTTGAAATATGTTCTTTGCTTAATTGTACACAGGCAATGGAGCACAAGGAATGGAAGCTAAGATTTGAAGAGCTAAAACCCATGAATGATAATGCCCATGAAGAAGTACCCACACTGGAACTAAAGCCATTACTTGCTGGGTTGAAGTACATATTTTTGGGTGAAAAGCAAAACTTTCCAGTGGTAATTTCCTTGTCTCTTACTGAAGAACAAGAAGGTATGTTAACAGAAGTACTTAAAAGGCATAAAAGTGCAATTGGATGGACATTAAAGGACATAAAATGCATTAATCCATTAATTTGTACACATAGAATACATTTAGAGGATAATGCTAAAACTTCTCAACAACCTCAAAGAAGATTAAATCCACACATGAAAGAGGTAGTTAGAGCTGAAGTCCTTAAATTGCTTGATGTTGGAATTGTCAATCCTATCTCTGATAGTCAATGGGTAAGCCCTACACAAGTTGTGCCTAAGAAATTTGGAATAACAGTGGTTGAAAATGATAAGGGTGAATTAATACCTACGCGAGTCTCATCTAGTTGGCGTATGTGTATTGATTTTAGAAAATTAAATGCTGTTACTAGGAAAGATCATTTTCCCATGCGTTTCTTGATCAAATTCTGGAAAGGGTAGCAGGACATCCATACTACTGTTGTCTTGATGGTTTTTCAAGTTATAATCAAATACCAATTGCATTGGAAGATCAAGAAAAGACCACTTTTACATGTCCCTTTGGTACTTTTGCATATAGAAGAATGCCTTTTGGCCTTTGTAATGCTCCGGCAACATTTCAAAGATGCATGTTAAGCATTTTTAGTGACATGATTGAGCATTATTTAGAGGTTTTCATGGATGATCTGACAGTTTTTGAAAATTCTTTTGAAAATTGTCTTGATAATTTAGAAAAAGTTCTTAAAAGATGTGAAGAAAAAGGATTTGTGTTAAATTAGGAAAAATGTCATTACATGGTTACCTCAGGAATAGTGTTAGGTCATGTGATATCTTCTAAAGGAATTGAAGTTGATAAGGCCAAAGTTGAATTAATTGCTCATTTGCCTTCCCCAAAAACAGTCAGAGAAGTTCATTCCTTTTTAGGATATGCAGGATTTTACAAAAGATTCATTAAAGACTTTAGTGTTATATCTAGACCATTATGTAATCTTCTGTTGAAAGATGCACCATTTGATTAGACTTAAGAATGTCAAAAATCTTTTGAAAAATTAATTGGTCTTCTGACATCTGCTCCTATCATGCAATCTCCTGACTGGTCTTTGCCTTTTGAGTTGATGTGTGATGCTAGTGATTTTGCTGTGGGCGTTGTTTTAGGCCAAAGAAAGGAAGGTAAGCCTCATGTGATTTGTTACACAAGTAGAACTTTAAACAATGCACAAATGAATTACACCACTACTGAAAAAGAACTACTTATTGTAATTTTTGTACTGGACAAATTTTGATCTTACTTAATTGGTTCTTCTATTATGATTTTCACCGATCATTCTGCTATTAGATATTTGATGTCTTAGCAGGATGCCAAACCAAGATTGATACGGTGGATCTTGTTGCTTCAAGAATTCAACATCACAATAAAGATAAGAAAGGAGCCGAAAATGTTGTCGCTGATTATTTGTCCACACTTACAATAGGCTCACCTTTTGATAGCACACCTATCAATGATTCTTTTCCTAATGAATTTTTATTTTCTATCAATTCCATGCCTTGGTTTGCTAACATAGTCAACTTTCTTGTAACAGGAAAGATGCCGCCTCAATGGATGCACCAAGATAGAAGGAAATTTTTGACAGAGGTGAAAAATTTTTATTGGGATGACTCATACTTGTTCAAATATTGTGCTGATCAAATCTTTCGGAGATGTGTGCCCGACAGTGAGGTAGGTAGTGTCATTAAATTTTGTCACTCAGAAGCATGTGGAGGTCACTTTTCTTCAAAGAAAACAGCTGTAAAAATCTTGCAGTGTGGATTTTATTGGCCCACTTTATTTAAGGACTGCTATACTTTTTGCAAAAGTTGTGAAAATTGTCAAAAAATGGGCTCAATTTCAAAAAGAAACATGATGCCTCTGAACCCCATCCTTGTCATTGAAATTTTTGATTGTTAGGGAATTGATTTCATGGGTCCATTTCCATCTTCATTTGGATTCGTGTATATTTTGGTTGCAGTTGATTATGTCTCAAAATGGATTGAGGTGATTCCATGCCGACACAATGATCATAAAACTGTTCTCAAATTTTTAAAAGAAAATATCTTGTGTCGATTTGAAATCCCTCGAGCTATCATAAGTGATGGGGGAACACATTTTTGCAATAAACCATTTGAATCTTTAATGAAGAAATATGAAATTACACACAAAATTGCCACCCCTTATCACCCTCAGATAAGTGGACAAGTTGAATTAGCAAATAGGGAGATTAAACAAATTTTGGAAAAAATAGTTAACCCAAATCGTAAAGATTGGTCTTTAAGACTAAACGATACACGTTGGGCTTACCGTACTGCTTTCAAAACATCTTTGGGCATGTCACCCTATCGGTTAGTCTATGAAAAACCTTGTCACCTGCCTGTAGAATTGGAACATAAAGCATTTTGGGCCATTAAAGCTTTCAATCTAAATCTTGATGATGCTTGCAAGATCCACAAATTGCAATTAAATGAACTTGAGGAATTGAGAAATGATGCATATAAGAACTCAAAGATTTATAAAGCCAGAACAAAAGCTTTTCATGACAAGACAATTTTGAGAAAATCTTTTGAAATTGGTTAAAAAGTTCTGCTTTATAATTCTCGCCTGCACCTATTCCCTGGAAAATTGAGATTTAGGTGGAGTGGTCCTTTTGTCGTCAAACACGTGTATCCTCATGGGGCCGTAGATATTGAGAATCATAAGAATGGTAATGTATTTAAAGTCAATGGACAAAGGCTCAAACCATTTCTGGAAAATTAAGTTAATAAGTTCCTTGTGTTGCCGGTTAAGTGGCAGATACGGTACTTCGTGACTCTCAAGTCGGTTTGTTTTTCAGTTTCCTAAAATAACTGAATCCTTCTTCTCCTTTAAAATGGATGTCATTCTTTCAAACCTGAGAAAATATTTTCCTTCTCTCCCTCAAAATGCTCTGAAAAAAATATACAAAGTTCGATGTGAAAGATTGAGATTGTTAATGCACAAAGGTATGCCAGAAGATGTACATTGGATAATTGAAGCAAAGGTCCGACTAGCAGGTGAGTCTTCAATTTTATTTGACATATACATGCCAGGTCTTGGAAGAAGTTCGTATTCTAAAAAGAGAAGAGGAAAAAGGTTACAAGTCTGTTACAAATGTGGATGATGGAATTGTAACAAGCGATGTCGTACTTTGGGGATGGTTTCCGCAAACAGAGAAGATAAAATTTTCTTCATTAAGAATGGATTGAGTAAGGAGTCATTAGATGATATCTTATTGACTCTTGAGATGTATTCTTGTAGATTGGTGCATCGTGAAATTCTTAATTTGTGGAATCTCTTCAAGGATGAAGAAAAACGCTACAGTCTTGGGAATCTGACTTTAAAAGACCATGTTTTCCAATTTATAAGAAAATTGGATGGGAAGCTTATCCTCGACTCATAGAAGGCGTTTAAGCCGTTATTAGAAGTTAAACCAGAGGCAGATGTGAGCCATATCCACAACAACATGTATATATCATCTTCTTCTTCATTTCATCTTCCAAAAACAAAAAGAAAAGAAAAAAATTAAAAAAAAAGAAAAAAAATGTTTGAACAAGGGCGATCCGGAAGGAGTACTGTGACTTTAATTAGTTGTGGAGCCCCAGCCTTTGGCTGACCCGTCATTGACTCAGGTGGACCTTTGCACGTTGGTCCTTAAAAAAGTTCATGTACCATGCTCTGTAGAGAGCCGCACTCCATAACCCAATGTTTACCATCTAGGCACTGTGGAGTTGATGGACAGGCAGAAGCGTCCCACTCTGGTTATTAGTGAAAAGTAACCCGCGGCTGCCAAATCGTATGAGACATCTAAGCTTGATCCTCTCTTTTATTAGAAGGGGCTCTCAGCGCCCTGGGATGGGATGTTTTGGATCTTGGATATTACGGGTTTTAGATTTTAGCATCTTTGTTGATGTTACGAGCCCAAGTGTGAGCGCTCCAGGTTCCAGACCCAGGATGGAAACCCACGATGGTTTCTTCTTTCTCCTTTTTTCGAATAAACGGATGTGAGTATCTACTGCACTGGTGACACGCAGTATAAAGATATGCCACCACTGCACTCATGACGCGCAGTATAAAGATACGTCATGAAAGCTGTACATACAGGTATGTCATCATTTGCTATTATATTTCTTTGATCTTTGCATGATTTTACTGTATTTTGGTTTTGGATAGATGATCCTTTGAGCAGGGTCCTTCAGGAGTTTCTAGACTTCTTTACCCTGATGGTTTTCTTGAAGTCAAAAAAACAAAAAAAAAATAAAAAAAGCAAAAAAAAAAAGATTTTGTGTTCCTTAATTTTAAACTTTTCTAACAACAGCCAACCTACCCTTATAGGTACAATTATTACCCTTTCTGTTCTTTTTCCTATTTAAACACTTCATTTTCTCCACTTTCCTCTAACTCAGAATCATTTAAAGGAAAGGTGAGAATAGAAATGGAAGGTGTTTCTGTTTGTCAACTTAAAAATATCTGTATATTTTGTGGATCTAAGTATGGGAAGGGTTTAGAGTTTGTAAACGCAGCTACCACTCTTGGTCGATCACTTGCTGCGAGGAATATTCATCTTGTATATGGGGGAGGTTGCCGTGGCTTAATGGGGGCTGTATCACTTGCTGCATATATAGGAGGCAGTCAGGTTTTAGGTGTCATTCCTGAATCTTTAGCTCAACAGAACATCACTAGAAAGAAAATTGGAGAGGAACTTAAGGTGATTTTGGTACCTTGGAAGAAGTTTTTCAAATTGTTTCTTGGGCCCAACTGAACATCCACCATAAACCTATAGGTTTGTTGAATATAAATAATTTCTTTAATATTTTGTTAATCTTTCTTGACCATGTTGTGGAACAGAAATTAATCACACCTTCGGCAAAAGAACTTCTTATCTTTGCTTCCACTATTGATGAGTTGATTGATAAATTACAAGCTTTTGTTCATAAACCTGACCCAGCAATAGCTCAGATAGATTGGTCAGTAGGAAGCAGTGAGGGAAACAGGATAAAAAAGGAGCCAGATTTGACACTTCGTTTATAGTTTTTCTTTTGATTTTATTTATCGTACTTTCTTTTTGTTTAAATTTGTGTCAGATTTCTCCAATAGGTAATATCGTTTATCCTTTACTCATCTATATTTTAACATTGAGGATAATGTTGTGATCTAGTTGGGGGGAAGGATAGTTGACTACCAATTTTTTTTTCTTTTTTTTTTGGGAAGTATGATATGATTGTCATGGACTTACTAAACCAATGAATGATGGCAGAGTAAGGAGTAAATTTACTTTTGAGACGCATCTAAATTGGGAAGCATGTTTAGTGATATGACTATCAGAAACCTATTCGTAGTGAAACCAATTAAGAATGGCAGAGTAAGGAGTAAATTTTGGAAACAATTTATTACTCTTGAGACGTATCTTAGTTGAGGAAATAATTATTTTGTGTAGAAGTAGCAAATGGATTCTTGGATCTTAGCATAAATTGTCTTTTTTCTTAAAAATCACAATCTTGGATATGAATGTTGATATGATGAATTAAGAATGATAGAAATATGTCTTATGAGATTTTGAGCCTATTGATGAATGGATTGAATATCTGTACCATTATCTTCTTTCTTGTGTGATTTTCACTCATGGAATTGTTAGTCTAGAACGTGCTTTGATTCTTTTTAAGGCTACATTTTCACATGCATACATTAATATGATTGAGGCATTTTGAAATAGCTACTTTGACCAAATAGCCATCCTTGTATATTTTTCATTGTATAACCCCTTTGAACTTATTTGACCATTCCTTGTTTTTAGCTCATTTCATCCTTCAAAAAAGAAAAAGAAAAAAAGACCACCATTGCAATTAAAGGATTATCAGAGTCTAGAATAAAGGTGGATGCTTGGAAAGAACAGGAAGAAAAGAAAAATATTCAAGTCTAACAATGAATTCAATTCACTAATTTGGGATTGATCTTCAACAAAACATTAGTCAAATATTGGTGATTGTCCTTTATGATGAATGTTCTCAAACATTTTCTCCACTCTAACTAATGCTCTTTTATTCTCTTTGGTATTTATCTTTTCATATCCATATTATCTCATCTCCTTTACCATGACCCCATTACAACCTTGAATAAAGTCCTCTTGATTTTTGTATGCATGTGTTTTGAGTAGCGGAGAAGTAGAAGATAAGCTGGTAGTGCAATTGTTCATGGGTTGAATAGAGTGAAATACTTACCTTTTAAACACTTGAGAGATTGAGAGTGCATTCTATTAGGATCTATCATTCTTGATTCATTCTTTTCAACTGAAGTTTCCTTGCTTGTTGGTTTGAGATGTGAAGAAATGTTACCTCATTAATGCTTTGATCCCTTGAATTTCTTGTTGCTCTTCTTGCTTCATCAAGTCTTTTAGAGTTTTTAGCTTTTGAGTCTGTCTCATTTTTTTTTGTCTCCTAACTTTGGTCTTATGTGTTTTGCCCAGGAATGCAAAAAGCTTAGTGTGGGGGAATTTGATAATCATATATGTTATATATTAATAAACCCTCATTTTTAGTTATTTACACTCTTCATGTACTTAATTGATTAAGCCTGGTTATGTTTTGTAAGATTGGACTCAAATTGGACTTAATTAATTTTTTCAGTATTATTTGGGTCTTACACTATTTCTATATTTTAGTCATATCTTGAGTTCTAGATGTCTAAAAATTATGAATTTTACCTTGTAGGAAAGCTGAGAGAAAGCTCTACAACTTTCATGAGTGCTCCAGGTAAAATATGGACATCTAGAACAGCTAAATGGGTTTGGAAGATAGAACACGAGTTTTGTATCTGAAACCTGAATAGTGTACAGTAATCAGAGCATAACTCAGGCTGTAAGAATTATATTGGGCTGAAATTTGGATATTTGAAAGTTAAGACCCATATCTACAACTTTCATGAAGAACACGAGAGCTAATTCGGACAGTTTGGAGGTGATATTGGGTCTGGAAGTCAAAATAGAGGTGCTGAAACTGGGCCTGAATAGTCTGCAGTAATTAGGTCATATCTCGGGCTGTAAGAATTATCTTAGGCTGAAATTTGGACATCTGAAAGTTAAGATCCATATCTACAACTTTCATGAAAATGACTTTTCTATTTGATGAAGGAATCCATGACTTAAGCAATGAATGATTTCGGAGACAAGAAATCTCAATGATTTTTCACTCTTATCCTCACCATTTGGCCTTTTCCACTCATTCATCCACTCATCCACCTACTCTTAATCAGCCCCTTTGTCATTTTGTATCCCTAATCCTCTATAAAAGGCACCATTGGCTGACCATTGGAGGCACTTGGTGTTAGGCTTAGTTTTTACAAGTTATGGTTATGCTTGTTTCTTGTTTTACTTTGTTGTAATTTTCTTTTGTTTTAAAGTGAAGCTATGTTCATCTTTCTCTTCTTCTCTCTTTCTTTCTTCTTATCTATGAGTAACTAAATCTTCATCTTGCTTGGGTGAAAGAGTGAGGCTCTTGGTAATGAAATAAGGTTAGATTATTCTATTTCTTGTGCTTAAATGATATATTATCAAATAGATATTATATGTGTTGTATTTTGTTTCCAATCAATTTAGAAACCTTCTTTGTATAATGGAGATCTTGATTTATTGTAGACAATAGGATTGGCACAGTGAATGCTTGAACTCATTTACAAATATTGGTAGATAATTAAAGGAATCATAATATGATTGCATATATAATTGAACTTTGAATGTTATATTTTCTGATTGGAACCTCCGTTGTGTGTGGATTTCAATTGAGTTACAAAGAGAAATAATCTTACCTTTAATTTATTACCAAGAGTGGATCTCCTAACCCAAGCAAGCCCTTAAATTCATTTGTGAACTTGTTTTATTACTTTTGGTGTTGTGACAAATCCTTTTCATACCTCAATTAATTTTTCTTCATCAATTCCCTGTGGATCGACCTCGGACTCCCGAGAAATTTATTATTTGAGACAACCTGCACTTGGGTTTGCATCCTTAAATCCCCCAGTCATGTACGTCTACCACGAGCCATAGCCTTTCTTCAAAGACAGACGAACCAAAATACAATGGAAACCAAAGTAACCATTTCAAACAAACACTGTCTCCTTTTGGAGTCCAAGCACAGAGAGTCATACAACACAAATAAGACAGATCTAACCACAAACCCCAAAAGACTCTAACTGTGCTCTGATACCAACTAATGTGACACCCTCCATAGGGCATCACATTTTCGACTAAAAACTTAAAACCTTAAAAAACATTTCACAAAAGATTTGAGTTCTAAAATATGGATTTTAAAATTTCTTTTTACGGAAACATAAACTTACCGAAGTATAAGTAATACAGAAAATAAACTGAAAAGATTATTACACAGCTTTATTTATACCACATAATATCTAATAAAGAAATAAAACATATAACTTACAGACTCAGAGAAACAGTAGCAAAACTCAATGACGGGTACTACTAATAGCACGGTAACAACACTAACGAGAAAAACCCAACATACATGTTCCGTTTCTCCACCAAACTGCATGCTGTTGAAACTGAGAAGATCACTCCTCGATGTCGTCACCGACCACAGAACATTGCCTCTAATAAGTCTAAGAAACTTGCTTCTCCTACTATACAGATTTAAATAATACAAACACAACAAAACAATACAGTAAAGAGGTGAGATCCCCTTTCACCAATACCAGTAGGTAACAAAAAATGATACGAATGACAAAGTCATTCCATACACACAGATATCACAAATATAATCATGTTATCAATTTACAAATAATTCCAATAAACATATATTGTAATAAAATGAACAACAATAATATTACCATAACAGATACAACAATTGATACAATTAACCATATAGTCACATCATGCATAATAACTCACATTAACACACCATACATAATATCTCAACATTGAATATAAATAACCACATAAAGATGCAGACCACATATGCAAATATGCACAGACTCATTCCTACTCCATGGAGGTAGACACAGACATCAGAGAGAATGACCCGTAAAGAACTATAAGTACCTTAGGCTGCCCAACCAAACTATTGCACTGTCTTACGTTGTGTCTATAGCCCACTGTCCAATCATCGTGTAGTAGCACACAGTCCAAACATCGTGTAACTACATGCATTGTACTAAAATAGTCTTTACAAGATCTTGATTAAGTATAGTGCGTGTCGAGATCACTAGTGTGTTGCCAGTTACCACGGCCCAGAGGAGCGACCAACTGTCCCCATGTAGAATACTCCGCACACTAATGCCTCCAAGCCCATACAAAGAAATGAACTATACTACGCTTATCACACCGACAACACGGTGTAATTCGCCTTGTCAATCAAATCACCAATTATCAATCAAATTGGCACAACTCAATGCATGAATAAAAACCATAATTATCAAATTACCCTTAGTCTCAAAATATTCTCATATTTACGCGAATGCCCTCAATGGCAATAATCTCAAATACAGTACGTTCCCACTTGACGTACCATATTTTCACATGTCTAAAATACAGTACTTTCCACCTGACGTACCATATTTTCACATGTCTAGGTCCACCACTTTGGCCCGACAGTAAAATTCGCTGTTCCAATTAATCGCGTAGAAATTTTATCGCGTTTTCACAATCTCGTCGCTTTTAAAAATATTTTTAAATCGCGTAAATATATTTTGCTATTTTTTTAAATCGCGTATTGTTTTTAAATCATTTTCTCCATCGCGTAAGACTTTTAAATCATTTTCTTAATTGTAAAGCTTTAAAATCATTATTTTAAAACCGCGTAAGCTATTTTTAATACTTTTAAACTACATAGAATATTTTCCTTACGTTCAAATTTTATATTGAAACTTTCTTTATTATTAGTCCATTTTTAATTAATTTTGGCGACATTTTATCTAGAAAATTCATTAAGTGATATTTTCTACGTTTCCATCAAAAAATTACTTTTCTTAATCATAACTAATAATTACATCTTGAAAACTTGCTAACGCGTTTCAAAACTCATCGAGTGAACTATACGTTAGTACATTTCAAGTATTTACACAATTGCTTAAATTCACTGATTTAACTTTAAAAATTAAATTACTTTCCATTGTTTATCAAAAATCTATTTAATTATGTTCTCATTAAATTAATTTCATAAATCCACACTTTTAAAATAGTTTTGGATTAAAAACATCATAAGTAGGCATGTTGGCCCAAAATCATTCTATGCATAAAAATCATATTTAATTGTTTCTCATCATTTAATCTCTTATAAAAATTCTTAATCCAATTTATTATCATTAAAATCATTCTCTTTATATTTCTAAATTTATTAAATTGAGTTCCCCTTTATTAAATTACATAATCTACTCTTAGAAAATAATTTAGATCAAAAGTGTCTTAAATTGGCATGTTGGCCGAAATTCACTACGTTTAAATCATTTTTAAATTATCTTCTACTAATTAAGTTTTTGTGAAAATCATTACTAATTAAATTTATTAGTCCTTGCTTTAGAAAATAATAGAGAACATTTTGGTTCTCTTTGGGATAGTGAAAACCATGAACTATATGTGTTCTTTGAAACACTCATGCAATTCTTCAACATATTATTCATGTCCTACAATAACTATCATGCATCTATGAACACATACCATATATTAAAGCAATCATAAAACACATACCATATATTTTAAAGCTATAGACATGCTTGCACACAAAATCAATCACAATGAGGAAAACTTTAAACAATCAAGTGAATGAATCCTTATGGATTCTTCACCACAAACACATCCATTCCTCATCACCAACACATGGCTGATGAGGGTAATCTCCCTCTTACCTCTTGAGGAAACCTCCAAAGTTCCCTGTATGTCCTTCTTGAATAAATCTTTCTACCACCACCAAGAGCTTTTTGAAAATCAAAGAAAACATGCAATATTAATATCTAAGGCTCTAAACTAAAATAATCATGGATTAAAATCATGATTAGAACTTTGAAATGGATAGAAACATGAAGGTTAAAGAACTCCACCTTCAAGGCTTCAAACTTGAGTTTTGAAGAATAAGATAGAAGATGGATGATTCAAGCTTAGGTTTCAACTACAAAGTATCTTGAGATGAAGTAAGGAAGCAAGATATAAGGTAGTTTAGAATTATAGAAGAGTGAATGATGGGGATGGGTGTGGAGGCTGTGAGGTTCAAGAAAATGAGAAGGAAAATTTGTGAGCTTTTGCTAGTTTGATAATTTTGGAGAAAGATGAAGACTTTGATTTAATGAAAACAAGTCTCCTTTTTACTATGCAGGGCCGTAAACCACTTTGAGAGAAAGTGAGAAATATTTTTGTTTTGCTTCTTTGAATGATAGCTTAAAAACTGACCAAATATATTTAAGTAGGTAAATTGGCTTCCATTCAAATGCATAGCCATAAATGCATTAGGAATGGAAATGAATTGAAGTGTAGAAATTGCCTTCCTAAAGGCGTGCATTGCCGTAGAAACACATGAAGAGAAGCCACCAAAATTGACTTTGTCTTACTTTGTTCAATTAATGAAAGATGATAAGAATTAAATTATGATATTTTGCCTCACAAAAACTTGCTGGCCGTGGGATACAACAAGGAGGAGCCACCATTATTGACTAGTCTTCACTTGTTCAATTCTAAGCTTTCTAAATGAATATCACAAAGTGAATTGCTTATTTGAGCAATTTGCTCTGCCTTCACTGTAGAACCAACAAATTCAAGAAATCCAAACTTTATTTAATAGCTTGTTTCCTATTGGTCCTTAAAGAATCAAGCCATTTTGCTTGACCAATTTCTATTGGTTGAATATTTACTAACTTGATTCCTATTGGTTGCTATTTTTTTGTTGACCAATTCTCATTGGTTCATTTCAAAGAGACTAATTTTCTATTGGTGCACACCAAATATTTTTTTTAGTATACTTTAACCAATAAACAATGATTACTGTTTATAAAGTCAGTGTCTATTGTCCAATAGATAATAAAATATACCTAAATTTTTCTCTTGTTCTAACTGGCTAGCAACTATTGTTGATCATTTTTTACTGATTGCCCTTGATGAGTCACAGAGCGAGTCATCAAAGAGAAGTTTCTAGAACATGTGACACACTACGAAGAGTCAGCATGATGAGTCAGCCTAGACATTTCTAGAACAGCTGAGTCAACATGGTGAGTCGTCAGGGAACCTTCTGGAACGTGTGACTCACTGCGGCGAGTCATAGGGTGAGTCAGCGTTTCTACAACCTACCAGAATGTGGCGAGTCACCGCTTCTGGAAGCTTCCTGAATATGCTGAGTCACAAGTGTTGAGGTGTCGCACCATGTGTCAAGTTCCTATTGGTCCTTCGCGATGAGTTACAGCCACCAACTTTGACCGACTCTTTATTGGTCCACGTGTAAAGTGCTTGATGATTAGGTGCGTGATGATGCATTTTCTAGAGTCTTCTAGAACAGTCTGGAACATATGAGTCACTAGGCTAGTCACCTAGGTGAGTCATCAAACGATGAGTCATTGTTTAGAACATTCTAGAGTGGGTGACTAGGCTTATGTCTAGAATCATCCACTAGATATTTTTCAAGAAAGATATTATCCAATGGATAATAAAACATATCCCAATTTTATTTGTCAGATAAAATCGTAGGGAAACAAAATGTCAAAAACAGTTTCCCGTTTCGGGTTTAGTAAGATCCTCCGGCTCCGAATCAACAGTGCAAAACTTTCTAGCTAATAAAAAAATTTTATTTTTCCGGGCCTGCCTCGGGCCCACACATGTAACATCCCGAAAAATATCTGTTTAAGTATAAATGATCATTTTATATTATTCTTGATTGTTAAAAATTTTTCTAGAATTTTTCAGAAACGATGAATATTTTAATATATTTTTTGTTTTTGCGTGCACACTGAGCTGAGAATTGCTTAGGTCAGTGTAACGCTCCGAAAATTAATTATTTCACCATCAATAGTCATTTTCTAATATTTGTGATTTATGTGAATTTTTCTGGAATTTTTCGGAAATGATGAATATTTTAATATATTTCTCGTTTTGCGTAAAATTTGAGCAGAGTTGGGAAAACGACTGTAATGCTTCAAAAATTAGAAAATTATACGACGAATAGTCGTTTTATAATATTTTCAATTTTTGAGAATTTTCTGGGAATTTTCTGGAAATGTCGAATATTTTAGTATATTCTTCGTTTTGCATGCGCGCTAAGCAGAACCGGAGAAACGCGATGTTTCCTCCGCGAACCTTGGACTATGGACATGTCGACGGTGGATATTACTAAACCCGAGACTGGACACAGTTTACGAGATTTCACAATTTTCAATAAATCTTAACAGATAAAATAAATCAATACTGCGAATATATTTAAGTAGGTAAATTGGCTTCCATTCAAATGCATAGCCATAAATGCATTAGGAATGGAAATGAATTGAAGTGTAGAAATTGCCGTACTAAAGGCATGCATTGCCGTAGAAACACATGAAGAGAAGCCACCAAAATTGACTTTGTCTTACTTTGTTCAATTAATGAAAGATGATAAGAATTAAATTATGATATTTTGCCTCACAAAAACTTGCTTGGCCGTGGGATATAACAAGGAGGAGCCACCATCATTGACTAGTCTTCACTTGTTCAATTCTAAGGTTTCTAAATGAATATCACAAAGTGAATTGCTTATTTGAGTAATTTGCTCTTCCTTCACTGTAGAACCAACAAATTCAAGAAGTCCAAACTTTGTTTAATAGCTTGATTCCTATTGGTCCTTAAAGAGTCAAGCCATTATTCTTGATCAATTTCTATTGGTTGAATATTTACTAACTTGATTCCTATTGGTTGCTATTTTTTTGTTGACCAATTCTCATTGGTTCATTTCAAAGAGACTAATTTTCTATTGGTGCACACCAAATATTTTTTTTTAGTATACTTTAACCAATGAATAATAATTACTGTTTATAAAGTCAGTGTCTATTATCCAATGGATAATAAAATATACCTAGATTTTTCTCTTGTTCTAGCTGGGTAGTAACTATTGTTGATCATTTTCTACTGATTACCCTTGATGAGTCACACAGCGAGTCATCAAAGAGAAGTTTCTAGAACATGTGACTCACTAAGATGAGTCAGCATGATGAGTCAGCGTAGATATTTCTAGAACAGCTAAGTCAGCATGGTGAGTCATCAGGGAACCTTCTGGAACGTGTGACTCACTACTGCGAGTCACAGGGTGAGTTAGCGTTTCTACAACCTTCCAGAATGTGGCGAGTCACCGCTTTTGGAACATGGCGAGTCACCACTTCTGGAAGCTTCCTGAATATGCTGAGTCACAGGTGTTGAGGTGTCGCGCCATGTGTCAAGTTCCTATTATTCCTTCGCGATGAGTCACAACCACCAACTTTGATCGGCTCCTGATTGGTCCATGTGTAAAGTGCTTGATGACTAGGCGCGTGACGATGCGTTTTCTAGAGTCTTCTAGAACAGTCTGGAACATATGAGTCACTAGGCTAGTCACCTTGGTGAGTCACCAAACGATGAGTCATCGTCTAGAACATTCTAGAGTGGGTGACTAGGCTTATGTCTAGAATCATCCACTAGATATTTTTCAAGAAAGATATTATCCAGTGGATAATAAAACATATCCTGATTTTATTTGTCAGATAAAATCGTAGGGAAACAAAATGTCAAAAACTGTTTCCGGTTTTAGGTTTAGTAAGATCCCCCGGCTCCGAATCAACAGTACAAAACTTTCTAGCTAATAAAATTTTTTTATTTTTCCGAGCCCGCCTCGGGCCCACACACAACCCAAAATATCATAAATATGTTAAATATTCAAAATATATCAAAATATCAAAAATATAATATAATATTCAAATATCTCAAAATATCTTAAAATATCTTAAAATATCTCAAAATATCTAAAATATAATAAAATATTCAAAATATCTTAAAATATCTAAAATATATTAAAATATTCAAAATATCTTAAATATCACAAAAATTCACAAAAATCATAATAATTGTAAAACTCATTAAAATCAAATCAGATTAGTAAAAATAATTAAGAATTAAAAGAAAGAAATAAAATACGAAGGCTTATCTGCATAGCCCAAAAATAATATTAAAATAATCAAAAACGTAAAAACTCCTAAAAATTCCTAAAAATCACAAAAATCATAAAATTCACAGAAGTTGAGTCAGATTACTCAAAATAATTTTGAATCGACCAAAACAAATAAAATACGAATTCTTAGGGTGTTACAGAGGACCAAGAAAAGCTTCACACATGGCGTGACACCTCAACACTTATGACTCAGCTTGTTCTGGAAGCTTGTAGAAGTGCTGACTCACCATGTGACTCGCCGCAGTGAGTCACACATTCCAGAAGGTTCTGTTGGTGACTCAGCTAGTGACTCAGCGCTATAACTCATCATGCTGACTCATCTGTTCTAGAAACTTCTCTTTGATGACTCGCTCTATGACTTTTCAAGAGTAATCAGTAGAAAAATGATCAACAAGAGTTGCTGCCTAACTAGAACAAGAGAAAAATCTAGGTATATTTTATTATCCATTGGACAATAGACACTGACTTTATAAGTAGTAATTATTGTTCATTACTTAAAGTATACTAAAAAATATATTGGAAGCGAATCATGACAAGCTTTATGGCTAGCTAATAGGATTCAAGAGCTTCAATGTGTGGTTTAAAATGGTCAAGCAAAGTGGCCACCTCCTTGAAGAGCAACTCACGGCCAAGCAATTTTGGAGGATAAGGAATTTACACTTTAATGTATTTGGTCTTGCTTTAATCCAACATTCACTCAAACAAGCAAATCTATATCTCACCTTTTCTCTCTTGGTCTTCGATGGTCATAACACTCAAATAGGAGACAATATTCATCTATTCAATTCACTTACTCTCTTACACTTCAATTTCTCCAAAGAACCAAGAACAAGCAACAAAAACTCTCTCCTTCTCCATTTTCTCTAATTTCGGCCAAGCACCAAAGATCCACTCTCTAAACTTCTATCATTCATACCAATATCATTTCTTGAATCCTTTCATTAATCCAAGACACTTTCATGTTAGGAATTTCTCAAGATTCATTCATCCTCATCTTTCCATCAAGCAAAGAATACAAAAACTTTTACCTTTCTCTCTCACAAAGCTCACAACCAAACCACCTTCCACCACCCTCCACTCTTCTATAATTTCAAACAACCTTACATCTAGTATCCTTACATCATCCTAAGATACGTTGTAGTTGAAGCTTTGATCAAAATCATTCATCTCCAAGGAGTTCTCTCTAAGCCTAAGTTCTAAGGTTCTAAGATGAAGTTCAAGGGATTTTCAGCATTGATTTTATGTTCTTCTTCTAAATCATGTTTTGATCCATGGTTTTCTTATTCAAGCCTTAGATGTTAATTATGTGTGTTTACTTCGATTTTTAAAAAGTTCTTGGTGGAGAAAAGTGGATTCAAGAAGGACATACAAGCAGCTTTGGTGGATTATCCAAGGTAAGAGGGAGATTACCCTCATCAACCATGTGTTGGTGGTGAGGAGTGGATTTGTGTGTGGTGAAAAATCCATAAGGATTTATTTACTTGGTTGTGTATGCTTAAGTGTTCTATGTTATGTTATGTGTGATTTTATTTGTTTGATAGCTATGCATGATTTTATTGCTTGATTAGTATGTGTGATAGTATGATTTTGATTACCTTGTGATAAATTGCTTAATATGAGTTTTATTGCTTTAATAATATGCATGAACATGTGGCAGTATAAATATGATTAAAATGATATGTGTATATTATGATAAATTTTGCAAAGAAAAGAATTTTGGTTCCAATGGCCATAAAGAGGCTCACGACCTTCACTCTTGTTTTAGAGCAAACCAACTGATAATGTTTTACTAAGTGTAAATTTAGATGATTTAGTAACAAGTAATTGGATTAAAGAGTTTTACAAAGAAAAATGAGATAGAAAATGAATAAATATTCAATGATGAAGCAAAGATTTAATTTCGACCAACATGCCAAGAATTGATATTCTAGATCAAAAATATTTTCTTAAGTGCAGTCTTAAAGGATTAATTAATAGGAACTCAATTTAGTGAATTTTGAAATATAAAAAGAATAATTTTAATGATAGAAATGAAAAAGGAGTTTTAAAAGTGATTTGAGAATTCAAGTAATTTATTTAAAGAGAATGGAACAAAGTTTTTAGTAGATAAAAGTGATTTTTATTTATGATAATGGAAATAAGTTTTGAGAGTGATTTATAGCTCAAAGTATTCTATTTAAAAGGATTTTAGTAAAGGTAACAGTAGAAGATTTTATTAAATTCGAATAATGCAGATTTTGAGAAAAATGTCAGAAATTATTATTTAGAATGGTTTTTATAAGAAAAATAGAAAATGATGTCCAAATAATACTTTTAGTTTGGAAAGTTTCAGAATTTAATTTAGAACGTCCAAAAAATATTTTATATAGTGAAAAATAGTAGAAAAACCTTACGTGTTTAAAAAATAATGATTTTTGAGCTACGCGATTTTGGAAACGTTTAAATATTTTTACGCGATTGGAAAAGCGTTGGAAAATATTTACATGATTTGAAAACGTGACAAAAGCGTCACACGATTGTGAAAACGTGATAAAAAGGTTACGCGATTGAGAAAAATAGCGGATTACTGTTGGGCCGACGAACTGGACTCAGGTGGATCATTGATATTATGTAATTGAATAAGCAATTATATAATATCATTGATACTAATAGTATTAGACAATTGAATGAGCTGTTGTTCTAATATTATTGTGAACAGTATAATGGTGGCTTGAGTTATGCATTGAGTTGTCATGCATTGAACATTGTATAGTCGATGGCTGTTATGGCTTTTGTAGCCTAGGAATGAATGAGAATTGAGTAGTGTGATCCAATGGGGGATCTGCTGGGGGCGTCAGGACGCGGTGATTCATAGTGACCTATTTGTCACTTTATACATCTCTGGCCATGATAAATATAACATCCCGAAAATTAATAATTTTATGATAAATAGTCATTTTATAATATTTATAATTTTTGAGAATTTTTCTATATTTTTCTGAGAACGTGAAATATTTTAATATTATTTCTTATTTTGCCTGCAAACTGAGCGGACTCGGAAAAATGAGATATTTTTCCCGAGAACCTTGATCTGTGAAAACATCGACGGTGGATCTTACTAAACCCGAAGCTAGACACAGTTTACGAGGTTTCATATTTTCGAGAAATTTTATTTAACAGAGTGATAAATCGTTGTGTAATTCTTATCCGCTGGACAATTAATACTGACCATTGTCAACTGTAACAACTGTCCATTGGATAATAGCATGTATTAGAAATCCTATCACCTTATCCTAATGCAATCTACTTTATGTCAAATCAAGTCCACTTTAATTCAAATTGGTGTACTTTCTTCAAAGCTTCTTTTAGAAGCTTTGACCACCAAATGACCAAGATACCCTTGGCTTGTTGGGGAAGCTAATTTTCTCCTCCCTCACTCTCTCATTGTCGTGGACTCATGGGCAAAATGGGGAAGTAATTTTGTTTCCCACACTTAAGCCTTACACCCAAAAATATCTCACTTTCACCTAACCACTTCTCTCACTAACTTCATCTTCTTCAAATCTTCTCCTCCTTCTCTCTACCCTCCTCCATAGCTACGAAATTGCAGCCCCTCTTGACCATTAATCTTCATCTTTTTCCTTCATCAAGACCATTCTCATACTCACCTCATCCTTCTCTACATCTTTCCTTTAGAAAGTTTCTTCAAAAATCCAACCTTTCTTCCTTCTCTCTTCTTCCTCTTCTCCCCTACGAAAATCCAGCCACCCTCTCCACCCATTCTCTTCATTTTTCTCTTCACAAATACTATTTCTACACTACTCTCAACCTCCTCTATAACTTTTATTTGGAGGGTTTTTCTTAAAAACCAACTTCTCCACCATTGTCTTCCAAGACAAAGCTTCCAACTTTGAGGTAAAGCTTCCATTTTTATTCTTCTTTCTCTTCATTTTTGTACTCTAGGGTCTCATTGGAGACCAAAGGTTCATTCTTTACCATGTTTAATGTTAGTTCTTTATGTTGGAGATTTTAGGGTTTTTGGAGACCCCAAAATCGAATTCACCAAGGAGAAAGTAGGAGCCATTTTTGTGTTCTTCCCTAAGGTAAGAGGAAGATTACTCACTTCAATCATTATTGGTGGTGAGGAGACTTTTGTGTGTTTGTTGATGGAGGATTCCATCTTTGTATGTTCATTTTATTTGATGACTTTGCATGTTCTTGTGTTCTTGAGTTGGATAAATACTTGAATGGTGATTTGGTATATATTAGATGTGTTAAATGTGCTTGATCATGTTAGGGTTGCTAAATGGAAAATTTAGAGTTTCCTACCCTAACATGATGGCCACGGTTTTGGTGGAGATTTTGGGTTAAAAATTTGTTGTTGTACACAAATAAATAAAGCTTATGTGATTAAATGTTAAAGGAAAACATTGGAGTTAATGAATGGAAAGTTTAAGGGGTTTAATACCCTAAAGGGAGACCATGGATTGGCTTGAAAACATAAGGGATAGGATTGATTTTGGTGAACTAAAATTTAAGCGAATTGATATCAAGAAACTAATATATAAAATGGAAAGAAATTGGAACATAGAGGATTTGATGGGCCACGGTTTTGATCTAAGATAATGAGGGTTTGGATTAAATTTGTGAGTAATAAAACTTATGTAATTAGACATTAAAGGATTGATGATCATAATGGGATTGATGAATGAAAAATCTAGGTTTTCCTAGCACCTATGGAGGTTATGGTTTTGATAAGAGCTTAAGGATGTAAAATTTAATTTGGTATAAGAATTAAGGGAAACCTAAGTGGTTAAGTATTGAAAAATAATGTTAGATCCAATGAAAGGTAAATTTGGGAGTTTACCACACTAAGGAGGAGCTACGGTTTTGGCTTGAAGTTGTTACCCAAGTGGCTTCAGTACTCAAGAGGGGGGTGAATTGAGTAATTAAAAAACTTTTTCGCAAACCCTTTTTAATACAAATTTCTTGAAGCAATATAATGAATATATATAAAGATGATAAAATGCTTTAAGAACAGAAAATAAGCAATTAAATAATGATAAAAAAATTACAATAAATAAAAAGATAAAGGAGAGAAGAGTAGGCACGATATTTATCCTGGTTCGACCACCAACCACTTGTGACCTACGTCCAGTCCCCGAAACATAATTCGAGATTTTTCACTATTCAAAACAAGCTTAAAACAGGTGCTTGCAACCTTTACCCAACAGGAATACCTCACCCTATATACTAGAGGGATACCTCACCCCCTTTGAAGGATACCTCACCTTCTTTACAACAAGGGATACCTCACCCTTTTACTGAGGGATACCTCACCCTCACAAAATCACTAAGGGATACCTCACCCTTTACAAAAGCAAAAAATAGATGAAATAGAAAACTCTCACAAAGAGTAAATGATACAACTTGAAGCACTATAGAGCTCTCTAAGGATATCTCAAAGTTTTGGCGAAAAGAGCACAAAAAATATGAGAAAAATAGTGAATCACGTTTTTAACATTAGCAAATAATTCAAATGGTTTTGGCCAGCTTTCAGAAGAGACCCAAGGTCTCTATTTATAGAACAATGAAGAAAAGAATCGTTGGGTGCCATTAAAATAATATTAAATGCCAAAACGTTGGCTGCCATTTTCAAAAACTAGAATAGAATCTCGTGGGTTATTCGAATACCATCAGGGGATATTCGAATACCTCTGATAAAAGGTATTTTTAAAAACAGATCAAAAGTGGGTTATTCGAATACCAGTTAAGGGTATTCGAATACCTCAGTTTAAAAGGTATTTTCTGAAATCAGGTTATTCGAATACCACAAGAGTTATTCGAATACCTGTCACTTAAAATAGGTTTTTAAGAAGCACTGTATTCGAATGCCATGAAGGGTATTCGAATACCTTTGTTTTGGAAACAGAAGCGTATATAAAGGATGCATGTTATTCGAATACCATGGAGGGGTATTCGAATACCTCAGTTAAAAACAGTTAAGAAACCATTTGTAATTGCTTCAAAAAACCATTTCCAATCTCTAAAACCTTTGATCTTTCAAAACCACTTTGAAAACCTCTGTTTGATTTTAAGGAACAGATTTTTAGATCTTTTAAATTTAACTAATGAGATATCCAATAAAAGCTTTCTTACAAAGATCCTAAGTCCTAAACTATTCTTGAAGGTCTTGGACTTGGTCTTGCCATCATCTTCGTGTTTGTTATCATCAAAACAACTATCCATGTTTAGGTAGCCAATTACAGAAGTTCCTAAGGTTAAAATTGAATTGTGTGAAACAAAACCTATGTGATTAATTATAAAATGAGTAAGACATAAAATAGAAGTTTTGAGGGTTTCCTACCCTAATGTGAGGGCACGATTTGGCTTGGATTTTGAGAAATTGAATTGATCCCATGTGGAATAAAAGCTCAGTAATTAGGTATCAAGAGACTAGTGCATAATGTGGAAAGAAATTTAGAACCTTGAAGGCTTGCGAGGCTACGGTTTTAAGGGTTAGTTAACCTAAGGATTTCCATAATTGATCAAGACTTAAGTTCTTGGAAATGTTAAACCCTTAATGTGGAATGGTGATAATTAATGGACTATGAACGTACATTGACATTGAGGAGTGATTCCATATTGTTGTAAAACCCTATGTGAGGGTTAAGTAATTGTTGATGAGATTATGATGTATTGACATTGATAATGAATTATGTACCGTCGTGGTATTGAATATGATAAATGTACCTTTGATAAACATACATGATTGGACATTGTGTCGTCAAGCATGTGTTATCCGTTGGACATATTTAAATTGATAAACATACATGATTGGACATTGCGTCGTTGTAACACCCCAACTTTTAGATAAATTATTGTTTTGTCTTGATTATACTATTTTATGTTTTTCTGTATGTTATAAAATTTATTTGATAGTTTTGTGTTCACATTTGAGTGTTTTGTGTGATTTGCTCTGAGTCAGGAAAATAACAATTTCTGGGCCGGGGAAATCTTATTTTAATTATTCGGAACTGGGGGATCTTACTAAACTCAATTCCAAGTGATATGGATGTTTATCTTTTAATTTTTTGGATTTAACTGTACAATAAAATAATTTTATATTATTATAATATTATTTTATTTGACAGTACCTACTATCTCAAAAACAGTAGAAATCTGCTCCAAAACGACCATGGACCCGGAAGAGTCTGTGGGACTCGCGTTTAATGAAGCAGTCAACGTTTTTGGCTAGACTAAATTCTAAGCCAATAGGAACAAGTCAACAATGTAGGCTTGAAATTTCTAAACCAATAGGAATCAAGTCCACAAAAATGGTTAGACTTGTTAAATTAAGACTAGAAAGCTTAACCAAGTTAGCTTAAAACCTAACTAAGTTAACATAAAAGGCTTATGTATTAACTAAGTGAAGTAACCTAGTTAGCTATCTAGTTAAGTTCTAGTTAGAGAATTGTTTTCAAAATATCAAGACTAACCTAGTTAACCTAAGTAACTATATAGTTAGGCAAGTAACTAAATAAATTAATCAAATGCACTTAAATGTAACTAGATGACCAAATGGATCACAAACTTAGTTTGCTCTCCTAAGGGGCCATTCGGCCAAGGGCTTTCAAGAAGCTTCAAGAAGAGCTTAGTCACTTAGTGACTAGGTTTTCATGCACCAATGAAAGACAAGCTTGGAGGCCAAGCTTTGATATCAACCTTTGATCAAATCTAGGGCTATTAGGTGATAAGAGAAGTCAAACAAGGAGGCCACCTCCTTAATGAGTGCTACGGCCATGCATAGGAGGAGGGAGAGTAATTTGATCATTTTTCATCTTCATCATTTTACCTAAACCAACAAACCAAGAGAAAACTCCATAGCCTTTCTTCCTTGAACCATTCGGCCAAACACCCTACACCACCATCCAACCATCTAAAATTTCATCCAACCTTATTTCTCAACTCTAAACACTATTCTAAGAACATCTCTAGTTGAGAGTTCTTCCAAAATCTTTCATCTTAAGTTTGGAAAATTACCTTGGAGGTTTTTTCTAAAAGGTGAAGATCCTTGTTTTTCATTTCTAACTTCTTTTCTAAGGTTCTAAGCTATGATTTATCCATGGTTTATATTTTTCTCCTATAGTTATAACCTTTAAAAATTTGTTTGAGCATGTTAGGTTTCTTTGGGGGAGATCACGAAATCAACTAGGAAGGAGAGTAGAAGGTTTTATCTTCCTTAAAGGTAAGAGGGAGATTTGATCTCATCAACCATGTGTGGTGATGAGAAAATGGATTGTATGTGTGTGAAGAATCCATAAGGATTCATTTGTTTGATTGTTTAAATGCTTTCCTATTTGTGTTTGATATTGTTTGTATGCATGTCTATGAGCTTTAAAATATATTGCATGTGTTGATATATGCATGATTATTAATTAGGATGTGAATAACATATAAGGCTTGCATGAGTGTTATAAAGAACACAACCATGGAGCTTTCAGCTTCAACAAGAAAAGAGAACCAAAATGTTCTCAACCATTTTCTAAAGGAAGGAGTAAATGGAATCAGGTAAATTAATGAATTCCAAAATGATTTTGAAGATAGAAATTGATCCAAAGATCAAGTGCCAAGGTTTTGTGAAATTCGGCCAACATGCTTTCTAAATGAGTAATCAATCCAAAAATTTATTTTCTAAGTGTAGATTATATGTTTAACCTAGAAAGAATACATTTGTAATAGATTTTCAAGATTTAAAGAAGTAAATTAATTTTATTAGAAATAAGGTATAGAAGAAAAATGAATAAAACTCTTGAAAAGTACTTACTTTTGAATTTTAAAGTATAGTGATAATTACTAAAGTGGATTTTGTAATTATAAACTAAACAAAGGGAATTTTTAAAGGAAAACGTAGAAAACACAATTTTAATAGATTTTATAGACAAAATGCTGTCAAAATTTATTAGAAACAGACAAATAAAAGAGAACATTTTATAATATATTCATAACGTAAGGAAAATATTCTACGTAGTTTAAAAGTATGAAAAATAGCTTACGCATTTTTAAAATAGAGATTTTAAAGCTTTTCGGTTAAGAAAACGATTTAAAAATCTTATGCGATTGAGAAAACGATTTAAAAACACTACGCGATTTTAAAAAGAGCAAAATATATTTACGTGATTTAAAAACGTTTGTAAAAGCAATGTGATTGTGAAAATGCGATAAAATTTCTACGCAATTAATTGAAACAATCGCGTATGGTACTATCAAGTGGTGACGTACTATATATGGGAATTTTGAGGTTAAGGGCATTTTTGTAAAATATGATAATATTTTGAGGTAAAGGGTAAATTGGTAATTGTTGATTTTATTCATGCATTGAGTTGTGCCAATTTGGTTGATATTGGCGATTGATTGACGAGGCGAATTACACCATGTTGTCGGAGTGATAAGCGTAGTGTGGTTTATTTTGTGTGAACTTGGAGGCATTAGTGTGCGGAGTATTCCACATGTGGACAGTTGGTCGCTCCTCTGGGTCATGGTAACTGGTAACACACTAATGATCTTGACATGCACTATACTTAATCAAGATCTTGTAAAGACTGTTTAGTACAATGCCTGTAGTGCACGACGTATTTTGGACTGTGTATTATTACACGACATTGGACTGTGGGCTATAGACACGACGTTAGATAGTGGAATAGTTTGATTGGGTAGCCTGAGGTACTGATAGATCTTTACGGGTCATTCTCTCTGATGTCTGTGTCTAGCTCCATGGAGTAGGAACGAGTCATATTGCATTTGCATATATGTCATGCATCATAACATTATTAATTGTGATATTATATGATACTGTCGTATTAAAATTTCTGTGTTGAATTGCGCTATTATTTATGATGTTATGGTATACTTTACTGTATTAAACTGTGATAACTGTTGTATTGTCATTTTCTTATTTGCCATGATGGTATTGATGTATGATTATCTCACCTCTCTATATGTATTGTTTTTGTATTATTATTTATGTTTATAAAGAGTTTGAGGAAGAGGAGCAGCCTCTAGATTGTGTGTATCCTGAGGAGGAGGAACTACAACAAACGGGTGATCAGTTCGGCTAGTGCGAGCCTTCCGATCATCCATATCCTTTACATTAACTAGTTAGTATGGCATTGCCGGGATTTCTTGGTTTCGTGAGACTTGAGTTTCACAGAGGTTCGGAGGCCTGGCGGTTATGCGAGGATTGAGGATCAGTGATCTACTTGGACGTCTGACTGTGTCCCTATGCGGAGAGTTTGATGCTGAGCCAGTTTTTACTACTACCTTGTACTTATATTTGGAGATGCCGTTGGATTTGAGGCGTCACTGGGGAGGACTCTTCCGTGTTCCCAGTGAGATTAGTATAGTGTCAATAGCACGGACTCCTGTCCGTGGAACTGTGAGACATCCTGAATTTCTATCACCCAAGGTTTCATCTGAGAGTGATCTTTCGGAGGGTTAGGGATCTATGATGTGCACTTGGGTACTTTATGTTGTTGTACTGTATATTAACTCTTTACTGCTTTGTTTAAATATTTTGTAGTAGTAAATTATTTGTATAACTTAAGATAAAATCATATGTATATTATATGTGTGATAACAGTTTGCTTTATTTTATGTTCCGTGTTATTTTATTTAGTTTACGACTCTTATTAATTATGTATCAAATGTTTTGTAACTTGGATAATATTTTATTTATTTTATTTTATTGCATAATAAATGTGGCATCCCCACAAGGGTGTTACATTAGTTAGTATCAGAGCCCAAGTTAGAGTCTTTTGGGGTTGTGGTTAGGTCTATTTTTGCTTGTGTTGTGTGTTTCTCTGTGATTTAGTTCCGAAAGGACACATCTCACTCTGTTTTGTTATGATTGAAGAAAGGAGATGTCTAGCAGAAGAGGAACGCGCACGAATGTGAATCGTACTGTGGACCCAATGATTGCAGCTACTGAGGCTATGCAGCGAATGGCGGAGGTGATAACTCAACAAAATCAGAGAGCAGCTCAACAGCAAGATGCTACTGCTGATGCTCTAAATTTGTCTGAGTTTAGGCGTAACAATCCACCGTAGTTCAGAGGCGAGTTTAACCTTGAGAAGGCAAGTCGTGGATACAAGACTTGGAAAAGATATTCGAAGGAATGGGATGCGCCGATGATAAGAAGGTGACGTATGCTACCTTTATGTTGAGAGGGGATGGTGAAAATTGGTGGAAAGGAACCCGTCGATTATTATAAGCTGAAGGAACTGAAATCACCTGGGAGTTATTTTCTGAAGTGTTTCTAGAGAAGTACTTTCCTGCCAGTGCTAGACATGCCAAGGAGATGGAATTTCTTGGTTTACGTCAAGACAACATGACTGTTAATGAGTATGCTTCTAAATTTGAGAATTTGTCTCAGTTCTCAAACTATGTTCAAACTCAACCGAATGATGCGTTGAGATGTCAAAAATTTGAGGAAGGGTTGAGGGTAGAATTACGACGAGGAGTGCTACCCTTGAAGATGAATCAATTTCATGCTTTGGTGGATACTTGTGGACGACTCGAGGAGTTGGAGCCGTCACGGGATCTAAGGAACTGTAATTTTGGACCAACTAGGTTTCAGAGAGGAGGTAACAGTAACAATAGTTGGTTTCAATGCAAGCTGTATTCGAGACCACCAGGAAATCAACCTCAACATTCACCTGTTAGGGGAAGTTCTAGTGGTAATAGAGCTGCTCAGAATGTGGCGTTTATGCCAAAATGTTTTACGTGTGGAAAGAGTGGCCATATCTCTAATGATTGCTTAATCAGAGGGACAATCTGTTTTAATTGCCGACAACCTGGACATATATCTAGGGATTGCACTTAGCCGGAAAGGAAGTCTGCTGTGAGTAATGTTCGTGTTATTCAGCCGAGGTCTGGAGGGCGAGTATATACAATGACTGGAATTAAAGTTTCTCAGTCTGAGGATCTTATTCAAGGGGAAGGTGCCATTGAAAGTAATCTTCTGACTGTGTTATATGATTCAAGTGCAACACATTCATTTATTGCATATGATTGTGTGGAACGATTGAAACTGCCTGTGTCTTCTCTGAGTTTTCAATTGGTTGTTTCTACACCAATTGTTAAGCCTGTAGTTACATCCAAGATATGTTTGAATTGTCCTGTTATTATAAAGGATCGTATGTTTTCGGTCAATGTAATTTGTTTACCTCTTGTTGAGATAGATGTAATATTAGGAATGGATTGGTTATCTTCTAACCATATCCTTATAGACTATGCAAACAAAACCATAGTTTTTCCTAAGGAAGAAAGTTTCTGGATTTCTGACTGCCATTAAAGTCAAATCATTGTTAAGAGATGGAGCTCAAGGATATATGTTATTATCTTCTCTAGAAGTCAAGAGTGAGAAAGACGTGAATGCTATTTCTGTTGTCAATGAATTTCTAGAGATTTTTCCTGATGACGTACCTGGTTTGCCACCGGAGAGGGAGATCGAGTTTTCTATCGATTTGGTACCAAGAGCAGGTCCTATCGGATGTCGCCAGTGGAACTGGTGGAGTTGAAGAAGCAATTGGAGGAACTGTTGGAGAAACAGTTTGTGCGACCGAGTGTTTCACCTTGGGGAGCACCAGTGTTGCTAGTCAAGAAGAAGGATGGAACTTCTTGTCTTTGCGTAGATTATCGTCAACTGAACAAGGTCACGATAAAGAATAAATATCCTCTTCCGAGAATTGATGATTTGATGGAACAGTTATTTTCTCTAAGATAGATCTGCGATCAGGTTATCATCAGATTCGTGTCAAGGTAGATGATGTGCCTAAGACAGCTTTCTGAACTCGTTACGAACATTATGAGTATCAAATGATATCGTTCAGAGTGACGAATGCTCCTGCAATATTCATGGACTATATGAATAGGATTTTCCGTCCGTATCTAGATAGATTTGTCGTTGTCTTTATCGATGACATTCTGATCTATTCTTAATCTAAAGAAGAACATGCTAAACATCTCGGTATAGTTCTTCAGATTTTAAAGGAAAAGAAGCTGTATGCAAAATTGGCAAAGTGTGAATTTTGATTGGAGGAGGTTCAATTTTTAGGTCACGTGATTTCCAAGGAAGGTATTGTGGTAGACCCATCGAAGGTGGAGGCTATTTTGCAATGGGAAAGGCCTAAGATAGTGACAGAAGTCAGGAGTTTTGTTGGAATGGCCGGATATTACTGGAGGTTTATAGAAGGTTTTTCCAAGATAGCTGGACTGCTTACACAGCTTACGAGAAAGAGTCAAGCTTTTGATTGGACGGAAGAACGTAAAGCGAGTTTTCAAGAATTGAAGAAAAGATTGATGACTGCACCAGTGCTAATTTTATCGGATTCTAACAAATCTTTTGAAGTGTATTGTGATGCTTCTTATCAAGGGTTAGGATGTGTGTTGATGCAGAACAAGAATGTGGTGGCTTATGCTTCTAGACAGTTGAAGGTTCATGAGAGGAACTATCCAACGCATGATTTGGAATTAGCCGCAGTGGTTTTTGCATTGAAAGTGTGGAGGCATTTTCTGTATGGAGCTATGTTCAATGTCTTTAGTGATCACAAGAGTTTGAAGTACTTGTTTGATCAAAAGGAATTGAATATGAGGCAGAGGCGATGGTTGGAATTCTTGAAGGACTATGATTTTCAACTTCAATAGCATCCAGGAAATGCGAACGTGGTGGCGGATGCCTTGAGTAGAAAGGTGATCAGTGTTTCTACGATGATGATAAAGGAGGAGGAATTGATCAACAAATTCAGAGATCTATGGTTATCAGTGGAATTGGTACCTGGAAGGATTCGCCTAGGTAAGGTTGTGATCTTGAATGAATTGCTTGAGGTAATTCGAGATAAACAGAATGAGGATGTGTTTTAGCAAAACGAAAAGGAATTTTTGAAGCAAGGTCATAAGGCGACGGTGGAGGAAGGATCTGATTGAATTTTGAGATTTGAAGGAAGAATTTGTATACCCGATGACCCTAAGCTTAAGAAAAGAATTTTGGATGAGGCCCATACTAATGATCTAAGTCTGCATCCGGGGATGACTAAGATGTATCAAGACTTGAAAAGGTTGTTTTGGTGGCCAAGGATGAAAAGAGACGTAGCAGAATGTGTGGCGTCTTGTCTCGTTTGTCAAAAGGCAAAGGTGAAACATCAAAGACCTACCGGTATGTTACAACTGTTAGCTATTCCCAAATGGAAATGGGATAGTATCTCAATGGATTTCGTTACCAGATTGCCGAGAACAAGGAAAGGACATGATTCTATATGGGTTATTGTTGATAGGCTTACGAAGTCAGCACACTTCTTGCCGATCAATATTAAGTATTCATTGGAAAGATTAACCCAGATGTACATCAACGAAATTGTTAGACTGCATGGTGTACCTACATGTATAGTTTCTGACAGAGATCCAAGGTTTACGTCAAGGTTCTGGCAGAGTTTGCAAGAAGCCATGGGAACAAAACTGTGATTGAGTTCTGCTTATCACCCGCAGACTGATGGTCAAACGGAAAGGACGATACAGTCTTTGGAAGACTTGTTGCGTGCTTGTGTGTTGGAGCAACGAA
The DNA here is from genome assembly GCA_029884605.1 of Ormosia emarginata. NCBI lineage: Eukaryota > Viridiplantae > Streptophyta > Magnoliopsida > Fabales > Fabaceae > Ormosia > Ormosia emarginata. The sequence goes on from JAQQTP010000088.1 coordinate 75,314,403, forward strand.
GAAGTTGGGATGAATTTTTATCTTTGATAGAATTCACCTACAACAATAGTTTTCACTCAAGTATAGGGATGGCACCCTATGAAGCGTTGTATAGACGACGATGTCGAACACCTTTGTGTTGGTAACAAGATGGAGAGAGTATGACTATTGGACCAGATCTTGTGCAACAGACTACAGAAAAGGTGAAGATAATACATGAAAATATGAAGACGACTCAAAGCAGACAAAAGAGCTATACTGATAAGCGAAGGCAACCTCTTGAATTTGAGGAGGGTGAGCATGTATTCTTGTGAGTAACACCTATGACTGGTGTCAGAAGGGTTATCAAATCCAAGAAGCTTACTCCTAAGTTCATTGGACCTTATCAAATTATTCGACGGATAGGTCCTGTAGCCTACCAGATAGCTTTACTGCCTTTTCTATCCAATTTGCATGATGTATTCCATGTGTCTCAATTAAGGAAATATGTTCCCGACCCGACGCATGTAATACAGCCAGATGAAGTGCAACTAAAGGATAACTTGACGTATGAGACGCTTCCTGTTAAGATTGAGGACAGGAAAGTAAAGCAGTTTCGAGGGAAAATGATCGAGCTGGTAAAGGTGATATGGAATGACGTAACAGGTGATGCTACCTGGGAGCTGGAGGATAAAATGAGGAAGCAATACCCTCAGTTATTCTGATGTACGAAAAATTTTGGGGATGAAATTTCTGTTTGTAGGGGAGAGTTGTAACACCCCAACTTTTAGATAAAATACCGTTTTGTCATGATTATACTGTTTTAAGTTTTTCTGTATGTTATAAAATTTATTTGACAGTTTCATATACACATTTGAGTGTTTTGTGTGATTTGCTCCGAGTCAAGAAAATAATAATTTACAGGTCGGGAAAATCTTAGTTTAATTATTCGGAGCTGGGGGATTTTACTAAACCCAATTTCGAGTGATATGGTTGTTTATCTTTTAATTTTTCGGATTTAACTGTACAATAAAATAATTTTATATTATTATAATATTACTTTATCTGACAGTACTTAGTGTCTCAAAAACAGTAGAAATCTGCTCCAAAACAACCATGGACCTGGAAGAGTCTGTGCGACCCGCGTTTAATGAAGCAGTCAACATTTTCGGTTAGACTAAATTCTAAACCAATAGGAACAAGTCAACAATATAGGCTTGAAATTTCTAAACCAATAGGAATCAAGTCTACAAAAATGGTTAGACTTGTTAAATTAAGACTAGAAAGCTTAACCAAGTTAGCTTAAAACCTAACTAAGTTAACATAAAAGGCTTATGTAGTAACTAAGTGAAGTAACCTAGTTAGCTATCTAGTTAAGTTCTAGTTAGAGAATTGTTCTCAAAATATCAAGACTAACCTAGTTAACCTAAGTAACTATATAGTTAGGCAAGTAACTAAATAAATTAATCAAATGCACTTAAATGTAACTAGATGACCAAATGGATCACAAACTTAGTTTGCTCTCCTAAGGGGCCATTCGGCCAAGGGCTTTCAAGAAGCTTCAAGAAGAGCTTAGTCACTTAGTGACTAGGTTTTCATGCACCAATGAAAGACAAGCTTGGAGGCAAAGCTTTGATATCAACCTTTGATCAAATCTACGGCTATTAGGTGATAAGAGAAGTCAAACAAGGAGGCCACCTCCTTAATGAGTGCTACGGCCATGCATAGGAGGAGGAAGAGTAATTTGATCATTTTTCATCTTCATCATTTTACCTAAAGCAAGAAACCAAGAGAAGCCTTTCTTCCTTGAACCATTCGGCCAAACACCCTATACCACCATCCAACCATCTAAAATTTCATCCAACCTTATTTCTCAACTCTAAACACTATTTTAAGAACATCTCTAGTTGAGAGTTCTTCTAAAATCTTTCATCTTAAGCTTGGAAAATTACCTTGGAGGTTTTTCCTAAAAGGTGAAGATCCTTGTTTTTCATTTCTAACTTCTTTTCTAAGGTTCTAAGCCATGATTTATCCATGGTTTATATTTTTCTCCTATAGTTATAACCTTTAAAAATTTGTTTGAGCATGTTAGGTTTCTTTGGGGGAGATCACGAAATCAACTAGGAAGGAGAGTAGAAGGTTTTATCTTCCTTAAAGGTAATAGGGAGATTTGATCTCATCAACCATATGTGGTGATGAGAAAATGGATTGTATATGTGTGAAGAATCCATAAGGATTCATTTGTTTGATTGTTTAAATGCTTTCCTATTTGTGTTTGATATTATTTGTATGCATGTCTATGAGCTTTAAAATATATTGCATGTGTTGATATATGCATCATTATTAATTAGGATATGAATAACATGTAAGGCTTGCATGAGTGTTGCAAAGAACACAACCATGGAGCTTTCGGTCATACAGGTACTTCAAGCTCCTATGATCACTAAAGACGTTGAACATCGCCCCATAAAGAAAGTGCCTCCATATCTTCAAAGCGAATACCACAACTACTAACTCTAAGTCATGTGTTGGGTAGTTCTTCTCATGCACTCGTAATTGTCTCGAAGCGTAAGCCACCACTTTTATATTTTGCATGAGCACACATCCTAGTCCTTGGTATGAAGCATCACAATACACTTTGAATGGTTCACTTGGATTGGGTAGAACTAACACTGGTGAAGTAGTTAGTCGTTTCTTCAATTCTTGGAAACTTTCTTCTCAAGCATTAGTCTACTCAAAGGCTTGATTATTTCTCATTAGCTAAGTGAGAGGCCCTGCAATCTTAAAGAATCCCTCAATGAATCTCTGATAATATCCAGCTAATCCAACAAAGCTCCGAACTTCTGTCACTGTCTTTGGCCTTTCCCATTGCAGAATTGCTTCCACCTTTGACGGGTCTACTGCAATCTCTTCCTTCGAGATCACGTGGTCCAAAAACTTGACCCCTTCTAGCCAGAATTCACACTTCGGCAGTTTGGTGTACAACTTCTTCTCCTTCAGAATCTGGAGAACTATACTGAGGTGTTCAGCATGATCCTCCTAATTTTGAGAGTAGATCAGAATGTCGTCATTGAAGACAACAACGAATCTGTCTAGGTAAGGATGAAAGATTCTATTCATATAATCCATGAATATGGCAGGTGCATTTATCACACCAAACGACATTACAAGATATTTGTAATGACCGTAATGGGTACGAAAAGCAGTCTTGGGAACATCTTCCACCTTTACTAGAATCTGATGGTAGCCCGATCACAGATCGATCTTAGAGAACACTGCTGCTCCTTTTAGTTGATCCATCAAGTCATCTATCCTTGGCAGTGGATACTTGTTCTTGATCGTGACCTTATTCAGCTGGTGATAGTCCACACACAATTGCGAAGTCCCATCCTTCTTTTTGACTAGCAACACTGGTGCTCCCCATGGCGATACATTGGGTCTAACAAACTATTTTTTCAAGAGTTCTTCTAAATGCTTCTTGAGCTCAACTAATTTTGATGGTGACATCCTGTAGGGTGCTATAGAAACAGGTGGAGATCCAGGCACAAGATCAATGGTGAACTCTATCTCCCGCTCCGGTGGTAGAACAGGTACATCATCAAGAAAGACTTTGGGAAACTCGTTAACCACTGGAATTGCATTCTGTAATACCCTTAAACACATGTTAGATTGGTAAATGGTTACCAAAGGTAGCGTTTGACTTGTTTAGCATGCCAGTCAAGTTTTGTGACAAACTGAGTTCATTTAGGCACTTAGTTGCAACACAGAAGTTGAAAAGTAGCTTAAAATGACTCAGATAATAGCAACTTTTGCTAAGTTAAAGGAAATAAACATAGCGAGTTTATTTCTAGGTCACAAATAAGCCAAGTAAGAGGTGGTAAAAGTTTCAAGAGAATCAGAGTCAGTTTGGTATTTTTAGACATACTGGTTGTGCGTTTTAATACCGAATGACTAGCAGCAGATATAGAAAATCATGAAAATGGTGAAACAACAATTTAGATGAATCCTATGATTTATCCTAAAGTTGTTGGAAGCTGAGAAACTTGAATTAGCATGATTCAAGTGTCCTTAGCAGATATAAGTTTCAGTGTAGAAACTTAAGTTAATCTTTTCCCTTAATTCCCTCCATGTCCCATTCCCTATTTCTCTCTTCTCTCTCGGTAGAAGGAAGCAAAGAACCGAAAAACAGAAAGAAAAGAAGAAAAAAGAAAGGGAGAAAGGAGAAGAAAGGAGAAGAAGAAGAAGAAGAAGAAGAAGAAGAAGAAGAAGAAGAAGGGAAGGGGAAAAGAGGAAGATGAAGATCAAGGATCAAGGCTCAAACTTGAAGATCTTCATATCCATCAAGAGGTAAGGGGATTTCTATTCATTTCTCCCTCTTTGATTATCCTTGAATATAGTTTGGGGTTTTGAATAGAAATAGGGGTTTGGATAGCCAAATCCATGTTCTTAACTTAGTTTTTGATTCCAAGAACTAGGTTAGGATAGGTTAAGCTTAGATAATGCTAGATGGCTAGTTATGATTCAAGAACAACCTTAGAATCCATAGAAAATAGATTTGAAGAATAGTTAAAGTTATGTGATTTTGGACCTAGATCTATGCCCCAAGAGAATTAATAGGTTGTAAAAGAGTTACAACAAGTTTAGAGGCCTAGATTGGTGTTAGAAATCACATAGAAAATGATCTTGAATGATTGGAATTGAGAATTGTTCCAAAGGAACCATTTTCGGATTCTGCAGAATTCTGCAGAATCCAGTGAGCAGTCAGCGATATTTGCTGCATAACTCGAGCTGTAGATATCGGAATCACTTGATTCTGGTGCCATTTGAAAGCTAACACATAAGGCTTCATGTGGTAAAAATTTCAGAATTATTGAGTAAGCCAATCAATACCAGTTTCTGTTTGAATCCAAGGCAGATTCTGCAGAAAAAGACATTCTGGCAGTCAGTAAACCAGATTGCATAATTTCTTGCTCCGATGTCGTATGGACAAGAAATCAGTGCCATTTGAAAGCTAAGACATAAGGCTTCACGTGGTAAAAATTTCAGAATTTTCCCACTGGTAGTTTATTCCCAGTTTCAGTTTAAAGTTAGGTCAGAAATGGGAAAATCAGAGAATGCTCTGTTTTGACCTCTACAAAATGTCGCATAACTTTGGCTACACTCAACCAAATGAGGCAAGGTTTATGGCATTGGAAAGATATGAGAGAAAGCTAGTTGTCACTAAAATTTTAGAATTTTAGAAGTTATGATACATGTTTGGTGCAATCTTGAAAATCAGTCTTTTTAGGCCAGATTTGAGGTGTTTTTGAGAAAATGGGACACTAGAATCTTTAGTAGCACCTTAGACAACTTAGTGTTGCATTAGATATCACTTAAAATGTGATGAGATGGTGCAATGAAGATAAGTATGCTAGTATGCATAATAGTATTCACTCTAGTAGAGAATTAGAAAGGTGTGAACCTTAGAATATCCAAGAGAAGTGGATTATCTTGGGAAAATTCCTAAGACCTTGAACAACAAAGAGTTGCAAGTAAGAATCACACTTGAGTTAGATTGCTTGAGTGGAGATAAGATGAGATGGTGTATCCGTTCCAAAGATGGAATGTTTATGTGCTAAGTCTCTAGTTAAGTGAGACCTTGTGCGTTGTAGAATACACAATAGAATGAATGTTGACTTGTAAGCTTTTTACATTCATTAAGTATGCAAAGTTCTAGAGAAATGTTCACTCATTCCTTTAAGTAAGGTTGAATGAGGCATTAGTTAAAATAGACTCTTTCACTAGGATGAGTTGAGTCTATAGGAAAGTTAAGATGGTGGTTATGTAAGAGATAAGCATAACACTAAGCTTTTCACACACTAGTTAATTAATCTAGTATGTATGTGAAGAGAAAGAACCTTAGTGCAACCAAGATTAGTGGTTTGCCATAGGTAAGTATCTAACACCTCAGCAACAAAGTGTTGCGTTAGAAATCACTTAAGAGATATGAGTGATGAGGTGGAGTTAGGTACAAGTATGAGAAATGGTCTGGTAATGTTTACTTGAGAATGTAACGTTATATGAGGTGAGGTCATTTAGCTAAGAAGGTAAGAAATCAGAGAAGTTCCTAAGGGGACAAGTATTTCTAACCAAATGCTAAGGTTACATGTAGTATGAAGTTACAGATTCTCCTCATTACAAAGGGTAAACATAAGAAGGCAAAGTTCCTAGTAGAATATGCTTAGCTCATAAAGGAACTAAGTATATAAATACGTATGTAAGTCTACGAATTAGTCAAGTACTATCGATCTTGGTGAGTATCCTTTGATGTTCGTTCATGGAGGCAAAAGGAGATAGATGGGTGTCCGAAGGACTTTTGAGAAGGACATAACCCTGATGTCTCGATAGTGCCAAGGCCAAAGGAGATAAGTGGGAAATCCAAAGACGCTCTTTGAGCAAGGATGAAGCCCGAATTTCTCAGCGTGCCAGGATATGTGTAACGTGAGGATGAGCTTTCCCTCTAATTACCACTGGATGATATACTAACTAGTTCCTAGCAAACTTCCTTGTTTTCAAAATAAACTTTTGCATGTATTTAAAAACAAAACCCTGCATTTGCATTTCATTCACATACTCTTAGGATTCCTTAGGCATATTCATATTACATATCATTATCATTGCATTCACGGACAGTTGTATGGGCATTGTCCGTCACTGTTGATATTTACAGCTGTATGGGCGTTGTATATGTTAACAGTGTGTAGGCTATCGGTTGATATCACACTATAAGAAAGTGTGCAAATATGAGAAAAGAGGAGGGAGCTCCTAAGTTAGAATTATAGCATCTGTTGTATAATTGTTATATACAATGTTATAGTTAGATGGTATTGGAATTGATTTTACTGAGAATGTTTATTCTCACCCCAGTTGCTATTCCATGTAAATCCAGATGCAGGAACATATGCAGGAACAGATGCAGGATCAGGCACAGGTACAATGGTACAGACCCTACTAAGGGTAAGAAGATAAAGCATGAAGACTAGAGTAGTTTTTATTGCTTTAAGTAGACAGAACTTATGTAATCAATTTATATTTGTTTTATCTGTTTTATGTTATATGTATTATAATAAACCCTGTTGTGGCTAAGTTTGTATATATTTATGTATGAGTTTAAGTTTTTCCGCAATCTCTCAAGGCTTTCTATAATTACTCAGTTGTGATTATGGATATATGGTAGAATATAGTATGAGAAAGTGACGTTTCTAGTACCATTATCTTTATATATCGTTGTGTAACTATGATATATCCAGATATCTGTATTAGGGTGTTACACATTCAAATCTGCCCCACCCTCAACTTTTAAGGAAAATAATAGCATGTATCCTTAAGCTCCTTCTTTCAAGAAAGCTTAAACTTGGTTGGCCGTCAGAAATCTAGGAACTTTATCCATAGGGAAAGCTATGGTCTTACTAGAACAGTCTAACAGGATATGGTTAGAAGACAACCAATCCATTCCTAGAATTACGTCTAATTGGGAAAGAGGTAAACAGATCAAATCAATAGAAAAGATCCGACCTTCAACAATCAAAGGACAATCTAAACAAACTTTAGTGGTAACATCATGTTTAGCTGTAGGGGTAGAAACAATCAAGTCAAAAGGTAAGGAAAACACAGGTAAACCAAGTCCTCGCACACAGTCATAAGAAATGAAAGAGTAGGTTGCCCTAGAGTCATACAGTACAGTCAAAAGATTACCTCATATAGTACCCTCTCCTTATATCAGATCGTCAGATTTGGAGGCTTCCCCTCCACTCATAGTATAGACTCGACCTCCTGCTTGCGGTTTTACAACTCTTGCAGCATTAACCGAAGGCTCTGCCTTAGCCTGATTGTAGTCATGAGAGATATGTCCAGGCTTCCCGCATCGAAAACAGATGATTCCTTTGATGGTGCAATCCCTCGTTAGGTGATCCTTCCCGCACTTCATACACCTTGGCATAAACGCCATTCTGACCAGTTCAGTTTCCACCAGAACCTCCGCTAGGACCTCTACTAGGTGACTATTATTGATTTCCCGGTGGTCAGGAATAAGGTTTCTTCTGAAAGCGATTTGCATTGTTGCTACCCCCTCTTTGGAATGTAGTAGGTCCAAAGTTATGGTTCCTCGTGTCCTGCACCTGATCCAGATCTTCCACTCGGTGACATGTGTCCAACAACTCTAAAAATTGGTTGATCCTCAAGGTTATGACTGCCCTTTTCACATCATGCCTTAATCCTTCTTCAAATTTTTGACACTTCTACACCTCATTCGGTTGATGTTGGAAATACATTGAAAATTTGGACAAGCTCTTAAACCTCGCAGCATACTCGCTGACAGTCATAGTTCCTTATCCCAAACTGAGGAACTCCATTTCTTTCGCATGTCTTGCACTTGCTGGGAAATACTTCTCCAAGAATCTATCCTTGAATACGTCCCAGGTGATTACTCGACCTTCAGCTTCTAGTAGTCTCTGTGCTCTGTTCCACCATTCTTTTGTGTCTCCGCTCAGCATGAAAGCAGCATAAGTTACTTTCTTGTCATCCGCACAGTTTATGCCTCTGAAATTTTTCTCCAGCTCCTTGATCGATAGACTAGCCTTCTTTGGATCAAACTCCCCCTTAAACTGACAGATTTTGAGCATCAACAGATGCTTCCAACTGTTGTGCAGCCCTTTCCTACTATTGAGCAGCTCTTTCAGTTTGTTGTGTGATAACATTCGTCATTCGTTGCATCGCTTATACAGCTGCAGCAATTCCACCATCGCATGCCATTTCACTTTTTCAGAGTTAACTATAGAAGACAACACAAGAAAGAATTAGATGTATCCTTTCGGAACACTAAACATAGAGAATCACATAACACGAACAAGATAGACCTAACCACAAAGACCTAAAAGAAAACTTAAACGGGGCTCTGATACCAAACTAGTGTAACACCCATTTTTGAGGAGGGAACGTCACACCATAAAGGACAATGCGGAAAATAAATCATAAATTAAGACTCGGTTCATTTAAATATCGATAAGCATATTTAGTTGGTATATCATATAAGTAATTTGGTGAATCCTTTTTATTTTATCGTAAGAAAATGATAAAATATAATTATAGCGAAATCAAGATAAGAAATAAGTCATACATTTTACACACACACACACACACACACACATATATATATATATATCGTAAAAGTTTTACCCACCCCAAAAGATTACATATGTACAGCCCACCAAAATACAAAATATTAAGCCCTCAAAAAGATTTACAGATAACCATCAGTAGCTATCAACAGCATCAACCCCTAAAACTAACGAGAAGGAACCGTGGCTGGATCCTCCTTGAGGTATTCATCATCAGAGGAAATCCTCATCGAAGTAACCGAGTTACAAGCAGGGGCTCGTGCAGAGGATAAAAACGAATCCTCACATGGAGCTTTACCCGCCCCAAAAGATTACACATGTACAGCCCACCAAAATACAAAATATTAGGCCCTCAAAAAGATTTACAGATAACCATCAGTGGCTATCAACAACATCAGCCCCTAAAACTAACGAGAAGGAACCATGGCTAGATCCTCCTCGGGGTATTCATTATCAGAGGAAATCCTCATCAGAGTAACCAAGTTACAAGCAGGGGCTCATGCAGAGGATAAAAACGAATCCTCACGTGGAGTGTAGTAAAGATCATTCCATATATCACGAACGTGTAAGTAAAACTCTAAATGAACATTTTCAGTGATGTTAAAAACATGTGGGTTATAACAACCCCAAGCCGGAGACGTCGTCATGTTCCCACGGTACACGCAGCGATCCGTACGCAGGTTGATGTGCCAACAGTTCAGACCTCCATTAAAAGTCAGCTTAACATAACCCGAAAAGCCACGTGGTCGGGACGTCATGCTTCAAACAGGTACTAATCAAAATCGGGCCAAAAGTCAAGGAACTCATGCACTTCCCCTTCTTCACCAACGTCTTCAGAGAAACATATAAATATACCGAATAATAGAAATACGGAAAAGAGGTAAGACATCATATATTTAATACCAATTATGACAGTAAAGAAACAGAACAACACAAGATGCCCACATAGCATAGTAGGAATAATAATTAGCATCAAGATTCACATAATAAACAGATTGGCAATTCCATACAGTTATACATCAATATACAACAGTTCCATCGTCATATGAATGAATAAATGTCAAATGATATGTTGACTCACTATGTATGTGCACATGGTATCAAAATCCAACATTCGATACTACAATTCCTACTCCATGGAGCTAAACACAAACATTGGAGAGAATGATTAAGGAGACAAGCCAGTATCTCGTCAGCCATAAAATCAAGTGCTTTTTAAGAAAATTCATAATTTATGCATCAAGGCTTTATACAACGGCATTCTCACAAGATCGCGATATAGGAAGTGTCTCAGTCCGGATCGTCGGTGCATTTGCATCGATCTATCCCACGACCTAGAGGAGCTACCAACTGTCCGTTCGTGGAACACCCGCACCTCGACGCCCCCAAGGTCAACGATATGACCAACACTTAGTCTATTCGCACCCGTACTAAGGTGTGATTCAATCTCCTAGGCATACATCATTACAACAGAGTCCATCGGACTTTTACAATGCATGATGCTCAATGCATATTCTTGTGTATTCAACAAATGATATACTCATCTATAACATATCACAATTTGGTCAAGTTAAACATCAGTAATTCCTTGGTCCCACTCATGAACCCACAATAACATAGCATCAAGTTCTCAAAAGTGGTAAAACACTCCTTAAGGTTCATTATGAAATTTTATTTTAGCTTAACAATTTTTATGAATTCTATCTCTAGAGGAATTCTCTTAATTAGTCAAGTTCTTTACTTTAGTTTAAGTGTAACATCCTCATACTAAAGTCCTAGTATTATCTTACATATATACCTAGCTGATTTTCCTCTGGGCGCCTAGGCGCCATCTCTGCAGTGCCTAAGCGTTAGTTAAGCGCCTGAGCACTCACCGAGCTACATTACAGGAAAAATTTTTGGGCGTTGAGCGCTTAGGCATCCAAGCTCCAACGCCTAAGCGTCGATTTAGTGCCTGGGCGCTCCACACACAGCGCCTGAGCGCTAATGCATCAGCAAAAATTCTGTAGAACTCGTTTTTTGCAGAATCTTGATCCCTATTTCAAGGTTTCTCATCAATCTCAAGCAATTCAATACATGGTTCATAGTCATTAAGATACACAATGAAAATCAATGGATTCATACAAATCGAAATAGCAACAAATCATGAAAACAATACAACAAAAAGAGTAACCCCACATGGATTCCCTCATCAACAACACCAAACAAACGTTTCCTCACCACTAAGATAGGTTGAAGAAGATTTTCTCTCTCTTACCTAGAGAAATAACAAGGAAAGCAAGCTCCTTTTTCTTTGGGAATTTCGTCCTCCACCTTCAAGAAAACCCTAGGGTGAGCAACTTTCAAAATGTTCACTCAAACCATGAAAAGAGGAGTCATTGGTCATGTAGGTGACCAAGAAAAATGAAAAAGAGAAGAAAGTTAAGAAATTTACCTCAAAAGCTTCAAGCTTGGTCTTCAATGGTAGAAAATGAAAAAGGAAAAACTAGTGGATGACCACCAAGGAGAAATGTCTTAGGATGATGAGAGGAAACAAGAAATGGAATTTGTTTAGTAAACAAATGAAGATGGCCCTTCCATGGTGTGGGTGCCGTGGAAGAAGAAGAAGAGAAGAGGAAGAGAATGGCTTGAGAGAAAATGGGAAAAGGGAAATGGTAGAGAGAGAAAGTAATAGATTTTTAGTGATTCAAAATTAGAAATGAAATATGGGAAGGGAAAACACAATTTTGGCTCCATTTTTTAGGCCATTGTCATGGAAAGTGTGGGAAGGGAAGAGAGAAATGGCTTCATGCATTGCTTGGGAAATTTCTAGGAAACTTCCTTGAGAAGCTTTGGTTAGATTTTGTAAAAGTCAACTTGATTAGACATAAAGTTAAGGGTGTCAAAATGGGCCAAGCCCAATGAGCCGGCCCGAATAGCCCAACAAAATGGACGGGCTGGGCTAGCAAAATACCAGCCCGAACATTACATGGCCCGAATGGGCTGAGCCCGAATGGGCCGGGCTAGCCTGCTCTTTTAACACTACATAAGGCTAAATAGGATGGGCTGAGTTGGGCTAGCAAAATGTTAGCCCGAAACTTACATGGCCCGAATGGGCCGGCCAGACCCGTTTTGACACCCCTACATAAAGTAGATTTCTAGATAAAGTGATAAAGATTTTTACTATAAGCTATTACTGAATGAACAATTGTTACAGTTAATAGCACCAGTATTTATTGTCCAATGGATAATAAATTGTACAATGATTTTTATTTATCAGATAAAAATATCAAAAAATATAAACCTCGTAAACTGTGCTCGGCCTCGGGTTTAGTAAGATCCCCCGTCAATGTTTCCACAGTTCAAGGTTTACTAGCCTCGAGGAAAATATTTCATTTTCCCAGCTTCGCTTAGCCTGCACCTAAAACAAAAAATATATTAAAATATTCAACGTTTCTAAAAAAATCCATAAAAATTCACAAAAATGACAAATATTATAAAATGACTATTTATCACAAAATTATCAATTTTTGGGGTGTTACAAACACTACTGTTGCTAACTCCAAATCATGCATAGTGTAGTTCTTCTCATGTGGCCTTAACTGCCTTGATGCATAGGCAACTACTCTCTTATTTTACATAAGAACACTCACTAGTCCCATCTTCGAAGCATAACAAAATACCTCAAAGTTCTCATGGGGATTCAGAATTACCAATAATGGCGCAGTGGTCAACCTTTTCTTTAACTCTTGGAAACTATTCTCACAATCCTAAGTCCACTCAAATATATTGTATTTCCTAGTCAACCTAGTCAATGGTAGTGCTAGCTAAGAAAAACCCTTTATAAATCTTCTATAATATCCAGTCAGGCATATAAAGCTCCTAATCTCAGTCACAACAGTGGGTCTCTCCTACTATAACAGTGCTTCAACTTTACTAAGGTCCGCTAAAATTCCTCCTTGAGAAATCACATGGCCCAAAAATTGAACTTCCATTAGCCAAAACTCACACTTGGACAATTTGGCAAATAGCTTATTCTCTTTAAGGATTTCTAAAACTATCCTGACATGCTGCCCATGTTCTTCTATTATCTTGGAATAGATATGGATGACATCAATAAACACTGCCATAAACCTATCAAGGTAGGGTCTAAAAACTTTGTTCATGTAATCCATAAACACTGCAGGAGCATTGATAACTCCATAAAATGTAGTTATTTGCATCCTATATTAGTGGTATATTGATTTTTTAGTCCTTGTGCTTAGGCATGATTGGAAAACTTTAGCCACTTTTTTTATTCAAATTTGTGTTGATGTCTTCCTTTCTAATCTTGCTAAAATCATTTCTATTCTTTGTTGGATTAAGTTGATTTACACTTGTAATTAAACAGGCGACTCCTTTATTATAGGAAGGGCTCTAAACTGATAAAACGAAATAAGCCAAGGCTCAACATTGGACAAGAAAGCTTTGGAAGCATTCCAGCTTACCACATCATGGCGCAAGGTGTAGTACGCTACAGCGTCTTGCTCTCTGTCTACTGTGCATACTAAAGACAGAGACTAGAGGACCGCAGTGCAAAGGAGGTCACATCGCGACACGCTTTTGTCTGCATTGGTTTCACTTAACCACGTGGCATTCACGCCACGACGTAATAATGGTCATGCCACGGCGCAAGTTTCTGGGCTTCGTTTATAAATATTGTTTCATCAGATATTTTGAAAGAAATAGGAGGGAGAAGTCGCAGAGCGCAACAAGTACCAGGTTTTCATCATTTTGGAGAGCTTTGAAGGGATTTAGAGGGAAAATCACCACCATCCAAGGAGGATCAAATATCCTAAGACCACATTATAGTGTTTTCCCTCTTTTCTCTTTATTCTCTCTTTTTCTAGGTTATGGGCATGGAATCTCTCTTGAGATTTTCGTGTTCCATGGATAGCTAAGCTGTTTTTAAGGATTCCTTTGGATCCTTCTATGTACATTGGTGACTTTGTAACCTTTTAAGTTTATAATGATGATTGGTTTTGTTCATCCATGTGTCTCTTAATGCTCATAGGTGTTTGGCCAGCATTTATTGTGTTTTGACAAATCTTTTGAACTAGACATAGGAATCTAGATTTTAGATCATGGACGTGGGTGATGCATGTTTAATTTCATTCTAATAGTGGGATGAATTAATTCGTTAATAGGATAGACATATACCTATTGGCCATATATAGCAATTGTTAAGAATCAACCATAATGCATGGAGTTTGCTCTAGTTCTCATGGACACATAGTGAGCTAGGTAAATGACATAGAGCTAAATGACCTAAACATAGGCTTTTAGTTCATGTAGTATCTTAAGCTAACAAAACTAGTCATCATTGTTGCTTAAAATGGTTGCATGTTACCAAGTAAAGTAGTTGGTGAAGAAGGAGTCCCTATGCTCTCATTACTGTCTTTTATTCCTAGTTTATTGCCTTTTAGTCTTTACATTGGCTACTCACACTTTTCCTGATTGATATGTGCTTGAATATTAAGCTATTGGTTGATATTTGGCATTAGATATTATTCATTATCCCTGTGAAAATAAACTTTCTCATCATTGTATTACTTTTGCGACCCGTACACTTGCGGTACATAAAAGGTCCAACAAGCATTCGTTAACCCAAAGGACATCACAAGATACTCATAATGTCCATACCTAGTTCTAAAGGAGATCTTAGGGATATCCTCTCCCCTAACTCTGATTTGATGATATCCAGATCTTAGATCAATCTTGAAAAACACAAAAGCTCCTCTTAATTGATCCATCAGATCATTTATTCTAGGCAATGTATACTTATTCTTGATGGTCACCTTCTTCAACTATCTATAGTCGACACATAACCTCATGGTACCATCTTTATTCTTCACTAGTAACACTAGTGCTCCCAAGGAGAAACACTAGATCTAATGAATTGTTTATCCAACAAATCCTCTATTTGTTTCTTGAGCTCGGCCAATCTAGAGGTGCCATCCTATAAGGTGCTATAGATATAGGTCCCATACTTGGCACTAAATCTATAGCAAACTCTATTTCTCTCTCTGGTGGTAACTCAGCTACGTCACTCAGAAATACCTTTGGGTATTCCCTCACCATAGGTATATTGTCTAGGTTCTACTCGACCTTTACATCGAATGAGAAAAGAAGAACATATCCTAGAGCTCTTTCTACCATACAGTGATTGACCTGCTTAGCATTGAGATAGACAAACTCGAAAAGACAACTCTGGTAGCAATATCAGGCAGAAAAACTAGAGTCTTATCTGAACAATTTAAGACCACATGATTGGATGACAACCGATCCATACCAAGAATGACATCTATGTCCACAAAGGGTAAACAAATAAGATTAATAAAGAATACTTTATCCTCAATTCTCATTCAATAGTCAAGATGTAACATCCCAAATTTAATGACAACAATATAACCTATGTTACACCACTGTAATTAAATTCAAGCAAGCTACTAACTACTAAAACATTTCTGGTATAACATAACTATACATATATAGAAAATATGAGCCTCGAATGAATATATAAGTATTACACCACAACTGTATTTCTCATAAATACAACCATTCGTACATATATTCAAAAAAAAACTACAAAGCTACACTAAGCTAAGCCTTCCATGCTCCTGATAGCACTTCACTTTCCGCAAGTCTTCTTTCTTGGAATCATCATGGAAACATATATAAGGGGTGAGAATCACATATTCTTAGTAGATAAATCCATAAAACATGCCATCACAATCATTCCAGCCATTTTGGGAAAAAACACATTTCTAAACTCAAGTCACATACTTGTACAAACTAGAACGGTGACAAAGGCCAAAACTATGTCCTTTCTCTTCCCGAAATAGATTCTTATTTTATAAGTTTACATAAAAACTCATTTATCACAAATTTTCAAGTGATCACCACACTCTCAAAAACATCATCTCTATCACAATGACATAAACAACATCTCTATCCTAGAGATACCAAATCATCGTCTCCATCGCAAAGACACATCAACAATATCTCCATCTCAAAGATATAACAACAACAACAACATCTCCATCTCAGAGATCTGCCTATACAATTGTAATGTCATGAGTTCATGTCATGAAGGTAACAATGTTATGCCAAATTATGTCTAGTGTTTATGTTTATGCAAATCCTAAGTATGAAATGAGTAATGTTATGAAACCAAGTCCATGGTAATGTTATGATACCATATTCAGGAACTACAATTCAATGATAATGTCATGAATGCATGAGTCTTGAACAAAGTAATAGAAGTCACATCTATAACCTTGAACAAGTACTAGAACCCAATTCCAGCAATCACAAGGTGTGAGGGATTAACTAACCTCAGCTCATCACTATGATATGGTGGGTATGTTACCTTTTCACTTATAATCATGCATAATCACTCTCTCCGGGTAGTGAAGTCTATCAACTACACGGTCATCAACAACAACAAGGAAATCCATCCTCGAAGTCACAAGGAAATCCATCCCCAAAACCACTATAATAGGAAAGATGCCATCCACCTTGCCTAATATAGATTGCCCTCATCTGTGAGGCTCACACCTTTCAACATAAAAGTAAAACATACATTTATGTTTAATTACTTCCCATAATTAGCATTACAAAAGTAGTAAGGATATTACTCGCCTTCACTACTTAGCAAACATAAAGAGGATATCACTTACCTCAACTATGTTTCACAAAAATATCATTATCACAAATGATAATAACATTAATCCCATATGGATCAAGAGTCTAGGTGTTAGCCTATGGCATTTCCAAACCATTGGTTGCCTAAGGTTTCATACTTTCCTCTCATCCACTAGGTGGTAATTTCCTCCCTGAAATACTCCCATAGGTACCTCAACATACTTTAAAAAGCATAAAGGAGTGATCCCTTCACTTAGGAAATTCCAAAACATCAAGATTCAACACTTGACCAAAACTAGAAGTCACGCCTAGGCACCACCCACCCACGCCTAGGTGTAAAGGTGGCAGGGCAACAACCCTGTAACTCCCAAGAAACCATGCTTAGGCACAAATTTATCATGCCTAGGCGTGATACTCTCTGTCTCACCCAGGATCAAAAATTGATTAGTCCACACCTAGGCGAGACCATGCTGCGCCTAAGCACGACCAATTCCGCAGAAAATTCTACAGAACCGAGTCACTGTTCCATTAGAACAATTCATGGGTTTTGGCCACTCCAAAGCATTTTCTAGGTAATTTAAGCTCTTAACAAGTTCACTAACACATAGGAAACATAAACTACTAACTCACAACACCAATCTTGGATTCTTGGATCAAATAACAAATCATGACCTAACTTTCTCACTTTTAGCCTCAAAGGTTCAAATGACAAATTTTAAGTTTCTAACTCAAACTCATTCCATGAACAAGTCAAAAACAACCAAAGAAACTCATCCAACCAAGAATAACTCTTCAAACAACTCAAAAATCCAAAATGACCTATTAAGCACCAAGTGTGCTTCAATGGTGAAAATGGAAGAAAAGAGTTAAGAAAAACACAAAAACCCCTACCTCAAGGTCTTAAAGATGAAGATGAAGATGAAGCTAAGGATGGGCCATGGAAGATCCAAGCTCTCCCTTCCTCTTTCCCTTTCTTCCTCTTTCCCCTTCTTCTATCCCCTTCATGGTTTCCCTTCTCTTTTCTCTTTTTTTTTTTCTGTTTTCTCTTCTCTGTCGTGGGATACATATAAAGGGAAGTCAAATTTGGCTTCTCTTAATCTGTTAAGAACACTCAGATTTCATCAAATCCAGTTCTCTAACTTTCAACAGACTTAAAATAAATCCTAAGATTCATTAAAAATTTGATTTCACAATTTATATATTTTTCTGTATCTGCTAGTAGTCAATCCGGCATTAAAACACACAACTAGTATGTTTAAAAAATACCAAACTAACTCCAATTAACCTCAAATTTTAACCACACCATCTTCAACACATTTGTGACCTAGAAACAAATTCTCCACATTTATTTTCATTAACTAAGCAGTTTAAGCTACTTCCAGAGCTAATAACAATTATTTTTCACATATAGTGTTACAACAAGTGCCTAAACGTACTCAGACAGTCACAAAACTTAACAGACATGACAAACTAATATTGGGCTACCTCCGTATCCATATACAAGTCTATCATGTTGTCACGGGTATTACATTTCTCCCCACCTTTTTAGAATTTTTCCCCCAAAATTTACTTGCCATCAACATTAGTCTCTCACAACTATGGTTCCAAGATCTCCATCAAACATCACACTCGAAGGAATCCCACCTTCCTTAGTGATATATAACTCATCACTATCAACTCAAGACAATCTTGCCTCAAACTGGTCTCCAGCTCCCAAGCCAAACCTATGCCAGATATTTATCACCTATGAGAATCTGTTTTCAACAAAACTCTTGGACTTCCATGTCCATAATCCTTTCAAGCCTTATCTAATAACCCTTTATCCAACCCACGGGCTCTACTCACTTTAGAAGTACCAC
The DNA here is from genome assembly GCA_029884605.1 of Ormosia emarginata. NCBI lineage: Eukaryota > Viridiplantae > Streptophyta > Magnoliopsida > Fabales > Fabaceae > Ormosia > Ormosia emarginata. Next base: position 75,333,040 of record JAQQTP010000088.1, read on the forward strand.
AACAAAGGGTGTAGATGCAAACAATTCCTAACGAGTTCAGTCATGCCAATTGGACCCTCACTAGAAAAACTCTGATAACTCCATAGAATATAGTTATTCATGCCCTATCTGTATGCATTATTGATGGCTTTGTCCTTATTGTTAGGCATTGTCTGAAGGCTTTTGCCTCATTTTCATGAAAAAACCATGTTGATGTCTTCCTTGTCAATCTTGTTAAAATTCTTCTTAATCTTTGATTAGATTGAGTTAGATTGCATTTATATTTGACTGGTTAATTTCTCAATTGCAGGATGAGCTCAAAAGAACCAACTTGATGCAAGCCAAGGCTCTGCATTAGAAGAGAAATCACAAGACAAGTTCTAGTGGATCACGCCACAGCGCTGATATGCTTATGCCGCGACGTTCTACTCTCTGCTAGTGCACCCTGATAACCCGAGGCTTTAACACCGCGACGCAATGAAGTGAATGTCGCAGCACTGGTGCCCTAATTTTTGTGTGCTATGAAGCATGTTATGTAATGCCATGGCGTGAATAGTGAAATCTGTGGGCCAATAAATACCTTTTACACAAATTGTTGCTCCCTCTCTCTCTATTTCTCTCTCTTCTCTTAAAGAACTTTTATTTTTACTCTTTTAGCTTAGATCTTTTGGAGAACCCAATAGCTATATCTTCATTTATAGGATGAAAGAAAGTTGAAGAAGCCAAGATTGGAGGTCCTCTTCATCTTGGAGGAAGATTCAAGCTTCAAGGCTCACCCTATTGGGCTTCATCTTCTGTTCTTTCTTCTTTCTCTCTTCCATTTATCTTGAATATGAATTTTTGTAATACATTTTCGTATTCAATGAGAAGCTAAGCTGTGTTTAGAATATTCTTTGGATCCCCCTATAAATATTGAATGATTTGTACTCTTTTGAGTTAATATAAATGGTTTGGATTTTGTTCTATAATGTGGTGCTTAATGCTCTTACTTGTTTGATAAGCATTTAGGTGATTTGATGAAATCTAATGAGCCTAGACATAGGGCTTTAGGTTTTAGATCATACGTATGGTAGATGCATGTTCGATTTTATTCTAATGGTAGGATAAATTAATTCACTAATAAGATAGACATATACCTCTTAGTCATGCATAGCCATAGTTGAGAATCGATCTTAATGCTTGTTGTTTACTCTGGTTCTCATGGACGCATAGTGAACTAAGTAAATTACATAGGGTTAATCGATCTAGACATAGGCTTTTAACTAAGTTAGTTTCTCAAGCTAACCTGATCTAATCATTTGTATTGCTTGAATGGAATGCATGTTATCAATTGAAGTAGGGGGTGAAAAAGGATTCCCTATTCTCTTAACCATATCTTTATCTATTCTTTAAGCTTTGTAGTTTAATTAATCAACCTTTTTTTCAATTTACATTTACTTGAATAGAATTAGTTAAGCTGTAGGTTAGTATTTAGCATTAGAAAGTACTATATTCCCATGGAAACGATCTCTACTCATCATTTTTATTACTTGAGCGACCCGTGTACTTGCGATTAGTGTAACACCCCAACTTTTGGGTGAATGGCCGTTGTGTCCCGATTTTACTATTTCTTGTTTTTCTGCATGAAATACAAGTATATTTTACAGACTCTAATTTTATTTGGTCGTTTTGCGTAATTTGCTTCAAGACAGTAAAATAAAAATTTTGTCGAAATTACTATTTTAAATTTTTCTGTGTGCTATGCAGCTATATTTTACTGTCTGTAATTTTATTTTAGCGTTTTGAGTGATTTGCTCGGTGGTGGGAAAAATGGAAAAAATGACCATTACGTCCCGAATGTACTGTTTTAAATTTTTTTGTATGATACAGTGTTTTATATTACTGTCTGTGATTTTATTTGGGTGTTTTATGTGATTTGCTTCGAGTCAGGAAATTTAAAATTTTCTGGACCGGGGAAATTTTATTATTATCCGGAGCCGGGGGAGCTTACTAAACCCGAAACCGGAGTCAGTTTTTGAAGTTTTATTTTCTTACGATTTTATCTGACAAATAAAATCGGGGTATGTTTTATTATCTATTGGATGATATTTTTCTTGAAAAATATCTAGTGGATGATGACTCATCGCAACGGGCCAATAGAAACTCGACACGTGGCGTGACAACTCCACACCATGACTTAGCAGATTCCAGAAGGTTCCAGAAGCGGTGACTCGCCCTGTGACTTACCGTAGTGAGTCACCTGTTCCAGAAGCTTCTATGATGACTCACCATGCTGACTCAGCGCTGTGACTCATCATTGATGACTCAGCTGATGACTCAGTGCTGTGACTCACTATTGATGATGCAGCTGATGACTCAGTCAGTGACTCGCCATGCTGACTCACCTGCTCTAGAAAATATCTACGCTGACTCGCCATGCTGACTCACCCGTTCTAGATAGTTCCACGATGACTCATCATACTGACTCATCGTAGTGAGTCACATATTCTAGAAATTTCTCTTTGATGACTCGTTTTGTGACTCATCAAGGGCAATCAGTAGAAAAAAATGATCAATAATAATTGCTACTCTGTTAGTGTAAGATAAAAAATCTATGTATATTTTATTATCTATTAGACAATAAACACTGACTTTATAAATAGTAATTATTGTACATTGGTTAAAGTATACTAGAAAATATATAGTGTGCACCAATAGAAATTGGTCAACAAAAATAGCAACCAATAGGAATCAAGTTAGTAAATATTCAACCAATAGAAATTAGTCAAGAATAATGGCTTGACTCTTTAAGGACCAATAGGAAGCAAGCTTTTAAACAAATATTGGATTTCTTGAAGTTGTTGATGCTACGGTGAAGGAGAAGAAAAAAATTTCTCTAAATGATCAATTCACTTTGTGAATTCACGTGGAAGACTTAAGTTAAACCAAATAAAGACTAGTCAACATTGGTTTCTTCTCTTTGATTTCATTCTACGGCAAAGCAACTTTTGTGAAGCCAATATTACAATTCAATTCTTACTATCTCTCAATTAAATTAACCAAGTAAGACCAATTCAATTTTAGTGGCTTCTTTCCATGTGCTTCTACGGCAAATGCATGCTTTAGGAAGGCAATATTCAACAATTCATTTCCATTCATAATGCATTTACGACCATGCATTGGAATGAAAGCCAAATTGCCTACTTAATTATATTTGGTCACTTTTCTATTTAGTTATCATTCAAAGAAGCAAAACAACAAATATTTCTCACTTTCTCTCAAAGTGATTTACGGCCATGCATAGTCAAAACCTTCATCTTTCTCCAAATATTTCCAAATAGCAAAAGCTCTCAAATATTTCTTCTCCTTTTCTTCTCCAACCTCACGGCCTCCTCACCCTTTTCCATCACTCACTCTTCTATAATTTTAAACTACCTTATTTCTTACTTCCTTACTTCATTTCAAGACACTTTGTAGTTGAAACCTAAGCTTAAATCATCCATTTTCTATCTTGATCTTCAAAATTCAAGTTTGAAGCCTTGAAGGTAGGATTCTTTAATCTTCATGTTTCTATCCATTTCAAAGTTCTAATCATGATTTTAATCCATGATTATTTTAGTTTAGAGCCTTAGGTATTAATATTGCATGTTTTCTTTGTTTTTCAAGAAGCTCTTGGTGGAGAAAATTTACTTGAAGGAGACATACAAGGAACTTTGGAGGTTCTTCAAGAGGTAAGAGGGATATTACCCTCATCAACCATGTGTTGTTGGTGAGGAATGTTTGTGTTTGTGGTGAAGAATCCATAGGGATTCATTCACTTGATTGTTTATTGTTTTTCCTAATTGTGATTGATTATGTGTGCAAGCATGTCTAATAGCTTTAATATTTTGTATGTGTTTTATGGTTGTTTTAATATATGGTATGTGTACATATATGCATGATGATTATTGTAACATGTAAATAATATACAAGGATTTGCATGAGTGTTCCAAATAACACAAATCCAAGCTCACGACCTCAATGCAAAAATGAGAACCAAAATGTTCTCATCAATTTTCTGAAAGTGGAATTTAATTAACCTAGGAAAACTGACAAGTTACCAATTTGTTTAGAGTAAGAAAAATGAATTTGTGGATCAATGGATAAAATTAGGTATTTCGGCCAACATGCCAAAGCCAAGCAATTATGATTTCTAAAATCATTTCCAAACCATTTTCTAAAACAATGATTTAATGAATTTAGGTAATACAATAAATTTGACATTTATTTAGAAGATGAAAAATAATTTAAAGATCAAATACAAAGACTTTGTTAAATTTGGCCAACATGCCACATACTTTTGATCCAAATTTATTTTCTAACTATTGACTAGATAATGTAATAATAATAAACTAGATCAAGAGTTTTATAAGAGATTAAATGTATGAAAATAATTAGGAATGAATTATAAAGCATAGAATGATTTTCGGCCAAAATGCCAAATTTAAATGTGTTTTGATTTATAGAATTGTTTTCAACTAAGGTTAAGTAATAAATGCTAAAAGGATTATATTACAACGAGTTTTGAAGAACTAAATTGATTAAGTTTAAGAAGTTTAAACTAATGATTTTTACTGTTAGAAGAAAATACAGTAACTTTTGTAAATTGCTAACATATGGCTCATATTATATTTTGAAGCATGTTAGTGGTTTTCAAAAAGTTAAATTATACGGTTAAAAATTAAGTAAACAGAATTTTTACAGAAAAGTTAGGAAACCATTATTATAAGTTTTCTAAAACATAATACTGTCAATTTTTATTAAAAACGGACAAATAAGATAGAAAAGATGTCCAAAAGATAGTATACGGTATGAAAAATATTCTACGTAGTTTAAACGTATTAAATATTATTTCTGTTTGTTTTAAATAGTGATTTTAAGGAATTCGGACAAGAAAATGATTTAGAAATCTTACGCGATTGAGAAAACGTATTAAAAACTCTACGCGATTTTAAAAATAGTAAAATATATTTACGCGATTTAAAAATGTTTATAAAAACAACGAGATTGTGAAAATGCGATAAAATTTCTACGCGATTGACCGAAACTGTATATTTTATACCGTTAAGGGTATTCTGTATATTTTTCGCTGTCGGGCTATGAGGTGAACCTGTACAAGCTTTGGAACAGTATTTGTCTGGTGGGACTTACTGTATATTTTTATCTTTGAGGATATATATTTTTATTGAGGGTATTTTGGTAATTTCTTATTTTTTTAATCATGCATTGAGTTAATGCCATTTTTGGTGGATTGATTGACGAGGTGAATAACATCGTGTTATCGGTGCGATAAACGTAGTGTGATTCAATTTTGAATGAACTTGGAGACATTAGTGTGCAAAATTCCATTTGTGGACAGTAGGGTTGCTCCTCTGGGCCGTGGTAATTGGCAACACACTAATGGACTCGACACGCACTATTTTTAATCGAGATCTTGTAAAGTCTAATAGTACATTGCCTGTAGTGCCACAACGTGAGACCGTGAACTACACCACGCCTTGGACAATGGGTTCCATGTGACGTGGGGCTATAGACGCAACGTGAGACAGCGCAATAGTTTGGTTGGGCAGCCGTGGTACTAATAGATTTTGCGGGTCATTCTCTCTGATATCTGTATGTGTTTAGCTCCATGGAGTAGGGTTGAGTCCTATTGCATATGTTTATATGCTGTACATTATTATTTCTTTATCTGTGATCCTTTATCTGTGATATTATATGTTTATATGTTGTATTTTATCTGTACATTATTATCCTTTATCTGTGATATTATATGTTGTTCTTGCATTTAATAAGTTATTTTATATTGTTATGATTTACTGTTATGGCATTTTATATTGTATGAATTGTTATATCTATCCTGGTAATGTTATTGTAGTTTATTTTATTATGATATATGCTTATTTGATTTATTTATAAATTGATAATATGATTGCATTTGTGATATTTGTGTGTATGGAATGACTTTGTCATTCGTATTATTCTTTGCTACCGATCTGTGATGCTTTGGTGAAAGGGGATCTCACCTCTTTACTGTATTGCTTTATTGTGTTTGTATTGTTAAATTCGTATAGTAGACGAAGGAAGTTTCTTAGACCTACTGGAGGCTATGTTCTAAAGATGGTGACGGCGTCAAGGTGTAATCTTCCAAGTTTCAACAGGATGCAGTTGATGAAGAAATGGAACATGTAGGTTGGGGTTTTCGTTAGTGTTGTTACCGTGCTATTAGTAGTAACCGTCAGTGGGTTTGCTACTGTTTCTCTGAGTCTGTAAATGTTATGTTTTAAATTGTTGTTGAATATTTTTGTGGCATATATAATATGTGTATTAATCAATTCAATTTAATTTCTGTTTTCTTATAATTTTTGGTAAGGTTATATTTTCGCGAAATGAAATTTTTAAAATTCATCTTTTAAAAATCAAAGCTTTTATAAAATGATTTCAGTTGGTTTTATGTTTTATTTAAAATGTGATGCCCTACGGAGGGTGTTACAATTAACAAAAGGAGTTACCCACCAACAAGGTTGGCGTAGTAATCCTCAACAAACTCTTATTCCCCTAGTTCGCCTAGGTGAAATCATAATTTCCTATCCACAATGAACATTACATATTGAGTAGGTCAATCCTCAATATCATGTAACCGTGTAACAATAGCTACTGACATTAAGCCTAAAGTAAGCCATGTGATTCCTTTCCAACATCTCAAATAAGAAACAAAGAATTGCACAACACCAAGAGAAACTTCTAATATGCCTAAGCATAGTCAGTCTATACCCCGACTCAACAAGATGAACTGCTCTGATACCATATTGTAACATCCTAAATTTAATGAAGACATTATAACCTATATTATACCACCGTAATTAAATTCAAGCAAGCTACTAACCACTAAAACATTTCTGGTATAACATAACCATGTATATATAGAAAATATGAGTCTCGAATGAATATATAAATATTACACCATAACTATATTTTTCATAAATAAAACTATTCGTACATATATTCAAAAGAAACTACAAAGCCACACTAAGCTAAGCCTTCCATGCTCCTGATAGTACTTCACTTTCCACAAATCTTCCTCCCTGGAATTATCATGGAAACACACACAAGGGGTGAGAATCACATATTCTCAGTAGATAAATCCATAAAACATGTCATCACAATCATTCCAGCTATTTCAGGGAAAAACACGTTTCTAAACTCAAGTCATATACTTGTACAAACTAGAAAGGTGGCAAAGGTCAAAACTATGTCATTTCTTTTCTCGAAATATGCGATCCTGTGAGAATGCCTCTGTATAAAGCCTTGATGCGCAAATTATGAATTTTCTAGAAAAACACTTGATTTTATGGCTGACAAGATACTGACATGTCTCCTTGATCATTCTTTCCAATGTTTGTGTTTAGCTCCATAGAGTAGGAATTGTAGTACCGAATGTTGGATTTTGGGACCATGTGCATGTGTATAGTTAGTCAACATATCATTTGACATTCATTTATTCATATGACGATGGAACTGTTGTTTATTGATGTATAACTGTCTAGAATTGCCAACCTATTTATTATGTGAATCTTGCTGCTAATTATTATTCTTGCTATGCTATATGGGCGTCCTGCGCTGTTCTGTTTCTTTACTGCCATAATTGGTATTGAATGTAGGATGTCTCACCTATTTTCTGTATTTCTGCTATTCGGTATATTTATATGTTTCTCTGAAGATGTTGGTGAAGAAGGGGAAGTGCACGAGTTCCCCAGCTTTTGGCTTGATTTTGATTAGTACCTGTTTGAAGCATGACGTCCCGACCACGTGGTTTTTTGGGTTAAGTTAAGGTGACTTTTCATGGAGGTCTGGACTGCTGGCATATCAACCTGTGTACGAAACGTTGTGTCTACCTTGGGGACGTGACGACGTCTCTGGCTTGGGGTTGTTATGACTTACCTATTTTTAACATCACTGCAAATATTCATTTAGAGTTTTACTTACCTATTCGTGATATGTGGAGTGATCTTTACTACACGCCACGTGAGGATTCGTTTTTATCCTCTACACGAGCCCTCGCTTATAACTCGATTACTCCGATGAGGATTTCCTCTGACGATGAAGACCCTAAGGAGGATCCAGCCACAGTTCCTTCTTGTTAGTTTTAAGGGCTGATGTTGTTGATAGCCACTAATGGTTATCTGTAAATCTTTTTAAGGGCCTGATTTTTTGTATTTTGATGGGCTGTACATGTGTAATCTTTTGAGGCAGGTAAAACTTTTGCTTATTTTGTATGTCTGTTGATGAAACTAAACAAGTATAATATAAGCATATAAGCATATATATATGTATGATGTATGGCTTATTTCTTATCTTGATTCAACTATAATTATGTTTTATCATTTTCTTACGACAAAATAAAAAGGATTCACCAAATTATTTATATGATATACCAACTAAACAGGCTTATCAATATTTAAATGAACCAGGTCTTAATTTATGATTTATTTTCCACTTTGTCCTTTATGGTGTGACGTTCCCTTCTGAAAAAGGGGCATTACAGTGTTTGCCTTAAAGATTTGGAGGCATTATCTCTATAGAGTCTAGTTTGAGGTATTCAGTGATCATATGAGTTTAAAGTACTTGTTTCATCAGAAAGAGTTGAACAAGAGACAAAGAAGATGAATGGTATTCTTAAAAGAATATGACTTTGAGTTAAAATATCATCTAGGTAAAGCCAATGTAGTGGCTGATGCACTAAGTAGGAAATCCCTACTTGTGTCTTGAATGATGATGCAAGAGAGTAAACTTCTCGAGAGTTTCAAGGATTTGAGTCTTACAGTGACTGTGATGCCACATAGTCTCTTTATGAGCAGAGTGGATACAGTAAATAACTTAAGGATTCAAATTTTAGAAGCTCAAAAGCAGGATGAAGCTCTAAGAGACATTAGTGAGCAGATCTTTTTAGGACCCCAAAAGGATTTTGATATGATTAATGATGGAATGATAAAGTTTAGAGACAGACTTTGTGTTCCAAGAGAGTCAGAAGTCAAAGAGAGGATTCTAGAAGAAGCTCACAAGAATAAGTATACCATCCATCCCAGAACCACTAAGATATATCAAGATTTAAGGAAAATGTTTTGGTGGTCTGGAATGAAAAAGGACATGGCAGAGTATGTCTCAAGGTGTTTAACTTGTCAGAAAATAAAGATTGAACACCAGAAACTTGCAAGACCTTTACAGTGTTTGGGAGTCCCTAAGTGGAAATGGGATAAGATCTCCATAGACTTTGTAATGGGTCTACCTATGGTTCAATCAGGATATGACACAGTTTGGCTTATAGTGGATAGATTAACCAAATTTGTCCACTATGATATCATACATTTGTGATCTAAAAATAAATTATCCATATTTATTTCCCTCAACATAGGCATGGCACCCTATGAAGCTTTATATGGAAGAAAGTGTAGATCGCCTCTATGTTGGTATGAGGTAGGTGAGAGAACCATCCTAGGTCCATAGTTGTTCTAGTAGACTATAGAGCAAATTAATATGATTGAGGATAGGTTGGTTGTTGCTCAAAGTTGGTAAATTAAGCTCTTTGACTCCTCTGTCCACAATCTGTACTATTTGTATATCATAAGACAAACCATCTCTTAATTGTATAAATTCATGTTCTATGATATGCAAAGGATCTGGTAGGGACCGAGAAAACGAGGATTTAACTTTTGGGTTTTCAATGCTCTACCAATCCATGTAGTAGGAGTAACTCCTAAGAAAACATGATTTTCCTTATCAAACTCAAGAGGTCTCCTTCTCTTGTTAGCATAACTCTTTTTCTGACTTTGAGCAATAACCAACCTATCCTCAATCATATTAATTTGGTCTATGGTCTACTAGACCAACTCTAGACCTAGGATGGTTCTCTCACCTATCTCATACCAGCATAGAGGCGATCTATAATTTCTTCCATATAAAGCTTCATAGGGTGTCATGCCTATGTTGAGGGAAATAAATATGGATAATTTATTTCTAAGTCACAAATGTATGAAATAAGATGTAGTTAAAGTTTCAAGATAATCAGAGTTAGTTTGGTATTTTTAGGCATACTTGTTGTGCATTTAATGTCGGATTGACTACCCACAAATATGGAAAAATTAGATATTGGTGAAACAACAATTTATATGAATCCTTGTATTTATTTTAAAGTTGTTAGAAGTTAGAAAACTTGATTTAGTTTGTTCTTAGCAGATCAAGATGTATCAGTGAAATACCTTAAGTGGTGTGAGTCATATACAACAACCCTTTATATTGATTGCTAATATATGATATTTCACTTCATTCCCATTCCTTTTTCACTCACTCTCTACATGGTTCAGCAGCTGCTACCAAGGAAGAAAGAAAAGAAGAGAAAGCTAGGGAGGAGGAGGAGGAGGAGGAGGAAAGGAAAAAGAAAGTCAAAGGTAAAGTCAAGCTTGATCATCCACCATCATAGAGGACTTGAGGTAGGGGAGTTTCTATTCATCTTTGCTTTGTTCACCTTGAATGGACTTAGGTTGTTATGAGTAGAAATATAGCATTGGAGAGCCAAATCTTTGTTCTTGGCTTGGTTTTTTATTTCAAAGATTAAGTTAGGACACTTTCAGCTTTGTTATTGCAAGATAGCTATTTATAGCTTAAGACAAACAATTTTGGTTCATTGATGAGGAGCTTAGAAATGGTTTTGAATTAATGTGTTTTCTTGTCCTAATTTCATGCTTAAGTGAATTGATTAGTTGTATAATGATTGCAATAAGTTTAGAAACTATAATTAGTGTTAGAAATCACAAGGAAATTGATCTTGAATGATTGGAAGTGAGTAATGTTCCAATAGAACTAGGGCTGGAAACTAGCTAAGCCAAGCTAGGCTTTGCCTTAAATAGGCCTGACTTGTATCCCAATTATAATGCTTGAGCTTAGCCTGTGAGCTTGTAATAGGCTGATTTTTAAGACCTGGTCTGGCCTAACCTGAAAGCCTATTTAAAGGCCTACTTTGTAATAAGGCCTTTAAATAAGTTAATATGCTAATAGACTTATCTTTAAATAGACCAACATACCTTTACATAGGCTAGCAGACCTACCTTTAAATAAGTCAACTTGCTTTTACATTGGCTAACAGACCTAAACCTTGAAATTGGCCAACAAAACTTGTTAAGGCTAATAAGCCTTTGTTATAACCTAACACTCACCTTCTAATTTTATAGGTACTCACTACTTTTTTACTCTAATCTTTGGTCGATGTGGGAAGTAACATCCTCATTTTAGACATGTTAGACTTGTATATAGTTACTAAGGTAGCATATTACTTGCTTGACTTGCATGTGTAATTTTGTGATAAGTTGAGTTAGTTTAGGCATTTTGTTGTAACACAGAAGGTAAAAAGTAGCTTAAAATGACTCAGATAATAACATAAATTGCTTAAATTAGGGAAATAAATACAAATAATTTATTTCTAGGTCACAAATGCATGAAATGAGATATTGTTAAAGTTTCATGATAAACTGAGTTTGTTTGGTATTTTTAAGTACATTGGTTTGTGTGTTCTAATACCAGATTGACTTGTAGTAGATATGAAAAATCATGAAAAAGATGAAACAATAATTTAGATGAATCTTAATATTTATTTTAAAGTTGTTGGAAGTTAGGAAACTTGATTTCATGGAATCTAAGTATTCTTAACAAATATAATGTTTCAGCAAATAGCAAGTCACTTATGACTCATGGTTCTCATAGGTTCTAGTTGAGTTTGTTGACTTTGTTGGCTAGTTTTCTTTTCCTTTTCACACTCATTCATTTTTTCCCTCATGTCAAACCACTTCAGTAGCAGTAGACCAAAAAGACAGAGAAAATAACGTGGAGGAAGAAGAGAGAAGGGAGAGAAAAGCAAAAGGGAAAGTCAAGGTTTGAAGATCATCTAGACTACAAGTGAGGTAGGGGTGCTTGAACTCATATGAACATCTCTAACTAACTTCATCTTATGCATATTGTATGTTGAAGGATGAAAAATAGGTTTAAGGGACTTAGGTCATCTTCTAGCTTGCTTAGCACCATTAATGGCTGAGCTTTGTTTGTTTTTAGCTTAACTTATGTAAGGTTATGGATTATGAGCTTAAAAACTCCCATTTGTAAGCTTAAGTTATAATTTGAGAAATAGGTATTTCTTTGAAGCATGTTAACATAAATCCTTGTTTGATGACTTGGTTGTTGATTATGAAACCCTATCTAGGCTAGATTTTGGTGGCATTTAAGTTGTAAAGTGTTTTCCATGGGTTTTTAATGGGTTGTTGATGGAAGGAGGGCCATAGGTGCCCTATTCTTTCTGCAAAAATAGCCCAAATAACTAGAAGTCCCATAACCGATTATCTCGTGGAAGAATAACGAAGTTGATGGCTAAATAATCGGTTATGCTTGTGTCATAACCGATTATTAGTGGCTGATAGAGGGAAATAATATCAGGATAACTGGTTATGGCTTATGGCCTAACTGATTATTCTCATGAGGCAAAGGGTACTGCATTGCCTAATAACAACCATAATCAGTTATTGGCTTAAAACAAAGACTCTTTTCAAAGGTTAAACAGTCCATAACCGATTACTTTGACCTCATAACTGGTTATGGGCATGTTAAAAGTTAGATGTTGGCTTGCCATAGCCACCTTCTCAAGAGGGATAAGGGTTAGGAACTTGTGGAAACATAGTTTGACACCCTTAGGCTTCATGTAATGCTTGTTTAAGTTAGGAAATGAATGCCCATGACTCAATAGAGACTTTTATGTATATTTTTTTGTATGAAGTTAGATACTAATAGATGTTATAAGTTTCTTTTGATAAGTTAAAGAATGTATGAGAAATAAATAATAGCTTGGTTCTTCATTGAGCCATGGTAAAAGAAAATAACTTGATTCCTTATATGGATCATGGTAAGTTATAGCTTGGTTTTTCAATGGGCCATGGATATGTCTTAGCTTGGTTTCCTTCAATAGGTCATGGAAATGCATATAGCTTGATTCCATATCTTGAACATGGAAGTTTATTAGCTTAAGCTTTTAATAATTCATTGATGTTTATGTAGCTTGACTTCTTTATTAAAGATGAGTTATGTATGAGCTTTTATAACATGTTTTACTTCAAATTGTTTTGATTGTATACTTACTATTATAAATGGTGGTATGGGAATGCTTATACTGAGGATTATGAATTCTCACCCCATTTGTGTTTCCATGTAATTCCAGGTTGATGCACAATTTTTTCAACCAAGTCTACAAACTTGATGCGGGATTAATTGTTGCATTGCGAACCCAAGTGCAGGTTGTCTCAAGTAATAAATTTCTCGGGAGTCCGAGGTCGATCCACAGGGAATTGATGAAGAGAAATTAAGGTAAGGTAAATATTTTGTTACTACGGTAAAAAATATTTACTTAGGTAAAAAGATCCACTCTTGGTAAATAAAGTAAAGGTAAGATTAATTCCTTTTATAACTCAATTAGAATCCTCACATAATGGAGGTTCCAATCGGAAAATATAACATAAAAGTCAATTACGTAACTATATTATGTTTTCTTTAATTATTATCACCACTTGTAAAAGTCAATTAGAGGAGGCTGGGTACTGCCCAGAACCTCACCCCTCTCTCTCCCTGAATGTCTCTTCCTCTTCATTTCTGAATTTGATTGCCTATTTATAGGCAAATTTGCTACAGGAGCTACAATAGCTACAGTGATGCTACAATGATGCTATAGTGCTACAATGCTCTACAGTGATCAAACTTAACGATTAAGTTTTATACGTCATCAATGACATAATAATTGAGCAAATGTGTACAGTCGTGTCTCCTATTTTTTCATTTTTGAGAAAAGTGATCTTCATGAAAGGTGTAGGCCTGAATATTTGCTTTAAAATGGCTTTGGTTTGAGTCCAAAATCATGCCTAGAACTTAAGATATAGTCCAATTATTGCAGAGTATTTAGGCCCAGTTTCAGCTCATCTGTTTTGAATTCAAAGCCCAATATCACCCATTAGACCTCATAATCTGAAAAAACGTTCAACATGAAAGTTGTAGGGAATTGTCTTAGCTTTCCTACAAGACTAAAATCACATCAATCATATATTTGCAATTCAAGTTATAGCTAGTTTACTTAAACATTTCCAAAGAGATAATTAAGATTAATTAATGTAATAATTTGTTTAATGATCCAATAAGGTTCAATATCATAAAATGTGTCAAAACCAACTAAATTAAGCTTAATTAAACCTTAAGAAGCCTTGTGAGAGGATTATAAAATGTATAAAATATAGTGTTATCACAGGTCAAGGTCCTTCAAAGGAAAAGCAAAAGAAATAGATGGATTAGATATCTAATTTCTTTTTAATCAAAGCTCTATATCATGTTTAGTTTGTCTTTGAGAAGAACAAAGATATAATGTATTACAATTGCCCTTTAGAAGCTAGTTTTGTAAAAACATGTATCTTTATTTCCTTTGAGGCTCTCTATAATGACATGTATGCTATTATGGGTTAAGTTTTATGTCAATGGACTAGAAGTAACTCACTTAACTCTTTTTGCTTGCATATATTTTTAATATACTATGGTATCTAGGGTTAAGGTGTTACATGAGACTTGGAAATATACTAAGTTACAAAATTATTAGACGTATATAGTTGCAAAACATAAAGATTGAATCTACGCTCCTCTTGCAAGGAAAACTAGAGTTATAATGAATTAACATCATGATAATAACTGCATATTCTATAGTAACTTGACAAGAAAGATAATATCATTATATCAATAATTAGTGAGGTTAGTATATTATCCAAAGAATTCCATAAACAATTAAATAAGTTAGACATGAAACATAATCCAGTAACTTTGGTAACTTTTCATCAGATTCTGACAACTAGAGACAAAATAATTGCACGATTTAACCATAAGAAAATTAAAATAATAACCTTAAAAAGAAATTCAGAAATAAAAATTACTAAATGAACCCACTTGTTTTATATCTCCAAAACCAACTTTTCCATTAGTAGAAATAGGGATCAGGGTCCTTTCAAATTGAATTAAAAATATAGAGAAGATATAATTCAATGTTGTAGGATATTGCTACAATTCATGGTCCCCTGTGAGATATAAATAGCGTAGGTTTTATCTTTATGTTTTGCAACTATATGCCTCCTGTAACATCCCGAAAATTAATAGTTTTATGACAAATGGTCATTTTATAATATTTGTGATTTTTGTGAATTTTTCTGGATTTTTTTAAGAAAGTAGAATATTTTAATATTATTTCTCGTTTTACGTACACACTGAGCGGAGCGAAAAAAATAGATATTTTTCCTGAGAACCTTGAGATGTGGAAACATCGACGGGGAATCTTACTAAACCCGAGGCCAGACACAGTTTACAAGGTTTCATGTTTTTCGATATTTTTAAATGATAAATAAAAATCGTAGAATAATTTTATTATTTGTTGGACAGTAAATATCAGTTTTTGTTAGCCGTAATTTCTGTCCACTGATAATAAATCCAATACAGTATTAGTCATATTTTAGAGAACACTTTAATGACATCACAATGGTGACATTATCACCATGACATCACTTTGATTTTTCAAAAGGCGAACTTTGGCTTGTTGGAGAAGCTTGGAGGAAGCTTCCTTGCACTTTCCTATTAGCTCCTTCAAGAAGTCACATTTCCTCTTCTCCTCCTCTCCACCACACAATTTTGTGGGCTCTTTGTGGCCACTCATTTTGTTCCATGCATTTACACAAAATACACTTAAGGTACATTTCATTTCATTTCACTTTATTTTCACTTTCTCTCTCTACCTTCCATCTTCATCTTTTCTCTCAACCATTTTCTCCTCCTTCTCTCTAACTCCACAGTTTTAGTCACCATGGGAGGCCATCTTCATTAGCTTGCTAAACTCATCTTGATCCTCGAATCTACATAACACTTGAAGGTTTTCCTCTCTCTCACTTTTCCCTCATTTTTCTCTTCTTCATTCCCTCTCCATGCTCCATGCTCCATGGTCACCACACCATTTGCCACCTCCACCATTACAAAATCTTCATCTAATCCCATTTCCTTAACCTCCATTACATTCTAAACACTTTTCTAGTTGGAGTTATCTCCAAAAACTTTCATCTTCATCATCCTTCTTCAAGCCATAAAGCTTAAAGCTTTGAGGTAAAACTCTCAACTTTCTTTTCTTTTTCTTTTTCTTCTCATTTTTGTTTTTCTTAGTCACCTATGTAACCAAGGACTCATCTTTCCATGATTTGAGTGAATACTTTGAAAATTTGCTCACCTTAGGGTTTTCTTGAAGGTGGAAAATGAAAATCAAGAACCAAGAAAACCAAAGCATCAAAACTATCTCATTTTCCTCTCCTAAGCTAGTTTCGGCCACACACCCAAAATACACTATCCAACCTTGTTTAATTCCAACTAACCCTTGATCTTGAATCTAGACACCATTCTAAGAAACTTTCATGTTGGGACCATCTTCAAATTCATCCATTTTCAAGTGCTTCTCTAAGTTCAAGATCTAAAGACCTAGAGGTGAAGTTTTGGATCTTCATTTCTAATCATTTTTTCAAAGTGTTAAACCATGATTTTGATCCATGGTTGTCTTCTATCAAGCTTAGATTTAATGTTTGTTTGCTTGATGACTTAGGGTTTTATGTTTATGTTGGAAGAAGTCTTCAAGAAAAACATCAAGGAACTCTGTTTCGATCTTCTCTTGAGGTAAGAAGGAGATTTACTCACTTCAACCATTATTGGTGGTGAAAAGGCCTTTGTGTGGTAGTTGATGGAGAAATCAATATTGAATGCTTACTTTGTTTGATGATTTTTCATGTTTTGTGTGTTCTTGAATGAAATGAATAATGATTTGTTGTTTTGAATGCATTAAGTATGTTGGAATGCTTGATGATGTTAGATTTAATAAATGAAAAATTTAAGGGTTTACCACCCTATTGAGAGGCCACGGTTTTGGCCATAAATTTAATGGTTGGATTTGATTTGGTGTAAAATGAGACTTATGTAATTAAGTATTGAAAGATTCATGCATGAATTGGAAAAAGAATTGGAACCATGATGACTTAGGGAGGTCACAACCTCTAAAGGGATTTTTGGGGTTCAAGTGATGCTTTGATGCATCTTTGGGAATTAAGAATTTAGACATTTGTAATTCAAAATGAGATGGAAGAAATTGATTGAGTGATGAACATTAAGAGGGCCACGGTTTTGAAGGGTTCCTTAGCCCAAAATTCTCATAATTGATTAAGACTTAGTACATTAGGAATGTTGGATTCATAATGTGAAATTGCGGTATATGTTGAATCATATATATATATATATATATATATATATATATATATATATATATATATATATATATATATATATATGTCGATATTGAGAATTGGTTCTATGCTATTGTGAGTCCACATGTGGGACTAAGTACTTGTTGATTTGTACTTGATGAAATTGTGGCTTGATATTGTTGAGAATTGTCTATATGCCATTATGATATGTTCCATGAGAAATACGTTGTTGATGAATATGCATGTGATGCATTGTTTATGAGGAAGATATAATTGATACACTTACATGATGTAAATTTAGTCATCATGCATATGTAATATCCATTGAACTTTATTAAGAAAGGCGATGTATGCCTAGGAGATTGAATTACACCTTAGTGCGAGTGCGAATAGACTAAGTGTAGGTCATAGTGGTTGACCTTGGGGGCATTGGGGTGCGGGTGTTCCACGTGGACAGTTATGAGCTCCTCTGTGCCGTGGGATAAACCGATGCAAACACACCGACGATCTGGATTGAGACGCTGTCCTATATCGCAATCAACGGTTGAGGTGCCATGTATATGGCATGTTGCGCAAATATTATTTTTGAGATGAAGCACTTTATTTTAAAGGCTAACGAGATACTGACATAACTCCTTGATCATTCTCCCCGAATTGTTGATGTCTAGCTCCATGGAGTAGGATTTTGGTACCATGTACATGTGCATAGTGAGTCAGCATATCATCTAGCATTTGCACATTTATCCATTTGCATGATGATGAAACTGTTGTTCATTTATATGATGACTGGACTATTGCTTTAAATGAAGTTATGATTATTTGAACTATCTTATTGTTTATTATCTAAGATATTATCATTGTTCCTCTTTTGTTGCTTACTTTTATTATTGATTATTGTTGTTTCTCACTTAATGCTATTTATTATTATTACTGTTGATAAATATATATGTTGTGATGTTATGTGAGCGTCCTGCGCCGTTATGCTTTCTTGCTGCCGTATTGGTATTGAATGTTAGGTGGCTCACCTCTTTTCTATATCCCTGTATTTCTGTTTTATATTTATATTTGATAAAAGATTGTGAGGAAGACGAAAAGGGACCACACCCTTACTGATTGGACTGGGTCAATTCATTATTTTTGATATGGTGTTTGGACGAGGTTTTCGGTTACGTACGGGTGCAACTTCATGGGGGCATTGATGCCTGACCTGTTAACTAAGACTTTGAGTGTCATATATATATGGGGTTGTGGCTTTGTCTGCTAGTAGTACCTATCCCAAGGTTACTACTCCCCCCCCTTCAGTGCTTTTGTACACGTTACTTTTTATTTGAATATGTAAGTACTATGTTTTGTGTTATCAGTGCTTTATGTTAAGGACGAATATATTATATATGAAATATGTTTTCCTTCAGTGGTTGTATTTTATGTGGCTGGGTACTAAGTATATTTCATTCGAGGCTTAATTTTCTATTTATGTATAATTGAAATTAAATTTTTGAAAATATTGTTATCGAGACTGTGACACGCCTAGATTTAGTGACTGTGGTGTAATAACGATTGTGCCATAGTTATTAGATCTAGGGGTGCTACATTAGGCGGTATCAAAGCAGTTCATCCTGTTGAGCCGGGGTATGGACTTGCTATGTTTAGGCATATTAGAACTTTTGTATGTTGTGCACTTCCTTGTCTCTTGATTGAGATGATGGGAAAAGAATGCATAGCTTGCCATAGGTTGAATGTTAGTAGCTACTGTTATACAGTTGTATGATATTGAGGAATGGCCTACTCAATATGTAATGTTTTGTGTGGACAGGAAACTATGACTTCACCTAGGCATATTAGGAGAATAAGAATTCTTTCAGTAAGAATATTAAGAGGTTTTGGAAAGCCGATATTCTGGGGAAAGGAATAACTGGTGTAAGTTTGGTTTGAGCAGCTATTTGGGAGTTGAAGACCTGCAAGAGGTTATGCCATAGAAGGCAGAATGAAGAAGCTCGAGTTGGAGTCTATTAGTGGATTGAACCTATCTTGTTTGGATTGTGTCATTCTTTGTGTTTGGTTTCCGAAAGGAGGCAATACTGTTGAAATGGTTACCTCTACTTTTATTGTGTCATGTTTTGTCCACCTTTGAAGAAAGTTAGTGGCTTCCGGTAGACATGCAAGGGCAATGGCTCGTGATGGACGTACGCATGTAAGTGCAGGATGAGATGATAGAAGTATGGCTGCGAGACAACTCACTAGGATCAGAGGGCTGCACAGCAACGAGAATTGGAAGAAGATGAACGATTCGATGGATCAACGAGAAGGGAGTCGTTGTTTACTCCAAGATAAATGTACATCATGGTCATCGTTAAATTCATGGGAATTTGAGGATGTTATCAAAATGATTTTTCGAACGCGCTTTGGACATTATGGGTATCTCGTAATGCCGTTCGGAATGACAAACGCTCTTGTCGTATTCATGGATTACATGAATTAGATTTTTCATCCATACTTAGAACATAATTATCGTTGTCATTAATGGTGACATTCTGAACTATTCTCGAAGATATGGAGGGACACATTGAACATCTAGATATAGTTTTCCAGACTTTAAAGGAAAAGAAGTGTACGCCAAACTATCAAAGTACAAATGCTAGTTGAGGAGGTTAAACTTTGGGTCATGAAATTACGAAGGAAGGGAATTGTTGTGAGTCCATCAAAAGTTGAAGTAGTTTTACAATGGGAAAGACTGAAGACTATAATACCCTAGTAGCGTGCAAAGTTAGTTAGTTTCTATCAAAGAAGCATCGATGGATTCTCCAAGATAGCAGAATCTCTTACTCAGCCTATAAGAAGAGAATCAAACTTTTTATGGACCAACACATGTGAAGAAAGTTTTCAAGGGATTGAGGAGATACACGAATACTCACTAGTTTTAGTTCTACCTGATCCCAGGGAACCGTTTGAAGTATTTTGAGATGCTTCACAATCAAGGTCTAGGATGTTGATGTGTGAAATCCGCAAGTGTACAATTTTGTCGTCAAGTAATAAAAAGATCGAATCCACAGGGACTATGTCTATGAATACCAATTAATTAATTAATTCAATTAAATTAAACAAAGCGAATATGATTGTTGAGTGATAAGAACGTAGTAACCGAACAATTAAATAAACAAATATTAAAGTGCACAGTTGAGATCAAAAACAACAAATTGTTTAAGAAAGGTTTTTAGATTTAAGAAAGCTTCCAAGATTGGGGATAGCCACGATGATACAAGACTCCTAATTGACAATCCTTTTATTTAAACTGAAATCCAATTGAAGGTGAATTACCCTAAATTAGTTAATGTTCTTTCTCAAGAGATAAGAACCGTGCCCAATTAAACCAATTCCTACTCTCGTGGTAATTGAATCTAAATTGAACCCATTACGCTTTATGGTAATTCATTAAATCCACGAAAGGCTAAACCTACTCTCGTGATTTAGACCTTAAGCTCAATTCTTATGGTTCCAACACCTAGGTTCACCTCTCAGTACGTCCCTAGATATCTATGAGATGCAAATAAGTGGCCAGCGAATTCACATGAATAAGTGCAATAAGGATTGAATCAAAGAACATTCAAAATTAATAAAAGGGGTAAACAAAGTCAATTAATCATCATCAATGTATTAAAGGGCATTGCCCAATCCCAGAAAAAAAGGAACTACTCAGACATGGAGAAGAAGAAACCAGAAATTAAGTTCAAAAGCATTCAAACACGTAATCGAAGAGAGAAGAGAGGAAGATGAAGATCAAAAGCCTCCAATGTGCCTCCTTCTAAACCAAATTCAAACTCTAATATTGTCTTCAGAACAGCTATATATACCCTATGGGTTAAAACTGATCCAGGCCCATCAAAAAAAGAGAAAAACGAACTTAAAAAGCTAACACGCACCCCGATCCACGACCGTGGGTAGTTCCATGGCCAGGCCGTGGATCACTCTGTTCGAGATCCACGGCCGTGGATCAGTCCAAGGCCAGGCCGTGGACTTCTCTGGACTATCCCTTTTGCTTTTTTCGCGCAGCTGCTCGATCCATGGCCGTGGGGAATTCCACAGGCAGGCCGTGGAACCCTCTGGAGTGAGCTTTTTGTCCCAAATTGCTACCCTTTAAGCTCCAATTTCAATTACGCAAGCTTTCCATCCATTTAAAGACCAATTCAGCTCCAATCTTGCACAACAACACTAAAACGCCGCAGTTATCCGAACTAAGGGAAAAAACAAATAAAAAGGGAAACAAAAATGCCTAAGAATGCATGCAAAACAAGACCAAAATATGAGCTTATTTCACATACATCAAACCCCCTCCAAGCTTAAGATTTTGCTTGTCCCCAAGCAATAACTAATACCAAACCAAGAAGTGGGATCAAAAGACAATAATGAATAAGGAACCCGAGGAAACATCCAACCAAGCAATAGGCAAAGGCAAACCAAGAATCAGAGAGGTAATCAAAATCAAGTCCAATTATAGGCTAAGTTCTCAGAAATCTTGCATCCTCACTGAATTAGGTTCACTCTACTAACCAAACTCAAAGTGTTTAAGGGTGAAGACAATATGCTCAAGATTCCTCAAAGAAAATGCATTTCCATAAGCTTGATAAGAAACAAATTTCCACTAATAATCAACATGCATTTAAGAATCAAAAGGTCTTTCAAGGGTTATAATGGGGCCCTGGGAGTGATGTTAGGTAGGGTAAAGAAAGGAAGGTATGCATAAAGGGTTAACAAAATTTTTAGTAAGTACAAGAAACCCAATAGAACATAAATGGAGCAAAGACATTTTTCAATCAAGAGCATAATTCCACATTTTCTTCCTTTCTTTTCCTTCACTTCAAACTTTCATCTCATGCTTTTCTTCTATTTTCTTTTCCTTATCCCCTAAATTTTTTTTTTATTTAACATAGGGGAGAGACTTCATTTTCAAAACACATGATTCCCAATACAACATTCAAACCCAAACTGCTCCATTCAATATTCTAAATGATCACTGACAATGTATCATCATAGGCATCAAGAAAAATAATTATGCAATAGACTCAAAATGGGCAACTAGAGGATGAAAGTGTAACAATTACTTCAGAAGGCCAGAAAAATACCTAAAATGCCTTAATCACATTCAAGCATGCACACAGAAATTTCGCCTCAAAATGGTTTCAAATCAAGTTCTAGAGCACAAAATCAATGAGTAATTTTCACTCAACACAAAGAATGGGATGAAAAATCATATAGTGCATAAATCCCATACAGGCTCAAAACTTACTTTTAGAGGTTCAAAATCAATGAGAAGCACAAATTCAAAGAACATATGCTAATTATCAACTATCAAGAAATCACCTCCACTATCAATTAAAGACAATGCCTGTTGCCTACCACAAGGATCAACAAATTGGGTTCCAAATCAATATCGTCTCAAAATCCCCAAAAGAAAATGGCACAAGGTTCAACCAAAAAGCCAAGAGATATAATGGTGTGAAAATATAATTAAGAAGATGCAATGCAATATGAGACATGGGAATGCATGACAATGAAGATGAAAAATAAAATAAAAAATACCCCCCAAGCTTAGACCTTACATTGTCCCCAATGTAAAAATCTATAACTGTAGAAGGAATAAAAGAAAAGAACTCACTGCGGTGGTGGGAAAGGGAGGTGTGTAGCCATGAACTCGAACATCCGGCCTAAAAGCGCACAAGAAAAATAAATCAAAAACTGAAAAATAAAATAAAAGAATAAAATGCGAAAATAAAGAAAAACTAAAGGAAATAGAAGAAAAATCTTTTTGGCGGCCGACAGTTATATACATCCCCCTACAAAGGCCCCAAACTCAGGGAGGCACCTAAGTCGACTCAGCATTAGCTAACTACAAAACAAAAACAGAAAAGTGTTAATCAATAAAAAAATAAGAAAATAAAGAAAAAAAGAGAAAATTTTAGGTTGCCTCCCAAGAAGCGCTAAGTTATAGTCATTAGCTTGACTATGAGCTAGTTCTATACTCAGGTGATGTCAATAGAGTGGTACTCAGTCCCCACTCCTTCTTCATAGTGCTGCACTCTCTGGCCATTTATCATGAATGTCTTATGACCTTCTGTCTTCACCTCAAGCACATCGTAGGATAAGACTCGAACAATCTCATATGGTCCTGACCATTTTGACCATAACTTACTAGGACAGAAACGTAGAAGCGAGTTATCAACGAGAACTTTATCCCTTGGTTTAAATTCACACTTCTTGATGCATTTGTCATTCCGCTTCTTTGGTCCTTTCTTGT
Source organism: Ormosia emarginata (assembly GCA_029884605.1). Classification (NCBI taxonomy): domain Eukaryota; kingdom Viridiplantae; phylum Streptophyta; class Magnoliopsida; order Fabales; family Fabaceae; genus Ormosia; species Ormosia emarginata. The sequence goes on from JAQQTP010000088.1 coordinate 75,356,668, forward strand.
AGAGTTTGGCCTTCTCAAACTTAGTAGCAGCCTTAGGCAAGGTCTCCTCTAACATAACATCAGTCACATATTCCTGCATATATGAAAGCACAACACTGTCCACAACATCAGTAACATCTATGCGATTATACGAATTAAAGGAATTAGGATTTTTTTCAGAATTGAAAACATTAAAAACTACTTCCTCATTGTTCAATCGCAAAGTCAATTTCCCTTCGTGGACATCAATTATAGCACCAGCAGTAGCTAAGAAAGGCCTACCAAGAATAATGGGGATTTGGGAATCCTCCTCCATTTCAAGCACAACAAAATTAGCAGATATGAAAAACTTACCTACTCTAATAGGAACATCCTCCAAGATACCTACTGGGTACTTGACGGACCAATCCGCCAACTAAAATGAAATAGTTGTGAGTTTCAGCTCACCCACCTCCAACTTCTTGCACACAGAAAGAGGTATAAGACTAATACTAGCCCCTAAATCACACAGAGCTTTGTCAAAATTTGTGTTACCAATCACACAAGGAATAGAGAAGCTACCTGGATCTTTTAGCTTAGGAGGCAATTTATTTTGAATTAAAGCACTACACTCCTCAGTTAGAGCTACGATCTCATATTCCTCAAGCTTTCTCTTATTAGACAAAATGTCCTTAAGAAACTTATCATAGGTAGGCATTTGTTTCAACGCCTCAGTGAAGGGTACATTAATGTACAATTTCTTAAGGACCTCTAGGAACTTCCCAAATTGCCTATCTAGCTTGGCCTTAGCCAATCTTTGAGGGAATGGCACTGGGGGTTGGTATGGTTTAGGGGGTACATACTTAGACACCTTCTCATTAGTTTCCTCCGCTTCTAAGGGTTGTGTCTTAGTCTCTTTTTCCTTATTCCCCTCATCCTTGTCATTCTCCCCCTTACCCTTGGGATCCTCTAATTTCTTACCACTTTTCAAACTCACAGCATTACAATGTTCATTACCTGGATTTATGTCAGGTTGACCAGGAAACTTACCCTGTTGCCTATGTGAAGTGCCTGCAAGTTGGGTAATCTGAGTTTCCAACATCTTATGATGAATGACCAAATTTTCAACCTTAGATGACAACTCTCTAATGGCCTTAGTCACAACTTGCCCATGTTGCCTAACCTCCTCATTTTGCTTAGATTGACTCTCAACAAAATTCTCAAGAAGAGACTCAAGTCTAGATTTTTGTACTTGTTGGAATCCAGAAGAGGGTTTAGCACTACCTTGCCCAGCTTGGTGTTGACTATTCTGGTAGGAGAAGTTGGGATGCGACCTCCAACCGGGGTTGTAAGTTTGGGAATAAGGATCATTCCTCCCATTTTGGTTGAAGTCATGGAAATTGTGGCATGATTCCACTTGCTCCACTGGTGCACCTTGTGAGGAGCCAATTCCAACTTGGCATTCAGAACCCATGTGTCCTTGTGCTCTACAAATCTCACAAAAATTGTTAGAAACACCTATGGCATTAACATGGGTTTTTCAAGCATGTCAAAACGTTTATTCAAAGAATCAAATTTTGACATAATTAAATCAACCCCGTCTACCTCAAACTTACCTCCCGAGAGTTTTCTCGGGTTATTACCTCTTTCATTTACCCATTGGTGATGATTAGAGACAACACTCTCAATGATTTCATAAGCTTCTGTCAGTCTTCTGTTCATCAAAGCTCCACTAGCTGCGGAGTCTAGAGACACCTTCGAAGAATATTCTAGCCCATTATAGAAGGTGTGGACGATCAACCATTTTTCTAACCCATGGTGTGGGCAGGCTTCCAGCAAAGCCTTATATCTGTCCCAAGCTTCTGACAATGACTCACCATCTTTCTGAACGAAGCTTGTGATTTGGGTCCTATGATAAGCAGTCTTGGATGGTGGAAAGAATTTGTTCAAGAAAGCTTGCTCCAATTGGTCCCAAGAAGTGATTGTCTCAGCGAGAACTGACTTCAACCAAGCTCTAGCTCTATCTCTCAATGATAATGGAAACAGGCGGAGATGAATAGCACCAACAGAAGCACCTTCAATCTTGAGGGTCTCACAGAATTCCAAGAACATATCCACATGATCATTTGGGTCCTCTGATGGCAATCCTCCAAACTGGTTCTGCCTTATCATAGAGAGTAAAACAGGTGGTATGGTGAACTGTCTAGCTTCAATGTCTGGCCGAACAATTCCAGAATGCAAACCCCGAGCATTAGGGGCTGCATACTCTTTGAGGGGTCTATTATCAGCAGGTGTAGCCATGACAAGTGTTGGCTTAAGTATTTCTCTCGCTCTTTGCCTTTGTTTTCTTCTCCTTCTGCGAAAAGTTCTTTCAATTTCAGGATCTGCTTCTTCAAAGAGTCCCAAAACGTCTAGTACTTCGCATAAACAAGAGAAATTACCTGCAGAGAGTTAAAGAGAAACCAAGAAAGTAGTAAAAAGGTTTAAAATAATTAAATTAAAAATTAACTGATATTCAAGAAAAACACAGTCCCCGACAACGGCGCCAAAAACTTGATGTGTGAAATCCGCAAGTGTACGATTTCGTCGTCAAGTAATAAAAAGATCGAATCCACAGGGACTATGTCTATGAATACTAATTAATTAATTAATTCAATTAAATTAAACAAAACGAATATCATTGTTGAGTGATAAGAACGTAGTAACCAAGTAATTAAATAAACAATATTAAAGTGCACAGTTGAGATAAAAAAAAGCAAATTGTTTAAGAAAGGTTTTTAGATTTAAGAAAGCTTCCAGGATTGGGGATAACCACGATGATACAAGACTCCTAATTGTCAATCCTTTTATTTAAACTGAAATTCAATTGAAGGTGAATTACCCTAAATTAGTTAATGTTCTTTTTCAAGAGACAAGAACCATGTCCAATTAAATCAATTCCTACTCTCATGGTAATTGAATCTAAATTGAACCCATTACACTTTATGGTAATTCATTAAATCCTCGAAAGGCTAAACCTACTCTCGTGATTTAGACCTTAAACTCAATTCTTATGGTTCCAACACCTAGGTTCACCTCTCAGTACGTCCCTAGATATCTATGAGATGCAAATAAGTGGCCAACGAATTCACATGAATAAGTGCAATAAGGATTGAATCAAAGAACATTCAAAATTAATAAAAGGGGTAAACAAAGTCAATTAATCATCATCAATGTATCAAAGGGCATTGCCCAATCCCAGAAACAAAAGGAACTACTCAGACATGGAGAAGAAGAAACCAGAAATTAAGTTCAAAAGCATTCAAACCCGTAATCGAAGAGAGAAGAGAGGAAGATGAAGATCAAGAGCCTCCAATGTGCCTCCTTCTAAACCAAATTCGAACCCTAATATTGTCTTCAGAATAACTATATATACCCCATGGGTTAAAACTGATCCAAGCCCATCAAAAAAAGAGAAAAATCAACTTAAAAAGCTGACACGCACCCCGATCCACGACCATGGGTTGTTCCACGGCCAGGCCGTGGATCACTCTGTTCGAGATCCACGGCCGTGGATAAGTCCACGGCCTTCTCTGGACTCTCCCTTTTGCTTTTTTCGTGCAGATGCTCAATCCATGACCGTGGGAAATTCCGCAGGCAAGCCGTGGAACCCTCTGGAGTGAGCTTTTTGTCCCAAATTGCTACCCTTTAAGCTCCAACTTCAATTATGCAAGCTTTCCATCCATTTAAAGACCAATTCAGCTCCAATCCTGCACAACAACACTAAAAACGCCACAGTTATCCAAACTAAGGGGAAAAATAAATAAAAAAGGAAACTAAAATGCCTAAAATGCCTAAGAATGCATGCAAAACAAGACCAAAATATGAGGTTATTTCACACACATCAGATGTGCGATCATGCAAAGTTGGGAAGTTGTAACTTACGCCTCGAGATAGTTGAGGGTGCATTAGGAGAATTACCCAACTCGTGACTTGGAGATAACCATAGTTGTATTTGCTCTGAGGATATGGAGACTCCTTCTGTATGGAGCAACATTCAATGCCTTTAGCACTTACAAGAGCCTAGAGTATCTATTCGACGAGAAGGAACCAAACATGAGACCGAGAAGGTGACTAGAAAGTTTGAAGGAGTATGACTTCTAGCTTTAGTATCATCCTTGAAAGGCAAATGTCATAGCAGGTGCTTTGAACCGGAAACTACTTAATACCTTCATTATGATGGTTCAGAAGAAGGAATTAATGGAGTAATTCAAGGACAAGTGGTTGTCATTAGAAATGACACTGGATGAGGTATGTCTAGGTATGGTTACTATTTCGAATGATCTATTAGGAGAAATTCGAGAGAAGTAGAGAAGTGGCCAATTTCTACAAGACGAGAAGAAGCTATTGAAACAAGGCATGACTTTAAAGTGTGAGGAAGGAATTCGACGGAACCCTAATATTCACGAGTAAGGTCTTTATACCCAATGGGACAGAACTTAAGGAGTTAATTTTTAATAAAGCTCGCATGAGTAAGTTGAGTATACACACTAGAGCGACCAAGATATATCAAGATTTAAAATAGAAGGATTAGTAGCATGGAATAAAGAGAGACATTGCTAAATGTGTATCATCTTGTCTAAGTGACTAACAAACTCACTCATAAATTCTTCGGACTATGTCAAATTCTTCTCCGGATTAGTCCGGTAGCCTATCAACTAATTCTGTCATCCTTTCTCTCTAAAATCTTCATAATATCTTCCGTATGTCATAATTGCGAAAGTGTATCCCCGGTCCAGCCATGTCATCGAACTGGACACAGTACAATTAAAAGAGGGTTTGATCTATGGAATACTTCCTGTAAAGGTCAAGGTTAGGAGAGCAAAGCAATGCTGAAGCAAAGAGATCACAATGGCAAGGGTGATTTGAATTGACGTGACTAGAGGTGCGACGTGGAAGTTATAAGATAAGATAAAGAAACAACATCCATGTTTACACTAAGGAATGAAAATTTCGAGGACAAAATTTTTATTTGAAGGGGAGAGTTGTAACATCCCAAAAATTAATAGTTTTATGATAAATGGTCATTTTACAATATTTGTGATTTTTGTGAATTTTTCTGGATTTTTCTGAGAATGTAGAATATTTTAATATTATTCATCGTTTTGCATGCACGCTGAGCAGAGCCGAGAAAATGAGATATTTTTCCCGAGAACCTTGAGCTATGGAAACATCAATAGGCTATCTTACTAAACCCAAGGCCAGACACGGTTTACGAAGTTTTATATTTTTTGAGATTTTTATCTAATAAATAAAAATCACAGAATAATTTTATTATCCGTTGGACAGTAAATACTGGTTTTTGTTAACTATAATTTTTGTCTACTGATAATAAATCTGATACAGTGTTAGTCATATTTTAGAGAATACTTTAATGACATCACAATGGAGACATCATCACCATGACATCACTTTGACTTTTCAAAAGGTGAACTTTGGCTAGTTGGAGAAGCTTGGAGGAAGCTTCCTTGCACTTTCCTATTGGCTTCTTCAAGAAGCCACATTTCCTCTTCTCCTCCTCTCTACCACACAATTTTGTGGGCTCTTTGTAGCCACTCATTTTGTTCCATCCATTTACACAAAATACACTTAAGCTACATTTCATTTCATTTCACTTTACTATAACTTTCTCTCTCTACCTTCCATCTTCATCTTTTCTCTCAACCATTTTCTCCTCCTTCTTTCTAACTCCACAGTTTTAGCCACCATGGGAGGCCATCTTCATTAGCTTGCTAAACTCATCTTGATCCCTGAATCTACAAAACACTTGAAGGTTTTCCTCTCTCTCACTTTTCCCTTATTTTTCTCTTCTTCCTTCCCTCTCCATGCTCCACGGTCACCACACCATTTGCCACTTCCACCATTGCAAAATCTTCATCTAATCACATTTCCTTAACCTCCATTACATTCTAAACACTTTTCTAGTTGGAGTTATCTCCAAAAGCTTCCATCTTCATCATCCTTCTTCAAGCCATAAAGCTTCAAGCTTTGACGTAAAACTCTCAACTTTCTTTTCTTTTTCTTCTCATTTTTGTTTTTCTTGGTCACCTATGTGACCAAGGACTCATCTTTCCATAATTTGAGTGAATACTTTGAAAATTTGCTCACCTTAGGATTTTCTTGAAGGTGGAAAACGAAAATCAAGAACCAAGAAAACCAAAGCATCAAAACTATCACATTTTCCTCTCCTAAGCTAGTTTTGGCCAAGCAACCAAAATACACTATCCAACCTTGTTTAATTCCAACCAACTCTTGACTTGAATCTAGACACCACTCTCAGAAACTTTCATGTTGGGACCATCTTCAAATTCATCCATTTTCAAGTACTTCTCTAAGTTCAAGATTTGAAGACCTAGAGGTGAAGTTTTGGATCTTCATTTCTAATCTTATTTTCAAAGTGTTAAACTATGATTTGATCCATGGTTGTCTTTTATCAAGCTTAGATTTAATGTGTGTTTGCTTGATGACTTAGGGTTTTATGTTGATGTTGGAAGAAGTCTTCAAGAAAAACATCAAGGAACTCTTTTTCGATCTTCTCTTGAGGTAAGAGGGAGATTTGCTCACTTCAACCATTTTTGGTGGTAAGAAGGCCTTTGTGTGGTTGTTGATGGAGAAATCCATATTGAATGCTTACTTTGTTTGATAGTTTTTCATGTTTTGTGTGTTCTTCAATGAAATGAATAATGATTGGTTGTTTTGAATGCATTAAGTATGTTGGAATGCTTGATGATGTTAGATTTAATAAATGAAAAATTTAAGGGTTTACTACCCTATTGAGAGGCTTTGATTTTGGCCATGAATTTAAGGATTGGATTTGATTTTGTGTAAAATGAGACTTATGTAATTAAGTATTGAAAGATTGATGCATGAATTGGAAAAAGAATTGGAACCTTGATGACTTAGGGAGGTCACGGCCTCTAAAAGGATTTTTGGAGTTCAAGTGATGCTTTGATGCATTTTTGGGAATTAAGAATTTAGACATTAGTAATTCATAATGAGATGGAAGAAATTAATTGAGTGATGAATGTAACACTCCGAAAATTAATAATTTTATGATAAATAGTTGTTTTATAATATTTGTGATTTTTGTGAATTTTTCAGTATTTTTCGGTGAACACAGAATATTTTAATATTATTTCTCATTTTGCGTGCGCATTGAGCGGAGCTAGGAAAATGAGATATTTTTTCCTAAAACCTTGAACTGTGAAAACGTCGATGAGGGATCTTACTAAACCCGAGGCCAGACACAATTTACGAGATTTCATATTTTTTGAGATTTTTATCTGATAAATAAAAATCGCAGAATAATTTTATTATCCGTTGGACAATAAATATCAGTTTTTGTTAACTATGATTTCTGTCCACTAATAATAAATCTGATACAGTATTAGTTACATTTTGGAGAACACTTTAATGACATCACCATGGTGACATCATCACCATGACATCACTTTGACTTTTCAAAGGGAGGAAGCTTCCTAGCACCTTCCTTTTGGCTTGTTAGAGAAGCTAGGAGGAAGCTTCCTTGTACTTTCCTATTAGCTTCTTCAAGAAGCCATATTTCTTCTCTCCTCTTCTCTACCACACATTTTTTAGGGCTCTTTGTGGCCACACATTTTAATCCATACACTTACATAAAATACACCTAATTACACATTTCATTTCATTTTACTTTGCTATCACTTTCTCTCTCTACATTTTTCTCTCAACCATTTTCTTCTCCTTCACCCTCTCCATGGCACCACCATCTCCAACCACCTCTACCATGGTAAAAATCTCACGTCTTCATTTTTCTTAAACAACTACTCATCTTAGACATCATTCTTCTTAGATCCATCCATAAAGATCACATCTTCACCATTTTCTCTCTTCTTCTTCTCCTTTACCCTCACGGTTTTTGCAGCCCCAACAGGTGACCATCACCATTTTCATTTTCTCACTTCACCATCACCATTTCTACACGCTCCTTCTCATTCTAAACATTTTCTCTTTAGAGATCTTCTTCAAAATCCATCATCTTCTTCACTTTCTCTCAAGAACAAAGTTTGAGACTTTGAAGGTAACTCTTGGATTCTTCACTTTCTCTTCCTATTTTTGGTTTCTATGGCCATATTTATGACCATGGATCTCTTCTTTTTCAACTATTGGTGTTGATTCTTTGAACTTGATTTTTAGGGTTTTTGGAGCCCCAAAACCGAGCCACCAAGAAGCCATCTAGGAGGCCATTTTCGTGTTCTTCCTTTAGGCAAGAGGGAGATAATCCTCTTTAACCTATCTTAGTAGTGAGGAAACGTTTTCTTTATATTGTTGATGAGGAATCCGTATGGGATTGCTCTCTTGGTTGTGATGTTCTTCATGATTTTGTGCTATTTTGACTTGTATGATTTATTGATTGTTATTATATGTCTTGATGACTATGTAAAAATGTATTGGATTGCTTGGATTGTTATGTGAATAGATTTTAGAGTTCTTTGCCCTTTTGGATTCACGACCAAGAGGCCACATTTTTGAGTGTTCAAGATGTGGTTTTGTAAAGATTGGAACTTTGGTGATGAAGAGTTAAAAGACAAATGAATAAAATGGAAAACTTTGGGTTCCTACCCATTGGGAGGCCTACGGCCTCTTGAACCTTTGTTAAGGTTCAAGACTTAGATTTGTAGCAACTTTAGAACTTAAGTAATTTAATGAAAGTAACTAACAATGTGGTGGAAAGATTAGTTAGATTCATACCATTGGGAGGCTCACGGCCTCTAGGAGATTTATTAGGTTAAGTTGTGATCTTTGTGCAATCTTGGGTCTTAAGTGATTAAATAATAAATGATCAACATTGTGGTGAAGGAAAAAGGGTTAGACTTTGTTATAATAACGCTCACGGATTCCTAAGGCAAAATGTCACAAAATGTAGTACTAAAATGGAAACGTAGATGATTAGAGAATTCTAGATTTATTAAGAATTCATAAAAAGGAAAGAGCAAATAATAAGACTTTATATTATAACTTAGAATGATTTTGGGCATACGGGAAGAACAAAAGAGTTTGTGAGACTTACAAAACCTTAGAGTAATTTTCAAGTGAGCATAATTTATTAGATTAAGGAACTTGATCAATCTAAAGGAATAAAAATTGAATAAGGACTTCAAGGGACTTCTTCTAGAAAACGAATTTATAAGAAATGTTAGTTTAAGTATGTTGTCACTCTTGAGGATATTGATACTATGCTATTGTGGGTCTATGTTTGGGACTAGAATTCTATTTATGCTTATTTGGCCAATTTGTGGTGTGTTATGGCAAGTTTACCATTATTGTTGAATATACGTGATTGTGCATGGAGTCAACATGCATTGAACATTTGCTCAGTCGATGACTGTTAAAAGGCTAGATGAGCCTATGAGTATGCATTGAGTCAACATGCATAGAATATTTACTCAGTCAATGACTGTTAAAAGGCTGTATGAGCCTATGAATGAGAATTGAATAAGTGAGATCCAGTGGATGGATCTATAGGGACCTTAATGTAACGCCCCTTTTTCATAGTCATAACGGGTACGAAGAGGGAACGTCGCACTATAGTGAAACGACACTTAAATTAATTAAGGAAAATTTAGGCATATTTTTTTTTGTATAATTAGTTTGAAAATGAGTCCGGTTAAAATTTGCCCTTAATATACGTATATACCTGTTCATGAATATATATAGCGTCAAATGAATTGAAATTTAAAGTTCCTTTTCAAATGAAACATCCGTCAAAATGATCGAAACGAAGTTAGCGTAGAATAAAACATACAATCATACACAATATGGATAATTATATACGTCGTACTAGAAATATAAGCTTGTTTAATTACATTTCCAAAATAAACCAAAAAGAAACAAAATATGTACCCACCCAAAGAGATACAAATATACCTCAACATGTACAGACATCAGGCTTCCCAAAAATATAACTGGTTAGCCATCAGTAGCTACCAATAGAAAACAGTCCCAAAGACTGACGAGAGTGAGAAGGAACTGTAGATGGATCCTCCTCAAGGTCCTCGTCATCCAACGAGACATCCGTTGGAAAGATAGAACAGTAGGCAGGAGCCCGAGCCGTGGACAAGAAAGAATCGTCACGTGGGGTGTAGTACATATCCGCCTACATGTCTCTCACTGGCATATAAAATTCCAGCCACACGAAGGCATGAAAATAAAAAATAGAAGTAGTATATCGTTCCCACGCTAAGGATACTGTCAACTCGCCATGGTATACACAACGATCAGTTTGCACTTTGATATGCCAGCAATTTGGACCGCCATGAAAATTGATTCGCACAGAACCAAAGAATCCACAGGGGCGAAATGACATCCTCAGCAGTCTCGATCTCAATCAAGATACGGCTAGAAACCCTGAAACTCAGTGGTTTCCTTGTCCTCTTCACGAACGTCTTCAGACAATCATATGATAATACATAATAGCAGAATATACAGTAAAGAGGTGAGATACTCGTCATTCATTACCAACAACAACAGCAAGAAACTAAACGGCGCTGAATGCCCAAATAGAACATAGTTTATACATTTAAACATCACAGTATTAAAAATTTATAGTAAAAGTAGAATGACGACATTTAAATCACAGAGGTACCATCAACAGTCAATAGTTCAAATAACCAATAATTATTACATAAATAATAGTAAGCATACTTCACAGTTAATAATGCTCATGCTCAATGAGTTATGCGACTGACAACTAACAATGCAAAAGTGTCCCAAAACCCTACTCCATAGAGCTAGACATAAACATTTTCGGAGTGAATAATCAAGGAGTAATACCAGTACATCGTTAGCCTCAGAAAATATAGTGTGCTTTATTCATAAAAATAGTTGCGCAATGGCTTATACATGGTACCTCAATAGTTGATCGCGATATAGGACAGCGTCTCAGACAAGATAGTCGGTGTGTCGCATTGGTCTATCCCACGACCCTAGTGGAGCTACCACTGTCTATTGTGAGACACCCACACCCCGACGCCCCCTAGGATCAACAACATATGACACCTACGCTTAGTCTATTCACACTCGCACATAGGTGTTATTCAAACTCCTAGGCCCACACGGCCTTCCCAACAGTGTCCAACGGACGACACATATGCATGATGACACAATGTCATATCATGTATGATCATTACTATATTTCACAATGATACACCTGTATACAGACGCACATAAATTCATTTATTGATGTCGTTTTATCAAGGTGTTTTGGGAATCCATAATTGTCAAACGTCCGTCCCGTGTAGGGGTCCACAATCACATCAAGGTTAAGTCTTATATCAATACCATGTTCAAGTGCTCATTCATCATTATGATTCATATTATGGATTCCCTTTTTCAAGTTACATGTTATTAATTCAATGTGACAACTTTAGGTCACTTTAATTCTTTATTACCATCACCTTATAGAGTCTTTAAAAATCCTTATCCTTTAACCATATTAAGTCTTAATCTTCTACTCCCAATTCCTTGTATTGAATTAATCCGTTCCTATATTAATTGGGCCTAAAACCGTAGCCCTCACTAAATCCCTAAGTCACATGTTTGTTTTCATTTTAATACACTAGTATCTTGTTACTAATTCTCTTAAAGTGTTTAGTTCAAATCCCCTCAAACTCACACACTTAAATTCTTTCTCTTTGATCAATTTGTTCAAGCTACCAAACTTAGTCTTTGATTAATTTTGTTTACACGTTATGAATCCCTAATTGTCCTCTAATTTCTCATTAATCAAATTCATCATCCAAATTACAATTTCCACCATTTCCACCTCCCATGGCCGTGAGCCATCATAGGGCTAGGGGCCAAGCATTTTTCTTTTGTTCTTAGTCCTTATCCATCCAATCATCACCATCCAATTAGGTTATAAGAATTTTAAGCATCCACACCCCACCAATGGGGGACTTGGCCGTGAGCCTTCTTGCACAAGCAAGGGGCATTTGTCTCAAATTCATCAATTCCAAATCCGTGAGAGTCATTACAACATTATCAAGAATTAAATCCATACAAAATTAAAGGAAGAAATAGAAAAGTAAGAATCAAATATAAGACAATAAAATTTAAAAGAGTAACCCATATTAGGGTTTCTCACAAATACACAAATAACAAGCCTCCAACCACCATTATAGGTTGAATAGAGTGGTCTCTCTCTCACCAAAGAGGAGAGCACGAAAATGGCTTCCAAGGGGCTCCTTTGTGAATTCGATTTTGGCTTCTCCAAAAACCCTAGAAAGCAACTTCAAAAATCAACACCACAACATGAAAAAGAGAGTACCCTTGACCATGAAAATGATCTTGGAACACGAAAAAGAGAAGAGAAGAGAAGAAAGTTGTGATTTTTACCTTAAAGTCTCAAACTTTGCCCTTGAAGAAGATTGGTAAAGATGAGAGATTTTGATGTAGGGTATGGAAGGAAAAGGGTTTAGAATGATAAGGAGAAGTTAGAAATGAGGTTAAGGAAGCAAGAAAACGAAAATGGTGGGAGTGGAGGTGGTAACCCGAAATGGAGAGAAATGGAGATGAAGGATTTTTGGTGAAACCTTGTGAAGAAAAGTGGTAGAGATGATGATGGAGAGCAAGGATATGTGGTTGATGAAGAGAAAAGATCAAAAAACCTAAGGGAGAGTGGGCTATAAATTTCGGATGGCCATGGAGTTCTAGAGAGAAGGGAGAGTGAAAGAAGAAGATGAAAGAGTAGAGAGAGAAGTTATTAGGTTAAAGTGTGATAGTTTTGAGAGGGTTAGGTTAAAGTGATTGAACCAATTTCCCCCCCTTTTGCCATGTGATCACCACGGCATTGAGAGAGAGGAGAGAGGAAATTTGCTAGCTGCTCAAGCAAGCTAGGGGTAATTAAGTCCTTTCTTGGGTCAAAGCTTCTAGAAACTTGATTAAAATAGTAATATATTTGAATTAAAGTAGATTTGTTATGACATAAAGTAGATTGCATTGAGATAAGGTGATAGGGTTTTTATTACATGCTATTATCCATTGGATAATAGTTATAGTTGACAGAAGTCAGTATTAATAAATCTGACAGATATATTTCTACGCAGTGTTTTATTATTTTATCTGTTAAAATTTTTTGAAAAACGTAAAATCTTGTAAACTGTGTCCGGCCTCGGGTTTAGTAAGATTCCCCGTCGACGTTTCCATAGTTCAAGGTTCTGGGAGAGAATATCTCATTTCTCCGGTTTCGTTCAGCGTGCACGTAAAACGAAAAATATATTAAAATATTCGACGTTTCCGAAAAATTTTCAGAAAATTCTCAAAAATTACAAATATTATAAAACAACTATTCGTCATATAATTTTCCAACTTTTGGAACGTTACAGTTATTTTCTTGACTCTGTCCAATGTGCACGTAAAACGAAGAATATATTAAAATATTCAGCGTTCTCAGAAAAATCCAAATTTTTTTTAGAAAATCACAAATATTATAAAATAATTATTTATAATAAAATGAGTAAATTTTTGGGTGTTACAACACTCCCCAACAAATAGGAATTTCGTTCTCGAAATTTTCATACCTTAAAACATTTCAGGGTATTGTTCCCTCATCTTGTCCTCAAGTTCCCACGTCACATCTCCGGTTGCTTCGTTCCAGATTACTTTTACCAGTGCAATGTCCTTCCCTCTGAGTTGCTTTGTCCTCCTATCCTCAATCCTTACAGGAGTTGTCTCATAAGTCAAGTTTTCCTTCAATTGTACAGAATCAGGTGCTATGACATGATCAGGACTTGGAATATATTTTCTGAGTTGTGACACATGAAAGACATTGTGGAGATTTGAGAGGAAAGGGGGTAAAGCTATTTGGTAAGCAACAGGACCTACCCGACGAAGAATTTGGTAAGGTCCAAGGAATTTTGGAGTGAGTTTTCTAGATTTGAGGACACGACCGACCCCAGTCATAAGTGTGACTTTCAAGAAGACATGCTCTCCTTCTTCGAATTCAAGAGGTTTTCTCCTTTTGTCCGCGTAACTCTTTTGCCGATTCTGAGCCGTTTTCATTTTCTCTTGAATCATTTTGACTTTTTCGGGTATCTGTTGGATAAGTTCAGGTCCAACGGTAAGCTGTTCCCTATCCTGATACCAGCACAGAGGTGTCCGACACCTTCGTCCATATAGAGCCTCATAGGGTGCCATTCCTACACTTAAATGATAACTGTTATTGTAGGTGAATTCTACCAACGGTAAGATTTCATCCCAACTTTCAGTCTACTCTATAGCGCAAGCTCTCAATAAATCTTGTAACTACTGAATTGTCCTTTCCAATTGACCATCTATCTGCAGATGGTATGCGAAACTTGATCGTAACTTCGTTCCCATGGCCTCCTGAAGACTCTGCCAAAACTTCGAGGTAAACCTCGGGTCTCTATCGAAAATAATACTCGTAAGCATACCATGAAGTCTGACAATTTCACCGATGAATATCTGAGTCAACTTCTCCAAGGGATATTTTATGTTGATCGGCAAAAAGTAAGCTGACTTTGTAAGTCGATCCACAATTACCCATATTGAGTCATATCCTTTCCTAGTCCTTGGTAATCCGACAACAAAATCCATGGTGATACTATCCCATTTCCATTCGGGAATAGTCAAGGGTTGTAGCAGTCCAATTGGTCTTTGGTGCTCAGTCTTCATTTTTTGGCAAACCAGACAAGATGACACGCATCTAGCAATATCTCTTTTCATTCCATTCCACCAAAATAATTTCTTCAAGTCTTGATACATTTTGGTCATACCCGGATGCATACTCAACTGACTCGAATGAGCATGTTCAAGTATGTATTTCCTGAGTTCTTCATCCTTAGGAACACAGACTCTACCTTGAAATCTTAGGATTCCATCATTTCCTTCCTTCAGTGTTGATACACCGCCCTGTTGTATCAGCTCTCTTTCCTCTTGTAGGAACTTGTCGACCTTCTACTTTTTGTGGTGTCCCGGGGTTGATGAGGGCGGGGAGTGGACGTCGGTGCATGAGAAGCACGTACAAGGAGCGGCTCCTGGCATGCTTCTAGGCGAAGGGTCCCATGAATGAACTGAATACGCACCGGAATGAGAGGGATTCAGAGACTGTGCAGGTATGGGACTGCATAGTTGAGGATGGCTTAAAGGAATTAATTAGGCGTAGCCATATCAACAAGTTGCAACTTCTTTTCGGGAGCCTAGAACATAAGAACTCCATTGTTAAGCGTGCTTGACCTGGAGCAATTGTGGGATGGGTGACCTCTTGGGAAGTTTCGTAGGATGCGTGTGAGTGAGGACAAAGCACGCTGAAAAGACCCGTGTTGGTTTGTGGAGACACTTGTCAATCCTGCAGGCAGTCCCGGGATGTTACATTTTTCCCGAATATCGTCCATTAAATCATTTGAGATCGTGACCATATTCATGCAGATTTTTCCTGGTGTCAGTTCCACAAATGACCATACATCTCTGAACTGTTCTAGTAGGTCTTTCTCTCTGATCATCATAGTAAAAACACTGACCGTCTTCCTACTCAAAGCATCAGCTACCATATTTGCTTTTCCAGGATGGGACTGAAGTTGGAAATCGTAGTCTTTCAGAAACTCTAGCCATCTTCGTTGCCTCATATTCAGCTCCTTTTGATCATATAGGTATTTCAAACTTTTGTGGTCACTGAAGACATTGAATGTTGCTCCATACAAGTAATGCCTCCATATCTTCAATGCAAACACTACGGCAGCTAACTCCAAATCATGTGTTGGGTAGTTCTTCTCATGCACTTGCAATTGTCTTGAGGCATAAGCCACCACCTTTCCATTTTGCATAAGAACACAGCCCAAACCTTGATATGAAGCGTCACAGTACACTTCAAATGGTTCGTTAGGATTAGGTAAAACTAACACGGGTGATGTAGTTAGTTTCCTTTTTAACTCTTGAAAACTCTCTTCACAGGAATCTGTCCATTCAAAAGCTTGATTCTTTCTGGTGAGTTGGGTGAGTGGTCCAGCGATCTTAGAGAATCCTTCTATAAACCTTCGATAGTATCTGGCTAATCCGACAAAGCTTCGGATTTCCGTCACTGTCGTTGGCCTTTCCCACTGCAGCACAGCTTCTACCTTCGAAGGATCCAAAACAACCCCTTCCTTTGAGATTACATGACCCTAAAATTTCACTTCATCCAACCAAAACTCACATTTGGATAGTTTCGCATATAGCTCTTTTTCCTTCAAAATCTGGAGAACTATGCTGAGATGTTCAGCATGATCCTCTTGAGTTCGTGAATAGATCAAGATATCGTCGATGAAAACAACGACGAATCTGTCTAAATAAGGACGAAAGATTATATTCATATAGTCCATAAATATCGCAGGTGCATTAGTCACACCAAAAGGCATCACCAGGTACTCGTAATGTCCATAACGAGTACAAAAAGCTGTCTTAAGAATGTTTTCCACTTTTACTATGATTTGGTGATAACCCGATCGCAGATCGATCTTCGAAAACACAGTTGCCCCCTTTAACTGATCCATCAAGTCATCTATCCTTGGCAATGGATACTTGTTCTTGATCATGACCTTGTTCAACTGACGATAATCCACGCACAATCTTGAAGTCCCATCTTTCTTCTTAACCAACAACATAGGTGCTCCCCAGGGTGACACATTGGGTCTCACGAATTGTTTTTCCAAAAGCTCTTCCAATTGCTTCTTAAGTTCCACAAGCTCTGCTGGTGCCATACGGTAAGGCACTATGGAAATAGGGCTAGCTCCTAGTACCAAGTCAATAGCAAACTCGACCTCTCGTTCCGATGGTGAACCAGGTATATCATCAGGGAAAACTTCAGGAAATTCTCGAACAACAGAGATTGCGTCCACATCATCCTCTCTCTCGACTTTCAAAGAAGATAATAGCATGTATCCCCGAGCTCCTTCTTTCAGAAAAGCTTTCACTTGGTTGGCGGTCAAAAATCTAGAGTCCTCATTCAAAAGGAAAACTATTGTTTTCCTAGAACAGTCTAACAGGACATGGTTAGCAGATAACTAATCCATTCCTAATATCACATCTAATTGAGATAATGGTAAGCAGATCAAATCGACATAAAAGATTCGACCTTCCACAATTAAAGGACAACCTAGACAAACTTTAGCAGTGACAATAGGTTTTGCAGTAGGAGTCGAAACAGTCAAATCAAAAGGTAAGGAGGACACAGACAATCCAAGTCTTTTCACACAGTCATGTGAAATGAAAGAATGAGTAGCATCAGAATCATACAGTACAATTAAAAGATTACCTTCAATGATACCTTCTCCTTGTATCAGATCCTTGGATTTAGAGGCCTCAGCACCACTCAGGGTGTAGACTCTGCCTCCAGCTTGTGGTTTAGAAGTCTTAGCAGCATTGACGGATGGCTCCGCCTTGGTCTGGTTACAGTCTCGAGAAACATGACCAAGTTTCCCACACCAAAAGCAAATAATTCCTTTGATTGTGCAGTCTCTCGTAAAGTGCTCCTTCCCGCATTTCATACACCTCGGAGTAGTTGCAGCGTTTTGACCCATCCTTCCTAGACTTCCAGTTGGGCTTCCTCCCTGAGATCTTTGTGGCTGTTGGCTTCTAGAGGGTCTGGAATAGGGCTTCTTTTGATAACGACTTGCGTTACCACCACCTCCTCACGTTCTTGTTCCATACTTTCTAATCGACAGCAAGTGTCAAGTAGCTCAGAAAACTGTGTGATCTTCAAAGCTATCACCATTTTCTTCACCTCATGCCTTAGGCCTTCTTCAAACTTCCGGCACTTCCAAATCTCATTGGGTTGAAGTTGAAAATAGGTCGAGAATCTAGACAAGTTCTCAAACTTGGCGGCATACTCGCTCACAGTCATGCCTCCCTGTCGCAACCTCAGGAATTCTATTTTTTTTGCGTGCCTAGCACTTTCGGGGAAATACTTGTTCAAAAATCTTTCTTTGAACACCTCTCATGTTATCACTTTGTTTGCAGTTTGTAGCAACCTTTGTTCCCCCGTCCACCAATGTTCAGTGTCTCCTATCAGCATGTATGCAGCAAAGGTCACCTTCCTATCGTCAGCACAATTCATACTCGCAAATATTTTCTCCAGCTCTTGGATCCACAATGTAGCTTTTTCAGGGTCAAACTCTCCTTTGAACTGTGGAGGGTTAGCTCGATGAAATCCCTTTAAGTTCTGAACATCCGCCGTAGCTCTTAACTATTGTGCAGCTCTAGCCTATTGTTGAGCTGTCTGCCGATTCTGCTGTAGCATTGCCTCAGCCATTTTTTGCATTGCCTCAATGGCAGCAGCCATATCACCTCTACAAGCCATCACTTCCTTCCAAATTAAACTACGTAAAATATAAAGAAAGTCAGGTGTATCTTTATGAATACCAAACAACAAAATCACAGAGAATCACACAACACAAACAAGATAGTCCAAAACCACATGGCCTAAAAGAAAACATAACCGGGAGCTTTGATACCAAGGCAGTGTAACGCCCCTTTTTCATAGTCATAACGGGTACGAAGAGGGAACGTCGCACTATAGTGAAACGACACCTAAATTAATTGAGGAAAATTTGGGCATATTTTTTTTTGTATAATTGGTTTGAAAATGAGTCCGGTTAAAATTTCCCCTTAATATACATATATACCTGTTCATGAATATATATAGCGTCAAATGAATTGAAATTTAAAGTTCCTTTTCAAATGAAACATCCGTCAAAATGATCGAAACGAAGTTAGTGTAGAATAAAACATACAATCATACACAATATGGATAATTACATACGTCGTACTAGAAATATAAGCCTGTTTAATTACATTTTCAAAATATACCAAAAAGAAACAAAATATGTACCCACCCAAAGAGATACAAATATACCCCAACATGTACAGACATCAGGCTTCCCAAAAATATAACTGGTTAGCCATCAGTAGCTACCAATAGAAAACAGTCCTAAAGACTGACGAGAACGAGAAGGAACCGTAGATGGGTCCTCCTCAGGGTCCTTGTCGTCCGATGAGACATCCATCGAAACGACGGAATAGTGGGCAGAAGCCCAAGCCGTGGACAAGAAAGAGTCATCACGTGGGGTGTAGTACATATCCCCCCACATGTCTCTCACAGGCATGTAAAATTCTAGCCACACGAAGGCATGGAAATAAAAAATAGAAGCAATATATCGTCCCCACGCTAAGGATACCGTCAACTCGCCATGGTATACACAACAATCAGTCTGTACGTTGATATACCAGCAATCTAGACCACCATGAAAATTGATTCGCACGGAACCAAAGAATCCACGGGGGCGAAATGACATCCTCAACAGTCTCGATCTCAATCAAGATACGGCCAAAAACCCTGAAACTCAGTGGTTTCCTTGTCCACTTCATGAATGTCTTTAGACAATCATATGATAATACATAATAGCAGAATATACAGTAAAGAGGTGAGATACTCGTCATTCATTACCAACAACAACAGCAGCAAACTAAACGGCGCTAAACGCCCAAATAGAACACAGTTTATACATTTAAACATCACAGTATTAAAAATTTACAGGAAAAGCAGAATGACGACATTTAAATGACAGAGGTACCATCAACAGTCAACAGTTCAAATAACCAACAATTATTACAGAAATAATAGTAAGCATACTTCACAGTTAATAATGCTCATGCTCGATGAGTTATGCGACTGACAACTAACAATGCAAAAGTGTCCCACAAACCTACTCCATGGAGCTAGACATAAACATTTTTGGAGTGAATGATCAAGGAGTAATACCAGTATATCGTTAGCCTCAGAAAATATAGTGTGCTTTATTCATAAAAATAGTTACGCAATGGCTTATACATGGTACCTCAACAGTTAATCGCGATATAGGACAGCGTCTCAGACAGGATCGTCGGTGTGTCGCATTGGTCTATCCCACGGCCCCAGTGGAGCTACCACTGTCTATTGTGAGACACCCACACCCCGACGCCCCCTAGGGTCAATAACATATGACACCTACGCTTAGTCTATTCGCACCCGTACATAGGTGTTATTCAAACTTCTAGGCCCACACGGCCTTCCTAACAGTGTCCAACGGATGACACATATGCATGATGACATAATGTCAAATCATGTATGATCATTACTGTATTTCACAATGATACACCTGTATATAGACGCACATAAATTCATTTATTGATGTCGTTTTATCAAGGTGTTTTGGTAATCCATAATTGTCAAACGTTCGTCCCGTGTAGGGGTCCACAATCACATCAAGGTTAAGTCTTATATCAATACCATGTTCAAGTGCTCATTCATCATTATGATTCATATTATGGATTCCCTTTTTCAAGTTACATGTTATTAATTCAATGTGACAACTTTAGGTCACTTTAATTCTTCATTACCATCACCTTATAGAGTCTTTAAAAATCCTTATCCTTTAACCATATTAAGTCTTAGTCTTCTACTCCCAATTCCTTGTATTGAATTAATCCATTCCTATATTAATTGGGCCTAAAACCGTAGCCCTCACTAAATCCCTAAGTCACATGTTTGTTTTCATTTTAATACACTAGTATCTTGTTACTAATTCTCTTAAAGTGTTTAGTTCAAATCCCCTCAAACTCATACACTTAATTTCTTTTTCTTAGATCAATTTGTTCAAGCTACCAAACTTAGTCTTTGATTAATTTTGTTTACACGTTATGAATCCCTAATTGTCCTCTAATTTCTCATTAATCAAATTCATCATCCAAATTACAATTTCCACCGTTTCCACCTCCCATGGTCGTGAGCCATCATAGGGCTAGGGTCCAAGCATTTTTCTTTTGTTCTTAGTCCTTATCCATCTAATCATCACCATCCAATTAGGTTATAAGAATTTTAAGCATCCACACCCCACCAATGGGGGACTTGGCCGTGAGCCTCCTTGCACAAGCAAGGGGCATTTGTCTCAAATTCATCAATTCCAAATCCATGAGAGTTATTACAACATTATCAAGAATTAAATCCATACAAAATTAAAGGAAGAAATGGAAAAGTAAGAACCAAATATAAGACAATAAAATTTAAAAGAGTAGCCCATATTAGAGTTTCTCACAAATACACAAATAACAAGCCTCCAACCACCATTATAGGTTGAATAGAGTGGTCTCCCTCTTACCAAAGAGGAGAGCACGAAAATGGCTTCCAAGGGGCTCCTTTGTGAATTCGGTTTTGGCTCCTCCAAAAACCCTAGAAAGCAACTTCAAAAATCAACTCCACAACATGAAAAAGAGAGTACCCTTGACCATGAAAACGATCTTGGAACACGAAAAAGAGAAGAGAAGAGAAGAAAGTTGTGATTTTTACCTTAAAGTCTCAAACTTTACCCTTGAAGAAGATTAGTAAAGATGAGAGATTTTGATGTAGGGTATGGAAGGAAAAGGGTTTAGAATGATAAGGAGAAGTTAGAAATGAGGTTAATGAAGCAAGAAAACGAAAATGGTGGGAGTGGAGGTGGTAACCCGAAATGGAGAGAAATGGAGATGAAGGATTTTGGTGAAACCTTGTGAAGAAAAGTGGTAGAGATGATGATGGAGAGCAAGGATATGTGGTTGATGAAGAGAAAAGATGAAGAAACCTAAGGGAGAGTGGGCTGCAAATTTCGGACGGCCATGGAGTTCTAGAGAGAAGGGAGAGTGAAGGAAGAAGATGAAAGAGTAGAGAGAGAAGTTATTAGGTTAAAGTGTGATAGTTTTGAGAGGGTTAGGTTAAAGTGATTGAACCAATTTCCCCCCTTTTTCCATGTGAGCACCGCGGCATTGAGAGAGAGGAGAGAGGAAATTTGCTAGCTTCTCAAGCAAGCTAGGGGTAATTAAGTCCTTTCTTAGGTCAAAGCCTCTAGAAACTTGATTAAAATAGCAATATATTTGAATTAAAGCAGATTTGTTATGACATAAAGTAGATTGCATTGGGATAAGATGATAGGGTTTTTATTACATACTATTATCCATTGGATAATAGTTATAGTTAACAGAAGTCAGTATTAATAAATCTGACAGATATATTTTTACGCTGTGTTTTATTATTTTATCTGTTAAAATTTCTCGAAAAATGTGAAATCTTATAAACTGTGTCCGGCCTCAGGTTTAGTAAGATCCTTCGTCGACGTTTCCATAGTTCAAGGTTCTCGGAGAGAATATCTCATTTCTCCGGTTCCGCTCAGCGCGCCCGCGAAACGAGGAATATATTAAAATATTCGACGTTTCAGGAAAATTCCCAGAAAATTCTCGAAAATTACAAATATTATAAAACAACTATTCATCATATAATTTTTCTACTTTTGAAACGTTACAGTTATTTTCTCGACTCTGCCCAATGTGCACGTAAAACGAAGAATATATTAAAATATTTCACGTTCTCAGAAAAATCTAGAAAAATTCCAAAAAATCAAAAATATTATAAAATAATTATTTATAATAAAATGAGTAAATTTTGAGGTGTTGCACGTAAGGTGCGGTGTATACCGATTACATGCATTACGGGCCAGATAAATCACTATTCTTTACGCGATGAATCAGTGAGAATTGATAGTGTGATCTGTGATGGATCTATGGGGGGCGTAAAGTGCGGTGAAAGCCGATTACATGCATTACGGGGCCAACAAATCACTATCCTTTTGTGGTAAATGAATAAGAATTGAATAGTGTGATCCAATGGAAGGATCTGATTGGGGACCGTGAGGTGCGGTGGTTCATTTCGTGATGATGTTATCACCTTATTATACCCCTGGCCATGATAAATCAATTGCAACGTATCACGTGCCTAACAAGCCATATTCTCTTCGTGGTCTGGCGTAGACTGTCATTGAGGGGGACAGATCTTTCGAAATGTTCATCTTTGAAATGGAATAGAAAATCTTGGTACCAAGTGCTCATGCATTGTGAGTCGGCATTTTGAGTCGGCATATCATTTGACACTCATTTATATGATGATTATACTATTGTGTTTTTGATTTCATAATTATCTAAAATGTTTTAATTGTTCATTATCTGAGATTCTGTTGTTGTTTTCTCTTATTGTATGTGATTACTGCTGCTTAAATGTTATTGCTCTGCTATGTGGGCGCTCTGTGCTGTTTTATTTCTTTACTGCCATGATTGGTAATGTAAGTAGGATATCTCACCTCTTTCCTGTATCTTTGTATTTTCTGTTTTATATTTATATTTGATAAAAGATTGTGAGGATGAAGATGAGGGACCACACCCTACTGATCGGATTGGACTGATTCATTACTTTCGATATGGTGTCTGGACGAGGTTTCTTCGGTTATGCACGGGTGCAACTTCATGGAGGCATTGATGCTTGTCGTATCGACTAGGACATCGAGCGTCATATATATATGGGGTTGCGGCTTTGTCTACTAGTAGTACCTATCTCATGGTTACTACTTTTTCCCTTTTGTGCTTGAGTACCTACTATATTTTATTTGAATATGTAAGTACTATATTTAGTGTGATCAGTGCTTTGTGTTGAGGATGAATGTATTATATATTAAATATGTTTTCCTTTAGTTGTTGTACTTTAATGGTTGGATACTAATTATACATTCATTCGAGGCTCGTATTTTCTATTTACGTATAATGAAAATAATTAATTTTTGAAATTACTGTTTGAGACTATGACGCTCCTGGATTTAGTGACTGTGGTGCAATGATGATTGGGACGTGGTTACTATATCAAGGGGTGTTACACTAGGTGGTATCAAAGTAGTTCATCCTATTAAGCTGGGGTATGGACTTGCTATGTTTAGGCATGTTAGAACTCTGTATGTTGTGCACTTCCTTGTCTCTTGATTGAGATGATGGGAAAGGAATGCATGGCTTGCCATAGGTTGAATGTTAGTAGCTACTGTTATACGGTTGTATGATATTGAGGATTGGCCTACTCAATATGTAATGTTCTGTGTGTACAGGAAACTATGACTTCACCTAGGTGTACTGTATTAGGAGAATAGGAATTCTTTTAGTAAGGAGATCAAGAGGCTTTAGGGAACCGATCTTCTGGAGAAAGAAATAACTAGTGTAAGTTTAGTTTGAGAAGCTGTTTGGGGGTTGACGACTTGCAAGAGGTTATATCGTAGAAGGCTGAATGAAAAAGCTTGAATTGGAGACTATTAGGATTCGTGGATTTGACTTATCTTGTTTGGATTATATGATTCTTTGTGTTTGGTTTCTGAAAGGAGACAATGCTGTTTGAAATAATTATGTTCACTTTGTTGTGTCATGTTTTGTCTGCCTTCGAAGAAGGCTAATGGCTCGTGGTAGACATACGCATGTGAGCGCGGAATAAGACAATGGAATTATGGCTGCGACTGCAGAAGAAATACAAAGGATAGCTGACGTGACAACTCACCAAGATTAAAAGGCTACACAACAGCGAGAATCGGAAGTTGGGGTTCAGAATCTGTTGGAGGAATGTCAGTTTCGGGGTAACTTTGGACTGCCTAGATTCCAAAGGAGGAATAATAGAAAGGTTAATCGGTTTAAGCGGAAACTGTATTCACGATTGTCAAGGAAGCAACAACAACACCCAACTCATGGAGAAAGTGCTAGTGGCAGTTGATCCAGTCAGACCTCGACATCTTCATCAAGATGTAAGAAATTTGGAAAGAACCACTTAACGAGGGAGTGTAAGATCAAAGGGATAATCTGCTTCAGGTGCGAAAAGCCCGGACACGTTTCTAAACATTGTGCTTCAGCGAAGAAGAAGTCTTCTGTTAATGATGTGTGTGCTTCAAGATCCCAAGCTGAAGGGAAAGATTACACCCTAGATGGAGCGAAGGTTTCCCAGACTGAAGATCTTAACGATGGAGATTGAGCTGCGAAAGATGATCCCTTGATTGTGCTATACAATTCTGGGGGCAACCCATTTCTTTATAGCGTATGACCGTGTGGATCATTTGGATTCGCCTGTGTCTTCAGTCATCTTTGACTTAGTTATTTCTATTTCTGTTGCTAAGACTTTTGAATTCGTAATGGTTAACAAGTTGAAGCTTTGACAGGGAAAGGAATCCAAGGATATATGTTATCTTTTGTGGAGGACAAAAGCAAGGGTAATATGAATGCCACTCTTGTAGTCAATGAGTTTTGCATGATGAGCTATAGTGCTATCAGTTAAGAAGAAGAATGAAACTTCTCGGTGAGATGAGGACTATCGCCAATTGAAGAAGATTATGATCAAGGAAGAGTATCCTTGGAGGAAGATAAACGATTCGAAGGATCAGCGAGAAGGGAGTCAACGTTCTCTCCAAGATAAATGTACGTTCTGGTCATCATTAAATTCATGGGAGATTTAGAATGTTCCTAAAACAATTTTTCAAACACGCTTTGGACATTATGGGTATCTTGTGATGTCGTTCAGAGTGACAAATGCTCTTGTCGTATTCATAGATAACATGAATTGGATCTTCCATCCTTACCTAGAACAAAATTGTTGTTGTCATTAATGATGACATTCTAATCTATTCTCGAAGATATGGAGGGACACATTGGACATCTCGATATAGTTCTCTAGACTTTAAAGGAAAAGAGTTGTACGCCAAATTATTAAAGTACAAATTCTGGTTTGAGGAGGTTAAACTTTTGGGACACGGAATTTCGAAGGAAGGGAATTATTATGAGTCCGTCAAAGGTTGAAGCAGTTTTACAATGGGAAAGACTGGAGACCATAATACCCTAGTAACTTACAAGGTTAGTTGGTTTCTATCGAAGAAGCATCGATGGATTCTCCAAGATAGTAGAACGTCTTACTCAGCTTGCAAGAAGAGAATTAAACCTTTTATGGATCAACACATGTGAAGTTTTCAAAGGGTGAGGAGATATTCTAGTTTTGATACTACCCGATCCCAATGAAACATTCGAAGTGTTTGTGATGCTTCACATTAAGGTCTAGGATGTGTGTTCATGCATAGTTGGGAAGTTGTGACTTACGCCTCGAGGTAGTTTAGGGTGCATGAGGAGAATTACCCAACTCACGGCTTGGTGTTAGTCACAGTTGTTTTTGCTCTGGACATGGAGACACTTTCTGTATGAAGCAATGTTTAACGCCTTTAGCAATCACAAGGGCCTGAAGTATCCATTCGATAAAAAGGGGCTGAACATGAGACAAAGAAGGTGACTAGAAATTTTGAAGGAGTATGACGTCTAGCTTCAGTGTCATCTTGTTTGAGTTACTAACGAAACTCATTCTTAAATTCTTTGGACTATATCAAATTCCTCTTCGGATTGGTCCGGTGGCCTATCAACTGATTTTGTCATCCTTTCTTTCTGATTTTCATAATGTCTTTTGTATGCCATAATTGCGAAAGTATATCCCCGATCCAACCCATGTCATCGAACTAGGCACAACACAATTAAAAGAGAATTTGATCTATGAAATACTTCCTATGAAGGTCAAGGTTAGGAGAGCGAAGCAACACGGAGGCGGGGAGATCACATTGGTAAGGGTGATCTGAATTGACGTGACTAGAGACGCGACATGAAAGTTAGAAGATAAGATGAAGAAACAACATCAATGTTTATTCTAAGGAATGAAAATTTCGAGGACGAAATTTCTATTTGAAGGGGAGAGTTGTAACACTCCGAAAATTAATAATTTTATGAAAAATAGTTGTTTTATAATATTTGTGATTTTTGTGAATTTTTTTGTATTTTTCTGTGAACGCAAAATATTTTAATATTATTTCTTATTTTACGTGCACACTGAACGGAGCCGAGAAAATAAGATATTTTTCTCGAGAACCTTGAATTGTGAAAACATCGACGGGGGATCTTATTAAATCCGAGGCCAGACACGATTTAGGAAGTTTCATATTTTTCGAGATTTTTATCTGATAAATAAAAATCGTAGAATAATTTTATTATCCATTGGACAATAAATATCAGTTTTTGTTAACTATGATTTCTGTCCACTGATAATAAATCCGATATAGGGTTAGTCACATTTTAGAGAATGTTTTAATGACATCACCATGACATCACTTTGACTTTTCAAAGAGAGGAAGCTTCCTAGCACCTTCCTTTTGGCCTGTTGGAGAAGCTAGGAGGAAGCTTCCTTGCACTTTCCTATCGGCTTCTTCAAGAAGCCACATTTCTTCTCTCCTCCTCTCCACCACACATTTTTGAGGGCTCTTTATCACCACATATTTTAATCCATACACTTACATAAAATACACCTAATTACGCATTTTATTTCATTTTACTTTGTTATCACTTTCTCTCTCTACATTTTTCTCTCAACCATTTTCTTCTCCTTCACCCTCTCCACGGCACCACCATCTCCACCCACCTCTACCATGGCAAAAATCTCAAGTCTTCATTTTTCTTAAACTACTACTCATCTTAGACATCATTCATCTTAGATCCATCCATAAAAATCACATCTTCACCATTTTCTCTCTTCTTCTTCTTCTTCTTCTCTTTTACCCTCACGGTTTTTGCAACCCCAATAGGTGACCATCACCATTTTCATTTTCTCACTTCACCATCACCATTTCTACACACTCTTTCTCATTCTAAACATTTTCTCTTTAGAGATCTTCTTCAAAATCCATCATCTTCTTCACTTTCTCTCAATAGCAAAGTTTGAGACTTTGAAGGTAACTATTGGATTCTTCATTTTCTCTTCATATTTTTCGTTTCTATGGCCATATTTATGACCATGGATCTCTTCTTTTTCAACCATTGGTGTTGATTCTTTGAACTTGATTTTTAGGGTTTTTGGAGCCCCAAAACCGAGCCACCAAGAAGCCATCTAGGAGGCCATTTTCGTGTTCTTCCTTTAGGTAAGAGGGAGATAATCCTCTTCAACCTATCTTGGTAGTGAGGAAACGTTTTCTTTATGTTGTTGATGAGGAATCCATGTGGGATTGCTCTCTTGGTTGTGATGTTCTTCATGATTTTGTGCTATTTTGACTTGTATGATTTATTGATTGTTATTATATGTCTTGATGACTATGTAAAAATGTATTGGATTTCTTGGATTGTTATATGAATAGATTTTAGGGTTCTTTGCCCTTTTGGATTCACGGCCAAGAGGCCACATTTTTAGGTGTTCAATATGTGGTTTTGTAAAGATTGGAACTTTGGTGATGAAGAGTTAAAAGGCAAATGAGGAAAACTTTAGGTTCCTACCCATTGGGAGCCCCACGGCCTCTTGAACCATTGTTAGGGTTCAAGACTTAGATTTGTAACAACTTTGGAACTTAAGTAATTTAACGAAAGTAACTAGCAATGTGGTGGAAAGATTGGTTATATTCATACCATTGGGAGGCTCACGGCCTCTAGGAGATTTATTGGGTTAAGTTGTGATCTTTGTGCAACCTTGGGTCTTAAGTAATTAAATAATAAATGATCAACATTGTGGTGAAGGAAAAAAAGTTAGACTTTGTTATAATGAGGCTCACGGATTCCTAATGCAAAATGTCACAAAATGTAGTGCTAAAATGGAGACGTAGATGATTAGAGAATTCTAGATTTGTTAAGAATTCATAAAATGGAAAGAACAAAGAATAAGACTTTATATTATGACTTAGAATGATTTTGGGCATATGGGAAGAACAAAAGAGTTTGTGAGACGCGCAAAACCTTAGAGTAATTTTTAAGTGAGCATAATTGATTAGATTAAGGAACTTGATCAATCTAAAGAAATAAAAATTGAATAAGGACTTCAAGGGACTTCTTCTAGAAAACGAATTCATAAGAAATGTTAGTTTAAGTGTGTTGTCACTCTTGAGGATATTGATACTATGCTATTGTGGGTCCGTGTTTGGGTCTAGAATTCTATTGATGCTTATTTGGCCAAATTGTGGCGTGTTATGGAAAGTATACCATTATTGTTGAATATACATGATTGTGCATGGAGTCAACATGCATTGAACATTTGCTCAGTCGATGACTGTTAAAAGGCTGGATGAGCCTATGAGTATGCATTGAGTTAACATGCATAGAATATTTGCTCAGTCGATGACTGTTAAAAGGCTGAATGAGCCTATGAATGAGAATTGAATAAGTGAGATCCAGTGGATGGATCTATAGGGGGCGTAAGGCGCGGTGTATACCGATTGCACATATTACGGGCCTGACAAATCACTATTCTTTACTCAATGAATCAATGAGAATTGATAGTGTGATCTGTGATGGATCTATAGGGGACGTAAGGCGCGATAAAAGCCGATTGCACGAATTATGGGCCCGACAAATCACTATCCTTTTGTGGTAAATGAACAAGAATTGAATAGTGTGATCCAATGGAAGGATCTAATTGAGGACCGTGAGGCGCAGTGATTCGTTTCGTGATGATGTTATCACCTTATTATACCCCTGGCCATGATAAACTGATTGCAACGCATCACATGCCTAACAAGCACTATTCTCTTCGTGGTCCGGCGTAGACTGTCATTGAGGGGGACAGATCTTCCAAAACGTTTATCTTTGAAATGGAATAGAAAATCTTGGTACTAAGTGCACATGCATTGTGAGTCAGCATTTTGAGTTGGCATTGTGAGTCGACATTGTGAGTCGGCATTTTGAGTCGGCATTGTGAGTCGGCATATCATTTGGCACTTATTTATATGATAATTATACTATTGTGTTATTGATGTCATGATTATCTGAAATGTTTTAATTGTTCATTATCTGAGATTCTATTGCTGTTTTCTCTTATCGTATGTGATTACTACTGCTTAAATGTTATTGCTCTGCTATGTGGGCGCTCTGCGTCGTTCTATTTCTTTACTGCCATAATTGGTAATGTAAGTAAGATATCTCACCTCTTTCCTGTATCCTTGTATTTTCTGTTTTATATTTATATTTGATAAAAGATCGTGAGGATGAAGATGAGGGACCACACCCTTACTGATCGGATTAGACTATTCAT
Organism: Ormosia emarginata; assembly: GCA_029884605.1. Lineage (NCBI taxonomy): Eukaryota > Viridiplantae > Streptophyta > Magnoliopsida > Fabales > Fabaceae > Ormosia > Ormosia emarginata. Next base: position 75,386,588 of record JAQQTP010000088.1, read on the forward strand.
TACTTTCGATATGGTGTCTGGATGAGGTTTCTTCAGTTACGCACGGGTGCAACTTCATGGAGGCATTGATGCCTGTCGTATCGACTAGGACATCAAGCGTCATATATATATATGGGGTTGCGGCTTTGTCTGCTAGAAGTATCTATCCCATGGTTGCTACTTTTTCCCTTTTGTGCTTTAGTACCCGCTATATTTTATTTGAATATATAAGTACTATATTTAGTGTGGTCAGTGCTTTGTGTTGAGGATGAATGTATTATATATTAAATATGTTTTCCTTTAGTGGTTGTACTTTAATGGTTGGATACTAATTATGCATTCATTCAGGGCTCGTATTTTCTATTTATGCATAATGGAAATAATTAATTTTTGAAATTACAGTTTTGAGACTGTGACGCTCCTGGATTTAGTGACTGTGGTGCAATGACGATTGGGTCGTGGTTACTATATCAAGGGGTGTTACAATGAACATTAAGAGGGCCACGATTTTGAAGGGCTCCTTAGCCCAAAATTCTCATAATTGATCAAGACTTAGTACATTGGGAATGTTGGATTCATAATGTGAAATTATGGTATGTGTTGTATATATATATATATATATATATATATATATATATATATATATATATATATATATATATATATGTTGATTAGTTCTATGCTATTGTGAGTCCACATGTGGGACTAAGTACTTGTTGATTTGTACTTGATGAAATTATGGCTTGATATTGTTGAGAATTGTCTATATGTCATTATGATATGTTCCATGAGAAATACGTTGTTGATGAATATGCATGTGATGCATTGTTTATGAGGAACATATCATTGATACACATACATGATGTAAATTGAGTCGTCATGCATATGTGATGTCTGTTGGACTTTATTGAGAAAGGGGATGTGTGCCTAGGAGATTGAATTACACCTTAGTGCGGGTGCGAATAGACTAAGCGTAGGTCATACTGGTTGACCTTGGGGGCATCGGGGTGCGGGTGTTCCACATGGACAATTATGAGCTCCTCTGTGTCGTAGGATAAACTGATGCAAATACACTGACAATCTGGATCAAGACGCTGCCCTATATTGATATCAACTGTTGAGGTACCATGTATAAGCCATGTTACGCAAATATTATTTTTGAGATGAAGCACTTTATTTCAAAGGCTAACAAGATACTGGCATAACTCCTTGATCATTCTCTCCGAAACGTTGATGTCTAGCTCTATGGAGTAGGATTTTGGTACCATGTACACGTGCATAGTAAGTTTGCATATCATCTGGCATTTGCACATTTATCCATTTTCATGATGATGAAAATGTTGTTCATTTATATGATGACTGGACTATTGCTTTAAATGAAGTTATGATTATTTGAACTGTCTTATTGTTTATTATCTGAGATATTATCGTTCTTCCTCTTTTATTGCTTACTTTTATTATTGATTATTGTTGTTTCTCACTTAATGCTATTTATTATTATTACTATTGATAAATATATGTGTTGTGATGTTATATGGGCGTCTTGCACCGTTCTACTTTCTTACTGTCGTATTGGTATTGAATGTTGGGTGTCTCACCTCTTTCCTGTATCCCTGTATTTTTGTTTTATATTTATATTTGATAAAAGATCGTGAGGAAGATGAAAAGGGACCACACCCTTGCTGATTGGACTGGGTCGATTCATTATTTTCGATATGGCATTTGGACGAGGTTTTTAGTTACATACGGGTGCAACTTCATGTGGGCATTGATGCCCGGCCTGTCGACTAAGACTCCGAGTGTTAGTTACGACATTGTCTGCTAGTAGTACCTATCCCAAGGTTACTACTCCCCCCCTTCAGTGCTTTTGTACACGTTACTTTTTATTTGAATATGTAAGTACTATGTTTTGTGTTATCAGTGCTTTATGTTAAGGACAAATATATTATATATGAAATTTGTTTTCCTTTAGTGGTTGTATTTTATATGGTTGGGTACTAAGTATGTTTCATTCGGAGCTCATATTTTCTATTTATGTATAATTGAAATTAAATTTTTGAAAATATTGTTATCGAGACTGTGACACACCTGGATTTAGTGATTGTGGTATAATGACGATTGTGCCGTAGTTATTTGATCTAGGGGTGTTACACCTCCAATAATTTATAACTTTGTATATCTCCAAGTCCTACATCAACCAGAGACCAGAGCAAGAAAGTAGCGAGCATCTATAAAAGTAGAGGTGAATGTTAACTTATTATTTTCATTATAATAAATATATTACATTAAATATATTAATAAATATGTTATTTCTATTCTAATGTACTAACTTTGATTTTAGTTACTAATTTTTATTAAATTTAAATAAAAAATATGTTAATATATTATAATAAATTAAAAATTATAATTTATAATTATTATAATAATATATATTATATTATATATAGTTAAACAGGTCAGGCCTGAGACCTAACCTATTTAGTTAAACGAGCTTTTAAAAAAGTCTTGGCGTAACTTGTTTAGTAAACAGGCCAAGCTAGACAAGGCCTCAGGCAGTCAAGCCAGACAAGGCCTCAGGCAGGCTAGGCTATAGGCCCTTAACGAGCAGCTTGACCTATTTCCACCCATAAATGGAACAGTACTCTTATTCTGCAAAATTGTTGTTTATGGCCTCGTGCCACGGCATGGCATTAGGTACGTTGAGGCATGAGTGTGACTAAGAGCTGCAAGCTGTGGCATAGGAGTTTCACGCTGGGGGCTGAGCTGAAAAATGGCAACCCTACATTTTAGCCAAGAGCAGCACGCCGCGACGTGGGGAAGGTCATGCCAAGGCGTGAGACTCAGGAATTGTATTATTGATGTATTGAGATTCCTTATCAGTTGGAACCTTAAATATATGTTTTCTAATGTATTTTAAGGCACAAATAGGGATATTTCAAGAGGGAAATTATCACTAGCAAGTATGAGAAAGTTTAAACCTTTGAGCATTCAAGAGTAATGGTTTGCTTTAGGTGAGTATCTAACACTTTAGGCCACTAAAAAGGTAATGAGTGGTGATGTGGTGTTTAAATGCATGTATGAAGGATAGTCTGGTAGTATTCTTTTCGTGAGTATCCTTTGATGAGGTGCACAGTCATTTAGGCCAAGGGAGATAAGTGGGAAGTCTGAAAGGTTCCTTTAAGCGTAGATGCAACCCTAACTTCTCGATAGTGCCAAGGTACGTATAATGTGAGGATGAGTTTTTCCTTTATTTACCACAAGATAATATACTAAACCAGCATTCCTAATTAAACATCTTGGTTCTAATTTGAGCTAAGTATCTATTTATGAATGTATGATTAACTTGGTATTTTTAGTTACTAAAGTATAACCTTGTAAAGTTTTAAACATATCTTACTTAGCATGTGTTAAGATTATGTTTATTATGATATGTATGACTGGTTTTATTTTACTCATACTGAGAATTGTTGAATCTCACCCCGCTGTGTTTCCATGTAATTCCAGGTGAAGGTTCTTCAAAGAGAAAGAAGAAAAATGAAGCTAAAGGATTAGATTAGTTCTAGTTTTGTTACTTATGTTACAATCCTTGTATCTATTTATACTTTTTTTGTAATGTAAAGAGTTATGTAATACTTCATGCCCCTAGAGAGGCTAATGTTGTATATATGCATTTTATTATGAGTTTATGTTTCCCGCATTTCATAAGTCTCTCTATAATGACTCTAGTGTGCATTATGCGTGAAAACATATTAGACTTGTATATGGTTATAGAGGTAGCCTAATACCTATTTATCATATCTGTTAAGTTTTGTGACTGTCTGACCATGTTTAGGCACTTTACTGTAACACACTATGTGGAAAATAGTTGTTATTAGCTCAGGAAGTGGCTTAAACTGCTTAGTTAATGGAAATAAATATGGAGAATTTGTTTCTAGGTAACAAATGTATGAACTGTGCTACAGTTAAAATCTGAGGATAATCATAGCTAGTTTGGTATTTTTAAGCATACTGGTTCTGCAGTTTAATGCTAGTTTGAGCTGTTATGGAAAAATATAAAAATGGTGAAATTAGATTTTTAATGAATCTTATGATTTATTTTAAGTTTGTTAGAAGTTAGAGAACTGGATTTGATGAAATCTGAGTGTTTTTAACGGATTGAGGTTTTAATGCTTATCTAAAAGAAGCCAAATTTGACTTCTCTTTATAAGTGGTTCACTACAAAGAAAAAAAAGAAAAACATAAAAAAAAGAGAAAAGAGGAAGGGAAACCATGAAGGGGAAAGAAAAAGGAGAAAGAGGAAGAAAGTGAAAGAGGAAGGGAGAGCTTGGATCTTCCATGGCCCATCCTTGGCTTCATCTTCAAGACCTTGAAGTAGGGGGACTTTGTTTTGACTCTTGATTTCCATTTTCTTTATCTTGTTCCATATGTTGGCATGATGGCGGAAAGGATTTGAAGGGTTGTTTTGTGAGTTCTTGGCCAATTCTTGTTATTGAACTTGAATATGGCTTGTTGTTGGATGCATGAGGATGAATTATTCATCACTTAAACACCTTGGTTCCCATTGGAGTTGAATTTGGGGGTCTAGGTTTTAAGGTGGATGATGGGTTCATCAATCCATGATTTTGTAAAATTGAAGTGGAATAGGTAGATGGACCTTGTGGAAGGTTGGAAATCACTTGGATGTAAAGTTTGAATGATTGGAGGAGGGGTAAGTTCCTATGGAACAGTACCCAAATTTTGAAAACTTCTGCAGAATCCATGTTCTGCTACTTGCGTCGTGGCGCAAGGTGTTACACGTCGTGGCATGCAAGTGATGCTACTTCCAGTATTGGAACCTGAGAGCTGGGCGGCGTGGCATGGCCATGTGATGCTGTGGCATATGAGAGGGCAGAGGGCTAGGCGCCGTGGCATGGCTGTGGTGTGCTGTAACAGTCTCTTTTTAGCATGTTAGACTAGTTTATGGTTACATAGGTAGCATAACACTTGTTTTACATGTCTGTCTATTTTTGTGACAAACTGAGTTAGTTTAGGCACTTTCTTGCAACCTAGAGTGTGAAAAGTTGCTTAAATGACTCAGATAGTAGCATAAATGGCTAAATAAAGGGAAATAAATCTAGAGAATTTGTTTCAAAGTCATAAATAGGTGTAAGAGGAAGTAGTTAAAATTTAAGAATAATCAGAGTTAGTTTGATATTTTTAGTCATACAAGTTGTGCATTTAATGCCTAATAAACTAGTAGTAGATATGGGAAATTATGATAATGGTGAACCAACATTTTTTAATGAATTGTAGTATTTATTTTAAAGTTATTGGAAGCTGAAAATTTTGATTTAGCTAAATCTAAGTGTTCTTAGTAGATCAGGAAGTATTAGTTGAGTTTTTAAGTGAAACAAGGTCATGAATTGGTAGCCCATATACTTGACTTTCGTTTCCTAATATTTCATTCCATTCTCACCTATCTTTACTCATTTTCTCTCTCACAAAAACTTGAGCAGTAGTAGCTAAAGGGAGCAAAGAAGGAAAAAGAGAGAAAGTTAAAGAGGAGGAAGAGGAAAAAAGTAAGAAATTCAAGAGCAAGGCCAAGCTTGATCGTCCATCATCATCAAAGTTTTGAGGTAGGGGTTTCTAACCTAAAACTTATTCCTTTTAAAGAGCAAAGATCACTTTTCTTGTTAGTACTTGTTTCGTTTGAGTGAACTGAGTTAGTTTTGCTTATTGAATGCAAGAGGATTGGTTTTGGTTATCAAACAAAGTGGTTAGTTCATTAAGTTGGAACCTAGAAATTAGGTTAGGGGAATTATGATTTTTGTCACAAAATTCCTACCTAAGTGATATAATTAAGAAATTAAGCATTACAATATGTTTAAGGGTTGGATGTGATGTTAGAAATCTCTTAGAAACCAACTTTGAGTGGCTGAGTGAGGATTAATTTCTAATGAAATAGTGACTCGATTATGCAGAATGTCTATTTCAGAAACATGGCCCGTGTTTCCGACTCAGTAGCTTACAAAAACAAAAAGTTGTGTTCACTCTTAAACTGCAAGCAATAAGAAGAGTTTATACTCTGAGCGGTAAAAAGGTGACCTAATCATCAGATCTGATCCAAGGTAAATGCATAATCCATGATCATCTTTTAACTGTTTTATATGATTCGGGAGCATCTCACTCCTTTGTTTCTTGTGATTGTGTGAAGATGCTTGATTTGCCTATGACAGATCTTTCTTTTGATTTATCTGTTTCCACTCCTACCAGTAAATCAGTTACAACTTCTAAAGTTTGTTTAGATTGTTGTATAATGTTAGAGGATATGATTTTCTTTGTGAATCTTATCTTTTTACCTTTAGTAGATATTAATGTTATTCTTAGCATGGATTGGTTGTCCTCGAACCATATAGTTTTAAATTGTGCAGATAAAACCCTTGTGTTTATGTGAAATGTAACTACTAAAGTTGTTCTTTCCAAGTCAGTGCATCTCAATGCAAACCAAGTAAATCACTGTTTGGAGGAGGGAGCTCAAGGGTATGTCCTCCTTTTCTCTCTTAGCATAGAGGTTGAGCAGAGTTTGGGTAATATACCAATAGTGAGGGAGTACCTAGAAGTATTCTCGCGTGATATGGTGGAGTTGCCACCCATGAGAGAAATAGAATTTTCTATAAATTTAGTACCAGGAACGAGACCCATCTCTATAGCACCTTATAGAATGGCTCCTCTAGAACTAGCAAAGCTTAAGAAGCAAATAGAGGAATTGTTAGAGAAACAATTAATTAGAACAAATTTTTCTCCTTGGGGAGCACCTGTGTTGCTAGTAAAAAAGAAGGATGGTACCATGAGACTTTGCATAGATTATAGGCAATTAAACAAGGTAACCATAAAAAATAAGTATTTGTTACCTAGGACAGAGGATCTTATGGATCAGTTGAGAGAAGCATCACTATTCTCAAAGATTGATTTACAATCGAGATACCATCAGATAAGGGTTAAGAATGAGGATATTCCTAAAAATGCTTTCAGGACTAAGTATGAACATTATGAGTACCTTGTGATGTCCTTTGGGTTAACTAATGCACCAGCAATGTTTATGGATTACATGAATAGAATTTTTAGACCCTACCTAGATCAGTTTGTAGTAGTGCTCATAGATGATATCCTAATCTATTCCCAAACAATGGAAGAACATGAGTTGCATGTTAGGACAGTCTTAGAAATCCTTAGGGAGAAGAAATTGTTTGTCAAGTTATCAAAGTGTGAGTTTTGGCTTATAGAAGTTTAGTTTTTGGGAAATGTGATCTCTCAAGGAGGGATTTCAGTAGACCCTAGTAAAGTTAAAGTTATGTTGCAGTGGGAAGGACCCACCACTGTGATAGAAATTAGGAGTTTTATAGGCCTAGCTAAGTACTATAATATCCCAATTCTGATATCCCATTAGACTTGATCTACACAAGAATATTCAGTATTGACCATGCTACCACTAACAACCAAACCCATAATATTCACATAAATAAATTATGGAAAGCCACGATACCAACAGTTATATGTATACATCACAGTCACAAAAGGGCATACTTGTTATACATAACTTAAAACAAGCTAAGCAAATATAAACTATATACAAGCTCAGTCCAAAACAACATCTAAACTATGCTAATCCTCATACATCTTCTTCTTCCTTTTTGAAGAACTTGTACCTGGATTTACATGGCAACACAAACAGGGTGAGAAATCACAATTCTTAGTAGAAGTATTCCAACACTAGCATTTTATACAATCATACAGATTACACAACCATTAAGTTAACACTTCAATCATAGAAGTACACAATTGCCCATACAATTGTAATGTCATGAGTTTATGTTATGGTGACAATTGTCCATACAATTGTCATGTTATGCTTAATTATGTCTTGTGTTTATGTTAATGCAAATCCTAAGTATGAAATGAGTAATGTGATGTAACCACGTCCATGGTAATGTTATGATTTATCAGACATAGTAAGGATATGACTCACCTACATTATCCATCAACACATACAGAGGATATTACTCACCTCACTGTTCTAACAAAAACAGGGAGTATATTACTCACCTCTACCAATCAACAATCATGATGAGGAATTACTTACCTCATTGTTCAATCAATTTAAAGAGGATATTACTCACCTCCTTACTCAACAACATAGAGAGGATATTACTCACCTCAATATATTTCATAAACATCACATGCAATACAATTAGTAATTACTTCTCATAATTAGCTCCACAATTGATTTATATGCATTTCAAGTTCATTTCACAAACATTTCATCCAAATACTTATAAAAGTACTTCAACACTCTTAAAAGAGTACACATGAGTGATTCCAACTCCTAGGGAAACTCATTTTCTTAATATCATAACACAATATATATATATATATATATATATATATATATATATATATATATATATATATATATATATATATATATATCCATGCCTAATTACCTCATATAATTAGCATTACAAATCAATTTGATTCATCACATTCACACTTCACACTTTATTAAATACTCCTATTAGAGCCTCAGTACTCATTAAGAAGCATAAAAGAAGGAACTACATCTATTGGGAACTCCATTTCAGCAAATAAAATTTCCTGTTTCTGCCAGACATCCACGTCTAGGCACAGATCACTCACGCCTAGGTGTGATGCTCTCTGCCTCATGAAAACTGACTTACCCATGCCTAGGCGTGACCCTGCGATTGGGAGCTTTTTGTAGAATTCTACAAAAAGTTTACTGTTCCATTAAGGAACAATGGTGTTCCACACCTTCAAACATCAAAACCACATGATTTCTCATCTCAAGTAAGATCCATAGTCATACCACAACTCTTAAATCACTCTAATTCCACTCCATCATATCACTTTGTGAATCAAAATTTACATTTAACCTAAACTCCTAAATTCAACCTAAATATGAATTAAGGCTTCAAAGAGATGAAAAACTCATCTCAACACTTCCACAAATCAAATTCTTTCTCAACCAATCTATCCTTATCAAGATTCAACTCAAGAATCACAAAGTCACTCTTCAAACCTCACTTACTCATCAACTTCCTCAGGAACCAAGACAAAGGAAATGAAAACAATAAGTTGAAAATAAAGTCCCCCTACCTTAAGATCTTAAAGATGAAGATATGCTATAGAAATTCAAGCTTTCCTTTTGGTTTGCCTTGATTCTTCCTTGGTGGTTGCTCTTCCTCTTTGGTCTTCTTTCCTTCCTCTTTCTCTTCTTCTTTCTCCTCTTTCTTCTTTTCTCTTTTCTTTCTTCGCCTCTATTTTTTGCTTTTTTTTCTCATCTCTACTGTGGGATCTTTATATAAAATAAGTCAAATTTGGCTTCTCTTAGATAAACACTAAAACTTTGATATGTTAAGAACAGTCAGATTCTACCAAATCCAGTTCTCTAACCTTCAATAGACCTAAAATAAATCCTATGATTCATTAAAAATCTGTTTTCACCATTTTCATATTTTTCCATATCTGATGGTTGTCAATCTGGCATTAAAACACACAACTAGTATGCTTAAAAATACCAAACTAACTCTAATTAACCTTAAAAATTTACTACACCATCTTCAACACATTTGTGACCTAGAAACAAACTTCCCACATCTATTTCCATTAACTTAGCAGTTTAAGCCATTACCAGAGCTAAAAACAGTTATTTTCCACACATAGTGTTGCAACAAAGTGCCTAAACGTACTCAGACTGTCACAAAACTTAACAAACATGATACATAGGTATTAGGCTACCTCCATAATCATATACAAGTCTATCATGTTTTCCAGGGTGTTACAGGTACTATAGGAGATTCATCAGTGGATTCTTACAATTAGCACTACCCTTGACAAGATTAATTAGGAAAGGTAGTAGGTTTGATTGGACTCAAGAATATGAGAATAGTTTCCAAAAGCTTAAGATAAGGTTAATTACTACACCAGTTTTGTGATTCTGGATCTATGAGAGAGCTTTGAGGTGCTTTGCGATGCTTAAAAAATAGGTTTAGGGTGTGTTCTAATGCAACTTAGGTGAGTAGTTGCTTATGCATCGAGACAATTGAGGCCTTATAAGGAGAACTATCCCACTCATGATCTGGAACTAGTTGCAATAGTGTTTTCCTTAAAGATATGGAGGCATTATCTTTATGGAGTTCAATTTGAAGTGTTTAGTGACCATACGAGTTTAAAATACTTGTTTGATCAGAAGGAGATGAACATGAGACAAAGAAGATAGATGAAGTTTTTAAAAAATTACGACTTTGAGCTTAAGTATCACCCAGGTAAGGCCAATGTGGTGGCTGATGCATTAAGTAAGAAATCCCTACATATGTCTCGGATGATGGTTCAAGAGGGTCACCTTCTTGAGAGGTTTAGTGATTTGAGTCTTAGGGTAACTGTGATACCACAAAGTCTCTGTATGAGTAGAGTGGACAGAGTTAATGATTTAAGGGCTTAGATTCTAGAAGCTCAAAGCGAGGATGAAAACCTAAGTGAGATAAGGGATCAAATCTTCTTGGGGGATTTGCTAGAGTTTGATGTGACATATGATGGAGTGATTAAGTTTATGGATAAATTTTGCATTCCAAGAGATTCTAAAATTAAAGAAAATATATTATAGGAGGCTCATAGAAGTCAATACATCATTCATCCCGGAGCCACTAAGATGTACAAAGATTTAAAAGAGATGTTTTGGTGGCTAGGTTTGAAGAAAGAAATAACAGAGTTAGTGTCTAGGTGCTTGGTGTGCCAAAATGTAAAGATAGAGCACCAAAAACCTTTAAGACCTCTCCAATCTTTAGCAATTCCTGAATGGAAGAGAGAGAACATCACAATGGATTTTGTAATAGGTTTGCCTAAAACTCAGTTAGGACATGATACAATTTGGGTCACAATGGATAGACTAACCAAGTCTGCCCACTTCTTGCCAATGAGAATGAACTACTCCTTAGAAAAACTAGCTCAATTATATTTACAGGAGATAGTTAGGTTGCATGGAGTTCCCCTTAGTATAGTTTCAGATAGAGATCCTAGATTTACATCTAGATTTTGGGGAGCCTTGCAAAAGGCCTTCGGGACTAGGCTATATCATAGCACAACATACCATCCACAAACAAATGGACTTTTAGAGAGAACTATCCAAATCCTAGAAAATATGCTTAGAGCATGTATTTTAGATTAGCAGGGTAGTTAGGATAAGCTTTTGCCTTTAGTAGAGTTTACCTACAACAATAGTTGTCATACCAGTATTGGGATGGCACCATATGAGGCACTTTATGATAGGAAGTGTAGGTCTCCTATATGTTAGTATGAGGTTTGAGAGAAAACTATTCTAGGACCTAAGTTAGTAAAACAAACTTTTGACCAAATTAGAATAATTAGGGATAGGGTGGCTATAGCTCATAGTTGGAAAAAGAGTTATGCTGATAGAAGAAGGAGACCTTTAGAGTTTGAAGAGGGTGAACATGTTTTCTTGTGGGTCACTCCTACGACTGGAATTGGTAGAGCATTGAGAACCAAGAAGTTAAATTTTTGTTTCTTTGGTCCCTATCAAATTCTAAAAAGAGTCGGACTTATAGCTTACCAGATAACCCTTCCACCCAATTTGTCAAACCTTCATGATATCTTTCATGTATTCCAACTCAAAAAATACAATATGGATCCTTCACACATCATGCGAAATGAATCTATACAGTTAAGAGATGGTTTGTCTTATGTAGCAAAATCGATGAGGATTGTAGATAGAGGGGTCAAAGAGCTCAGAGGTAAACATATTCCTCTGGTGAAGGTTATATAGGGTAAGACAAGCACATAGGAGGCTACATGGGAGCTAGAATCCCACATGTAGCTAGATTACCCAAAGCTGTTTCTATAAGGTAAGCAATTTTGGGGACAAAATTTTTAAAAAGGAGGAAAAAAGAGAAAGTGAAGGAGGAGGAAGAGGAAAAGAATAAGAAATTCAAGGGCAAAGCCAAGCTTGATCATCAATCATCATCAAAGTTTTGAGGTAGGGTTTTTAACCTAAAACTTATTTTTTTTCCTTCTTCCCTCTTAAGTTGGATGTTAGGTCATTAGATGGTGAAAATGGGTTTTAAAGAGCAAAGATCCTTTTCTTGTTAGTACTTGTTTCCTTTGATTGAACTAAGTTAGCTTTGCTTATTGAAAGTAAGAGGATTGGTTTTGGTTATCAAACAAAGTGGTTAGTTCATTAAGTTGGAACCTAGAAATTAGGTTAGAGATTGTGATTTTTGTCACAAAATTCCTACCTAAGTGATATAATTATGAAATTACGTATTACTAAGGGTTGATTGTGATGTTAGAAATCACTTAGAAACCAACTTTGAGTGGCTGAATGAGGATTACATTCCAATGGAACAATGGCTCGATTCTGTAGAATTTTCTACAGAATGTATGTTCTAGAAACACAGCCCGTGTTTCCAGACACCGAGGGGGGTGATTCTCTCTATCTGTCAATCTCGTGAAATTGGGCTAATAGAGCAAGACACGAGGGGGGCGTGTTTTCAGACACGGGGGGGAGGGGGGCTGTGTTTTCAAACATGCCCCATGGTTTTTGCCCAGAATCTCTAAAAATGTAATTTTTGATGTTTCTAAGTTCTTAACTCGATGAAATCATTTATATATGTTTCCTAAAGTGTGTTAAGACAATTTTAGGGTTATTACACAAAGGAAATAACCTCCTATTATATAAGAACAAGTTTAAGTTTTAAGCTTTTCTAGAGTTACAGATTGCTTGAAAAGATATGTTAGTTAAGAATTGGTTTCTATACCGGTTTTACGTGGAACCATAGTACAATTATTCTTATTAAATAAGTGAGTTACACTCGTTAATTATAAGGTGTTTGTGAGAGGAAAGTGTCCGTACAACACTTTACCTAAGGCAAAGCAGTGAGCTAAACTATTTGTAAAGTGACATGAGAGATATAATCAACCTTATGTAAGTGTAGTAAAGTGAGTCAAACTTACTAACACGAGCTTTGGGAAGAGTTAAGTCCTAAGTTAGGCATTGAAGCGAGTTAAGCAATTTGCCAAGTTTAGTTCATGTTAGACAATTGTATGGGTAGTTATGTAATATCGAGATAAATTAGATTTCTATACATTATACAGTTGTATAGGCAACGATATAATGTGGTTATCAATTATATTTATAAGTATTTATATTAATGAGTGCCATAAAAGACATGTACATTACTAGGAATTTTATGTTCTCACCCCTTTTTGTGTTTCTATGGTAAAAGTAGGTCAAGACCTTCACCGAGGGTTAAAGAAATCGAAGAAAACACAACAAGAATTAGATAGTTTTAGTTTTTGATGTATCAACAACTCTTGTATGTTTTTACTCTGAGTTGTAGTTTTGTTGTATATATAACACTATGCCCTTAGAGACTTTTGATGTATATATGTATGACCTATTTTTATCGTGACTCTCCATATTTACTAGTTTAGTTTTATAGAATTAGAATTATAGTAAGAATAGAAGTAATATGTTTAATGCTTTATATATTTATACAATTAAGGTATATTGAGATAGTTGTGTTAGGGTGTTACATATGTCATGGCATGAGCTCTAGTTTTGGATAGATATTGTTGAGTGATGCAACAGAGCCTTTTAATGGTGTTGTTTCTTCTTTTATGCTTCTTAATAAGTGTGAAAACTCTAATAGGAGTATTCAATGAAAAGTGAAGGTATTGAATCAAGTTGATTTGCAATGCTAATTATGTGAGGTAAATAGACATGGTTATATTTTTTTTTTTGTGTTCGCGAAATGAATCTTGAAATACATATAAATCAATTGTGGAATTAATTATTAGAAGTAATTAGTAATTGTTTTGCATGATATGTTTGTGGAACATAGTTGAGGTGAGTGATATCCTCTTTATGTTTATTGAGTAGTGAAGGTGAGTAATATCCTTACTACTTTTTGTGATGCTGATATGTGATGGGAATGGTACTTAGTGTGAGTATTCCTACATCAGTAGCTGGAAAACCTCATGGAAGAGGATAGTCACATTTAAGGGAGTTGGTTATGAACTCGTGTAGGAGAGTATCCAATGTGGCGTTAAATGTGTGTTAAATATCACTTTACATGTTTTTACACACACTTGCTATTTCAACGTATCTATGAATAGTATATGAAATGGTAATAGTACACTTATTGTTGTGAGATGGAATAGTTCATTCATTGCCATGTAGTGTTAAATGGTTGGAGCCATACTATGTAGTGTTAAATGGTTAGAGCCATACTACTCAGAAAATATAAGGAACGGAGTTCCTGGGAATAGTTAAGTTTTATGACATTGCATAATCATTGTCTTAGCACATTTTAGGCATGAACATGCAACATAACAAGCATTACATTTGTATGGCAATTGTATGGGCAATTACCTTAATCAATGATATGTACGATTGTATAGGAGGTTGTATAATATTGTTGATAGTTGTTATGGTGAGACAGTGGTCGTAGCCAATAGAGTGATTTTGGTTATAGCCACAGATGAGACAGTGGTCATAGCTGTTAGACCATTTGTATACCGCAAGTGTACGAGTCGTTCAAGTAATACAGATACAGAGTAAAAGTTCGTTCCCATGAGGATATATGGTTTCCATTACTAAGTAACAACCAATAGCTTAGCTAAATTCTATTCAAGAACATATAAAATAAAAAAATGCAAATAATCTAAATCTAAACTACAAAAGCAATAAAAATAATGGTTTAGAGATCTAGGAATTCCTTCTTCACTTCCTATTTCATACTAATGATATGTAATCCTTATAAGCAACATCAATAATTAGTTAGTTAGCTTGAGAATCTAATTTAATCAAAAGCCTATGTCTAGGTCGAACAACCCTGGTGTCATTTACCTAATCCACTATGTTTCTTATGTTTGCATGAGGACTAGTGTAAACTCCACTAATGAATGATCTATTCTCAAACACATGCTAATACATGGCTAAAAGGTATATTTCTATCCAGTTAGTGAATCAACTCATCTAAGCTAATTGAACTTGTCGAATATGCATCAACCATACCATGTCCATCTCCACAAATCCCTATGTCTTCTAGTTCATTTGCATCAATTAAGATCATGCAATTGTTGATCAAACAGAAGCAAGCATTAAGCATAGGTATGAAAGAACAAAGCTAAACATCAATATATACTCAAAAGATAACATAAACATCAATACTCATAGAAAAATCCAAAGTATTTCCTAAATACAGCTTGGCTAATCTATTGAACACGAATTACAGACAAAAACCATGCTCAAAAGATAAGAAAGAGAAGAGAAACAAAGGGAGAAGAGGAAGGAATCCATGGACAGCATCCTTGAAGCTTGAATCTCCTTCCATGAGGAAGATGACATCCAACCTAGCCTCCCTAGGCCTCCAATCAGCCTAGAAATGAAGAACAGGCCACAACCTCTCTAAAACCTAGAAACTAAAACGGAGCTACCTTTAAAAATCTGCTAAAAATCTATTTATAGACTCAGAAAAATAGAGGCACGTCGCGGCATTAACATGCCTATGCCACGGTGCATATCAAATTAGGTCAGGGATGCCGCAGCATTGATATGCCATATCGCGGCGCTCAATTTACGAAGCTCTCTGACTTTTGATGCAGGGGAGGCTCACGCCACAACATTCACATGCCACGCTGCGGCGTTGAGGTCTGAAATGCAAATTTGGCTTCCTCTTTCCATTCTGGCTCAATTGATCCATATATCATCTTGTTTGGAGCCCTTCCTATGTTAGAGAAAACACCAAATCAGTAAGAGATATAAATTCACTTAATCACTTATCAAATATGTATAGTTTGCTCAATTACATACAATAAAGGTATCAGAATTGAATATAACAAATAGAAGCATAAAACCTTCTAAATATGCATGATAACAAGGACATTAGCAATCAGATAAATACAAACATGGGGCACAAACAACTACACTTTGTGGAGTTATCAGTAGCCACTGGTGAGATGGAGGTAGTAGCCATAGTTGTGTTTGTATCTCCAAGATGGAGATGTTGTTATTGTGTCTCTGTGACAGAGATGAAGTTTTCAAGATTATGGTGATCACTTGAAAACTGTAACACCCCTTTTGGAGGATGTCACATATATAAAGAAAATAAATAAAATCTATCCAAGTTGTAAAACATTTAATACATAATAATATGGGTCGTAAAATAATTCCTGTTAAACAGATTATTAAAAATAAAATAATGCGGAAAACATAAACTAAATAGAACAACATCACTCAATTAGTCATAATGTACATATGTTTCAAATTATAAGTTATACAAATAATTTACAACTACAACTACAAATATTTAAACAGAAACAGTAAATAAAAACAGTAAAGCAATTTCTACAACCATACGCAGACGCGCCCAAATCACATCATGAACATTCAATCCTCTGATGGATCACTCTCAGGAAACTCATCAGAAGACAAATATCCAGGATGCCTCGACTCTCGGCGGAAATGTGACCGCGCAGTCGACACAAGTGTCATCTCACTAGGCTCAGTGGATATCCCACCCCAATGACGCCTAATGGACAACGATAACTCCAAATGTAGGAACACTGTAGTCCTCATCACTGGCTCCTCATCAAACCTATGACGTAGGGACACTGTCAGCCATCCCACATATGTCACGGAGTCTCTATCTCCTCTCATGTGCCACGCTAACGATCCACCGTGAAACTCGAGAGTCACGAACCCCAAAAATCCAGGCACCGCCATACCAAAACTAATCAATCCAATGGATATGGATGATCAGATGGTTCTTGATCGTCAAACTGGTCGTCGGCTAGCTGATCTTCCTCCTCCTCGGGGTACAGAACCTCAAGAGGCTGTTCCTCTTCCTCTTCCTCAAACTCTTTACCGCGTAAAATAAATATACAAAAAACATACACAATACAGAAAAGAGGTAAGACAATCTAAAATCTTCACAAACATGGTAAATAAGAAAACGTCAAACAACAGTTATACAATTCATGCAATATGAAAAGCTATAACGTAAATCGAATGAGAATAAAGAAAAAGATTTAATTATCATAACGACACATAATATCACAGATAAAATAAAGCATCACAGATAAAATAATAGAACAGATAAATAATCCTCATAATACTAACCAGATAAAATAGACAGATAAGATAAAATAAAGTTCCAGATATACTCATATGAAATATGACACGTTCCTACTCCATGAAGCTAAACAACACAGATACCACAGATATCAGAGGGAATGACTCGCAAAAATCTATTAGTACCACGGCTGCCCAGCCAACTATTCTGCGGTCACACGTTGCGTCTATAGCTCCACATCACTGGGAATCTACCATCCAGGCGTGGTTAGTTCACTGTCTCACATCGTGACACTACGGGCAAATGTACTACTAGACTTTACAAATCTCGATTAAATATAGTGCGTGTCGAGTCCATTAGTGTGCTATCGGTTACCACGGCCCAGCGGAGCTACCAACTGTCCATATATGGAATCCCGTACACTAACGTCTCCAAGTTCATTAGAACAATGAACCACACTACATTTATCGCATCGACAACACGATGTGATTCACCTCGTCAACCAAAATTCACCAAAAATTGGTAAATTACCAGAATACCCTCAAGGTATAAAAAATATATGCCCTCAATGGCAAAAATATACAGTAAGTCCCCCTTGGACAAATACTGTCTCAAAGCCTGTACGGGTTCACCTCATAGCCCGACAGCAGAAAAATACAGAAATCCAGAAAAATACTGTTTCGGTCAATCGCGTAGAAATTTTATCGCGTTTTCACAATCTTGTCGTTTTTATAAACGTTTTGAAATCGCGTAAATATATTTTTCGGTTTTCAAATTCGCGTAGGATTTTTAATACGTTTTCTCAATCGCGTAAGATTTTTAAATCATTTTCTTGACCAAATTCCTTAAAAATTACTGTTTAAATAAACAGAAATAATAAATAATACTTTTAAACTACGTAAAATATTTTCCATACCGTATACTGCCTTTTGGACATCTTTCCTATCTTATTTATCCGTTTTTACTAAATATTGACAGTATTTTGCTTAGAAAATTATATTAATGGTTTCCTAAGTTTACCGTAAAAATTCTGTTTATTAAATTTTGAAACCGTATAACTTAAACCTTGTGAAAACTACTAACATGCTTCAAAATGATAGCATGAGCTATATGTTAGAAATTTTCGAAAGTTACTGTATTTTATTTCTAATAACAAAATCATTAGTTCTAAGTTCTCAAACTTATTTCTAATTGATTCTTTTCCTTAAAACTCATTTTAGAAAAATTCTTTTTAACACATATTGCATCCTTATACTTAGAAAAGGTTTGGATTTAATTTTAGAAACCATGGATACTTGGTTTGGCATGTTGGCCGAAACTTAGAAATTTATGCTATTTGATTTCTAAATTCATTTTCCTTAATCTAAACAATGTGATAACTTGTTAATTCTCCTAGGTTAATTAAATCTCAATTTAGGAAAAATATGAGAACATTTTGGTTCTCCCTTTGTGTCCATGGCCGTGAGCCTTAGGATTGTGTTCTTTGGAACACTCATGCAATCCTTAACATGTTATTCACATCCTATACATTATCATGCAATTCTAACACATACAATATATTTCTAACACATATAACCTAAATCAAAGCTTGTAGACATGCAAATTAAAGCTTGTAGACATGCAAATTAAAGCTTGTAGACATGCAAATTATTACAAACAACAAATAGGAAAGCTTTTAACAAATACACAACCATATTAATAAGCTACTAACAACCACACAAATGAGCCCTTATGGATTCTACAATCACAAAACCACACTCCATCTTCTTACCACCATCCATAGATGATAAGATTTGTCTTCCTCTTACCTTAAATGAAGACAAAAGGATTTCTTTCACTCCTCCTAGAGTTTCGGTTTTCCTCCTTCAAGAACCTAACAAGCTTAAACAAAATCTACAAGTCACTAACCATAGAAAGAGAGCTTAAACCATGGAGAAAACATGGTTTAGAACTTTGAAAAAGAGTTTAGAAAAGAAAAACTAGGAATTTCACCTTCTTGGTACAATCTTCCAAGTAGGTTTTCAAGCTTCAAATGAAGGAATTTGCAAGAACTCCCAACTAGAGATGTTCTTAGGATGGTGTTTAGGTTTAGAAAACTTGGTTAGATGAAATTTTAGGTGGTTGGATGGTGTAGGTATTGGCTGATGTGTGTGAAACAACATCTTATTTTGTTGATGTGTTTGCATGCATTTTTATACATTCTAGGCATTTTAGTTTCCCTTTTTGTTTGTTTTTCCCTTTAGTTCGGATAACTGCGGTGTTTTTGGTGTTGTTGTGCAGGATTGGTGCTTAATTGGCCTTGAAATGGATGGAAAGCTTGCACAATTGAAGTTGGAGCTTAAAGGGTAGCAAATTGGGACAAAAAGCTCATTCCAGAGAGTTCCACGGCCTGCCCGTGGTCTGAACCACGGCCATGGATCGAGCATTTGCGTGAAAAAGCAAAAAGGGAGTTTCCGGAACCAACCACGGGCCTGGCCGTGGTGGCCACCACGGCCGTGGTTGAGAGACAGCATAAAAATCATGAACCTAGAACCAACCACGGCCAGGCCGTGGTGGCCACCACGGCCGTGGTTCGGGGTGCGTGTCAGATGTTTAAGTCCGTTTTTCTCTTTTCTTATGGGCTTGAACCAGTTTCAACCCATGGGTATATATAGATATTCTGAAGACAACATTAGGGTTCGTTTTTGGTTAGAAGGAGGCACATTGGAGGCTCTTGATCTTCATCTTCCTCTCTTCTCTCATGGATTACGGGTTTGGTTGTTCTTGGAACATGAATTCTAGTTTCTTCTTCTCCATGTCTGAGTAGTTCCCTTTTGTTTCTAGGATTGGGCAATGCCCTTTGATACGTTGATAATGATTAATTGATATTGTTTACCCCTTTTATTAATCTTGAATGTTGTTGATTCAATCCTTATTGCGATTATTCATGTGAATTTGCTGGCCACTTATTTGCATCTCATAGATATCTAGGGACGTACTGAAAGGTGAACCTAGGTGTTGGAAATATAAGAATTGAACTTAAGGTTTAAATCACGAGAGTAGGTTTAGCCTTTCGAGGATTAATGAATTACCAAAAACGTAATGGGTTCAATTTAAATTCAATTACCACGAGAGTAGGAATTGGTTTAATTGGGCACGGTTCTTGTATCTTGAAAGGGAACATTAACTAATTTAGGGTAATTCACCTTCAATTGAATTTCAAGTGTTAATAAGAGGATTGTCAATTAGGAGTCTTGTATCATTGTGGTTAACCCCAATCCTGGAAGCTTTCTTAATTCTGAAATCTTTTCTCAACAATTTGCTATTTTTATTCTCAATTTTGCGTCTTAACTTTTATTTATTTAATTGTTTGGTTTCTACGTTCTTGTTCAACAATTATATTCTCTTTTGTTTAATTTAATTGAATTAATTAGTTAATTGGTATTCATAAACATAGTCCCTGTGGATTCGATATTTTATTACTTGACGACGAAACCGTACACTTGCGGATTTCACCCCAATCATTGGCTTGGCCGAATGCTTCACAAGAAAAGCATCAATGGTGTTTAGGGTTCTTGGATGAGAGAGAAGAGAGAAATTTGCATGAAAGAAAAGTGAAGAATGGTCTTCCACCGCCCTTGGCCTTAGCACTCAATGAGCATGCAAGGTGTGCATGGATTTGGCTTCATCCAAGCCCTTGGATGCATCAAAGGTCAAGATTAAGCCTTGATTAACAAGCTTTGCTCTCATTGGTTGGTTTAAGCTTAGTCATCTAGCTTAGTCACCTAGCTTAGTCACTAATGACCTAGTCATCTAGCTTAGTCACCATGTTCAAGAAGGTTCCACTCTTAATGATGTTTAATTAAGCTACTAAGTTAACTGTATTAGCTAAACGTGGGTCCCGCAAAACATTTCTGGGTCCACTGTCATCTAATTATACTGACTAATAAAATAATACACAAAATTATTTTATTAGACAATTAAATCCTAAAAATTAAAAGATTACTAATCGTCTCATTCAGAATTGGGTTTAGTAAGATCCCCCAGCCTGAATAATTAAAACAAGATTTCCCCGGCCCTGAAAAATATTATTTTCCTGTCCCGGAGCAAATCGTACAAAAAGTCCAAATAAAATCACAGACAGTAATATTGAACACTAAATCAAGTAGAAAACAATTAAAAACAGCAAAAACAGCACAAACAGCACTTTCGGGACATAATGGTCATTTTCTCATTTTTTCTCACAACGTAGCTAATCATCCAAAAAGTTCAAATAAAATTATACACAGTATTAATTGTCTGTATATCAACCAGAAAAATTAAAACAGTAGCTCGGAAAAACTTTTATTTTACCGTCTCGAAACAAATTACGTAAAAAGATCAAATAAAATTTGAGCTTGTATAAACGTATTTGTATTTCATACAGAAATCGAGAAACAGTAAAATAGGGACACAACGGTCATTCACACAAAAGCTTGAAAAACAGCAAACAGTACATGCAGAACATTTTCTAAAAATTGGGGTGTTACAACTCTCCCCAACAAATAAAAATTTCGTCCTCGAAATTTGCTGCTTCTCAAAACAAATGAGGATATTGATCCCTCATTTTATCTTCCAGCTCCCAGGTAGCATCACCCATCACGTCATTCCATATAACTTTTACTAGCTCGATCATCTTCCCTCGAAGCTACTTTACCTTTCTGTCCTCAACTCTAACAGGTAAAGTCTCGTAAGTCAAATTCTCTTTCAACTGTATTTCATCTGGTTGTATAACATGCGTCAGATTCGGTATATACTTCCTGAGCTGAGACACATGAAATACATCGTGCAGATTGGATAGAAAAGGCGGCAAAGCAATTTGATACGCCACAAGACCTATACATCGGATAATCTGATACGGTCCAATGAACTTAGGAGTAAGCTTCTTAGACTTGATAACTCTTCCAACACCGGTCGTAGGAGTAACTCTTAGAAACACATGGTGCATGGTGCATGGTGCATGGTGCATGGTGCATGGTTATGGCCTTAGTCCTTTTTTCTTGCTTTTTTGGTTATTTTATAAATATGGCCTGTGTGTCGTGCCTTTCTCTCTACATTCTGGTTGTCAATTCTTTTCTCACCTAACTCCCTTCGTATGTAAAACGAGGTTTCTCTATCTTTGTAATGTAACCTTGATGTGGAGGCAAGATGACGATATCAAATGAGGACGTTGGTGGGAGACGCTTGGTGAAACTGGTTTGCTCCCTAAGTTTAGTTAATGGTATTCTCACTGGCTTGGGAGAATCATTGCGTTAGGGACCATAACCATGTCACATTTATTATATGCTTTATATGTATGAGATGCATAGGTGATGTTTATAGTATGTTAAACAGTTTAATAAATGGTGAGATCTAATAATAATTATAAAATTCCCTCAAAGCAAATATTAAGTCATTATGTGATGCCTTCCAATGTGTGGCACTCAGCAAGACTAGTATCGATTAAGTATAAGTCTGCTAAAGTAGGATGCCTTTATCTATATTAGTAAGACGCAATGGGATAAGGGTAATATCTAACTGCTAACCATTGGGTTTGACTTAACTAGGCTATTTCAATAGGATTGAAGGCTTAGAGGCATGGAGTTGGGCTTTAGTCCATTAGATGGATTACAATAAGTGTTTTTACCAAACTATCTAAGAGTTGCATGAGATGTAATTGGAAAGAGTTTCCTACCTAAATAGCCAAATTTTGAGTGATCAGCCAAAGCTGACTCAAAGCTAGGTGAAATATGGATCTTGGCCCACTAGGAAATCTTTTGATGGGATTTTCCAACTCAATGCTGAGGGTCATTGATTTGAGTAAAATAGTGGGAGACATATTTAATTAAGACCTTGTTAAATATGTTTATGGTGTGATACTTATATTTTGCATATTTTCTGTTGATAGATTACCATAGCAACAAACACTACTAGTAACTTATCATTGCGATCCGCCCTTGAGATGGACAAACTGTGTGGGATAAATTTCCTAGATTGTACAGGAATATGAGGATTGTCCTCAAGCATGAAAAAAAATTGTATGTTCTAGAGCAGCCCATTCCTGGGCCACCAGCCGCAAATGCCCTTAGAGCTGAAAGGGATGCTTATAAGAAGCATCAAGATGATGCCTTAGACGTCGGTTGTCTCATTGTGGCCACCATGAACTCTGAGCTGCAAAAGCAATATAAGAACATGGATGCATACGATATGATCGTACACTTAAAGAAGCTCTATCAAGAGCAAGCTAGGCATGAGAGATTTGAAGTCTCTAAGGAACTTTTTCAGTGTAAACTGGTAGAGGGAAGCCTTGTTGGCACTCATATGTTCAAGATGATTGGGTACATTGAAAACCTACAGAGGCTTGGTTTCCTATTGGGCCAACAGTTGTGTAATGTTCTAGGATAAATTTCTGGATATATTTAGGATATATACAGGTAAACAGTACTAGCTACGTCACTTACTACATAACTAACTACTAATATATCTATAACAACCATGTAAGTCATTATAGAAAGCATTGAGAGAATGCGGAAAACTTTAACTTATATATATATATGTGTGTTTGTGTGTGTGTGTGTGTGTGTATGTGTATGTGTGTGTGTGTGTGTAACGTCCTAGGACAAATATCTGGATATATTTAGGATATATAGAGATAAACAGTACTAGCTACGTCACTTACTACATAACTAACTACTAATATATCTATAACAACCATGTAAGTCATTATAAAAAACCTTGAGAGAATACGAAAAACTTTAACTTTTATATATATATATATATACAACCTTAGCAACAGAAGGGCTTATTGTAATACATGCCTCTTAATATAACTACAAAGCAAATATAAACAATGTACATAAGCTTAATCTAAACAAGAAACAGGTAAAACTATACTACACTAGTTCTTCTGTTTCTTGAACTTCTTACTCTATAATGATCCTTGACCTGCTTCTACCCTAAAAACACAGAAAGGGGTGAGAACATAAAAATTCTCAATAATAAATATATATTTCTTGGCAAAATAACTATGTAAACTGCATACATAATTAAACTAAACTCAACATTATACGATAGCTCATATAACCATATAACCTTATCTATAATTACTATCATAGGAGTTTCGTCCACTATAATTGATAATTGTACAATACCTACTAGAATAGCCAAACTGATAGCCTACATACCGTTAACATAAGCAACCATCCATACAATCGCATATGTAACGCCCCTTTTTTCTTGTGTCTCAAAGAAGGAATGTCACACCATAATTAAATTAAAACAAAAATGTGGAAAACAATAATTACTTTGATTAATTAAGACCCAGTTCATTTTTAATACGTGATTAAATAATTTGCGTCCTTGGGTTGTAAAGTAATTCGAGTATTGAAATATGTGTACATTTTTTTTTGAAATAATGGTAAAGAGATAATAATAATCATATATACAATGGAATCAACACAGAATTGAAAGTCATACATTCATAATTCATATATAATATCAGATGCATCAGCCTATTTAATTACATCATGATTTACATAAAAAGCAAAAGATGTACCCACCCGAAATGATACAAATGTACACCCATCAAGTATGGAAAAAAATCAGGCTTCCCCCAAAAGATAAACGGTTAGCCATCACTAGCCACCGACAGTATCAGCCCCTAAGACTGACGAGAAGGGACCGTAGCCGGGTCCTCCTCAAGGTCCTCTTCATCCAATGAAATTGTCATCGGAGCGACCAAATTTTGGGTAGAAGCCCAAGTAGTGGAGAGGAAAGAGTCCTCTTGTGGGGTGTAGTAAAGGTCATCCCACAGATCTCTAACAGGCAAGTAAAATTTCAAATGAACAAAAGTAGTAAAATCAAAAATAGGCGAGTCATAGTAGCCTTATGCCAAAGATACAGTTAGCTCCCCGTGATAGATGCAACAATCTGTGCTTAAGTTAATGTGCCAGCAATCGAGTCCTCCATGAAAGGTCATCCTAGCATACCCCAAAAATCGGCGCAGATGCGAAGACATCTCAGATCAGTACTAATCGTAGTCAGGCCAGAAGCCAGGAAACTCAGGCGCTTCCTTTTCTTCCTCGCGAACGTCTTCTCCGTAGTACATAATTTAAAATAGAAGTACAGATACATAGGAAAAGAGGTGAGACACCCAACTTTCATTACCATTATGGTAGCAAGAAAACAGAATGGTGCTGGACGCCCACATAGCATTACAGTACATATATTCATCAATAGAATAATTAAAAATAATAGTAATAATCAATTAAGCAATAAAAGAGAAATAACAGCAGAATCTCAAGCAGTGACAGTTTATCATCCATATAATTATATTGACAGTAAGAACAAATATTTCAATAGTCAAAAGTGCTTATGCTCAATGAAATATGAGACTGACAATGAGAAATGCACAATGCATTATGGTACAAAAAATTCTACTTCATGGAGCTAGACATAAACATTTTCGGAGTGAATGATCAAGGAGTCATGCCAGTATCTCGTTAGCCTTAAAAATAGTGTGCTTCATGTCATAAAAATATTTGTGCAATACGACTTATACATGGCACCTCAACAGTTGATCGCGATATAGGATAGCGTCTTAGTCCGGATCATCGGTGTGTTTGCATTGGTCTATCCCACGGCTCTAGTGGAGCTACCACTGTCTATTGTGAGACACCCGAACCCCAATGCCCCTAGGGCCAACTACTATGACCTTACGCTTAGTCTACTTGCACTCGCACATAGGTGTTATTCAATCTCCTAGGCATACATTGCCTTTCCAATAATGTCCAACGGACAACACATATGCATGACGACACAATGTATATCATGTATGTTTATCAATGATACATTTATCATAAGGCATACCATCATGACATATATTCATTTCTCAACATCAACATGTAATAAATCCATCAAGTACATATTAACAAGTACTTAGCCCCACATAGGGACTCACAATAACATAGAACTAATTCTCAACATCAACATTTATTTATACATGGTTCATCAATTATCACAATCACATGTTATGGAATCCAACATTTCCAACATCTTAGATCTTGGTCAATTATGAGAAGTTTAGGTTAAATAACCCTTAAAAACTGTGGCCTCCCTAGGTATTCAAAGTTCCAATTTCTTTCCATTTTATGCATTAATCACTTGACACCTAATCACTTAAATTTTATTTTGCACAAAATCAATCCAATTTCTTAAAATCTAAGGCCAAAAGCGTGGCCACACATTAGTGTAGGAAACCCTCAAAATTTTCATTTCATGCCTTAATCATCTTATAATTAATCACATAAATTTTATCTTACACAAATCAATTCCAACCCTAAGAATCTCAAGCCAAAACCGTGGCCTCCAATGGGGTAGTAAACCCTCAAAATTTTCCATTCATTAATACTATCATTATTAAATATTTCAACACCACCAATGCATTCAAAATCATTATTCAATCATCAATCTCAATTAAGAACATGTACACATGCAAAATCATCAAACAAAGTAAGCATAGAAATATGGATTTCTCCATCAAACAATCACACAAGGTCTCCTCACCACCAATAATGGTTGAAGTGAGTAAATCTCCCTCTTACCTAAAGGAAGAACACGAAAATGGACTACTACTTGCTCCTTGATGGTTTCAATTTTGGGGTCCAAAAACCCTAGAAATTTCAACCACAAAGATTCAACATCAAGCTTGGTAAAAGATGGATCTTTTGTCTCTAATGAAACCATAGAACACGAAAATGAAGAAAAAGAAAAGAAAAAATGGAAACTTTACCTTAAAGTTTGAAGCGTGGTCTTAGAAGATAATGGAGGTGATGATGGATTTTGAAGAAACTTATCAAATAGGAAGTGTAAAGAAGGTTGAGGGGAGTGTAGAAATGGTGTTAATGAAGAGAAAAATGAAAAAGGATGGTCACATTTGGGGCTGAAAACCATGAGGTGAGGGAGAGGAAGAAAAGAGGAGGAGAAAAATGGAAGATGAACTTGAAGAGAGAGAAAGTGTTGAGTGGAATGTGATATTTTTAAGTGAAAATGGGTTAAATGTGGAGGCAAATTTTTGCCTCCCTTGGGCTAGCATTGCCGCGGCATTGAGAGAGAGAAGGAGGGGGAAATTAGCTTCCCCAACAAGCCATGGGTACATAGGTCATTTAGTGGTCAAAGCTTCTCAAAGAAGCTTTGATTAAAATACAATATATTTAAATTAAAGTGGGTTTGATTAGACATAAAGTGGATTACATTAGGATAATGTGATAGGGTTTTTAATACATGTTATTATCCAATGGACAATTATTACAGTTGGCAAAAGTCAGTATTAATTATCCGACAAATAAAATTTACACAACAGTTATTATTTTATCTGATAAAATTTCTAGAAAAATATGAAATCTTGTAAACCGTGTCTAGCCTCGGGTTTAGTAAGATACGTCATCGATGTTTCCACAGATCAAGGTTCTCGGGAAAAGTATTTCATTTTCATGACTCCGCTCAACTTGCATGCAAAATGAGGAATAATATTAAAATATTCCACGTTCTCACAAAAATCCAGAAAAATTCTTAAAAATCACAAATATTATAAAATGAATATTTATAATGAAATAAATAAATTTTGGAGTGTTACAACTCTCTCCAACAAATAAGAATTTCGTCCTCAAAATTTTCATACCTTAGAATAATTCTGGGTATTGCTCATTTATCTTGTCCTCCAGTTCCTATGTCGCATCTCCAGTTGTCTCGTTCCAGATCACTTTCACCAATGGAATATCTTTCCCTCTAAGTTGTTTCATTCTCCTATCCTCAATCCTTACAAGAGTTATTTCATAAGTCAAGTTTTCTTTTAATTGTACTGAATCAAGTGCTATGACATGATCAGGACTTGGAATGTATTTCCTAAGTTATGACATGTGAAAAACATTGTGGAGATTTTAAAGAAGAGGTGGTAAAGATATCTGATAAGCAACTGGACCTATCCAATGAAGAATTTGATAAGGTCCAAGGAATTTTGGAGTGAGCTTTCTAGATTTGAGAACCCGACCGACCCCAGTCGTAGGCGTGACTTTCAAGAACACATGCTCTCCTTCCTCAAACTCAAGAGGTTTTCTTCTTTTGTCCGTATAGCTCTTTTGTTGACTTTGAGTTGTTCTCATCTTCTCCTGAATCATCTTGACCTTCTTAGTTGTCTACTGAATAAGATCAGGTCCAACTGTAAGCCGCTCTCCGTCTTGATACCAGCATAAAGGTGTTCTACATCTTCATCCATATAGAGCCTCATAGGGTGCCATCCCTATACTTGAATGGTAATTGTTGTTGCAGGTAAACTCTACCAACAGTAAAATTGCATCCCAACTTCCAGTCTGTTCTATGGCATAAGCTCTCAGTAAATCTTCTAATGATTGAATTGTCCTTTCTGATTGGCCATCAGTCTGGGGGTGATATGCAGAACTCAAACGTAGCTTTGTCCCCATTGCTTCTTGAAGACTTTGCTAAAATTTCGATGTAAATCTGGGATCTTTATTAGAAATGATACTTATAGGCATACCATGTAGTCTGATAATTTCACCGATGTACAACTGAGTCAATTTCTCCAATAGATATCTTATGTTGATCGGCAAGAAATGTGTAGACTTCGTGAGTTGATCCACGATTACCCATATTGAATCATATCCTCTTCTGGTTTTTGGCAATCTAACAACAAAGTCCATGACAATATTATCCCATTTCCATTCGAGAATAGTCCAAGGTTGCAACAATCCTGACGGTCTTTGATGTTCAATCTTTGTTTTCTGACAAACCAAACATCTAGTAATATCTCTTTTCATTCCATGCCACCAAAATAACTTCTTCAAATCATGGTACATTTTGGTCATTCCAGGATACATATTCAGCTGACTCTTATGGGTATGTTCGAGTGTATACTTCTTGAGTTCTTCATCCTTAGGCACACAGACTCTACCTTGGAATCTTAAAATTCCATCGCTTCCTTCCTCTAATGTTGATATACTACCTTGCTTCATCAGCTCTTTTTCCTCTTGCAAGAACTTGTCAACCTTCTGCTTTTCTCGGATATCTTCCATTAAATCATTCGAAATAGTGACCATGTTCATGCAGATTTTGCCTAACATTAATTCCACAAAAGACCATATGTCTCTGAATTGTTCTATCAAATCCCGTTCTCTGATCATCTTGGTAGAAACGCTGATTGTTTTCCTACTTAAGGCATCGGCCACAACATTTGCCTTTTCAGGGTGATATTGAAAGCTGGAAATCATAGTCTTTCAGGAATTCTAACCATCTTCACTGTCTCATGTTCAACTCTTTTTGATCATACAAATACTTCAAGCTCTTGTGATCACTAAAGACGTTGAATATTGCTCCATAGAGAAAATGTCTCCATATCTTCAAAGCAAACACCATAACAGCTAACTCCAAATCATGCGTTGGGTAGTTCTTCTCATGCACTTGCAATTGCCTCGAAGCATAAGCCACCACTTTTCCGCCTTGCATAAGGACACAACCCAATCCTAGATATGAAGCGTCATAGTACACTTCGAATGGTTCACTTAGATTAGGTAGAACTAACACTGGTGAAGTAGTTAGTCTCCCTTTCAGCTCTTGAAAACTCTCTTCGCTAGCATCTGTCCATTCAAAAGTTTGATTCTTCCTTATGAGTTGGGTGAGAGGTCCAGCAATCTTAGAGAATCCTTTGATGAACCTCTGGTAATATCTGGCTAATCCAACAAAGCTTCGAATTTCTATCACCATCTTCGGCCTTTCCTACTGTAGAACAGCTTCCACTTTTGATGGGTCTACAACAATTCCTTCCTTCGAAATCACATGGCCTTAAAATTTAACTTTGTTCAACCAAAACTCGCATTTTGATAACTTGGCGTATAATTCTTTCTCCTTCAAAATTTGAAGAATTATATTGTGATGTTCAGCATGATCCTCCTGATTTTTCGAATAGATCAAGATATCGTCGATGAAGACAATGACGAATTTGTCCAAATAAGGGCGGAAGATTCTATTCATATAATCCATGAAAATAGCAGGTGTATTTATCACTTCAAAAGGCATTACCAGGTACTCGTAATGTCCATAACGGGTACAAAAAGCCGTTTTAGGAATGTCTTCCACTTTTACTCTGATTTGATGGTAACCCAATCGTAAATCCATCTTAGAAAACACTGCCGCTCCTTTTAGTTGATCTATTAGGTCATCTATCCTTGGCAATGGATACTTATTCTTGATTGTGACTTTGTTCAACTGACGATAATCCACACCAAATGTACATCCTAACTCATATAATTCTAAAATTTTTTAGTCTAATAGCCTTGCATGTTAGCTTCAAAATGCCACTAGAATTAGGTCATTTCGATATCTACAACTCAAGTTATGCAACAAATAATACATGTTATTCAAGATGTTGCCTTGTCTTATGCCTAGGCTTGGTTTTACCACGCCTAGGCGTGGTGTGCTTTGTCTCGCCTAGATTGAAAAATTTTCAGTCCATGCCTAGGCGTGAAAAAGCTACACCTAGGCATGGTTTATGCAAAAAATTTTACAGAACCGAGACACTGTTCCATTGGTCCCAAATCTATTTTCAATCATCAAAACATGGATTTTAAGTGTTTTCTAACTCTAATCATAGTCTCTAAACATATTAGAATCATCAAATACCTAGGAATTATAAATCATCAACTTAAATATCTTAATTTGGATTATGAAACAAAAACCCCAAACTTGACTTAAAACTCATCTTTTGGTGGATCCATGGTCTAAAAGAGATGTTCTAAGTTTCTATCTTCAACTTATGCTATGAACAAGTCATAAATGACCAAAGAAACACAAACAGGAAAGCCAAACACATCAAACACCTCTAGAACTCATTTTGACCTTTTAAGCACCAAAGGTGTAACTATGGTGAAAATGATGGAAATGAGTGGAGATGAGCATAAAACCCCTACCTCTTGCATGGATGAGATGATCCTCAAGCTTGAGCTTGACTCTTAGAGCTTTGATCTTTATCTTCCATTGATGCTCTTGCTTTTCCCCCTTTCTCCCCCTTTGCTTTCCTTCTTTCTTTTCTTACTTTGGTTTCTTTCATTCTTTTCTGGTTTCAGCCGTAGGATAAGGGAGGAAATAAGGAGCCAAAGTCCAACTTTGGCATTTAAGCCTAAAGTGAGAACTTTATATCTGCTAAGGACACTTGAATTTAGCTAAATCAAGTTTTCTAACTTTCTACAACTTTGAAATAAATACTAAGATTCATCAAAATTATTGTTTCACCAATCTCTTAATTTTCTATATCTGCTGCTAGTCAATCCGATATTAAAACATAAAACCAGTATAACTAAAAATATCAAACTAACTCTGATTACTCTCAAATTTTAACTATACCTTATTCACCCTATTTGTGACTTAGAAACAAACTCTCTAGGTTTATTCCCTTAACTTAACAATTTATGCTACTATTTGAGTCATTTTAAGCTACTTTTCAACTTCTGGGTTGCAACTAATTGCCTAAATGAACTTAATTTGTCACAAAACTAAACTAATGTGTTATACAAGTACAATAGTACCTCTAAGACCATATACAAGCCTAACATGTTTTTGGTATGTTACAAGTTAGCTACTGATCTTGTCCTGTAATCATTGCTAGAAAGCTTTAGTCAATTATTCATGAACTACAACATGAATGAAATTGACAAATCTCTACCAGAGCTGCTAAGCATGTTGAGAACTACTAAGCAAAACATTAATAAAGGAAAGGGAAAGGCCATTATGATGGTCCAAAAGGCTAAGGGAAAAAACCAACTGAAGAAGCCCAAGGACAATTGGAAGGGCAGGGGTAACAAGAAATCCAAGCCTAGCACTTCTAGCTTGAAACCTACAGACGGAGTGGCTAAAGAAGGTACCTGTTTCCAGTGGTCAGACCAGACATTAGAAGAGGAACTATGTTAGATACCTTGAGGAGCTTAAGAAGAATAAGGGAAGTGAGACTTCCACTTCAGATATTTTTGTTATAAAAGTCAATTTATCTACTTCTGCATCTTTGGTATTAGATACTGGAAGTGGGTCTTATATTTGTGTAAATGTACAGGATCTAAAGAATAGTAGACCATTGGCTAAGAGCAAAGTTTACCTACGAGTTAGAAATGGAGCAAAATTTGCTACTTTAGTCTAGGGACTTATTTATTATCTTTGCCTATTGAGCTTGTAATTGGATTGGAGAACTATTATTTTGTGCCTGCTATTAGTAGGAATATCATTTTTGTTTCTTATTTGGACAAGAAAGGTTTTACTTTTATAATAAAGAACAAAAGTTGTTCTATTCATTTGAATGATATTTTTTATGGTAGTGCACAACTGAGTAATGGACTTTATATCCTTGATCTCGAAATGTTCATTTATAACATAAATACGAAGAGGTTCAAATCAAATGATATGAACACAACTTATCTCTAGCATTGTCGTTTGGGTCACATAAATGAGAAACACATCTCCAAACTCTATAAAGATGGATTCTTGGACTCATTTGATTTTGAATCATATGAGATATGAGAGTCTTGTTTATTAGGGAAAATGACTAAGGCCCCATTCACTAGACAAGGTGAAAGGGACTAGTGATCTTTTGGGCCTCATAGATAGTGATGTATGTGGACCCCTAAAACATTGGTTAGAGGTGGTTTTCAATACTTCATTACATTTACTGATAATTTCAGTAGATTTGGGTTTATGTATCTTATGAAACACAAATCAGAATCCTTTGAAAAGTTCAAGGAATTAAAGAATGAGGTACAAAACCAACTTAGAAATAATATTAAAGCCCTTTAATCAAATCGAGGTGGTGAATACTTAAGCCAACAGTTTGATAATCATCTAAAAGAGTGTGGGATAATATCTCAACTCACTCCTCCTGGAACACCACATTGGAATGATGTTTCTGAAAGAAGGAACCGAACCTTATTGGACATGGTCTGATCCTTGATGAGTCATGTAAACCTTCTAGGCTCTTTTTGGGGACATGCTTTATTAACAATAACTTTTACATTTAACCGTGTTCCATCCATGACAATTCAAAAGACACCATATGAGATATAGATTGGGAGATGACCTAGTATGTCTTTCATGAAGATTTGGGGTTGTGAAGCTTACGTGAAATGTCAAATTTCTTATAAGCTTGGACCCAAATAAGATAAATGCTTCTTTATGGGGTATCCCAAGGAAACTAAAGGATATTATTTCTATAACCCTACCGAAGGCAAAGTGTTTGTCGCACGAACTGTTGTGTTTCTAGAAAAGGAGTTTATCTCCAAAGGAACCAATGGGAGGAAAATATAACTTGAAGAAATTCAAAGTTCACAGAGTAGGAGTGAACCAATGATGGAAATAGACCAATCTCCACAAGTCGTTATGGAACCACAATCTGCTCTAGTAGCACAAGACCTGCATAGGTCTAACAGGATATGTCATCAACCAGAGAGATATGGATTTCTCATGATTCAACAAGGTGACGTATTGCTCATGGATCAAGATGAGCCTGTGACTTACGAGGAAGCCATAATTTGCCCAAAATCTGAGAAATGGCTTGAGGCCATGAGATTTGAAATGGAGTCCATATATGCCAACCAGGAATGGACCTTGGTTGACCCACCTGAAGGGGTAAAACCTATTGGGTGCAAGTGGGTTTTCAAAAAGAAAACCGACATAGATGGTAATGTACATACCTTTAAGGTGCGATTGGTGGCTAAAGGTTTAAAGCGAATTCATGGTGTAGACTATGAGACTTTTTCCCAAGTTGCGATGCTTAAATCCATTCAGATCTTGTTTGCTATTGCAGCATACCACGATTATGATATCTGGAAAATAGATGTCAAAACTACTTTTCTTAATGGAAATCTTCTCGAGGATGTGTATATGACACAACCTGAGGGTTTTGCCACTCCATAGGATGCTAGAAAGGTGAACAAGTTGTAATGATCTATTTATGGATTGAAGCAAGCTTCCAGAAGCTGGAATCTTCGTTTTGATGACACAATAAAATAGTTTAGTTTCATCAAGAATGAAGAAGAATCTTGTATCTACAAGAAGGTTAATGGAAGAACAATTATCTTTCTAGTGTTGTATATAGATGACATACTACTCATTGGAAATGACATCCCTACCTTACAGTCTGTAAAGACTTTGTTAGAGAAATGTTTTTCCATGAATGACTTGGGAGAAGCTATCTATATGTTAAGTATCAGGATCTATAGAGATAGATCACAGTGATTGCTTGGCCTAAGTTAGAGTACATACATAGACAAAGTGTTAAGACACATGTATGAATCCTAGAAAGGACTCTTGCCTATGTCATATGGTGTAAGCCTATCTAAGGCTCAATCCCCTTCCACCCAAGATAAGAGGGATCACATGAACAAGATTCTATATGCATCTGCAATTGGATCTATCATGTATGTCATGTTATATACTTGATGAGACATCTCGTATGCTCTGAGCATGACGAGTAGGTATCAGTCTGAGCCCGATGAGAGTCACTAGACTGTTGTCAAGAATATCCTTAAGTACTTGATAAAGATTTGTTCATAATATATGGATTCGAGGAAGAGCTAGTTGTAAAGGGTTACACTGATCCTAGCTTCCAGACCGATAAGGATGACTCCAAATCTCAATCAGGTTTTTTTTATCAACACATGAAGACTTTATTTTGATGATAACAAACTTGAAGATGTTGCAAGATCAAGTCCAAGACCTTCAAGACTAGCTTTAGGACTTAGATCTCTTTGTAAAGATATATTGTGGTTCACACTAAAGCTCCAAAACTTGTTTTTCAAAGAACCCATATAGCACATGGTTTTAAAGGCCTCAAAATGGTTTTTAGTTTCCAAAGAAATAAATTTTAAGTGCTCAAAAGCTTACAAGACCATATGGAATCAATTGACATGGTTTAGAAACTGAGAAAATGTTTTTCATGTTGTTTATTCGAATAAGGATTCCTTTATTCGAATAACAAAAGTCAGAGAAGCCAAGAACTCCATCTGATCAAGGTGTTATTCGAATAAATAGCTTCAAACCAAGTGGCGCGCTGTGTTTTTAAAAGATCTATTCGAATATACTGATTTCTATTCGAATAGAAATGTTTTTGAATAGGCATTTAAAAAGGTCATATTCGATTAACCAAAATGGTTATTCGAATAACCAGTTCCAGAGACCATTTGCAGAACGTGCTATGAAGATCTATTCAAATAGGGTTTCATTCTATTCAAATAGACCAGCTTCCAGAATCAGAAACTAACGACTATATGGAAGCAATTAATGCTCCAACCACCCATCCAACAACTCTAAATCTAAATGGGTTATAAATACAAGTCGTTGGGCACCAAAGCAATGTTGGAAAAATATTCTGAGAATCTGGGTTGAGCTTTAATACGAGTTTTTCAGCCATTCCATTAGTTTCTTTGTTTACAAGCTAAAAGTATGAAAATCATTATACCCATTGAGCTTTAACTTGTATAATATACTCTTTTAAGAGTTTATCCTTCCTAAACACTTTGTTTATTCTGAAAAGAGGATGAGGTATCCCTCTTGTAAAAAGGATGTAGTATCCCTTGCTGTAAAGAAGGTGAGGCATCCTTCAAAGGTTGTAAAGGGTGAGATATCCCTATTTTTTAGGCTCAAGCACAAAGGGTGAGGTATCCCAAGGTGTGTTGAGTGCTCTCAATTGTAAAGGTTTTCAAGCACCCAATCAAGCTTAAAGTTCTAGTGAAAAATCTCGAGTGGTTTGCTTGAGGACTAGACGTAGGTCACAAGGGGTGGCTGAATCAGGATAAATCCTTGTATTTGATTCTCTCAACTCTATCTCTTTACTTTGTGCTTTAATTATATATACTTAAGTTGACTTTGATATCTAACTTTGCTTGAATACTTTTTATCTTGGCTAGTTTATTTGTGAGTGATTTATTCAATCTCATTTATCTATTCACTTTAATTAAACAATAGCTTCAACAAAAATTGGTTTACAAGTGTTTTGCGAAAGATTTGCAAAAATATTTTATAAACTCAATTCACCCCCCTTCTTGAGTTTGAGACCACTTGGTAACAAGTGGTATCAGAGCTAAACCCTTGTGTAAAGAGCTTAGCAGCTTCAAGAGAAGGTGATGGCCTCTCCAAATGATTTTTCAGAAAGTTCTTCTCTCTATAGACCTCCCTTTTTCAATGAGGATGGGTATGCTTATTGGAAAGAATGAATGAAATTTTTTATTGAAGCTATTGACTTAGATGCATGGGATGCTGTTGAAAATGGTCCTTTTGTTCCCACATGTATAGTTGACGGTGTAAGAACCAATACACCAAGAAGTGAATGGACGGATGAAGATAAAAAGAAGTTTAATATAATTTGAGAGCAAAAAATATCATTACCACAACTTTGGGGTATGGTGAGTTCTTTAGAGTTTCAATTTGTAAATCTGCCCAAGAAATATGGGACACTTTACAAGTTACCCATGAGGGTACTAGTGAGGTGAAAAGATCAAGGATAAATACTCTCACTTATGAGTATGAGCATTTTAGAATGAACCAAGCTGAAAGCATTCAAGAAATGCAAAAACGATTCACACATATTACAAATCATCTTGCTTCACTGGGAAAGACTTGTGTTGAGATGTTTGAGCAGGCATTAGCAACCTAAAGTGACGGCTATTGCGGAGTTAAGAAATCTTTCAACTATGACCCTAGCCACACTCTTTGGCAAGCTCCAAGAACATAAATTAGAATTGAATAGACTCAACCAAAATGAGGAGCTTGACAAGAAAAAGAAGGGAATTGCTCTCAAGGCCACCTCCTCTATGATCAATGATGATGAAGAAGATGATGGATATGACTTGGAAATAAGTGAGGAGAATCTTGACCTAGTAGTACAAAAATTTGAAAGATTCTTCAAGAAGAATAGAGCTCAAAGAAGACCTCTATTTCCCCAAAAGAATGTCTCAAAGGGGAAGGAACCTCATTCACTCCTAAATGCTATGAATGTGGAGAATTGGGACACATGAAGATAGAGTGCCCAATCTATCAAAAGAAAGTGGAAAAGTATGAGAAGAGGTCCTCAAATGTAAAGAAAGAAAGAAGAGCCTACATAGCTTGGGATGATAATGACATGGATTCAACCGATAGCTCGGATAATGAGAAAACTAATCTATGTTTCATGGCTAGAGGAGAAAAGGAAGATGAAGATGACATGGAGGTAACATCCTCAAATTTTGAATCAAATTCTTCCTCTTCCTATGATGAATTGCAAGATGCATTTGAGGAATTACATAATGAATCTATAAGACTTGCAAAACTTGTTTCATCATCCAAGAAAACAATTTCCTCTTTTGAAAACAAAATCTCTATTTTAAACAAGGAAATTAAGGAACTTAAAATTAAAAATGAAACTCTTGGACTTATTGATGCAAATTCCTCATGCATAACATGTTCAACACTTAATAATGCATCCACATCTTTTTCTTGCTCATCATGTAAAGCATTTGAAAATGAAATTGAGGATTTGAAAAATACACTTACAAAATTTACACTGGGAAGGGACAATTTGAATATGTTACAAGGGAAACAAAGATGTGCTTTTCAAAAGGCCGATTTGGGGTACAACTCCAATAACAAACAAAAATCTTATAAGAATCTCTTTGCTTCCTCAAGTACATCAACTAGCCCCTTTATCAAATGCTTTTATTGTTGTAGGAAAGAGCATAGTGCATCTTCATGTAATGCTAGAAAGAACAAAAACACCAAGGTTGAAACTAAAATGGTTTGGATTCCTAAAGGCACCTTGCCTAACTCTAACACACAAGGACCTAAGACAATTTAGGGACCAATAGTCAAAAATTGAAGTGTGTTGTAGGTGTGCTTGAAGGCCAAGAATTCACCATAATATCTTGAAAATGGCTACTACAAGCAAATGTTCATAAAACACTTCAAGCTATCCTCCTCGTCACCAAGAAGCTTGAACTTGCATCCTTTGGTTAAGTGGAGACTTGTTCTATGCTTTACTAGTTTAACATCTTGAAAAATATCTCTACATGTCTTGAATATGCTAAATGAATATGCTTCTTATGTGAAATGATGTGTATAATGTTAATATCCTTGAACTTGAGCTTTTGATCAATAATGTCATAAAAACAAATGAGTTTCTATCTTGCTTTTATTCTCATCTTACATGATATCTTTGATTGTTTTAAAATGACCATGTAAGAATTGAAATTCTCATTTATGATCATTTCTCTCTCTCTGTTGACATGCTAGTTTGAATCTCTTGGTTGTCATAAATGCATGTAAAAAATGAATGATTAATTGTTCCTTGATGGTTCTTAATTCTTGGACTGTATATATGTGTATTTCTGATATCTTTATTCGAATAAGGGATATTCTTATTTGAATAAGAGCTTCCAGTAGCTCCTTGAAAATGTTTTATGGTGCCTCTATTCGAATGGAGAATAATGCTATTCGAATAGAATCCCTCTGTCCCGCATGATATGTGTTTTGAATACATTTATTCGAATAGGCAATATGCCTATTCGAATAACGCTTGGCTGAGCTAAGTTTCTTTTCATATTCTATTTGAATAGACTTAGTCCTATGCGAATAAAACACGGGGTTTAAAAGGGTTTTTAGTGTTTCTTTGCTCATTTCTCACTTTTCCCTCTCTCTCTTCCTCGTTCTCTTATCTCCCTCTCTGCACCTTGCCTTTTGCTCCATTGTTGCTAAACCGTACTCCTTTTCACACCCCTCCATTCTCTTTCTTTTACCTTTTCCCTTCTCTATCCACAATTCCTCTTTCACTCACCATCCCTATCTAAACACCATCACCCACGTAACCTTTAAATCCCCTACCATGGCTTCCTCCTCTAGCCACAAATGTGCCAGAACAAAGAATGCCCCTGCAAACAACCCCATGGACCTGAGACGTTTGGGCTCAACCAATGCCCAAATCAAAAGGTTCTCATGACACTTCCAAATAAGGAACCTCGTGCACCCAAAGTTCATGAACATGGAGTTCTTCAACCAAGGGTTCCCGTTTATGGCTCTCTTAGATTACTAGGGGGTCTCCCTTTTCTGCTCCTGTAGGACCAACATCTACCTGATCTTATGAGAATGTTTTTTTACAACCTCGAGATTGAGGGTAATAATCTCGTGTCTATGGTAAAAGGAATCAAGGTTGTGATCACTCCTCAAAATTGGGAAGAGTACTTTGGATTAGTTTTCTAAGAAAATGAGTACATTGAGAATAGTTGGAGAAATTGGGTAGCGTTCAAATGTTCAGATGTGGTTGAAGGGATGATCAGACCTGCTCTCGTTGATGCACCCTTCTCTACTGGCAAGTTGAACTGTCAGGACCGACTTTTGCACTATGCCTATGCGCATAACCTTGCTCCTAGAGGAGGTAACTATGCTTACTTGACTGAGTATGATATCTTCATGGTTTGGGCTCTGAAGGAAAGGACTTTAATAAATTGCCCATACTTCATTATGCATCACATGATGAAGATAAAAGGAAAAGACAGCAAAATAGAGCTACCCTATGCCATGCTGATATCTGGCATTTTTCAGCGATATCATGAGATTGTGGAAACAGAGTCGTTGCTTATGCTGACTCATCATAATGTCTTTGGTTCCAAAACGATCAAAAAAATGAAGATGAAGAACGAACAAGGTGTATGGGTGTATGGTGATGAAGTGGTTGATACTAGTATTGAGGATGAGCAGGAAGGAGAACCTATTGTTGTTGTTGCCCCGGTCACAAATGAACAAATCATGGCAGCCCTGCTAGAAAATAGAGCTTATATGGAGAACACCTCGGGTGTTATATTTGATCGAATTGAAGCTGTGGAGCGCGAGCTGGCAGCTATGAGGCTTGAGCAGGCAACTTTACGAAGGATCGTAGAACATCACTTCCCTCTACCACCGCCCGATGCTTAGCTGATAGGATCCTTAGATTTAGAATCTTTGTTTTGTCTGATAATGTATATGTTGTTTTGATTGAAAAATACCAAATGTAATTGGCTATCAAATGAAATGAAAATATGCCTTTGAAAACTCCTTTGTGTATGAACTGTTTCTTAATATTGGTCATGTTGAATTGGCCATTGCTTTTGTGTTTTGATGATTTGAATGCTTATTTGTTTATAAGTTTGGTATAATGATTGACCTTGCTGAGCTGCTACCTCACATGAATATATGATGAAGTTAAATGCTTATCAATTGCTTGCCTTGGCTTTATCTTGCCCTATTTTTTTGATAATGACAAAAGGGGGAGAAAAAGCTGAAGTTATAAGCTGAAGTTATATTTGACAATTTTGGAGATTGTGTTGAGAAAAGACAGGTCAGAAAGATTAATCTAAAAAGGATCAAAGAATTCCAAAAGAAAGGGGAAGTTGTGCATAACTCTGAAAATAACTCTCCTCTTACAGACTAGAGGGGGAGTAAGTCTCTCTTATAACATTGTGCATTCCAATTTATGAAACTAACTCTTTTCTCAATGATTGTTTGTCATAATCAAAAAGGGAGAGAATGTAATTGGTTATTAACCCATGAAGACTTTATTTTAATGATAACAAACTTGAAGATGTTGCAAGATCAAGTCCAAGACCTTCAAGACTAGCTTTAGGACTTAGATCTCTTTGTAAAGGTATATTGTGGTTCACACTAAAGCTCTAAAACTTATTTTTCAAAGAACCCATATAGCACATGGTTTTCAAGGCCTCAAAATGGTTTTTAGTTTCCAAAGAAACAAATTTTAAGTGCCCAAAAGCTTACAAGACCATATGGAATCAATTGCGTGGTTTAGAAACTGAGAAAATGTTTTTCATGTTGTTTATTCAAATAAGGATTCCTTTATTCGAATAACAAAAGTCAAAGAAGCCAAGAACTCCATCTAGTCAAGCCTTATTCGAATAACATAGAATAACACCCTGTGTTATTCGAATAAACAACTTCAAACTAAGTGGCGCGCTATGTTTTTAAAAGATCTATTCGAATAGACTGATTTCTATTCGAATAGAAATGTTTCGGAATAGACATTTTCAAAGGTCTTATTCGATTAACCAAAATGGTTATTCGAATAACCAGTTCTAGAGACCATTTTTCAGAACGTGCTATGAAGATCTATTCGAATAGGGTTTCATTCTATTCGAATAGACCATCTTCCAGAATCAGAAACTAACGACTATATTGAAGTTGATGCTCCAACCACCCATCCAACGACTTTAAATCTAAATGGGTTATAAATACAAGTCTTTGGACACCAAAGCAATGTTAGAAAAACATTCTGAGAATCGGGGTTGAGCATTAATACGAGTTTTTCAGCCATTCTATTAGTTTCTTTGTTTATGAGCTAAAAGTGTGAAAATCATTATACCCATTGAGTTTCAACTTGTGTAATCTACTCTTTTGAGAGTTTATCCTTCCTAAACACTTTGTTCATTCTAAAAAGAGGGTGAGATATCCCTGTTGTAAAAAAGGTGAGGTATTCCTTGTTGTAAAGAAGGTGAGGCATCCTTCAAAGGTTGTAAAGGGTGAGGTATCCATTTTTTTGAGGCTCAAGCACAAAGGGTGAGGTATCGTAAGGTGTGTTGAGTGCTCTTAATTGTAAAGGTTTTCAAGCACCAAATCAAGCTTGAAGTTCTAGTGAAAAATCTCGAGTGGTTTGCTTGAGGACTAGATGTAGGTCATAAAGGGTGGCTGAACCAGGATAAATCCTTGTGTTTGATTCTCTCAACTCTATCTCTTTACTTTGTGCTTTAATTATATATACTTGAGTTGACTTTGATATCTAGCTTTGCTTGAATACTTTTTATCTTAGTTAGTTTATTTGTGAGTGATTTATTCAATCTCATTTATCTATTCACTTCAATTAAACAAAAGCTTCAACAAAAATTAGTTTACAAGTGTTTTGGAAAAGATTTGCGAAAATATTTTATAAACTCAATTCACTCCCCTCTTGAGTTTGAGGCCACTTGGTAACAGGAGGCGTTTGGATCAGGAAGTTCATTACTGAGCTTGGTGTAGTTCTTAGCATTGTGGACCCAGGGGACCTCTGTTGTGAAAATAATGGAGCCATTGCACAAGCTAAGGAGCCTAGATCTCACCAGCTATCTAAACATACACTTAGACGCTTCCATATCATTCGTGAGATCATCGATAACGAAGATGTGAATATATGCAGAGTACCAGTAGATGATTACATCACAGATCCACTAACAAAGCCTCTTGCACAACAAAAGCATGAGGGTTACTCTAGATCTTTAGGCATTAGACATATGCCTGATTTGCTCTAGTGCAGGTGGGAGATTGTTGGTGTATGCCCTAGAGGCCAATTTATTTTGACCGTACTAGCTTACATTGTATTATGCTATTTATTTAATATATGAGACATTTCATTTATTGTGTGTTATTTATGATAAACATAATAAAGTCCTTAGAATAGTAAGTTTTATGCCATAGGACATCAAGTGGATGACTTGATCGTGAGATCCTATTGGATAGAAATAAAACAATATTCTTAAATGTCTATAGTCAAGTATTATTGTTAATAAGGACGACAATAATGCATTGAGACTAGTATATGCGTAGACTGATGATCACATCTTTCAGTTCATGGATATGAGATATTGAGTCTTCATATGAATACATGTTAGAGTAATGATGTATTGGACTGACCCGTCATGAGAACACTATGTGGATCATTACGTGAGTATCATAAACAATTTTCATAGTAATAATGATGTACATGATCTTTTGACCTGACATCACTACGATTCATACATGAGGAGTTATATGTTTTAATGGCATCAAACGTCATATGTAACAAGATTATTATAAAGTTAGTTATTGGAGATACCGTGAATCATGTGGAGGGGTGTGAGTGACCTAGATGGGATTTGTCCCTCCTACATAACAGGAGTGATATCTTCGAGCCCCCTGATTGAGTGAGACTACGAAATGCATGGTCATGCTCAAATGAGTCAATATGAGATATTGATCTCATTTGTTATTACTACGTCTACTCGAGTATCAGGAAATGAAAGATTGAACTATACAAGGGTGACACGTTACATGCCTTGTGTTCAATCTATATATATGGATAAAGGAACTAAACTGCACGATAACATTAATCACGAAAATGCTATGTCAAATCACTAACATTATCATTACTTGGGTAGCAGCGATGTGTTGCTAGATATCGCTCACTGTTTGTAATATTAAAATGAGATTTTAATATTACTACCAACGTCATGAGAACCTGTAGGGTCGAACACATAGAGCAGACTAAATTAGAGCAATTAGAATCCAAGTTAGACTAGGATTCAATCGTGGGCCGGACTTATAACAGATGAGTTTAGGGTTGCACAGCTTACCTTGTTGCTGCTCTTACTCGCATAAGGCAACAGCTA
The DNA here is from genome assembly GCA_029884605.1 of Ormosia emarginata. NCBI lineage: Eukaryota > Viridiplantae > Streptophyta > Magnoliopsida > Fabales > Fabaceae > Ormosia > Ormosia emarginata. The sequence goes on from JAQQTP010000088.1 coordinate 75,430,164, forward strand.
TTATAAATAGCACTGCTAAGGGGCTGTCAAGGCATACATAAAAGACTCTAACCGCACTTGATAGAAACTGTGAGTGAGAGAGTGACAGGTTTCTCTTCTCTTCACAACTAGCACTGTACTAGATACGTGGGACTCCTTTTTGTAGATGTTGGACGTTCGTGAGTTTATTCATGTGGATACCATAGAGACATCATTGCTGTTACAATGTTGGTGATTCACATCGCTTGGTTTTATCACGCTTCAAGAGGTAAACTCTTTTAAAACACGGATTATGGTTTATTTCACATGGATCCTTGGTGGGAATTTTTGTTTTTCTGTTGCGTGATGTATCCACAATTCCCAATAACAGCTTCATTTGCTGTTGGACCCATGACCATATGAGCACACATTTAAACTTGTCTTATGCACTTAAACACATATATAATGTAGCTTCAATTGCTGCTAAACCCGTGGCCATATGAACACATATTTAAACAAGTTTTATGCACTTAAACACATATGTAATGCAGCTTCATTTGTTGTTGAACCGAGACCAGACTTGTAGAAATTCATATGCAAATGTACCTTGTACCATGACCAATAACGTGACAGCAACTCAATTATTTGTCATGACAGTAATTTTTTTCTTTGTTGGACCGAGACCAACCTTATATAAATTCATATGCAAATGTACACTTAAAATATGCAAGGCAGCTGCTTGTTTTGCTGTAACGAAATCAGCCATGCATATATCCCATGCAAATATATATATATATATAGTGCAGCAGTTGCACTAATATACCGTTAGACAGCAAGCATAATTTACACTTCCATTTCTCAACCATTTTACCTCTGTTGTACCGTTACAGCCTGAACCAGTCCTTCATTTCTATCAAATACATATTTCACACACATATATATATGGCTTTACCGTGATCAGTTTTGACCATTTTTTTTAATTGTATAACTCATTTTAAGCATATATGTTTACATTCATAAGAAATCAGTCACGGTTCTCATCAAAATAAGGTTACTAAATAACACACATAACAAACTTGCAGTAAACAAACATACAAATAAATCTTAAACTAAGCATTTTTCATTATGGTGTGAGATTTGATTTCTTAACATTAATTTCCATGAACATCACAAACAAATGAATATCAAAATAAGAAAAGGAGTGAGATGAAAAATCAGAATTTTCCCCTACCTCACTCTTGGGTCAAGCTTCAAGCTTGGTCTTGCCCTTGCTTCTCTTTTTACTTACTTCTTCCTCTTCAATCTTTGATTTTCTCCCTTGGCTTCCTTGCTGCTACCGCTTCGTTTCAGCTCTTTCAATTTTTGTGGCTGTTGGAAACGTGTTGTGGTAGAGAAACACACCAAAAGTCAAGACTCATGATAAGGTTATTTGAAAATGATGACCATCTAAAATTTGTACTAAAAATTTATATATGTTAGGAACACTTTAATTTTACTAAATTAAGTAACTTAACTTTTAAAGATGTCAAAATAAATCTTAAGATTCATCTAAGTTCTAGTTCCATCATTTTCGTAATTTTCTATATCTGCAACAAGTCAATTCGGTATTAAAACGTACAACCAGTGTACTTAAAAATACCAAATCAATTCAATTTACCTTGAAACTTTAATTGTATCTTGTTTTATGCATTTGTGACTTAGAAATAAATTTTTCATATTTATTTATTTTATCTAAGTAATTTATGCTATTTTCCTGAGTTAAAATAGTCATTTTGCACGTTTTGTGTTGCGACAAAGTACCTAAATTAACTAAAAAAATCACAAAATTACTTGGGCATGCTAAGCAAGTATTATAGTTTATTTCAATACAATAACATTACTAGCATGATAAGGAGGATGTTACATTTAATCCCTCATTTTTAAAAATTTTGTCCCCAAAATTACTTACCTCGGTTAAAAAGCTCTGGGTAATCCTACCTCATGTAGGACTCTAGCTCCCAAGTAGCCTCCTCTGAACTGACACCATTCCAAAAAACCTTCACCAAATGAATTTGCTTACCTCTACACTCTTTGACTCCCTCGTCCACGATCCTCACAGGTTTCATTGCATATGTTAAGTCATATTTCAATTATATTGATTTAGGTTCCATAATGTGTGAAAGATCAGGATTATACTTTCGAAGTTGTGACACATGAAAGACATCATGAAGATTTGACAGGTTTGGTGGGAGGGCTATCTGGTAAGCTACTGGCTCAACTTTTTTCAAAATTTGGTAAGGACCAAGGAACCGTGGGTTTAACTTTCGTGTTTTCAAAGCTCTTCCAATCCCTGTAGTAGGAGTGACTCTCAAGAAAACATGTTCTCCTTCCATGAACTCTAGAGGTCTCCTCCTTTTATTAGCATAGCTCTTTTGCCTACTCTGAGTTGTAACCAATTTATCCTTGATCATCTTAATTTGGTCTTTTGTTTGTTGCACAAATTCAGGTCCTAGAATGGTTTGCTCACCTACCTCATACCAACATAGAAGTGATCTACATTTTCTTCCATTCAGTGCCTCATAAGGTGTCATACCTATGCTAGAATGATAGTTATTGTTATAGGAAAATTCTACCAATGGTAAGAACTTATCCCAACTATCCTTTTGTTCTAACACACATGCTCTCAACATATCTTTCATGGTTTGGATGGTTCTCTTAGACTGTCCATCAGTTTGTGGATGGTAGGCTGTACTGAAATGCAACTTAGTCCCAAAAGCTTGTTGCAGAGCTCCCCAAACTCTAGAAGTAAACCTCTCTATCTCATACTATACTAATGGGAATTCCATGCAACCTTACTATTTTGTGTAGATATAATTGGGCTAGTTTATTTAAGGAAAAGTTGGCTCTAATCGATAAAAAGTGGGCAGATTTAGTTAACCTATCCACAATCACCCAAATGGCATCAAAACACTACTGAGTTCTGAGTAATCCCATAACAAAATCCATTGTAATGCATTCTCACTTCCACTTTGGAATTGTTAGGTGTAACACCCTCCCTAGGGTATCGCATTTATGACCAAAACTTGAAAATTTAATAAAATGTGTAAAAGGTTTAATATGATGAAATACATATTTTTAATTTTCTTTCTCAAAAACATAAACTTAAACAAAACATAAACAACATAAGATGTCATTACTGAATATTACACATCAAAAAGATTATATACATAAGATGGCATAGATCACAGTCCACCCAAAATACATAAGGTTTGAACTCCAAAAAGACATATACAAACTGTTTAACAAAACACAAACTAGCCCAAGTCTATAGACCTAGGGAGCAGGGTCCTCCATGGGGTCCTCCTCCTCGAATTCCCCATCGGACAAAACCCTTAGCTGGGATGAGATCTCACAAGTAGGTGTCCTAGCAGATAACACCTCAGGATCTGAATCGTCCCTAGGGGTGTAATGCAAATCACCCCACAACTCTCTAATCGGCATAACAAACTCTAGATATATCGAAACGTCAAGAGTAAAGAAAGGATCCCTATCGCGAGTCCTACATACAAATACAAATATATCCCCTACATATCTAACACGCTCAGTAGCCCAGTCGATATGCCAAGCACTCGTGCAACCATTGAACTGAACTTTGACGAAACCAACAAAATCTCTCCTAGCCACCATCACAGAAAAACAAAAGAACAGAAAGATGCGATCTTCTTCGTCTTCCTCTTAGTCTTTATCAACCACATATACATAAAACAGAATAACATAACAGAGATGTGAGATTCCCTACATCAATATCAATATGGCAGCAGAGAGAACATTATAGAACAATATTATCATTCATATACAGGAAATAACAATTGCAGTTATGGCATCAAGTATCAGATAATTTAGCATATATAAAATGTCACAATGATATGTAGACAGACTATGCTTATGCACAATGGACCAATTTCTTATTCTATGGAGCTAAACATAATTTTCGGAGATAGTGATCCAGAAAACATTGTCTATATCTTGTCAGCCTCAAGTCAAGTGCTATAATTTCTCAATTGCGCATCATGGCTTTATACAAGATAGTTTACACTAGATCGTGATTATGAGTAGTGTCTTAGTTTGGATCGTCAGTGTGTTGTATCAGTCTGATCCACGGCACAGTGGAGCTACCAACTGACCATTGTGGAAAACACGTGCCCCGACGCTCCTAAGGTCAACAAGTGACCTATACTACACCCATCGCACCCACACTACGGTGTAATTCAACTCCTAGGCAAAAGCCTCGACCAACACCACCGGTATAATGCATGATCAATGACTCAATACATACACACATATCAATATCATAATTCTCCGTAAACATAAGCTACTCATGAGCTAAACCAGTCATTAACATCTCTGGGTCCCGCTTAAGAGCCCAAACACACTACTATTATTTTCAATTGCAATGCGTCTTTGCCACATAATTCAAAAATCATCATGCTCAAATTACGTAAAACATTGTTTCACAAGAACAAAAAGAATCCACATTATATTAATTTAGTAAATCCTTTCCCTTTGCCTCTTATAAAATACTTTAAGTTTTCACTTTCTCTTTCAAACTTATTTTTCCACTCAATAGCCTAAATGTCTCTTTGATTAAAAGATAAAATTTTGTTATATCACTCTTCCATTATTATAAATTCTTACTCCAATCCCTTTTCACCTAAGCATCAAAGTTCCAAATCAAAATAACAATTTTGTCGTGGATATCCTAATTATGGCCACTTGGCCGTGAGCTCTAGGGTCCTTGGACCTCAAAATTTTCATCTTAACCAACAAGGTTCCAAGCACACAACATACTTCAATTACCAAAATTTCTACTCAACTAAGAATTATACATAATATTAAACCATAAAATCACATAGGGCAAAAATCACAAAAATCACCAAAAATACATACAACCAAAATCACCAAAAATACATATAACCAAGTGAATAACCCTCACATAGGTTCTTCACCTACAACATGCAAATTTTGTTCCTCACCACCATGATAGGTTGAAGAGGTTAATCTCCCTTTTACCTTAGATGATGACCAAAACTTCTTCTGTGCTTTCTTAAATCAACTTCCTCATCCAAGATGCTCTTAAAAACAAAAACAACATACAAAAAGAATCAACATCTAAGGCTTGGAAATAGAATGACCATGGATCAAAATCTTGGTTGTAGAAATTGAAAATGAAAAGAGAAGATGAAGATGGAGAAATTTCACCTTAAAGGCTTTCAAAACCATAACTTGAAGAAGTACTTGAAGATGGAAGAACTAGATCAAGAGCACAACACCAAAGTGTTTTCAAATGAGGTTCGGATTCAAGAAATGTAGATGGTTGGAATTAAAGAAGATTGGAGGGTGGGTTTAAGGGTGGTGGCCATGAGCTTAGTGCTTAGTGGAGAGAAAATGAGAGGAAAAAGTGAGAGAGAAAGTGAGTAGCTTTTTAATTGAAAGGTGAAAATGAAAAGTAAAGATGAAAGATAGAAAACTTACTCTAGAAGCCTCTTAGAGCTCCTTGGTCGTGGGCTTCCTAAGGAGAGAGGGAGACAAGCTTCTCCAACAAGCTTCCTCCAAACCTGCTTAAGAAGCTTGCTTCCTATTGGTCCAAAAAGAGAGGTGGGCCATGGTGATGTCATAAAGGTGTGGTCACAAGGGTGATGTCATCAAGAGAAACCTCTAGAAAAAGGTGACTAAGCTTATATCTAGAACTATACACAAGATCTTTACTGAAAACTATTATCCAATGGACAAAAGTTACAGTTGACAAAACTAGTATTTATTGTCCAATGGATAATAGAACGTATATAGATTTTATTTGTCAGATAAAATCTCAGATAATGAAAACTTTGAAAACTGTCTCTGATTTCAGGTTTAGTAAGCTCTCCCGACCCCGCTTCAACTGTAATGCCCCTTTTTCCTCTAGAAGAAAGAATGTCACACTATAGTAACGTAAAACGCAAATGAAACAAAAATGTGGAAAAATACAAATTCGTTGATTGATTAAGACTCGGTTCATATTTGTTATCAGAATAAACAATTGCCATCTTAATAGCATAGTAATTGAGTATTGAAATATGTGTACATTTTTTTGTTGAAGTGATAATAATAAATATAGATACAATAGAATTGACGTGAGATAAAACCATACATTCACATTATATATATATATATATATATATATATATATATATATATATATATATATATATATATATTCATATATGCATCGAGCCTGTTTAGTTACATCATCAAATTTACAAAAAATAAAAGAGCTTTACCCACCCAAGATGATTACAAAATATATATCCCATCAAATTAGTAAAATGTCAGGCTTCCCAAAAAGATATACGGTTAGCCATCAGTAGCCACTGACAATATCAGCCCCTAAGATTGACGAGAAGGAACCGTAGCAGGGTCCTCTTCAGGGTCCTCCTCATCCGATGATATCACCATTGGAGCGACCGAATTTCGAGCAGAAGCCTGAGCAGTGGAGAGAAATGAATCATCTCGTAGGGTGTAATAAAGGTCATCCCACAAATCCATAACAGGCAGGTAAAAATCCAAATAGGCAAAAGCTATAAAATCAAAGACAGCCGGGTCATAGCGGCCCCAAGCTAAAGACACAGCCAGCTCCCCGTGATAGATGCAACGGTTCGTGCTTAAATTTAAATGCCAGCAGTCTGGACCACTGTGAAAGGTCATTCTTGCATAACCCAAAAATCGACGCGGACATGAAAACATCTTCAATCAGTACTAGTCGTAATCGGGCCAAAAGCCAGGAAAATCAGGCACCTCCTTTTCTTCATCGCGAACATCTTCTCGATAGTATATAATTTATAACAGAAGTACAAATATGTAGACAAGAGGTGAGACACCTAATATTCAATACAATACGGTAGCAAGAAAACAGAACGGCGTTAGGCACCCACATAGCATTACAACACATATATTCATTAACAGTAATAATAAAAATAACAGTAATAATCAAGTAAGCAATAAAATAGGAGTAATAACAAAATCTCAGGTAGTGAATAGTTTATCAGTCAGATAATCCTTGCAGAATCAAAAAGATAGTTTAACATTCATAGGTACTCATGCTCAATGAAATATGAGACTGACAATGCACAATGCACATGGTACCAAAAATCCTACTCCATGGAGCTAGACATCAATAATTCGGATTAGTCTTAAAAATAAAGTGCTTCATCTCATAAAAATATTTGCACAATATGACTTATACATGGCACCTCAACAGTTGATCACGATATAAGACAATGTCTCAGTCCGGATCGTCGGTGTGCTTGCATCGGTCTATCCTACGGCCCTAGTGGAGCTACCACTGTCTATTGTGAGATACCCGTACCCCAACGCCCCCAAGGTCAACCACTATGACCCTACGCTTAGTCTATTCGCACCCACACAAAGGTGTTATTCAATCTCCTAAGCATACATCGCCTTTCTCAATAAAGTCCAACGAACATCATATATGCATAACGACTCAATTTATATCATGTATGTGTATCAATGATATGTTCTTCATAAACAATGCATCACATGCATATTCATCAACAACGTATTTCTCATAGAACATAATATAATGGCATAAGTCCATTCTCAACAACATCATGCCACAATTTCATCAAGTACATATCAACAAGTACTTAGTCCCACACATGGACTCACAATATCATACCATCCATTCTCAATGTCAACATTATATAATTATGGTTCAACACATTTCACAAATTCATATTATAAATCCAACATTATTAATGTTCTAAGTCTTAATTTATTTAACAAATTTTGGGTCAAGAAGACACTTCAAAACCGTGGTCTCTCAAGAGCATTACTAACTCAATTTCTTCCATTTCAAGCATCAATTCTTTAATGCCAAATACATAGGTTTCATGTCACACAAAAATTTGTTCAAATCCTTAACATTTGTGGCCAAAACCGTGGCCTCTCAATAGGGTAGTAATCCCTCAAAATTTCCATTTTTCAATTACAACATTATCAAAGAATTCCAACATACTTAATGCATTCAAAACAACCAATCATTAATCATCTCAATCAAGAACACAAAAAATATGAAAAACCATCAAACAAAGTAAGCATTCAATATGGATTTCTCCATCAACAACCACATAAAGGTCTTCTCACCACCAATAATGGTTGAAGTGAGTAAATATCCCCTTTACCTAAAGGAAGAACACGAAATCACCTCCTTGGTGTGCTTCTTGGTGGATATGGTTTTTGGCCCTCCAAGAACCCTAGAAAACCAAACTCAAAGAATCAACACCAAGCTTTGGAAAAGATGAATCCTTGGTCACCAATGTGACCATGGAACACGAAAATGAAGAGAAGAAGAAAGAAAAAAGGAAGCTTTACCTTAAAGCCTCAAGCTTTGTTCTTGGAAAAATGGTGAAGATGATGGATTTGTGAGGAAATCTTCAAATAAGAAATGTAGAGAATGATGAGGGAAATGTAGAGATGGTGTTAGTGAGAAAATAAAATGAAAATGATCTCCTAAGAGGGCTACAAAACCGTGGAGTGAAGGAGGAAGAAGAAGAGAGAGGTTAGAGAAAAATGGAGAGAAAGTTGAAGAGAGAGAAAGTGATAGTAGAATGAGTGATATTTTTGGGTGAAATGTGATAAGTGTAGGAGCAAAATTTTACTCCCCCAAGGGCTCTAGGTGCCGCGGCAATAGGAGAGAGAGGGAGAGGTTGAGTGGCTTCTTCAACAAGCTTAGGGTAATTTAGTCATTTAGTGGTCAAAGTTTCTCAAAGAAGCTTTGATTAAAATATAATATTTTTGAATTAAAGTGGATTTGATTAGACATAAAGTGGATTACATTAAGATAATGTGATAAGATTTCTAATACATGTTATTATCCAATGGACAATTGTTACAGTTAACAGAAGTCAGTATTAATTGTCCAGCGGATAAAATTTACACAGCGATTATTATTTTATCTAATAAAATTCTCAAAAAAGTGTAACTTTGTAAACCGTGTCCAGTCTCGGGTTTAGTAAGATCTCCCGTCGATGTTTCCACAAATCAAGGTTCTCGGTAAAATATTGCAATTTCCCAGCTCTGCTCAATTTGTACGTAAAATAAGGAATAATATTAAAATATTCTGTATTCTCAGAAAAATCCAGAAAAATTCACAAAATTCACAAATATTATAAAATGACTACTTATTATAAAACAAATAAATTTTAAGATGTTACAACTCTCCCCTTCAATTAGAAATTTCATCCTCGAAATTTTTATACCTCAGAAAAGTTGTGAGTATTGCTCCTTCATCTTGTCCTCCAACTCCTATGTCGCATCTCTAGTTATCTCGTTCCAGATTACCTTTACTAATGGAATATCTTTTCCTCTGAGTTGTTTCATCCTTTTATCCTCAATCCTTGCAGGTGACGTATCATAAGTTAAGTTTTCCTTTAATTGTACTGTATCAGGTGCTATGACATGATCAGGGCTAGGAACATATTTTCGAAGTTGTGACACATGGAAGACATTATGGAGATTTGAAAGAAATGTTGGTAAGGCTATTTGGTAAGCAACTAGACCTACCCAACGAAGGATTTGGTAAGGTCCAAGGAATTTTGGAGTAAGCTTTCTAGACTTAAGAACTCGACCGACCCTAGTCGTAGGCGTGACTTTCAAAAACACATGTTCTCCTTCCTCAAATTCAAGAGGTTTTCTTCTTTTGTCCGCATAACTCTTTTGTCGACTTTGAGCCGTTCGCATCTTCTCCTGAATCATCTTGACTTTCTCAGTCGTCTGTTGTATGAGATCAGGTCCAACAGTAAGTCGCTCTCCATCCTTATATCAACATAAAGGTGTTCCACACCTTCGTCCATATAGAGCCTCGTAGGGCGCCATCCCTATACTCTAATGATAACTGTTGTTGTAGGTGAACTCTACCAACAGTAAAACTTCATCCCAACTTCCACTTTGCTCCAACGCACAAGCCCTTCGTAAATCTTGCAATGATTGAATTCTTCTCTCTGATTGACCATCGGTCTGAGGATGATATGCAGAACTCAAACGTAGCTTCGTTCCCATTGCGTCTTGAAGACTTTGCCAAAACTTTGATGTAAATTTTGGGTCTCTATCAGAAATGATACTTATAGGTACACCATGTAGTCTGACAATTTCATCGATGTACAACTAAGTCAACTTCTCCAATGAATATCTTATATTGATAGGCAAGAAGTGTGCTGACTTCGTGAGTCGATCCACAATTACCCATATCGAATCATGACCCCTTTTTGTCCTCGACAATCCAACAACAAAGTCCATTGCAATACTATCCCACTTCCACTCAGGAATAGTTAAGGGTTATAACATTCCTGATGGTCTCTGATGTTCAACCTTCGCTTTCTGATAGACTAGACAGGAAGACCCACATCTAGCAATATCTCTTTTCATTCCATGCCACCAAAATAACTTCTTCAGATCTTGGTACATCTTAGTTATTCCAGGGTGCATACTCAACTGACTCGTGTGAGCATATTCGAGAATGTACTTTGTAACGCCCCTTTTCGAGAGGGAACGTCACATTATTCAACATAAAAGAAAATGCAAAAAATAAAATTTTGAACAATTAAGACCCGGTTCATTTAGTTTAAAGTTAACTTGCATGATACTTTAGTACGTGAGTAAAATGGCAGTATATATATATTTTTTTATTTCTTATTTTAACAACGCGACATATGAACATCGATGAAAAATAAAATAGTAAATAGAACTCACATCTGAATAGCATACGCATATATATATATTTAGATGTCAAATGTAATTTTAGATACAACCTAGAAATTTCCAAAAAGCAAAACTATACCTGCCCAAATGAATCATACATATACATTCCCCGTAATATCAAAATATACAGCCCACCAAAATAATACATTAGGCCTCCAAAATAAAATACTGGCAGCCATCAGCAGCTACCAGTAAAATCAGTCCCTCAGAGGAGTAGGGACCGTATCCGAGTCCTCAGCAGGATCCTCCTCTTCAGAGGAAACCTCCATGGGAACCGCAGAACCACGGGCAGGAGCCCGAGCAGTAGAATCAAAAGAGTCCTCCCAAAGGGTATAGTAACGATCACCCCACATCTCTCGGATGGGTAAGTAGAACTCTAACCGCAAGCTGACATGGCAGGTGAGGATCGGCGCCTCATGACGTCTCTAGGCTAGGGAAATCGACACGTCCCCCAGGTAGACGCAGCGATCAGAATTCCAGTTGATATGCCAGCACTCTGGTCCTCCGAGGAAGGTCAGATGCACATTACCTAGAAATTCGCGCATGCGTGCCGCCATCGCCTCAGTAAATGCTAATCCCATTCGGGCTAGAAGCCAGGAAAATCGAGATCTTCCGCCTCCTTGCCGTTGTCTTCAATCAATACAGTGTACACACAAGCAACAAATAATAGAGATACAGAGAAGAGGTAAGACATCCTACCATCATCACCAATTATAGCATCCAGAAACAAAACGGCGCAACGCGCCCAAATAGCAATTCAGAGCCGCATTTCCAAATAATAATGAACAGTAAGTCCAACTATAAGCAAATAAACAGTTCCAGGCAGATATTCGTTACAATAATGATCAGACAATTTATAGTTACGGAAAGTAAGGATTCACAATGACAAATTATATCGTGATGCACATGCATGCTTTCCCAAATTCCTACTCCATGGAGCTAGACACAAACAGTCGGAGAGAAAGATCAGGAGACGTGTCTGTAACTCGGCTGCCACGGCCAAAGTGCTATAATCAATAATTCCCACGTGCACGTTCAGACATTGTACAGACAGTCCACGCTCGATCACGATATAGGACAGTGTCTCAGTCCGGATCGTCGGTGCGTTTGCATTAGTTTGCGCCATGGGTAGAAGAGCTACTAACTACCCATTGTGAAGGACCCACACCCTGACGCCCCCAAGGTCAAACATGACCTACACTAGTCTACTCGCACCCGCACTAAGGTGTGTTCAATCTCCTAGGCAACTTGGCCTTACAACAGTCCACAGGACATTCACAATGCATAAGACTCTATGCATGAACATGTATGATTCACAATTTCATACAATTCCATAATATGCCACAACTGGCCAAGATAAGCATCAAAATACAAATGGTCACTCACATGGACCCATAACATTATAATATAAAGATCAAATCAATTAGTACATTCTTAGGTCCATTATAAATCCTAACTTAGAATTTGTTTCCCCTTTCAAGGTTCATGTCCAATCCAATTCTTACAATTCGTTTAATCTTCCAAGGTAACTTAATTTCATACAATTTGTAAATTATTCAAGTTCTTAGGCCTTACATTCTCTTGTTCTTCACTCACTTGTAATTACCTTAAGTCTTATGACAATCTCACTCTTAGTCCTTTAAAATTTATGTAATCTTTGATTATATTAAATTCTTCCAATTTATTAATTGTCTACCTCATTACATAGGTTTTTAATTGCATAATTACTTATGCTTCCAAGTTACCAAAGTTACATATTTACACATAAAAAGGCCTTAGAGGTCGTGGCCTCTCTAAGGATTCAATTCCCAAATCTTTTCAATTTATCATATTATAGGTTACACTCTTAATTCACTTAATCCTTTACTTGTTGCATTGGTTCACCAATAACCCCAATTTTGGCTCAAAACCATGGCCACCCTATAGGTTTCAATCTCAAGTTTTCCTTCCATTAAATTCCATTTTATCACTTGATTAATTTAAGCCTCATGCTTGTTACAACTTGTCTACAATTTTCCTAATTTTTTAACCCTCAAAACCGTGGCCTCCCTAAAGGCACTCCATATCCATTTTCTTCCATTTCAAGCCATCCAATCCAATCCAATAAATCAATGTACACAATCAATCAATTCAAGGTCACGAATATCATAAAATCAACATGTAAGCATGATAGTCATCCAATTAAAGAATAACCCACATTAGGGTTTTTCTTACAAACAACAAAATCAAAGTTCCGAGATGCTAATAGAGGTTCAGGAGGAGTGTCTTCCTCTTACCCAAGTGAAGAAAACAAAAGAACACCAAGGAATCTCCTTGTAATTTCGGATTGGTACTCCACCAAACCCTAGAAATTTTTGACTTGATTAGAATAGCATAAGGACATGAAAAATGTAATGTAGATGGTCATTAAAAGACCCTTGAAGCCGAAAATGCAAGGAAGAGAAGAAGAGTCTTGAAGCTTACCTAAAAACTCAAAACTTGAAGTTTGAAGAAAGTGATGAAGATGGTGGAATTTCAAGATGCTCCAAGCAAGAAAGATGTTTAGAAGGAGGAGAGGATTACAAAAATGTGGTTGGTTCTAATTTTTGTGAAGAATGAGTGGGAGGGAGAGGGGCTGGGCTATAGAGAGAAGGAGGAGAAGAAGAAAATGAAGAAAGAAGAAGAAGAAAGGTAGAGAGAGAAAGACTTTAGGTTAAAGGAATTTTGTGTAATGTAATAACTTAAGCGAAACAAATTAATTTTCCCCCTTCCATAGTGGGCTGTTGCCTTGCATAGAGAGAGAAAAGAGGGTGAGTGTGTTGGCTTCCCTTGGAAGCTAAGGGCTCTTTAGTCATTAATTAGTCAAAGCTTCTCAAAGAAGCTTTGATTATTTTACATTAAATTTAAATTAAAGTGAATTGATTAGACATAAAGTAGATTGCATTTGGATAATGTGATAAGATTTTTATTACATGCTATTATCCAATGGATAATAGTTCTGATGATTAAGTCGTATTTAATTAATCTGACAGATAAATTTTTCGCAGTATTATTTTATTTTATCTGTTAGAATTTCTCGAAAACTGTGAAATCTCGTAAATTGTGCCCAGCCTCGGGTTTAGTAAGATCCCCCGTCGGCATGTCCATAGTTCCAGGTTCACGGAAAAAATATCGCGTTTCTCCAGTTTCGCTTAGTGCGCACGCAAAACGAGGAATATACTAAAATATTCGACGTTTCCGAAAAATTCTCAGAAAATTCTCAAAAATTGCAAATATTATAAAATGACTATTCGTTATATAATTTTCCAATTTTTTGAAGTGCTACAGTAGTTTTCCCCGACTCTGCTCAAGTTTTACGTAAAACGAAGAATATATTAAAATATTCATTATTTCTGAAAAATTCCGAAAGAATTCACATAATTCACAAATATTAGAAAATAACTATTCGTGGTAAAATAAATAATTTTTGGAGCGTTACACTGACCTCAGCAATTCTCAACTCAGTGTGCACGCAAAACGAAAAATATATTAAAATATTTGACGTTTCTGAAAAAGTCCAGAAAAATTCCTAAAAATCATGAATATTATAAAATAATTGTTTATTATTAAACAGATATTTTTTGGGATGTTACAACACTCCCCAACTAAAAGGAATTTCGTTCTCGAAATTTACGTACCTCAGAATAATTGCGGGTATTGTTCCCTCATCTTGTCCTCCAGTTCCCATGTTGCGTCACCAGTCATCTCATTCCAAATCACCGTTACCAATGGAATCTCCTTGCCTCTAAGTTGCTTTATCCGTCAATCCTCGATTCTCGCAGGAGGTGCCTCATAGGTTAAGTTCTCTTTTAATTGTACTATGTCCGGTGCTAAAACATGACTTGGATCAGGCAAATACTTGCGAAGTTGTGACACATGGAATACATTATGTATGTTGGAAAGAAAATGGGGTAAGGCTATCGGCTATCTAGTAAGCTACTGGACCTATCCGGCGAAGAATCTGGTAAGGTCCAAGGAATTTTGGAGTAAGTTTTCTAGATTTCAAAGCCCGGCTGATCCCAGTCGTGGGTGTGACTTTCAAGAAAACATGCTCACCTTCTTCAAACTCAAGAGGCTTTCTCCTCTTGTTTGCATAACTCTTTTGCTGGCTCTGAGCGGTCTTCATCTTCTCTTGAATCATCTTGACCTTTTCAGTTGTCTGTTGAATGATATCTGGTCCAATCGTGAGATGCTCACCGTCTTGGTACCAACACAAAGGCGTTCGATACCGTCGTCCATACAAAGCTTCATAGGGTGCCATCCCAATACTCGAATGATAACTGTTGTTGTAGGTGAATTCTATCAATGGTAGAATTTCATCCCAACTTCCAGTCTGTTCTATGGTACAAGCTCTAAGCAAATCTTCCAGAGATTGGATCGTTCTTTTAGATTGACCATCGATTTGTGGGTGGTACGCCGAACTCAAACGTAATTTCATTCCCAACGATGCCTGTAGACTCAGCCAAAATTTTGAAGTAAACCTCGAATCCCTATCTGCAATAATACTCGTAGGCATACCGTGCAGTCTAACGATTTCTCTAATATACAGTTGGGTCAGCTTCTCCAGACTATACCTTATGTTGATCGGAAGGAAATGAGCTGACTTTGTGAGTCGATCAACTATTACGCAGATCGAGTCATGTCCTATTCTTGTCTTTGACAATCCCACAACAAAGTCCATCGCGATGCTGTCCTATTTCTATTCAGGAATAGACAATGGTTGCAGCAATCCTGCAGGTCTCTAGTGTTCCACTTTGGCTTTCTGACAGACTAGACAAGCCGATACATATCTAGTGACGTCACTCTTCATTCCATGCCACCAGAATAACTTCTTCAAGTCTTGGTACATCTTTGTTATGCCCGGGTGCATATTCAGCTTGCTGGTGTGGGCATGTTCCACAATATACTGCTTAAGCTCTTGGTCACGGGGAATGCAGACTCTACCCCGAAATCTCAGAATTCCATCTGTTCCTTCCTCAAAATCCGTTTCTTTGCCTTCCTTGATTTGCTCTCTCACTTCTTGCAAGAATTCATAGGCCTTCTGCTTTTCTCGTATGTCCTCCATTAGCTCGCTTGAGATGGTAACCAT
Source organism: Ormosia emarginata (assembly GCA_029884605.1). NCBI lineage: Eukaryota > Viridiplantae > Streptophyta > Magnoliopsida > Fabales > Fabaceae > Ormosia > Ormosia emarginata. The sequence goes on from JAQQTP010000088.1 coordinate 75,446,020, forward strand.
GTTCATACAAATCTTGCCTGGTTTCAACTCCATAAATGACCAAGCATCTCTAAACTGTTCGATGAGATCCTTTTCCTTGATCATCAGGGCAGAAGCACTGATAGTTTTTCTACTCAATGCATCAGCCATGACATTCGCCTTGCCGGGGTGATACAATAGCTGAAAGTCATAGTCCTTAAAAAATTCCAACCATCTTCGTTGCCTCATGTTCAGCTCCTTCTGATCATACAAGTACTTCAAGCTCTTGTGATCACTGAAGATGTTGAATGTTGCTCCATAGAGGAAATGCCTCCATATCTTCAGGACAAAAACCACCGCTGCTAACTCCAAATCATGTGTCGGGTAATTCTTCTCATGCACTCGCAACTGTCACGAAGCATAGGCCACCACTATTCTGTGTTGCATAAGAACAGACCCCAATCCTTGGTATGAAGCGCCACAGTACACCTCGAATGGCTCATTCAGATCAGGTAGCACTAATACTGGTGAGGTAGTCAGCTGTTTCTTCAACTCTTGGAAACTCTGCTCGTAGTTATCAGTCCACTCAAAAGTCTGATTCTTCTTCGTTAGCTGAGTGAGCGGTCCAGCAATTTTGGAAAATCCTTCTATGAATCTTCGGTAATATCCGTCTAACCCCACGAAGCTACGAACCTCCGCCATTGACTTCGGTTGTTCCCACTGTAGCACTGCCTCTACTTTTGACGGATCCATTGCAATCCTTTCCTTCGAGATCATATGGCCCAAAAACTTCACCTCATCTAGCCAAAACTCACACTTCGACAGTTTGGCATACAGTTCTTTCTCCTTCAGAATCTGAAGAACTATACTGAGGTGTTCAGCATGATCCTCCTGGTTTCGGGAATATATCAAGATGTCATCAATGAAGACGACAACAAACTTATCCAAATAAGGGTAAAAGATTCTGTTCATGTAGTCCATGAAGATAGCAAGTGCATTCGTCACACCAAATGGCATCACCAAGTATTCGTAATGACCGTATCGGGTACGAAAAGCAGTCTTGGGTATATCCTCCATTTTCACTCTTATCTGATGATACCCAAATCTCATATCGATCTTTGAAAATACCGCTGCTCCCTTCAGTTAGTCCATCAAATCATCGATTCTCGGGAGAGGATATTTGTTCTTGATCGTCAGCTTGTTCAACTGCCTATAGTCCACATACAATCTCGAGGTACCGTCCTTCTTTCGAACTAGTAACACTGGTGCTCCCCACGGTGATACACTCGGCCTGACAAACTGTTTCTCCAAAAGCTCTTCTAGTTATTTTTTAAGTTCTGCCAATTCCATTGGTGACATCCGGTAAGGTGTTATAGTCACGGGACCAGCTCTCAGTACAAGGTCAATAGCACACTCTATCTCACGCATCGGCGGTAAACCAGGTACATTTTTAGGGAAGATCTCAGGAAACTCCTTCACCACAGGAATAATGCTCAGATCGGCCTCGCTCTCGACTTTCAAAGAAGATAGTAGCATGTATCCTTGAGCTCCTTCTTTCAAGAAAGCTCGTACTTGGTTGGCCGTCAAGTATCTAGAATCCTCATCCACAGGAAAGACTATAGTTTTTCTAGAGCAATCTAACAGAACATGGTTGGAAGACAACCAGTCCATCCCTAAGATTATATCTAATTGTGAAAGAGGTAAACAGATCAAATCGATAGAAAAGATTCGACCTTCAACGATTAGAGGACACTTCAAATGGACTTTGGTAGTAACTACTGGTTTGTCAGTGGGGGTTGAAACAGTCAATTCAAAAGGTAGTTCAGACACAGGTAAGTCAAGTTGTAGCACACAGTCATATGATATGAAAGAATGGGTTGCCCTAGAGTCATACAGTACTTTTAAAAGATTACCTCCTATGGCGCCTTCTCCTTGAATCAAGTCTCCGGATTCGGAGGCTTCAGCTCCGCTCATGGTGTAAACTCGACCTCCGGCTTGCGGTTTCTTGGCTCGAGTTGCATTGACTGAAGGTTCAGCCTTTGCTTGATTGCAGTCTTTGGACACGTGGCCCGGTTTGCCACATCTGAAGCAGATGATTCCCTTGATCGTGCAGTCTCTCGTGAGATGATCTTTCCCACACTTTAGGCATTTGGAAGGATATGTCACATTCTGACCAGTCTGGTTCCTAGAAGAACCTCCACCAGAACTTCCACCGGCTTGATGCTGACTCCCCGTTGGTCAGGAATAGGGCTTCTTTTGGAAGCGGTTTGAACCACTGCCTGCACCTCTTTGGAACCTCGTAGGCCCAAATTTCTTGCTCCTCGAGTCTCTAGCCTGTTCTAAGGCCTCAACTTCACAGCATATGTCCAACAGTTCCGAAAACACCTTTATTTTCAGGGTGATCACAGCCTTCTTCACTTCATACCTCAGTCCTTCAGTGAACTTCCAACATTTCCAGGCTTCATCGGTTTGATATTGGCAGTGTGTTGAGAACTTCTCCAGGTTCTCAAATTTGGCCGCATATTCACTTACGGTCATGTTCCCCTGTCTCAGGTTGAGGAATTCCATCTCTTTTGCATGTCTCGCATTTGCAGGAAAATATTTGTCCAAGAACTTGTTCTTGAACACGTCCCACGTGACGTCAGTTCCTTTGGCTTCCAGTGCTTTCTGAGCTCCATTCCACCAGTCTTTGGCGTTGCCGACAAGCATGAAGGTAGTATAGTTCACCTTCTTGTCTTCGGCGCAGTTCATGCCACGGAAGACTTTCTCCAGTTCTTTGATCCATAAACTTGTTACCCAAGTGGCTTCAGTACTCAAGAGGGGGGTGAATTGAGTAATTAAAAAGTTTTTCGCAAACTCTTTTGAATACAAATTTCTTGAAGCAATATAATGAATATATATAAAGATGATAAAATGCCTTAAGAACAGAAAATAAACAATGATAAATAAATTACAATAAATAAAGAGATAAAGGATAGAAGAGCAGACACAATATTTATCCTGATTCGACCACCAACCACTTGTGGCCTACGTCCAGTCCCCGAAACATAGTTCGAGATTTTTCACTATTCAATACAAGCTTAAAAACAGGTGCTTGCAACCTTTACACAATAGAGCACTTTTCACACACAGGGAAACTCTACCCTTGTGCTAAAGCCTCCGCCTACAGGGATACCTCAACCTTACATAAACCTTAGAAGGATACCTTACCCCCTTTGAAGAATACCTCACATTCTTTACAACAAGGGATACCTCACCCTTTTTACTGAGGGATACCTCACCCTCACAATACAGTATATCAGAGAAATAGATGAAGAAGAGAAACTCTCATTCAGAGTAATTTATACAAATTGAAGTTCTAATGAAGCTCTCACAGAAATATCTCAAAGTTTAATCGAAAATAGAGCGTAGAAAATAATTTCACAAGATAGAGCAATCAGAAAAATAATCAGAGTATTGGGTAATTTTTGAGAGGACCGAAGGCTTCTATTTATAGAGAAAATTCGAAGAAACAACCATTGGGGGTAATTAATGCTTAATATTACAAAAACTTGATTCCATATCAGACTTCGTAAAAACCGTGATTATTCGAATAAATGAAACTCTATTCGAATAACACTGTTTGTGAAGCTTTGTAAAGGGCCATCTGATATGGGTTATTCGAATGACTTTAAGTCTATTCGAATAGCTCTTTTAACAAGTATTTCTGGAAAACTGAGTTTATTTGAATAACTACTGAGTTATTCGAATAACTCTTTTGAGAGAGCCTTTCTGGAGGTCCTGTTATTCGAATAAAACACTTGGTTTATTCGAATAGCATATATTAGAAAACAGAGGCTTTAAAACACATTATTCGAATACCAGTTCAGAAAACAGAAGATTTATTCGAATGGATGATCGAATAGATAAGTTAAAAAACAGAAGCTCGTAAAAAAAGGAATAAACCTTGTTTGTTTAGAAAATAATAGAAACTGATTTTAAAGAAACACTTGATTAAACCAAACTTAATTTTTCTTTAAAAAAACTGAGATATTTAGAGTGAGCTCCGTACAAAAAGATCCTAAGTCCTAAAGCTATTCTCATGCAATCCTGGACTTGGTCTTTCTATCATATTCATTTTAGACTTCACGTTTGTTATCATCAAAACAAAATCCTCAAAGGCATATGTCCAATTACAAAACTAGCCTTGTCCAGATCAAATTCCCCTTTGAATTGTGAAGGGTTGTGGCGACGAAACTCTGCTAAGTTCTGCGCATCGGCAGTCACCTCGAGCTGTTGAGTAGCTCTTTCTTATTGCTGAGTAGCACGTTCATTTTGTTGCGCGATGACTTCCGCCATCCTTTGCATTGCTTCTATAGCGGCTCCTATTCCTTCACCCCTCACCATCTCGCTCTTTCATAAATCAGATTAGCTGAAAAACATAAGGAAAGTCAGATGTATCCATTCAGAATACCAATTACAGAGATTCATACAGCACAAACAAGACAGACTCACACATAAGACCCAAAGTAACACAAACCGGGTCTCTGATACCAACTTAGTGTAACGCCCCTTTTCGAGAGGGAACGTCACATTATTCAACATAAAAGAAAATGCAAAAAATAAAATTTTGAACAATTAAGACCTGGTTCATTTAGTTTAAAGTTAACTTGCATGATACTTTAGTACGTGAGCAAAATGGCAGTATATATTTTTTTTCTTAATTTAACGACGCGACATATGAATACCGATGAAAAATAAAATAGTAAATAGAACTCACATCTGAATAGCATACATATATATATATATATATATATATATATATATATATATATATATATATATATATATATATGTCAAATGTAATTTTAGATACAGCCTGGAAATTTTCCAAAAAGCAAAACTATCCTGCCCCAAGGAATCATACATATACATTCCCCGTAATATCAAAATATACAGCCCACCAAAATAATACATCAGGCCCCCAAAATAAAACACTGGCAGCCATCAGCAGCTACCAGTAAAATCAGTCCCTCAGAGGAGGAGGGACCGTATCCGGGTCCTCAGCAGGATCCTCCTCTTCAGAGGAAACCTCCATGGGAACCGCAGAACCACGGGCAGGAGCCCGAGCAGTAGAATCAAAAGAGTCCTCCCAATGGGTGTAGTAATGATCACCCCATATCTCTCGGATGGGTAAGTAGAACTCCAGCCGCAGGTTGACATGGCAGAAGAGGATCGGTGCCTCATGACGTCTCCAAGCTAGGAAAATCGACACGTCCCCCAGGTAGACGCAGCGATCAGAATTCCAGTTGATATGCCAGCACTCTGGTCCTCCGAGGAAGGTCAGATGCACATTACCTAGAAATTCGCACATGCGTGCCGCCATCGCCTCAGTAGATGCTAATTCCGTTCGGGCTAGAAGCCAGGAAAATCGAGATCTTCCGCCTCCATGTCGTCGTCTTCCATCAATACAGTGTACACACAAGCAGCAAATAATAGAGATACAGAGAAGAGGTAAGACATCCTACCATCATTACCAATTATAGCATCCAGAAACAAAACAGCGCAACGCGCCCAAATAGCAATTCAGAGCAGCATTTCCAAATAATAATGAATAGTAAGTCCAACTGTAAGCAAATAAACAAGTCCAGGCAGATATTCGTTACAATAATGATCAGACAATTCACAGTTACGGAAAGTAAGGATTCACAATGATAGATTATATCGTGATGCACATGCATGCTTTCCCAAATTCCTACTCCATGGAGCTAGACACAAACAGTCGGAGAGAAAGATCAGGAGACGTGTCTGTAACTCGGCTGCTGTGGCCAAAGTGCTATAATCAATAATTCCCACGTGCACGTTCAGGCATTGTACAGACAGTCCACGCTCGATCACGATATAGGACAGTGTCTCGGTCCGGATCGTCGGTGCGTTTGCATCGGTTTGCCCCACGGGTAGAAGAGCTACCAACTACCTATTGTGAAGGAGCCGCACCCTGACGCCCCCAAGGTCAAACATGACCTACACTACTCTACTCGCACCTGCACTAAGGTGTGTCCAATCTCCTAGGCAACTTGGCCTTACAACAGTCCATAGGACATTCACAATGCATAAGACTCTATGCATGAACATGTATGATTCACAATTTCATACAATTCCATAATATGCCACAATTGGCCAAGATAAGCATCAAAATACAAATGGTCACTCACATGGACCCATAACATTATAATATAAAGATCAAATCAATTGGTACATTCTTAGGTCCATTATGAATCCTAACTTAGAATTTGTTTCCTCTTTCAAGGTTCATGTCCAATCCAATTCTTACAATTAGTTTAATCTTCCAAGGTAATTTAATTTCATACAATTTGTAAATTATTCAAGTTCTTAGGCCTCATATTCTCTTGTTCTTCACTCACTTGTAATTACCTTAAGTCTTATGACAATCTCACTCTTAGTCCTTTAAAATTTATGTAATCTTTGATTATATTAAATTCTTCCAATTTATTAATTGTCTACCTCATTACATAGGTTTTTAATTGCATAATTACTTATGCTTCCAAGTTACCAAAGTTACATATTTACACCTAAAAAGGCCTTAGAGGCCGTGGCCTCTCTAGGGATTCAATTCCTAAATCTTTTCAATTTATCATATTATAGGTTACACTCTTAATTCACTTAATCCTTTACTTGTTACATTGGTTCACCAATAACCCCAATTTTGGCTCAAAACCATGGCCACCCTATAGGTTTCAATCTCAAGTTTTCCTTCCATTAAATTCTATTTTATCACTTGATTAATTTAAGTCTCATGCTTGTTACAACTTGTCTACAATTTACCTAATTTTTTAACCCTTAAAATCGTGGCCTCCCTAAAGGCACTTCATATCCATTTTCTTCCATTTCAAGCCATCCAATCCAATCCAATAAATCAATGTACACAATCAATCAATTCAAGGTCATGAATATCATAAAATCAACATGTAAGCATAATAGTCATCCAATTAAAGAATAACCCACGTTAGGGTTTTTCTTACAAACAACAAAATCAAAGTTCCTAGATGCTAATAGAGGTTCAGAAGGAGTGTCTTCCTCTTACCCAAGTGAAGAAAACAAAAGAACATCAAGGAATCTCCTTGTAATTTCGGATTGGTACTCCACCAAACCCTAGAAATTTTTGACTTGATTAGAATAGCATAAGGACATGAAAAAGGTAATGTAGATGGTCATTAAAAGACCCTTGAAACCGAAAATGCAAGGAAGAGAAGAAAAGTCTTGAAGCTTACCCAAAAACTCAAAACTTGAAGCTTGAAGAAAGTGATGAAGATGGTGGAATTTCAAGATGCTCCAAGCAAGAAAGATGTTTAGAAGGAGGAGAGGATTAAGAAAATGTGGTTGGCTGTAATTTTTGTGAAGAATGAGTGGGAGGGAGAGGGGTGGCGGTGGCTCTAGAGAGAAGGAGGAGAAGAAGAAAATGAAGAAAGGAGAAGAAGAAAATGAAGAAAGAAGAAGAAGAAAGGTAGAGAGAGAAAAACTTTAGGTTAAAGGAATTTTGTGTAATGTAATAACTTAAGTGAAAAAAATTAATTTTCCCCCTCCATAGTGGGTTGGTTTTGCCGTGCATAGAGAGAGAAAAGAGGGTGAGTGTGTTGGCTTCCCTTGGAAGCTAAGGGCTCTTTAGTCATTAATTGGTCAAAGCTTCTCAAAGAAGCTTTGATTATTTTACATTAAATTTGAATTAAAGTGAATTGATTAGACATAAAGTAGATTGCATTTGGATAATGTGATAGGATTTTTATTATATGTTATTATCCAATGGATAATAGTTACGATTAATAAGTCAAGTATTTAATTAATCTGACAGATAAATTTTTCGCAGTATTGTTTTATTTTATCTGTTAGAATTTCTCGAAAACTATGAAACTTCGTAAACTGTGTCCAGCCTCGGGTTCAGTAAGATCTCCCGTTGGCATGTCCATAGTTCCAGGTTCACAGAGAAAATATCGTGTTTCTTCAGTTTCGCTCAGTGCGCACGCAAAACGAGGAATATACTAAAATATTCGACGTTTCCAAAAAATTCCCAGAAAATTCTCAAAAATTAAAAATATTATAAAATGACTATTCGTCATATAATTTTACAATTTTTTGAAGCACTACAGTCGTTTTCCCGACTCTGCTCAAGTTTCACGTAAAACGAGAAATATATTAAAATATTCGTCGTTTCCGAAAAATTTCGAAAGAATTCACATAATTCACAAATATTAGAAAATGACTATTTGTGGTAAAATAAATAATTTCCGGAGCGTTACACTGACCTCAGCAATTCTCAGCTCAGTGTGTACGTAAAACGAGAAATATATTAAAATATTCAACGTTTTCAAAAAATTCCAGAAAAATTCTTAAAAATCATGAATATTATAAAATGATTATTTATTATTAAACAGATATTTTTCAGGATGTTACATACTTCCTAAGCTCTTAATCCTTAGGTATACAGACTCTACCTCAGAACCTTACAATTCCATCATTTCCTTCCTCTAGTGTTGTTGCATCGCCTTTCTTCAATAATTCCCTTTCTTCTTGTAAGAACTTGTCAACTTTCTATTTTTCTCGAATATCTTCCATTAAGTCATTTGAGATTGTGACCATGTTAATACAAATTTTTCCAGGCTTCAACTCCATAAAAGGCTATACATCTCTGAATTGTTCTATCAAATCCTTTTCTCTGATCATCATAGCAGAAATATTGATCGTCTTCCTACTTATGGCATCGACCACAACATTTGCTTTCCTTGGGTGATACTGAAGTTGGAAATCATAGTCCTTTAGGAATTCCAACCACCTTCGCTGTCTCATGTTCAACTCTCTCTGATCATATAAATACTTCAAGCTCTTGTGATAACTAAAGACGTTGAATGTTGCTCCGTAAAAAAAATGTCTCCATATCTTCAAAGCAAATGCAACAACAACTCGTTCCAAATCGTGAGTTGGGTAGTTCTTCTCACGCACTCGCAATTGTCTCGAAGCATAAGCCACCACTTTCCCACCTTGCATAAGGACACACCCTAATCCTTGATATGAAGCATTACAATATACTTCAAATGGTTCACTTAGATCAGGCAGAACTAACATTGGTGAAGTTGTTAGTCTCCTTTTCAGCTCTTGAAAACTCTCTTTGCAAGCATCCGTCCACTCAAAGGCTTGATTCTTCCTTGAGAGTCGAGTGAGAGGTCCAGTTGTCTTTGAGAATCCTTCTATGAATCTCCGGTAATAGCCAGCTAATCCGATAAAGCTTCGAATTTCCGTCACCATCTTCGGCCTTTCCCATTGCAAAACGACTTCCACTTTTGATGGGTTTACCGTAATTCCTTCCTTTGTGATCACCTGGCCTAAGAACTTAACTTTATCCAGCCATAATTCACACTTAGATAGCTTGACATACAACTTTTTCTCCTTTAGAATCTGGAGAACTATGTTGAGGTGTTCAGCATGATCCTCCTGATTTTGAGAATAGATTAGAATGTCGTCAATAAAGACAGCAACGAATCTGTCCAAATAAGGATGAAAGATCCTGTTCATATAATCCATGAATATCGCAGGTGCATTCGTCACACCAAAAGCCATTACTGGGTACTCATAATGTCCATAATGAGTACGAAAAGCTATTTTGGGAATGTCTTCCATCTTCACCCGAATATGATGATAACCCGATCGCAAATCAATCTTAGAAAACATAACTGCTCCCTTCAGTTGATCCATCAAGTCATCTATCCTTGGAAGTGGATACTTATTCTTGATTGTGACTTTATTTAACTGACGGTAGTCCATACACAATCGCGACGTACTATCCTTCTTCTTGACTAGCAGTACAGGTGCTCCCCATGGTGACACACTAGGTCTAATGAATTGCTTCTCCAGGAGTTCTTCCAACTCCTTCTTGAGTTCAACTAACTCTGCTAGTGACATTATGTAGGGCTCTATAGAAATAGGACCAGCTCCAGGCACAAGGTCAATGGCAAACTCGATCTCTCGCTCTAGTGGTAAACTAGGTACATCTTCAGGAAAAACTTCGGGAAACTCTCTAACTACTGGAGTGCATTCACATCTACCTCATTCTCGACTTTTAAGGAAGACAACAGCATGTATTCTTGAACTCCTTCTTTCAAGAAAGCTTTCACTTGGTTGGCCGTCAAAAATCTAGAATTCTCATCCAAGGGAAAAACTATGGTTTTACTGGAACAATCTAACAGGACATGGTTAGAAGATAACCAATCCATTCCTAAAATTATGTCTAACTGGGAAAGAGGTAAACATATCAAATCGACAGAAAAGATTCGACCTTCAACAACCAATGGACAATTTAAACAGACTTTGGTGGTAGCAACAAGTTTAGCAGTAGGGATTAAAATAGTCAAGTCAAAAGGCAAAGAAGACATAGGTAAACCAAGTCTTTTCACACAGTCATAGGAAATAAAAAAATGGGTTGCCCCAAAGTCATACAGTACAGTTAAAAGATTACCCTCTATGAGACCATCTCCTTGTATACAATCTTCGGTTTGAGAGGCTTCAGAACCGCTCAGGGTGTAAACTCTACCTCCCGCTTGCGGTTTCGCAGTTCTTGCAACATTAACTGAAGGCTCCACCTTAGTCTGATTGTAGTCTCGAGAAATATGTCTAGTCTTTCCGCATCTAAAACAAATGATTCCTTTGATTGTGCAATCCCTCGTGTAGTGCTCATTCCCGCACTTCATGCATCTTGGCGTAAAAGCTATAGTTTGACCAGTCTTACCGAGACTTCCTCTAGGACTTCCACCTTGTGGTCATTGTTGCTGGTTTCCTGGTGGTCTCGAATAAGGCTTTTTCTGATAATGAATGGCATTACTGCTTCCTCCTCTTTGGGACCAAAAAGGTCCAAAGTTGTTGTTCCTCATGTCCCGCTCTTGGTCTAAGTCTTCCACCCGATGACACATGTCAAGCAATTCCGAAAACTGATTGATCTTCAATGTTATAACAGCTCTTTTCACATCATGCCTTAAACCTTCCTCAAACTTCCGACATTTCTATGCCTCGTTCGATTGGTGTTGAAAGTAAGTTGAGAATCTCGACAAGCTCTCAAATTTTGCAGCATACTCACTTACAGTCATATTTCCTTGTCGCAGACTAAGAAACTCCATCTTCTTAGCATGTCTGGCACTTTCTGGGAAATATTTATCCAAGAATTTCTCCTTGAATACCTCCCATGTAATTGCTCGTCCCTCAGTCTCCAACAATCTCTGGGCACCTGTCCACCAATCTTTTGCGTCTCCAACCTACATGAACGCAACATAGGTCACCTTCTTGTCATTAGCACAGTTCATACCCGCGAATATCTTCTTTAGCTCTTTGATCCACAAAGTAGCCTTCTCAGGATCAAATTCTCCTTTAAATTGTGGAGGGTTAGTGCGACGAAATTCTACTAAGTTTTGAGCATCAACAGTGGCTTCCAACTGTTGTGCAGTCCTCTCTTGTCGTTGAGCAGTCTGCTGGTTTTGTTGCAACATAGCCTCAGTAATCTTCTGAATTGCCTCATTTGCTGTAGTCATGTCTTCTCTTCGAGCCATAATTCTCTTTTCAAGTAAAACTATACAAAACATAGAGAAAAGTCAAATGTATCCTTTCGGAATACCAAACACAGAGAATTACACAGCCCAAACAAGACAGTTCAAAAATCACAAGACCCAAAAGAAAACTTAAACCAGGACTCAGATACCAAGACAGTGTAACGCCCCTTTTTCCGCTAGAAGAAGGAACGTCACACCATAGTAAAGTAAAACGTAAATGAAACAAAAATGCGAAAAAATACAAATTCGTTGATTGATTAAGACCTGGTTCATATTTGTTACCAGAATAAACAATTGCCATCTTAATAGCGTAGTAACTGAGTATTGAAATATGTGTACATTTTTTTATCGTTGAAGTGATAATAATAAATGTAGATACAATAGAATCGACGTGAGATAAAACCATATATTCACATATATATATATATATATATATATATATATATATATATATATATATATATATATATATATATATATATATATATATATATATATTATATATGCATCGAGCCTGTTTAGTTACATCATCAAATTTACAAAAAGTAAAAGGGCTTTACCCACCCAAGATGATTACAAAATATACATCCCATCAAATTAGCAAAACATCAGACTTCCCAAAAAGATATACGGTTAGCCATCAGTAGCCACTAACAGTATCAGTAGCTAAGACTGACGAGAAGGAACCGTAGCAGGGTCTTCCTCATTCGATGATATCACCATCGGAGCAACCGAATTTCGGGCAAAAGCCCGAGCAGTGGAGAGAAAGAAATCATCTCGTGGGGTGTAATAAAGGTCATCCCAGAAATCCCTAACAGGCAGGTAAAATTCTAAATAGACAAAAGCTGTAAAGTCAAAGACAGCTAGGTCATAGCGGCCCTAAGCTAAAGACACAGTCAGCTCCCCGTGATATATGCAATGGTCCGTGCTCAAATTTATATGCCAGCAGTCTGGACCACCGTGAAAGGTCATCCTTGCATAACCCAAAAATTGGCATGGACATGAAGACATGTTCAATCAACACTAGTCGTAATCGGGCCAAAAGCCAGGAAAATCAGGTGCCTCATTTTCTTCCTCCCGAACGTCTTCTCTGTAGTACATAATTTATAACAAAAGTACAGATATGTAGAAAAGAGGTGAGACACCCAACATTTAATACCAATACGGCAGCATGAAAATAGAGCGACGTTGGGCGCCCACATAGCATTACAACACATATATTCATTAATAGTAATAATAAAAATAATAGTAATAATCAAGTAAGCAATAAAATAGGAGTAATAACAAAATCTCAGGCAGTGAATAGTTTATCAGTCAGATAATCCTTGCAGAATCAAATAGATAGTTTAATAGTCATAGGTACTCATGCTCAATGAAATTTGAGACTAACAATGGACAATGCACATGGTACCAAAAATCCTACTCCATGGAGCTAGACATCAACATTTCAGAGAGAATGATCAAGGAGTCATACCAATTTCTCGTTAGCCTTAAAAATAAATTGCTTCATCTCATAAAAATATTTGCGCAATATGGCTTATACATGGCACCTCATTAGTTGATCGCGATATAGGATAGCGTCTCAGTTCGGATCGTCAGTGTGTTTGCATCGGTCTATCCCACGGCCCCAGTGGAGCTACCACTGTCTATTGTGAGACACCCGCACCCCAACGCCCCTAAGGTCAACCACTATGACCCTACGCTTAGTCTATTCGCACCCGCACAAAGGTGTTATTCAATCTCCTAGGCATACATCGCCTTTCTCAATGAAGTCCAACAGACATCATAATGTATGACAACTCAATTTACATCATGTATGTGTATCAATGATATGTTCCTCATAAACAATGCATCACATGCATATTCATCAACAACGTATTTCTCATGGAACATAATATAATGGCATATAGTCCATTCTCAACACCATCATGCCACAATTTCATCAAGTACATATCAACAAGTACTTAGTCCCACACATGGACTCACAATATCATACCATCCATTCTCAATGTCAACATTATATAATTATGGTTCAACACATATCACAAATTCATATTATAAATCCAACATTATTAATTTCCTAAGTCTTAACTTATTTCACAAATTTTGGGTCAAGAAGACTTCAAAATCGTGGTCTGTCAAGAGCATTACTAACTCAATTTCTTCCATTTCAAGCATCAATTCTTTAATGCCAAATACATAGGTTTCATGTGACACAAAAATTTGTTCAAACCCTTAACATTTGTGGCCAAAACCATGGCCTCTCAATAGGGTAGTAATCCCTCAAAATTTCCATTTTTCAAATACAACATTATCAAAGCATTCCAACATACTTAATGCATTCAAAACAACCAATCATTAATCATCTCAATCAAAAACACACAAAATATGAAAAACCATTAAACAAAGTAAGCATTCAATATGGATTTCTCCATCAACAACCACACAAAGGTCTTTTCACCACCAATAATGGTTAAAGTGAGTAAATCTCCCCCTTACCTAAAGGAACAACATGAAATCACCTCCGTGGTGTGCTTTTTGGTGGATATGGTTTTTGGCCCTCCAAGAACCCTAGGAAACCAAACTCAAAGAATCAACACCAAGCTTTGAAAAAGATGAATCCTTGGTCACCATTGTGACCATGGAACACGAAAATGCAGAGAAGGAGAAAGAAAAAAGGAAGCTTTACCTTAAAGCCTCAAGCATTGTTCTTGGAAAAATGGTGAAGATGATGGATTTGTGAGGAAATCTTCAAATAAGAAATGTAGAGAATGATGAGGGGAATGTAGAGATGGTGTTGGTGAGAAAAGAAAATGAAAATGATCTCCTAAGAGGGCTGCAAAACCATGGAGTGAGGGAGGAAGAAGAAGAGAGAGGTTAGAGAAAAATGGAGAGAAAGTTGAAGAGAGAGAAAGTGATAGTAGAATGAGTGATATTTTTGGGTGAAATGTGATAAGTGTAGGAGCAAAATTTTACTCCCCCAAGGGCTCTAGGTGCCGCGGCAATAGGAGAGAGAGGGAGAGGTTGAGTGGTTTCTTCAACAAGCTTAGGGTAATTTAGTTATTTAGTAGTCAAAGTTTCTCAAAGAAGCTTTGATTAAAATATAATATTTTTGAATTAAAGTGGATTTGATTAGACATAAAGTGAATTACATTAGGATAATGTGATAAGATTTTTAATACATGTTATTATCTAATGGATAATTGTTACAGTTGACAAAAGTTAGTATTAATTATCCAGCGGATAAAATTTACACAACAATTATTATTTTATCTAATAAAATTCTCAAAAAACGTAAAATATCGTAAACCGTGTCCGACCTCGGGTTTAGTAAGATCCCCCATTGACGTTTTCACAGATCAAGATTTTCAGAAAAATATTGCATTTTCTCGGCTCCGCTCAGTTTGCACACAAAATGAGGAATAATATTAAAATATTTATGTTCTCATAAAAATCCAGAAAAATTCACAATGATCACAAATATTATAAAATGACTATTTATAATAAAATAATAAATTTTAAGGTGTTACATCAACAATCCAATTTTTTTTGAAAATAATATTAAAATAATCAAAATAAGTCAAATAATTCACAAAAATCACAAAAATCATAAAAATCACCGGTAATCAAAAACAAGAAAAGAGGAAAAGAATTGGGATGTTGAATTAGGGATTGCAATGGTCTTGAAGGTTTTTGGTGTTCTATTTTAACTTTCTGACAAACTAGACAGTTGGACACATAATCTGCTATGTCTGCTTTCATTCGTGATCACCAAAACATTCTTTTAAGATCTTGATACATCTTAGTTTCTCTAGGATGGATGGTATATCTACTTTTATGTGCTTCTTCTAAAATTTTCTCTCGAAGGTCATCCTCTTTAAGAATGCAAATCCTATCTTCAAACATAATGATTCCATCGTTTGCTATACTAAACCCTTTAGGTTCACCAAACAAGATTTGCTCCCTAACTTTTCTCAAGTAATCATCTCTTTCTTGAGCATCCTTAATTTGAGTCCTTAAGTCACTAATGATATCCACCCTACTCATATAGAGATTATGTGAAGATATAGTTATTGTTAGACTTAAATCCCTAAATTTTTCTAAAAGATCTGCTTCTTGAATCATCATCCAAGACACGTGTAGGGATTTCTTACTGAGTGCATCAGCCACCACATTGGCTTTACCTAGATGATATTTTAACTGAAAGCCATAATCCTTAAGGAATTTCATCTATCATCTTTGTCTCATATTTAACTACTTTTGATCAAACAAATACTTTAAGCTCTTGTGATTACTACAAACTTCAAATTGAACACCACAAAGGTAATGTCTCCAAATTTTCAATGCAAATACCACTGCTGCCAATTCCAAATCATAGGTGGGATAATTCTCTTCATGTGATTTTAACTGTCTAGATGCATATGCAGCTACCTTTCTATGCTCTATATAAGGACACAACCTAACCCCATTCTTGAAGCATCACAGTATACTTCAAAACCTTCTTGAGGATTTGGAATGACTAAAATAGGTGTTATGGTTAGCTTCAATTTTAGTTCTTAGAAATTGTCCTAACAAGCTTGTGTCCGCACAAAAGGACTACCCTTCCTAGTTAACCTAGTTAAAGGTAAAGTTAGTTGGGAAAATCTCTTTATGAACCATCTATAATATCTAGCCAACCCCAAGAAACTCCTAATTTCTGTTATTGTAGTGGGTCTCTCCCATTGCTATATCGCTTTAACTTTACTAGGGTCAACAAATATTCATTCTTTAGATATCATATACCCTAAGAACTACAGTTTTTCTAACCAAAACTAATATTTTGACAATTTAGCAAATAATTTCTTTTCTTTCAAAATTTCTAGAACGATCCTAAGATGTTCTTCATGATCCTCAATTGTCTTTGAATAAATGAGAATATCATCTATAAAGACAACTACAAACTTATCCAGGTAAAGTCTAAAAATCTTATTCATATAATCCATAAACACTGCTGGTGCATTGGTTAGACCAAAGGACATTAAAAGATATTCATAATGCCCATAACAAGTTCTAAAGGCAGCTTTATGGATATCTGATTCCCTAACTCTGATTTGATGGTATCCTAATCTCAAATTAATCTTTGAAAATACTATTGCTCCCCTTAATTGATCCATCAAATCATCTATTCTAGGCAATGTGTACTTGTCTATAATCTGCACACAACCGCATACTCCCATCCTTTTTCTTCACCAGAAGTATTAGTGCTCCCCATGGTGAGACACTAGGTCGAAAAAACTACTTATCTAGTAACTCTTCTATTTGCTTCTTGAGTTCTACTAATTCTAAGGGAGACATCATATACGGTGCTACAAATATAGGTCCAGTCCCTGACACTAAATCTATATTAAATTTTATCTCTCTTTTGGGTGGCAACTCAGAGACTTCCTTAGGAAAAACTTCTGGATATTCTTTCACCACAATTATCTCTTCTAAACTTTGTTCAACCTCAACATTCACAGAAAATAGTAGAACATATCCCCGAGCCCCTTCTGCTAAGAAATGGTTGACTTGTTTGGCATTTAAAAACACAGACTTAGAAGAAACTGGTATAGGAGATTTATCAGGCATGAACATTAAAGTCTTATCAAAATAGTTTAGAACAACATGGTTGGAAGACTACCAATCCATTCCCAAAATGATATCAATATCAACAAGGGGTAAAAAAATAAGATCCACAAAGAAGATCCTATTTTCTATTTTAACACAACAGTCCACACATATGGAAGAAGTAAACATAGGTTTTCCTGTTGGGGTGGATACTAACAAAGTATTAGGAAGTTCAGACATGGGTAATTCTAACCTCTTCACACATTCATATGAAATAAAAGAATAAGAAGCTCTAAATCATACAATACAATTAAAAGATTATCCTTAACTATACATGTACCTTGGATAAGATCTGGAGATTTAGCTGCCTCATTACCACTCAAAATGTAGACTCTTCCTATGGCTTGAGGTCTTTGGTCTGGTGTGGTCTTTTGTCTCCATGGACAACTCCTAGCAAAGTGTCCTTCTTGTCCGTAAAAATAACATCTATTCATTTCAGCTATACATGGTCTGCTTCCATAGTGACTTCCACATTTAGGACATTTGAGATCTCCGGGTCTCGTTTATCTCCTTTGCACTTGCTTACTTTTTTCCTGTTGGTACTTAGGTCGAGATGCACGACCTTGAAATCTATCATTTCCCCACTTCCTCTTTTGTAAAACCATAGGCTTTTGTTCTATCTGCACTCTAAACTGTCTAGACTCCACAATTTTACACTTTTTAACTAAGGTGGGAAATTCCATAATCTCCAAGGGCCTAACAAACATCTTTATTTCATCCCTTAATCCATATTCAAATTTAAGGCACCTCTAGTTTTCGTATGGATTCAACTAAATGTAAGAGAAAAACTTGGAAAGTTCCTCAAACTTTGCTTCATACTATGTAATGGACATATTACCCTGTTTCAATTCAAGAAATTCCACCTCCTTATCATCTTGCATATTCTTGGGGAAATATTTATCTAAGAATACCACCCTAAATACTTCCCACATCACCTGAGTACCCTCAGCTTCTAATAATCTCCTTGAACTCCTCCACCAATTCTTCACTTCCCATTTTAACATAAAAGAAGCGAAGGATATCTTTTGTTCATCTGCACAACCCATCACCTCAAATATCTTTTCCATCTCACTAAGCCACTCTTTAGCCTTAACTGGATCAGGCTCTCCTCGGAATGATTGGAGGTTCAACTTCCTAAATTTTGATAAATTATGGAATTGCTGATTTCTCACTATTGCTACATCTTCAACTGGTGGATTTTGATTTTGTCCCATCCTTTCCATTATTCTTGTGGTAGCCTCAGTCTACTCTCTCATTGCCTCCACCATCATTTTGACCATCTCAGACATATTATTATTATTATTATTATTATTATTATTATTATTATTATTATTATTATTATTATTATTATTATTATTATTATTATTATTATTATTATTATTATTACCACTAGTAGCTTCCCTACTCTCTCGTGTTGTTCTCCTGGGTGGTGCCATAATTTCTTGTTCACACGTAACAATACATATTGAGTTGATAGTCTCAATATCATGTAATAGTGTGTCAGTAACTATTAACAATCAATCTTAAGGCAAGTCATGCAATACAATTTAGATATCTCACATAAGAGATAAAAAAATGCATAACTCAAACATAAACATTTAAACATGCTCTAAAGCATAGCCAGTCAATTTCCTAGCTCGACAGGAAGAACTGCTCCGATACCAAAATATAACACCCTAAAACTATTACTATGCATATTATCAATATACTCAAGAAGTAGTAATAGGTTAGTCACTTCTAAACATAAACATGAATATAAAACTTGTATAAAACATAATAACGCATTGATGAACTTGTATATATATATATATATATATATATATATATATATATATATATATATATATATACATTTACTCATCTCATCTCTTACAATAAACATGCCTCTCACCATAGTAAGATCCTATATATATATATATATATATATATATATATATATATATATATATAGGATCTTACTATGGTGAGAGGCATGTTTATTGTAAGAGATGAGAGGAGTAAATGTTGACCATTAGATCTTACATGAATGGTCAAGATTAGAACATAAATGCATGTGACTTTTTTAAGTGATCATATGACCTTTAAGTAACTTTTAATCTTGACCATTCATGTATGGTTATATGGTCAAAAATTACTCTTCTCATCCCCTCACAATAAAAACTCCTCTCACTAGATATGTCTCATATATATATATATATATATATATATATATATATATATATATATATATATAACAAAAGATAATTTTACACAACTGGAGACTTACTCTTTACTACGAGATTACAAAATATGTTTGAGATACACAAAATATTAAAACAAGCCACAAGGGCACAATACAAAACTAATAACCTCGCAACATCATACATATATATATACACACATATATACAAAACATTGATGCCAAGTCTTCAATATCTTCCTTTGCTCCTACTTTGATCACTGGCTGGATTTACCATGGAAATAAGAAATTGAGGTGAGAACTTGAAATTTTCAATAGTAAGTTTACAAAACATGACATCACAATAAATCCAGCTACTTTAGGTAAAAACAAGTTACTAAATAAATAAATGGAAAAGTGGCACAAACTAAAACTTAGTCTTTTCCTTTCCCGAAGTAGACATTTCATTTTAATTAAATAAAACACTTTAAACAATACATAACTCTTCAGCTCAAATCAGCATATTTACTTACTATTAATAAGATAGCAAGCAAGCATAAGTAATCTTTTCATTGTATACATTCAAACCATTCATCACCATAAAATCAGACAATTGCCTATACAATTGTCATTTTATGTAATGCATGATAATGAATGAGTATGCCTATGAAATTCCCTAATATATGCTTATGCAATGTTAATGAAATATTTTATTTTAGAAAACTCATGATATTTGTATATTTCCAAGAAAACCTTTGTTCCTTGTATTTTCTCTAGGTAAAATGAGGTGTTAGGAAAACCTTTGTTCTTTGACCTTGCTCATTAAGGTACTAGGAAATCCTTTGTTCCTTGATTTCCCTAAATATCATAACCCTGGCATTAGGAGCAACTTTGGCCTTAAGCCAAAAACATGGAAATAACAAATATTAAGTTTGAAAACAAAATATGCAAAGGTATTTTAATGTTTTTGGAGGTTAGGAAACTTGATTTAGTAAAATCAAAGTGTTCTTAACAAATACGAGGTTTTAACAAAGACCAAAATACCCTTACTTCATATCCTTTAAAAGTGAGATTTTTCTCACTTCCTCCCATCTCTTTCACGCGTGCGCTCTATAGAAAGGAAAAGCAGAGACAGAAATGAAAAATGGGAGGGATAGGAAAGTGGAAAACCAAGAGAAAATGGAGAAAAGAAAGAAGAAGGAGAATCAAGCAAAGGGAAGCAAGGAACCATGGAAGAGTTGAGGTAGGGGGTTTGTTTCATCTTTTCTACTATTTCCTTGTTTTCCAAATTCTTGGAAACTTGAGACTTGAATGATGATATGGTAGTGGAAAAGATGATTGTATGAAGATTATGATTTGGAAACTTGATTCTTGACTTAAATCTTGATGACTTTTAAGATTTGAAAAAAAATGAGTTTCATACCCATATTGAGATTTATTGTTTTATTAGTGTTTTGGATGCATTTCTGCGATTACTTGATGTTGAGGTTGATGTTTGGTGGTTTGGTTAGGGTTAGAATGGTTTAAGAACTCTGATTTCTGCATAATACGAGCTTGTAATCGATTACATAACCCATGTAATCGATTACAATGCTTCTGGAGCTACGAAAATGGTTTCTGGGCTGGATGTAATCGATTACATCTTGGATGTATTCGATTACAGAGCCTCTAGTTGCGGTGTAATCTATTACATCAGTGATGTAATCGATTACCAGGCCCCCAAATTGGGGTTTTTGATCCAAAATTGATGGGAACAGAGTTCTTGTTGGTGTATGCCCTAGTGGCCAATACATTTTGTTTGTATTTACATACATTATATTATGTTATTTTATATGAGGCATTTCATTTATTGTGTTCTTTTTGGTAGACATAATAAAGTCCTTAGAATAGTAAGTTTGATACCATAGGACATCAAGTGGATGACTTGATCGTGAGATCCTATTGGATAAAATACTATTCTTAAATGTCCCTAGTCAAGTATTATTGTTAATTAGGACAATAATAATACATTGAGGCTAGTATGTGCGTAGACTGATGACCACATCTCACGGGTCATGGATATGAGATATCAAGTCTACACATGGATACATATTAGAGTAATGATGTATTGGACAGACCCGCCATGAGAATGCTACGTGGATCGTTACGTGAGTGTCATAAGCGATTCTCATAGTGATAATGGTGTATATGGTCCTTTGACCTGAAATCACTATGATTCCTACATGAGGAGTTGTGTGTTTTAATGCCATCAAACGTCATCTGTAACAAGATGATCATAACGTTGGTTATTAGACATGCCGCAATACATGTGGAGGAATGTGAGTGACCTAGATGGGATTTGTCCCTCCTACATAACAGGAGCGATATCTTCGGGGCCCCTGATTGAGTGAGACTACGAAATGCATGGCCATGCTCAAATAAGTCAATATGAGATATTGATCTTATTTGCTATTACTATGTCTACTCGGGAATCAGGAAACTGAAGATTGAACTAAACAAGGGTGACACATTCCATGCCTTGTGTTCAATCTGGATATCTGGACAAAGGGACTAAACTACACGGAAACATTGGTCACAGATAGGTTATGTCAAATCACTGACATTCTCATTACTTGGGCAGCAGTGATGTGTTGCTAGATACCACTCATTGTTTGTAATATTAAAATGAGATTTTAATATTACTACCAACGTCATGAGAACCTGCAGGTCGCACACTTAGAACAAACTAAATTGGAGTAATCGAATCCAAGTTGGACTCGATTCAAGCGTGGGCCTAACTCATGACAGATGGGTTTAGGGTTGCACCACTTACCTTGCTACTGCTCACACTCACTTAAGGCAGCCTTTGTTATAAATAATACTTGCTAAGGGGCTGCTACTAGGTTACATCACAACCCTAGCTGCACCTACAAAAAGTGAGTGAGAGATAGTGAGGTCTTCTTCTCCTCTCTTCGCAGCTAGCACTACGAAAACAGAGGCGTGACTCCTTTTGCAAGTCTGTTCGTGTGGATACCGCAGAAACATCGTCGCTATTACGGTGTTGGTGATTCACCTCGCTTGTGTGTATCACGCTTCAAGAGGTAAAAAATTTAAAAACTCGGATTATGGATTTTTCGCATGGATCCTGTAAGGGAATTCTATTATTCCGCTGCGAGACTTTTGATCTGCAAATTCCCAACAGTGGTATCAGAGCCACTTGCGAAACCATGATTCAGTTTTTGCTTCTCTTGTTATATGCGATAACATGATTCGTTGCTTTCTTTTGATAAAAGATATGATCTTTATATATTGTTTCTAAAACCATGAAGATGTTTTTGCGAAAACTGTTTTGAAAGCTTTCTGTTTCTGCGTTTTTCTGGTATATATATATGATATGTATGAATGAAAATCGTTTTGAATGCTTTCTGTTTTTGCGTTTTTCTGGTATATACATATGTGATATGTATGATTCTACGAAAACTGTTTTGAATGCTTTCTATTTCTGCATATTTTCTGTATGAATGCGATATACACAGTAGTGCGACACAAGGTTTTGGAAACCTTGTTTCCGTTTTGCGACGGCCATGAAGCTTCCTTATGACATGAAGTGTTCATGTCTTCACGCATTCTGGAAACCTTGTTTCTGGATAGGCGATGACGGCTGTGAGGAACCCCTGCGGCACATGAAGCGTTCATGTGTTTGCGGGCCTTAGGGTTCAAGTGTTGTTGCCCTAGCCGTCATAGAGGCAGGAGGGGTCCAACTCGAATTTTTGTTCAAGTAACCAGTGGTGGTGCATGAATGAAAAATTTTGAAAGTGCCCTAACCGTCGGGGCGCTGCCCCGAACCTTGTTTCGTGGTGTGTGATATTCAAAAGTGCAATATTCAAAACTGTTTTTATAATTCGCAAAATAATAATGTGTTATTACTTTGTGTTTATGTATTCTTAGAGATGCATGGTGCATGGTTATGGCCTTAGTCTTTATTTTATGCTTTTTGGTTATTTTAAATACGACCTGCGTGTCGTGCCTTTCTCTCTACATTCTGATTGTACATTCTCTTCTCATCTAACTCCCCTCGAATGTAAAAGAGGTTTCTATAATGTAATCTTCATGTGGAGACAAGGAGACGACATCAAGTGAGGACGTTGGTGGGAGACGCTTGGTGAAGCTGGCATTAATTAATGCTACTCTCTTAGAGGCCATAACCATGTCACATTTATTATATGCTTTATATGTATGAGATGCAAGGATTATGTTTATGGTATGTTAAACAAGTTTAATAAATGGTGAGATCTAATAATAAAATTCCCTCAAAGAAAATATTAAGTCATTATGTGATGCCTTCCAATGCGTGACACTCGTCAAGACTAATATCGATCAAGTGTAGGTCCGCCAAAGCAGGTGCCTTTATCTATATTAGTAAGATGCGATAGGATAATAGTAATATCCAATTGTCAACCATTGGGTTTGACTTAACTAGGCCATTTCAATAGGATTGAAGGCTTAGAGGCATGAAGTTGGGCTTTAGTCCATTAGATGGATTAGAATAAGTGTTATTCACCCAACTATCCAAGAGTTGCATGTGATGTAATTGGAAAGAGTTTCCTACCTAAATAACTGAATTTTGGGCGATCACCAAAGCTGACTCAAAACTAGGTGAAATATGGATCTTGGCCCACTAGGAAATCTTCCAATGGGATTTTCCAAGTCAATGCTGAGGGTCATTGATTTGAATAAAATAGTGGGAGACGTATTTAATTAAAAGACCTTGTTAAATATGTTTATAGCATAATACTTATATTTTGCATATTTCTCGTTGATAGATTACCATGGCAACAAACACATCAAGTAACTTATCATTGCGATCGGTCCTTGAGAAGGACAAGTTGTCTGGGACAAATTTCCTAGATCGTAGTACAGAACTTGAGGATTGTCCTCAAGCAAGAGAAAAAGCGTATGTTTTAGAACAACCTATTCTGAACCACCGCCGCTAATGCCCCTAGAATTTGAAAGAGATGCTTATAAGAAGCATCAAGATGATGCCTTGGACATTGGATGTCTAATGCTAGCCGCCATGAACTCGAGCTCCAAAAGCAACACGAGAACATAGAAGCATACGATATGATCGTACACCTCAAAAAGCTTTATCAAGAGCGAGGCTAGACATGAGAGATATGAGGTCTCCAAAGCACTCTTTCAAGTGTAAGTGGTAGAGGAAGCCCTGTTGGTGCTCATGTACTCAAGATGATTGGGTACATTGAAAACCTTGAGAGACTCGGTTTTCCTATGGGCCAAGAGTTGGCCACTGACTTAGTCCTGCAATCGTTCGGATAGTTTTAGTCAATTTGTCATGAACTACAACATGAATGAAATTGACAAACCACTACCGAGTTGCTAAGCATGTTGAGAATTGCATTGAGCAGAACATAAACAAAGGCAAAGGAAAGGCCATAATGATGGTCCATAAGAATAAGGGCAAGAAACAACAGAAAAAGCCCCAGGACAAGTGGAAGGGTAAGGGCAAGGAAAAGTCCAAGCCTAGCACTTCTAGCTTGAAACCAGTGGGTGGAGTGGCTAAGGAAGGTACATGCTTCCACTGCGGTCAGACCGGACATTGGAAGAGGAACTGTGCCAAGTACCTAGAGGAGCTCAAGAAGAAGAAGGAAGTGAGACTTCCACTTCAGGTATTTTTGTTATAGAAGTCAATTTATCTACTTCTGCATCATGGGTATTAGATACTGGATGTGGATCTCACATTTGTGTAAATGTGCAGGATCTAAAGAGCAGTAGACCATTGACTAAGGGCGAAGTCGACCTACGAGTGGGAAATGGAGCAAAGGTTGCTACACTAGCCGTAGGGACTTATTTATTAGCTTTGCCAACTGGGCTTGTAATTGAATTGGATAATTGTTATTTTGTGCCTGTTATTAGTAGGAATATCATTTCTGTTTCTTGTTTGGACAAGAAGGGTTTTACTTTTATAATTAAGAACAAAAGTTGTTCTCTTTATTTGAATGATATTTTCTATGGTAGTGCACATTTGAGTAATGGACTTTATGTCCTTGATCTCGAAACGCCCATTTATAACGTAAATACAAAGAGGTTCAAGTCAAATGATATGAACCCGACTTATCTCTGGCATTGTCGTTTGGGCCATATAAATGAGAAACGCATTTCCAAACTCCATAAAGATGGATTCTTGGACTCGTTTGATTACGAATCATATGAGACATGTGAATCTTGTTTATTGGGAAAGATGACTAAGGCCCCATTCACTTTGGACAAGGTGAAAGGGCTAGTGATCTTTTGGGCCTCATACATAGTGATGTATGTGGGCCACTAAACACACTAGCTAGAGGCGGTTTTCAGTACTTCATTACATTTACTGATGATTTCAGTAGATATGGATTTGTATATCTTATGAAGCACAAATCAGAATCCTTCGAAAAGTTCAAAGAGTTCAAGAATGAAGTACAAAACCAACTTGGCAAGAGTATTAAAATCCTTCGATCAGATCGAGGAGGTGAATACTTAAGCCAACAGTTTGATGATCATCTGAAAGAGTGTGGGATAATATCTCAACTCACTCCTCCTGGAACACCACAATGGAATGGTGTTTCTGAAAGGAGGAACCAGGACCTTGTTGGACATGGTCCGATCCATGATGAGTCATGCAGACCTTCCAGGCTCCTTCGGGGACATGCTCGTTAACAACAATTTTCACACTTGACCGTGTTCCATCTAAGACGGTTCAACAGACACCATATGAGATGTGGACCGGGAGAAGACCCAGTATGTCTTTTATGAAGATTTGGGGTTGCGAAGCTTATGTGAAACGTCAAGTTTCTGATAAGCTTGGCCCAAAATCAGATAAATGCTTCTTTGTGGGGTATCCTAAGGAAACCAAGGGATACTATTTCTATAATCCTACCGAGGGCAAAGTGTTTGTCGCACGGACCGTTGTATTCCTAGAAAAGGAGTTTATCTCCAAAGGAATCAGTGGGAGGAAAGTAGAACTTGAAGAAATTCAAAGTTCACAAAGTAGCAAACGAACCAATGGTGGAAATAGAGCAGCCTCCACAAATCGTTGTGGAACCACAATCTGCTCTAGTAGAACAAGACCCGCGTAGGTCTAACAGGATACGTCGTCAACCAGAGAGATATGGATTTCTCATGACTCAACAAGGTGACGTATTACTCATGGATCAAGATGAGCCCGTGACTTACCGGGAAGCCATTATTGGCCCGAGACCGAAAAATGGCTTGAGGCCATGAGATCCGAAATGGAATCCATGTATACCAACCAGGTATGGACCTTGGTTGACCCACCGAAGGGATAAAACCCATTGGGTGCAAGTGGGTTTTTAAGAAGAAAACCGACATGGATGGTAATGTGCATACCTTTAACGCGCGATTGGTGGCTAAAGGTTTCAAGCAAATTCATGGTGTAGACTATGATGAGGCTTTTTCCCCGGTTGCGATGCTTAAATCTACATTCGGATCTTGCTTGCTATTGCAAAGATACCATGATTATGAAATCGGCAAATGGATGTCAAAACGCTTTCCTTAATGGAAATCTTCTCGAGGATGTGTACATGACACAACCCGAGGGTTTTGCCACTCCACGGGATGCTACAAAGGTATGCAAGTTGCAACGATCTATTTATGGATTGAAGCAAGCTTCCAAAAGCTGGAATCTTCGTTTTGATGATACAATCAAATAGTTTGGTTTTATCAAAAATGAAGAAGAATCTTGTGTCTATAAGAAGGTTAGTGGGAGCACAGTTGTCTTTCTAGTATTGTATGTAGATGACATACTACTAATTGGAAATGACATCCCTACCCTACAGTCCGTAAAGACTTGGTTAGGGAAGTGCTTTTCTATGAAGGACTTAGGCGAAGCCACCTATGTATTAGGTATCAGGATCTATAGAGATAGGTCGCAAAGATTGCTTGGCCTAAGTCAGAGTACATACATAGACAAAGTGTTAAGACGTTTTAACATGCATGAATCCAAGAAAGGACTCTTGCCTATGTCGCATGGTATAAGCCTATCTAAGGCTCAATCCCCTTCCACCCAGGATGAGAGGGATCGCATGAGTAAGATTCCATATGCATCTGCAATTGGATCTATCATGTATGCCATGTTATGTACTCGACCAGATATCTCGTATGCTTTGAGCATGACGAGCAGGTACCAGTCTGATCTAGGTGAGAGTCACTGGAGTGCTGTCAAGAACATCCTTAAGTACTTGAGAAGAACTAAGGATTCGTTTTTGGTATATGGAGCCGAAGAGGAACTAGTAGTAAAGGGTTACACTGATGCTAGCTTCCAAACCGATAAGGACGACTCCAGATCGCAATCTAGTTTTGTTTATTGCCTGAATGGTGGAAATTTGTGAGTGGAAGAGTTCAAAGCAGGAGACAATCGTGATTCTACCACGTAGGTCGAGTATATTGTCGCCTCCAATGCAAAGAAAGAAGGCCGTTTGGATTAGAAAGTTCATTATTGAGCTTGGTGTAGTTCCTAGCATTGTGGACCCAAGTG
Organism: Ormosia emarginata; assembly: GCA_029884605.1. Classification (NCBI taxonomy): domain Eukaryota; kingdom Viridiplantae; phylum Streptophyta; class Magnoliopsida; order Fabales; family Fabaceae; genus Ormosia; species Ormosia emarginata. Next base: position 75,473,894 of record JAQQTP010000088.1, read on the forward strand.
GACCTCTATTGTGATAATAATGGAGCCATTGCATAAGCTAAGGAGCCCGGATCTCACCAGCGATCCAAACATATACTTAGGCGCTTCCATCTCATTCGAGAAATCATCGATAGAGGAGATGTGAAGATATGCGAGTACCAACAGATGATAACATTGCGATCCATCGACGAAGCCTCTTGCACAATGAAGCATGAGGGTCACACTAGGTCTTTAGGCATTAGAAATATGCTTGATTGGCTCTAGTGCAAGTGGGAGATTGTTGGTGTATGCCCTAGTGGCCAATACATTTTGTTTGTATTTACATACATTATATTATGTTATTTTATATGAGGCATTTCATTTATTGTGTTCTTTTTGGTAGACATAATAAAGTCCTTAGAATAGTAAGTTTGATACCATAGGACATCAAGTGGATGACTTGATCGTGAGATCCTATTGGATAAAATACTATTCTTAAATGTCCCTAGTCAAGTATTATTGTTAATTAGGACAACAATAATACATTGAGGCTAGTATGTGCGTAGACTGATGACCACATCTCACGGGTCATGGATATGAGATATCAAGTCTACACATGGATACATATTAGAGTAATGATGTATTGGACAGACCCGCCATGAGAATGCTACGTGGATCGTTACGTGAGTGTCATAAGCGATTCTCATAGTGATAATGGTGTATGTGGTCCTTTGACCTGAAATCACTACGATTCCTACATGAGGAGTTGTGTGTTTTAATGCCATCAAACGTCATCTGTAACAAGATGATCATAACATTGGGTATTAGACATGCCGCAATACATGTGGAGGAATGTGAGTGACCTAGATGAGATTTGTCCCTCCTACATAACAGGAGCAATATCTTCGGGCCCCCTGATTGAGTGAGACTACGAAATGCATGGCCATGCTCAAATAAGTCAATATGAGATATTGATCTTATTTGCTATTACTATGTCTACTCGGGAATCAGGAAACTGAAGATTGAACTAAACAAGGGTGACACATTCCATGCCTTGTGTTCAATCGGATATCTGGACAAAGGGACTAAACTACACGAAAACATTGGTCACGGATAGGTTATGTCAAATCACCGACATTCTCATTACTTGGGCAGCGGTGATGTGTTGCTAGATACCGCTCATTGTTTGTAATATTAAAATGAGATTTTAATATTACTACCAACGTCATGAGAACCTCGGGGTCGCACACTTAGAACAAGACTAAATTGAGTAATCGAATCCAAGTTGGACTCGGATTCAACTGTGGGCCTAACTCATGACAGATGGGTTTAGGGTTACACCACTTACCTTGCTACTGCTCACACTCACTTAAGGCAGCCTTTGTTATAAATAATACTGCTAAGGGGGCTGCTACTAGGTTACATCACAACCCTAGCCGCACCTACAGAAAGTGAGTGAGAGATAGTGAGGTCTTCTTCTCCTCTCTTCGCAGCTAGCACTACGAAAACAGAGGCGTGACTCCTTTTGCAAGTCTGTTCGTGTGGATACCGCAGAAACATCGTCGCTATTACGGTGTTGGTGATTCACCTCGCTTGTGTGTATCACGCTTCAAGAGGTAAAAAATTTAAAAACTCGGATTATGGATTTTTCGCATGGATCCTGTAAGGGAATTCTGTTATTCCGTTGCGAGACTTTTGATCCGCAAATTCCCAACAGTTCTTTATCCCATGTAACCTAAATACAAACCTTAAAGCTTGAATTGAATGGTTGGAATTCACTAGATTGTGAAAAGATTATGCATCTAAATAAATTTGAGAAAATGAATTCATGATATGATTGAATCAAATGAGATTGATGAGATAAATATCATGAGTATAAATGAGTTGATCATTATTCATGATAATGTGATATGAGAATGATGAATCAAATATCAATGCATTATGCTATGAATTGAGATTTATTGATGAGATATCAATGCATGATGCTAAGATATACGATTAATGAATTTGAATACCCATAATGAGAATGATTGGATTATGCATTATATTGCATTTTTTATTATTTAATGAACAAAATGATTTGATTTTCATGGGCATCCCTTTATAGAACTGGACCGAGTGAGGTTTTGGATATGCCTTATACAAGGGTAAATTTTTTATAATGGTAAGAGAGAATTTGAGAATCTCTCTACACCAGAGTAATTGAGGTTGAAGGAGACCTCCCTCTTTACCTATGCTTCCTTAGACATCAAGTATTAGAGGAAGACCTCTTTACTTGGGGTTATCCTAAACCCCCGGATTGCGGGGAGTGGATTAAACTTCCCTTATCTCTGATAGCAATAGTGTGAGGATGGACATTCCTTCCCTATCAAAAGTAGTTGAGGATGGACATTCCCTCTCTACTTACCACTTGACATGAGGACGGACATTCCATCATTGTTGTGGTTGATCGAGATTGGTCTAGTTACTCGGAGTAGTCATGTGTAGCGAGAGCTATAAATGGGTTGAAGTGTACTAACCCAAAAGTAGGCTACTACTAAGTGATTTAGTATTGTGAGGATGGACATTCCCTCCATACCATTTGATTTGAGATGACACATGTGTCCTGATGATTTGAGACATGAGATTTGATGAATTTGTAACATGTTTTGAAACATGATTTCCATCGAATAAGATTTTCTTGATATTTGAAGATATGATTTTTGACGTAATTGATTTGAGTCCAAATGACTCTAGATATAAGGAATTTCAAATAATAGATTTAATGATTATAAATGATTTTCATATTTCAATGAACCTCTGTTTTAGGAAGAGGAATGACCCTATTTGGTTTTAGCCACCTTCCTACTGATTATATAGAAATGATTTGAAATTATTAATCCCCGGAATAGCTAGAATTATTGTGATGACATGTTTTTAAACAAACTACTGAGAATTTTATGATTCTCACCCTCCTACACCTTTGATTTCCATGATAATTCAAGGAGGGACCTACAGTGACAAGCAAGATGAAGCAAGACGGAGCTTATGGATGAAGAGATATTTTGGTTAGTTTGATCAGATATTGTATAATAGATCGGTATAGGTATAATATGTTCAATGATGTATTCTTTGTAATTCATTTCTTATTATACGTGTAATATGCTTCTGCTAAAGGCTCATATTTTGCATATTAGTAACTATTTATTTGTAAAATTGTGGATTTTCATAAGTAATGTACCAAAATTCTAATTACTTATACATAAACTGAATACATCATTAGTGTTAGTCTTTGGGATGTTACACATTTCAATCTAATAACATTACTAGCATGGTAAGGAGGATGTTACAGATGGACCTTGTGGGAGGTTGGAAATCACTTGGATGTGAGTGTTTGACCATTTGTGTACTGCAAGTGCATGGGTCGTTCAAGTAATACAGATACAGAGTAAAAGTTCATTCCCACGAGGATGATTGGCTTCCAATACTAAGTATCAACTAATAGCTTATCTAGTTCTATTCAAGAACATAAAAATAAGGGAAATACGATAAAACTAATCTACAAACATAAAAGTGATAAATGAAAATAAACATAATGGTTTAGAGATTTAGGAAATCCTTCTTCACCTCATACTTCAACCAATGATATACAATCCTTATAAGCAACATTAATGAATAATTAAGTTAGCTTGAGAATCTCATTTAGTTAAAAGCCTATGTCTAGGTCAGTTAACCTTGGCTTCTTTCACCCAGCTCACTATGCTTCCATGAGAACCAGAGTGAAATCCACTAATGAATGATCTATTCTCAAACAAACGCTATAGATGACTAAGAGGTATATTTCTATCTCATTAGCGAATCAACTTATCCAAGCCAATTGACCTCTTCGAACATGCATCAACCATACATATGATCTAAAACCCAAAGTCTTATGTCTAGGTTCATCAAATTTCATCAAATCACTTAATAGCTGATCAAACTATCAAGAGCATTAAGATCTATATGATTGAACATAACCAAATATCAATATATACTCAAAGTAATACATAATCATTAATATTCATACAAAGATCCAAAGTAATCCCTAAATACAACTCAACTAATCATTGAACACGAAAATAGAACACAAAATCAGTGCTAAAAGTATAAGGAAAGAGAAGAAAACTAAGGAAGAATGAAGGAAACTCATAGATGTGATCTTCTATGCTTGAATCATCCACCATAAGGAAGATGGCCTTCAACCTTAGCTCCCTAGGCCTTTAATCTGCCTAGAAATAAAGTTCTAGTCGCAGCTTCTCTAAAACCTAAAAAGATCTCTTTGTAAAATCAATTAAAAATAGATCCACGCTGCGACATTAACATACCTATGTCGCGGCGTGTGTTGATTTAGGTTACAGATGCCGCGACAGTACATTCTTGTGCCGTGATGCTTAATTTTCATAGCTCTCTGTCTGGATGCAAGAGATTCACCACACCGCAGCATGGATATGCCTACGTCGCGGCATTGAGTGTTGAGTTGCACAATTGGCTTTCTCTTCCAGTTTTTACTCAAATGCTCCATATACTAACTTGTTTTGAGCCCTTCTTATAATAAAGAAATCACCAAGTCAATAACAGCTGTAAATCCACTCAATCACCAACATAATATGCACAGATTGCTCAATATTATAATGGAATGTATCAGAATTGAATATAACATTATAAGCACAAAACCTTCCAAATATGTATAATAACAAGGACTTAAGCAATCAATAAAGTACAAGTATAGGGCACAAATAACTGCATATTGTGGAGTTATCACACCCCCAAACTTAACCTTTTACTTGTCCTCGAACAAAACAAAGTATGACCAAGTAAACTTATTTAACAATTTATACCTCACATGCATTCAGCAACTTTCAATTTCAATTTTTGTTTAACCGTAACTTGTGCAGAAGGATTGCATCATTCCTCAATGAATACAAGAATCTCACAATCAACTCCACACATACACAATCCTAAACATGCTAACAACCCAGTTTCCTTTCATGCAAATCATATTTCCCACCAACATGTAAGATAAACTTCTCCTATTTAAATCATATAAATTCAGATAAGTTTATAAGCATATATGCATATGAATCATATAATCCAAAAAATTGATCCTAAACTCTTTCTCCACTAATGTAAATCACACATAACTGAAGATCAAAAGGGTCTTTAATAACTTGTAATGTCAGGCCATGGTAATGGGTGTACGAAAAGAAGGGAAATGATATACAACAAATATTGAGAAACATAAATATGTTATTTCAAGACTTGAGTCATCAAGTGATACTATCAGGGTACTCAACAATGAAGGATCACAACTTGCCAGAACCATGCAATGCTTTTCATTTTTAACTTTTCTTTTTTCTTTGTTTGCTTTGCTTTTCTCTTTTCTCATATTCTTTTTTTTTTCACAAAGCAATTTCTTTTTATTTTGATTGCATTTGGTTCCTTTAGGCTCATTTTTTTTTCTTAAACATACATACCTCTACTCACTGAACTCACTTTAAGAAATAACACATCATGTACTCAACAAACATTGATGGTAGAAAGAAAATGCAATGCTTTCACATGCATTAGAACGGTTAACAAGTTAACGAACACAATGGGTGAATGAAAAACATATAAGGCCAAACAATCAACAAGCTTCAAAATGGGACCTAGAGATATCATCATATCAGGGTAAGCTTGAAAAGGCTCAATCGGTCCAAACAATGCCCTAATCATTTCCTCAGTCATGCACAATCTAGGATTTCGCCTCAAGAGAGTTTAAAAACAATTTCTAGGATAATCGAAATCTCTACATGCACATCCATAAACTTTCTCTAAACATGCACTCTTATCATACTCAAAGTGGCACTTGCATCTAAGTGGAATATAAGTCATACATCAAAAGCAACTAGAGTGTTTCATATGCTTCTTGATCACATAAGGTTTCACTCAAAAGGGGCATTTCACAAACTTTATATCTTTGGACAACCAATTCTACACCAGCAATTGGCAATATGTCATGCATTCCAATAAATCCAACTTTTTCACTTCAAGCATGCATAACAGCAAGTGTAAAATGTTAAAAATTGAAAAATTTTGCATTACTACCCATCAGTAATAGCCAAAGTAAGAAAAACATAAAAACTTGGTGGCTACCATTACTGCATATAGTAAATATCATCGCATGCATACATAATACATCATAATAATCAAAACATGTAATGATACTCCCCCAAACCGAAGTGAGACAATATCCTCACTGTCCATGGTTTCTAGGGTACCTGAGCCTATCACAATATTGAAAATGTGAGAGCTGAGTATACTACAATATTTAAAAAACATTTAAAATAAACTAAGAATGTACAATATATACACTACAGGACAACACACCGCAGCACACAACATCCATGCCACGGTACATGTGGTCAGAATAAGTGCTTTCAGCAGCACCCAAATCAAGTCTCTTTCTTTTTTTTTAACAAGTTTAAAGGGCACGCCATGACATTGAACTTTCCACGTCGTGGCGCTGAGCTCTCTGGATTCTGGCTTAATGTGCAAAAAAATAACTATCGTGCCATGGCATGCAACAGACTTACGTCGCAGCGTGTGAGATCAGTCTGCAGAATTTGGTCCTAGAGGTCCTCAACACCTCTAAAACTTGTCCAAATAGCTAAAACATAAAATATACAACTAAAAACTATCAAAACTACAAAATCAACATATTGACCTATATATGGCTTAAAACTAAACATAAACATAAAAACTAACTAAACTTACAATAATCAAACATACTAACTACAAAATTACAAAAATCCTACATACAAACATATATATATATAACTTAAAACTCAGTAAGACCATAAAAATTAAGACAACTATAAAAATCAAGCATACTATCCTATATGTAACTCAAAACTTAACAAACATATACCAATTAACAAAAACATAAAACCCTAAGTTATCTCCTAAGAAGGGCCTGAGTTATAGTCCCTGCAGGACTTTCACAAGGCAAACAACCAAAAATGCACGTCAATATGCATCTCCTTGGAGTATAGTCGGTTTGATCCCAAAATGGATGGATCATATGGTAGGCCTTCTTTTCCCTGATTGAGGTTTTCCAGTGGGGGTTCTAGAGCTTCCTCAAAGGCCTCGAGTGACTATGCTCACCCGCCATTTATTGTACCTAAAATACAAAGAATGAAGACTTAAGTGAAAAAAGAATTATACAACCTGAATTATAACTAAATAAACTCATTGTTGATATTAGCAATACAAAAATAGACCGTCATTCCCGGTAATTGCCAAGGAATAAGTCTAAACTATACGGAAATAAACCGTCATCCCCGGGAATGGTGTCAAAAACTTGTTTGACCATTTGTGTATCGCAAGTGCATGAGTCATTCAAGTAATATAGATACAGAGTAAAAGTTCCATCCTACGAGGATGATTGGCTTCCAATACTAAGTATAAACCAATAGCTTATCTAGTTCTATTCAAGAACATAAAAATAGGAGAAATGCAATAAAGCTAATCTACAAACATAAAAGCGATAAATGAAAATAAACATAATGGTTTAGAGATTTAGGAAATCCTTCTTCACCTCATACTTCAACTAATGATATGCAATCCTTGTAAGCAACATTAAGGAATATTTAAGTTAGCTTGAGAATCTGATTTAGTTAAAAGCCTATGTCTTGGTCAGTTAACCCTGGCTTCTTTCACCCAGCTCACTATGTTTCTATGAGAACCAGAGTGAAATCCACAAATGAATGATCTATTCTCAAACAAACGTTATAGATGACTAAGAGGTATATTTCTATACCATTAGCGAATCAACTTATCAAAGGCAATTGAACTCATAGAACATGCATCATGTAACACCCTAATACAGATATCTGGATATATCATAGTTACACAACGATATATAAAGATAATGGTACTAGAAACGTCACTTCCTCATACTATATTCTAACATATATCCATAATCACAACTGAGTAACATATATTCTAACATATATCCATAATGTAACACCCTAATATAGATATCTAGATATATCATAGTTACACAATGATATATAAAGATAACGGTACTAGAAACGTCACTTCCTCATACTATATTCTAACATATATCCATAATCACAACCGAGTAATTATAGAAAGCCTTGAGAGATTGCGGAAAAACTTAAACTCATATACAAACTTAGCCACAAGAGGGCTTATTATAATACATATAACATAAAACTTACAGAACAAATATAAACTAATTACAAAAGTTCTGTCTACTTAAAGCAATAAAAACTACTCTAGTCTTCATGCTTTCTCTTCTCACCCATAGTAGGGTCTATACCTTTGTACCTGCATCTGTGTCTGCATCTGGATTTATATGGAATAACAACTGGGGTGAGAATTAACATTCTCAGTAAAAGCAATTACAATACCATCTAACTATAACATTGTACATAACAATTATATAACAGATGCTATAATTCTAACTTAGGAGTTTCCTCCTCTTTTTCATAATTGCACACTCTCTTATAGTGTGATATCAACCGATAGCCTACACACTGTTAATATATACAATGCCCATACAGCTATAAATACCAATAGTGATGGATAATGCCTATACAACTATCCGTGAATGCAATGAGAATGATATGTAATATGAATATGCCTAAGGAATCCTAAGAGTATGTGAATGAAATGCAAATGCAGGGTTTTGTTTTGAAATACATGTAAAAGTTTATTTTGAAAATAAGGAAGTTTGCTAGGAACTAGTCAGTATATCATCCAGTGGTAATTAGAGGAAAAACTCATCCTCACATTACACATATCCTGGCATGCTGAGAAATTCGAGCTTCATCCTTGCTCAAAGAGCGTCTTTAGATTTCCCACTTATCTCCTTTGGCCTTGGCACTATTGAGACATCAGGGTTATGTCCTTCTCAAAAGTCCTTCGGATACCCATCTATCTCCTTTTGCCTCCATGAATGAACATCAAAGGATATTCACCAAGATCGATACTACTTGACTAATTCGTAGACTTACATACGTACTTATATACTTAGTTCCTTTACGATCTAAGCATATTCTCCTAGGAACTTTGGCCTCTTATGTTTACCCTTTGTAACGAGGAGAATCTGTAACCTCATACTACATGTAACCTTAGCATTTGGTTAGAAATACTTGTCCCCTTAGGAACTTCTCTGATTTCTTACCATCTTAGCTAAATGACCTCGCGTCATATAACATTACATTCTCAGGTAAACATTACTAGACCATTTCTCATACTTGTACCTAACTCCACCTCATTACTTATATCTCTTAAGTGATTTCTAATGCAACACTATGTTGCTGAGGTGTTAGGTACTCACCTATGGCACACCACTAATCTTGGTTGCACTAAGGTTCTTACTCCTCACATACATACTAGATTAATTAACTAGTGTGTGAAAAACCTAATGTTATGCTTATCTCTTACATAACCACTATCTTAACTTTCCTATAGACTCAACTCATCCTAGTGAAAGAGTCTATCTTAGCTACTACCTCATCTACCCTTGCTTAAGGAAATAAATGAGTATTTCTCTAAAACTTTGCATAATTAACTTAACTTTAACTAAAGCGAGTAAGTCATGCATCTAGATAAGTATAACATACTTATTCTAGTTGTATCTAGTTTTCCCTTCCATCACACTTCTAGTAGTAGCTTCTACTACACTTGTGTGCTTAAGGTTCCAGATACCTCTTTAATTATTCCAAACTGATGGAATGCTTAAGAACTTAACTTCCATACTATCATTAGTATCTAAGGAAGTAAATTCCATTTATCTTGCACTTCTAACTTATCTTTGTTAATGCATGAGTTATTGCACATTTCTACAATACCTTATGATTATGACATCTTCTTAGTCACAATTCATCTTATTGTGTATTTAGCAATGCACAAAGTCCCACTTAACTAGAGACTTAGTACCTAAACATTCCCTTCTTGGAACTAATACACAATATTGTCTCCACTCAAGTGAATCTAACTCAAGTGTGATTCTTACTTACAACTCTTTGTTGCTTAAGGTTCTAAGTACATTGCTAAAGTAATTCACTACTCTTGGATTTCCTAAGGTTCATACCTTTCTTATTCTCTACTAGAGTGAATACTACTATTTATCCTAGTATACTTATCTCCATTGCATTATCTCTTCACATCTTGAGTGATATCTATTGCAACGTTAAGTTGCCTAAGGTGCAATGTCCTTACCTAAAGCAAACCTTTCCTTTAGGATGCTTAAAGGCCTATGCTTTCTCATGCTTGATAGGTAACTATTTTCCATTTGAAAATATCCCTATTCGTGCCTTAACACACTTTAGGAAACATATATGAATGATTCCATTTACTCTAGAACTTCAAAACATCTAAAAACAACATTTTGGAGCTTCAGGGTCTCACGTCGCAGCACGGCGTTGGCACGCCGCGGTGCCCTGCTCTCAGGTGCTAATACTCGGCTGATTTTTGGTCTCACGCCGCGGCATGTACCACTTACGCCGCGGCGTTCATAGCAGAAACCAGATTCTGCAGAATTATGCAGAACCGTGGTACTGTTCTATTGGTCAAATTCTCACTTCCAATCACTCTATGATCAGTTTTCCAGTGATTTCTAGCACCAATCTAGGCCCCTAAACTTGTTGTAACTCAATTACAACTTATGGATTCTCTTAGGCATAGATCTAGGTCCAACTCACATAATTCCAACCATTGTCAAAATCCTAAAACCATAGATCCTAATGGTTGATCTTGAGCCATAAACGACTTCCTTAGCTTTACTAAGCTTAAACTAACCTCACTCAACTCTTGGAAACCAAGAATCAAGATAGGAATTCGGATTTGGCTCTCCAAGTCCATTTCCCCCATCTCAAACCCTTACCCCTTTTAAGAGCAACAAAGCAATGAAGAGATGGATAAAAACCCCTTACCTCTTGAAGACTATTGATCCTGAAGCTTGATCCTTGATCTTCTTCCTCTTCTTCTTCCCTTCTTCTTCTCCCCTTTCTTCCTTTCTCCCTTTCTCTTTTCTTCTTTCTTTTTCTGTTTTTTTTGGTTCTGTGCCGAGAGAGAAGAGAGAAATAGGGGGTAGGACGTAGAGGAAATTAAGGAAAAAGATTAACTTAAGTTTCTGTGCTGAAACTTCTATCTGCTAAGGACACCCAAATTATGCTAATTCAAGTTTCCCAGCTTCCAACAACTTTAGAATAAATCATAAGATTTATCTACATTGTTGTTTCACCATTTTCATGATTTTCTATATCTACTGCTAGTCATTCGATATTAAAATGCACAACCAGTATGCCTAAAAATACCAAACTGACTCTGATTCTCTTAAAACTTTAACCACATCTTACTTGGCTTATTTGTGACCTAGAAATAAACTCTATATGTTTATTTCCCTCAACTTAGCAACTTATGCTATTATCTGAGTCATTTTAAGCTACTTTTCAACTTCTGTGTTGTAACTAAGTGCCTAAATGAACTCAGTTTGTCATAAAACTTGACTGACATGCTAAGCAAGTCAAATGCTACCTTTGGTAACCATTTACCAATGTAACATGTGTTTAAGGGTATTATATTTCTCCCCTCCTTTTTAAAATTTTGTCCCTAAAATTGCTCACCTCAAGTAAACAATTCTGGTTAAACAAAACTCCACATGGAACTTCTGCTTCCATGTAGTCCTTTTTCAATACCAGCTTCTCCCATTCTCCTTCTCTTGAGTAGACTTGCTCATCTTAAAGCTCTTGATCCCTCTACTTATGGATGGTAAGCTATACTAAAACATAACTTAGCTTTGAACTCCTTCTTATAAGGCTTTCAAAACCAGGTGTGAATCTAGTATCTCTATCAAACACTATATTCATTGAAACTCCGTGAATCCTGACTATTTCTTTCAAAAGTAGTTGAACTACTTTATAAAAAAAAATAGCTAACTTTACTTGGTGAAAGATGGGCAGATTACTTATCTCACCACCTTTACCTGCAGTTTAACATATTCTATTATGTTCTTTAACATACTAGGCCACCATACATCTTCCTTAACTCTTGGAAAACCTTAGTAACCTCTTGATAGATGGTATACTTTCGCTGGTGAGCTACCTCCGGAATCCTATTCTTGATTTTTGACCCTCTTGGAAAACAAAGTTGTCTCTAAACTTCATTATTCCCTCTTAGTCAAAACAAAATCCTTTAGGGTTCCTTAAAAGATCTGCTCACACTTGTCCCTTAGAGCTCCATTCTCCTTCTGAGCTTCAAAAAAATCTGAGTCTTTAGGCCTCTTACTATGTTCACCTTGCTCACTGAGAGACTATTTGCAATCATAGTCACCACTAGACTCAAATTCTTGAAAATTCTCAAGAAATTCACTCTCTCTTGGACTATCATTTGGGACACCTGTAGGAATTTCCTACCTAGTGCATTGACCACTTCTTTGGCCTTACCCGAATGATATCTCAACTTAAGGTTATGAGCCTTGAAAAACTCTATCCATCTATTCTGCTTCATGTCTAGCTTCCTCTGATCAACAAGCATTTTGAGCTATCATGATCGCTGAGCATCTTAAACTAAACTCCTTATGAGTTATGTCTCCAAAACTATAAGGTAATCACTACTGTGGCTAATTCCAAATCATACCTAGGGTAGTCCTTCTCTTGCAGACTTAACTGCCTTGATGTGTAGGCATCTACCTACCTCTATTGCATCCGAACATACCTTAGTCCCATCTTCAAAGTATATCTGACTACCTCAAAGCTCTCGCGGGAATTTGGAATTACCAATATTAATGTAGTAATCAACCTTCTCTGCTACTCTTGGAAAACAAACTCACCACCTAGAGTCCATTACTGAGTACTACCTACCTTAACTGGTCTAAACCAGGTAGCACTAACTTAGAAAATCCACTGATAGATTCTCTATTCTTGGATACAATGGCTACTCTACCCATTATACTTCTACTTAAACTCTACTAAAATTCTCTGCAATTTCTATCTTGAGAAATTACATAACTCGTAAACTGTACCACTTGTAATCCAAAACTGACTTTCGGCTTACTTGGCACTTAATCACTTCTTTTCCAAAAGTTTCCAAAACTACCCATGACATACTCTTCATGTCCTTTCGCAATCCTGGAAAACTCTCAAAAATCTACTTTTATTTACTTTGTTTCTATGACAACCATGTCTTAGATCATTTCCTAAGAAAATTCAAAGCTTCTCTTAACTGATATACTTGATTATCCTTCTCTTAGACGAAGACATTTATTCTTAATATTTCCTTTGTTCAACTTGCCTTTAACTTAAGGCACAGTCTCACACACCAACTAAACAAGAACAAAACATCATTTATCTCTCTAAAACAACTAAACCATACCAACAAGGTAAGCAAACTAGATTCACAAAGTAAATCAACATAATCTACAAAGTAAATCTATTCTCTTCTTATACACACCTTAAAAGATTTCTCTTTACATGTGTTCTCATCTTATACCAAGTTGGAAGATTTCGTCGCTTCCTTTTTCTAAGAATTATCTCCTTTACGATGTCCTGGTTACTCACTTATGCAGCACATGGATTACCCATCAAAAATGGTCTACATCCATGTATCTTACCACATCTAGCACGTCTTGGTGACTTGAAGCTTAATATACCTCTTTCCTTAGAGTTGCTCATCTAAAAGCACTCTACTTATATGTATCATCACTCCAAGCTTCCACTGCGCAACTCTGATACAAATTGAGATCAAGAGGCACCCTTACTGATCTCAACATCTGATCTTTTCCTCTTTAGGAACCTCTACTAACTCTTGTTCCAACAAGGTTCTGAGATTATCTATTTCTACAACTCTACATTCACTGACTAGAGCGAAGAAGTCCTTAACCTTCTTTTGCATTGCAACTCTTCTAATGTCTTCTCCAAGTTTTACTTCAAATTTTACTTACTTTCAGTCTTCATCTGGGTTGGACGTAAAATAAGAAAAGAACTTCTGACATTCTTTGAATTGCTTCGCATACAGGTCTTTAGTAATATCCCCTTGCTCCAACTTTAGGAATTCCTACTCCTTTGCTTTCTATAACTCAAGGGAATAATACTTATCTAGGAAAGTATCTCTAAACACCTCTCAGTTAGTTCGAGTACTAACCATCACTAGTAACCACTCTACTTCATCTCATCAGCTTTCGGCTTCTCCTACTAACCCTTACGAAGCAAGGTCACCTTCTGTTCATCAGCACACGACATGAACTCAAGGATCTCTTCCATCACGTGAAACCACCTTTCGGCTTTGACAAAACCAAACTCTCCCTTGACAACAAAGGAGTAACTTTCCTGAACTCTGAGAAATACTAATCTCTCAAAAGTTCCTTCTCATTCCCGCAACTAACTATGCGAGTACTGTTCTATTGTTTTTGATAGATTTCTACTAATGGCAGCATGCTCTCTCAAAATAGCAGCCATTTCTCTAAGAGCTTTGGTTATCTCCTCCTTTACCAGTCTCCTAGTCTCATAGGTTCACTTGGTGGTTGCCATAGTTTCCTGTACACGCAGCACAATACATATTGAGTCAGCTAGGCTCAATATCATGTACTTGTGTGACAGTAGCTATTAGCACACATACCTAAGGCTAGTCATGTAATTCCATCTGCATATCTCAAAAAAAGATAAAAGAATGCATAACTTTCTACTAAACTGCTACTTATATCTAAGCACAGTCAGTCCATACCCTGGCTCAACAGGATGAACTGCTCTGATACCATAATGTAACACCCTAATAAAGATATCTGGATATATCATAGTTACACAATGATATATAAAGATAACGGTACTAGAAACGTCACTTCCTCATACTATATTCTAACATATATCCATAATCACAACTGAGTAACATATATTCTAACATATATCCATAATGTAACACCCTAATATAGATATCTGGATATATCATAGTTACACAACGATATATAAAGATAACGGTACTAGAAACGTCACTTCCTCATACTATATTCTAACATATATCCATAATCACAACTGAGTAATTATAGAAAGCCTTGAGAAATTGAGGAAAAACTTAAACTCATATACAAACTTAGCCACAAGAGGGCTTATTGTAATACATATAACATAAAACTTACAGAACAAATATAAACTAATTACATAAGTTCTATCTACTTAAAGCAATAAAAACTACTCTAGTCTTCATGCTTTCTCTTCTCACCCTTAGCAGGGTCTGTACCTCTATACCTGCATCTGTGTCTGCATCTGGATTTATATGGAATAACAACTAGGGTGAGAATTAACATTCTCAGTAAAAGCAATTCCAATACCATCTAACAATAAAATTGTATATAACAATTATATAACAGATGATATAATTCTAGCTTAGGAGTTTCCTCCTCTTTTCTCATAATTGCACACTCTCTTATAGTGTGATATCAACTGATAGCCTACACACTGTTAATATATACAATGCCCATACAGTTGTAAATATCAACAGTGATGAACAATGCCTATACAACTGTTCGTGAATGCAATGAGAATGATATGTAATATGAATATGCCTAAGGAATCCTAAGAGTATGTGAATGAAATGAAAATGCAGGGTTTTGTTTTGAAATACATGTAAAAGTTTATTTTGAAAATAAGGAAGTTTGCTAGGAACTAGTCAGTATATCATCCTGTGGTAATTAGAGGGAAAACTCATCCTCATATTACACATATCCTGGCACGTTGAGAAATTCGGGCTTCATCTTTGCTCAAAGAGCGTCTTTGGATTTCCTACTTATCTCCTTTGGCCTTGGCACTATCGAGACATCAGGGTTAAGTCCTTCTCAAAAGTCCTTCGGACACCCATCTATCTCCTTTTGCCTCCATGAATGAACATCAAAGGATATTCACCAAGATCGATACTACTTGACTAATTCGTAGACTTACATACGTACTTATATACTTAGTTCCTTTACGATCTAAGCATATTCTCCTAGGAACTTTGGCTTCTTAAGTTTACCCTTTGTAATGAGGAGAATCTATAACCTCATACTATATGTAACCTTAGCATTTGGTTAGAAATACTTGTCCCCTTAGGAACTTCTCTGATTTCTTACCTTCTTAGCTAAATGATCTCGCGTCATATAACATTACATTCTCAGGTAAACATTACTAGACCATTTCTCATACTTGTACCTAACTCCACCTCATCACTTATATCTCTTAAGTGATTTCTAATGCAACACTATGTTGCTGAGGTGTTAGGTACACCACTAATCTTGGTTGCACTAAGGTTCTTACTCCTCATATACATACTAGATTAATTAACTAGTGTGTGAAAAGCTTAGTGTTATACTTATCTCTTACATAACCACAATCTTAACTTTCCGATAGACTTAACTCATCCTAGTGAAAGAGTCTAACTTAGCTACTGCCTCATCTACCCTTGCTTAAGGAAATAAATGAGTATTTCTCTAAAACTTTGCATAATTAACTTAACTTTAACTAAAGCGAGTAAGTCATGCATCTAGATAAGTATAACATACTTATTCTAGTTGTATCTAGTTTTCCCTTCCATCACACTTCTAGTAGTAGCTTATACTACACTTGTGTGCTTAAGGTTCCAGATACCTCTTTAATTATTCCAAACTGATGGAATGCTTAAAACTTAACTTCCATACTTTCATTAGTATCTAAGGAAGTAAATTCCCTTTATCTTGCACTTCTAACTTATTTTTGTTAATGCATGAGTTATTGCACATTTCTACAATACCTTATGATTATGACATCTTCTTAGTCACAATTCATCTTATTGTGTATTTAGCAATGCACAAAGTCCCACTTAACTAGAGACTTAGTACTAAACATTCCCTTCTTGGAACTAATACACAATATTGTCTCCACTCAAGTCAATCTAACTCAAGTGTGATTCTTACTTACAACTCTTTGTTGCTTAAGGTTCTAAGTACCATGCTAAGGTAATCCACTACTCTTGGATTTCCTAAGGTTCATATCTTTCTTATTCTCTACTAGAGTGAATACTACTATTTATCCAAGTATACTTATCTCCATTGCACTATCTCTTCACATCTTGAGTGATATCTATTGCAACGTTAAGTTGCCTAAGGTGCAATGTCCTTACCTAAAGCAAACCTTTCCTTTAGGATGCTTAAAGGCCTATGCTTTCTCATGCTTGATAGGTAACTATTTTCCATTTGAAAATATCCCTATTCGTGCCTTAACACACTTTAGGAAACATATATGAATGATTCCATTTACTCTAGAACTTCAAAACATCCAAAAACATTATTTTGGAGCTTCAGGGTCTCACGTCGCGGCACAACGTTGGCACGCCGCGGCGCCCTGCTCTCAGGTGCTAATACTCGGCTGATTTTTGGTCTCAAGCCGCGGCATGCACCACTTACGCCACGGCGTTCATAGGAGAAACCAGATTCTACAGAATTATGCAGAACGGTGGTACTGTTCTATTAGTCAGATTCTCACTTCCAATCACTCTATGATCGGTTTTCTAGTGATTTCTAGCACCAATCTAGGCCCCTAAACTTGTTGTAACTCAATTACAACTTATGGATTCTCTTAGGCATAGATCTAGGTCCAAATCACATAATTCCAACCATTGTCAAAATCCTAAAACCATAGATCCTAATGGTTGATCTTGAGCCATAAACGACTTTCTTAGCTTTACTAAGCTCAAACTAACCTTACTCAACTCTTGGAAACCAAGAATCAAGATAGGAACTCGGATTTGGCTCTCCAAATCCATTTCTCCCATCTCAAACCCTTACCCCTTTTAAGAGCAACAAAGCAATGAAGAGATGGATAAAACCCCTTACCTCTTGAAGACTCTTGATCCTGAAACTTGATCCTTGATCTTCTTCCTCTTCTTTTTCCCCCCTTCTTCCCCTCTTTCTTCCTTTCTTCCTTTCTCTTTTCTTCTTTCTTTTTCTGTTTTTTTTCGGTTCTCTGCCGAGAGAGAAGAGAGAAATATGGGGTGGGACGCAGAGGGAATTAAGAAAAAAGATTAACTTAAGTTTCTGTGCTAAAACTTATATCTGTTAAGGACACCCAAATTATGCTAATTCAAGTTTTCCAGCTTCCAACAACTTTAGAATAAATCATAAGATTTATCTGAATTGTTGTTTCACCATTTTCATGATTTTCTATATCTACTGCTAGTCATTCGGTATTAAAATGCACAACCAGTATGCCTAAAAATACCAAACTGACTTTGATTCTCTTGAAACTTTAACCACATCTTACTTGACTTATTTGTGACTTAGAAATAAACTCTCCATGTTTATTTTCCTCAACTTAACAACTTATGTTATTATCTGAGTCATTTTAAGCTACTTTTCAACTTCTATGTTGCAACTAAGTGCCTAAATGAACTCAGTTTATCACAAAACTTGACTGGCATGCTAAATAAGTCAAACGCTACCTTTGGTAACCATTTACCAATCTAACATGTGTTTAAGGGTATTACACATCAACCATACATATGATCTAAAACCCAAAGTTTTATGTCTGGGTTCATCAGATTTCATCAAATCACTTAATAGCTGATCAAACTATCAAGAGCATTAAGATCTATATGATTGAACATAACCAAAAATCAATATATACTCAAAGTAATACATAATCATTAATATTCATACAAGGATCTAAAGTAATTCCTAAATACAGCTTAGCTAATCATTGAACACGAAAATGGAACACAAAATCAGTGCTCAAAGGATAAGGAAAGAGAAGAAAACTAAAGGAGAAGGAAGGAAGCTCATAGATGTGATTTTCTATGCTTGAATCATCCACCATAAAGAAGATGACTTTCAACCTTGGCTCCCTAGGCCTCTAATCTGCCTAGAAATGAAGTTCCAGTCGCAACTTCTCTAAAACCTAAAAAGCTCTCTTTGTAAAATCTGTTAAAAACATATTTGTAGGCTCAGAAAACAGATCTATGTCGCAGCATTAACATGCCTACGCCGCGGTGTGTGTTGATTTAGGTGACAAATGCCACGACATTACATTCATGTGCCACGATATTCAATTTTCGTAACTCTGTCTAGATGTAGGGGATTCACCACGTCGTGGCATAGATATGCCTATGCTGCGGTGTAATACCCCAAATTTTATTTATTTTATGATAAATATTCATTTTCTAATATTTGTAATTTTTGGAAATTTTTCTGGATTTTTTTGAGAATGCGAAATATTTTAATATTATTCTTCGTTTTGCGTACAAACTGAGCGGGCCCTGGAAAATGAGATATTTTTCTCAAGAACCTTGATCTGTGGAAATATCGACGGGAGATCTTACTAAACTCGAGACTAGACATGATTTACGAGGTTTTACATTTTTCGAGAAATTTTAACAGATAAAATAATAAATCAATGTGTCAAATTTTATCTGCTAGATAATTAATACTGACTTCTGTCAACTGTAATAATTGTCCATTAGATAATAACATGTATTAAAAATCCTATCACATTATCCTATAATCTACTTTACGTCTAATCAAACTCACTTTAATTCAAATTTATTGTATTATAATCAAAGCTTCTTTGAGAAGCTTTGACCACCAAAGGACAAGAATGTCCTTGGCTTGTTAGGGAAGCCAAAAATCTCCCCATTCTCTCTCTCCATTACCGCGGCAATGCTTGGCCAAAGGAGGCAAATTTTTGTCTCCTCACATAATGCATAACACTCAAATTACCTCATTTTACCATAACATTTTCTCTCTCTAACTTCTTTTTCTTCATTTTCTCTCCACCTTCTCTCTTCTTCTCTTTCTTCCTTATGAAAATTGCAGCCCCATTAGAGACCATTTTCTATGATTTTTCTCTTCACTAAGATCATTTCCATACTCACCTCAACCTCCTCCACACTTTCTATTTTGAAATTTTCTTCAAAATCTATATCCACCTCCATTGTTTTCTAAGGCAAAGCTTTAAGCTTTAAGGTAAAGTTTTTATTTTTCTTCTTTCGTCTCTTCATTTTCGTGTTCCATGGTCTCTTTAATGACCATGGATCTCTTCTTTTTCAACCATTGATGTTGATTCCTTGTCTTGAAATTCCTAGGATTTTGGAAGCTCAAAACCGAAACCACCAAGAAGCAATAGGAGATCATTTTTGTGTTCTTCCTTTAGGTAAGAGGGAGATTACTTACTTCAACCATTATTGGTGGTAAGGGAACCTTTGTATGCTCACTTTGTTTGGTGATTTTGTATGTTTATGTATTCTTGAAATTGGATTAATGCTTGATTGATGATCATGAATGTATTGGATGTGTTGAAAATGCTTGATCATGTTAGAGTTGTTAAATGAAAAGTTTGGAGTTTCCTACCCTAATGTGAGGCCACAATTTTGATTAGAATTTAGGGATATAAATTGGTTTTTGTATACAAATAAAATGAAGCTTATGTGATTAAATGTTGAATAATAATATTAAAATTAATGAATGAAAAATATTAAGGGTTTAATGCCCCAAAGTGAGACCACGGTTTTGGCCTTGGATCCTAAGGGAATGGATTGATTTAGTGTGAAATAAAATCTAAGTAATTAGGTATCAAGTAACAAATGCATAAAAATGGAAAGAAATTAAAACCTTGATGACCTAGTAAGGCCACAGTTTTTAGAGAAAAATTAAGGGTTAAATGATGCCTTGAATGCATCTTTGGAGATTGAGAATTTAGAGACATGCATAATCTATAATCAAGTGGAAGAATTAAATTGAATAATAACTCTTGAGAGTGCCACGGTTGTGAAGGGTTATTCAACTTAAAATTTTCATAATTGACCAAAGCTTAAGACTTTGAAAATAAGGATCCATAATGTGGACTTGTGATAATTGATGAACCCTAAATATATATTGATGTGGGCAATTGATTCTATGTTATTGTGGACCCCTATGTGGGCTAAGTACTTGTTGATTGTGTACTATTGGTGTATGCCCTAGTGGCCAATACATTTTGTTTGTATTTACATACATTATATTATGCTATTTTTGATATATGAGATATTTCATTTATTGTGTTCTTTTTTGGTAGACATAATAAAGTCCTTAGAATAGTAAGTTTGATACCATAGGATATCAAGTGGATAACTTGATCGTGAGATCCTATTGGATAAAACACTATTCTTAAATGTCCCTAGTCAAGTATTATTGTTAATGTAATTGGCTAGCTATCATGAGTAATAGTTTTGATGATAACAAACGTGAAGACAAACATGAAGATGATGAGAAGACCAAGTCCAAGATCTTCAAGAATAAGCTTTAGGACTTAGGATCCTTGTAAAAGCCTCATTGGATATCTCATTAATTGGCATTGCAAAGAAATGTTTTCAAAATTATTTTTTTCCAAAATTAAACAACCATTTTCTGGTCATTTGAAAGCATTTAAAACTGGTTTTATAACAGAGGTATTCGAATACCCTGTTAGGTATTCGAATAGAGTGTTTTTCAAGTTTGAACGTTTTGCTTTTTCAGTGGTATTCGAATACCCATCTATGGTATTCGAATAACTTGTTTCAAAACCGATATTTCTCACGTGTCAAAACAGAGGCATTCGAATACCCCATATGGTATTCGAATACCCTAAATTCAGAATGAACCTTTTTAAATGAGGCATTCGAATACCCTTAACTGGTATTCGAATAACTCAGCCTTAATCAGTTTTTTAAGAGAGTTTTGGCAAGAGGCATTCGAATACCTCATAAGGTATTCGAATACCGTTCTGCAAAATTGATTTTCACGAAACATTCAAAAATGGCAGCAACGGCCATATTTGCTTTTAATGGTTTCTTAATTGGCATCCAACGGCTAGTTGCTTTCTTTGCTCTATAAATACAGACCTTAGGTCTCTTCTGAAAACCCCCAACCACTTGAATTATTTTTTGCTTGGCTGAAAACGAATTTTACATTATTTTCTCTCTTTTCTGTGCTCTCTTTGCCAAAACCTTGAGATACCCTTTAGAGAGCTTATTAGCACTTCAACTTGTAATATCTGCTCTAAGTGAGAGTTTATTTTTTCATCTATTCTCTGCTTCTGTAAAAGGGTGAGGTATCCCTTAGTGATTTTGTGAGGGTGAGGTATCCCTCTAGTAAAAGGGTGAGGTATCCCTTGTTGTAAAGAAGGTGAGGTATCCTTCAAAGGGGGTGAGGTATCCCTCTAGTAAATAGGGTGAGGTATCCTGTTATGTAAAGGTTGCAAGCACACTGTTTTAAGCTTGTGTTGAATAGTGAAAAATCTCGAACTGTGTTTCGGGGACTGGACGTAGGCCACAAGTGGTTGGTGGTCGAACCAGGATAAATATCGTGTCTGCTTTTCTACCCTTTCTCTTTATCTTTATGCACTTTATTTATTCTTGCAATTTAATTATTATCTGTTCTTCTTATGTTCATCTCATTCACGACTTTTAATAATTAAATTCAGTATAATTTATTTGTTTAAGGCTTTTACGAAAAATCTTTAATTACTCAATTCACCCCCCCTCTTGAGTACTGAAGCCACTTGGGTAACAAGTGGTATCAGAGCTAGACTCTTGTATAAAGAGCTTAGCCGCTTCAAGAGTACATGGCTTCATCAAATGTTTTATCAGAAGCAACTTCCATAAATCGACCACCCTTTTTCAATGGGGATGGTTATGCATATTGGAAGGAAAGAATGAAAATTTTTATCGAGGCTATTGATCTAGATGTGTGGGATGCTGTCGAAAATGGTGCATTTATACCTACACGCGTTGTCAATGGTGTAAAAACCGAGACACCTAGAAGTGATTGGTCTAAAGATGATAAAAGAAAAGTTCAAAATAACTTAGTAGCCAAAAACATCATTACCTCAGCTTTGAGACATGATGAATTTTTTAGAATTTCAAATTGCAAAACTGCTAAAGAAATGTGGGACACTTTACAAGTTACCCATGAGGGTACTAGTGAGGTAAAGAGGTCGAGAATCAATTCTCTAACTCGCGAATATGAATTATTTACAATGAACCAAGGAGAAAGCATTCAAGAAATGCAAAAGAGGTTCACCCACATTGTTAATCATCTTGCATCATTAGGAAAGAATTTTACTAACGAAGATTTGATTAACAAAGTGTTGAGATGTCTTAGCAGGATTTGGCAACCAAAAGTAACAGCAATTTCAGAATCAAGGGACTTGTCAACAATGTCTCTGGCTACCCTCTTTGGAAAGCTTCACGAGCATGAATTAGAACTCAACAGGCTTGACCAAGGTGAAGAAAACGATAAAAAGAAAAAGGGGATAGCGCTTAAAGCCACCACCTCCACTATCAATAATGAAGAAGAAGACGATGGAGATGACGTGGACAACATTGAGCTAAATGAACAAAATCTCAATCTTCTGGTAAGAAATTTTGGTAAGTTCCTAAAGAAAAAGAGAACTCAAAGAAGATCGTCATTTCCAAAGAAAGTTGAAAAGAAACCCTCCAAAGAAAGAAGAGTCTACATAGCATGGGATGACAACGATATGGACTCCACTGATAGCTCAGATAGTGAAGAAGCCCATCTATGTTTTATGGCGAAAGGAGAAGAAGAAGAAGAAGAAAGCGACAACGAGGTAAATTCTGACGTATCTCCTTCTTATGATGAGTTACAAGATGCCTTTGAAGAATTGCATGACGAAACAATTAGGCTTACAAAATTAATTTCTTCATCTAAGAAAACTATCTCTTCTTTAGAAAATCAAATTCTAATTTTGAATAAAGAAATTGAGGAATTAAAAATTGAAAATGAGACATTAGGATTAATTGATGCATGCTCATCTCATTCCTCACATGCTTCTACTTGTTTACCTTGTTCTTCATGTCATTTGCTTGAAAATGAAATTAAAGATTTAAAGAACACCCTTGCCAAATTCACATGTGGAAGAGATAATTTAAATATTTTATTAGGAAAACAAAGGGTTGTTTTTCAAAAGGCTGGAATAGGATATAACCCGAATAATCAACACAAATCCTATAAAAATTATTTTGTTAATTCTAGCATCTCATGTAGCCCATTTGTTAAATGTTTCTATTGTGGGGAGAAGGGTCACAATGCTTCAACATGCAATGCAAGAAAGAATATTAACACAAAAATTGGGATAAAAATGGTTTGGGTTCCAAAGGGTACATTGCCCAAAAGTGACACTCAAGGACCCAAGAAAATTTGGGTACCAAAAACAAAAAATTAAATTGTGTTGCAGGTGTGCTTGAAAGCCTAGAACTGACTTCGGCATTTTTGAAAGTGGCTACTGCGAGCACAAGACCGGAAATAACTTCAAGCTCTCTTCCTTCTTTTCATGAAGCTTGAAGTTGCAACTATGAAATAAGCTCTTAATCATTGGAACAGATAAGAAAATAATGGCAAATAATAAGGCAAGCTCTCTTACGGTATTTCCTTTGTATTTCCATCAAAAGGTAAGTTTTCATATCTCAAATATACCTTCTGGACGTAAAATATATGCTTTTATGTTTGAGTTATTCGAATACCTCCTTGTGGTATTCGAATACCATTGCATCTGTACGTGAAAATCCATGTTTTTCTGATAGGTCTATTCGAATACCCTCCCATGGTATTCGAATACCATACATCAGTACATCAATTTTATGTCTTTATAAAGCTAGAGTATTCGAATAACTATATAGCTATTCGAATAACCAGATAACTATCACATCAGTATTTCTCACATGCCTCTGGAGTATTCGAATACCTTCCAAGGCATTCGAATACGTGCTCCTTCTGGAGTTTATAAAATGTGATGGGTATTCGAATACAGCAAGAGGTATTCGAATACCACATGGTGAAAGCAAGTTTTTCATCGTCCCTCTATTTCGTTTTTGCTTCTATTCTTTTTCTTGCATATGCAATGCAAATAACATGCTTTTAATCTTATTTCATCAAGTCTTCATTTATGCCTTATATGAAAATCACATGATGTTCTTAAATGCATATTTCTTGGCTTGTTCTTGCCCTTTTATTTTTTTTCTAAAATATGCTCAATGTAATTGGCTATTGTTTTGATATACGAACAAGTGCAATAAGTGGTATATGAAATATTTAATATCTATGTTTTTATTGACATGTGTCAGATTTATAAGAATTTGTTAACAAGTGGTAAATGCTTAGAACATCTTGACAAGTGATATCAAACAAGTGGTAAATGCTTTACATTTTGACAACAAGTGATATCAAAGTGGTATAAACATAATAACAAGTAATAACAAATGATAACAAATGATATCAAACAAGTGATTTCTTGGCCAAATTAATCAATAAATATATTTTTTTGCCCTTGAGAATCATTTGCTGCTTTTGCCTCATTGTTTTAAATGCTTATTGGCTTATGAGTTTGACTAACCCCTATGGATCCAACATTAATGGATACCAATGAAAGCACTCTGAATTTTGTTGTAGGGAGAACACTACCTCAAGCATAAACTTAAATGGAAAAAATTCATTCAACTTGAGGACATGCATATATTGTTTAATATGATAAAATGGGAAAGAAAAATACTTGCCCCATCTTTTTGATCATGACAAAAGGGGGAGAATGGTATCCAATGTACAAAAGGGGAGAACAAGTTTAAATGTCTTTGTTTGAGAAAAGTCAAGAAAAGAAAAAGTCAAAACAAAAATAGAAATTGAATTCCAAAAGTAAGGGGAGTCTTGCATATCTCTCGATGAAAATCACCTCTTATGAAAAAGAGGGGGAATAAGTATCTCTAAACTAACTTTGTGAATTCCAATTTATATGAACTAATGCTTTTCTCAAATGTTAGTTTGTCATCATCAAAAAGGGGGAGAATGTAATTGGCTAGCTATCATGAGTAATAGTTTTGATGATAACAAACGTGAAGACAAACATGAAGATGATGAGAAGACCAAGTCCAAGATCTTCAAGAATAAGCTTTAGGACTTAGGATCCTTGTAAAAGCCTCATTGGATATCTCATTAATTGGCATTGCAAAGAAATGTTTTCAAAATTATTTTTTCCAAAATTAAACAACCATTTTCTGGTCATTTGAAAGCATTTAAAACTGGTTTTATAACAGAGGTATTCGAATACCCTGTTAGGTATTCGAATAGAGTGTTTTTCAAGTTTGAATGTTTTCTGTTTTTCAAAGTGGTATTCGAATACCCATCTATGGTATTCAAATAACTTGTTTCGAAACTGATATTTCCTGCTGTGCCAAAACAGAGGCATTCGAATACCCCATATGGTATTCGAATACCCTAGATTCAGAATGAACCTTTTTAAATGAGGCATTCGAATACCCTTAACTGGTATTCGAATAACTCAGCCTTAATCAGTTTTTTAAGAGAGTTTTGGCAAGAGGCATTCGAATACCACATAAGGTATTCGAATACCGTTCTGCAAAATTGATTTTCACGAAACGTTCAAAAATGGCAGCAACGGCCATATTTGCTTTTAATGGTTTCTTAATTGGCACCCAATGGCTAGTTGCTTTCTTTGCTCTATAAATACAGACCTTGGGTCTCTTCTGAAAACCCCCAACCACTTGAATTATTTTTTGCTTGGCTGAAAACGAATTTTACATTATTTTCTCTCTTTTTTGTGCTCTCTTTGCCAAAACCTTGAGATACCCTTTAGAGAGCTTATTAGCACTTCAACTTGTAATATCTCGCTCTAAGTGAGAGTTTATTTTTTCATCTATTCTCTCGCTTCGTAAAAGGGTGAGGTATCCCTTAGTGATTTTGTGAGGGTGAGGTATCCTCTAGTAAAAGGGTGAGGTATCCCTTGTTGTAAAGAAGGTGAGGTATCCTTCAAAGGGGTGAGGTATCCCTCTAGTAAATAGGGTGAGGTATCCCTGTTATGTAAAGGTTGCAAGCACTGTTTTAAGCTTGTGTTGAATAGTGAAAAATCTCGAACTGTGTTTCGGGGGACGGACGTAGGCCACAAGTGGTTGGTGGTCGAACCAGGATAAATATCGTGCCTGCTTTTCTACCCTTTCTCTTTATCTTTATGCACTTTATTTATTCTTGCAATTTAATTATTATCTGTTCTTCTTATGTTCATCTCATTCACGACTTTTAATAATTAAATTCAGTATAATTTATTTGTTTAAGGCTTTTGCGAAAAATCTTTAATTACTCAATTCACCCCCTCTCTTGAGTACTGAAGCCACTTGGGTAACAGTTAATTCGGACAACAATAATGCATTAAGACTAGTATGTGCGTAGACTGATGACCACATCTCACGGGTCATGGATATGAGATATCAAGTCTACACATGGATACATATTAGAGTAATGATGTATTGGAGAGATCCGCCATGAGAACGCTATGTGGATCATTACGTGAGTGTCATAAGCGATTCTCATAGTGATAATAGTGTATGTGGTCCTTTGACCTGAAATCACTACGATTCCTACATGAGGAGTTGTGTGTTTTAATGTCATCAAACGTCATCTGTAACAAGATGATTATAAAGTTAGTTATTAGACATACTGCGATACATGTGGAGGGATATGAGTGACCAAGATGGGATTTGTCCCTCCTACATAACAGGAGTGATATCTTCGGACCCCCTGATTGAGTGAGACTACGAAATGTATGGCCATACTCAAATGAGTCAATATGACATATTGATCTCATTTGTTATTACTATGTCTACTCAGGAATCAGGAAACTGTAGATTGAACTAAACAAGGGTGACACGTTCCATGCCTTGTGTTCAATCTGGATATCTGAACAAAGGGACTAAACTACACGGAAACATTAGTCACGGATAGGTTATGTCAAATCACTGACATTCTCATTACTTGGGTAGCAGTGATGTGTTGCTAGATACTGCTCACTGTTTGTAATATTAAAATGAGATTTTAATGTTACTACCAACGTCATGAGAACCTATAGGGTCGCATACTTAGAACAGACTAAATTAGAGCAATAAGGATCCAAGTTGGACTCGGATTCAATTGTGGGCTTAACTCTTGACAGATGGGTTTAGGGTTGCACAGCTTACCTTGCTACTGCTCACACTCACTTAAGGCAGCCACTATTATGAATAGTACTACTAAAGGGGCTGTTACACACGTTACATCACAACCCTAGCCGCACCTAAGAAAGTGAGTGAGAGACAGTGAAAGGTTCTTCTCTTCTATTCGTAGCTAGCATCGCGAAACAGAGGCGTGACTCCCTTTTGTAAGTCTATTCGTGTGGATACTGCAGAAACATCGTCACTATTACGGTGTTGGTGATTCACCTCGCTTGTGTCTATCACGCTTCAAGAGGTAAAAATTTAAAAACTCGGATTATGGATTTTTCGCATGGATCCTGTGAGGGAATTCTTTTATTCCGCTGCAAGATATTTTGATCCGCAATTCCCAACATGTACTTGAGGAAATTATGACATATTGATGTTGAGAAATGAATATATATGCCATTGTGGTATGCTTATGATGAATGCATCATTGATAAACACGTATGATGTACATTGTGTCATCATGCATATGTGTTATCCGTTGGACATTATTGAAAAGGCGGTGTATGCCTAGGAGTTTGAATAACACCTATGTGCGGGTGCGAGTAGACTAAGCGTAGGGTCATAGTGGTTGGCCCTGGGGGCATCGAGGTGCAGGTGTCTCACAATGGACAGTGGTAGCTCCATTAGGGCCATGGGATAGACCGATGCAAACACACCGACGATCTGGACTGAGACACTGTCCTATATTGCGATCAACTGTTGAGGTGTCATGTATAAGCCGTATTGTGCAACTATTTTTATGAGATGAGCACACTATTTTTAAAGGCCAACGAGATACTGGCATTACTCCTTGATCATTCACTCCGAAAATGTTTATGTCTAGCTCCATGGAGTAGGAATTTTGGTACCATTTGCATTGTGAATTGTCAGTCTCATAATTCATTGAGCATGAGCATTTATAATTATGGAAAGTATCTGTTATTGTTACTGCAATAATTATTTGATTGCTAGGTCTGTTGAATGTTAAAGTTGTTGATGTTGTCTGCCTGTTATTGATGATATTTACTGTTATTTATTGTTGCTATGCTCTTACTATTAATTTTAACTATTTCTGTAATTGGATGTATGAACTGTGTTATATGTGGGCGTCCAGCGCCGTTTCGTTTTCTCGCTATCATTTTGGTACTGAAAGTTGGGTGTATCACCTCTTTCTGTATTTTCTGTATTTTGTTGGACTGTGTTTTTGAGAAGACGCTCATGAGGAAGAGAAGGAAACAACTGAGTTTTCGAGTTTCTGGCCATACTACGACTAGAGTTGCTGAGGATGTCATTGTGCCCACACCGCTTTTTAGGGTACGTGAAGTTGACCGTTCATGGAGGACCTGATTGTTGGCACTTACATGTGTAGACGGATCGATGCGTCTACTACTGGGAGCTGACAGTGTCTTTCGCCTGGGGTCGCTATGACCCTCATGTTTTTGATTTTTCTGCTTTTGTTATTTTAGAATTTTACCTACCCGTGAGGAATATGTGGACTGATATGTTCTACACCCCACAAAAGGACTCTTTCCTCTCCACTGCTCGGGCTTCTGCCCGAAATTCGGTCGCTTCGATGGTGATTTCGTCAAATAAAGAGGACCCTGAGAAGGACTCGGCTACGGTCGGTTCTCGTCAGTCTTAGGGGCTGATACTATAGGTGGCTACTGATGGCTAACTGTTTATCTTTTTGGGGAAGCTTGATGTTTTGCTAGTTTATGGGTGTAAATTTGTAACTATCTTTGGTGGGTAAAAAGCTTTTACTTTTTGTATATTTTGTGATGTAACTAAACAGGCTGATGCATATATATATATATATATATATATATATATATATATATATATATATATATATATATATATATATATATATTGTGAATGTATGATTTAAAATTTTGTTTTGATTTATAATTATTATTATCTTCTTTCTATTATGTCAAAAAAATGCGTACAGATATTTCAATACTCGATTATTTTATCATCCAAGAATACAAACTATTTAATCTTATGTTAATAATGAACAGGGTCTTAATTAATCATACAAACTATTATTTTTGGCATTTTATTTCATTTATTTTGTATTATGGTGTGACGTTCCTTCTTTGCAGTATTAAGAAAAAGGGGCGTTACACGCGGCGTTGAGTGTTGAGTTGCACACTTGGTGTTCTCTTCCAATTTTTACTCAAATGCTCCATATACCAACTTGTTTGGAGCCCTTCCTATAATAGAGAAATCAACAAGTCAATAACAGTTGTAAATTCACTCAATCACTAGCATAATATGCACAGTTTGCTCAATATCATAATGGAAGGTATCAGAATTGAATATAACAAATATAAGTACAAAACCTTCCAAATATGCATAGTAACAAGGACTTAAGCAATTAGTAAAGTACAGGTATGGGGCATAAATAACTGCACATTGTGGAGTTATCAGTGAGGTTTGAGTGATTGGAGGAAAGGTAAGTTCCTATAGAGCAGTACCTGAATTCTAAATTTTTTTGCAGAATCCATGTTCTGCTGCTTGCACCGCGGTTCAAAGTGTTTCATGTCGTGATATGCGAGTGGTGCTACTTCTAGTATTGGAACCCGAGAGCAGAGCGCCGGGGTGTGGCCGTGTGATACCGTGGCGTGTGAGGGGGCAGAGGGCCGGGCACCGTTGCGTGGCCGTGGTGTGCCACGACATGAGCTCTAGTTTTGGGTAGATATTGTTGTGTGATGCAACAGAGCCTTTTAATGGTGTAGTTTCTTCTTTTATGCTTCTTAATGAGTGTGGAGACTTTAATAAGAATATTCAATGAAGAGTGAAGGTATTGAATCAAGTTGATTTGTATTGCTAATTATGTGAGGTATTTAGACATAATTATATTTTTTTTGTGTTCGAGAAATGAATCTTGAAATGCATATAAATCAATTATGGAACTAATTATGTGAAGTAATTAGTAATTGTTTTGCATGATATGTTTGTGGAACATAGTAGAGGCGAGTGATATCCTCTTTATGTTTGTTGAGTAGTGAGGGTGAGTAATATTCTTACTACTTTTGTGATGCTGATATGTGATGGGAATGACACATAGTGTGAGTATTCCTAAATCAGTAGTTGGAAAACCTCATGGAGGAGGATAGTCATATTTAAGGGCATTGGTTCATGAACTCGTGTAGAAGAGTATCCAATGTGGCGTTGAATGTATGTTAAATATCAATTTGCATGTTTTTACATACACTTGCTATTTCTATGTATTTATGAATGGTATATGAGATGGTAATAGTACACTCATTGTTGTGAGATAGAATAGTCCATTCATTGCCATGTAGTGTTAAATGGTTAGAGCTATACTATGTAGTGTTAAATGGCTGGAGCCATACTACTTAGAAAATACAAGGAACGAAGTTCCTGGGAATAGTCGAGTTTTATGACATTGCACCGACATTATTTTTACCTCATTGCATAATCATTTTCTTAGGACATGTTAGGCATGAACATGCAACATAACAAGCATTGCATTTTCATGGCAATTGTATGGGCAGTTACCTTAATCAATGATATGTACGATTGTGTGGGCAATTGTATAATATTATTGATAGTTGTTATGGTGAGATAATGGTTGTAGCCACTGGAGTGATTTTGGTTGTTGCCACAGATGAGATAGTGGTCATAGCCACCGGTGAGATAGTGGTAGTAGCCACAGTTGTGTTTGTATCTCTGAGATGGAGATGTTGTTGTCGTGTCTCTGTGATAGAGATGATGTTTTCGAGAGTGTGGTGATCACTTGAAAACTATTTGTAATAAATGAGTTTTTGTATAAACTCATAAAATGATATTCTATTTCGAGAAGAGAAAGGACATGATTTTTGGCTTTTGCCACCTTTCTAGCTTGATATATGTGAGGCATGACTTTAGAAATGTGTTTTTCCCCAAAATTACTGGAATGATTGTGATGGCATGTTTTATGGATTTATCTATTGAGAATATGTGATTCTCACTCCTTATGTGTGTTTCCATTATGATTCCAAGGAGGAAGACTTATGGAAAGTGAAGTGCAAGCAGGATCTTGGAGTGCTTAGCTTGGTGTAGCTAAGTAGTTTCATTTGAAATAATGTATGTTTTGTATTTATGAGAAATACAATTGTGGTGTAATATTTATATATTCATTCGAGACTCATATTTTCTATATATGCATTGTTTCATTATATTAGGAAATACTAGTAATAGAAAGTAGCAGGCCTGAATCTAATGATCGTGGTGTTGTGCTATGGTTATTAAATTCAGGATGTTACACATTAGGAATATATTATTAGGTTACTACGTATGTAGTGACATTGTAATGTTATTTATCATTAATAAATATTATATTTATTAAGATGTCAATATTAGGATGTTACACTCCTCTTGTTTTCTTAGAGTATATGCCCTTCCTATAGTTTACGGCTTAGGGTCGAGCATAACTCCATGTCTCTATGGACACCTTTTGGTGTAGTGCCCTAGTTAACCACACTCATAACATACCAAACAAGGTCTATCATCATGTCACCTTCCACAATCAGGGCATTTAGGATCCATGATTTCTGTTTGAACTTGCTCGTGTTCATCACGTGAATCGCTAGGTGTAGAATCACTTTCCTCATTCCCGTCGTCTACCCTCTTTCTCTAGACTCTACAATCTTACATTTCTTACTAAGGTGGAAAAATCCCTAATTTCCAAAGGCCTAACAAATCTCTTGATCTCATCTCTTAACCCAAACTCAAACTTAAGGCACTTCTAATTTTCGTCTGGATTCAACCGAAAGTAAGAAGAAAACTTAGAGACTTCCT
The DNA here is from genome assembly GCA_029884605.1 of Ormosia emarginata. Taxonomy (NCBI): domain Eukaryota; kingdom Viridiplantae; phylum Streptophyta; class Magnoliopsida; order Fabales; family Fabaceae; genus Ormosia; species Ormosia emarginata. Next base: position 75,506,681 of record JAQQTP010000088.1, read on the forward strand.
CAAACTTTGTTTCATATTGAGCGATGGACATATTGCCCTGTTTTAACTTGAGAAACTCCAACTCCTTGTCTTCTTACACGTTCCTTGGGAAGTATTTATCTAGAAATGTCGCTCTAAATACTTCTCATGTCATGTGAGTGCCTACAGCTTCTAATAACCTCCCCAAACTCCACTAATTCTTCGCTTCCCCTTTTAATATAAAGGAAGCAAAGGACACCTTTTGTTCGTCTGAGCAACCCATCACCTCAAATATCTTTTCCATCTCACTAAGCCACTCTTCAACTTTTGTTAGATCAGGCTCTCCCCAAAATGATGAGGGGTTTAACTTTCTAAATTCTGATAAATCATGAAATTACTAATTCCTTACAACCGTTACATCTTTAGCTGGAAGATTAGGTCCCATTCTTTCCATCATTATGTTAGTAGCCGTAGTCAGCTCTCTTATCATCCTATTAGTAACTTCTATATGTTCTCTAGTGGCAGCGCTCTATGTAACATCCCTAAATTTCCTATCTCTTAAGCAGTAATTTTGACAGTTAACAGAATTTTACTGTTTAGTAATTTCTGGATACTGTAAAATTATTTTGATTTTTTTTCTATCAACATATTTGATCGTTTTGAGTGATTTACTCCGTGTCAGGAAAATAAAAATTTTCGGGCCAGGGAAAACTTTACGTAATTTAATTTTTACCGTTAGGTTTTAATTATTTTACGTAATTTGATTTGATATTTGTGCATTTTATAATTTTTGTGGATGATTATGAAATTTTTTTTACTGATTATGGGCCCAGGAGGTGTATGTGGGCCCAGGTGGCCATACGTGGGCCCAGGTGGGTCCCGCAAAGTGAAAATTTTTCTACGCATAGAAAAATTTGTACTGTTTAGACGGAGACAGGGGATCTTACTAAACCTGAATTCCGAAACAGTTTTAAAAATTTTATTGTACTATGTTTTTTACTGTATTTAATTTATCGGGCGATAAAAAAATACAGTAAATATATTCTTTTGTGGGGTTTTAGCAGATAAAATTATAAATTAAATGGCTTAAGTCAACCTTGGTGGTTTGGATATCCACCATTGATTTAATTAACGATGGAGACTTGATCTTGATTTAATCAACGGCGGAGATTTGATCTTAAAAGTAAATAAGATCATTTATAACCATTAGATGGAGATTAAATCAAGGGTAGAGATTTGGTCATATAAAGTGACTATGACCATTTGTAACCATTGGATATAGAATTGATTAAGGGTGGAGATTTGGTCTTGTAAAGTAACAAGGACCATTTATGACCATTGGATTTAGATTTAATCAGTGGTGAAGATTTAGTCTTAAAAAGTGAGAAAGACTAATTATGACCCTTAGATTAAAAGTAAGAAGGAGTAATCTTGACCCTTAATTTTGGAGACACATCCAATGACTAGAATTTAAAGGAGAAAGATTCAATGGCCTAGATTAAGTCTTCTAAATCAAAAGTCTACCTAAATCCTAACCATTGAATTAATCAATGGCTAGAAATGCTCTAGATGGTGGCTAATAATGATGACAAATAATTAAATGCACAAGGAGAAGCATGCATGGAAGGGGACGGTTTTGGATTGTTTAGGAGACAAAGAAAAAAAAGCTTTATGACCATTATTACATGTCATGGTCAATGGTGTATCATTATTGATCATTATTGATCAATTTGCATTCAAGGAGAATGCATTGGAGGGGGGGCTACGGTTTGGTGGCTTTAGAGTGAAGGAAAATTTGAAGACATCATTATTACTCCTTATTGATCATTCTTGGTCATTTCCTAAAGTCTAAAGTCTTCAAACTTTTTTTTTCTCTCCTTTTCCTTTCAGCTACCTCACGGCCATGCACCCTAAAGGAGACCAAAATGGTTGATTTCTATTCATCATCTCATAATTGTCTTTCCATTCATCATCTTCTCTAAAACAAAGCACCAAAACTCCATTCTTTTCTCCTAGAACACCATTCGGCCAACACCTAGGAGCTATGTCTCCAAGCTTCTAAAATTTCATCTAAACACATTTCCTAAACCTAAACACCATTCTAAGAACATCTCTAGTTATGAGTTTTTCCAAAATCATTCATCTTGGGCTTCAAATCCAAGCTTCAAGTTTCTATCAAAAATCAAAAATTCCATCTTTGTGATTCAAGAGAAACCATTCAGTCAAGACACTCAAAACCACCATCCAATCTCTTTTAATTTCATCCAACCATAGATCTTGAATCTACATGATATTCTAAGCAACTTTCATGTTGGAGATTTTCTCTAAATCATTCATCTTCATGGACTTTCTTCAAGATCAAAGCTATTGGGTTTTTGAGGTGAAGTGTAAGGAAACTACATTTCTTCTTTCTTTTTAATGATCTAAACCATGTTTGATCCATGGTTCCTCTTAATCAAGCTTAGTATACTAATTTTTATGTATTTTGTTTTGTATTTGAGAAGCCCTTGGTGATGAAGGACTTGGAAAAAGAAGCAAAACAAGGAGTTTTTGAGGATCTTCAAGAGGTAAGAGGGAGATCAATCTCACCAACCAAGCATAGTGGAGAGAGATGGTCTTATATTTGATGGGTGTTGAATCCATGTGAGGATTCATATCCATGGTCATGTAATAATTTATATGTGTTTATGAGCTTTGATTAATTGCCTATGCTTAATATGCTTGGCATGAGTTTATGATTTTGATGGTATGCTTATACTATGCATGATGATAATATGGCATGCTTTTTATATATATATATATATATATATTGTGTATGTATGTGTATGCCATGATTTGAAGATGGAAAGAAAATTAATTTTGGTCCCAATGGCCAAGGAAAAGCTACGATTTTCTTGCCCTTGATTAGGATTCATGTTGAAATTTTTCAAGAACAAGGGAATTAATTTTTGATCCCTAGAACATGGTGAATTTCGGTTAAGACACTTCAAGATAGATGTTCACAAAATTAATATTTTCTTGAATGATGAAAATGAATGTTTAGAAAAAGCAAGGAAAATAAATAAAGAGTTTATTTTTCAAAGATTACATGAACACGGTTTTAGAAGGATTTTTATTGATTTATTTTGTGTAAAAAGTTTCTAAGTGTTTTACTAAACATGAGATTTAAATTAAAATAGCAATGATGATTTTAAGGATTTGCAAAGAAAGTGAAAAAGAATTTCTAAAGAAAGTGAAAATGGATTTGCAAAGAAAGTGAAAAATGAAAATGAACAAATGATTTTATTTTCAAAGACTATGAGTCTTACGTTTTTGTAAAGGATTTGTAATGGTTTTGTTTGTGTAAAACCATATCAATTTAAAAGGAAAAATATTTGATGATTTCAATAGTCATGTCCACGTTTTTTTTAAAGGCTTGTAATGTCTTGATTTTTATGAACAAAGTGATTTTCAAAGTGAAAACGTAACTTGATTTAATACAAGGAATTTGGAAAGGGAATCAGAGTGTTTTTATCACTTGAGAGAATTTTGTAAACGAAAAACAAAGAGAGGTTGAACATGTTTGAACTCTAATTTATTTTGAAGAATGATTTTGGAAGTGATTTGAGAAAAATGGAGAATATAATGGTGATTTGAAAAGTTACAACGTATAACTGATTTTTGAGTTTTGAAAGTATGTTAGAAAATGTTAAGTTTTGAAACGTTGATTTATATCAATGGAAAAGTGATTTTATGAATTATATTTTGGAAAAGGATTTCTTGAGTAAAGAAATGTGGAAAAAGATTTTCTTGAGTAAGAAAATATATTACATGAAGTATAAAGTTATATTATTTTAAGAAAAGTTGAAAAAGGAATATTTGAAGGTTGAGAAATATTTTCTGTAATGAAATTGTGGTGAAAAAATTATTTACGTATCTTAAAAACGTAATTTTAAAGTATGTGGTTTGAAATACAGTAAAATATTTCTAAGTGTTTGGAAATACAGTAAAATATTTCTACGCGATTTTAAATACATTGAAATATTTCTACGCGATTTGAATTACGTTTAAATATTTTACGTAATCTGAATTACTATTGAAAAATCACTACGTGATGGAAAAGTGATGAATTATTTTTACGTGATTGTGAAAATAGCGAAAAATCATTATGTGATTTGAAAAGTGTTTTAGATATTTTGAAAATGAAAGAAAATGATTTACGCGACTTAAAAGGATGATTTTTAAGTTACGCGATTTTGAAATAGTGAAAAAATATTACGGGATTTGAGAAACCTATATTTTTATGCGATTGAGAAAAACATTGAAAAATTAGTACATGATTTAAAAGTGCAACAGAAGAGTTGCGGCATTTTGAAAACGTAACAGAAGTGTTACGATATTTTGAAAACGTAACAAAAACGTTTTGGAATCGTGAAAACATAATGGAAATGTTGCGCAATTTTGTGAAAATACGACGAAAGTGTTTTATAACTATGAAAATGTGATAACATGATTTTGCTGTTTAAAATACAGTATAATTTGGTACAATTTATATGCATTGGAAAGAGATGCCTGTGATTGGATTTGGTGCATTATACATGCATTGGAAAAACATGCGTTGAGGCATATGATACATTGAACTAATGAAATTGAAAAGATTTGGCCCTTTGGGGTCGAACTTGCACTGATATATTCGTGCATTGTATATGGCACTTGTGGTTGAAGAGGGAATGAGAATTGATAGTGAGGTCTATGATGGATCTTGCGGGCGTCGAGGCGCGGGGGTCAACCAGTGGACAGTTGGCGAGTGCCCTGTGCCACTTGGCGATGCAGTCCGATGCAACGCATTAGTGATACCCGACAAGAACACGATTCTTTTCAACAACTGGAAGATTGTCTTTAGGCTAAGGCTGACAATTGACAGAGCATTCTCCTTGAAATTGTTAAAACCTCCATGGAGTTGTTTTTGAAAAATTGAGTCTTTGTGCACATGCATAAATCTGAGCATTTATGTCTGTATGATATATTAATTGAGGAATGTTGGCTATGACAATTATTTTGAGTACTTGGATGATGATTGAACTGATAAATGATTAGATGATGATAGTTGATTAATGCTGATAGCATGATTATGGTATGATCTATCTGTATGATATGCTGTTTGTGTTTTCACTGTACTGCCATGTTGGTATTGGCGTAGGTGATCTCACCTCTTTGTTATGTTGTTTTGCTGTGTCTGTACCGTTAAAATCAAATAATCGAAGATCGAGTTGTCTTAGACATAACGGGCAATGAATACTCTAAGATGGGTGACAACAACAAGGAGTGGACATTCAGGACTCGAAGGTGTACAGTGTTGACAAAGAACAGATGTAGAACAGATGTCTGATGCAACAAGATGGATACACAACAGAATAAGTATGTTAAGTTTTAACGTTAGTGTTGTACTGTGCTATTAAGTAGGACCCGTCATGGGGTTTGCTACTGTTAAAAAAAAAAGAGTCTGTTAGTTTATATTTCTCTTTAAATTATGAAATATTAATTAGTGTCAATATTGCATAATGAATAGTTGAAATATGATTTTCAATATTACCTAATATTTTCAGTAAATTTATGTTTCAGTAAAAAAGAAATTTTAAAACCTACTTTTTATAACTCAAACTTTGTGCGAATTTCTTTTCAGATTATGAGTCGAGAGTCAGACATGTGATACCCTAGGGAGGGTATTACATTAGTTGGTATCAAAGCACAGTTTGAGTCTTTTGGGGTTTGTGGTTAGGTCTATTTTGCTTGTGTTGTGTTCTCTGTGTTGTTGATTTCCGAAAGGAAACAATGTTATTTATAATGGATATCAGATCCATTATATTTTGATTCGCTCGTCTCTGAGGAAAAAAAAAGAAATGGCTCGCGATAGTTCTACTTGTGTGGAAGTGGAACATGTTACTAGTAATGCAGTTGCAGCTACGGCAGCAACGGGAGCAATGTGGAAAGACGACTGCACGAACAGAGGATCGCTGAACAGCGGAAATAAATGAAAGTTGAGGTTCAGGATCTAATGGAAGAGAATCATTCTTAGAATATAAGACTACGTAATTTTTGAACCCGATATTTTTAAGGATATTTGGAAAGTGATTGATTTCAACAGAAGATATATTTACAACCATTGAGGAAACCAAAGGCAGTAACTGATGTGCAAGAAGGTACTTAATGAAGGAATGTACATCAAGAAAACAAACGTTTATTTGAAATGGTTACATCTAGTTTCCATTTTATTTTGATTCGTCCATCTTTGAAGAAAAGATATGACTCGTGATAGACGTATGCATGTGGAAGCGAGACATAATGGTGGTGATATGACTACAACTTTGGAAGTAATACAAACAGTGGTTGAAGCAATTATACAGCAAACTCAGAAGATTGTTCCGCAGCAAGAATTGATTTCTTAAGCTAAGATTTTGTTAGAGTTAAATCAATCTCAGGATGAGAGACCCTGTAACGTTGGACTATATTGGTTATGAAAAAGGGGAAATCGTAAGGTCAAGCGATTCCAACAGAAAACGTACTTGCAATCTCCAAGAAGTCAACAACAACAACAATGTTGTGGAGAAAGTACTAGTAATGACAGGTTTAGTTTGACTGTGACATCTGCACCGAAATGTAAGAAGTATGGAAAGGGGCACTTAACGAAAGATTGTACATTCAAGGAAATAATTTGTTTCAAGTGCAGAGAGCCTGGACACATTTCTAAAGATTGTGTTCCAATGAAAACAAAGTTTTCTGTTAGTAAAATCTTGGGTAGTAGGGAAAGTCGTTGCTCTGAATGGAACGGGAGTGTTCGGAGCGGAAGATTTAAACAATGGAGATTGTGTCATTGGAGCTAATCCTATAAACCATACCGAATATTTCTATGAATAACCTATTGCTTATAGCATATGATTGAGTAGATCAATTACATGTTAGAGTTATTTGTTATCCTCTGATTTGTTTAATTCTATTTCTATTCTTAGCCGATCGAGCTACCCAAGTTATTCAAATTATTGTTATAGATCAAAACTTTGTGTTAGTTTGATCTGTTTCATAAACAGACGTGATCTTTGAAAATGGATTAGTTATTTTTCAACCATATCCTATGAAATTGTCTCAATACAGTGTTAGTGTTCCAGAAAAACTCATTCTTAAAAATCAAGCAAAATCAAATTCTTATTGAATATGCTTGGTAACATATCAAATCGTGTTGCTATCTTCTTCTTTCTGACCTTCATAAATATTCTTTCATGTACTGAAATTTGCAAGAAAGGATATTCCTATTTAAAATATATGTTATAGTATTTGATATAATGCGGTTGAAAGGAGAACTCAATTAGTGAGACGTTTCTTGTTAAAGAAGCTAAAGGTGGAGAATGAAGTGATACGAGGACAAGGAAATTTTAAGTGATGCGTAACATCAGAGTTTAAGATGTGTACTTGTTCGAAGGAAATGGAAGTTACAAGAGGAAAAGAAAAACTATTCTACGCATGAATGGAGATTAGTAGTTGCTGTGTTTATTTTAGAAGTATGGAAATACTTTCTTTCCGGGGTAACATTTAACATCGTCAGTAATCATAAGAGTTTGAGATATCTGCTTGATCAGGAAAAAAAAAATTGATCAAGAGATAAAGAACTTTCATTGGTTAAAATCATTTGGAATAACGTAAGAGGTGAAACTACGAGGGAACTGGAAGAAAAGATAAAGGAATAATGTCATTATTTATTCCGAGGGTGTGAAATCATGGCTATTAAATTTCGAGGACGAAATTTCTATAAAGAGGGGGAGTATTGTAACATCCCAAAATTTCCTATCTCTTAAGCAGTAATTTTGATAGTTAACAGAATTTTACTGTTTAGTAATTTCTAGATACTGTAAAATTATTTTGATTTTTTTTTCGTCAACGTATTTGATCGTTTTGAGTGATTTACTCCGTGTCAGGAAAATAAAAATTTTCGGGCCAGGAAAAACTTTATGTCATTTAATTTTTATCGTTAGGTTTTAATTATTTTACATAATTTGATTTGATATTTGTACATTTTATAATTTTTATGATTTTTGTGGATGATTATGAAATTTTTTTACTAATTGTGGGCCCAGGGGGTGTATGTGGGCCCAGGTGGCCATACGTGGGCCCAGGTAGGTCCCGTAAAGTGAAAAAAATTTTACGCATAGAAAAATTTGTACTGTTTAGACGGAGACATGGGATCTTACTAAACCTGAATCCGGAAACAATTTATAAAATTTTATTGTACTGTGTTTTATACTGTATTTAATTTATCGGGCGATAAAAAAATACAGTAAATATATTCTTTCGTGGGGTTTTAGCAGATAAAATTATAAATTAAATTGCTTAAGTCAACCTTGGTGGTTTGGATATCCACCATTGATTTAATTAACGATGGAGACTTGATCTTGATTTAATCAACGGTGGAGATTTGATCTTAAAAGTGAATAAGATCATTTATAACCATTAGATGGAGATTAAATCAAGGGTAGAGATTTGGTCATATAAAGTGACTATGACCATTTGTAACCATTGGATATAGAATTGATTAAGGGTAGACATTTGGTCTTGTAAAGTAACAAGGACCATTTATGACCATCGGATTTAGATTTAATCAATGGTGAAGATTTAGTCTTAAAAAGTGATAAAAACTAATTATGACCCTTAGATTAAAAGTAAGAAGGAGTAATCTTGACCCTTAATTTTGGAGACACATCCAATGACTAGAATTTAAAGGAGAAAGATTCAATGGCCTAGATTAAGTCTTCTAAATCAAAAGTCTACCTAAATCCTAACCATTGAATTAATCAATGGCTAGAAATGCTCTAGATGGTGGCTAATAATGATGACAAATAATTAAATGCACAAGGAGAAGCATGCATGGAAGGGGACGGTTTTGGATTGTTTAGGAGACAAAGAAAAAAAAGCTTTATGACCATTATTACATGTCATGGTCAATGGTGTATCATTATTGATCAATTTGCATTCAAGGAGAATGCATTGGAGGGGGGGCTATGGTTTGGTGGCTTTAGAGTGAAGGAAAATTGAAGACATCATTATTACTCCTTATTGATCATTCTTGGTCATTTCCTAAAGTCTAAAGTCTTCAAACTTTTTTCTTCTCTCCTTTTCCTTCAAGCTACCTCACGGCCATGCACCCTAAAGGAGACCAAAATGGTTGATTTCTATTCATCATCTCATAATTGTCTTTCCATTCATCATCTTCTCTAAAACAAAGCACAAAAACTCCATTCTTTTCTCCTAGAACACCATTCGGCCAACACCTAGGAGCTATGTCTCCAAGCTTCTAAAATTTCATCTAAACACATTTCCTAAACCTAAACACCATTCTAAGAACATCTATAGTTATGAGTTTTTCCAAAATCATTCATCTTGGGCTTCAAATCCAAGCTTCAAGTTTCTATCAAAAATAAAAAATTCCATCTTTGTGTTTCAAGAGAAACCATTCAGTCAAGACACTCAAAACCACCATCCAATCTCTTTTAATTTCATCCAACTATAGATCTTGATTCTACATGATATTCTAAGCAACTTTTATGTTGGAGATTTTCTCTAAATCATTCATCTCCATGGACTTTCTTCAAGATCAAAGCTATTGGGTTTTTGAGGTGAAGTGTAAGGAAACTTTATTTCTTCTTTCTTTTTCATGATCTAAACCATGTTTGATCCATGGTTCCTCTTAATCAAGCTTAGTATACTAATTTTTATGTATTTTGTTTTGTATTTGAGAAGCCCTTGGTGATGAAGGACTTGGAAAAAGAAGCAAAACAAGGAGTTTTTAAGGATCTTCAAGAGGTAAGAGGGAGATCCATCTCACCAACCAAGCATGGTGGTGAGAGATGGTCTTATATTTGATGGGTGTTGAATCCATGTGAGGATTCATATCCATGGTCATGTAATAATTTATATATGTTTATGAGCTCTGATTAATTACCTATGCTTAATATGCTTTGCATAAGTTTATGATTTTGATGGTATGCTTATACTATGCATGATCATAATATGGCATGCTTTTTTATATATATATATATATATATATATATATATATATATATATATATATTGTGTATGTATGTGTATGTCATTATTTGATGATAGAAAGAAAATTAATTTTGGTCCCAATGGCTAAGGAAGAGCTACGGTTTTGATGCCCTTGATTAGGGTTCATGTTGAAATTTTTCAAGAACAAGGGAATTAATTTTTGATCCCCAGAACATGGTGAATTTCGGTTAAGACACTTCAAGATAGGTGTTCACAAAATTAATATTTTCTTGAATGATGGAAATGGATGTTTAGAAAAAGCAAGGAAAATAAATAAAGAGTTTATTTTTCAAAGAGTACATGAACACGGTTTTAGAAGGATTTTTATTGATTTATTTGGTGTAAAAAGTTTCTAAGTGTTTTACTAAACATGAGATTTAAATGAAAATAGCAATGATGATTTTAAGGATTTGCAAAGAAAGTGAAAAAGAATTTATAAAGAAAGTGAAAATGGATTTGCAAAGAAAGTGAAAAATGGAAATGAACAAATGATTTGATTTTCAAAGACTATGAGTCTTACGTTATTGTAAAGGATTTTTAATGATTTTGTTTGTGTAAAACCATATCAATTTAAAAGGAAAAATATTTGATGGTTTCAATAGTCATGTCCATGTTTTTTTTTAAAGGCTTGTAATGTCTTGATTTTTATGAACAAAGTGATTTTCAAAGTGAAAACGTAACTTGATTTAATACATGGAATTTGGATAGGGAATCAGAGTGTTTTTATCACTTGAGAGAATTTTGTAAACAAAAGACAAAGAGAGGTTGAACATGTTTGAACTCTAATTTATTTTGAAGAATGATTTTGGAAGTGATTTGAGAAAAATGGAGAATATAATGGTGATTTAAAAAGTTACTAACGTATAACTGATTTTTGAGTTTTGAAAGTACGTTAGAAAATGTTAAGTTTTGAAACGTTGATTTATATCAATGGAAAAGTGATTTTATGAATTATATTTTGGAAAAGGATTTCTTGAGTAAAGAAATGTGGAAAAAGATTTTCTTGAGTAAGAAAATATATTACATGAAGTATAAAGTTATATTATTTTAAGAAAAGTTGAAAAAGGAATATTTGAAGGTTGAGAAATATTTTACGTAATGAAATTGTGGTAAAAAATTATTTACGTATCTTAAAAACGTAATTTTAAAGTACGTAGTTTGAAATACCGTAAAATATTTCTAAGTGTTTGGAAATACAGTAAAATATTTCTACGCAATTTTAAATATGTTGAAATATTTCTACGCAATTTGAATTACGTTTAAATATTTTACGTAATCTGAATTACTATTGAACAATCACTACGTGATGGAAAAGTGATGAATTATTTTTACGTGATTGTGAAAATAGCGAAAATCATTATGTGATTTGAAAAGTATTTAAGATATTTTAAAAATGAAAGAAAATGATTTACGCGACTTAAAAGGATGATTTTTAAGTTACGCGATTTTGAAATAGTGGAAAAATATTACGGGATTTGAGAAACCTATATTTTTATGCGATTGAGAAAAATGTTGAAAAATTAGTACGTGATTTAAAAGTGCAACAGAAGAGTTGCGGTATTTTGAAAATGTAACAGAAGTGTTACGATATTTTGAAAACGTAACAAAAATGTTTTGGAATCGTGAAAACGTAGCGGAAATGTTGCGCAATTTTGTGAAAACTTGACGAAAGTGTTTTATAACTATGAAAATGTGATAACATGATTTTGCTGTTGAAAATACAGTATAATTTGGTACAATTTATATGCATTGGAAAGAGATGCCTGTGATTGGATTTGGTGCATTATACATGCATTGGAGAAACATGCGTTGAGGCATATGATAAATTGAACTAATAAAATTGAAAAGATTTGGCCCTTTGGGGTTGGACTTGCACTGATATATTCATGCATTGTATATGACCCTTGTGGATGAAGAGGGAATGAGAATTGATAGTGAGGTCTATGATGGATCTTGGGGGCGTTGAGGCACGGCGGTCGACCAGTGGACAGCTGGCGAGTACCCTGTGCCACTTGGCGATGCAGTCCGTTGCAACGTATTGACGATACCCGACAAGAACACGATTCTTTTCAACAACTGGAAGATTGTCTTTGGGCTAAGGCTGACAATTGACAGAGCATTCTCCTCGAAATTGTAAAAACCTCCATGGAGTTGTTTTTGAAAAACTGAGTCTTCGTGCACATGTATAAATCTGAGCATTTATATCTGTATGATATATTAATTGAGGAATGTTGGCTATGACAATTGTTTTGAGTACTTGGATGATGATTGAACTGATAAATGATTAGATGATGATAGTTGATTAATGTTGATAGCATGATTATGGTATGATCTATCTGTATGATATGTTGTTTGTGTTATCTCTGTACTGCCATGTTGGTATTAGCGTAGGTGATCTCACCTCTTTGTTATGTTGTTTTGTTGTGTCTGTACCGTTAAAATCAAATAATAGAAGATCGAGTTGTCTTAGACATAACAGGCAATGAATACTCTGAGATGGGTGACAACAATAAGGAGTGGACATTCAGGACTCGAAGGTGTACAGTATTGACAAAGAACAAATGTAGAACAGATGTGTGATGCAACAAGATGGATACACAACAGAATAAGTATGTTAAGTTTTAATGTTAGTGTTGTACCGTGCTATTGAGTACGACCCATCATGGGGTTTGCTACTGTTAAAAAAAAAGAGTCTGTTACTTTATATTTCTCTTTAAATTATGAAATATTAATTAGTGTCAATATTGCATAATGAATAGTTGAAATATGATTTTCATTATTACCTAATATTTTCAGTAAATTTATGTTTCAGTAAAGAAGAAATTTTAAAACCCACTTTTTATAACTCAAACTTTGTGCGAATTTCTTTTCAGATTATGAGTCGGGAGTCAGACATGTGATAGCCTAGGGAAGGTGTTACACTCTACTCCCTGATCACCTGCACCATCATCTTAATCATCTCAGACATATCATTATTACCCCCGATAGTAGCCTCCCTATTTCCCTATGTTGTTCACCTAGAAGGTAACATAATTCCTTGTTCAAATGAAATAATACATATTGAGTAATCAGTCTCAATATAATGTAATAGTGTGCCAGTAACTATTAGCATCTAGTCCTAAGGCTATCATGAAATTCTATTCATATATCTTACATTGAGATAAAAGAATGCATAACACAAACAAAAACATCTAAAAATGCTCAAAAGCATAGTCAGTCCATTCATCGGCTCGACAGAATGAACTGCTCTGATACCAAAATGTAACACCCTAACTCTATATACTGTAGTATATTGTTAATGTACTCAAGTAAATAGAATCAAGCATGTCACTTCTATTATTAACAAATAAATATATAGAGCCTTTAACATTAGAGTAAAGAGAACAAGACATTTTACACAATCTAGAAAATTGTTCTTTACTAGACAACCACATCATATATCCGAGTATACAAACTTTTATAAAACTAGCCATATAGACTTAAATACAGAACTATAAATTTGAGTACAAAACTATATATATATATATATATATATATATATATATATATATATATATATATATATAAAAGCAACTTTACTAGATCTTCAACGCTTTGCCTTTCTTCTACTTTGGTCTTTCTCTAGATTTATCATGGAAACAGAAAATTGGGGTGAGAATTTATAAATTCTCAGTAGTAAATTTTAAGAATGTGTCATCATAACAAATCCAGTTGCTTCTGGGAAAAACAAATTACACGAAAATATGTGTGAAAAGGTGGCATAAGCCAAAACTGTTCCTTTCCCTTCCCGAAACAGATAATTCATTTAATTATGTAAAACAGTTTAATTAGTACATATCAATTCAACTCAAATCAACATAGTCATTTACTACAAGTATGGTGGCAAGCAAGCATTAACATCCTTTTTCATTGTACATCCTTAAGCAATCCATCAACTTTTCATCAATATATAACAAGACAATTGCCTATACAATTGTCATTTTATACAATGCATGATGATGTATGAGTATGCCTAAGAAATATCCTAATGTATACTTGTACCATGATTTTGAAAAACTTTATTTTAGAAAACACATGTTATTTGAATATTTTCAGGAAGCCCTTGTATTCCTTGTATTGTCTCTAGGTAGGCAGGATGCCCTTTTGTTCTTTGCACTACCAAACACTTATAACCCTGGCACTAAGAGCCCTTTTCTCAAGCCATAGGGTTATACAATACATGGAAATAACAAACAACAAGTTTGAAAACCAAAACATGCAAAGTTTCCTTTAAAACCATTTATATAGAAAACATATGTTACTTGCATATTTTGAAAAATACCTTTGTTCCAGGAAGTTCATTTGATCGTTGTATATCTTGGGTAGGAAGCCCTTTTGTTACCTGTTACTGTTTGTCCCTTTTTAGGCCGCAAGTGCACAAGTCAAACAAGTAATACAATTGAGAATATGATATCATTCCCACAAGGAATAAGGCTATTTCTAATGCAAGATATTAACCACTAACTTAATTAATTATATTCAAGAACATTTAAAATTGAGAAAAGGGTTCAATTAAATTAAAAGGCTTAAATGCAGTAAATTTGGAATTAGAGTGAATGAATATAAAATAGGGAATCCTTTTTCACCTCTTACTTCAATTGATACATGCAATCCTTATGAGATGAGATGATTAGGTTAGCTTGAGAATCTAACTTAGTTAAAAGCCTATGTCTAAGTTAATCAACCATGCTTCATTTACCTAATTCAATATGTTTCCATGAGAACTAGAGTAAAATCCACTCATTAAGATCTATTCTCAACAAAATACTATGCATGACTAAGAGGCATATTTCTATCACATTAGCGAATTAACTTATCCCGCAATTAGAATGAAATCGAACATGCATCAACTATACATATGATCTCAAATCCAAATTCTTATGTCTAGGTTCATTAGATTTCAATAAATCACTTAAAAACTGATCAAACTATCAAAAGAATTAAGATCTATATGATTGAACAAAACTAAATCATGTATATAAACTCAAAGGATTACAAAGTCAATCAATATCCAAAGAAATCCCTACACACAGCTTAGCTAGCCATGAAACACAAAAATACAAACATATTCATCATGTTCATAGGGCAATATGAGAGAAAGATGAAAGAAAAAGTGGAAAGTTCAATAGATGTAGCCTTGTATGCTTAAATCATTCTCCATGTAGAAGATGGCCTCCAACCTTAGCTTCCCTGGCTTCCTTTACATCTTAAAATCTAAAACCAAGCAGCTGTGTTCTAAAAATGATAAAAAACTTTGTAAAATATGATAAAACAATATTTATAGGTGATAGAAAATAGAGTCATGTCGTGGCATGAATAAGCTTCCATCGTGACGCATGTTCAATTTAGGTCACCACGCTGTGGCATAGAATTCATTGCGCCATGACGTGTAAATTTTGTAGGTTTCTGTCTGAAACAAGGGATGCCCCACGCCGCGGGCATGAATATGCTTGTGCCGTGGTGTGATTGGATGAACTTCACACTTAGCTTTCTTATCCAAATGATGGTCCAATTCTTCCAAGTTTCTGCTTGTTTGGAGCCATTCCTGTAAGATAGAAATCACTAATTTAAAACAACTGCAAATGTACTCGATTTATCAAAGATTTGGAAATATCTCCTCAGAATCATAATGAAAGATATCAAGATTGAATTAAATGAATATGAGGCTAAAGTCTTCCATTCAGCATAAAAGCAAGAACTAAGCAATCATTTAGCATAGATATAAAGTACAAATAACTACATATTATGAAATTATCACACCCCCAAACCTAGATTTTTGCTAGTTCTCAAGCAAAACAAAGTACACTTACAATGATCAACCTTTCTTAACATACATTCAATAACTTTTACATTCCATTTTCACTTAAACCAAACTAGTGTATGATGATTGCGTAAAACCTCAAAGAATGCACATGCCTCATAATCAGCTTCACACAAACATAATCCTCATCATGTTAACATTCACATTTTCTTTTTATACAAGATATATTTCCCACAATCATGCAACAGAACTTTTTCTATTCAATTCATACTCACACGGATGAGTTTATGAGCATACACATGAATGTAACTCAAAGAATCTACTAGATTGTAATTCAACTGTCTCTATTAATGTAAATCACACATAATTGAGGATCAAAAGGGTCTTTAACAGCTTATAATGAAAGGCCAATGATATGAGTTAAAGAACAAAAGAGAAAGGAATTAACACAAACATTGAGATACATAAACATGAGATTTCAAGACTTGAGCCACCATATAGCACAGTTAGGGTACGCAAAGTGAAATAAGTAGACTCTCCAAAACCATTCTTTCATTTGTTTTGCCTTTTGGATTTTGGTTTTGGATTTTCTTTTCTTTTCTTATTCTTTTCTTTTTCTCTTTTCCTTGACCAATTTCTTTCACAACACATGATTCCTTCAAATCACTTCCATACTGACACAAGCCCTCATACCCTTCAATCATAAGACTTAAGTCAAGAAATAACATATTATGCACTCAACAAACAATGATGGTAGGAGAAAGAATGCAATGTGTGCACATGCATTAGAATAGTTACATGGGAAGGAATATGTAGATGATGAAAAACATATCAGACCAAACATATATCAAGATTCAAAGAGGACCTACGAATATAATCATATTAGGGTAAGCTTAAAAGGCTCAATCGATCAAATAATGCCCTAATCATTTCCTCCATCATACACAATTTAGGATTTTGCCTCAAGAGAGTTCAAAAACAATTTCAAAGATAATTGAAATTTTCACATTTACAATCCATAAACTTTCTCTATACAAGAATTCTTATCATTTTCAAAGTTAAACAAGCATGCAAGAGGGAAACACATCATGTATAAAAAGAGACTAGATTGCTCAACATGTTTCAAAGATTGCATATGGATTCACAAAAATATGAAGGTCAATTTTTTGCATCCATATATATCATCAGGCAATCATTTTACATCCTAGTTACATTTGACAACATGAAATCCTTTAAAATTTTCCAACATTTACAATCATGCTTTAACCATTATGACTCATGTTGTGAAAGGGAACGATAATTATATCTTGAATGAGATTTGCATGAAATTTTCATCAACATACATTCCTATGGATATTCATGAAATCATAAATAAACAGTACTAAAACATATACATACAATACTAAAAATGAACAATACTAACATATAATCACAATAATGCTACCTTATATATATACATCAAAGTAAATAGTCATAGACACCCCCCCAAACCTGAGAGAAACAACATCCTCTCTGTATACAGTGAAAAACATACAATAGTATATAAAAGAAAATACAATGAAAGAAAATGCCCTGAATGGCTAGATGGCTGCATCATCATTGTCTGCGGCCTCATCATCCATATCATTATTGTTAGGTATGGGTTCAATATCATCATCTGGAATGGGCTAAGTATCATCTTCTCTATCTGCATGTGCAGTTTGTGGATGCTGCGGTGGCTAGGGAGGGATAGGAAAATCCTCCATACGAAGCTGTAGACACTCAGTCATCCACCGCTACGTTTGAATGGTGTATATCAACATGGTTGTCATATGGGCCACCTGGCCCTCCATGTATGCTCACCATGCTGCATCATCTGCTAGTACTGCTCTAGGCTCAACAAGGACCTTCCTCTATCTAACTGGTGCGGGTACTGGTGCTACTGGAGCTGCTCCCAACATTCATACACATGTCGCGACAATGACATGTGCGTCGCGACATGCGTACAAGCAGAATCCAGCAAATATGCAGAACAGGCAAAAATCATTCATTCCAAGCAAAAGACTTATACATAAACTAACCTAAAATATAAAAAGACCTAACCTATTACTGACATTCTTAAAAGAAACAAGAAAATACAACACAAAAAATTACAAAGCTAAATAAAATGAAAAATAAATACCCAAAGCACAAAAAATTAAAATAAAGTAAAACTTACCTTGAATAGAAATGAGAAATGAAGACAAAAGAGGTAAGAGATGTGAGACAACTAGGGAGAAAGATTCAAAGGGAAAACTAAGGAGACCTAAGGCAAATGGGAACAAACGGGAGACGCACAAACCGTCGCGGCGTTTAACCCAAATGGCACTTCGTGTAACATTCTCTTTTTAGCATGTTAGACTTGTATATGGTCATAAGGTGCCCTAATACTTGTTTAACATGTCTGTTGAATTTTGAGACGTTTTGAGTTAATTTAGGCACATTACCGCAACACAGAACGTGTAAAATAGTTATTTTAATTCAAGAAAATAGCATAAATGCTAAATCGAAGGAAATAAATAAGGAATATTTTATTAAGAGGACACAAATGTGTGAAAGATGATGTGGTTAAATTTTGAGGATAAATGGAGTTAGTTTGGCATTTTTAATGACACTGCGATAGTGTTTAAAGACCAAAATAATCTGATATATAGATCAGAGACCTGTAAGGGGTATGACCAAGTGTAGTATAGAAGAATGAAGATTAATGTGAGAGTAGAAATAGGTTGAAATGGACACTTAGAAGCTTCTAAATTTAGTTCCATAAGATTTAATTTAACCCAAGGATGAATAGTGGAGATTAGTGTTTGACAAAGGTGTATAATGAGATATATGGAAATATAGAACTGGGAAATGAAAGAAATCCTAGAATTTTTGACAATGCCTGTGAAGGTTAGAAAATTCATTTATGAAAAATTAAAGTGTCTTTAGCAGATAAAATGTTACTAGGGACATTTCACTCCCTTTTATTTCTTTTTTCTCCTCCACCGCCTCTCATTCTCGTCTCTCATCTCTCTCTCAAGTTATCTGCTGCTTCCAAAAGAAAGAAGAAAAAAGAGAGGAAAGAAAGAAAGATTAAGGAGGAAGAAGGGAGAATCAAGAAGAAAGAAAGATTAAGAGGAAGAAGATGGGAAGGAAAAGAAGATTAAAGCTTCAAGTTGAGGTAGGGGGTTTCTTTCATCTATTCTACTATTTCTTTGTTTTCCAAAGTCCTGGAAATTTGAGATTTGAATGATAATTTTGAAATGAAAAAGATGATTATGTGATGTTTATGATTTGAGAACTTGATTTCTTGATTTAACTCTTGATGAGTTTTAAGATTTTGAAAATGGGTTTCATACCCATTTGGAGAGTTAATGTTTTATGAGTGATTTGGTTGCATATTTGTGATAATTTGATGTTGTTGATGATGTTTAAAGGTTTGGTTTGGGTTGGGATGGCTTAAAGGCTCTGTTTTCTGCAAATTTTCACGTGGTAATCGATTACATGGCCCTTGTAATTGATTACCAAGCTTATGGAACTGCGAATTGTGCTTCTGGGCAGCTTGTAATCGATTACATCCTGCTTGTAATCGATTACAAGGCTTTTGGGTAAGATGTAAATGATTACATCCTGCTTGTAATTGATTACAGTAGTTCTGCCAAGCTGGTAATCGATTACCAAGGTCATGTAATCGATTACCAAGCCCCTGATTTGAGGATTTTGGTCTGAAAATGATGGAAACAGAGTTCTTTATCCCATGTAACCTAAATACAAACTTTAAACCTTGAATTGAATGACTGAAATTCATTAGATTGAGAAAAGATTATGCATCCAAACAAGTTTGAAAAATACTTATGCATTGAGCATGTTATTCAATTAATTGATGATTTGAGAAATGATTTCATGACATTTGAATACCCATGATGAGGATGATTAGATTACGCATTATATTGCATATGTAATGATTTGATTTTCATGGGTATCCCTTTGTGGAATTAGACTGAGTGAGGTTTTGAATATGCCTTGTACTAGGGTAAGTTTTGGATAATGGTAAGAGAAAATTTGAGAATCTCCCTACGCTAGAGTAATTGAGGTTGAGGAAGACGTCCCTCTTTACCCATGCTTCCCTAGACATCAAGTATTAGAGGAAGATCTCTTTACTTGGGGCTATCCTAAACTCCCAGTTTACGGGGAGCGGACTAAACTTCCCTTATCTCTGATGATTGATAGTGTGAGGATGGCCATTCCCTCCCTATCAAAAGTAGTTGAGGACAGACAATTCCCTCTCTACTTACCACTTGCAATGAGGACGGACATTCCCTCATCGTTGTGGTTGATCGAGATTGGTCAAGTTACCCGGAGTAGTTCTATGTCATGTAAGTGAGTCATAAAGAGGTTGACGTGCACCAACCTATAAGCAGACTACTACCAAGTGAATGGTTTTTAAATGCTAGCATTGTTTTAGACAAGTGGTCTTGATGATTTGAGATATGAATCTTGAGAGATGAGATTTCAATGAGATTTGATTAAATGTTTATGATTTGACAAACTCGAGACTTGATGATTTGAATTACCATTTAAGATATGAGATTTCCTGAGAATTCTTGATATTTCCTAAGAATGGTAAAATATATGAGATTTGATGATATGATTTCCGATTTACTAATTTAAGTCTTAATGACTTTGGTTATGATGGATTTGAAACACTAGATTTTTATGATGTACTTGATGATTTTCAAGACAAGAATTTTAATGATATTTGATGATTATACATGATTTTCATAATTAAATTAACCTCTGTTTTGGGAAGAGGAAGGACCAGATTTGGCTTTAGCCACCTTCCTACAGATTATATAGAAATGATTTGAAATGATCTTTCCCCAAAACAACTGGAATTATCGTGATGACACGTTTTTAATCAAATTGATTTTATGATTCTCACTGTAGCACCCTAATACCGGTAACCTAATATATCAAAATATACATAGATAAGTAGTATTAGTTATGCTACTTCTAACTTAACATAATACTAATACATATCATTTCAACAAATAATAATGGAGAGCCTTGCGGAAAACTAAAAGTTATACATATAACATTGCCACTAAAGGGCTCATCATATACATAAACTTCATACAACTAAAAGCACGTAAATAAATACAAGCATTAAACTAGAAAACATGAAAACTATCTTTGTCCTCACACTTCTTTTTCTTGCCTTTGGATGAACTTCCACCTGGATTTACATGGCAACAAATAGGGTGAGAAATCACATTTCTCAGTATAAGTATACCAACACTAGTAGTTTAAACATTCACAATGAATAAACTCTACTGAAACTGCAAATGAACTAATACTTCCTGCATAAGAAACAATTACAACTATCTCTCTCCACAATGTTCTTTAGAAACTATACTTCTATTCTGATAATCGAAACCATGATGATATCAAACAACTGCCCATACATTAATTTAAGATCATCGACCAGACAACTGCCCATACAGCTGTCACCGAAGACACCAAACAACACATAAACAATAATCACACAAATATGTCCAAACCAAACAAAATATTAAATAATACAATGATGGAATGATGTATGTTTATGTTCAAAGAAAAGTGTATGTTAGTATAGGTGCAATGTCATGAATACTTCACTATTTCCCCTAGGCGCAGAGGAATTCTGCCATGGTAACGTGTGACCCCTTATAGCCTACTTTTAGCAACAAAGTTTGTTACAACAACACATGACCTCCTACTGTAACACCCTCCCTAGGGTATCACATGTCTGACTTCCGACTCATAATCTGAAAATGTTTTCATAAAAGGTTTGAGTTAAAAACGTGGGTTTAAAAAAAAAAATTTCTTTCTTGCTGAAATATAAACTTACTGTAATCCATAAGTATTACTGAAAATATATTTAAACTAATTCATATACAACATTGACACCAATTAATATTTCACAATTTAAAGAGAAATATAAAATTAACAGACTCTTTTTTTTTAACAGTAGCAGACCCCATGACGGGTCCTACTTAATAGCACGGTACAACACTAACGTTAAAACTTAACATACTCATTCCTTATCTTGTATCCAAACTTGTTGCATCGAAGTCTACTCCTTGTCTACTCGAACACCTTCGAACTTGAGACAGCCACTCTTCAATGTTTTCATCAATCTCTCGAGTGTCCATCGCCCGTTATGTCTAAGACAACTCATTCTTTCTCTTGTTTAATTTTAACAATACGTACACAAAGAAGACAACATAACAAAGAGGTGAGATCACCTACACCAATACCAACATGGCAAAGACAGAGATAACACAAGCAAAGCAATATTTTACGGGGATATCATATCAAACTTCCAATAATATATTCAATATTAATCAACTATCATCATCAAATCATTTATCAATTCAATTATTATAAACAACAATTACGATAATGTCCTAATTATCATCATCATCATCCAAGTATTCAAAACAATTGTCATAGCCAATATTCCTCAATTAATATATCACACATGAGATATAAATGTTCGGATTATGCATGTACACAAGACTCGATTTCCTACTCCATGGAGCTAAAACTCAGGTCGGAGAAATGATCGAAGAGATCTGCCGGTACCACATGCCTCAGACCACGTGCTATAATCCTCATTTTGATTTTGCACATCTAGCATATACACGACAGTCTTTATCAGATCTTGATTAAGAATAGTGTCTCGGTCCGGATCATCGGTGTGTTGCATCGGTCTAACCTATGGGAAGAAGCGCGACCAACCACCCATGTAGGCAACCCGCACCCCGATGCCCCCAAGGTCAACAAGTGACCTACACTACGCATATCGCACCCACTCAAGAGGTGTGTTTCTCTTAGGCAATCACCATATCCAAATTCTCATCGGACCATTCCAATGCATGTATAATGCACCAAATCCAATCAAATATGTCATTTTCTCACAAGCAGTTGTATGGACACCTTTGGTTCAACGATAATCATATCTTGTACTTTCAACAAACGAAAATCATGTTATCACGTTTTCATAGTTGTAAAACACTTTTACCGTATTTTCACAATCGCGTAACATTTTACGTTATGTTTTCACAATCCAAAAACTTTTCGTTATGTTTTCACAATACCATAACACTTCTTTTATATTTTCACAATACCGTAACATTTTTGTTACGTTTTTAAAATTCCAAAACGTTTTATTACGTTTTTACAATATCAGAACACTACTCTTTGTTACGTTTACAAAATTTCGTAACATTTACATTACGTTTTCAAAATGTTGTAACTCTTTCATCGTTGCACTTTTAAACCACGTACTAATTTTTAACGTTTTTCTCAATCGCGTAAAAACATACGTTTCTCAAATCGCATAGTATTTTTCCTTTGTTTCAAAATCGCGTAACTTTAAAATCATTCTTTTACGTCACGTAAATCATTTTCTATCATTCTCAAAATATTTAAAATACTTTCCAAATCTCATAACAATGTTCTATCATTTTCACAATCACGTAAAAATATTCTATCATTATTCAAATCACGTAGTGATTTTTCAACAATATTTCAGTCGCGTAAAATATTTAAACGCTTTTCAAATCGTGTAGAAATATTTAAACATTTTTCAAATCGCGTAGAAATATTTTACTGTATTTCAAATTGTTTTTAAGATACGTAAAATATTTTTCAACATTTTTCAATCACATAAAATATTCCTCAATATTCCAAACATTATTTTGGACTTAAATAAATCAATATCATTTTTAACACATTGTTAGAAATTGCGTAGCTTAAAAATCATGTTTTTAAGATACGTAAAACATTTTTCATCACAATTTCATTACAGAAAATACTTCTTAACCTTCAAAAATTCCTCTTCAACTTTTTTCAAAATAATATAACTTTATATTTCATTTAATATATTTTCTTACTCAAGAAAATATTTTTCCACAGATCTTTACTCAAGAAATTCTTTTTCAAAATGTACTTCACAGAAATCACTTTTCCATTGATGTAAATCAACGTTTCAAAACTTAACATTTTTCTAACGTATTTCAAAACTTGAAAATAAGTTATACGTTAGTAAATTTTCAAAATACCATTATATTCTTCATTTTCCCAAATCATTTCCAAACTCAACCTTCTTCAAAATAAATTGAAGTTCGAAAACATTTTCGTTTACAAAAACTTGATTTTTCTCAAGTGATAAATGCTCTGATTCCCTTTCCAAAATCCTTGTATTAAATCCAGTTACGTTTCCACTTGGAAATTCACTTTGTTCATAAAAAAATCAAGGCATTACAAGCCTAAAAAAAACGTGGACATGACTATTGAAACCATCAAATATTTTTCCTTTTAAATTGATATGGTTTTACACAAACAAAACCATTAAAAATCCTTTACAAAAACGTAAGACTCATAGTCTTTGAAAATCAAATCATTTGTTCATTTTAAATTTTTCACTTTCTTTGCAAATCCATTTTCACTTTCTTTACAAATCATTTTTCACTTTCTTTGCAAATCCTTAAAATCATCATTGCTATTTTCATTTAAATCTCATGTTTAGTTAAACACTTAGAAACTTTTTACACAAAATAAATTAATAAAAATCCTTCTAAAAACCGTGTTCTTGTTCTCTTGAAAAACAAACCCTTTGTTTATTTTCCAAATTCTTCAAATCATCCGTTTTCATCATTCATGAAAATCTTAAGTTATAAACACCTATGTTGAGGTGTCTTGTTCGAAATCCACCATGTTCTAAGTACTCAAAAATCAATTCTTTTGTTCTTAAAATTTTTCAACATGAACCCTAATCAAGGGCATCAAAACCGTAGCTCTTCCTTGGCTATTGGAGCCAAAAATCAATTTCCTTTCCACCATCAAGTCATGGCATATACATATATATTTCATCATAAATAATATAAGCATACCATCAAAGCCATAAAAGCATGTATAGCATATCAAGCATATCATCAAAGCTATAAAATCATGCAAAGCATATCAAGCATAGAAAATTAATCAAAGCTCATAAACACCCACAAATTAATTACATGACCATGGATATGAATCCTCACATGGATTCCACATCCATCAAATAAAATACCATCTCTCACCACCATGCTTGGTTGGTGAGATGGATCTCCCTCTTACCTCTTGAAGATCCTTAAAAACTTCTTGTTTTGCTTCTTTTTCCAAGTCCTTCATCACCAAGAGCTTCTCAAATACAAAACAAAATACATAGAAATTAGTATACTAAGCTTGATTAAGAGGAACCATGGATCAAACATGGCTTAGATCATGAAAAAGAGAGAAGAAAATGAAGTTTCCTTATACTTCACCTCAAAAACCTAATAACTTTGATCTTGAAGAAAGTCCATGAAGATGAATGATTTAGAGAAAATCTTCAACATGAAAGTAGCTTAGAACATCATGTAGATTCAAGATCTATGGTTGGATGAAATTAAAAGAGATTGGATGGTGATTTTAGGGTAGATAACCGAATGGTTTCTCTTGAAGCACAAAGATAAATTTTTTGATTTTTGATAGAAACTTGAAGCTTGGATTTGAAGCTCAAGATGAATGATTTTGGAAAAACTCATAACTAGAGATGTTCTTAGAATGGTGTTTAGGTTTAGAAAATCAAGTTGGATGAAATTTTTGAGTGATGAAAGGTGCTCTTGGAGGGCTTGGCCAAAATCTAGAGAAGAAAGGAGATGGAGAGAAAATTTTCTAAGTTTCCTTCTTGAAAATGAATCAATGAAGACCAAGGAAGACATAATAATGACTAAAGCATGCAATTATGGTCTTCCAAACTCCTTCATGCAGCACCAAATTCGTAGTCCCCCCTTCTTGCATTCTTCTTGAGTGCAAAAAAATCAAAAGTAAGCCATTATGATGTCTAACTTGACCAAGACATGCAAAAATGACATAAAGCTTGTTTCTTTGTCTTCTAAACACTCCAAAACCATCACTTTCTCTTCATAATGCATTCAATAAAGTTGTCTTCATTATTTGCCACCATTTGAAGCATTTCTAGCCATTGATTAATTCAATGGTTAGGATTTAGGTAGATTTAGATAGGTTAGAAGACTTAATCTAGGCCATTGGATTTTTCTCCTTTAAATTCTAACCATTAGATGTGTCTCCAAAATTAATGGTTAAGATTGCTTCTTCAAACTTTAAATCCAAGGGTCCTAATTAGTCTTTGCCATTTTAGAAGACCAAATCTCTACCCTTGATTAATTCTTCATCCAATGGTCATAAATGGTCTTTGTCATTTTTCAAGACCAATTCTACACCTTTGATTACATCTATGGTTGATATCAAAGCCTTCCTAACTAAGCTTATTCTCACACCATTGATTAAATCAATGGTTATTATCAAAGCTTCTTTATTAAGTTTGTTTCTTAGCCTTTGATTAAATCAATGGTTAATATTCAAACTAAGTATTCTCATCCAAGGGTATAGATCAAGTCAAGCTCTCTTTGTTGACTACGTAGTATAATATTTATTTTTGTATCCTACAAATAATATTTTTACTGTATTTTTATCATCTGATAATTAAATACAGTATAAAATACAGTACAAGAAATTTTCTAAAACTGTTTCCGGATTCAGGTTTAGTAAGATCCCCTGTCTCCGTCTAAACAGTACAAATTTTTCTATGCGTAGAAAAAATTTTCACTTTGTGGGACCCACCTGGGCCCACGTATGGCCACCTGGGCCCACATACCCCTTGCGGGGCCCACAGACAGGAAAAATTTCAAAATCATCCATAAAATCACAAAAATTATAAAATGCACAAATATCAAATCAGATTACGTAAATTAATTACCTAACGGTAAAAATTAAATTACGTAAAGTTTTCCCCAGCCCGAAAATTTTTATTTTCCTGACACGGAGTAAATCACTCAAAACGATCAAATACGCTGATGGAATAAACAAAATAATTTTACAGTGCACAGAAATTACTAAACAGTAAAATTCTGTTAACTGTCAAAATTACTATTTAAGAGATACAGAAATTTTGGGGTGTTACAATACTCCCCCTCTTTACAGAAATTTCGTCCTCGAAATTTCATGACCATGATTTCACACCCTCGGAATAAATAATGATATTATTCCTTTATCTTTTCTTCAGTTCCCATGTAGTTTCACCTCTTACGTTATTCCAAACGATTCTAAACTATTGAAAGTTCTTTATCTCTTGTTCACTTCTCCTGATCAAACAAATATCTTAATAATTTTATTTTCTACGGTTCTCCATTACCGTCTTAACTTTTCCAATAGATAGACTTCTTCAATTTTTGAAGAATCCACCACGCTTCCATCTGCGCCATTTTGATACTCGACCTGGATATAAATAGGAATATTCTCTCTTGCAAGATATTCCTTCAATTGCAGATAGATGAAAGAAAACATCATGGAAAAGAACAAAACGAATCGAATATGTTATCGAACATATCCAAAGAAAGAATTGGATGTAACTCGATCTTCAAGAATGAATTCTCCGATATCAATACAATGGCTACCATCCTTCATTCATGCCTAGAATAGTTTTTCTCAAATAACTTCCAACTAATGTAATGTATTACTTAAAATTTTCTTATCCTCATATCACTTTATTCTCCAAATTTTTAGCTTCTTTAATGAGAAACGTCTCACTAACCGAAGTTCTCCTTTCAACCGCATTATATCAAATACTATGACATGGATTTTAAATAGGAATATCCTTTCTTGCAAAATATTCTTTCTTGCAAATGCAATATATGAAAGAACATTATAAAGGTTTAGGAAGAAAAGCTATCGAAATGATCTCAGTATGTTACCAAACATATTCAACAAGAATTTGATTTTGCATGATTTTCAAGAATGAGTTTTTCTGAAATACTATATCGTATTGAGACAATCTCATAGGATATGGTTGGAAAATAACCAATCCATTTTCAAATATCATGTCTGTTTATGAAACAGATCAAACTAACACAAAGTTTTGAGTTTTGAAAGATCACATCCTGTTTAGGAAACAGATCAACCTATATAAAAATTTTGAACGACAGATCAAACTAACCCAAAGATTTGATCCATATAACAACAATTTGAATAACTTGAGTAGCTCGATGGTGAGAATAGAAAACAGTAAACAAATCAGAGGATTACGAATAACTCTAACATATAATTGATCTACTCAATCACATGTCATAAGGAATAGGTTACTCAAAGAAATATTTGGTATGGTTTATAGGATTAGCTCCAATGACACAATCTTCATTGTTTAAATCTTCCGCTCCGAACACTTCCTACTACATGAGATTTTACTAACATAAAACTCTGTTTTTATTGGAACTCTTTCTGCACTTGAAACAAATTATTTCCTTGAACGTACAATCTTTCGTTAAGTGCCCCTTTCCATACTTCTTACATTTCGGTGCAGATGTCACAGTCAAACTAAACCTGTCATTACTAGTACTTTCTCCACAAGCTTGTTGTTGTTGTTGACTTCTTGGAGATTACAAGTACGTTTTCTGTTGGAATCGCTTGACCTTAAGATTTTCCTTTTTTTCATAACCAATATAGTCCAACGTTACAGGGTCTCTCATCCTAAGATTGATTCAACTCTAACAAAATCTTAGCTTAAGCAATCAATTCTTGCTGGGGAACAATCTTCTGTGTTTGCTGTATAATTGCTTCAGCCACTATTTATATTACTTCCAAAGTTGCAGTCATATCACCACCATTATGTCTCGCTTCCACACGTGTACGTCTATCGCGAGTCATTTCTTTTCTTCAAAGATGGACGAATCAAAATAAAATGGAAACCAGATGTAACCATTTCAAATAAACGTTTGTTTCCTTGACGTACATTCCTTTATTAAGTACCTTCTTTCACATCAGTTACTGCCTTTGGTTTCCTCAATGGTTGTAAATACATCTTCCATTGAAATCAATCACTTTCCAAATATCCTTAAAAATATCGGGTTCCAAAATTTCGAAATCTTATATTCCAAGACTTATTCTCTTCCATCAGATCCTGAACCTCAACTTTCATTTTTTTCCCACTGAACAACGGTCCTTTGTTCCTACAGTCATCCTTCCACATTGCTCCCGTTGCTGCCATAGCTTTTGCAACTACATTACGCTCCCTTAGTTCCTGCAGTTATCTTTTTACATTGCTCCCGTAGCTGCAACTGCATTACTAGTATTATGTTCCGCATCCACACACGTACATCTAGCACGAGTTGTTTTCTCCCTCCAAAAATGGATGAATCAAAATACAATGGATCTGATATCCATTATAAACAACATTGTTTCCTTTCGGAAAACAATAACACAGAGAACACAACACAAGCAAAACAGACCTAACCACAAACCCCAAAAGACTCAAACCGTGCTCTGATACCAACTAATGTAACACCCTCCCTAGGGTATCACATGTCTGACTTCCGACTCATAATCTGAAAATGTTTTCATAAAAGGTTTGAGTTAAAAACGTGGGTTTAAAAAAAAAAATTTCTTTCTTGCTGAAATATAAACTTACTGTAATCCATAAGTATTACTGAAAATATATTTAAACTAATTCATATACAACATTGACACCAATTAATATTTCACAATTTAAAGAGAAATATAAAATTAACAGACTCTTTTTTTTTTTTTAACGAAAAAGAGACCCCATGACGGGTCCTACTTAATACGCGGTACAACACTAACGTTAAAACTTAACATACTCATTCCTTATCTTGTATCCAAACTTGTTGCATCGAAGTCTACTCCTTGTCTACTCGAACACCTTCGAACTTGGAGATGCCCACTCTTCAATGTTTTCATCAATCTCTCGAGTGTCCATCGCCCGTTATGTCTAAGACAACTCATTCTTTCTCTTGTTTAATTTTAACAATACGTATACATAAAGAAGACAACATAACAAAGAGGTGAGATCACCTACACCAATACCAACATGGCAAAGACAGAGATAACACAAGCAAAGCAATATTTTACGGGGATATCATATCAAACTTCCAATAATATATTCAATATTAATCAACTATCATCATCAAATCATTTATCAATTCAATTATTATAAACAACAATTACGATAATGTCCTAATTATCATCATCATCATCCAAGTATTCAAAACAATTGTCATAGCCAATATTCCTCAATTAATATATCACACAGATATAAATGTTCAGATTATGCATGTACACAAGACTCGATTTCCTACTCCATGGAGCTAAAACTCAGGTCGGAGAAATGATCGAAAAGATCTGCCGGTACCACATGCCTCAGACCACGTGCTATAATCCTCATTTTGATTTTGCACATCTAGCATATACACGACAGTCTTTATCAGATCTTGATTAAGAATAGTGTCTCGGTCCGGATCATCGGTGTGTTGCATCGGTCTAACCTACGGGAAGAAGCGCGACCAACCACCCATGTAGGCAACCCGCACCCCGATGCCCCCAAGGTCAACAAGTGACTTACACTACGCATATCGCACCCACTCAAGAGGTGTGTTTCTCTTAGGCAATCAGCCATATCCAGTCCTCATCGGACCATTCCAATGCATGTATAATGCACCAAATCCAATCAAATATGTCATTTTCTCACAAACAGTGTATGGACATTGGTTCAACAGTAATCATATTGTACTTTCAATAGCGAAAATCATGTTATCACGTTTTCATAGTTGTAAAACACTTTACCGTATTTTCACAATCGCGTAACATTTCTATTATGTTTTCACAATCCAAAAACTTTTCTGTTATGTTTTCACAATACCATAACACTTCTTTTATATTTTCACAATACCGTAACATTTTTGTTACGTTTTTAAAATTTCAAAACGTTTTTATTACGTTTTTACAATACTGTAACACTACTGTTACGTTTACAAAATTTTGTAACATTTCTGTTACGTTTTCAAAATGTTGTAACTCTTCTGTTGCACTTTTAAACCACGTACTAATTTTTAACGTTTTTCTCAATCGCGTAAAAACACACGTTTCTCAAATCGCATAGTATTTTTCCACTGTTTCAAAATCGCGTAACTTTAAAATCATTCTTTTACGTCACGTAAATCATTTTCTATCATTCTCAAAATATTTAAAATACTTTCCAAATCTCATAACAATGTTCTATCATTTTCACAATCACGTAAAAATATTCTATCATTATTCAAATCACGTAGTGATTTTTCAACAATATTTCAATCGCGTAAAATATTTAAACGCTTTTCAAATCGTGTAGAAATATTTAAACATTTTTCAAATCGCGTAGAAATATTTTCTTGTATTTCAAATTGTTTTTAAGATCGTAAAATATTTTTCAACATTTTTCAATCACATAAAATATTCCTCAATATTCCAAACATTATTTTGGACTTAAATAAATCAATATCATTTTTAACACATTGTTAGAAATTGCGTAGCTTAAAAATCATGTTTTTAAGATACGTAAAACATTTTTCATCACAATTTCATTCGTAAAATACTTCTTAACCTTCAAAAATTCCTCTTCAACTTTTTTCAAAATAATATAACTTTATATTTCATTTAATATATTTTCTTACTCAAGAAAATATTTTTCCACAGATCTTTACTCAAGAAATTCTTTTTCAAAATATACTTCACAGAAATCACTTTTCCATTGATGTAAATCAACGTTTCAAAACTTAACATTTTTCTAACGTATTTCAAAACTTGAAAATAAGTTATACGTTAGTAAATTTTCAAAATACCATTATATTCTTCATTTTCCCAAATCATTTCCAAACTCAACCTTCTTCAAAATAAATTGAAGTTTGAAAACATTTTCGTTTACAAAAACTTGATTTTTCTCAAGTGATAAATGCTCTGATTCCCTTTCCAAAATCCTTGTATTAAATCCAGTTACGTTTCCACTTGGAAATTCACTTTGTTCATAAAAAAATCAAGGCATTACAAGCCTAAAAAAACGTGGACATGACTATTGAAACCATCAAATATTTTTCCTTTTAAATTGATATGGTTTTACACAAACAAAACCATTAAAAATCCTTTACAAAAACGTAAGACTCATAGTCTTTGAAAATCAAATCATTTGTTCATTTTCAATTTTTCACTTTCTTTGCAAATCCATTTTCACTTTCTTTACAAATCCTTTTTCACTTTCTTTGCAAATCCTTAAAATCATCATTGCTATTTTCATTTAAATCTCATGTTTAGTTAAACACTTAGAAACTTTTTACACAAAATAAATTAATAAAAATCCTTCTAAAAACCGTGTTCTTGTTCTCTTGAAAAACAAACCCTTTGTTTATTTTCCAAATTCTTCAAATCATCCGTTTTCATCATTCATGAAAATCTTAAGTTATAAACACCTATGTTGAGGTGTCTTGTTCAAATCCACCATGTTCTAAGTACTCAAAAATCAATTCTTTTGTTCTTAAAATTTTTCAACATGAACCCTAATCAAGGGCATCAAAACCGTAGCTCTTCCTTGGCTATTGGAGCCAAAAATCAATTTCCTTTCCACCATCAAGTCATGGCATATACATATATATTTCATCATAAATAATATAAGCATACCATCAAAGCCATAAAAGCATGTATAGCATATCAAGCATATCATCAAAGCTATAAAATCATGCAAAGCATATCAAGCATAGAAAATTAATCAAAGCTCATAAACACCCACAAATTAATTACATGACCATGGATATGAATCCTCACATGGATTCCACATCCATCAAATAAAATACCATCTCTCACCACCATGCTTGGTTGGTGAGATGGATCTCCCTCTTACCTCTTGAAGATCCTCAAAAACTTCTTGTTTTGCTTCTTTTTCCAAGTCCTTCATCACCAAGAGCTTCTCAAATACAAAACAAAATACATAGAAATTAGTATACTAAGCTTGATTAAGAGGAACCATGGATCAAACATGGCTTAGATCATGAAAAAGAGAGAAGAAAATGAAGTTTCCTTATACTTCACCTCAAAAACCTAATAACTTTGATCTTGAAGAAAGTCCATGAAGATGAATGATTTAGAGAAAATCTTCAACATGAAAGTAGCTTAGAACATCATGTAGATTCAAGATCTATGGTTGGATGAAATTAAAAGAGATTGGATGGTGATTTTAGGGTAGATAACCGAATGGTTTCTCTTGAAGCACAAAGATAAATTTTTTGATTTTTGATAGAAACTTGAAGCTTGGATTTGAAGCTCAAGATGAATGATTTTGGAAAAACTCATAACTAGAGATGTTCTTAGAATGGTGTTTAGGTTTAGAAAATCAAGTTGGATGAAATTTTTGAGTGATGAAAGGTGCTCTTGGAGGGCTTGGCCAAAATCTAGAGAAGAAAGGAGATGGAGAGAAAATTTTCTAAGTTTCCTTCTTGAAAATGAATCAATGAAGACCAAGGAAGACAATAATGACTAAAGCATGCAATTATGGTCTTCCAAACTCCTTCATGCAGCACCAAATTCGTAGTCCCCCTTCTTGCATTCTTCTTGAGTGCAAAAAAATCAAAAGTAAGCCATTATGATGTCTAACTTGACCAAGACATGCAAAAATGACATAAAGCTTGTTTCTTTGTCTTCTAAACACTCCAAAACCATCACTTTCTCTTCATAATGCATTCAATAAAGTTGTCTTCATTATTTGCCACCATTTGAAGCATTTCTAGCCATTGATTAATTCAATGGTTAGGATTTAGGTAGATTTAGATAGGTTAGAAGACTTAATCTGGCCATTGGATTTTTCTCCTTTAAATTCTAACCATTAGATGTGTCTCCAAAATTAATGGTTAAGATTGCTTCTTCAAACTTTAAATCCAAGGGTCCTAATTAGTCTTTGCCATTTTAGAAGACCAAATCTCTACCCTTGATTAATTCTTCATCCAATGGTCATAAATGGTCTTTGTCATTTTTCAAGACCAATTCTACACCTTTGATTACATCTATGGTTGATATCAAAGCCTTCCTAACTAAGCTTATTCTCACACCATTGATTAAATCAATGGTTATTATCGAAGCTTCTTTATTAAGTTTGTTTCTTAGCTTTGATTAAATCAATGGTTAATATTCAAACTAAGTATTCTCATCCAAGGGTATAGATCAAGTCAAGCTCTCTTTGTTGACTACTAAAGATAATATTTATTTTTGTATCCTACAAATAATATTTTCTTGTATTTTTATCATCCGATAATTAAATACAAGTATAAAATACAAGACAAGAAATTTTCTAAAAGCTGTTTCCGGATTCGGGTTTAGTAAGATCCCCTGTCTCCGTCTAAACAAGTACAAATTTTTCTATGCGTAGAAAAAATTTTCACTTTGTGGGACCCCTTGGGCCCACTGTATGGCTACCTGGGCCCACATACCCCTTGCGAGACCCACAGACAGGAAAAATTTCAAAATCATCCATAAAATCACAAAAATTATAAAATGCACAAATATCAAATCAGATTACGTAAATTAATTACCTAACGGTAAAAATTAAATTACGTAAAGTTTTCCTCGGCCCGAAAATTTTTATTTTCCGACACGGAGTAAATCACTCAAAACGATCAAATACGTTGATGGAATAAACAAAATAATTTTACAAAGATTGCACAAAAATTACTAAACAAGTAAAATTACATTAAGCTTGTCAAAATTACTATTTAAGAGATACAGAAATTTTGGGGTGTTACAATACTCCCCCTCTTTACAGAAATTTCGTCCTCGAAATTTCATGACCATGATTTCACACCCTCGGAATAAATAATGATATTATTCCTTTATCTTTTCTTCAGTTCCCATGTAGTTTCACCTCTTACGTTATTCCAAACGATTCTAAACTATTGAAAGTTCTTTATCTCTTGTTCACTTCTCCTGATCAAACAAATATCTTAATAATTTTATTTTCTACGGTTCTCCATTACCGTCTTAACTTTTCCAATAGATAGACTTCTTCAATTTTTGAAGAATCCACCACGCTTCCACTGCGCCATTTTGATACTCTGACCTGGATATAAATAGGAATATTCTCTCTTGCAAGATATTCCTTCAATTGCAGTAGATGAAAGAAAACATCATGGAAAAGAACAAAACGAATCGAATATGTTATCGAACATATCCAGCAAAGAATTGGATGTAACTCGATCTTCAAGAATGAATTCTCTGATATCAATACAGCGGCTACCATCCTTCATTCATGCCTAGAATAGTTTTTCTCAAATAACTTCCAACTAATGTAATGTATTACTTAAAATTTTCTTATCCTCATATCACTTTATTCTCCAGCTTTAGCTTCTTTAACAGGAAACGTCTCACTAACCGAGTTCTCCTTTCAACCGCATTATATCAAATACTATGACATGGATTTTAAATAGGAATATCCTTTCTTGCAAATGCAATATATGAAAGAACATTATAAAGGTTTAGGAAGAAAAGCTATCGAAATGATCTGATATGTTACCAAACATATTCAACAAGAATTTGATTTTGCATGATTTTCAAGAATGAGTTTTTCTGAAATACTAATATTGTATTGAGACAATCTCATAGGATATGGTTGGAAAATAACCAATCCATTTTCAAATATCATGTCTGTTTATGAAACAGATCAAACTAACACAAAGTTTTGAGTTTTGAAAGATCACATCTGTTTAGGAAACAGATCAACCTATATAAAAATTTTGAACGACAGATCAAACTAACCCAAAGATTTGATCCATAACAACAATTTGAATAACTTGAGTAGCTCGATAGGCTGAGAATAGAAACAGAAGTAAACAAATCAGAGGATTACGAATAACTCTAACATATAATTGATCTACTCAATCACATGTCATAAGGAATAGGTTACTCAAAGAAATATTTGGTATGGTTTATAGGATTAGCTCCAATGACGTAATCTCCATTGTTTAAATCTTCCGCTCACGAACACTTCCTACTACATGAGATTTTACTAACGTAAAACTCTGTTTTTATTGGAACTCTTTCGCACTTGAAACAAATTATTTCCTTGAACGTACAATCTTTCGTTAAGTGCCCCTTTCCATACTTCTTACATTCGGTGCAGATGTCACGGTCAAACTAAACTGTCATTACTAGTACTTTCTCCACAAGCTTGTTGTTGTTGTTGACTTCTTGGAGATTACAAGTACGTTTTTCTGTTGGAATCGCTTGACCTTAAGATTTTCCTTTTTTTCGTAACCAATATAGTCCAACGTTACGGGGTCTCTCATCCTAAGATTGATTCAACTCTAACAAAATCTTAGCTTAAGCAATCAATTCTTCTTCGGGGAACAATCTTACGTGTTTTTGTATAATTGCTTCACCACTATTTATATTACTTCCAAAGTTGCGGTCTATATCACCACCATTATGTCTCGCTTCCACACGTGTACGTCTATCGCGAGTCATTTCTTTTCTTCAAAGATGGACGAATCAAAATAAAATGGAAACCAGATGTAACCATTTCAAATAAACGTTTGTTTCCTTGACGTACATTCCTTTATTAAGTACCTTCTTTCACATCAGTTACTGCCTTTGGTTTCCTCAATGGTTGTAAATACATCTTCCATTGAAATCAATCACTTTCCAAATATCCTTAAAAATATCGGGTTCCAAAATTTCGAAATCTTATATTCCAAGACTTATTCTCTTCCATCAGATCCTGAACCTCAACTTTCATTTTTTTTTCCACTGAACAGCGGTCCTTTGTTCCTACAGTCATCCTTCCACATTGCTCCCGTTGCTGCCATAGCTTTTGCAACTACATTACGCTCCCTTAGTTCCTGAGTTATCTTTTTACATTGCTCCCGTAGCTGCAACTGCATTACTAGTATTATGTTCCGCATCCACACACGTACATCTAGCACGAGTTGTTTTCTCCCTCCAAAAATGGATGAATCAAAATACAATGGATCTGATATCCATTATAAACAACATTGTTTCCTTTCGGGAAAACAATAACACAGAGAACACAACACAAGCAAAACAGACCTAACCACAAACCCCAAAAGACTCAAACCGTGTGCTCTGATACCAACTAATGTAACACCCTCCCTAGGGTATCACATGTCTGACTTCCGACTCATAATCTGAAAATGTTTTCATAAAAGGTTTGAGTTAAAAACGTGGGTTTAAAAAAAAAAATTTCTTTCTTGCTGAAATATAAACTTACTCGTAATCCATAAGTATTCTTGAAAATATATTTAAACTAATTCATATACAACATTGACACCAATTAATATTTCACAATTTAAAGAGAAATATAAAATTAACAGACTCTTTTTTTTTTTAACAGTAGCAGACCCCATGACGGGTCCTACTTAATAGCACGGTACAACACTAACGTTAAAACTTAACATACTCATTCCTTATCTTGTATCCAGCTTGTTGCATCGAAGTCTACTCCTTGTCTACTACTCGAACACCTTCGAACTTGAGACAGCCACTCTTCAATGTTTTCATCAATCTACGAGTGTCCATCGCCCGTTATGTCTAAGACAACTCATTCTTTCTACTGTTTAATTTTAACAATACAGACACAGCAAGACAACATAACAAAGAGGTGAGATCACCTACACCAATACCAACATGGCGGCACAGAGATAACACAAGCGACAATATTTTACAGGGATATCATATCAAACTTCCAATAATATATTCAATATTAATCAACTATCATCATCAAATCATTTATCAATTCAATTATTATAAACAACAATTACGATAATGTCCTAATTATCATCATCATCATCCAAGTATTCAAAACAATTGTCATAGCCAATATTCCTCAATTAATATATCACATGAGATATAAATGTTCGGATTATGCATGTACACAAGACTCGATTTCCTACTCCATGGAGCTAAAACTCGGGTCGGAGAAATGATCGAAAAGATCTGCCGGTACCACATGCCTCGGACCACGTGCTATAATCCTCATTTTGATTTTGCACATCTAGCATATACACGACGGTCTTTATCGGATCTTGATTAAGAATAGTGTCTCGGTCGGATCATCGGTGTGTTGCATCGGTCTAACCTACGGGAAGAAGCGCGACCAACCACCCATGTAGGCAACCCGCACCCCGATGCCCCAAGGTCAACAAGTGACTTACACTACGCATATCGCACCCACTCAAGAGGTGTGTTTCTCTTAGGCAATCGGCCCATATCCGGTCCTCATCGGACCATTCCAATGCATGTATAATGCACCAAATCCAATCAAATATGTCATTTTCTCACAAACGGTGTATGGACATTTGGTTCAACAATAATCATGTACTTTCTTTCAATGGGCGAAAATCATGTTATCACGTTTTCATAGTTGTAAAACACTTTTACCGTATTTTCACAATCGCGTAACATTTCTGTTATGTTTTCACAATCCAAAAACTTTTCTGTTATGTTTTCACAATACCATAACACTTCTTTTATATTTTCACAATACCGTAACATTTTTGTTACGTTTTTAAAATTTCAAAACGTTTTATTACGTTTTACAATATCAGTAACATTCTCTTTGTTACGTTTACAAAATTTCGTAACATTTACATTACGTTTTCAAAATGTTGTAACTCTTCGTTGCACTTTTAAACCACGTACTAATTTTTAACGTTTTTCTCAATCGCGTAAAAACACACGTTTCTCAAATCGCATAGTATTTTTCCACTGTTTCAAAATCGCGTAACTTTAAAATCATTCTTTTACGTCACGTAAATCATTTTCTATCATTCTCAAAATATTTAAAATACTTTCCAAATCTCATAACAATGTTCTATCATTTTCACAATCACGTAAAAATATTCTATCATTATTCAAATCACGTAGTGATTTTTCAACAATATTTCAAATCGCGTAAAATATTTAAACGCTTTTCAAATCGTGTAGAAATATTTAAACATTTTTCAAATCGCGTAGAAATATTTTATTGTATTTCAAATTGTTTTTAAGATACGTAAAATATTTTTCAACATTTTTCAATCACATAAAATATTCCTCAATATTCCAAACATTATTTTGGACTTAAATAAATCAATATCATTTTTAACACATTGTTAGAAATTGCGTAGCTTAAAAATCATGTTTTTAAGATCGTAAAACATTTTTCATCACAATTTCATTTAGAAAATACTTCTTAACCTTCAAAAATTCCTCTTCAACTTTTTTCAAAATAATATAACTTTATATTTCATTTAATATATTTTCTTACTCAAGAAAATATTTTTCCATGATCTTTACTCAAGAAATTCTTTTTCAAAATGTACTTCACGTAAATCACTTTTCCATTGATGTAAATCAACGTTTCAAAACTTAACATTTTTCTAACGTATTTCAAAACTTGAAAATAAGTTATACGTTAGTAAATTTTCAAAATACCATTATATTCTTCATTTTCCCAAATCATTTCCAAACTCAACCTTCTTCAAAATAAATTGAAGTTGAAAATATTTTCGTTTACAAAAACTTGATTTTTCTCAAGTGATAAATGCTCGATTCCCTTTCCAAAATCCTTGTATTAAATCCGATTACGTTTCCACTTGGAAATTCACTTTGTTCATAAAAAAATCAAGGCATTACAAGCCTAAAAAAACGCGTGGACATGACTATTGAAACCATCAAATATTTTTCCTTTTAAATTGATATGGTTTTACACAAACAAAACCATTAAAAATCCTTTACAAAAACGTAAGACTCATAGTCTTTGAAAATCAAATCATTTGTTCATTTTAAATTTTTCACTTTCTTTGCAAATCCATTTTCACTTTCTTTACAAATCATTTTTCACTTTCTTTGCAAATCCTTAAAATCATCATTGCTATTTTCATTTAAATCTCATGTTTAGTTAAACACTTAGAAACTTTTTACACAAAATAAATTAATAAAAATCCTTCTAAAAACCGTGTTCTTGTTCTCTTGAAAAACAAACCCTTTGTTTATTTTCCAAATTCTTCAAATCATCCGTTTTCATCATTCATGAAAATCTTAAGTTATAAACACCTATGTTGAGGTGTCTTGTTCGAAATCCACCATGTTCTAAGTACTCAAAAATCAATTCTTTTGTTCTTAAAATTTTTCAACATGAACCCTAATCAAGGGCATCAAAACCGTAGCTCTTCCTTGGCTATTGGAGCCAAAAATCAATTTCCTTTCCACCATCAAGTCATGGCATATACATATATATTTCATCATAAATAATATAAGCATACCATCAAAGCCATAAAAGCATGTATAGCATATCAAGCATATCATCAAAGCTATAAAATCATGCAAAGCATATCAAGCATAGAAAATTAATCAAAGCTCATAAACACCCACAAATTAATTACATGACCATGGATATGAATCCTCACATGGATTCCACATCCATCAAATAAAATACCATCTCTCACCACCATGCTTGGTTGGTGAGATGGATCTCCTCTTACCTCTTGAAGATCCTTAAAAACTTCTTGTTTTGCTTCTTTTTCCAAGTCCTTCATCACCAAGAGCTTCTCAAATACAAAACAAAATACATAGAAATTAGTATACTAAGCTTGATTAAGAGGAACCATGGATCAAACATGGCTTAGATCATGAAAAGAGAGAAGAAAATGAAGTTTCCTTATACTTCACCTCAAAAACCTAATAACTTTGATCTTGAAGAAAGTCCATGAAGATGAATGATTTAGAGAAAATCTTCAACATGAAAGTAGCTTAGAACATCATGTAGATTCAAGATCTATGGTTGGATGAAATTAAAAGAGATTGGATGGTGATTTTAGGGTAGATAACCGAATGGTTTCTCTTGAAGCACAAAGATAAAATTTTTGATTTTTGATAGAAACTTGAAGCTTGGATTTGAAGCTCAAGATGAATGATTTTGGAAAAACTCATAACTAGAGATGTTCTTAGAATGGTGTTTAGGTTTAGAAAATCAAGTTGGATGAAATTTTTGAGTGATGAAAGGTGCTCTTGGAGGGCTTGGCCAAAATCTAGAGAAGAAAGGAGATGGAGAGAAAATTTTCTAAGTTTCCTTCTTGAAAATGAATCAATGAAGACCAAGGAAGACAATAATGACTAAAATGCAATTATGGTCTTCCAAACTCCTTCATGCAGCACCAAATTCGTAGTCCCCCTTCTTGCATTCTTCTTGAGTGCAAAAAAATCAAAAGTAAGCCATTATGATGTCTAACTTGACCAAAGCACATGCAAAAATGACATAAAGCTTGTTTTCTTTGTCTTCTAAACACTCCAAAACCATCACTTTTCTTCATAATGCATTCAATAAAGTTGTCTTCATTATTTGCCACCATTTGAAGCATTTCTAGCCATTGATTAATTCAATGGTTAGGATTTAGGTAGATTTAGATAGGTTAGAAGACTTAATCTAAAGCCATTGGATTTTTCTCCTTTAAATTCTAACCATTAGATGATTGTCTCCAAAATTAAT
Source organism: Ormosia emarginata (assembly GCA_029884605.1). Classification (NCBI taxonomy): domain Eukaryota; kingdom Viridiplantae; phylum Streptophyta; class Magnoliopsida; order Fabales; family Fabaceae; genus Ormosia; species Ormosia emarginata. Next base: position 75,547,942 of record JAQQTP010000088.1, read on the forward strand.
GGTTAAGATTGCTTCTTCAAACTTTAAATCCAAGGGTCCTAATTAGTCTTTGCCATTTTAGAAGACCAAATCTCTACCCTTGATTAATTCTTCATCCAATGGTCATAAATGGTCTTTGTCATTTTTCAAGACCAATTCTACACCTTTGATTACATCTATGGTTGATATCAAAGCCTTCCTAACTAAGCTTATTCTCACACCATTGATTAAATCAATGGTTATTATCCAAGGCTTCTTTATTAAGTTTGTTTCTTAGCCTTTGATTAAATCAATGGTTAATATTCAAACTAAGTATTCTCATCCAAGGGTATAGATCAAGTCAAGCTCTCTTTGTTGACTACGCGAGTATAATATTTATTTTTGTATCCTACAAATAATATTTTTTGTATTTTTATCATCGATAATTAAATACGGTATAAAATACGATACAAGAAATTTTCTAAAAGCTGTTTCGGATTCGGGTTTAGTAAGATCCCTGTCTCCGTCTAAACAAGACAAATTTTTCTATGCGTAGAAAAAATTTTCACTTTGTGGGACCCATTGGGCCCACGTATGGCTACACTGGGCCCACATACCCCTTGCGAGACCCACAGACGGGAAAAATTTCAAAATCATCCATAAAATCACAAAAATTATAAAATGCACAAATATCAAATCAGATTACGTAAATTAATTACCTAACGGTAAAAATTAAATTACGTAAAGTTTTCCTACCGAAAATTTTTATTTTTCACGACACGGAGTAAATCACTCAAAACGATCAAATACGCTGATGGAATAAACAAAATAATTTTACAGTGCACAAAAATTACTAAACAGTAAAATTCTGTTAACTGTCAAAATTACTATTTAAGAGATACAGAAATTTTGGGGTGTTACACCTACACCCGTAGATCACTAAGTATTCTGCCATAACTAGGAGGATATCTCCACCATAATTGAGTGGATGCCTCCACTACCTGTTCTCTAGGGATAGCAAGCATATATGAAGTGTGATGTGTATAAATGCGGAGTTATGTCCTAACTCTAACATAACCACCACATGATCTCATACTAAGTCCATCTTGCATTACTAACTCCACCTCTTCTCTGTGGGAGCATTTCATGCACTATGATATATAACCAATGTCAACTAGACCTATTACACTACTATCTTTGCATTACTAACTCTCTTTCACTTTTTAAGAGCTCTTCACACACTATGGCATTCACCCTTGCCAACTAGAGTCTATGGCACATAACTTTTGCCAACTCAGTACCTTGGCCCTTAACTCTTGTCAATTAGGCACTATGGCCCTCTACTATTGCCAACTCGGAACCTTGGCCCTTAACTCTTGCCAATTAGGCACTATGACACTCTACTATTTCCATCTTGCTTCTTTAATCTATTATCACCTCTCTTGTGACATCTGTGCAACTTTAAGTTGTTTAAGAAACTACAACTCTTGATCTATGGCAATCCATGTTTAATGGATGCACAACTTTACTCTTATCTTTCCTTGTATGCCTCTAGGTTTTTCTATCTAAGAAATACTCTCTCTAGTGCCTCAACACATTCTACTAGGCATAAACAAGAAATTAGAATCATTGGAATGGCTAAATTCTCCATAAAAAAATTACATGTTTAACTCTATTCTGGGTGCCTAATCGTCCATACTTCAGTGCCTAAGCGCTGACTGAGCACCTGAGCGCTGACTTAGCAATGCCTGAGCGTTGGATACCCTGCTGCACACATCAACTTTCTGGCCTTTGAGCGCCTGAGCGCTCGTAACCCAGCGCTTGAGCGCTCAGCGCTAACAAACAATTCTATAGAATTCGCAGATTCTTTATTCTTGTTCCATTGATTCCAATTTAACTTCCAAACATCCAAACTTGTTTCCTAGGTGATTTTTAACACAAATCTAGGCCCCTAAACTTGTTGTGACTTTCATACAACCTATTGATTCACTTAGGCATAGATTTAGGTCCAAAACTCCAACCATCACAAAGTTCCTCTTCTATGAACTCTAACGATTGATCTTGAGCCATACATGGCTATCTAGTACTCACTAAACTGAATACATACTAACCTAGTCCTTGAAATCAAGAACTAAGTCAAAAACATGGATTTGTAGCCAAATCCTTACTTCCATTCATGAACCCTATGTTCATCCGTGATGAACAATAAGAAAAGATGAATAGAATCCCTTACCTATTGGTCTTGAAGATAAAGATGAAGCCAAGATCCACTTGATTCATCTTCCTTGGTGGTTGATTCTCCTCTTTGGTCTTCCTTCTTCCTCTCTTTCTCTCTTCACGTTTTACTCTTCTTTCCTTTCTATTCTCTTTTCTATTTTCTGCTTCTCCAATATCTCAGCCATGAGATATTTAACAAGGGAAGTCAAATTTGACTTCTCTTGGATAACACTAAAACCTCGATCTGCTAAGAACACTCAGATTCCATCAAATCCAGTATTCTAACTTCCAACTAACTCAAAATAAATCCTAAGATTCATTAAAAATCATGTTGCACTTTTTCTCTATTTTTCCATATCTGCTAGGGTCAATCTGGTATTAAAATGCACAACCAGTATGCCAAAAAATACCAAATCAACTCTGATTACTCTGAAACTTTAGCCACACCTTACTTACCTCATTTTGTAACACCCCAATTTTTAGAAAAATGTCCCGAATGTTCTGTTTGCTGTTTTTCAAGCTTTTGTGTAAATGACTGTTATGTCCCTATTTTACTGTTTCTTGTTTTTCTGTATGAAATACAAATATGTTTTACAGGCTAAAATTTTATTTGATCGTTTTACGTATTTTGCTTCGAGACGGTAAAATAAAAATTTTCTCGAGCTACTATTTTAATTTTTCGGGGTGATATACAGACAATTAATACTGTCTGTAATTTTATTTGAACGTTTTGGATGATTTGCTTCATCGTGGGGAAAAATAGAAAAATGACCGTTATGTCCCGATTGTACTGTTTTTAATTTTTCTATATGTTACAGTGCTTAATATTACTGTCTCTGAATTTATTTGCACTTTTTGTGCGATTTGCTCAGGAGACGGGAAAATAATATTTTTAAATTTGGGAAATCTTGTTTTAATTATTCAGATTGGGGATCTTACTAAACCCAATCTGAATGAGACGATAATTAATCTTTTAATTTTTAGGATTTAATCGTCAATAAAATAATTTTGTATATTATTTTATTAGTCAGTATAATTAGATGACAGTGGACCCAGAAATGTTTTGCGGGACTCACGTTTAGCTAATACAGTTAAGTTAGTAGCTTAATTAAGCATCATTAGTGAAGGAATTCTCTAGAACAAGTGACTAAGCTTGATGACTAGGTTAATTAGTGACTAAGCATGGTGACTAAGGCTAATGACAAGGCAAGGATGAACCAATGGGAGCCAAGCTTGCTAACCAAGTTTTGATCTTGGCCTTTGATCCATTCTAAGGCTAGGATGAAGCCAAGCCCAATGACACCTTGCATGCTTTGATGTCTACGGCCAAGCCATCCTTGGAAGACCAAAAATCACTTTGTCTTCATGCAAATTTCTCTCTTCTCTCTCTTCCAAAAACCCTAAACACCATTGAAGCTCTCTTGAAGCTAGTTTCGGCCAAGCCTTGTTCTACACCATCCAACCACCCAAAATTCTATCCAACCAAGTTTTCTAAACCTAAACACAATCCTAAGAACATCTCTAGTTGAGAGTTCTTGCAAAATCTTCCATTTGAAGCTTGGAAACCAACTTGGAAAATTTTACCTAGAAGGTAAAATTTCTTGTTTTCTATTTCTAAACTCTTTTTAAAAGTTCTAAGCCATGATTTCTCCATGGTTTAAGCTCTCTTTCTATGGTTAGTAACTTGTAGATTTTTGTTTAAGTTTGTTAGGTGACTTGAAGGAGAAAACCGAAACATAAGGAAAGGTGTGAAAGAGTTTTAGTCTTCATTTAAGGTAAGAGGAAGACTAATCTTATCATCTATGGATGGTGGTAAGAAGATGGAGTGTGATTTTTGTGATTGTAGAATCCATAAGGATTCATTTGTGTGATTGTTAGTAGCTTGTTTAGGTGTTTGTGTATTTGTTAGTAGCTTTCCTATTTGATGTTTGTAATAATTTGCATGTCTACAAGCTTTGATTTAGGTTATATGTGTTAGAAATATATTGCATGTGTTAGAAATGTATGATAATTTATAGGATGTGAATAATATGTCAAGGATTGCATGAGTGTTGCAAAGAACACAAACCTTGAGGCTTACAACAATGACCAAAATGGAGAACCAAAATGTTCTCTTAATTTTCCTAAAATGAGATTTAACTAACCTAGGAACATTAACAAGGTATCACATTGTTTAGATTAAGGAAAATGAATTTAGAAATCAAATGACATAATTTTATGTTTAGGCCAACATGCCAAACCACTTATATATGATTTCTAAGATCAATTGCAAACCTTTTTCATTCAAAATAATGCAATATATGTTAAAAAGGAATTTTTTTAAAAGGAATTTTAAAGAAATTAATTGATTAGAATTAAGTGTCTTGAATTAAAATTATTGATTTTATTGTTAGAAATAAAATATAGTAACTTTTGAGAATTTCTAACATATGGCTCATGCTTTGTATTTTGAAGCATGTTAGTAGTTTTCAAAAGGATTAATTATATGGTTTAAAAATTAAAAAAGTAATTTTTACAGAAAAATTAGGAAACCATTAATATAATTTTCTAAGCAAAATACTGTCAATTTTTAGTAAAAATGAGCAAATAAGAGAGAAAAAAATGTCCAAAAGACAGTATACGGTATAGAAAATATTTTACGTAGTTTAAATGTATTATTTATAATTTCTATTTATTTAAACAGTAATTTAAACAGTAATTTTTAAGGAGTTTGGACAAGAAAATGATTTAAAAATCTTACGCGATTGAGAAAATGTATTAAAAACTCTACGCGATTTTAAAAATAGAAAAATAAATTTACGCGATTTAAAAACGTTTGTAAAAACGACGAGATTGTGAAAACGCGATAAAATTGCTACGCGATTGACCAAAACAGAACTTTCTGTTATTTTTTTCTTTTCTGCTGTCGGGCTATGAGGTGAACCCGTACAGACTTTGGAACAGTATTTGTCCGGTGGGACTTACTGTATCTTTTTATCTTTGAGGATATCTTGGTTATGCCAATTTTTGGTGGATTGGTTGACGAGGTGAATCACATCGTGTTGTCGATGCGATAAACGTAGTGTGGTTCATTGTTCTTATGAACTTGGAGACGTTAGTGTATGGGATCCCATATATGGACAGTCGGTCGCTCCGCTGGGCCGTGGTAACCGATAGCACACTAATGAACTTGACACGTGTAATACCCTTAAGTACATGTTAGACTGGTAAATGGTTACCGAAGGTAGCATTTGACTTGTTTAGCATGTCAGTAAAGTTTTGTGACAATCTGAGTTCATTTAGGCACTTAGTTGCAACATAGAAGTTGTAAAGTGGCTTAAAATGACTCAAATAATAGCATAAGTTGCTAAGTTAAGAGAAATAAACATAGAGAGTTTATTTCTAGGTCACAAATAAGCCAAGTAAGATGTGGTAAAAGTTTCAAGAGAATCGGAGTCAGTTTGGTATTTTTAGGCATACAAGTTGTGCTTTTAATGCTTAGGTTGATCCCTAGCAGATATAGAAAATGATGAGAATTGTGAAACAACAATTTAGATGAATCTTATGATTTATTCTAAAGTTGTTAGAAGCAGGAAACTCGAATTAGTATAATTCGGGTGTCCATATGAGATATAAGTTTCGGTGTAGAAACTTAAGTTAATCTTTTTTCGTAATTCCCTTCACGTCCCCAGCCCCTATTTCTATCTTCTCTCGGCGAGAGAAGGAGAAACCGAAACAGAAAGAGAGAAAGGGGAGAAGGGAGAAAGGGGAAGAAGGAAGAAGGGAGAAGGAAGAGGAAGATCAAGCTTCAAGGTTCAAGGCTTCAAGTCTTCAAGAGGTAGGGGTTTAGAGCTTTTATTCATCTCTTTTCTCTATGTATGCATATAGATACATAATATGCTAATTTGAGTTTTAGAGATGTTAGATGAGTTTAGCTTGCATAGAAGTGTTTCTTGGGTCAATTATGACTTGTCTATAGCATCAGTTTAAGTAAGAAGACCCTTGAATCACAAAGTGAGCCTTAAGTTAAAGAATGAAGAATTTTAGCCATAATCCAAATTAAGAGATTTAAGAGAGTAATTGATGTTCCTAAATGTTAAAGAACTGATTAGGGACTTAGAATTACTTAGAATTTGGATTGAAATGGCTTGGAATCAGCAGAAATGACCAATAGAACAGTAAACCCGTAGCTGCAGAATTCTGCAGAACCAGGGTTCTGCTGATGGCGCGGCGGCGTGGAGATAGTCACGCCGCAGCGTGATAGTTTTTCGCTGGGAATGCCGCGGCGTAGAAGATGCATGCCGCGGCGTGAGGCTAAAAATTAGCCCAGCAGTAGCCCTCGAGAGAAGGGCGCCGCGGCGTGCAAATGCTGTGCCGCGGCGTGAGACCCTGAAGCTCCAAAATGATGTTTTTGGATGTTCTGAGGTGCTATAGTTAATGGAATCATTAAGACATGTTTCCTAAGTGTGTTAAGGCACAAGTTGGGATATTTTCAAGTGGAAAATATTTATCCATCAAGTGTGAGAAAGCATAGGCTTTTAAGCATCCTAAAGGAAAGGTTTGCTTTAAGTAATGACATTGCACTTTAGGCAACTTAATGTTGCAATTGATATCACTTAAGATGTGATGAGATAGTGCAATAGAGATGAATAATAGTATTCACTCTAGTAGAGAATAATGAGAAAGGTATGAACCTTAGGAAATCCAAGAATAGTGGATTACCTTAGGAAGGTACCTAGAAGCTTAGGCAACAAAGAGTTGCAAGTAAGAACTACTCTTGAGTTAGATTACATGAGTGGAGACAAGATTGTGTATTAGTTCCACGGAGGAACGTTTAGGTACTTAGTCTCAAGTTAAGTGAGACTTAGTACATTGCTAAATACACAATAAGAGGAATTGTGACTAAGAAGATGTCATAAGCGAGAAAGTAGAACAGAAATGTACAATAACTCAAGTATAAGCTAAGATGAGTTAGAAGTACAAGATAAAGAGAAGTTACTTCCTTAGATACGAGCAAAGCATGGAAGTTGAGTTTAGAATAAGCATGTTAGCACACAAGTGTAGTATACGCTACTACCAGAAGTGTGATAGAAAAGGAAAGTTAGATGCATGAATTACTCTCTTTAGATAAAGTTGAGTTAATTATGCAAAGTTTTAGAGAAATGCCCTCAGTTCCTTAAGCAAGGTTAGATGAGGCATTAGTTAAGATAGACTCTTTCACTAGGATGAGTTGAGTCTATAGAAAAGAGTAAGATGGTGTTATGTAAGAGATAAACATAACACTAAGCTTTTCACACACTAGAAAGTTAAGCTAGTGTGAAGATGAAGAGAAAGGACCTTAGGGCAACCAAGATTAGTGGTTTGCCAAAGGTAAGTACCTAACACCTCAGCAACCTAAGGTTGCATTAGAAATCACTTAAGAGAAAGGAGTGATGAGGTGGAGTTTAGGTACAAGTAAGAGACATAGTTTAGTGATGTTTACCTAAGAATGTAACGTTATATGATGTGAGGTCATTTAGCCGGAAGAAGGTAAGGAATCGAGAGAAGTTCCTAAGGGAACAAGTATTCCTAACTAAGTGCTAAGGTTACATGTAGTATGAGGTTACAGATTCTCCTCATTACAAAGGGTAAACATAAGAAGAGTAGAATATGCTTAGCTCTTAGAGGAACTAAGTATATAAGTATGTACGAAAGTCTATGAATTAGTCAAGTAGGATCGATCTAGTGAGTATCCTTTGATGTTAATCATGAAGGTAAAAGGGGATAGATGGGTGTCCGAAGGACTTTTGAGAAGGACATAACCCTGATGTCTCGATGTGCCAAGGCCAAAGGAGATAAGTGGGAAATCCAGAGACGCTCTTTGAGCAAGGATGAAGCCCGAACTTCTCAATGAGCCAGGATACGTGTAAGGTGAGGATGAGGTTTTCCTCATTTACCCCTTGGATGATATATTGACTAGTTCCTAGCAAACTCCTTCGCTTCAAAACAAAACTCTGCATTTGCATTTCATTCACATGCTCTTAGGATTCCTTAGGCATATTCATTACATATCATTATCATTGCATTTACGGACGGTTGTATGGGCATTGTCCGTCACCGTTGGTATGTATGCATACGATGTATGGTATTTGTATATATTAACAAGTGTGTTGACTCTTAATTGTTACCACACTATTAGAAAGTGTATAAGTTATGAGAAAAGAGGATGAAACTCCTAAGTTATGAGAAAAGAGGAGGAAACTCCTAAGTTATGAGAATAGAGGAGGAAACTCCTAAGTTATGAGAAAAGGGGACAAAGCTCCTAAATTAGAATTATAGCATTTGTTATATATTTTGTTATATACAATGTTATAGAGAACTGGTATTGGAATTGCTTTTACTGAGAATGTTAATTCTCACCCCAGTTGCTATTCCATGTAAATCCAGATGCAGGTTCAGATGCAGGCACAGATGCAGGCACAGGTATAGAGGTACAAACCCTGCTAAGGATGAGAAGATAAAGCATGAAGACTAGAATAGTTTTTATTGCTTTAAGTAGAAAGAACTTATGTAATAAGTTTATATTTGTTCTGTAAGTTTTATGTTATATGTATTAGAAATAGCCCTCAGGTGGCTAAGTTTGTATATGTATATGTATGAGTTTAAGTTTTTCCGCAATCTCTCAAGGCTTTCTATAATTACTCAGTTGTGATTATAGATATATGTCAGTATGTTGTTTAGAAGTGACGTCTCTAGTACTGGTTATCTTTATATATCTCTGTCTATCTAGGATATATCTGGATATCTGTATTAGGGTGTTACATTTTGGTATCAAAGCAGTTCATCCTGTTGAGTAGGGGTATGGACTGACCGTGCTTAGGCATAAGTAGCAGGTTAGCATGAAGTTATGCATTCTTTTATCTCTTTTTGAGATATGCAGATGGAATTGCATGACTAGGAGTCTGGTAAAGGAGGAGATAACCAGAGCTTTTAGAGAAATGGTTGCTGTGTTGAGAGAGCAGACTGCCATTAGTAGAAGTCTATCAGAAGTGATAGAACAGGACTCGCATAGTTAGTTGCGGGAACGAAAAGGAACTTTTGAGGAATCAGTATTTCTCAGAGTTCAAGAAAGTTACTCCTTTGTTCTTGAAAGGAGAGGTTGGTTCAGTTAGAGCCAAAATGTGGTTTCATGTGATGGAAGAGATCCTTGAGATCATGTCGTGCGCTGATGAACAGAAGGTGACCTTGCTTCATAAGGGCTAGTAGGTGAAGCCGAAAGCTGATGAGATGAAGCAGAGAGGTTATTAGAGATGGTTAGTACTCGAACCACCTGAGAGGTGTTTAGAGTTACTTTCCTAGATAAGTATTATTCCCTTGAGTTAGAGAAAGTGAAGGAATAGGAATTCCTAAAGTTAGAGCAAGGGGATAGTACTGAAGACTAGTATGCGAAGCAATTCAAGAATGTCAAGAGTTCTTTTCTTATTTTACGTCCAATCCAGATAAAGACTGGAAGTGAGTAAAATTTGAAGTAGAACTTAGAGAAGGCATTAGAAGTGTTGCAATGCAAAAGAAGATTATGGACTTCTTTGCTCTAGTCAGTGAATGTAGAGTTGTAGAAGTAGATAATCTCAGAGCATCCATGGAACAAGAGTTAGAAAGTTCCTAAAGAGGAAGAGATTAGATGTTGAGATCAGTAAGGGTGCCTTTTGATCTCAACTTGTTATAGAGTTGCACGGTGGAAGCTTGGAGAGATGATAAGTATAAGTAGAGGGCTTGTAGAGGAGCAACTCTAAGGAAAAAGGTAAATCAAGCTTCAAGTCACTAAGATGTGCTAGATGTAATAAGATACATGGATGTAGACCATTTTTGATGGGTAATCTGTGTGCTACATAAGTAAGTAACCAGGACATCGTAAGAGAGATGGTTCTTGGACAAAAGAAAGCGACGAAATCTTCTAACTTGGTATGAGATGAGAACACATGTAAAGAGAAATCTTTTAAGGTGTGTATAAGAAGAGAATAGATTTACTTTGTAGATCATGTTGATTTACGTTATGAATCTAGTTGCTTACCTTGTTGGTATGGTTTGGTTGTTTAAAGAGAAGGATGATCAGGTAAGATCAGTTGAGAGAATCTTTGAATTTTCTCAGGAGATGATCTAAGACTTGGTTATCATAGAAGCATAGTAAAGTAAAGCAGATCTTCGAGAGTTTTCCAGAATTACGAAAGGACATGAAGAGTATGTCAAAGGTAGTTTTGGAGACTTTTGAAAAGAAGGGGTTAAGTACCAAGAAAGCCGAAAGTCAGTTTTGGATTACAAGTGGTACAGTTTAAGAGTTGTGTAATTTCTTAAGATAGAAATTGCAGAGAACCCCAGCAGAATTTAAGCAGAGGTACAATGGGTAGAGTAGCCATTGTATCCGAGAGCAGAGAATCTATTAGTAGATTTTCTAAGTTAGTGCTACCTGGTTTAGGCCAGTTAAGAGAGGTAGTACCTAGCAATGGACTCTAGATAGTGAGTTTGTTTTCCAAGAGTAGAAGAGAAGGTTGATTACTACGTTAGTTTTGGTAATTCCAAATTCCCGAGAGAACTTTGAGGTAGACAGTTATACTTCGAAGATGGGACTAGGGTATGTTAGATGCAATAGAGGTAGGTAGATGCCTACGCATCAAGGCAGTTCAGTCTGCAAGAGAAGGACTACCCTAGGCATGATTTGGAATTAGCTATAGTAGTGATTACCTTATAGTTTTGGAGACATAACTCATAAGGAGTCTAGTTAGAGATGTTCAGCGATCATGATAGCTCAAGATGCTTGTGGATCAGAGGAAGCTGGACATGAAGCAGAATAGATGGATAGAGTTTTTCAAGGTTCATAACCTTGAGTTGAGATATCATTCGGGTAATGCCAGTGTAGTGGTTATCCTAGATGATAGTCCAAGAGAGAGTGAATTTCTTGAGAGTTTTTGAGAATTTGAGTCTAGCGGTGACTATGATTCCAGATAGTCTCTCAGTGAGCAAGGTGGACATAGTAAGAGGTCTAAAGGCTCAGATTTCTTTGAAGCTCAGAAGGAGAATAAAGCTCTAAGGGACAAGTGTGAGCAGATTTTCAAAGGAACCCTTAAGGATTTTGTTACGACTAAGAGGGAATGACGAAGTTTAGAGACAACTTTGTCTTCCAAGAGGGTCAAAAATCAAGAAAAGGATTCCAGAGGAAGCTCACCAGAGAAAGTATACCATCTATCAAGAGGCTACTAAGGTTTTCCAAGAGCTAAGGAAGATGTATAGTAGCATAGTATGTTAAAGAACATAAGAGAATATGTTGAGCGGCAGATAAAGGTGGTAAGATTAAGTAATCTGCCAATCTTTTGCTAAGAACAGATAGCTATTTTCTAGATAAGGTAGTTCAACTACTTTTGAAGGAAATAGTTAGGATTCATAGAGTTTCAGTGAATATAGTGTCTGAGAGAGATACTAGATTCACACTTGGTTTTGAAAGCCTTATAAGAAGGAGTTCAAAGCTAAGTTATGTTTTAGTACAGCTTACCATCCATAAACATAGAGATTAAAGCATAGAGATTAAGAGCTTTAAGATAAGCAAGTCTCCTCAAGAGGAAGTGGTTGGGAGAAGCTGGTACTAAAGAAGGACTGCATAGAAGCAGAAGTTCCATGTAGAGTTTTGTTTAGCCAGAATTGTTTACGTGAGGTGAACAATTTTGGGGACAAAATTTTAAAAAGGAGGGGAGAAATGTAATACCCTTAAGTACATATTAGACTGGTAAATGGTTACCGAAGGTAGCATTTGACTTGTTTAGCATGTCAGTAAAGTTTTGTGACAATCTGAGTTCATTTAGGCACTTAGTTGCAACATAGAAGTTGTAAAGTGGCTTAAAATGACTCAGATAATAGCATAAGTTGCTAAGTTAAGAGAAATAAACATAGAGAGTTTATTTCTAGGTCACAAATAAGCCAAGTAAGATGTGGTAAAAGTTTCAAGAGAATCGGAGTCAGTTTGGTATTTTTAGGCATACAGGTTGTGCTTTTAATGCTTGGGATTGATCCCTAGCAGATATAGAAAATGATGAGAATTGTGAAACAACAATTTAGATGAATCTTATGATTTATTCTAAAGTTGTTAGAGGCAAGGAAACTCGAATTAGTATAATTCGGGTGTCCATAGCAGATATAAGTTTCAGTGTAGAAACTTAAGTTAATCTTTTTCGTAATTCCCTTCACGTCCCAGCCCCTATTTCTATCTTCTCTCGGCGAGAGAAGGAGAAACCGAAAACAGAAAGAGAGAAAGGGGAGAAGGGAGAAAGGGGAAGAAGGAAGAAGGGAGAAGGAAGAGGAAGATCAAGCTTCAAGGTTCAAGGCTTCAAGTCTTCAAGAGGTAGGGGTTTAGAGCTTTTATTCATCTCTTTTCTCTATGTATGCATATAGATACATAATATGCTAATTTGAGTTTTAGAGATGTTAGATGAGTTTAGCTTGCATAGAAGTGTTTCTTGGGTCAATTATGACTTGTCTATAGCATCGTTAAGTAAGAAGACCCTTGAATCACAAAGTGAGCCTTAAGTTAAAGAATGAAGAATTTTAGCCATAATCCAAATTAAGAGATTTAAGAGAGTAATTGATGTTCCTAAATGTTAAAGAACTGATTAGGGACTTAGAATTACTTAGAATTTGGATTGAAATGGCTTGGAATCAGCAGAAATGACCAATAGAACAGTAAACCCGTAGGCGCGAGAACGCGAACCGGGGTTCTGGCGATGGCGCGGCGGCGTGGAGATAGTCACGCCGCAGCGTGATAGTTTTTCGCTGGGAATGCCGCGGCGTAGAAGATGCATGCCGCGGCGTGAGGCTAAAAATTAGCCCAGTAGTAGCCCTCGAGAGAAGGGCGCCGCGGCGTGCAAATGTTGTGCCGCGGCGTGAGACCCTAAAGCTCCAAAATGATGTTTTTGGATGTTCTGAGGTGCTATAGTTAATGGAATCATTAAGACATGTTTCCTAAGTGTGTTAAGGCACAAGTTGGGATATTTTCAAGTGGAAAATATCTATCCATCAAGTGTGAGAAAGCATAGGCTTTTAAGCATCCTAAATGAAAGGTTTGCTTTAAGTAATGACATTGCACTTTAGGCAACTTAATGTTGCAATTGATATCACTTAAGATGTGATGAGATAGTGCAATAGAGATGAATAATAGTATTCACTCTAGTAGAGAATAATGAGAAAGGTATGAACCTTAGGAAATCCAAGAATAGTGGATTACCTTAGGAAGGTACCTAGAAGCTTAGGCAACAAAGAGTTGCAAGTAAGAACTACTCTTGAGTTAGATTACATGAGTGGAGACAAGATTGTGTATTAGTTCCACAGAGGAACGTTTAGGTACTTAGTCTCAAGTTAAGTGAGACTTAGTACATTGCTAAATACACAATAAGAGGAATTGTGACTAAGAAGATGTCATAGCGAGAAAGTAGAACAGAAATGTACAATAACTCAAGTATAAGCTAAGATGAGTTAGAAGTACAAGATAAAGAGAAGTTACTTCCTTAGATACGAGCAAAGCATGGAAGTTGAGTTTAGAATAAGCATGTTAGCACACAAGTGTAGTATACGCTACTACCGAAGTGTGATAGAAAAGGAAAGTTAGATGCATGAATTACTCTCTTTAGATAAAGTTGAGTTAATTATGCAAAGTTTTAGAGAAATGCCCTCAGTTCCTTAAGCAAGGTTAGATGAGGCATTAGTTAAGATAGACACTTTCACTAGGATGAGTTGAGTCTATAGAAAAGAGTAAGATGGTGTTATGTAAGAGATAAACATAACACTAAGCTTTTCACACACTAGAAAGTTAAGCTAGTGTGAAGATGAAGAGAAAGGACCTTAGGGCAACCAAGATTAGTGGTTTGCCAAAGGTAAGTACCTAACACCTCAAAGCAACCTAAGGTTGCATTAGAAATCACTTAAGAGAAAGGAGTGATGAGGTGGAGTTTAGGTACAAGTAAGAGACATAGTTTAGTGATGTTTACCTAAGAATGTAACGTTATATGATGTGAGGTCATTTAGCCGAAGGTAAGGAATCGAGAGAAGTTCCTAAGGGAACAAGTATTCCTAACCAAGTGCTAAGGTTACATGTAGTATGAGGTTCTGATTCTCCTCATTACAAAGGGTAAACATAAGAAGAGTAGAATATGCTTAGCTCTTAGAGGAACTAAGTATATAAGTATGTACGAAAGTCTATGAATTAGTCAAGTAGGATCGATCTAGTGAGTATCCTTTGATGTTAATCATGAAGGCAAAAGGGGATAGATGGGTGTCCGAAGGACTTTTGAGAAGGACATAACCCTGATGTCTCGATGTGCCAAGGCCAAAGGAGATAAGTGGGAAATCCAGAGACGCTCTTTGAGCAAGGATGAAGCCCGAACTTCTCAATGTGCCAGGATACGTGTAAGGTGAGGATGAGGTTTTCCTCTATTTACCACTGGATGATATACTGACTAGTTCCTAGCAAACTCCTTCGCTTCAAAACAAAACTCTGCATTTGCATTTCATTCACATGCTCTTAGGATTCCTTAGGCATATTCATTACATATCATTATCATTGCATTTACGGACAGTTGTATGGGCATTGTCCGTCACTGTTGGTATGTACAGATGTATGGGCGCTGTATATATTAACAGTGTGTTGACTCTTAATTGTTACCACACTATTAGAAAGTGTATAAGTTATGAGAAAAGAGGATGAAACTCCTAAGTTATGAGAAAAGAGGAGGAAACTCCTAAGTTATGAGAATAGAGGAGGAAACTCCTAAGTTATGAGAAAAGGGGACAAAGCTCCTAAATTAGAATTATAGCATTTGTTATATATTTTGTTATATACAATGTTATAGAGAACTGGTATTGGAATTGCTTTTTCGAGAATGTTAATTCTCACCCCGATTCTTATTCCATGTAAATCCAGATATGCAGGAGTTCGGATGCGAGGCAGTACGTATGCGAGGCACAGGTATAGAGGTACAAACCCTGCTAAGGATGAGAAGATAAAGCATGAAGACTAGAATAGTTTTTATTGCTTTAAGTAGAAAGAACTTATGTAATAAGTTTATATTTGTTCTGTAAGTTTTATGTTATATGTATTAGAAATAGCCCTCAGGTGGCTAAGTTTGTATATGTATATGTATGAGTTTAAGTTTTTCCGCAATCTCTCAAGGCTTTCTATAATTACTCAGTTGTGATTATAGATATATGTCAGTATGTTGTTTAGAAGTGACGTCTCTAGTACTGGTTATCTTTATATATCTCTGTCTATCTAGGATATATCTGGATATCTGTATTAGGGTGTTACATTTTGGTATCAAAGCAGTTCATCCTGTTGAGTAGGGGTATGGACTGACCGTGCTTAGGCATAAGTAGCAGGTTAGCAGGAAGTTATGCATTCTTTTATCTCTTTTTGAGATATGCAGATGGAATTGCATGACTAGGAGTCTGGTAAAGGAGGAGATAACCAGAGCTTTTAGAGAAATGGTTGCTGTGTTGAGAGAGCAGACTGCCATTAGTAGAAGTCTATCAGAAGTGATAGAACAGGACTCGCATAGTTAGTTGCGGGAACGAAAAGGAACTTTTGAGGAATCAGTATTTCTCAGAGTTCAAGAAAGTTACTCCTTTGTTCTTGAAAGGAGAGGTTGGTTCAGTTAGAGCCAAAATGTGGTTTCATGTGATGGAAGAGATCCTTGAGATCATGTCGTGCGCTGATGAACAGAAGGTGACCTTGCTTCATAAGGGCTAGTAGGTGAAGCCGAAAGCTGATGAGATGAAGCAGAGAGGTTATTAGAGATGGTTAGTACTCGAACCACCTGAGAGGTGTTTAGAGTTACTTTCCTAGATAAGTATTATTCCCTTGAGTTAGAGAAAGTGAAGGAATAGGAATTCCTAAAGTTAGAGCAAGGGGATAGTACTGAAGACTAGTATGCGAAGCAATTCAAGAATGTCAAGAGTTCTTTTCTTATTTTACGTCCAATCCAGATAAAGACTGGAAGTGAGTAAAATTTGAAGTAGAACTTAGAGAAGGCATTAGAAGTGTTGCAATGCAAAAGAAGATTATGGACTTCTTTGCTCTAGTCAGTGAATGTAGAGTTGTAGAAGTAGATAATCTCAGAGCATCCATGGAACAAGAGTTAGAAAGTTCCTAAAGAGGAAGAGATTAGATGTTGAGATCAGTAAGGGTGCCTTTTGATCTCAACTTGTTATAGAGTTGCACGGTGGAAGCTTGGAGAGATGATAAGTATAAGTAGAGGGCTTGTAGAGGAGCAACTCTAAGGAAAAAGGTAAATCAAGCTTCAAGTCACTAAGATGTGCTAGATGTAATAAGATACATGGATGTAGACCATTTTTGATGGGTAATCTGTGTGCTACATAAGTAAGTAACCAGGACATCGTAAGAGAGATGGTTCTTGGACAAAAGAAAGCGACGAAATCTTCTAACTTGGTATGAGATGAGAACACATGTAAAGAGAAAAGGAAGCATGTTGTTCGATATGTTCGTGCTAATCAACAGAAGTCAGGGAATACTCAACCGAGATCTGGAGGGCGAGTATATACTATGACGGGAACAGAAATTTCTCAATCTGATGATCTTATACAAGGAGAAGGTGACATTGGAGGTAACCATCTGACTGTGTTATATGACTCTGGTGCTACACACCCGTTTATTGCATATGATTGTGTGGAAAGATTGAAGTTGCCTGTGTCTTCTTTGAATGTTAAATTGAGTGTTTCTACTCCAACTGCTAAACCTGTGATTGCATCAAAGATATGTTTGGATTGTCCTGTTGTTGTGAAGGATCGTAAGTTTTTGGTCAACTTGATTTGTTTACCTCTTGTTGAGATAGATGTAATCTTAGGGATGGACTGATTATCTTCTAACCATATCCTTATAGATTGTGCCAGCAAAACCATAGTTTTTTCTAAGGAAGAAAAGTCTGGATTCTTAACTGCTGTTAAGGTCAAGTCTTTGTTAAGAGAGGGAGTGCAGGGATATGTGGTATTGTCTTCTCTAGAGGTTAAGAATGAGAAGGACGTGAATACTATTCCTGTTGTCAACGAGTTTCCAGAGGTTTTTCCTGATGACGTACCTGGTTTGCCACCTGAGAGGGAGATCGAGTTTTCAATTGATTTAGTACCAGGAACAGGTCTTATCTCAATTGCACCATACCGTATGTTGCCAGTAGAGTCGGAGGAGCTGAAGAAGCAATTGGTGGAGTTGTTGGAGAAACAGTTTGTGCGACCAAGTGTTTCGCCATGGGGTGCGCCAGTGCTTTTGGTCAAGAAGAAGGACGGAACTTCTCGACTTTGTGTGGATTATCGTCAGCTGAACAAGGTGATTATCAAGAATAAATATCGACTTCCAAGAATTGACGATTTGATGGATCAGTTAAGAGGAGCTATGGTGTTTTCCAAGATAGATCTGAGATCGGGGTATCATCAGATTCGTGTTAAGGGGGAAGATGTACCGAAAACTGCTTTTCGAACTCGTTATGGACATTATGAGTATCAGGTAATGCCATTCGGGGTGACAAATGCTCCTGCGATATTTATGGATTATATGAACAGGATTTTTCGTCCGTATCTAGACAGGTTTGTCGTTGTCTTCATCGATGACATTTTGATCTATTCTCAATCTAAGGAAGAACATGCTGAACATCTTGGTATTGTTCTTCAGATTTTGAGAGAAAAGTAGCTATATGCGAAGTTGGCTAAATGTGAGTTCTGGTTGGAAAAAGTTCAGTTTTTAGGTCACGTGATTTCAAAAGAAGGTATTGCAATAGACCCATCAAAAGTGGAGACTGTTTTACAGTGGGAAAGGCCTAAGACGGTAACAGAAGTTCGAAGTTTCGTTGGACTTGCTGGTTATTACCGAAGGTTTATTGAAGGTTTTTCAAAGATTGCTGGACCGCTTACATAACTTACGAGGAAAAGTCAAGCTTTTGAGTGGACGGAAGAACGTGAAGCCAGTTTTCAAGAGTTGAAGAAGAGGTTAACAACTGCACCTGTGTTGATCTTGCCAGATTCTAAGGGAACTTTTGACGTGTATTGTGATGCTTCTTATGAAGGGTTAGGTTGCGTTTTGATGCAGAATCGGAATGTTGTGGCGTATGCTTCTCGTCAGTTGAAGGTTCATGAGAGGAACTATCCAACGCACGATTTGGAATTGGCTGCAGTGGTTTTTGCTCTGAAAGTGTGGAGGCATTTTTTGTATGGAGCACTGTTCAATGTCTTTAGTGATCACAAGAGTCTGAAGTACTTGTTTGATCAGAAAGAATTGAATATGAGGCAAAGGCGATGGTTGGAATTCTTAAAGGATTATGATTTTCAACTTCAATACCACCCGGGAAAAGCTAATGTGGTAGCTGATGCCTTAAGCAGAAAGGTGCTTAGTGTTTCGGCAATGATGATCAAGGAGGAAGAGTTGATCAATAAGTTCCGAGATCTATGGTTGTCTGTGGAGTTTCTACCTGAAAGAGTTCGTTTATTTAAGGTCGTGGTTATAAACGAATTTCTTGATGTTGTCCGAGAAAAACAAAAGAAAGATGTGTTTTTGCAAAATGAGAGAGAATTGCTAAAGCAAGGTCATAAAGCGACGGTAGAAGAAGGAGCAGATGGAATCTTAAGGTTTAAGGGAAGAATTTGTATGCCTGATGATTCTGAATTGAAGAAGTCGATTCTAGATGAAGCTCATACTAGTGATTTTAGTTTACATCCGGGGATGACCAAGATGTACCAAGACTTGAAAAGGTTGTTTTGGTGGCCAAGGATGAAAAGAGACGTAGCAGAGTATGTAGAATCTTGTCTGGTTTGTCAGAAAGCGAAAGTGGAACATCAGAGACCAGCTGGAATGTTGCAACCGTTATCTATTCCAGAGTGGAAATGGGATAGTATCTCTATGGATTTCGCTACTGGTTTGCCGAAGATGAGGAAAGGTCATGATTCAATATGGGTTATAGTCGATAGGCTTACTAAATTGGCTCATTTCTTACCAATTAATATCAAGTATTCGTTGGAAAGATTAACCCAGTTGTACATCAACGAGATTGTTAGATTACATGGTGTACCTACATGTATAGTTTCTGATCGAGATCCGAGGTTTACGTCAAGGTTTTGGCGAAGTCTGCAAGAAGCTATGGGAACTAAGTTGCGACTGAGTTCGGCGTATCATCCGCAGACTGATGGTTAGACAGAGAGAACTATACAATCTTTGGAGGATCTGTTGCGTGCTTGTGTTTTGGAGCAACGAGGAAGTTGGGATGAATTTTTATCTTTGATAGAATTCACCTACAACAATAGTTTTCACTCAAGTATAGGGATGGCACCCTATGAGATATTGTATGGAAGACGATGTCGAACCCCGTTATGTTGGTATCAGGATGGGGAAAGCATGACTGTTGGACCAGATCTTGTACAACAGACTACGGAGAAAGTAAAGATGATACAAGAGAAGATGAGAACGACGCAAAGCAGACAGAAGAGTTATGCGGATAAACAAAGACGACCTCTTGAGTTTGAGGAGGGTGAGCATGTATTTCTAAGAGTTACTCCTACGACCGAAAGAGTTATTAAGTCTAAGAAGCTTACTCTTAAGTTTATTGGACCGTATCAGATTATCCGACGTATAGGTCCTGTGGCGTATCAGATTGCTTTGTCGCCTTTTCTATCCAATCTGCATGATGTATTTCATGTATCTCAGCTCCGGAAATATATACCGGATCCGACGCATGTTATACAACCAGATGAAGTACAGTTGAAGGAGAATTTAACTTACGAGACTTTACCTGTTAGAATCGAGGACAGAAAGGTAAAGCAGCTTCGAGGGAAGATGATCAAGTTAGTGAAGGTTATATGGAATGACGTGACGGGTGATGCTACCTGGGAGCTGGAAGATAAAATGAGGGATCAGTATCCTCATTTGTTTTGATGTGCAGCGAATTTCGAGGACGAAATTTTTTATTTGTTGGGGAGAGTTGTAACACCCCAATTTTTAGAAAAATGTCCCGAATGTTCTGTTTGTTGTTTTTCAAGCTTTTGTGTAAATGACTGTTATGTCCCTATTTTACTGTTTCTTGTTTTTCTGTATGAAATACAAATATGTTTTACAGGCTAAAATTTTATTTGATCGTTTTACGTATTTTGCTTCGAGACGGTAAAATAAAAATTTTCTCGAGCTACTATTTTAATTTTTCGGGGTGATATACAGACAATTAATACTGTCTGTAATTTTATTTGAACGTTTTGGATGATTTGCTTCATCGTGGGGAAAAATAGAAAAATGACCGTTATGTCCCGATTGTACTGTTTTTAATTTTTCTATATGTTACAGTGCTTAATATTACTGTCTCTGAATTTATTTGCACTTTTTGTGCGATTTGCTCCGGGACAGGAAAATAATATTTTTCCGGGCTGGGGAAATCTTGTTTTAATTATTCAGATTGGGGGATCTTACTAAACCCAATTCTGAATGAGACGATAATTAATCTTTTAATTTTTAGGATTTAACTGTCCAATAAAATAATTTTGTATATTATTTTATTAGTCAGTATAATTAGATGACAGTGGACCCAGAAATGTTTTGCGGGACTCACGTTTAGCTAATACAGTTAAGTTAGTAGCTTAATTAAGCATCATTAGTGAAGGAATTCTCTAGAACAAGTGACTAAGCTTGATGACTAGGTTAATTAGTGACTAAGCATGGTGACTAAGGCTAATGACAAGGCAAGGATGAACCAATGGGAGCCAAGCTTGCTAACCAAGTTTTGATCTTGGCCTTTGATCCATTCTAAGGCTAGGATGAAGCCAAGCCCAATGACACCTTGCATGCTTTGATGTCTACGGCCAAGCCATCCTTGGAAGACCAAAAATCACTTTGTCTTCATGCAAATTTCTCTCTTCTCTCTCTTCCAAAAACCCTAAACACCA
The DNA here is from genome assembly GCA_029884605.1 of Ormosia emarginata. NCBI lineage: Eukaryota > Viridiplantae > Streptophyta > Magnoliopsida > Fabales > Fabaceae > Ormosia > Ormosia emarginata. The sequence goes on from JAQQTP010000088.1 coordinate 75,569,038, forward strand.
TTGAAGCTCTCTTGAAGCTAGTTTCGGCCAAGCCTTGTTCTACACCATCCAACCACCCAAAATTCTATCCAACCAAGTTTTCTAAACCTAAACACAATCCTAAGAACATCTCTAGTTGAGAGTTCTTGCAAAATCTTCCATTTGAAGCTTGGAAACCAACTTGGAAAATTTTACCTAGAAGGTAAAATTTCTAGTTTTCTATTTCTAAACTCTTTTTAAAAGTTCTAAGCCATGATTTCTCCATGGTTTAAGCTCTCTTTCTATGGTTAGTAACTTGTAGATTTTTGTTTAAGTTTGTTAGGTGACTTGAAGGAGAAAACCGAAACATAAGGAAAGGTGTGAAAGAGTTTTAGTCTTCATTTAAGGTAAGAAGAAGACTAATCTTATCATCTATGGATGGTGGTAAGAAGATGGAGTGTGATTTTTGTGATTGTAGAATCCATAAGGATTCATTTGTGTGATTGTTAGTAGCTTGTTTAGGTGTTTGTGTATTTGTTAGTAGCTTTCCTATTTGATGTTTGTAATAATTTGCATGTCTACAAGCTTTGATTGCATATCTACAAGCTTTGATTTAGGTTATATGTGTTAGAAATATATTGCATGTGTTAGAAATGTATGATAATTTATAGGATGTGAATAATATGTCAAGGATTGCATGAGTGTTCCAAAGAACACAAACCTTGAGGCTTACGGCCATGACCAAAATGGAGAACCAAAATGTTCTCTTAATTTTCCTAAAATGAGATTTAACTAACCTAGGAACATTAACAAGATATCACATTGTTTAGATTAAGGAAAATGAATTTAGAAATCAAATGACATAATTTTATGTTTAGGCCAACATGCCAAACCACTTATATATGATTTCTAAGATCAATTGCAAACCTTTTTCAATCAAAATAATGCAATATATGTTAAAAAGGAATTTTTTTAAAAGGAATTTTAAAGAAATTAATTGATTAGAATTAAGTGTCTTGAATTAAAATTATTGATTTTATTGTTAGAAATAAAATACAGTAACTTTTGAGAATTTCTAACATATGGCTCATGCTGTATTTTGAAGCATGTTAGTAGTTTTCAAAAGGATTAATTATATGGTTTAAAAAATTAAATAAACAGAATTTTTACGGAAAAATTAGGAAACCATCAATATAATTTTCTAAGCAAAATACTGTCAATTTTTAGTAAAAATAGGCAAATAAGAGAGAAAAAAATGTCCAAAAGACAGTATACGGTATAGAAAATATTTTACGTAGTTAAAATGTATTATTTATTATTTCTGTTTATTTAAACAGTAATTTAAACAGTAATTATTAAGGAGTTTGGACAAGAAAATTATTTAAAAATCTTACGCGATTGAGAAAATGTATTAAAAACTCTACGCGATTTTAAAAACAGAAAAATAAATTTACGCGATTTAAAAACGTTTGTAAAAATGACGAGATTGTGAAAACGCGATAAAATTTCTACGCGATTGACCAAAATGGAACTTTCTGTTATTTTTTCTCTTTTCTGCTGTCGGGCTATGAGGTGAACCCGTACAAGCTTTGGAACAGTATTTGTCCGGTGGAACTTACTGTATCTTTTTATCTTTGAGGATATCTTGGTTATGCCAATTTTTGGTGGATTGGTTGACGAGGTGAATCACATCGTGTTGTCGATGCGATAAACGTAGTGTGGTTCATTGTTCTTATGAACTTGGAAACGTTAGTGTACGGGATCCCATATATGGACAGTCGGTCGCTCCGCTGGGCCGTGGTAACCGATAGCACACTAATGAACTCGACACGCACTATTTTTAATCGAGATTTCGTAAAGTCTAATAGTACATTGCCTGTAGTGCCACAATGTGAGACCGTGAACTACACCATGCTTTGGATGATGGATTTCATATGACGTGGGGCTATAGACGCAAAGTGTGACAGCGCAATAGTTTGGTTGGGCAGCCGTGGTACTAATAGATTTTGCGAGTCATTCTCTCTCTGATATCTGTTTGTGTTTAGCTCCATGGAGTAGGATCGTGTCATGTTGCATTTAATTATATCTTGAACATTATTTATTTTATCTGTTTATTTATTTATTTGGTTATTGATTCTGAGAAATTGTCTGTTTCTGAATTTATTTTATCTGTGATATTATATTGTATGTGTTATTGTTTTATCTGTGATATCATGTGTTGTTATGATAATTAGATCTTTACACTATACTGTTATTAAATTACTGTTATAGCTTTTCATATTGCATGAACTGTATATCTGTTGTTTGTCGTTTTCTTATTTGCCATGTTTGTGATGATTTTAGATTGTCTTACCTCTTTATTGTATGTGTTTTCTGTATATTTATTTTACGCAGTAAAGAGTTTGAGGAAGAGGACCAACCTCTTGAGATTTTGTATCCTGAAGAAGAAGAAGAGCAACAAGCCGAAGATCAGTACGAAGACCGAGAACCATCTGATCATCCATATCCATTGGATTGATTAGTTTGGGTATGGCGGTGCCAGGATTTTTGGGGTTTGTGACACTCGAGTTTCACGGTGGATCGTTAGCTTAGCATATGCGAGGAGACAGAGACTCTGTGATGTATGTGGGATGGCTGATTGTGTCCCTACGTCATAGGTTTGATGAAGAGCCAGTGATGACGACTACTGTGTTTCTGCACTTAGAGTTACCTTTATCCATTAGGCGTCATTGAGGTGGTGTATCCACTGAGCCTAGTGAGATGACACTCGTATCGACTGCGCGGTCTCATATCCGCCGAGTGTCGAGGCATCCCGGATATTTATCTTCTGATGAGTTTCCTGAGAGTGATCCATCAGAGGATTAAATATTTATGATGTATTTTTGGGTGCGTCTGCGTATGTATATATTGACTCTTTACTGTTTTTCTTTACTGTTTCTGTTTAAATATTTGGAGTTGTAGTTGTAAATTATTTGTATAACTTATAACTTGGACCATATGTATATTATGAGTGATGTTGTTCTGTTTACTTTATGTTTCCATATTATTTTATTTAATAATATTCTGTTTAACAGGAATTATTTTACAACCCATATTAATACGTAATAAATGTTTTACAACTTGGGTAGATTTTATTTATTTCTCTTTATATATGTGACATCCCCACAAGGGTGTTACACATTTGTGACCTAGAAACAATTTATTTAAACTTGTTTCCCTTCAAATTATAGTTTATGCTATTCTCTGAGTTATTTTAGGCGACTTTTCATACTCGGGGTTGCAACAAAATGTCTAAACTAACTCAGTTTGTCACGAAACTTGACTAACAAGCTAAACAAGTAATATATTACCTTTGTAACTAATTACAAGCCCAACATGATTTCTGGGATGTTACATTCTCCTCTCATTTTTAAAATTGTGTCCCCAAAATTTAGCTTACCTTATGCAGTAAGTCATATACAACTCATAAAACAAGTACAACCACACCTTGAAGAAACAAAACCAAACACTTACCTTTCTATGAATCCTTAGGCTGCGTTGTCTCCTCGCCTTGCACAATGTAAACCCTTCCCGAAGCTATGGGTCTACTATCGAGCTGCGCTTCTTCCCTTTGCATACACTCCTTGGAAAAATGCCCTGACTGTCCATACTTATTGTACACTAATTGTCCTGCTAAACAAGGTCTATCACCATGCTGCCTTCCACACTTAGGACACTGACCCTTCTTGGACTCCACCTACTCTGATTTACCTTTTTCACCCTTTGTGAACTTCTACTCACTATGCTTCCTTTTCTGGGAACCTTGAGACTCTTGGCCCACTATAGGTCTCTTCTCACGTTTCTCTATTATCCAGTACTTGTTGACCAAAGAAGAAAAATCTCTGATCTCCAAGGGCTCTACAACATCCCTGATATGAGCTCTCAAACTAGACTCGAATTTCACACATCTCCAGTTCTCATTCAGGTCATGTCTGAAATGATATGAAAACTTGGACAACTGCTCAAACTTTGCCTTATACTAGCCCAGTAACATACTCCCCTGCTCTAACCTTAAAAACTCCACCTCCTTTGCAACTTACAAAGTTTGTGGAAAATGCTTTTCCAAGAAAGTTGTTCTAAACATTTCCCAGGTCATCTGAGCTCCAGCTACTGCCATCACTTGTGGTACTCTTCCACCAATGCTCTGCCTCTCCTTTCAACATAAAAGAGGCAAAAGCGTTTTTCTGCTCGTCAGTGCAGACCATCACCTGAAGAATCCTTTCTATCTCATTTAACCACCCTTCTGCTTTCACTGGGTCAAACTCACCATTGAAAGGTGTAGGGTTCATTTGTCTGAACGTTGCCAAGTCCTAGAAGTTCTAATTCCTTCTGAATGGTTCTTGATGCACAGGTTGTACAAGTTAATTAGCTTCCAACCTCTCTAACACCCTTGCCATCACATTGGTCATAGCCACAACTACATCAACCATGTTGGGAGCTTCAGGAGCTGTGTTCCATGCTGCTCCGGTTCACTTCTTTGGTGCCATAGCTTCCTGCACACACTGAAACAATTAATATTGAGCTGTAGTCTCAATATCATGTAACCATGCAACAGTAGCTAATAACCACTAACTTAAAGCAAAACATGCAATTCAAGCATCACATTAAACATATGAGACAAAGAATGCATGACACTTAGCGGAAAAACACGAAATGTGTCTAAGCCTAGTCAGTCCATACCCCGGCTCAACAAGAGGAACTACTTTGATACCATAATGTATTACCCTAATACTGATAACCTAGTATATCAAAATATACCTGGATAAGCAGTATTAGTTATGCTACTTCTAACTTAACATCATACTAATCCATATCATTTAAACAAATAATAATGGAGAGCCTTGCGGAAAACTAAAAGTTATACATATAACATTGCCACTAAAGGGCTCATCGTATACATAAACTTCATACAACTAAAAGCACGTAAATAAATACAAGCTTTAAACTAGAAAACATGAAAACTATCTTTGTCCTCACACTTCTTCTTCTTGCCTTTGGATGAACTTCCATCAGGATTTACATGGCAACAAACAGGGTGAGAAATCATATTTCTCAGTATAAGTATACCAACACCAGTAGTATAAACATTCACAATGAATAAACCCTACAAAAACTATAAACGAACTAATACTTCCTGTATAAGAAACGATTATAACTCTCTCTCTCCGCAACGTTCTTTAGCAAACTATACTTCTGTTTTGATAATCGAAACCACGATGATACCAGACAACCGCCTATACAATCATTTGAGATCATCGACCAGACAACCGCCTATACAGCTATCTCTAAAGGCACCAAACAACACATAAACAACAATCACACAAATATGTCCAAACCAAACAAAATATTAAATAATGCAATGATGGAATGATGTATGTTTATGTTCAAAGAAAAATATATGTTAGTGTAAGTGCAATGTCATGAATACTTCACTATTCCCCCTAGGCGCAGAGGAATTCTGCCATGATAATGTGTGACTCCTTATAGCCTACTTTTAGGAATGAAGTCTATTACCACAACACATGACCTCTTACACCCGTAGATCACTAAGTAATCTACCTTAACTAGGTGGATATCGCCATCATAACTGAGTGGATGACTCCACTACCTATTCTCTAGGTATAGCAAGCATATGTGAAGTGTGATGTGTGTGTAAATGCGGAGTTATGTCCTAACTCTATCATAACCACCACATGATCTCATACTAAGTCCATCTTGCATTACTAACTCCACCTCTTCTCTGTGGGAGCATTTCATGCACTACGACATTTAACCAATGTCAACTAGACTTAGTACACTACTATCTTTGTATTACTAGCTCTCTTTCACTCTTTGAGAGCTCTTCACGCACTATGGCATTCACCCTTGCCAACTAGGGTCTATGGCACTTAACTTTTGCCAACTCGGCACCTTGGCCCTAAACTTTTGCCAATTAGGAACTATGGCACTCTACTATTGCCAACTCAGAACCTTGGCCCTTAACTCTTACTAATTAGGCACTATGACACTCTACTATTGACATCTTGCTTCTTAAATCTCTTATCACGTCTCTTGTGACATCTGTGCAACTATAAGTTACTTAAGAAACTAAAACTCTTGATCTATGACAATCCATGTTTAATGGATGCACAACTTTACTCTTATCTTTCCTTGTATGCCTTTAAGTTTTTCTTTCTAAGAAATACCCTCTCTAATGCCTCAACACATTCTACTAGGCATAAACAAGAAACTGGAATCATTGGAATGGCTCAATTCTCCATAAGAAATTACACGTTCAACTTTTTTCGGGGTGCCTAAGCGTCCATACTTCAGCGCCTGAGCATTGGATACCCTACTGCATGCATTAACTTTCTGGCCTTTGAGTGCCTGAGCGCTCGTAACCCAGTGCCTGAGCGCTCACTGCTTAATAGCAATTTTGTAAAATTTTGAAGATTGTTGCTACTGTTCCATTAATTCCAATTTAACTTCCAAACATCCAAACTTGCTTCCTAGGTGATTTTTAACACCAATCTAGGCCCCTAAACTTGTTGTAACTTTCATACAACCTATTTATTCACTTAGGCATAGATTTAGGTCCAAAACCCCCAAAACTCCAACCATCACAAAGTTCTTCTTCTATGAACTCTAATGATTGATCTTGAGCCATACATGACTATCTAGTACTCACTAAACTGAATACATACTAACCTAGTCCTTGAAATCAAGAACCATGTCAAAAACATGGATTTGGCTTTCCAAATCCTTAGTTCCATTCGTGAACCCTATGTTCATCCACGATGAAAAATAAGAAAAGATGAATAGAATCCCCTACCTCTTGGTCTAGAAGATGAAGATGAAGCCAAGATCCACTTGATTCCTCTTCCTTGGTGGTTGATTCTCCTCTTTGGTCTTCCTTCTTCCTCTCTTTCTCTCTTCATGTTTTCCTCGTCTTTCCTTTCTATTCTCTTTTCTGCTTCTCCAATATCTCAACTGTGAGATATTTAACAAAGGAAGTCAAATTTGACTTCTCTTGGATAAACACTAAAACCTCGATCTGCTAAGAACACTCAGATTTCACTAAATCCAGTATTCTAACTTCCAACAGACTCAAAATAAATCCTAAAATTTAATAAAAATCATGTTGCACTTTTTCTTTATTTTTCCATATCTGCTGGGGTCAATCCGATATTAAAATGCACAACCATTATGCCAAAAAATACCAAATCAACTCTGATTACTCTGAAACTTTAACCACACCTTACTTGCCTCATTTGTGACCTAGAAACATATTATTTAAACTTTTTCCCTTCAAATAGCAGTTTAATATATTCTCTGAGTCATTTTAGGCGACTTTTCTGACTCGGGGTAGCAACAAAGTGCCTAAACTAACTCGGTTTGTCACCAAACTTGACTGACATGCTAAACAAGTAATATATTACCTTTGTAACTAATTACAAGCCTAACATGATTTCCGAGATATTACACTCACCTCCTACACCTTTGATTTTCATGATAATTCCAGGAGAGGCCTTCTGTGACAAGCAAGATGAAGCAAGACGGAGCTTAAGGATGAAGAGATATTTTAGTTAGATTGATCAGATTTTGTGTAATTGGTCAATATAGGTATATTATGTTTAGCGATGTATTCTTTGTATAAAAATTCATTTCATATTATACGTGTAATATGCTTCCGCTTAAGGCTTATATTTTCATATATTATTAAATTGTTTCTTTGAAAATTTGTGGATATTCATAAGTAATGTACCAAATTTTAATTACTGATGCATAAACTGATTACGTCATTAGTGTTAGTAACTTGGGACGTTACACATCGTGTTACAACGTGACAAGTTATACGTCGCGACATACTTTAAATTATCTCCTAAAATAATTACTTAAATAATTACTATATATATATTACTAGCACACCGCAGTGTTTATATATGGAATGCTGCAACATTAAACTCCCTGACATTTGGCCTTGGTAAGGCCTCACGCCGCGGCATTGACACTTGCACCTCATCGTTTTGCTCTCAGCCTCCAATCCATGATAATCTAGAGACTTTCATGCTGTGGCGTGACAAGCAGCGCGCCACGGCGTACGTTGAAAACAGAGATGTTGCGTGTACACCCTTGTGCGCCGTGGCATGTAGCTCTCACATTTTCAATCTGATATGCCAGAAACTAGTGCGCTACAGCATGACAAGTTGTATGTTGTGGCGTGAGACATTAGCCTGCATAATTTTGTAGCAAAATTAGCTTTGCTGCCACTTCTACTCCAAAACAATCCTCAACACCTGCAAAACATGTCTACAAGGTCAGAATACATAATGTAATACTAAAATATACTAAAACCACAAATTCAAGGTATTGACATATTTAAGACATAAAAGTTAAGAACTTGGGTTCCCTCTTAAGAAAAGCCTAATTTATAGTCCTGGCAGGACTTTATCAGCAGTTCCACTTACAGTTGCTGATAGGAGGAGGATCTTCCTCCTTTTCATCATGATAGGCTTGGAACATTTGTAATGGCAAGGATTTAAGCTCCAAGTTTGGAGCATTCTCAATGGGAGGGCTACATGATTTAACCTCCATGCTTGCATTCAATTGCTCTAACTCCTTCTTTTCCCTATCACCAACTGAGATCACCTGACTTTCATTAGGAGCAAAGGGTATACTTGCACAAATTGCCTTGGATGGCATCCCATTTAATATATTCACCAAAAAGCATTCCTCTTGATCTTGAGGACACTTCATAGCTTTAAAAATGTTAAAACTGACCTCTTGATCTTGCACCCCCATGGTGAGTTCTCCTTTCTCCACATCAATGAGAGTTCTTCTAGTTGTAAGGAATGGTCAGCCTAAAATCAAATAGACCTTGCTATCTTCCTCCATATCAAGTATGACAAAATCTGTAGGGAAGATGAACTTGTCCACTTTAACCAATATATCCTCCATAATTCCCTTCGGATGAGTAAGGGTTCGGTCCGCCAACTGTAGGGTAACTGAAGTAGGTGTAGATTCCCCCAAACCTAGTCTTTGGTATATAGAATAGAGCATGATATTAATATTGGCTCCTAAATCACATAAGGCCACACCAATAAACTTCTCACCAATTGCACAGAGGATGGTGAAGCTTCTAAGATCCTTGAGCTTCGGAGGAAGTTTATTCTACAGGATAGCACTGCATTCCTCCGTAAGGGCAACCGTTTCAAACTCACTAAGCTTTCTCTCCTTTGACAAGATTTCTTTCATGAATTTAATATAGCTTGACATTTGCTCCAAAGCTTCAGCAAATGGGATATTGATATGCAGCTTCTTTAATACTTCTAAAAATTTCTAAAATTGGTGCTCAAACTTTTTCTTTACTTACTGGCTAGGGAAGGGTAGAGGGTGTATATAAAGTTTAGTCTCCTTTGTCTTGTCCACTATCTTCTCCTTAGCAATTTCATGATTTTGCTGAACCTCTTTGCTCATTGCCTCCTTTTCTTGGGCAATTTTAGTTTCTTCTTCTAGAAACCTTGTCTTTGGATTCCCTTCTATGGTTGTACCACTCCTCAATGTTATAGCATTACAGTGTTCATTGAAGGCACCCTTGGAATCAGTGACTGTGTCACTTGGCAAAGTTCCTGGGGGCCTATTATTAATAGCATTTGTTAACCGCCCTACTTTGGTCTCCAATGCCCTTACTAAACCAGATTGGCTTTGAAACATTACATCATGCTTAGCCAATTGGGTATTAGTCTTTGTCATATAGGAGTCAGTCTTAACCATCATTTGCATAAACATATATTCCAAAGAAGGTTTCTTATCTTGCGATGGTTGTCTTGATTGGGATGAGAATCCTGGAGAATTATAAGTCTGCTCATTTACAGGCGCTGAGGAGGAAGCTCCTTGGTTGTCCCTCCAAGAAAAGTTAGGATGGTTTCTCTATCCTTGGTTATACTAGTTTGAGTATGGCTTGTTTTGTTAAGGGCGATAGATCCCTACATAATGTGCACTTTCTAACGTTGAAGGGCACCTATTGCTCGCATGGTTGTCACCATACTTGTCACATAACACAAATGGGCTCTGGTGAGGACTTTGTCCTATACTGTCTAGCTTGCTTGCCATTGGTGCTACTTGAGCTGATAATGCTATTAAAGCATCCACATCATGAACTCCTACCACCTTCTACATAGTATTTCTAGTTGAGGACCATTGGTAGCTCCTGGTAGCCAATTCTTCTAATAACTGAAAGGCATCATCAAAATTTTTGCTCAATAATGATCCACCAAAAACTTCATCCACTATTGGATGGTGATGTGGTAGCAAACCCTTGTGAAAGGAGTAGATTTGGTGCCACTCTGGTATGTCATTATGTGCCCACCTTCTAAGTAGATCCATATACCTCTCTCATGCTTCGTACAAGGACTCCAATTCAATCTAGGTGAATGAAGTGATATCATTCACCATCTTAGCTGTCTTGGCCGATGGAAAATATTTGTTGAGAAATTTGCCACAAACATCGGCCCAAGCACTTATTGATCCCGTTGGCAGAGATTACTGTAACACCCCAAATTTTTGACTAATTACAATTTTGCCCTTTTGCGCTATTTTTCTGTTTTCTGTGTGTTATACAATGAATTTGACTGTTCTGTGACTGTATTTAATTGTTTTGTGTGATTTGCTCCGGGCCAAGAAAATAATAATTTTCGGGCCGGGGAAAACCTTGTTTGAATTATTTGGAGCTGGACGATCTTACTAAATCCAATCCGAATAATGCGTATATCAATCTTTTATTTTTGCGGATTTTTCGGTGTAATAAAATATTTACCATACCGGAAAATCTGTGGGACCCACGTTTGTATTATGGGACCCACTTTTGTATTGTGGGACCCACGTTTGTCTTGTGGGACCCACTTTTGTTTTGTGGAACCCACTTTTAGGAAAAGTTTACCAACGTAAAAATACTTGTAAATTTCTAAATTATCTAATCAATTAATTATTATTTTTACTTAATGGATTTCCTATAGCAATTTTGTTCTAATGCATTAATTATTATTTTACTTAATGGATTTCCTATAACAATTTTGTTCTAATGCATTAATTATTATTTTTACTTAATGGATTTCTATAGCAATTTTGTCCTAATGCATTAATTATTATTTTACTTAATGGATTTCCTATAGCAATTTTTGTCCTAATGTATTATGCATCCACTAAACTTAGCACTAGGTTATTATTAATATTATTATGCATCCACTAAATTTAGCACTAGGTTATTATTATTATTATTATGCATCTATTAATTTAGCACTAGGTTATTATTATTATTATTATTATGCATCCATTAATTAAGCACTAAACTATTATATATTTTATTATGCATCCACTAAATTAGCACTAAGAGAAATGTCAAAAGGAGGGCTTCTTTTCATTAGTATTCTATGGCCATAATGCATGCTTATGCAAGCCACTAAGCAATCAATAGATGTTTTATTACTTAACTAATGTATCATGCAAATTACCAAACCCATAATGGAACAAAAACATAAAAAATGGGGGCTGCACTTGGAAGGAGAGCTATTTAAGTCTTAAGGCCATCATTCACTCCTAAATCAATGATTCTATCACTCTAAACTTTCATTCTTCTCTCTTCCTAACAAGAAACCAAAGAAAATTTCCTAAGTCCACAAAAAAACCACCCATTCGGCCAAGCACCACAAATCCTACTTCCACCCATCAAAAAATTTATCCAACCTACTTTTCTAAACCTAAACCATATTCTAAGAACATCTCTAGTTGTGAGTTTTTGCAAAATCATCCATTTGGAGCTTGGAAAATCACTTTGAAGTTTCTTTCCTATAAGGTGAAAATTCTTCTTTCTTGTTTCTAATTTGATTTTTGATGTTCTAAACCATGATTGATCCATGGTTTATCTTTTTCATCCATAGTTCATAACTTTAAAATTTGTTTAAGCTTATTAGGATTTTTGTTGAAGCTACACAAGAATTTCTAAGGGGAAGTTCAAGGAGATTTTGTCATCTAAATCGGTAAGAGGTAGATTTAATCTTATCAACCATGTGTGGTGGTGGGAGAATGGAATTTGTTTATGGTGAAGAATCCATAAGGATTCATCCATTTGATTGCTTGATGTCTTTTTATTTGTGATTAATTTTGTGTGTATGTTTATTCTCTTGTTTATTGCAAGTATGTCTATTGCTTTATTATATGGTATGTGTTCATAAATATATGTATGTGTTTATGAGTTTATGATAATTGGTTGGATATGAATATTATGTTGAGATTTGTAAAAGTGTTCCAAAGAACACAAGATGATGAGTTTATGGTTTTATTATGAAAAAGAGAACCAATGTGTTCTCAATCTTTTTTTTTAAAAGGATGACCTAATTTATCTAATTAAGTTAAAGGATTTTACAATGATTTTATAGATGAAAAATAATTTGAATAATGATTTTTAAGGAAAGGTGATTTTCGGCCATCATAGAATTTTTGGAGTTTAATTGATTCAAAAATTGTTTTCTAAGTGTAAATGACTTTGTTAACCTAAAAAGAATTCAATTTTTAATAAATTTTCAAGAATCAAGTAAGTAAATGAATTTTTGTAGAAGTCTAGTATATAAAAGAAATGAATTTTTGTCTCCTGAAAAATATTTACTTTTGAGTTATAAAGTATGTTCATAATTTTTGAAGGGTATTTTATGGATATAACCAAACAAATGAATTTTATACAGTGAAAAACAGTAGAAATAACTTACACGTATTTAAAACAGTAATTTTTGAAATACGCAATTGAGAAAACGTTTGAAAATATTTACGCGATTGAAAAACATTTGTAAAAGGTAACATATTTATGAAAAAGCGATAAATTATTTATGTGATTTATGAAAACAACGAGTTTTTACTGTCGGGCCAAAGTGGTGGACCCGGACGTATTGAGAAATGGTACTGTCAAGTGAAAACGTACTGTATTTGGAAATTATCAATACTAAGGGTATTTTTGTAATTATGAGTTATGGTGGATATGAACGTATTTTGGAGATTTTGGTTCATTACGTATTTTTGAACATGTCAACTTCGTTGTAAAAGGCATTTGACTGATGAGATGAATGACACTGTGTTACGGTGTGATAAGCGGAGTTGTTCGTGTGTTTGAACTTGGAGGCGTTAGTGTGCGAGTATATTCCACATGTGGACAGATGGTAGCTCCTCGGGCCGTGGTAAGCGATCACACACCGACGATCTCGACAAATACTCGTCTTAATCGAATCCATGGGACCTGTCTGGTGCGCATTGCCGGGTCGTACACGACGTATTTGATTGTGTACCATCTACACGACGTATTTGATCGTGTGTCTTTGTTTACACGACATATTTGGTGTAACAGTTGGTTGAGGCACCATTGTTTTTGATGTGCGGACATGTCTATCCAGGATTATTCTCTCGGATGTTGATGTCAATGTTGATGTTATGGTTATGTTTAGCTCCATGGAGTAGGTATGTGTCTGTGTGTATTTGCATATGTAGTCTCGCATTATAACATGATTGAGTTTATTTATGCTTGATATTATGTATGATCGATAATATGAATTGTTATATTAATTGTTATATCTGTTTGTGTTTCTTATCTGTTTGTATTGTCGTTTTCTTTATTGCCATCTTTGGTAATGATGTAGATTGTCTCACCTCTTTTGTGTATATTTTACGTGTTATTATTTATGTTATGTAAAATAGTTGAGAAAGTAGAAGAGGAACAACCGCTGGATTTTCGATGACGAAGGAGAGCAACAACCGAACGAGCGGTTTGAGGAGGGTGAGCCTCGAGATCACCCATATTATATGGATTGATTTCGACGTGGGATAACATTGATTGAGGTTTTTACGTATTATAATGATTTTTCCGAGGAAGATCCTTTGGAGAATCAAAACTTTTAGTGTTATGCTTGGGCTAGTTTATGGTTTGCTTTAAACCAGACAGTTTACTATTTTATTAAATATTTTATATTATGTGAATTATTTGTACCTATTAAAAACATAATCATATGTATAATTATGGTGTGTATGTAATAGTTGTTTTATTTTATGTTCCGTGTATTTTATAATATAATGTTTCAGACAAAAAAAAATATTTATTACGAAATGATTTATAACTTGGGTAAGGGTTTATATTTTAATTATTGTTTTCGAGAAATGTGACATCCTCTAGGAGGGTGTTACAATTGCAACCAGCTCTTGGCTTAGTCTTTGAGAGAAAAACGAAAGAACCTAAGGTGAATGACGTCTTTAAAAACACCATTATGCTTGAAAGTGTCGCAGATCTCCAGAAAATTTGACAAATGAGCATTGAGATCCTCGCTTGGTAAACTGTCAAATTGTATAGAAGTTTGAATCATTTGGATAATGGCTGATTTGATTTCAAAATTATTGGTTGTAACATTCTTCCTAACTTGATGATACTAATCAGTGTTACAGTAGCTCAATAAATCTGATATTAGTTATCTGATAATTGAATAATTGTTTGGGTTGAATTGAGCATAAATCTATAACACTAAACATTAGAGATAGCTCAAAATAACTTAGAAAAATTATAAAATTATAAATAATTGTTAATTAGAGGATGAAGAATTAATTGGAGAGTGAGAGAAAATTAGAATAATACATGAAAGTTTCTTAATTCCATTCTTTAAGGGTTAACTTAACCCAGGGATGAATAGTGAAGTTAAGGATTGGTAAGGTGTAAAAATGAAATTTAAATTGAAATTCTTGAATTTTTCATATCATCATAAAAGTTGGAAAATTCATAAAAGAAATATAGAAATATCTTTATAGATATTACGTTATAAGATTTCCTTTTATATTCTTTTGTAACCAACTATTTTATCCTTTATTTCATTAACTTTATCTTTACTAATTGTTTTTACCCTTTTTTTTTCCTCTAATGTTAAATTACTCCCATCCACTCATTTATTATCTCTTATTCACTTTCCTTATTCATTCAACATCTTCTTTCTCACTTATTTGTTCATTTTTCTTGGATCTGCTCCTTCTCATTTTTGGGTCTCTCTCTTGGCCGTCCACTCTTTTTCAATTGGCCATCTGCTCACGTTGTTTGTTCTTCCTCTTCTGTTCACTCATCCGTTGGTACGTCTGCCGTGTTGGTTTGTCCATTCTCCCTTGGTTCGTGTTTGCTGTCATCTTTGATTTGTTTTGATCATCTTCCTTCCTTCTATTTCTTTGACTCTCTTTTACTTTACTTCTCTTGTCTGAGTGTGTTGAAGGGATAAAAAAAATAAAAGAGAGGAAGAAGAATGGCAGCAGCAAACGAAAATGGGGAAATAGAGAGGAAAAAAAATGAAGATTTAACAAAATCAAGTTAGATTCAAGAAAAAATGGCTTCACCAAGAGGTAGTGGGCTTTTCACTTCATTTCCTGATTTTCAAAACTTAAAAACTGTAAATTTTGGATGATGATTTTCATATTGGAATAGATGAAGTGATATTTATATGTTTGATTATAATGTGGGAACTTGGTGTTCTTGCTTGATTTTCCATGGAGTTTGAGTTTTAAAAATGGGCTAAAACCCACGTTTGGATGGCTATTTCAGTGTTGATTTTGAATATTGAACATGATACATTAGTTTATGTTCTTTTATTAAATTCTAGACAATGCTGCTGTATGGTTGAATTTAATTGAGTTTGAATGTTGTTTTTAAATTTGTAAGCATGCAAATGAGGCTTGGATTTGATATATATATGTACCCATGGTTGTTTGAACATGCCTCTTGGTGATAATAAGAATTTTGTGAAGCCAAAATGTTAAGTATTGGCTGGAATCCGAGAATGGTATTTTGATTGAGTTTAATCCTAATTTAAAGAGTTTAGAATGTATTTTGATGTTAAATATAATGAAATGTTAATTTGTGCTATTTTGAATGAAAATAAATATGAGTAACTCATAAAAAGTATGACTTCTACATGAAATAAATGTTGAATTGAAATGGATTCATAAAATTAATGGCATTTAGAGTTGAATATTATGGCTGTATTGGTTCTGTTTTAAGTAGACATTGTGTTGGTATTATGCTTGATGTTATGATAGACTTTATGGTTGGAATTATGAGGCAAAATGAGTGTTAAATGTTGATTTAATTATAGTTGTATTTAGTGGCTGTTGTACTTGAAATGAAGCATTGGATGCTTGATTTTACACTCTTGAGTGTCACGACCACTCATTGGAAAGAAATATAATTTGTTGATTTTTAAAATATTAATTTTGTAATGTGGAACCATGACATACTTTGATTATTGGTGTATTGTTTTCTGGCATGAATTGTTATGGGTAAAGTGGGTGTAAAGATATATGTGTATAGGTGCTTGGGTATGGTTAAACAATCATGTTTGATCCCTACTCTTGAAAGTATAATTATGTAAGAACTTGTGTAGATTAATTAATTATTGAGTTACTTTATTGAGAGCCTCTCGGCCTTTAAGATAATTGTGGCAAGTTATTATACAAATGTATTAATTGATTTTTGCTAATTTTTGTAAGACTACATTTAATTAATGTTTATAGCAAAGTTGCTGATGAAATGGCTATGTGAAGGCCATGATGGTTGCTGCCCTGTTATTGTAACACCCCTTTTTCCCAACCTTAGTCGTAAAGGGTAAGGAGAAGGAACGTCACACAATCGTAAAACAATATACGAATGAACACGATTAATTTGAAAACACATTTTATTCCTAGGCAAAAATATTTTTTTTTCTTTTTTTTTTTGAGTTCGGTTAACACTTCCATTAAATGTACATAAGTACCTATTCGTGAATATATTGCATGAAAGAATTAAAATCCAATTTTCCTTTTCCCAGTGAGACGTTTGACAAATGGTCAAAAAGAAATCGACGTAGAGTGAAGTGTTGATCATTCATAATATGGATAATTACATACTTTGTACCAAATATACAAGCCTGATCTATTACATTTCCAAGAGATATACAAAAAGCAAAATGTGTACCTACCCCAAGAGATACAAATATACATGCCCACTAACCCAAAGATACATCAGGCTCCCTCAAAATAAACAGACAGCCCTCAGTAGCTATCTACCTACAACAATCTCTAAGACTGACGAGAACTAGAAGGAACCGTAGATGGATCCTCCATTGGGTCCTCGTCGTCCGACGAGACGTCCATCGCCACGACCGAACAACGGGCAGGAGCCCTAGCAGTAGGCAAGAAAGAGTCGTCACGTGGGGTATAGTACATATCTGCCCACATGTCTCTTACAGGCATATAGAATTCCAGCCAAACAAAAGCATGGAAGTCAAAACTAGAAGCAGTGTAGCGTTCCCAAGCTAAAGACACTGTCACTTCGCCATGGTATACGCATCGATCAGTCTGCACGTTGATGTGCCAACAATCTGGACCACCATGAAAGTTGATCCGCACATAGCCAAAAAAACCACAGGGGCGAAATGACATCTTCGAGAACTTCGATCTCAGTCGAGATAAGGCCAAAAACCCTGGAACTCTGTAGGTTCCTTGTCCTCCTCACGAGCGTCTTCTTGGTGATACATGAACCAAACAAATAAAAGAAGTAGAGGAAAATTACAGAAAGAGGTGAGACATCCAGCTTTCAGTACCAAATTTGGCAGCAAGAAAATAATACGGCGCTGGACGCCCACACATAACACGAATCATACATTTAACTATAGAAACATTAAAATTAACAATAATAGTAGAATGACCACCAATAGCGATAAAATCATCAATAATAGGCAGACAACAACAGTGTTCTCAGCAGTTAACAATTTAGGTAGTTATACAGTCATAGATGCTCATGTCCAATGCATTATGAGACTCACAATGCACAATGCAAGAGGGTACCACAAGTTCCTATTCCATGGAGCTAGACATAAACATCTTCGGAGTGAATGATCAAGGAGTAATACCAGTATCTCAGTAGCCTTAAAATACAGTGTGCTTTTCTTTCATAAAAATGTTTGCGCAATGGCTCATACATGGTACCTCAACAGTTGATCGCGACATAGGACAGCGTCTCAGTCAGGATCGTCGGTGTGTCGCATTGGTCTATCCCACGGCCCTAGTGGAGCTACCACTGTCTATTGTGAGACACCCACACCCCGACGCCCCCAGGGTCAACAACAAATGACACCTACGCTTAGTCTATTCGCACCCGCACATAGGTGTTATTCAACTCCTAGGCACACATTGCCTTACTAACCATGTCCATCGGACAACACATGCATGACGACACAATGTCCAATCATGTATGTTCATCATGGCATATAACATACTTATGCATACATATTCCATTTTCCCAAAGTCTTGGCATCATGGTTTTCTCAAGTATGAAAATAACAGGGGCTTAGCCCACATAGGGATCCATAAGGAACATTGACAATATTCATATGTATTCATCCACAATATAATTATTTGTAACATATCATATTTCATACCACTTAGGTCTCCATACTCCCTAATCTCATTCCTGGTCTCTAATGTACGTAATATTGAGTTCTCAAGTGGTAAGACACTTCTTGAAGTTCATTAAGGAATCACACTTTAGAATGTTCATTTTTATGAAATCTCCCTCTCTAGAAAGTTTTCCTTACAATTTAAGTCCTTTACTCCCTCTATGGTTGCACTATCTTCACCTTAAAACCTCAATATCATTTTACTGATACTTAGTTGTTTCTATTACGAGCACCTAGGCGCCACGTCTGAAGCGCCTGAGCGCTGGTGGAGCGCCTAGGCGCTTAAAACGAAGCGCCTGAACACCCACCAAGTCGAGTTACAGGGGAAATTCTCTGTGTACTTAGCGCTTAGGCGCTAAGTACACTGGCCGAGCGCCTTGGTGTAAAATCTGGAATTCTGCAGAATTCTTTTCTGCAGAACCGTGACCCCTTCACTATCAAAGTCCATCATTCATTTTTCCAACACCCCCAAAATGTGATACTTAACATATAATCACATAATAGCTACATATAAGCTCAAAATCATCAAGACATACAATGCAAATCCATATATTCACACCAATCAAACAACCACAAAATCATAGAAATAACACAAAATAACAAAGAGAGGGATCCAACAAGGATTCTCTCATCAACAAACACAAGACATTCCCTTACTACCAAGATTGGTTGAAGAGGATCATCTCCCTCTTACCTATTTGGAAGACAACACAATGTACCACTCCTTCTTGCCCTAGATTTTCGTTTTCCTCCTTCAAGAAAAACCCCAATGTGAGTGATCACCACAATGTTCACTCAAACCATAAAAAATAGGTTCTTGGTCACCAACGTGATCAAGAGAAACGAAAATAGCAAGAAAAATGGAAGAAAGTTGAAGGCTTTACCTTAAAGCTCCAAGCTTTTTCTTCAATGGTGGAGGAAAAATGGAAGAAGAAGAAGAACCAAAAGATGGCAACAAGAAAAGGTCTTGGAATGGAGTAAGAAAGTAAGAATCTTTGATGATGAAGCAAGCAAAGGATTGTTGCTTCCTACAATGGTTGCACGGTGGAGAAGAAGAAGAAGAAGAAAGTGAAAGAGAGAAATGGGTATTTCGAGTTAGAGAAATGAGAGTGTAATATTAGGATAAATGAAGGGAATTACTTGGGCTTTCCTTTGAAGCTTCTGCCGTAGAAGAGTGGAGAAAGGGAGAGAGAGGAAAATGGGCCAAGTGGGAAATTTCATGGAAGCTTCCTATAATGGGCTTTTAAAATTAGCTAAAATCTTTATTTTGAAAATAAGGCAAAAAGGGCTTAACACAAGGTAATTTTTTTTGAATAACGAGATAAGATTTTTATTACATGTTATTATTTATTGGACAACAGTTATTGTTGGCAAAAGTCAGCATTAACAAATCTGACAGATAAATCGTTTACAGTGTTTTATTATTTTAGCTGTTAGAGTTTCTCGAAAAACGTAAAACCTTGTAAACTGTGTCCGGCCTCCGGTTTAGTAAGATCCCCCGTCGACGTTTTCATAGTTCAAGGTTCTTGGAGAAAATATCTCATTTCTCCGGTTCCGCTCAGCACATACGTAAAACAAGGAATAATATTAAAATATTCTAGTTTCTCTGAAAAATCCAGAAATGTTCCAGAAAATCACAAATATTATAAAATGAATACGGATAGTAGAGAAATCAAATTTTGGGGTGTTACAACTCTCCCCAACAAATAAGAATTTCGTCCTCGAAATTTTCCATACCTTAAAACAATTCGGGATATTGCTCCTTCATCTTGCTCTCCAGCTCCCACGTCACATCTCCAGTTGCTTCGTTCCATATTACCTTTACCAGTTCAATGTCCTTCCCTCTGAGTTGCTTTGTCCTCCTATCCTCAATCCTCACAGGAGTCGTCTCATAAGTCAAGTTTTCCTTTAATTGTACGGAATCAGGTGCTATGACATGATCAGGACTTGGAACATATTTTCTGAGTTGTGACACATGAAAGACGTTATGAAGGTTTGAAAGAAAAGGGGGTAAGGCTACTTGGTAAGCAACAGGACCTATTCGACGAAGAATTTGGTAGGGTCCAAGGAATTTTGGAGTGAGTTTTCTAGATTTGAGAACACGACCGACCCCAGTCATAGGTGTGACTTTCAAGAAGACATGCTCTCCTTCTTCGAACTCAAGAGGTTTCCTTCTTTTGTCCGCATAACTCTTCTGCCGACTTTGAGCTGTTTTCATTTTCTCCTGAATCATCTTAACTTTTTTGGTTGTTTGTTGGATAAGTTCAGGTCCAACAGTAAGCCGTTCTCCATCTTGATACCAACACAGAGGCGTCCGACATCTTTGCCCATATAGAGCCTCATAGGGCGCCATGCCTATACTTGAATGATAACTATTGTTATAGGTGAATTCCACCAATGGTAAGATTTCATCCCAACCTCCAGTTTGCTCTAGGGCATAGGCTCTTAACAGATCTTCTAACGACTGAATTGTTCTTTCTGATTGACCATCAGTCTGCGGATGGTATGCGGAACTCAACCGCAACTTTGTTCCCATAGCCTCTTGAATACTTTGCCAAAACTTCGAGGTAAACCTCGGGTCTCTATCGGAAATGATACTCGTGGGTATCCCGTGAAGTCTGACAATCTCACCAATGTATATCTGACTCAACTTCTCCAATGGATACCTTATATTGATCGGTAGAAAGTGAGCTGATTTTGTAAGCCGATCCACAATTACCCATATCGAGTCATATCCCTTCCTGGTTCTTGGTAACCCAACAACAAAATCCATAGCGATACTATCCCATTTCCATTCAGGAATGGTTAGGGGTTGTAGCAATCCAGCTGGTCTTTGATGCTCAATCTTCGTTTTTTGGCAAACCAAACAAGATGACACGCATCTAGCGATATCTCTTTTCATTCCATGCCACCAAAATAACTTCCTCAAGTCTTGATACATCTTGGTCATTCCAGGATGCATACTTAACTGACTTGAATGAGCATGTTCAAGTATGTACTTTCTAAGTTCTTCATCTTTAGGCACACAGATCCTTCCTTGGAATCTCAGAATCCCATCACTTCCTTTCTTCAATGTTGATACACCACCTTGCCTCATCAATTCTCTTTCTCCTTGCAGGAACTTATCGATCTTTTGCTTCTCTTGAATATCTTCCATCAAGTCATTCGAGATAGTAATCCTATTCATGCAGATTTTTCCCGGTGTTAACTTTACAAATGACCATATATCTCTGAATTGTTCTATCAAGTCCTTTTCTCTAATCATCATAGTAGCAACACTAATCGTCTTTCTACTCAAAGCATCGGCCACCACGTTCGCCTTTCCAGGGTGATACTGAAGTTGGAAATCGTAATCTTTCAAAAATTCCAGCCATCTTCGTTGCCTCATATTCAGCTCTTTCTGATCGTACAGGTATTTCAAACTTTTGTGGTCACTGAAGACGTTGAATATGGCTCCATACAGATAATGTCTCCATATTTTCAATGCAAAGACCACCGCAGCTAACTCTAGATCGTGAGTTGGGTAGTTCTTCTCGTGCATTCGCAGTTGTCTTGAGGCGTAAGCCATTACCTTTCCATTCTGCATAAGAACGCACCCCAAACCTTGATACGAAGCGTCACAGTACACTTCAAATGGTTCATTAGGGTTCAGTAGAACTAACACTAGTGACATAGTTAGCTTCCTTTTTAACTCTTGGAAACTTCCTTCACAGGAATCTGTCCATTCGAAAGGTTGATTCTTCCGGGTGAGTTGAGTGAGTGGTCCAGCGATCTTGGAAAATCCTTCTATGAACCTCCGGTAGTATCCGGCTAGTCCGATGAAGCTTCGAATTTCCATCACTGTCGTTGGCCTTTCCCATTGTAGCATAGCTTCTACCTTTGAAGGATCCACTGCAATTCCTTCCTTTGTGATTACATAACCCAAGAATTTCACTTCATCTAGCCAAAACTCGCACTTGGATAGTTTCGCATACAGCTCTTTTTCCTTCAAGATATGGAGAACTACGCTGAGGTGCTCAGCATGGTCCTCGCAACTTTGTGAATAGATCAGAATATCGTCGATGAAAACAACAACGAATTTGTCCAAGTAAGAGCGAAAGATCCTATTCATGTAGTCCATAAATATCGCAGGTGCATTTGTTACACCAAAAGGCATCACCAGGTACTTGTAATGACCATAACGAGTACGAAAAGCGGTCTTAGGAACGTCTTCCACTTTCACTCTGATTTGGTGATAACCCGATCGCAGGTCGATCTTGGAAAACACAGCTGCTCCCTTCAATTGGTCCATCAAGTCATCTATCCTTGGCAATGGTTACTTATTCTTAATTGTAACCTTGTTCAACTGACGGTAATCCACACACAATCTTGAAGTTCCATCTTTCTTCTTGACTACCAACACCGGTGCTCCCCAGGGTGACACACTGGGTCTCACAAATTGCTTCTCTAGGAGCTCTTCCAACTGCTTCTTAAGTTCCACGAGTTCTGCCGGTGCCATACGGTAAGGTGCGATAGAAATAGGACCAGCTCCGGGTACCAAGTCGATAGCAAATTCGACCTCCCGTTCTGGTGGCAAACCGGGCACATCATCAGGAAAAACCTCAGGAAAGTCTCGAACAACAGACATTACGTCCATATCAACTTCACTCTCGACTTTCAAAGAAGACAATAACATGTACCCTCTAGCTCCTTCTTTCAGAAAAGCTTTCACTTGGTTGGCGGTCAAAAATCTAGAATCCTCATCCAAGAGAAAAACTATTGTTTTTCTGGAATAGTCTAACAGAACACGATTAGCAGACAACCAATCCATCCCCAATATCACATCTAATTGAGATAAGGGTAAACAGATCAAATCGATAGAAAAGATTCAACCTTCCACAATCAATGGGCATCCTAGACAGACTTTAGCAGTAACGACAGGTTTTGCGGTGGGAGTTAAGACAGTCAAATCGAAAGATAAGGAAGACACAGGTAATCCAAGTCTTTCCACACAGTCATGTGAAATGAAAGAATGAGTAGCACCAGAGTCATACAGCATAATTAAAAGATTACCTTCAATGATGCCTTCTCCTTGTATCAGATCCTCGGATTCAGAGGCCTCAGCACCACTCAGGGTGTAAACTCTGCCTTCAGCTTGTGGTTTAGAAGTTTTAGCAACATTGACCGATGGTTCCGCCTTGGTCTGGTTACAATCTCGAGAAACGTGACCAGGTTTCCTGCACCGAAAGCAAATAAATCCCTTGATTGTGCAGTCCCTTGTGAAATGCTTCTTTCCATATTTCATGCATCGCGGAGTAGTTGTAGCATTCTGGCCCATCCTTCCAAGGCTTCCAGTTGGGCTTCCTCCTTGAAATTTTTGTGGTTGTTGGCTTCCAGAGGGTCTGGAATAAGGCTTCTTTTGATAACGGCTTGCATTACCACCACCTCCTCTTTGGGACCGAACGGGCCCAAAATTCCTATTTCTTGCCTTACGTTCTTGTTCCACACTTTCCAATCGGCAGCAAGTGTCAAGTAGCTTGGAAAACTGAGTAATCTTCAAAGCTATCACAATTTTCTTCACCTCGTGCCTCAAGCCTTCCTCAAACTTCCGGCACTTCCAAGCTTCATTGGGTTGAAATTGAAAATAAGTCGAGAATCTAGACAAGTTTTCAAACTTGGCAGCGTATTCATTCACGGTCATACCTCCTTGTCGCAACCTCAGAAATTCCATCTCTTTTGCATGCCTGGCACTTTCTGGAAAATACTTGTTCAGGAACCTTTCTTTGAACACCTCCCAAGTTATCACCCTGTTTGCGGCCTGCAATAACCTTTGTTCTCCCATCCACCAATGCTCTGCATCTCCAATCAGCATATATGCAGCATAGGTAACCTTCCAATCGTCAGCACAATTCATACCCGTAAATATTTTCTCCAGCTCCTGTATCCACAAGGTAGCTTTTTCAGGATCAAACTCCCCTTTGAACTGTGGAGGGTTAGCACGACGAAATCCCTCTAAGTTCTGAACATCCGCTGTAGCCTCTAGGCTGGCGTGCGGCTCTAGCTGTTGTTGTTGGCCATTAGCGGTTTGTTGCAACATTGCCTCAGCCGTCTTCTGTATTGCCTCAATGGCAGCAGCCATATCACCTCGACGAGCCATTGTTCCTTCTCAGATTAGACTACGCAAAACACAGAGAAAGTCAGACGTATTCATTTGAATACCAAGCAACAAAATCACAGAGAATGACACAGCACAAACATGACAGTCCAAAACCACACGACCCAAAAGAAACATAACCGGGAGCTCTAATACCAGGACAGTGTAACGCCCCTTTTTCCCAACCTTAGTCGTAAAGGGTAAGGAGAAGGAACGTCACACAATAGTAAAACAATATACGAATGAACACGATTAATTTGAAAACACACTTTATTCCTAGGCAAAAATATTTTTTTTTCTTTTTTTTTTGAGTTCGGTTAACACTTCCATTAAATGTACATAAGTACCTATTCGTGAATATATTGCATGAAAGAATTAAAATCCAATTTTCCTTTTTCTAGTGAGACGTTTGACAAATGGTCAAAAAGAAATCTACCTAGAGTGAAGTGTTGATCATTCATAATATGGATAATTACATACTTTGTACCAAATATACAAGCCTGATCTATTACATTTCCAAGAGATATACAAAAAGCAAAATGTGTACCTACCCCAAGAGATACAAATATACATGCCCACTAACCCAAAGATACATCAGGCTCCCTCAAAATAAACAGACAGCCCTCAGTAGCTATTTACCTACAACAATCTCTAAGACTGACAAGACCTAGAAGGAACCGTAGATGGATCCTCCATTGGGTCCTCGTCGTCCGACGAGACGTCCATCGCCACGACGGAACAACGGGTAGGAGCCCTAGCAGTAGACAAGAAAGAGTCGTCACGTGGGGTATAGTACATATCTGCCCACATGTCTCTTACAGGCATATAGAATTCCAGCCAAACAAAAGCATGGAAGTCAAAAATAGAAGCAGTGTAGCGTCCCCACGCTAAAGACACTGTCACTTCGCCATGGTACACGCATCGATCAGTCTGCACGTTGATGTACCAACAATCTGGACCACCATGAAAGTAGATCCGCACATAGCCAAAAAAACCACGGGGGCGAAATGACATCTTCGAGAACTTCGATCTCAGTCGAGATAAGGCCAAAAACCGTGGAACTCTGTAGGTTCCTTGTCCTCCTCACGAGCGTCTTCTTGGCGATAAATGAACCAACCAAATAAAAGAAGTAGAGGAAAATTACAAAAAGAGGTGAGACATCCAGCTTTCAGTACCAAATTTGGCAGCAAGAAAATAATACGGCGCTGGACGCCCACATATAACATGAATCATACATTTAACTATAGAAACATTAAAATTAACAATAACAGTAGAATGACCACCAATAGCGATAAAATCATCAATAATAGGCAGACAACAACAGTGTTCTCAGCAGCTAACAATTTAGGTAGTTATACAGTCATAGATGCTCATGTCCAATGCATTATGAGACTCACAATGCACAATGCAAGAGGGTACCACAAGTTCCTATTCTATGGAGCTAGACATAAACATCTTCAAAGTGAATGATCAAGGAGTAATACCAGTATCTCAGCAACCTTAAAATACAGTGTGCTTTTCTTTCATAAAAATGTTTGCGCAATGGCTCATACATGGTACCTCAACAGTTGATCGCGACATAGGACAGCGTCTCAGTCAGGATCGTCGGTGTGTCGCATTGGTCTATCCCACGGCCCCAGTGGAGCTACCACTGTCTATTGTGAGACACCCACACCCCGACGCCCCCAGGATCAACAACATATGACACCTACGCTTAGTCTATTCGCACCCGCACATAGGTGTTATTCAACTCCTAGGCACACATTGCCTTACTAACCATGTCCATCGGACAACACATGCATGACGACACAATGTCCAATCATGTATGTTCATCATGGCATATAACATACTTATGCATACATATTCCATTTTCCCAAAGTCATGGCATCATGGTTTTCTCAAGTATGAAAATAACAGGGGCTTAGCCCACATAGGGATCCATAAGGAACATTGACAATATTCATATGTATTCATCCACAATATAATTATTTGTAACATATCGTATTTCATACCACTTAGGTCTCCATACTCCCTAATCTCATTATTGGTCTCTAATGTACGTAATATTGAGTTCTCAAGTGGTAAGACACTTCTTGAAGTTCATTAAGGAATCACACTTTAGAATGTTCATTTTTATGAAATCTCCCTCTCTAGAAAGTTTCCCTTACAATTTAAGTCCTTTACTCCCTCTATGAATGCACTATCTTCACCTTAAAACCTCAATATCATTTTACTGATACTTAGTTGTTTCTGTTACGAGCGCCTAGGCGCCACGTCAGAAGCGCCTGAGCGCTGGTGGACCGCCTAGGCGCTTAAAATGAAGCGCCTGAACGCCCACCAGGTCGAGTTACAGGGGAAATTCTCTGTGTACTTAGCGCCTAGGCGCTAAGTACACAGCGCCTGAGCGCCAGAGTAAAATCTGGAATTCTGCAGAATTCTTTTCTGTAGAACTGTGACCCCTTCACTATCAAAGTCCCTCATTCATTTTTCCAACACCCCCAAAATGTGATACTTAACATATAATCACATAATAGCTACATATAAGCTCAAAATCATCAAGACATACAATGCAAATCCATATATTCACACCAATCAAACAACCACAAAATCATAGAAATAACACAAAATAACAAAGAGAGGGATCTAACATGGATTCTCTCATCAACAAACACAAGACATTCTCTTACTACCAAGATTGGTTGAAGAGGATCATCTCCCTCTTACCTATTTGGAAGACAACACAATGTACCACTCCTTCTTGCCCTAGATTTTCGTTTTCCTCCTTCAAGAAAAATCCCAATGTGAGTGATCACCACAATGTTCACTCAAACCATAAAAAATAGGTTCTTGGTCACCAACGTGATCAAGAGAAACGAAAATAGCAAGAAAAATGAAAGAAAGTTGAAGGCTTTACCATAAAACTCCAAGCTTTTGCTTCAATGGTGGAGGAAAAATGGAAGAAGAAGAAGAACCAAAAGATGGCAACAAGAAAAGGTCTTGGAATGGAGTAAGAAAGTAAGAATCTTTGATGATGAAGCAAGCAAAGGATTGTTGCTTCCTAGAATGGTTGCACAATGGAGAAGAAGAAGAAGAAGAAGAAAGTGAAAGAGAGAAATGGGTATTTGGGGTTAGAGAAATGAGAGTGTAATATTAGGATAAATGAGGGGAATTACTTGGGCTTTCCTTTGAAGCTTCTGCCGTAGAAGAGTGGAGAAAGGGAGAGAGAGGAAAATGGGCCAAGTGGGAAATTTCATGGAAGCTTCCTATAATGGGCTTTTAAAATTAGCTAAAATCTTTATTTTGAAAATAAGGCAAAAAGGGCTTGACACAAGGTAATTTTTTTTGAATAACGAGATAAGATTTTTATTACATGTTATTATTTATTGGACAACAGTTATTGTTGGCAGAAGTCAGCATTAACAAATCTGACAGATAAATCGTTTATAGTGTTTTATTATTTTAGCTGTTAGAGTTTCTCGAAAAACGTAAAACCTTGTAAACTGTATCTGGCCCCGGGTTTAGTAAGATCCCCCGTCGACGTTTTCATAGTTCAAGATTCTCGGAGAAAATATCTCATTTCTCTAGTTCCGCTCAGCACATGCGTAAAACAAGGAATAATATTAAAATATTCTGGTTTCTCCGAAAAATCCAGAAATGTTCCAGAAAATCACAAATATTCTAAAATGAATACGGATAGTAGAGAAATCAAATTTTGGGGTGTTACAGTTATGACAAAAATTTTGATAAGGAAAATGAACAAAATGTTGATGAAATGGCTATGTGAAGGCCATGAAGGTTTCTACCCTGTTATGGTAAAAAAATTTAGATGCTCAAGTACTATATGTTGTTATTGTATGTTGTCTTTATATGATGTTTTGGTGGCTATTTGTTAAGGCAGTATACTACCCAAATTGAATCAATATTTTGTTACTTTAAATATGTAAAATAGTGACTTGAAATGGTTGGGAGTGTTAAGGCATAAGGCTGCCTTACTGTAATAAGAAATATGATAACATTGTACATGATGAGTTGGCTTGAAAAGTGGTTAAAACTTAAAGTTGAAGTCTACCCTGTTTTGGCCTTAGTTAAGAATATATGAGTTATGCTTAAATAACAATTTCTAATTGATAATGTAAAGGATAAACTACATAATGATTATCATGCACATTATTGAACTAAGATAATGGTATTTAACTATTGATTGAGAAAGGATTTCCATAATGATATTGAGTTATGACTTGAAAGAATAAAAGGTGTAGAAGAATAAGGATTAAAGGTAAAAAGTACTATTGGGGGTATGTAAGTTAATTGTTTTAATAAGAGATATATTATGCAATATAGGTATTGGTATTTTCTATATATATATAAATGAACAATTTACCTTAGAAATGAAAAGACTACGTTTTGGATTACGTCACTTTTCTATGTAACTTGTTTTAACCATAGTAGCTAACTTTAATATGATGTCATGTTTTATAAACTTACTACTAAGAATTATAAATTCTCACTCTAGTTCTTTTTATGTTTCCATGATAAATCTAGAGGTAGACCACAACATGAGCAAATGAAGTTCTAAAGCATAAGTTTAGATTTATATAATTCTATATATTTTTTTAGTTTGTATTAAGTTTTGTATTTATATTAATGATTATGTAATTAAGTGTTTGTAATCACTATTTTTGTAAAAGGTTGTAATCTCAGGCATATTAGATATTTTTGAGGTAAGAGCAAGTTGCCAGATGCGTAAAATGTCTTGCGCTCTATACATATATGCGTTATATTTGTTTTACAGGTTATGAGTGTATTTTAAGTTTTATGTTTTAATTTTATAAGTGACACCCTTGATTCTATTTACTTGAGTATATTAACAATATACTGCAGTATTTAGGATTATGGTGTTACATTTTAGTATCAGAGTAGTTCATCCTATCGAGCTAGAGAATGGACTGACTATGCTTTTGGGCAAAACCAAGCTTGAAGCTTGAATTTGAAAGTGAGGTAGGGGAATTATGTTTTTGTAACACCCTTTGATTTAATAACTATGACACAATCATCATTACGCCACAGTCACTAAAATCCAGGTGTGTCACAGTCTCAAAAATAATATTTTCAAACATTTCCTTCCATTATGCATAAATAGAAAATATGAGCCCCGAAAATGAAGATATTATTTAGTACCCAACCATTCAGAATATAACCACCTAAGGAAAAACTTATTTCATATTTAATATATTCGTCCTTAACACAAGGCACTGATAACACGAAATATAGTACTTACATATTCAAATAAAAGATAACAGGTACAAAAGCACAAAAAGGGAAAGTAGTAACCCTGGGATAGGTACCACTAGCAGACAAAGCCGCAACCCAAAATATATGTGACGCTCAGAGTCTTGGTCAACAAGTCAAGCATCAATGCCCCCATGAAGTTGCACCGTGCGTAATCGAAGCAATCTCATCCCGATGCCATATTGAAAATAATGAATCAGCCCAATCCAATCAGTAAGGGTGTGGTCCCTCATCTTCTTCCTCTTACGATCATTTATCATATATATATATATATATATATAACAGAAATACAAGGATACAGGAAAGATGTGAGACATTCTACTTACATTATCAATTATGGCAGTAAAGAAGCATAACGACGCAGAACACCCACATAATAGAGCAACAACATTAAACAGTAATAATCACATACGATAAAAGAAACAACAACAAAGTCTCAGATAATGAACAATTAAAACATTTCA
This sequence comes from Ormosia emarginata, assembly GCA_029884605.1. Lineage (NCBI taxonomy): Eukaryota > Viridiplantae > Streptophyta > Magnoliopsida > Fabales > Fabaceae > Ormosia > Ormosia emarginata. The sequence goes on from JAQQTP010000088.1 coordinate 75,599,397, forward strand.
AATAATCATGACATCAATAAAACAATAGTATAATCATCATATAAATGAGTACCATATGATATGCGGACTCATAATGCATGTGCACTTGGTACCAAGATTTTTTATTCCATTTCAAAGATGAACGTTCCAGAAGATTTGTCCCCCTCAATGACAGTCTACGGGACCACGAAGAGAATAGTGCTTGTTAGGCTCGTGATGCGCTGCAACGGTTTATCATGGCCAGGGGTATAATAATGTCATAACATCATCACGAAATGAACCACCGTGCCTCACGGTCCTTTAAGATCCTTCTACTGGATCACACTATTCAATTCTCGTTTATTCACCACAAAAGAATAGTGATTTGTCGGGCCCGTAATGCGTGCAATCAGCTTTCACCGCACCTTACGCCTCCCTCAGATCCATCACAGATCACACTGTTCAATTCTCACTAATTCATCGCGTAAAGAATAGTGATTTGTTGGGCCCATAATGCGTGCAATCGGCTTTCACCGCGCCTTACGCCCCCCTCAGATCCATCACTGATCACACTATTCAGTTCGCATTCATAGGCTCATACAGCCTTTTAACAGTTGTCGACTGAGCAAATATTCAATGCATGTTGACTCAATGCATAATCATAGACTCATCCAGCCTTTTAACAGTCATTGACTGAGCAAATGTTCAATGCATGTTGACTCAATGCATAATCATGTATATTTCACAATAACACTTTTCCATCATATGCCTTAATTTAGCCAATTTAAGCATCAACAGAATTCTAGTCCCAACCACAGACCCACAATAGTATAGTATTAATTTCTCAAGAGTGATAGCACATTTTTATAGTTTTATTTCGGGGTTTCTCTTTAACCTAACAATTCTTATGAAACCTTCACAAGGTTTCGCTTTGATTAACGTCTCTTATGAAGTCATTATGTGGTTTCACTTTAATTAACATCCGTCGCGACCGGGATTGCGACGAAATAGTAGCACACAAGATTTTAAAAAATAAAAATGAAGTCACCACCAATTTTATTTAAATTAGGAAAAATTGAAAAACCTTTCTTTAGAAAATAGTCTTTGAAAACCAAATTGGATTCGGGAGTCGGTTATGGATAGAGAAGGATGGAAACTTAATCCCACTGCACCCCTATCACACCCGTCTTGAGACGGTACCTTAAGTCAGTTGTGTAAAAAACTTGATAATCTCTAATTTATTTATTTTACTCCTTTTAAAAAACATTGTAACTATTTTTATTTTTATTTTTATTTTTAGGAAAAAGAATGAAAAGAAAACCTAATTATGAAAATTTAATTTTTGGCTTGACAGAATAAAAATTCTGCTCCTACGTACCCTCAGGTGCAATGAGGAACTCAAAGTCATGTAGCTCTGTAAAAAATAAGTGTGAGTTGATTGATTTTAAGGAAAAAGATTTTTAGAAGAGAAATTTATTTTAAAACAAAATCATTCTTGCACAGGGTTTAAGGTAGCACTAGGCTACTCAATAAACCCTTATGATCCAAACGACATTGAAGATAGCATGCGCTATTCAATCATCATCATTGGTCATTGTATTAATTAATTTTTTTTAATTTTTTTTTAAAAAAGAAATGCCCGAAGGCATAAAAGTGAACACAATTTTTCATAAGTCAAGTAAACACAAAGAAGGTCAAGTATAAGCATCACAAATCGTACAACTCAAAACAAAAATTAATTTTTTTATTTTTTTTTATTTTTTTTATTTTCACCATTCAAAACAAAAATATTTTTTTTTTTATATTTATATATATATATATATATATATATATATATATATTTATATAATACCATCCACTTAAACTCCTAAACCCAAGAAAAAAAAGAAAAATAAATAAATAAATAGTACTAACAGAAAAATAACTAAACCAAATCCAAAAAAAACATCTAGCCTAAAAAAAAAAAAAAAAGACCACCTGATCTAATACAACTTAAGAAAAATGAAACCTTTTTTTATCATTTATTTATTATTATCATTATCATCTTTACTTAAAACCCCTTTTTGATAACAATAATAATAATAATAATAATAATAATAATAATAATAATAATAATAATAATAATAATAATAATAAATAAACCCCAAAAAACAAACCTCTGAAGCTAATGGACTCCACCAATACGTGAAGGAAAAATGAAACCTTTTTTTATCATTTATTTATTATTATCATTATCATCTTTACTTAAAACCCCTTTTTGATAACAATAATAATAATAATAATAATAATAATAATAATAATAAATAAACCCCAAAAACAAACCGACGAAGACTCCTGCCAATACGTGAAGGCGGGGAGTTCGTGGTCGGTGGAGGTTGTCTTGAACGGCTTTGGACAGCAACGGAGGAGGTGAGGTCCAATGGGTGGTCCTGGTGCTTGTTTCGGACGGAGGCTGGCTGCTATATGACGTGGGGTTGCTGGATGGTGGTGCTGCTTGGACGTGGTGGAGCTACTGTGTGTGGTGATGCTTGGTGTTATGGGGTGGAAACGGTGGTTGACGGTTTGGGGTTGTGATGGATGGGTGGTTACTACGGGTTGAAAGCTATGGAGGTTGGAGTTGAAGGTGGTTTGTTATGGTGAGGGGTGGTCAACTCGTTGGTGCAAGGTGGTGAAAGGAAATAGTGGTTGGGGGGAGGTGACGTGAATGGGTTGTTGGAGGTTGGAGGTTGTGATGGTGGTGGGAGTGAGTCACGTGGATGGTGATGGTGGTGGATCAACGTGCTTGGTGATGGTGGTTGAAATGTGTTATGTTGCTTATGGGTGAAGATGGAGGGTGGAAAATGGCTTAGGGAAGCTACGGTTGGATGATTGATAATGAAGGTTACAGTGGGATAGAGGTGAAGGGTGGGGAGGAAAAAAAATGAATATGGGGAAGAGATGGTGGTAGAGGTGAGTTTGAAATGGTGATGGAGCTTGAACGTGAAGATGGAGATGGTCGGGGTGAGGTGTGAGAGTTTGGTGGTGAAGTTGGTTTGTTTGGTTGTTAGTGGTGGTGAAGAATCACGGTTGGAGGTTGTGGTGGTAGGCTAGGTTGTGGGTTGGTGGTTTTGAGTTGGAGCTTAGAAGGGTGGCCTTCACGGGACGTGGTGCATGGGGTTGATGAAGGTTGATGGATTTAAAGGTGAAGGTGATGAGGTGGTGAGTGGTGGGAAATGATGAAGATGAAGATGGTGAAGGTGAGAGTGGTGGGGTGGCTACGGGTGAGTCAACTCAATGGTTGTTTTGGATGGAAGATGGCGTAGGTGAAGGTTATTAGGAGTGATTGGATATATGAATGGTGAAAAAGAGGAGGGGTTATACGTGAAGGGTGAGTGTGATAAAGTGGGTTACATGAATAGTGAGTTTTTTTTTTTTGGAAAAAAGGATGATGGTTTGTAAGTGAAGGAGATGAGTGGTTGGGTGTGGTGAGTGAAGCTTGATGGAGAAAGTGAGGTGATCACTGAGTTAACTCAGTAGTGATGAAAGGTGGTTGTTGTTAATGGTTGAAGGTTGGTGGTGCATGGGTGGTGTTTGAAGGTTAGGGGTGGTAGAGAGGAGGTGATAGAGGTTAGGAAGCTAAGGAGATGGAAGCTTGAAGAAGGTGATGGTGGGTTAAGGTTGGTTGTTATGGTAAGGAGGAAGATGGTCATGGTGAGGAAATGAAGATGGTGAGGAATTAAGGTAAGTTTGGAGAAGATGGTTAGTAGTGTAAAAATGAAAAAAATGGACCTCCCTCAGCCCTACGTGAATGAGTGTGTGAGAATAGATATGTTTTTTTTTTAGCCCCCTCCATCTTGATGTTGTGCCCCAGTATATGTAAAAGTGGAACGTAAAAATGTGAGTGTGTGAGTAAAAATGTGAGAATGCAAAAGGGTGGTCTACATGAGTGCAGTGAGTGAGTGGGAGCCTTCAGCACTGTTGGTGCTGCTGGGTGTATGCAGAGCAGTGGGTGATGTGCATGGCCAAAAAAAGAAAAAGGAGCATACCAAGGAAAAGCAAAAATGGGTTCATATAAAAAATGGAATAAAACAAATGGAGAGTGCAAGAGGAATGCAACGGCCAGTATCTTCATTTTTTTAAAAAAAAATTTAAATTATTTTTCTCTTTTCTTCTTTTTTTTTTAAAAAAAAACAAGGCTAAAGTGGGCTTATGCTGTTTGGGCTAAGAAAAAGGCTAGAAAAGTGGACCACAATTTTTTTAAATTTTTTTTCTTTTTATTTTCAATTTCATTTTTGTCTTCTTTTTTTTTAATTTTCATTTTTGTCTTCTTTTTTTTTTTGAGTCCGGTCAAAATTGGGTGTTCACAACATCCCTTATGAATTTATTTTCTAGAGGGATTCTCTTGAAGTCCTTATTCAACCTTAATTCCTTTAGATTGATCAAGTTCCTTAATCTAATCAATTATGCTCACTTAAAATTACTCTAAGATTTTGCAAGTCTCACAAACTCTTTTCTTCTTCCTGTATGTCCAAATTCATTCTAAGTCATAATATAAAGTCTTATTCTTTGTTCTTCCCATTTTATGAACTCTTAACGAATCTAGAATTCCCTAATCATCTAAGTTCCAATGTCTCTAAAATCAAACTTAAATCCTCAAAAATTTTCCCTAAGGCCATGACCCCCAAAATGGTAAGTAAACCTACATTTCTCCATACATTAATCCAAACATTCCAACATACAATCCATAGCAATCAAAACATGCAAAGACAACCAATAACTCATACAAGTCCAAACAAATACACAATCATGAAAAGCAACACAACAAAGAGAGCAATCCACACATGGATTCCTCATCAACAACACCAAAAACGTTTCCTCACCACCAAGATAGGTTGAAGAGGATTATCTCCCTCTTACCTATTGAAGACAACACAAGAAAGTAAGCTCCTTTGTTCTTGATTTTCGTTTTCTTTTTTCAAGAAAACCCTAAGGACCTCAAAACTCACCAAAATCATCATCAAAGCTTAGAAAAGGAACCCTTGATCACCTAGGAGATCAAGAATCATGAAAATGATGAGAGGGAATGAAAAGAACAAAACTTTACCTCAAAAGCTCCAAGCTTTGATCTTGAAGAAAGATGATAAAGATGGAAGCTCTTGGAAATGGTTCCAACTAGAAAGGCATTTAGAATATGATGAAGGTTAAGAAAATGGGATTAGATGAATATTTTGCAATGATGGAGGTGGCAAATGGTGTGGTGACCGTGGAACATGGAGAGGGAAGGAAGAAGAGAAAAATGTGAGAAAAGTGAGAGAATGGAAAACCTTCAAGTGTTAAATAGAGTCAAGGATCAAGATGAGTTTAGCAAGGTAATGAAGATGGCCTCCCATGGTGGCTAAAACCGTGGAGTTAGAGAGAAGGAAGAGAAAAGGGTTGAGAGAAAAGATGAAGATGGAAAGTAGAGAGAGAAAGTGATAGCAAAGTGAAATGAAATGAAATGTGTAATTATATGCATTTTGTGTAGATGCATGGAATAAAATAAGTGGCCACAAAGAGCCCGCAAAATTGTATGGTGGGGAGGAGGAGAGAGGAAATGTGGCTTCTTGAAGAAGACAATAGGAAAGTGCAAGGAACCTTCCTCCAAGCTTCTCCAACAAGCCAAAGTTTACCTTTTGAAAAGTCAAAGTGATGTCATGTTGATGATGTCATCATTGTGATGTCATTAAAGTGTTCTCTAAAATATGACTAACACTGTATCGTATTTATTATTAGTGGACAGAAGTTATAGTTAACAAAATCGGTATTCATCGTCGAACGGATAATAAAATTATTTTGCGATTTTTATTTATCAAATAAAAATCTTAAAAAATGTGAAACCTCGTAAATCGTGTCTGGGCTCGGGTTTAGTAAGATCCCCCATCGACGTTTTTATAGTTCAAGGTTCTTAGAGAAAATATCTGATTTCCTCGGCTTTGCTCAGTGCGCGCGTAAAATGAAAAATAATATTAAAATATTTCACATTCTTAGAAAAATCCAAAAAAATTCACAAAAATCACAAATATTATAAAATGACTATCTATCACAAAATTATCAATTTTCAAGGTGTTATAACTCTCCCATTCAAATAGAAATTTCATCCTCGAAATTTTCATTCCTTAGAATAAACATGGATGTAGTTTTTTCATCTTATCTTCTAACTTTCACGTCGCATCTCTAGTCACGTCAATTCAAATCATCCTTACTAATGTCTCTTTGTCTCTGCGTTGCTTTGCTCTCCTAGCCTTGACCATTACAGGAAGTATCCCATAGATCAAACTCTCTTTTAATTGTACTGTGTCCAGTTCGATGACATGGCTGGATCGGGGATATACTTTGGCAAGTATGACATACAGAAGATATTATGAAAATTAGAAAGAAAGGATAACAAAATTAGTTGATAGGCTACCGGACCAATCCGAAGAAGAATTTGATATAGTCTGAAGAATTTATGAGTGAGTTTGCTAGCAACTCAGGCAAGATGACACACATTTAGCAACGTTTCTCTTCATTCCTTGCTATCAATAATTCTATTGTAGATCTTGATATATCTTGGTCGTTCCGGTATGTATACTCAACTTACTCACATGAGCTCCATTGAAGATTAACTCCTTGAGTTCTGAATCATTTGGTATACAGAGCTTATCTGTGAACATCAGGACTCCGTCAAATTCCTTCCTCACACTCCGAAGCCATGCCTTGTTTTAATGGCTCCTCCTTGTCTTGTAGAAATTGGTCACTTTTCTACTTCTCTTGAATCTTTCCCAACAGATTATCCGAAATAGCGACTATATCTATATATACCTCATCCAGTGTCATTTCCAATGACAACCACCTGTCCTTGAATTACTTTATTAATTCCTTCTTCTTGACTACCATAATGAAGATATTAAGTAGTTTACGGTTCAAAGCGTCTGCCATGACATTTGCTTTTCCAAGATGATACTAAAGCTAGAGGTCATACTCTTTCAAAATTTCTAGTCACCTTCTCTGTCTCATGTTCAGTTCCTTTTTGTCGAACAGATACTTTAGTCTCTTGCTATCGCTAAAGGCATTGAATGTTGTCCCATACAAAAAGTGTCTCCATGTTCTCAGAGTAAATACAATTGCGGCTGACTCCAAGTTATGAGTTGGACATTTCTCCTCATGTACCCCTAACTACCTCGAGGCGTAAGTCTTAACTTCCCAACTTTGCATGAACACACATCCTAGACCTTGATATGAAGTATCACAAAAAACTTCAAGTGGTTCCTTGGGATCAGGTAGAACTAAAACTAGTGGAGTAGTCGAATATCTCCTCAATCCTTTGAAAACTTCTTCACCTATGTTAGTCCAAAGAAAAGTTTGATTCTTTTCTTGTAAGCTGAGTAAGACGTTCTACTGTCTTGGAGAATCCATCGACATTCCTTCGATAAAACCAACTAATCTTGCAAGTTACTAGGGTATTATGGTCTCCAGTCTTTCCCATTGTAAAACTGCTTCAACTTTTGACGAATTCAAAGCAATTCCCTTCCTTCGTAATTTCAAGACCCAAAGTTTAACCTTCTCAACTAGTATTTGTACTTTGATAATTTGGCGCACACTTCTTTTCCTTGAAAGTCTGGAAAACTATATCGAGATACCCAGCATGTTTCTCTATATCTTCGAGAATAGATCAAAATGTCATCATTAATGATAACGACAATTCTATTCTAGGTAAAGATGAAAAATCTGATTCATGCAATCCATGAATATGACAGGAGCATTTGTCACTTCGAACGACATCACGAGATACCCATAATGCTCATAACGTGTTCGAAAAAAAATACATTTTGGGAACATCCTCAACTTCCCACGAATCTAATGATGACCAGAGCGCACATCATTCTTGAAGAAAACAATGACTCCTTTCTCGCCGATTCATTGAATCATTTATCTTCTTCTAAGGTTACTCATCCTTAATTGTAATCTTGTTCAATTGGTAATAGTCTTCATATCACCGAGAAGTTCCATTCTTCTCCTTAACTAATAGCACTGTAGTTCATCATGCGAAATCCATTAACTACTAGAGTAGCATTCATATCCCTCTTGTTTTTGTCCTTCACAAGAGATAACATGTATCCTTGAATTCCTTTTCCTCGCAAAGCTTCAACTTTGTTAACCATTTCGACTCAAAAGTCTTAGTTTCAGGAATCACTAAGGTTTTCATTGAAATGATCTAGCAGAACATAATTAAAAAATAACCAATCTACCCCTAAAATTACGAACTCTAATAGGTGTGATTTTAGATAAGCAAGTCAAATCAACAAAAGATTCGATCTTTAGCAGAAATAAGATAAGTTAAACAAATTCAAGTATCATCAACAAGTCTTGGTAACAAAAGTAGAAATAACTATGTCAAAGACAATTGAAGACACAAATGAATCCAAATGATCCATATGGTCATACACTATAAAGAAATAGGTTGCCCCCAGAATTATACAGCACAATCAAGGGATCATTTGTTGCGACACAATCTCCATCTTTTAGATTTTTAGTTTGGGAAACCTTCGCTTTATTCAGGGTGTAAACTTTCCCTTCAGTTTGGGATCTTGAAGCACACACATCATTAACAGAAGACTTCTTCTTCGCTAAAGCACAGTGTTTAGAAACGTGCCCGGGCTTTCTGCACTTGAAGCAGATTATCCCTTTGATCTCACACTCCCTCATTAAGTGGTCCTTTCCACATTTCTTACATCTTGATAAAAATGTCGAGGTCTGACTAAATCTACTGCCACTAGCACTTTCTCCATGAGTTGGATGTTGCTGTTGTTTCCTTGATAATCGTGAATATGGTTTCCTCTTAAACTGGTTAACCTTTCTGTTATTCCTCCTTTGGAATCTAGGCAGTCCAAGGTTACCCCAAAATCAGCTTTCCTCTAATAGATTCTGAACCTCAACTTCCAATTCTTGCTGCTATCAGCCCTTTGATCTTGGTGAGTTGTCACCTCAACTATCCTTTGTATTGCTTCTGCAATCGCAGTCATACTTCCATTATCTCGCTCTGCGCTCACATGCGTATGTCTATCACGAGCCATTGCCTTTGTATGTCTACCGTGATCCATTGACTTTCTTCGAAGATGGACAAAACATGACACAACAAAGCAAACACAATTATCTTAAATAGTATTGTCTCCTTTCAGAAACCAAACATAAAGAATCACACAATCCATGAATCCTAACAGTCTCCAATTCGAGTTTCTTCATTATGCCTTCTATGCGTAACCTCTTGCAAGTCTTTAACTCCCAAACAACTTCTCAAACCAAACTTACACCAGTTATTCCTTTCTCCAGAAGATCGGTTTTCCAAAACCTCTTGATTTCCTTACTAAAGAACTCTTATTCCCTAATACAGTACGCCTAGGTGAAGTCATAATTTCCTGGACACACAAAATATTACATATTGGGTAGGCCAATCCTCAATATCATGCAACTGTATAATAGTAGCTACTAACATTCAACCTACGGCAAACCATGCATTCCTTTCCCATCATCTCAATCAAGAGACAAAGAAGTGCACAACATACAAAAGTTCTAACATGCCTAAACATAGCAAGTCCATTCCCCGGCTCAATAGGATGAACTGCTCTGATACCACCTAGTGTAACACCCCTTGATTTAATAACTACGGCACAATCGTCATTACACCACAGTCACTAAAATCCAGGCGTGTCACAGTCTCAAAAATAATATTTTCAAATATGTCCTTCCATTATGCATAAATAGAAAATATGAGCCCCGAAAATGAAGAATTATTTAGTACCCTACCATTCAGAATAAAACCACCTAAGGAAAAACTTATTTCATATATAATATATTTATCCTTAACACAAGGCACTAATAACACGAAACATAGTATTTACATATTCAAATAAAAGATAACAGGTACAAAAGCACAAAAAGGGAAAGTAGTAACCCTATGATAGGTACTACTAGCAGACAAAGCCGCAACCCTAAATATGTGTGACACTCGGAGTCTTGGTCGACAAGTCAGGCATCAATGCCCCCATGAAGTTACACCTGTGTGTAACCGAAGCAATCTCGTCCCGACACCATATTGAAAATAATGAATCAGCCCAATCCAATCAGTAAGGGTGTGGTCCCTCATCTTCTTTCTCTTACAATCTTTATCATATATATATATATATATATATATATATATATATATATATATAAAATAGAAATACAAGGATATAGGAAAAAGGTGAGACATCCTACTTACATTATCAATTATGGCAGTAAAGAAATATAACGACGCAGAACGCCCACATAATAGAGCAACAACATTAAACAGTAATAATCATGATAAAAGAAACAGCAACAAAGTCTTAGATAATGAACAATTAAAACATTTCAGATAATCACGACATCAATAAAACAATAGTATAATCATCATATAAATGAGTACCATATGATATGCGGACTCACAAAGCCGACTCAATGCATGTGCACTTGGTACCAAGATTTCTATTCCATTTCAAAGATGAATGTTCCAGAAGATCTGTCCCCCTCAATGACAGTCTACGGGACCACAAAGAGAATAGTGCTTGTCAGGCTCGTGATGCGTTGCAACGGTTTATCATGGCTAGAGGTATAATAACGTGATAACATCATCACGAAATGAACCACTGCGCCTCACGGTCCTCTAAGATCCTTCGTCTGGATCACACTATTCAATTCTCGTTCATTTACCACAAAAAGAATATTCATTTGTCGGGCCCATATTGCGTGCAATCGACTTTCACCGTGCCTTACGCCCCCCTCAGATCCATCACAAATCACACTATTCAATTCTCATTAATTCACCACGTAAAGAATAGTTATTTGTCAGGCCCGTAATACGTGCAACCAGCTTTCATCGTGCCTTACGCCCCCATCAAATCCATCACTGATCACACTATTCAGTTCGTATTCATAGGCTCATACAGCCTTTTAACAGTCATCGACTGAGCAAATATTCAATGCATGTTAACTCAATGCATAATCATAAGCTCATCCAGCCTTTTAACAATCATCGACTAAGCAAATGTTCAATGTATGTTGACTCAATGCATAATCATGTATATTTCACAATAACACTTTTCCATCATATGCCACAATTTAGCCAATTTAAGTATCTACAGAATTCTAGTCCCAACCACGGACCCACAATAGTATAGTATTGATTTCTCAAGAGTGATAGCACACTTTTATAGTTTTATTTCGGGGTTTCTCTTTAACCTAACAATTCTTATGAAACCTTCACAAGGTTTCGCTTTGATTAACGTCTCTTATGAAGTCATTATGAGGTTTCACTTTAATTAACATCCCTTATGAATTTATTTTCTAGAGGGATTCTCTTGAAGTCTTTATTTAACCTTCATTCCTTTAGATTGATCAAGTTCCTTATTCTAATCAATGATGCTCACTTAAAATTACTCTAAGGTTTCGCAAGTCTCACAAGCTCTTCTTCTTCCCGTATATCCAAATTCATTCTAAGTCATAATATAAAGTCTTATTCTTTGTTCTTCCCATTTTATGAACTCTTAACGAATCTAGAATTTCCTAATCATCTAAGTTCCAATGTCTCTAAAATCAAACTTAAATCCTCAAAAAATTTCCCTAAGGCCATGACCCCCAAAATGGTAAGTAAACCTTACATTTCTCTATACATTAATCCAATTATTCCAACATACAATCCATAGCCATCAAAACATGCAAAGACAACCAATAACTTATACAAGTCCAAACAAATACACAATCATGAAAAACAACATAACAAAGAGAACAATCCACACATGGATTCCTCATCAACAACACCAAAAACATTTCCTCACCACAAGATAGGTTGAAGAGGATTATCTCCCTCTTACCTCTTGAAGATAACACAAGAAAGTAAGCTCCTTTATTCTTGATTTTTGTTTTCCACTTTTAAGAAAACCCTAAGGACATCAAAACTCACCAAAATCATCATCAAAGCTTAGAAAAGGAACCCATGATCACCTAAGAGATCAAGAATCACGAAAATGAGGAGAGGGAATGAAAAGATCAAAACTTTACCTCAAAAGCTCCAAGCTTTGATCTTGAAGAAAGATGATAAAGATGGAAGCTTTTGGAAATGGTTCCAACTAGAAAGGTGTTTAGAATGTGATGGAGGTTAAGAAAATAGGATTGGATGAATATTTTGCAATGGTGGAGGTTGCAAATGGTGTGGTGACCGTGGAGCATGGAAAGGGAAGGAAGAAGAGAAAATTGAGAGAAAAGTGAGAGAGAGGAAAACCTTCAAGTGTTCAGTAGATTCAAGGATCAAGATGAGTTTAGCAAGCTAATGAAGATGGCCTCTCATGGTGGCTAAAATCGTGGAGTTAGATGTAACACCCCAATTTTTAGAAAATGTCCCGAATGTTCTGTTTGCTGTTTTTCAAGCTTTTATGTAAATGACTGTTATATCTCTATTTTACTGTTTCTTATTTTTCTGTATGAAATACAAATATATTTTACAGGCTAAAATTTTATTTGATCGTTTTACGTATTTTGCTTTGAGACGGTAAAATAAAAATTTTCTCGAGCTATTGTTTTAATTTTTTTGGGTGATATACAAACAATTAATACTGTCTGTAATTTTATTTGAACGTTTTGGATGATTTGCTTCGTCGTGGGGAAAAATAAAAAAATAACCGTTATGTCCCGATTGTACTGTTTTTAATTTTTCAATATGTTATAGTGCTTAATATTACTGTCTGTGATTTTATTTAGACTTTTTGTGCGATTTGCTCCGAGACAGGAAAATAATATTTTTCCGGGGCGGAGAAATCTTGTTTTAATTATTCAGACTGGGGGATCTTACTAAACCCAATTCTGAATGAGACAATAATTAATCTTTTAATTTTTAGGATTTAAGCTTGTCCAATAAAATAATTTTGTATATTATTTTATTAGTCAAGATATAATTAGATGACAAAGATGGACCCAGGAAATATTTTGCGGGACCCACGTTTAGCTAATACTGATTAACTTAGTAGCTTAATTAAGCATCATTAGTGAAGGAATTCTCTAGAACAAGTGACTAAGCTAGATGACTAGGTTAATTAGTGACTAAGCATGGTGACTAAGGCTAATGACAAGGCAAGGATGAACCAATAGGAGCCAAGCTTGCTAACCAAGTTTTGATCTTGGCCTTTGATGCATTCTAAGGCAAGGATGAAGCCAAGCAAGGCTACACCTTGCATGGCATGAAGTTCACGGCCATTTGGCCTTTGGGAGACCAAATTCACTTTGTCTTCATGCAACTTTCTCTCTTCTCTCTCTTCCAATAACCCTAAACACCATTGAAGCTCTTTTGAAGCTCCATTTGGCCAAGCCTTGTTCTACACCATCCAACCACCCAAATTTCTACCCAACCAAGTTTTCTAAACCTAAACACAATCCTAAGAACATCTCTAGTTGGGAGTTCTTACAAAATCCTTCATTTGAAGCTTGAAAACCTACTTGGAAGATTCAACCAAGAAGCTTGTTAGGTGATTTTGAAGGAGAAAACCGAAACATAAAGAAAGGTGTGAAAGAGTCTTAGTCTTCATTTAAGGTAAGAGGAAGACTAATCTTATCATCTATGGATGGTGGTAAGAAGATGGAGTGTGATTTTTGTGATTGTAGAATCCATAAGGATTCATTTGTGTGATTGTTAGTAGTTTGTTTATGTGTTTGTGTATTTGTTAGTAGCTTTCCTATTTGATGTTTGTAATAATTTGCATGTCTATAAGCTTTGATTGCATGTCTACAAGCTTTAATCTAGGTTATATGTGTTAGAAATATATTGCATGTGTTAGAAAGGTAGGATAATTTATAGGATGTGAATAATATGACAAGGATTGCATGAGTGTTCCAAAGAACACAAACCTTGAGGCTTACGACCATGACCAAAATGGAGAACCAAAATGTTCTCTTAATTTTCCTAAAATGAGATTTAATTAACCTAGGAATATTAACAAGGTATCACATTGTTTAGATTAAAGAAAATGAATTTAGAAATCAAATGACATAATTTTATGTTTAGGCCAATATGCCAAACCACTTATATATGATTTCTAAGATCAATTCCAAACCTTTTTCAATCAAAATAATGCAATATTTATTAACAAGGAATTTTTTTAAGAGGAGTTTAAAAGAAATTAATTGATTAGAATTAAGTATCTTGAATTAAAACTATTGATTTTATTATTAGAAAGAAAATACAGTAACTTTTGAGAATTTCTAACATATGGCTCATGCTTTGTATTTTGAAGCATGTTAGTAGTTTTCAAAAGGATTAATTATATGGTTTAAAAATTTAATAAACAGAATTTTTACGGTAAAATTAGGAAACCATTAATATAATTTTCTAAGCAAAATCTTGTCAATTTTTAGTAAAAATGGACAAATAAGATAGAAAAGATGTCCAAAAGACGATTATACGGTATTGAAAATATTTTACGTAGTTTAAATGTATTATTTATTATTTACATTTTATTTAAACAAGTAATTTTTAAGGAGTTTGGACAAGAAAATGATTTAAAAATCTTACGCGATTGAGAAAATGTCTTAAAAACTCTACGCGATTTTGAAAACGAGAAAAATAAATTTACGCGATTTAAAAACGTTTGTAAAAATGACGAGATTGTGAAAACGCGATAAAATTTCTACGCGATTGACCAAAACGGTATTTTCTATATTCTTTCGGATTTTACGTATTTTTCTATTGTCGGGCTATGAGGTGAACCTGTACAGGCTTTGGAACAGTATTTGTCCGGTGGGACTTACTGTATCTTTTTATCTTAGTTATGCCAGTTTTTGGTGGATTGGTTGACGAGGGGAATCACATCGTGTTATCGATGCGATAAACGTAGTGTGGTTCATTATTCTTATGAACTTGGAGACGTTAGTGTACGGGATTCCATATATGGACAGTCGGTCGCTCCGCTGGGCCGTGGTAACCGATAGCACACTAATGAACTCAACACGCACTATTTTTAATCGAGATTTCGTAAAGTCTATTAGTACATTGCCTGTAGTGCTACAATGTGAGACCGTGAACTACACCATGCTTTGGATGATGGATTCCATATGACTTGGGGCTATAGACGCAAAGTGTGTGACAAGTAATAGTTTGGTTGGGCAGCCGTGGTACTAATAGATTTTGCGAGTCATTCTCTCTCGATATCTGTTTGTGTTTAGCTCCATGGAGTAGGATCGTGTCATGTTGCATTTAATTATATCTTGAACATTATTTATTTTATCTGTTTATTTATTTATTTGGTTATCGTTCGAAAAATTATCATTTTAAAGTTATTTTATCGTGATGTTATATTGTATGTGTTATTGATTTATACGTGAAATTATGTGTTGTTATGATAATTAGATTTTTACACTATCTTGTTTTTAAATTTATGTTATAACTTTTCATATTGCATGAACTGTATATCTGTTGTTTGTTGTTTTCTTATTTGCCATGTTTGTGATGATTTTAGATTGTCTTACCTCTTTCTTTATTGTATGTGTTTTCTGTATATTTATTTTAGGCGGTAAAGAGTTTGAGGAAGAGGGACAGCCTCTTGAGATTCTGTATCTCGAGGAGGAGGAAGATCAGCAAGCCGAAGATCAGTTCGACGATCAAGAACCACCAGATCATCCATATCCATTGGACTGATTAGTTTGGGTATGGCGGTGCCAGGGTTTTTGGGGTTCGTGACACTCGAGTTTCACAGTGGATCGTTAGCTTGGCATATGTGAGGAGACAGAGATTTCGTGACGTATGCGGGACGGTTGACTATGTCCCTACGTCATAGGTTTGATGACGAGCCAGTGATGACGACGACTGTGTTTCTGCACTTAGAGTTACCTTTATCCATTAGGCGTCATTGGGGTGGTGTATCCACTGAGCCTAGTGAGATGACACTCGTATCGACTGCGCGGTCTCATGTCCGCCGAGTATCGAGGCATCCTGGATATTTATCTTCTGATGAGTTTCCTGAAAGTGATCCATTAGAGGATTAAATATTTATGATGTATTTTTGAGCGCGTCTGCGTATGTATATATTGACTCTTTACTGTTTTTCTTTATTGTTTCTGTTTAAGTATTTGTAGTTGTAGTTGTAAATTATTTGTATAACTTATAACTTGGACCATATGTATATTATAAGTGATGTTGTTACATGTTTACTTTATGTTTCCGCATTATTTTATTTAATAATATTATGTTTAACAGGAATTATTTTACAACCCATATTAATACGTAATAAATGTTTTACAACTTGGGTAGATTTTATTTATTTCTTTTTATATATGTGACATCCCACAAGGGTGTTACATTAGTTGGTATCGAGCCCAAGTTAGAGTCTTTTGGGGTTGTGGTTGGGTCTGTTTTTGTTTGTGTTGTGTGATTCTGATTGTGATTTACTTCCGAAAGGATGTATCTAATTTTGTTTTGTTCGTTTGAAGAAAGAAGATGTACGGACGAGGTAGAGGACGTGCGAACGTGAATCGTGATGTGGATCCTATGATTGCGATTGCTTGAAGCTATGCGGCGGATGGTGAAGTAATGATGCGACAGAATTTGAGAGCGACTCAACATGACAAGAAGATGCTCTGCTTGATGCCCTAAATTTATCGAATTTAGGCGCCATAATCCGCCACGTTTAGAGGCGAGGTTGATCCGAAGAAGGCAAGTCAATGGATACAAGACTTGGAAAGGATTTTTGAAGGAATGAGATGCACGAGATGATAAGAAGGTAACTTATCTTTGTCTTTATGTTAAGAGGAGATGGAGAACATTGGTGGAGAGGAACTCGCCAAGTTTTACAAGTGAAGGACCGAGATTACGTGGGAAGTGTTTTTTCGATGCTTTTATGGGAAAGTATTTTCCTGCAAGTGCTAGGCATGCCAAGGAAATGGAATTTCTTGGTTTGCGACAGGGAAATATGACGGTGAATGAGTATGCGACAAAATTTGAGAATTTATCTCAATTCTCGGATTATGCTCAAACTCGGCAATAGGATGATTCATGGAGATGTCGGAAGTTTGAATCGGGCTTGAGAGTAGAACTGAAGCGAGGGGTGATATCCTTGAGGATAAATCAGTTTCATGCTTTGGTTGATGCATGTGCATGACTTGAGGAATTATAGTCGTCAAGAGATCAGAGGAATCGTAGCTTTGGGCCGACAAGGTTTCAGAGAGGTGGAGGAAGTAATACAAATCGGTTTCAGCGCAAGCCGTATTCCAGACCATCAGGGAGTCAATCTCAACGACCACCAGTTGGGGGAAGTGCAAGTGGTAGTGGAGTTGGACAGAAAGTGACGTTTACGCCAACATGTTTTAAGTGCGGAAAGAAAGGTCATATCTCTCCGGAGTGCACGGTTAAGGGGACAGTTTGTTTTAACTGTAAGCAACCTGGGCATATAGCGAAGGATTGTCCTCAGCCGGAAAGGAAACCTGTTGTTCGTTATGTTCGTGCTAATCAACAGAAGTCAGGGAATACTCAACCGAGATCTGGAGGGCGAGTATATACTATGACGGGAACAGAAATTTCTCAATCTGATGATCTTATACAAGGAGAAGGTGACATTGGAGGTAACCATCTGACTGTGTTATATGACTCTGGTGCTACACACTCGTTTATTGCATATGATTGTGTGGAAAGATTGAAGTTGCCTGTGTCTTCTTTGAATGTTAAATTGAGTGTTTCTACTCCAACTGCTAAACCTGTGATTGCATCAAAGATATGTTTGGATTGTCTTGTTGTTGTGAAGGATCGTAAGTTTTTGGTCAACTTGATTTGTTTACCTCTTGTTGAGATAGATGTAATCTTAGGGATGGACTAGTTATCTTTTAACCATATCCTTATAGATTGTGCCAGCAAAACCATAGTTTTTCCTAAGGAAGAAAAGTCTGGATTCTTAACTGCTGTTAAGGTCAAGTCTTTGTTAAGAGAGGGAGCACAGGGATATGTGGTATTGTATTCTCTAGAGGTTAAGAATGAGAAGGACGTGAATACTATTCCTGTCTTCAACGAGTTTCCCGAGGTTTTTCCTGATGACGTACCTGGTTTGCCACCTGAGAAGGAGATCGAGTTTTCAATTGATTTAGTACCAGGAGCAGGTCCTATCTCAATTGCACCATACCGTATGTCGCCAGCAGAGTTGGAGGAGCTGAAGACGCAATTGGGGGAGTTGTTGGAGAAGCAGTTTGTACGACCAAGTGTTTCGCCATGGGGTGCGCCAGTGCTTTTGGTCAAGAAGAAGGACGGAACTTCTCGGCTTTGTATGGATTATCGTCAGCTGAACAAGGTGACTATCAAGAATAAATATCCGCTTCCAAGAATTGACGATTTGATGGATCAGTTAAGAGGAGTTGTGGTGTTTTCCAAGATAGATCTGAGATCGGGTTATCATCAGATTCGTGTTAAAGGGGAAGATGTACCGAAAACCGCTTTTCGAACTCGTTATGGACATTATGAGTATCAGGTAATGCCATTCGGGGTGACGAATGCTCCTGCCATATTTATGGATTATATGAACAGGATTTTTCGTCCGTATCTAGACAGATTTGTCGTTGTCTTCATCGATGACATTCTGATCTATTCTCAATCTAAGGAAGAGCATGCTGAACATCTTGGTATTGTTCTTCAGATTTTGAGAGAAAAGCAGTTGTATGCGAAGTTGGCTAAATGTGAGTTCTGGTTGGAAAAAGTTCAATTTTTAGGTCATGTGATTTCTAAAGAAGGTATTGCAGTAGACCCATCAAAAGTGGAGAGCTGTTTTCTGTTGGGAAACACCTAAGACGATGTGAAGTTCAAAGTTTTGTTGGACTTGCTGGTTATTACCGGAGGTTTATTGAAGGTTTTTCGAAGATTGCTGGACTGCTTACACAACTTACGAGGAAAAGTCAAGTTTTTTAGTGGACGGAAGAACGTGAAGCCAGTTTTCAAGAGTTGAAGAAGAGGTTAACAATTGCACCTGTGTTGATCTTGCCAGATTCTAAGGGAACTTTTGACGTGTATTGTGATGCTTCTTATCAAGGGTTAGGCTGTGTTTTGATGCAAAACCGGAATGTTGTAGGGTATGCTTCTTGTTATTTGAAGGTTCATCAGAGGAACTATCCATCGCACGATTTGGAATTGGCTGCAGTGGTCTTTGCTCTGAAAGTGTGGAGGCATTTTCTGTATGGAGCGTTGTTCAATGTCTGTAGTGATCACAAGAGTCTGAAGTACTTGTTTGATCGAAAGAATTGAATATGAGGCAAAGCGATGGTTGGAATTCTTAAAGGATTATGATTTTCAACTTCAATACCACCCGGGAAAAGCTAATGTGGTAGCTGATGCCTTAAGCAGAAAGGTGCTTAGTGTTTCGGTAATGATGATCAAGGAGGAAGAGTTGATCAATAAGTTTCGAGATCTATGGTTGTCTGTGGAGTTTCTACCTGAAAAAGTTCGTTTATTTAAGGTTGTGATCATAAACGAATTTCTTGATGTCGTCTGAGATAAACAAAAGGAAGATGTGTTTTTGTAAAATGAGAGAGAATTGCTAAAGCAAGGTCATAAAGCGACGGTAGAAGAAGGAGAAGATGGAATCTTAAGGTTTAAGGGAAGAATTTGTATGCCTGATGATTCTGAATTGAAGAAGTCGATTCTAGATGAAGCTCATACTAGTGATCTTAGTTTACATCCGGGGATGACCAAGATGTATCAAGACTTGAAGAGGTTGTTTTGGTGGCCAAGGATGAAAAGAGACGTAGGCAGTATGTGGAGTCTTGTCGGTTTGTCGAAAGCGAAAGTGGAACATCAGAGACCAGCTGGAATGTTGCAACCGTTATCTATTCCAGAATGGAAATGGGATAGTATCTCTATGGATTTCATTACTGGTTTGCCGAAGACGAGGAAAGGTCATGATTCAATATGGGTTATAGTCGATAGGCTTACTAAATCGGCTCATTTCTTACAAATTAATATCAAGTATTCGTTGGAAAGATTAACCCAATTGTACATCAGCGAGATTGTTAGATTACATGGTGTACCTACATGTATAGTTTCTGATCGAGATCCGAGGTTTACGTCAAGGTTTTGGCAAAGTCTACAAGAAGCTATGGGAACTAAGTTGCGACTGAGTTCGGCGTATCATCCGCAGACTGATGGTCAGACGGAGAGAACTATACAATCTTTGGAGGATCTGTTGCGTGCTTGTGTTTTGGAGCAACGAGGAAGTTGGGATGAATTTTTATCTTTGATAGAATTCACCTACAACAATAGTTTTCACTCAAGTATAGGGATGGCACCCTATGAGGCATTGTACGGAAGACGATGTCGAACCCCGTTATGTTGGTATTAGGATGGGGAAAGCATGACTGTTGGACCAGATCTTGTACAACAGACTACGGAGAAGATAAAGATGAAACAAGAGAAGATGAGAACGACGCAAAGCAGACAGAAGAGTTATGCGGATAAACGAAGACGACCTCTTGAGTTTGAGGAGGGTGAGCATGTGTTTCTAAGAGTTACTCCTACGACCGGTGTCGGAAGGGTTATTAAGTCTAAGAAGCTTACTCCTAAGTTTATTGGACCGAATCAGATTATCCGACGTATAGGTCCTGTGGCGTATCAGATTGCTTTGCCGCCTTTTCTATCCAATCTGCATGATGTATTTCATGTATCTCAGCTCAGGAAGTATATACCAGATCCGACGCATGTTATACAACCAGATGAAGTACAGTTGAAGGAGAATTTGACTTACGAGACTTTACCTGTTAGAATCGAGGACAGAAAGGTAAAGCAGCTTCGAGGGAAGATGATCGAGTTAGTGAAGGTTATATGGAATGACGTGACGGGTGATGCTACCTGGGAGTGGAAGATAAAATGAGGGATCGTATCCTCATTTGTTTTGATGTCTAGTGTAATTTCAAGGACGAAATTTTTATTTGTTGGGGAGAGTTGTAACACCCCAATTTTTAGAAAATGTCCCGAATGTTCTGTTTGCTGTTTTTCAAGCTTTTGTGTAAATGATTGTTATGTCCCTGTTTTACTGTTTCTTGTTTTTCTTTATGAAATACAAATATATTTTACAGGCTAAAATTTTATTTGATCGTTTTACGTATTTTGCTTTGAGACGGTAAAATAAAAATTTTCTCGAACTCTTGTTTTAATTTTTTCGGGTGATATGAGACAATTAATACCGTCTGTAATTTTATTTGAACGTTTTGGATGATTTGCTTCGTCGTGGGGAAAAATGGAAAAATGACCGTTATGTCCCGATTGTATCTTGTTTTTAATTTTTCTATATGTTACGATTGCTTAATATTACTTGTCTGTGATTTTATTTGGACTTTTTGTGCGATTTGCTCGGGACGGAAAATAATATTTTTCCCCTAGGAAATCTTGTTTTAATTATTCAGACTGGGGGATCTTACTAAACTCAATTCTGAATGAGACAATAATTAATCTTTTAATTTTTAGGATTTAACTGTCCAATAAAATAATTTTGTATATTATTTTATTAGTCAGTATAATTAGATGACAGTGGACCCGGAAATGTTTTGCGGGACCCACGTTTAGCTAATACTGTTAACTTAGTAGCTTAATTAAGCATCATTAGTGAAGGAATTCTCTAGAACAAGTGACTAAGCTAGATGACTAGGTTAATTAGTGACTAAGCATGGTGACTAAGGCTAATGACAAGGCAAGGATGAACCAATAGGAGCCAAGCTTGCTAACCAAGTTTTGATCTTGGCCTTTGATGCATTCTAAGGCAAGGATGAAGCCAAGCAAGGCTACACCTTGCATGGCATGAAGTTCACGGCCATTTGGCCTTTGGGAGACCAAATTCACTTTGTCTTCATGCAACTTTCTCTCTTCTCTCTCTTCCAATAACCCTAAACACCATTGAAGCTCTTTTGAAGCTCCATTCGGCCAAGCCTTGTTCTACACCATCCAACCACCCAAAATTCTACCCAACCAAGTTTTCTAAACCTAAACACAATCCTAAGAACATCTCTAGTTGGGAGTTCTTGCAAAATCCTTCATTTGAAGCTTGAAAACCTACTTGGAAGATTCAACCAAGAAGCTTGTTAGGTGATTTTGAAGGAGAAAACCGAAACATAAAGAAAGGTGTGAAAGAGTCTTAGTCTTCATTTAAGGTAAGAGGAAGACTAATCTTATCATCTATGGATGGTGGTAAGAAGATGGAGTGTGATTTTTGTGATTGTAGAATCCATAAGGATTCATTTGTGTGATTGTTAGTAGTTTGTTTATGTGTTTGTGTATTTGTTAGTAGCTTTCCTATTTGATGTTTGTAATAATTTGCATGTCTATAAGCTTTGATTGCATGTCTACAAGCTTTAATCTAGGTTATATGTGTTAGAAATATATTGCATGTGTTAGAAAGGTAGGATAATTTATAGGATGTGAATAATATGACAAGGATTGCATGAGTGTTCCAAAGAACACAAACCTTGAGGCTTACGACCATGACCAAAATGGAGAACCAAAATGTTCTCTTAATTTTCCTAAAATGAGATTTAATTAACCTAGGAATATTAACAAGGTATCACATTGTTTAGATTAAAGAAAATGAATTTAGAAATCAAATGACATAATTTTATGTTTAGGCCAATATGCCAAACCACTTATATATGATTTCTAAGATCAATTCCAAACCTTTTTCAATCAAAATAATGCAATATTTATTAACAAGGAATTTTTTAAGAGGAGTTTAAAAGAAATTAATTGATTAGAATTAAGTATCTTGAATTAAAACTATTGATTTTATTATTAGAAAGAAAATACAAGTAACTTTTGAGAATTTCTAACATATGGCTCATCTTTGTATTTTGAAGCATGTTAGTAGTTTTCAAAAGGATTAATTATATGGTTTAAAAATTTAATAAACAGAATTTTTACGGTAAAATTAGGAAACCATTAATATAATTTTCTAAGCAAAATACTGTCAATTTTTAGTAAAAACGGACAAATAAGATAGAATAGATGTCCAAAAGACAGTATACGGTATTGAAAATATTTTACGTAGTTTTAAAGGTATATTTAATTTTTCTGTTTATTTAAACAGTAATTTTTAAGGAGTTTGGACAAGAAAATGATTTAAAAATCTTACGCGATTGAGAAAATGTCTTAAAAACTCTACGCGATTTTGAAAACAGAAAAATAAATTTACGCGATTTAAAAACGTTTGTAAAAATGACGAGATTGTGAAAACGTGATAAAATTTCTACGCGATTGACCAAAACGGTATTTTCTATATTCTTTCTGGATTTTCTGTATTTTTCTATTGTCGGGCTACGAAGTGAACCCGTACAGGCTTTGGAACAGTATTTGTCCGGTGGGACTTACTGTATCTTTTTATCTTAGTTATGCCAGTTTTTGGTGGATTGGTTGACGAGGGGAATCACATCGTGTTATCGATGCGATAAACGTAGTGTGGTTCATTATTCTTATGAACTTGGAGACGTTAGTGTACGGGATTCCATATATGGACAGTCGGTCGCTCCGTTGGGCCGTGATAACCGATAGCACACTAATGAACTCGACACGCACTATTTTTAATCGAGATTTCGTAAAGTCTAATAGTACATTGCCTGTAGTGCAACAATGTGAGACCGTGAACGACACCATGCTTTGGATGATGGATTCCATATGACTTGGGGCTATAGACGCAAAGTGTGACAGCGCAATAGTTTGGTTGGGCAGCCTGGTACTAATAGATTTTGCGAGTCATTCTCTCTCTGATATCTGTTTGTGTTTAGCTCCATGGAGTAGGATCGTGTCATGTTGCATTTAATTATATCTTGAACATTATTTATTTTATCTGTTTATTTATTTATTTGGTTATCGTTCTGAAAAATTGTCTGTTTCTGAAGTTATTTTATCTGTGATGTTATATTGTATGTGTTATTGATTTATCTGTGAAATTATGTGTTGTTATGATAATTAGATTTTTACACTATCTTTGTTTTTAAATTTATGTTATAACTTTTCATATTGCATGAGCGTATATCTGTTGTTTGTCGTTTTCTTATTTGCCATGTTTGTGATGATTTTAGATTGTCTTACCTCTTTCTTTATTGTATGTGTTTTCGTATATTTATTTTAGGCGGTAAAGAGTTTAAGGAAGAGGAACGACCTCTTGAGATTCGTATCCCGAGGAGGAGGAAGATCGGCAAGCCGAAGATCGATTCGACGATCAAGAACCATCGATCATCCATATCCATTGGACTGATTAGTTTGGGTATGGCGGTGCCAGGATTTTTGGGGTTCGTGACACTTGAGTTTCACGGTGGATCGTTAGCTTGGCATATGCGAGGAGACAGAGATTCCGTGACGTATGCGGGACGGTTGACTGTGTCCCTACGTCATAGGTTTGATGACGAGCCAGTGAAGACGATGACTGTGTTTCTACACTTAGAGTTACCTTTATCCATTAGGCGTCATTGGGGTGGTGTATCCACTGAGCCTAGTGAGATGACACTCGTATCGACTGCGCGGTCTCATGTCCGCCGAGTGTCGAGGCATCCTGGATATTTATCTTTTGATGAGTTTCTTGAAAGTGATCCATCAGAGGATTAAATATTTATAATGTATTTTTGGGCGCATCTGCGTATGTATATATTGGCTCTTTACTGTTTTTCTTTACTGTTTCTGTTTAAGTATTTGTAGTTGTAGTTGTAAATTATTTGTATAACTTATAACTTGGACCATATGTATATTATAAGTGATGTTGTTCTGTTTACTTTATGTTTCCGCATTATTTTATTTAATAATATTATGTTTAACAGGAATTATTTTACAACCCATATTAATACGTAATAAATGTTATACAACTTGGGTAGATTTTATTTATTTCTTTTTATATATGTGACATCCCCACAAGGGTGTTACATTAGTTGGTATCAGAGCCCAAGTTAGAGTCTTTTGGGGTTGTGGTTTGGTCTGTTTTTGTTTGTGCTGTGTGATTCTCTGTGATTTACTTCCGAAAGGATGTATCTAATTTTGTTTTGTTCTGTTTGAAGAAAGAAGATGTCTGGACGAGGTAGAGGACGTGCGAACGTGAATCGTGATGTGGATCCTATGATTGCTTGAATTTCTTGAAGCTATGCGACGGATGGTCTGAAGTAATGATGCAAAGAGATTTGAGAGAGCAAGCTCAACAAAGAAGATGCTCTGCCGATGCCCTAAATTTATCTGAATTTAGGCGCCACAATCCGCCATACGGTTTAGAGGCGAGGTTGATCCGGAGAAGGCAAGTCAATGGATACAAGACTTGGAAAGGATTTTTGAAGGAATGAGATGCACAGATGATAAGAAGGTAACTTATGTTGTCTTTATGTTAAGAGGAGATGGAGAACATTGGTGGAGAGGAACTCGCCAAGTTTTACAAGCTGAAGGGACTGAGATTGTGTGGGAAGTGTTTTCTGATGCTTTTCTGGGAAAGTATTTTCCTGCAAGTGCTAGGCATGCCAAGGAAATGGAATTTCTTGGTTTGCGACAGGGAAATATGACGGTGAATGAGTATGCGACAAAATTTGAGAATTTATCTCAATTCTCGGATTATGCTCAAACTCGACCGGATGATTCATGGAGATGTCGGAAGTTTGAATCGGGCTTGAGAGTAGAACTGAAGCGAGGGGTGATATCCTTGAGGATAAATCAGTTTCATGCTTTGGTTGATGCATGTGCACGACTTGAGGAATTAGAGCCGTCAAGAGATCAGAGGAATCGTAGCTTTGGGCCGACAAGGTTTCAGAGAGGTGGAGAAAGTAATACAAATCGGTTTCAGCGCAAGCCGTATTCCAAACCATCAGGGAGTCAATCTCAACGACCACCAGTTGGGGGAAGTGCAAGTGGTAGTGGAGTTGGACAGAAAGTGACGTTTACGCCAACATGTTTTAAGTGCGGAAAGAAAGGTCATATCTCTCGGAGTGCACAAGTTAAGGGACGTTTGTTTTAACCGTAAGTAACCTGGGCATATAGCGAAGGATTATCCTCAGTCGGAAAGGAAACCTGCTGTTCGTTATGTTCGTGCTAATCAACAGAAGTCAGGGAATACTCAACCGAGATCTGGAGGGCGAGTATATACTATGACGGAAACAGAAATTTCTCAATCTGATGATCTTATACAAGGAGAAGGTGACATTGGAGGTAACCATCCGACTGTGTTATATGACTCGGTGCTACATACTCGTTTATTGCATATGATTGTGTGGAAAGATTGAAGTTACTGTGTCTTCTTTGAATGTTAAATTGAGTGTTTCTACTCCAATCGCTAAACCTGTGATTGCATCAAAGATATGTTTGGATTGTCTTGTTGTTGTGAAGGATCGTAAGTTTTTGGTCAACTTGATTTGTTTACCTCTTGTTGAGATAGATGTAATCTTTAGGGATGGACTGGTTATCTTCTAACCATATCCTTATAGATTGTGCAAAGACAAAACCATAGTTTTTCCTAAGGAAAAAAGTCTGGATTCTTAACTGCTTTGTTAAGGTCAAGTCTTTGTTAAGAGAGGGAGCACAGGGATATGTGGTATTGTCTTCTCTAGAGGTTAAGAATGAGAAGGACGTGAATACTATTCCTATTGTCAACGAGTTTCCCGAGGTTTTTCCTGATGACGTACCTGGTTTGCCACCTGAGAGGGAGATCGAGTTTTCAATTGATTTAGTACCAGGAGCAGGTCCTATCTCAATTGCACTATACCGTATGTCGCCAGCAGAGTTGGAGGAGCTGAAGACGCAATTGGTGGAGTTGTTGGAGAAGCAGTTTGTACGACCAAGTGTTTCGCCATGGGGTGCGCCAGTGCTTTTGGTCAAGAAGAAGGACGGAACTTCTCGGCTTTGTGTGGATTATCGTCAGCTGAACAAGGTGACTATCAAGAATAAATATCCGCTTCCAAGAATTGACGATTTGATGGATCAGTTAAGAGGAGCTGTGGTGTTTTCCAAGATAGATCTGAGATCGGGTTATCATCAGATTCGTGTTAAAGGGGAAGATGTACCGAAAACCGCTTTTCGAACTCGTTATGGACATTATGAGTATCAGGTAATGCCATTCGGGGTGACGAATGCTCCTGCCATATTTATGGATTATATGAACAGGATTTTTCGTCCGTATCTAGATAGATTTGTCGTTGTCTTCATCGATGACATTCTGATCTATTCTCAATCTAAGGAAGAGCATGCTGAACTTCTTGGTATTGTTCTTCAGATTTTGAGAGAAAAGCAGTTGTATGCGAAGTTGGCTAAATGTGAGTTCTGGTTGGAAAAAGTTCAGTTTTTAGGTCATGTGATTTCTAAAGAAGGTATTGCAGTAGACCCATCAAAAGTGGAGACTGTTTTATAGTGGGAAAGACCTAAGACAGTAACAGAAGTTCGAAGTTTTGTTGGACTTGCTGGTTATTACCGGAGGTTTATTGAAGGTTTTTCGAAGATTACTGGACCGCTTACACAACTTACGAGGAAAAGTCAAGTTTTTGAGTGGACGGAAGAACGTGAAGCCAGTTTTCAAGAGTTGAAGAAGAGGTTAACAACTGCACCTGTGTTGATCTTGCCAGATTCTAAGGGAACTTTTGACGTGTATTGTGATGCTTCTTATCAAGGGTTAGGCTGTGTTTTGATGCAAAACCGGAATGTTGTAGGGTATGCTTCTTGTTAGTTGAAGGTTCATCAGAGGAACTATCCATCGCACGATTTGGAATTGGCTGCAATGGTCTTTGCTCTGAAAGTGTGGAGGCATTTTCTGTATGGAGCGTTGTTCAATGTCTTTAGTGATCACAAGAGTCTGAAGTACTTGTTTGATCAGAAAGAATTGAATATGAGGCAAAGGCGATGGATGGAATTCTTAAAGGATTATGATTTTCAACTTCAATACCACCCGGGAAAAGCTAATGTGGTAGCTGATGCCTTAAGCAGAAAGGTGCTTAGTGTTTCGGCAATGATGATCAAGGAGGAGGAGTTGATCAATAAGTTTCGAGACCTATGGTTGTCTGTGGAGTTTCTACCTGAAAAAGTTCGTTTATTTAAGGTTGTGATCATAAACGAATTTCTTGATGTCGTCTGAGATAAACAAAAGGAAGATGTGTTTTTGTAAAATGACAGAGAATTGCTAAAGCAAGGTCATAAAGCGACGGTAGAAGAAGGAGAAGATGGAATCTTAATGTAACATCCCGAAAAATACCTATTTGGTCATAATTCATCATTTTATAATATTCTTGATTTTTAGGAATTTTTCTAGAATTTTTTGGAAATGCAGAATATTTTAATATATTTCCCGTTTTGCGTGCGCACTGAGCTGAGAATTGCTGAGGTCGATGTAACGCTCCAGAAACTAATTATTTTGCCGCCAATAGTCATTTCCTAATATTTGTGATTTATGTGAATTTTTCTGGAATTTTTCGGAAACGATGAATATTTTAATATATTCTTCGTTTTGCGTGAAACACGAGCAGAGTCGTGAAAACGATTGTAGTGCTTCAAAAATTAGAAAATTATATGACGAATAGTCGTTTTATAATATTTGCAATTTTTGGGAATTTTCTGGGAATTTTCCGGAACCGTCGAATATTTTAATATATTCCTTGTTTTGCGTCCGCGCTGAGCAGAACTAGAGAAACGCGATGTTTTCTCTGAGAACCTTGGACTATGGACATGTCGACGGGGAATCTTACTAAACCCGAGACTTGACACAGTTTACGAGGTTTCACATTTTTTGAGAAATTCTAACAGACAAAATAAATCAATATAGCAAAAAAATTCATTTGTCAGATTAATTAAATACTGACTTCTGTCAACTGTAACTATTATCTATTGGATAATAGTGTGTAATAAAAATCCTATCACATTATCCTAATGCAATCTACTTTATGTCTAATCCATCCACTTTAATTCAAATTTAATAGTAAAATAATCAAAGCTTCCTTAAGAAGCTTTGACCTTACCTTTGACCCATGTGTTTTGGCTTCCTTTGGAAGCCAAATTTCCCACCCATCTCTCTCTCTTTTACGTTGCAACTGCCACCAAAGGGAATGAATTTGATTTCATTTATCCAAATATTTCATTTACTACATTATCACCCAAAACACCTTTTTCTTTCTTCATTTTACGTTTTCTTCTTCTTCCTCCTTCTTCCATTATTTCTTTTTCTCCTCCCTTGTGCTCCACGGCCAGCCACCATCCAGCCCCTCCATCTTCACAAAAAATTAAACAAATTACATTTTCTTACTCTCCCCACCATTCTAAACACCTTTCCCTCTTGGAGCTTCTTGAAAATCTTCCATTTTCACCATTTTCTCCAAGCTCCAACTTTGAGCATTTTGGGTAAGTTTCATGACCACTCTCCTTCTTCTCTTGATTTCGTGATTTTGGTTTCTTTGATGGTCATCCATGGTTGATTTTTCAAGCTTTGGTATTTATTCTAACAAGTTACCATTTTTAGGGATTTTGGTGGCCAAATCCGAAAATACAAGAGCATTCTTGGAGCTCTCTTGATTTCTACACTCATGTAAGAGGAAGACACTCCTCTTCAACCATTTTTAGCATCTAGGAACCTTGATTGCTTGATTGGTGGAAGAACCCTAATGAGGGTTGTTCTTGAATTTAATGATTAATTATGCTATGTGTTGATTTTTATTTATTTATGCTATTGGATTGAATTGTTGAATATAATGGAATGTTAGATTGGATTTGATGACTTGATATGGATGGAAAATGGTTGAATGCCCTCCTTGGTGGCCACGGTTTTGAGGCTAGCAATTAAGGGAAATTGTGATAAATTGTAACAAGCATTTGATTTGAAGTAATCAATGTATAAATATGGAATGTAATGGAAGAAGAATTTGAAATTGAAACTCAAGTGATGCCACGGTTTTGGGTGGAAAAATGGGGTAATTTATGGTTAATGTGCAATAAGTATAAGACTAGGATTAATTAAGTAACAAGATGGGATTTAATGGAAGAACAATTGGAAGTTGAAACTTCTATGGTGGCTACGGTTTTGGAGCCAAGAACCTAGGGTTTTTGGTGAGTTAATTGAACAAGTGAACACTTTAAATAATTAAGGGAGTGGTGTACAAGATTACGACTTGAAAGGAATTGGAACTGAATTCATTAGGAGGCCACGGCCTCTAGTACATTTTTAGGGAAAATGTAATTTTGGTAAATTGGAAGTATAAGTAATTAGATACTTAGAGAACTAGGTAATGAAATGGACAATTATTAAATTAGAAGGATTATTAGGATTAAGACTTCATAAGCCTTAAAGGACTAAGAATGAATTCATCATAAGACTTAAGGTGATTATAAGTGGGTAAAGAACATGAGAATGTGAGACTTGAGGGCTTAAATAAAATGTAAGTTATTGGAGATCGAATTGCCTTAGTATGTTAAGTTGATTTTTGAACATGAACCTTGAAATGAGGAATAAATTCTAAGTTAGGATTCATAATGAACCTAATGACGTATTAATTGATTTGATATTGATATTATGTGATTATGGGTCCATGTGAGTGACCATTTATATATTGATGCTTATATTGGCCTATTGTGGCATATTATGGAATTGTATGAAATTATGAATCATACATGTGCATGCATAGTGTCTTATGCATTGTGATTGTCCTTGTGGACTGTTGTAAGGCCTAGTTGCCTAGGAGATTGAACACACCTTAGTGCGGGTGCGAATAGACAAGTGTGGGTCATGTTATGACCTCGGGGGCGTCGGGGTGCGGGTCCTCCACATGGACAGTTTAGAGCTCCTCTGTGCCGTGGGGCAAACCGATGCAAACACACCGACGATCCGGACTTGACACTGTCCTATATCGTCATCTAGTGTAAAATGTCTGTACAATGCCATGATTGTGCACGTGGAAAGTTATTGATAGCACTGGCCTCGGCAGCCGAGTTACAGACATGTCTCCTGATCTTTCTCTCCGACTGATTGAGTCTAGCTCCATGGAGTAGGAATTTGGGAAAGCATGCATATGAGTCATGATATACCCTGTCATTGTTAATATTTATTTTTCCATAACTATGACTGATTTAATAATTACTGTGATGATTATCTGCCTGGAACTGTTTATTTGCTTACTGTTGGAATTTCTGCTTATTAAATTGAATATGATATTCTGAGTTGCTAATTGGGCGCGTGGCGCCGTTCTGTTTCTAGCTGCTATAATTGGCAATGATGGTAGGATGTCTTACCTCTTTCTTGTATTCTTGTGCTTCTGTTATGTATATATATATGTACATTTGATAAAAGATCGTGAGGGAGATGAAGAGGAATCTTGGTTGATTTGGATTGGATGTTTGGATAAGATTTCTTCAATTACGTGAGAGCACAGCTGCGTGGAGGCATTGATGCCTGTCTCGTCAACTGGAACTTCGAGCGTCGTATATGTGCATGGGGTTACGGATTTGTCTGCTGGTGGTACCCATCCCTGGGTTACTACTTTTCCCCTTTAGTGTTTTTAGTTCCCGCTGTATTTTATTTGACTTTGTAATTATTATATCATATGATATCAATGATTTATGTTAATTAACTATAAAATATATATAGAAGGCATAGGATTTTATTTTGGTGGTTGTGTATAAGATGATGTTGCATTTGGATATGGGTTAATACAAATACATTTCATTCGAGGCTCGTATGTTCTACTTACGTATAAACACGAAAAAAAAATAATAAACTTCTAAATTTTGAAACGTATGTTATCATGGTTGTGACACACCTGGATTTAGTGACCGTGATGTAATGACGATTGTGTTACGGTCGCTATATCAAGGAGTGTTACATTAGGTGGTATCAGAGCAATTCATCCTGTTGAGCCGGGGTATGGACTTGCTATGTTTAGGCATATTAGAATTTGGTCTGTTGTGCACTTCCTCGTCTCTTGATTGAGATGATGGGAAAGGAATGCATGGCTTGCTGTAGGTTGAATGTTGATAGCTACTGTTATACAGTTGCATGATATTAAGGACTGGCCTACTCAATATGTAATGTTCTGTGTGTACAGGAA
Organism: Ormosia emarginata; assembly: GCA_029884605.1. NCBI lineage: Eukaryota > Viridiplantae > Streptophyta > Magnoliopsida > Fabales > Fabaceae > Ormosia > Ormosia emarginata. The sequence goes on from JAQQTP010000088.1 coordinate 75,631,401, forward strand.
ACTACAACTTCACCTAGGCGTACTGTGTTAGGAAAATAGGATTTCTTCTGTGAGGAGATCAAAAGGTTTTGGAAAAACCGATCTTCTGGAGAAAGAAATAGTTGGTGTAAACTAGATTCGAGAAGCAGTTTGGGAGTTGACGGCTTACGAGGGATTACGCTGTGGAAGCAGAATGAAGAAGTTCGAGCTGGAGATTGTTAGGTTGTATGGAATTGAACTTGTCTTGCTTGAATTGTATGAATTGTGTGACTCTTTGTATTTGGTTTTCATAGGGAGATAACATTGTTTGAAGTAATTTTTTTTGTTTGTTGAAATTATGTCCGTCTTTAGAGAGATCCAATGGCTCGCAGTAGACATGCAAGGGCGGTGGCTCGTGACAGACGTATACATGTGAGCGCGGAACAAGACAATAGAAGTATGGCCATGACTGCAGAAGAAAGGCAAATGGTAGCTGAGATGACAACTTACCAGGGTCAGAGGATCACGCAACAACGAGAGTTGGAAGTTGAGGTTCAGAATCTGTTGGAGGAAAGTCGACTTCGGGACAAACGTGGACTACCTAGATTCCAAAGGAGGAATAATAGAAAAGTTAACCAGTTTAAGCGGAAACCATGCGCACGGGTATCAGGGAAACAACAACAACAACCAATTCCTGGACAAAGTACTAGTGGCGGTGTATCTAGTCAGATCCTGACATCTTCACCAAGATGTATGAAATGCGAAAAGGAACACTTCACGAGGGAGTGTAAGATCAAAGGGATAATCTATTTTAGATGCGGAAAGCCTGGACACGTCTTTCGCAACTGCGACCAAGCAAAGGTAAATTCTTCAGTCAATGCTGTAAGGGCTGTAGAACCACAAGCAGAAGCCAGAACTTATACCTTGGGAGGTGTTGAGACTTCAAAATTCGGAGATCTAAACCGTGGAAGTTATGCCTCAAATGACGATCCTGTAATCGTGCTGTATAATTCTGGGGGTAACCCTTCCTTTTACGATTTGTAACCTTATGGATCATTAGGATTCATCTGTATCTTTCCTATCTTCAACTTAAATTATTTCCATTTCTGTTACTAAGACTTATCGTTGACACTTAAGTTTGTTTAATCTATGCTATTTCTACTAAAGACTGAATCTTTCGTAGATCTATCTTGCTTACCTAAAATCATATCTATTTGAGCCCATGATTCTAGAAATTGATCGGCCGTTTCCCGATTATCACCGCTAGAGCGTTTCGATCAACACCTTAGTGATTTTCGAAACTAAGGCTTTGAGTTCGTAACAACCAACAAAGTTGAGGCTTTGTGAGGGAAAAGAAATCCAAGGATACATGTTACCTTTTGTAGAGGACCAAAGAAAAGGGAATATGACTGTCACCATTGTAGTCAGTAAGTTTCTTGTGATGAACTACAGTGCTGTCAGTTAAGGAGAAGAATGAAACATCTCAGTGAGATGAGCACCATCGTCAAATGAACGAGATTATGATAAAGGGTGAGTATCCTCAGAGAAAGATGTACGTCCTGGTCATCATTAAGTTCGCGGGGAATTGAGAATGTCCCCGAAATGATTTCGAATGCGCTATGGTCATTATGGGTGCCTCGTGATGCCGTTCGGAATAACAAATCCTCTTGTCGTATTCATGAGTGACATGAATTGTATCTTTTGTCCTTACCTAGAACAGAATTGTCATTGTCATTAATGATGACATTCTGATCTATTCTCGAAAATATAGAGATACACGTTGGACATTTCAGCACAGTTTTCCTGACTTTAAAGGAGAGAGAGTAAATGCCAAAGTATCAGCGTACGGATTCTTAATTGAGAGGGTTCAGTTTTGGATCATGAAGTTCCAAACGGAGGGATTGTTGTGGATTCCCAAGAGATTGAAGCAGTTCTTCAAAAAGAAAGATCGGAGACCGTAAAAGAGACACATAACTGGTGGAATTAGTTAGTTTTATCGAAGAAGACACAAAGATTGAAAGAGTATCAATGGGTCCTCCAAGATAGCCAGATATTTTGCTCAGTTTGCAAGAAGAGAATCAAAACTTCTATGGATTAACGCGTGTGAAGAAAGGTTTTAAAGTTCGAGGAGACATTTGAATGCTTGTCAGATTTGGTTCTACCTAATCCCAGGGAACTGTTTGGAGAATTTTATGCTTCACAGTAAAATCTAGGATATGTGTTCATGCAAGGTTGGGAAAGTTGTGACTTACACCTCAAGGTAGTTGAGAACACATTGGGAATTGTTTAACTCACGGTTTGGTGCTAGCCGTAGTTAAAGTTTCTCTGAGAATATGGAGACACTTGCTACGATCAACGCCTTTAACAATCACAAGGACCTGAAGTATCCATTCAAAAAAAAAAAAGAGGCTGAACATGAGACAGGAAAGGTGATTAGAGTTTTTGAAGGAATATGACGTCTAGTTTCAGTGTCGTCCTGTCTGGGTCACTAATAAACTCATTCCAAAATTCTTTGGACTATATCAAATTTCGTTTCGGGTTTGGTTCAATAGCTTGTCAACAAATTCTGTCATCCTTTCTTTCTAAATCTCCATGATATCTTCCATATGTCACGATCGCGAAAGTATGTCACCGATCTAGCCACGTCATCAAACTAAACCCGGTGCAATTCAGAGAGAGTCTGATTTATGAGAAACTTCTCGTGAAGATTGAGAATAGAAGAATAAAGCAACACAAAGACATAGAGATCACGTTGGTAAGGGTGATCTAAATTGACGTAACTAGAGACACAATCTGAGGGTAAGAAAATAAGATGAAGAAACACGTTAATGTTTGGTCTAAGGGATGAAAATTTCGAGGACGAAATTTCTATTTGAAGGGGAGTATTGTAACATCCCGAAAAATACCTATTTGGTCATAATTCATCATTTTATAATATTCTTGATTTTTAGGATTTTTTCTAGAATTTTTCGGAAATGCAGAATATTTTAATATATTCCCCGTTTTGCGCGTGCACTGAGCTGAGAATTGTTGAGGTCGGTGTAACGCTCCGGAAATTAATTATTTCGCCGCCAATAGTCATTTCCTAATATTTGTGATTTATGTGAATTTTTCTGGAATTTTTCGGAAACGATGAATATTTTAATATATTCTTCGTTTTGCGTGAAACACGAGCAGAGTCGTGAAAACGATTGTAGTGCTTCAAAAATTGGAAAATTATATGACGAATAGTCGTTTTATAATATTTGCAATTTTTAGGAATTTTCTGGGAATTTTCCGGAACCATCGAATATTTTAATATATTCTCGTTTTGCGTGCGTATTGGCTGAAAGGTGAACAGAGAAACGCGATGTTTTCTCTCGAGAACCTTGGACTATGGACATGTCGACGGGGATCTTACTAAACCCGAGACTTGACACGATTACTGAGGTTTCACAATTTTTGAGAAATTCTAACAGACAAAATAAATCAATACAGCAAAAAAATTCATCTGTCAGATTAATTAAATACTGACTTCTGTCAACTGTAACTATTATCTATTGGATAATAGTGTATAATAAAAATCCTATCACATTATCCTAATGCAATCTACTTTATGTCTAATCCATCCACTTTAATTCAAATTTAATAGTAAAATAATCAAAGCTTCCTTAAGAAGCTTTGACCTTACCTTTGACCCATGTGTTTTGGCTTCCTTTGGAAGCCAAATTTCCCACCCATCTCTCTCTCTCTTTTACATTGCAGCTGCCACCAAAGGGGAATGAATTTGATTTCATTTATCCAAATATTTCATTTACTACATTATCACCCAAAACACCTTTTTCTTTCTTCATTTTACGTTTTCTTCTTCTTCCTCCTTCTTCCATTATTTCTTTTTCTCCTCCCTTGTGCTCCACGGCCAGCCACCATCCAGCCCCTCCATCTTCACAAAAAAATTAAACAAATTACATTTTCTTACTCTCCCCACCATTCTAAACACCTTTCCTCTTGGAGCTTCTTGAAAATCTTCCATTTTCACCATTTTCTCCAAGCTCCAACTTTGAGCATTTTGGGTAAGTTTCATGACCACTCTCCTTCTTCTCTTGATTTCGTGATTTTGGTTTCTTTGATGGTCATCCATGGTTGATTTTTCAAGCTTTGGTATTTATTCTAACAAGTTACCATTTTTAGGGATTTTGGTGGCCAAATCCGAAAATACAAGAGCATTCTTGGAGCTCTCTTGATTTCTACACTCATGTAAGAGGAAGACACTCCTCTTCAACCATTTTTAGCATCTAGGAACCTTGATTGCTTGATTGGTGGAAGAACCCTAATGAGGGTTGTTCTTGAATTTAATGATTAATTATGCTATGTGTTGATTTTTATTTATTTATGCTATTGGATTGAATTGTTGAATATAATGGAATGTTAGATTGGATTTGATGACTTGATATGGATGGAAAATGGTTGAATGCCCTCCTTGGTGGCCACGATTTTGAGGCTAGCAATTAAGGGAAATTGTGATAAATTCTAACAAGCATTTGATTTGAAGTAATCAATGTATAAATATGGAATGTAATGGAAGAAGAATTTGAAATTGAAACTCAAGTGATGCCACGATTTTGGGTGGAAAAATGGGGTAATTTATGGTTAATGTGCAATAAGTATAAGACTAGGATTAATTAAGTAACAAGATGGGATTTAATGGAAGAACAATTGGAAGTTGAAACTTCTATGGTGGTTACGGTTTTGGAGCCAAGAACCTAGGGTTTTTGGTGAGTTAATTGAACAAGTGAACACTTTAAATAATTAAGGGAGTGGTGTACAAGATTATGGCTTGAAAGGAATTGGAACTGATTCATTAGGAGGCCACGGCCTCTAGTACATTTTTTTAGGGAAAATGTAATTTTGGTAAATTGGAAGTATAAGTAATTAGATACTTAGAGAACTAGGTAATGAAATGGACAATTATTAAATTAGAAGGATTATTAGGATTAAGACTTCATAAGCCGTAAAGGACTAAGAATGAATTCATCATAAGACTTAAGGTGATTATAAGTGGGTAAAGAACATGAGAATGTGAGACTTGAGGGCTTAAATAAAATGTAAGTTATTGGAGATCGAATTGCCTTAGTATGTTAAGTTGATTTTTGAACATGAACCTTGAAATGAGGAATAAATTCTAAGTTAGGATTCATAATGAACCTAATGACGTATTAATTGATTTGATATTGATATTATGTGATTATGGGTCCATGTGAGTGACCATTTATATATTGATGCTTATATTAGCCTATTGTGGCATATTATGAAATTGTATGAAATTATGAATCATACATGTGCATGCATAGTATCTTATGCATTGTGATTGTCCTTGTGGACTGTTGTAAGGCCTAGTTGCCTAGGAGATTGAACACACCTTAGTGCGGGTGCGAATAGACAAGTGTGGGTCGTGTTATGACCTCGGGGGCGTCGGGGTGCGGGTCCTCCACATGGACAGTTTAGAGCTCCTCTGTGCCGTGGGGCTTTGAGCGTCGTATATGTGCATGGGGTTGCGGATTTGTCTGCTGGTGGTACCCATCCCTGGGTTACTACTTTTCCCCTTTAGTGTTTTTAGTTCCCGCTGTATTTTATTTGACTCTGTAATTATTATATCCGATGATATCAATGATTTATGTTAATTAACTATAAAATATATATAGAAGGCATAGGATTTTATTTTGGTGGTTGTGTATAAGATGATGTTGCATTTGGATATGGGTTAATACAAATACATTTCATTCGAGGCTCGTATGTTCTACTTACGTATAAACACGAAAAAAATAATAATAAACTTCTAAATTTTGAAACGTATGTTATCATGGCTGTGACAGACCTGGATTTTGTGACCATGATGTAATGACGATTGTGTTGCGGTCGCTATATCAAGGGGTGTTACACTTAAGGTTTAAGGGAAGAATTTGTATGCCTGATGATTCTGAATTGAAGAAGTCGATTCTAGATGAAGCTCATACTAGTGATCTTAGTTTACATCCGGGGATGACCAAGATGTATCAAGACTTGAAGAGGTTATTTTGGTGGCCAAGGATGAAAAGAGACGTAGCAGAGTATGTGGAGTCTTGTTTGGTTTGTCAGAAAGCGAAAGTGGAACATCAGAGACCAGCTGGAATGTTGCAACCGTTATCTATTCCAGAATGGAAATGGGATAGTATCTCTATGGATTTCGTTACTGATTTGCCGAAGACGAGGAAAGGTCATGATTCAATATGGGTTATAGTCGATAGGCTTACTAAATCGGCTCATTTCTTACCAATTAATATCAAGTATTCATTGGAAAGATTAACTTAATTGTACATCGGCGAGATTGTTAGATTACATGGTGTACCTACATGTATAGTTTCTGATCGAGATCCGAGGTTTACGTCAAGGTTTTGGCGAAGTCTGCAAGAAGCTATGGGAACTAAGTTGCGACTGAGTTCAGCGTATCATCCGCAGACTGATGGTCAGACGGAGAGAACTATACAATCTTTGGAGGATCTGTTGTGTGCTTGTGTTTTGGAGCAACGAGGAAGTTGGGATGAATTTTTATCTTTGATAGAATTCACCTACAACAATAGTTTTCACTCAAGTATAGGGATGGCACCCTATGAGGCATTGTACGAAAGACGATGTCGAACCCCGTTATGTTGGTATCAGGATGGGGAAAGCATGACTGTTGGACCAGATCTTGTACAACAGACTACGGAGAAGATAAAGATGATACAAGAGAAGATGAGAATGACGCAAAGCAGACAGAAGAGTTATGCGGATAAACGAAGACGACCTCTTGAGTTTGAGGAGGGTGAGCATGTGTTTCTAAGAGTTACTCCTACGACCGGTGTCGGAAGGGTTATTAAGTCTAAGAAGCTTACTCCTAAGTTTATTGGACCGTATCAGATTATCCGACGTATAGGTCCTGTGGCGTATCAGATTGCTTTGCCGCCTTTTCTATCCAATCTGCATGATGTATTTCATGTATCTCAGCTCAGGAAGTATATACCAGATCCGACGCATGTTATACAACCAGATGAAGTACAGTTGAAGGAGAATTTGACTTACGAGACTTTACCTGTTAGAATCGAGGACAGAAAGGTAAAGCAGCTTCGAGGGAAGATGATCGAGTTAGTGAAGGTTATATGGAATGACGTGACGGGTGATGCTACCTGGGAGCTGGAAGATAAAATGAGGGATCAGTATCCTCATTTGTTTTGATGTACAGCGAATTTCGAGGACGAAATTTTTATTTGTTGGGGAGAGTTGTAACACCCCAATTTTTAGAAAATGTCCCGAATGTTCTGTTTGCTGTTTTTCAAGCTTTTGTGTAAATGACTGTTATGTCCCTATTTTACTATTTCTTATTTTTCTGTATGAAATACAAATATATTTTACAGGCTAAAATTTTATTTGATCGTTTTACATATTTTGCTTTGAGACGGTAAAATAAAAATTTTCTCGAGCTACTGTTTTAATTTTTCTGGGTGATATACATACAATTAATACTGTCTGTAATTTTATTTGAACGTTTTGGATGATTTGCTTCGTTGTGGGGAAAAATGGAAAAATGACCGTTATGTCCCGATTGTACTGTTTTTAATTTTTCTATATGTTACAGTGCTTAATATTACTGTCTGTGATTTTATTTGGACTTTTTGTGCGATTTGCTCCGGGACAGGAAAATAATATTTTTTCGGGCCGGGGAAATCTTGTTTTAATTATTCAGACTGGGGGATCTTACTAAACCCAATTCTGAATGAGACAATAATTAATCTTTTAATTTTTAGGATTTAACTGTCCAATAAAATAATTTTGTATATTATTTTATTAGTCAGTATAATTAGATGACAAACAAGTGACTAAGCTAGATGACTAGGTTAATTAGTGACTAAGCATGGTGACTAAGGCTAATGACAAGGCAAGGATGAACCAATAGGAGCCAAGCTTGCTAACCAAGTTTTGATCTTGGCCTTTGATGCATTCTAAGGCAAGGATGAAGCCAAGCAAGGCTACACCTTGCATGGCATGAAGTTCACGGCCATTTGGCCTTTGGGAGACCAAATTCACTTTGTCTTCATGCAACTTTCTCTCTTCTCTCTCTTCCAAAAACCCTAAACACCATTGAAGCTCTTTTGAAGCTCCATTCGGCCAAGCCTTGTTCTACACCATCCAACCACCCAAAATTCTACCCAACCAAGTTTTCTAAACCTAAACACAATCCTAAGAACATCTCTAGTTGGGAGTTCTTGCAAAATCCTTCATTTGAAGCTTGAAAACCTACTTGGAAGATTCAACCAAGAAGCTTGTTAGGTGATTTTGAAGGAGAAAATCGAAACATAAAGAAAGGTGTGAAAGAGTCTTAGTCTTCATTTAAGGTAAGAGGAAGACTAATCTTATCATCTATGGATGGTGGTAAGAAGATGGAGTGTGATTTTTGTGATTGTAGAATCCATAAGGATTCATTTGTGTGATTGTTAGTAGTTTGTTTATGTGTTTGTGTATTTGTTAGTAGCTTTCCTATTTGATGTTTGTAATAATTTGCATGTCTATAAGCTTTGATTGCATGTCTACAAGCTTTAATCTAGGTTATATGTGTTAGAAATATATTGCATGTGTTAGAAAGGTAGGATAATTTATAGGATGTGAATAATATGACAAGGATTGCATGAGTGTTCCAAAGAACACAAACCTTGAGGCTTACGGCCATGACCAAAATGGAGAACCAAAATGTTCTCTTAATTTTCCTAAAATGAGATTTAATTAACCTAGGAATATTAACAAGGTATCACATTGTTTAGATTAAAGAAAATGAATTTAGAAATCAAATGACATAATTTTATGTTTAGGCCAATATGCCAAACCACTTATATATGATTTCTAAGATCAATTCCAAACCTTTTTCAATCAAAATAATGCAATATTTATTAACAAGGAATTTTTTTAAGAGGAGTTTTAAAGAAATTAATTGATTAGAATTAAGTATCTTGAATTAAAACTATTGATTTTATTATTAGAAAGAAAATACAAGTAACTTTTGAGAATTTCTAACATATGGCTCATGTTGTATTTTGAAGCATGTTAGTAGTTTTCAAAAGGATTAATTATATGGTTTAAAAATTTAATAAACAAATTTTTATGGTAAAATTAGGAAACCATTAATATAATTTTCTAAGCAAAATACTGTCAATTTTTAGTAAAAACAGACAAATAAGATAGAAAAGATGTCCAAAAGACAGTATACGGTATTGAAAATATTTTACGTAGTTTAAATGTATTATTTATTATTTCTGTTTATTTAAACAGTAATTTTTAAGGAGTTTGGACAAGAAAATAATTTAAAAATCTTACGCGATTGAGAAAATGTCTTAAAAACTCTATGCGATTTTGAAAACAGAAAAATAAATTTACGCGATTTAAAAACGTTTGTAAAAATGACGAGATTGTGAAAACGCGATAAAATTTCTACGCGATTGATCAAAACGGTATTTTCTATATTCTTTCTGGATTTTCTGTATTTTTCTGCTGTCGGGCTATGAGGTGAACCCGTACGAGGCTTTGGAACAGTATTTGTTGTCGGTGGGACTTATTGTATCTTTTTATCTTAGTTATGCCAGTTTTTGGTGGATTGGTTGACGAGGGGAATCACATCGTGTTATCGATGCGATAAATGTAGTGTGGTTCATTATTCTTATGAACTTGGAGACGTTAGTGTACGGGATTCCATATATGGACAGTCGGTCGCTCCATTTGGGCCGTGGTAACCGATAGCACACTAATGAACTCGACACGCACTATTTTTAATCGAGATTTCGTAAAGTCTAATAGTACATTGCCTGTAGTGCCACAATGTGAGACCATGAACTACACCATGCTTTGGATGATGGATTCCATATGACTTGGGGCTATAGACGTAAAGTGTGACAGCGCAATAGTTTGGTTGGGCAGCCGTGGTACTAATAGATTTTGCGAGTCATTCTCTCTCTGATATCTGTTTGTGTTTAGCTCCATGGAGTAGGATCATGTCATGTTGCATTTAATTATATCTTGAACATTATTTATTTTATCTGTTTATTTATTTATTTGGTTATCGTTCTGAAAAATTGTCTGTTTCTGAAGTTATTTTATCTGTGATGTTATATTGTATGTGTTATTGATTTATCTGTGAAATTATGTGTTGTTATGATAATTAGATTTTTACACTATACTGTTTTTAAATTTATGTTATAACTTTTCATATTGCATGAACTGTATATCTGTTGTTTGTCGTTTTCTTATTTGCCATGTTTGTGATGATTTTAGATTGTCTTTCCTCTTTCTTTATTGTATGTGTTTTCTGTATATTTATTTTATGCGGTAAAGAGTTTGAGGAAGAGGAACAGCCTCTTGAGATTCTGTATCCCGAGGAGGAGGAAGATCAGCAAGCCGAAGATCAGTTCGACGATCAAGAACCATCTGATCATCCATATCCATTGGACTGATTAGTTTGGGTATGGCGGTGCCAGGATTTTTGGGGTTCGTGACACTCGAGTTTCACGGTGGATCGTTAGCTTGGCATATGCGAGGAGACAGAGATTCCGTGACGTATGCGGGACGGTTGACTGTGTCCCTACGTCATAGGTTTGATGACGAGCCAGTGATGACGACGACTGTGTTTCTGCACTTAGAGTTACCTTTATCCATTAGGCGTCATTGGGGTGGTGTATCCACTGAGCCTAGTGAGATGACACTCGTATCGACTGCGCGGTCTCATGTCCGCCGAGTGTCGAGGCATCCTGGATATTTATCTTCTGATGAGTTTCCTGAAAGTGATCCATCAGAGGATTAAATATTTATGATGTATTTTTGGGCGCGTCTGCGTATATATATATTGACTCTTTACTGTTTTTCTTTACTGTTTTTGTTTAAGTATTTGTAGTTGTAGTTGTAAATTATTTGTATAACTTATAACTTGGACCATATGTATATTATAAGTGATGTTGTTCTGTTTACTTTATGTTTCCGCATTATTTTATTTAATAATATTCTGTTTAACAGGAATTATTTTACAACCCATATTAATACGTAATAAATGTTTTACAACTTGGGTAGATTTTATTTATTTCTTTTTATATATGTGACATCCCCACAAGGGTGTTACATTAGAGAGAAGGAGGAGAAAAGGGTTGAGAGAAACGATGAAGATGGAAAGTAAAGAGAGAAAGTGATAGCAAAGTGAAATGAAATGAATTGTGTAATTAGGTGTATTTTGTGTAGATGCATGGAATAAAATGAATGGCCACAAAGAGCCCCCAAAATTGTGTGGTGGAGAAGAGGAGAGAGGAAATATGGCTTCTTGAAGAAACCAATAGGAAAGTGCAAGGAACCTTCCTCCAAGCTTCTCCAACAAACCAAAGTTCACCTTTTGAAAAGTCAAAGTGATGTCATGGTGATGATGCCACCATTGTGATGTCATTAAAGTATTCTCTAAAATATGACTAACACTGTATCAGATTTATTATCAATGGATAGAAGTTACAGTTAACAAAACTAGTATTCATCGTTCAACAGATAATAAAATTATTCTGTGATTTTTATTTATCAGATAAAAATATCAAAAAATGTAAAACTTCGTAAATCGTGTCTGGCCTCGAGTTTAGTAAGATCCCCCGTCGATGTTTCCACAATTCAAGGTTCTCGGGAAAAATATCTCATTTCCCCAGCTCTACTCAATGCGCACATAAAATGAGAAATAATATTAAAATATTCTGCATTCTCAGAAAAATTCATAAAAATCACAAATATTATAAAACGACTATCTATCACAAAATTATAAATTTTTAGGGTGTTAAAGTTTTCAACTTACTCCTCTTTTCCATTGATTGTGAAACAAATTTGTGACCTTTTTATCTATATTATACATAGCCAAAACAGAAACTATTAGAGGTTCTTAACTTAAATTTTCTTATTCTTACTCTATTGATTCTTAGCTTGACTTGTAACATTAGATAGGATAAGAAAATTGAAGTATTATAGGGCTGAATAGTGCACGGTTATGATGTTGAATATGCTAAGAAGAATGACTTTTATTTGTATCCTAAGGATGCATGGTTCATGGCCAAGCCTAAGGAAAAATAGGTTGTGTGTTCACACTATCACAAATTTGTGGACTTTATGTCCATTAAGAAAGGTCACGACAGAACCAAGTGTTTCATGTGTAAGAGTTTGTTTTGTTATGGCTTTATATAGTGCATTGCCAAACCTTAGTTTTTAGGCTTCCTTTATTGACTTTGATTTTTGTTTTGGTTTCAATTAAGCAACCATTGTTGACTTTGAATTTGGTTAGTTTTGTTACCATGTGTTTCATGGTCAAGTGCTAATTATACTAAGAATTGTGCTCATTTGTAGTAAGCCCCATTATTGATTTTAAATCATGAAGTATACAGCCAATCCTGTGTGCCTTATTTTGTTATTTATGACTAAGAAATATTTATGACCCTTTTGTTGACTATGGAGTATGGATATACATAGCTATAGAGTTTCAATTTTATTTTCACATATGAATAATTTCATGATGTACATGTCTATGAATATTTTTTGTTAATTGTTAAGAAGTTAGAAAGATGGTAGATATAATCATGAAATTGGTCTTGCAAGTTAGATATAGCCGTGACTTGATTTATTTAGATTACATGGTTATGTGTTCAGTATAATATTGACCATTATGGCTAATTTTGTTATTAATAGATAATTGGAAAGCTTGTATGGAATTTGAATTTACATTGCTCCCTTAATTCTTTAAGGTTAAGTTAGAATATGTGATTAAGTAATTAGTGCTCATGCTAAGTAAAATTGAATAGCATTTGTATCATTGGTGACTTTGAATATAGTGCACTTAAATTGAAGAGAATTAAGTATTTATTGAATGTGATATAGGAAGTAGAATTGTACATATTATTATTGTATAACTAAGATTACATTGTTCCTTGACTATTAGTCAAGTTGAGCTATTTGATAAGACACATTGTATGAATCTTGCATGGAACGAATGATACGTATAAATGATGTTGAGGAACATAATAATGAAAGAATAATGACAGATTGTGGTTGAGTGAGTTACTCCTTCTCTACAAGTGTGAAATGTCATATATGTATGGAAAGCTTGATGCTTAAGGTCATGCCTATTTATTATGCAAAGAAAAGTAAGGTTATGTGGAAAGTAAATGAAGAAAAAGTTTTAAAATTTTCTTGCATGTTTGCTTTCAAACTTGTTACTTGCTACTTCCTTGTATGAATGACCCTACGGCTTAAGCAAAGGTCTCTTAGTGCCCAAGGTTTTGGTTATTAATGGATGTGAGGCAAATTAGCACATTCATACGAAGTAGTGTTAAGTGGTTGACGCCCTACTCCTTAGAGAGGTAATACCCATGATATTCAAAATGGTAATACTAGGTAGTGCAAGGTGGATAAGGAACAAAGGTTTTCCTACGCCTTCCTACTTAAGGATATACAATAATCAAAAGGACTTCCTAGAACAAAGGTTTTCCTAGAAGAAAGGGATTCTTGGAAATATGCAAGTAACATGTGTTTTCTGTATAATGGTTTTAAAAGTAACTTTGCATGTTTTGGTTTTCAAACTTGATGTTTGTTATTGGCTTGGGCCAAAGGTGCTCCCAACGCAGGGTTATCATATTAAGAGAAGTCAAGGAACAAAGGGTTTCCTAGTACCTTAATGAGGGAGGTCAATGAACAAAGGTTTTTCTTAATACCTCATTTTAACCAGAGGAAATATAAGGACCACATGTTGTCCTAGGAATATATAATTTTTAGAGAAAGGATATCTATATATCCAAGTAATAATAATAAATACAATAGTATGAAAACAATTCTCGAAAACTGAAAAAGAAACAAATTACTATATTGGTTCTAGTGGTCCTAAATCCTCAATGATGCTCATAAGAGCAACTACTCTATCTATCCTGAAATTATGAAAATGTATTAAGATCTCAAGGGATGATTAGAGGCCTTATATAAAAGCTGATATTGTTTGATGTGTCCAAATGAATTGTGGACAAAGAAAAGAAAGATAGAATATTAGAAATTCTCAGAATCTCTACACTTCTTAGGAGCACTTGAACGAGAATAGAAACTACATCAATGACAATAAAATGTTCTAGAAGACATTCTTACGAATCCTCTACCCTATAAAAGATGAGGATTGTAACCATTCTTTTGTTTTAAATGATAATCTTGATTATGTTTGTTATGTTTTTGGAATTATTGACTGAGGAATTGAAACCATATTTCAGTTCCAGTACAAGGTTAAAATGAGTACAAAAATGTATGTGATTGATTCATGGAATATCAAAGAAAAGTAGTTGTACTTGAACTTAAGATTGCTGAAAATGATCTCATGGTAATTGTAACCTCTGTGCGACCACGATAGATAAAGCAGATGAAACTTCATCTACATGAAGGATTCAATTTCTTTATTACAAACCTTGCAGGTGAGTATCCCGAGGTTTGTGATTAATAATATGATAGTGAATACTGGTTTTGATGATTATAAACATGAAGATGATAAGAAGACCAAGTTCAAGATTCATTCTAGGACTTAGGATCTCTTGGACAGAGACTTTTCGGATATCTCATTGATTTTGTAAGAAAAGATAAAAAAGTTTACAAATTAATATTCCAAATTCAAAGAATGATCTTAGAGAATTTTGAAAAATATTTCTGGAAATTTGAAGTGTTCAAAACTGTTTTGGAACAAAGATATTTGAATAGCCCCCAAGGTATTCAAATAAACCTTGTTTAAAAATTCATACGTTTTTCTATTTTAAAGTGCTATTCGAATAGTACATTTAGTATTCGGATAACAAAGCTCTCCAAAATCTATTTTTCTAAATGATCTATTTGAATAACTCTCAAGGTATTCGAATAGACTTGTTTCACATAAAACTTCTTTTAATAGAGGTATTCGAATAACCTGGAAAGTATTCGAATAACCTTCTTCAGAACTATTTTTCACAAGCTTTTTAATCAGTGATATTCGAATAACCCAAAAGGTATTCAAATAAACCACGAGATCCTTATTTAGAAGGAAACAACCATATTTCAAATTTAATACGTATATTAATGACTTAAACGACTATTTTCTCCAAAAGCTCTATAAATAGAGACCTTGGGTCACCTTTGCAAGCTGCCAAACAATTTGAATCATTATTTGCTTGTGTTAAAACGTGATTTACAATTTCTCTCTTATTTTCTGTGCTCTTTTCGCCAAAACTCTGAGATATCCTTACAGAGCTATATAGTGCTTCAATTTGTGACATTTACTCTTTGTGAGAGTTTCTCTTCATCTATTTTCTGCTTTATTTCTGTGAGGGTGAGGTATCCTTCAAAGGTGTTGTAACGAGGGTGAGGTATCCCTCTAAGGTTTATGTAAGGGTGAGGTATCCCTGAAAGGTTGAAGCTTTAGCACAATGGTATAGTTTCCCTGTGTGTGAAAAGTGTTCTTGTTTGTAACAATTGCAAGCACCTGTTTTAAGCTTGTATTGATAGTGAAAAATATCAAATTGTGTTTCAAGGACTAGACGTAGGCCACAAGTGATTTGGTGGCTGAACCAGGATAAATATCGTGCCTGTTCTTCTTATCTTTATCTCTTTATTTACTATTATTACTTATTTGTTAATTTGTTGCGCTTAAAGCTTTCAATTATTTTCTTCTTTTTCATATTCCTCTTAAAATTTAGCTTTGAAAAAATTTATTTATAAGTATTTGCGAAAAGTTTTATAACTCAATTCACCCCCTCCCCCTTGAGTATTGGAGTCATTTGGTAACAAGTGGTTTCAAAGCTAAACTCTTGTTTAAAGAGTTTAGCAGCTTCAAGAGAAAATGGCTTCTTCAAATGATTTTTCAAAGGGTACTAGTGAAGTTAAGAGGTGGAGAATCAATTCTCTTACTCGCGAATATAAATTATTTAGAATGAACCAAGGAGAAAGCATTCAGGAAACATAAAAGAGGTTCACCCACATCGTAAATCATCTTGTATCATTAGAAAATAATTTTTCTGACAAAGATTTGATTAACAAAGTTTTAAGATGTTTGAGTAGGATTTGGCAACTCAAGGTGACAGCCATATCAGAATCAAGGGATTTGTTGACAATGACACTAGCCACCCGTTTTGAAAAACTCCATGAACATGAACAGAAGCTGAATAGATTAAGCCAAAGTGAAGAAAATGATAAGAAGAAAAAAGGCATAGCTCTCAAAGCCACCGCCTCAGTAATTGATGATGATGATGATAAGGTTGGAGAAAGCATAGAGAACCTTGAGCTAAATGAAGAAAACCTCAGTCTTATGGTAAAGAAATTTGGTAAGTTTCTCAGAAAGAAAGGAAACCAAAGAAGACCGTCTTTTCCTCCAAAGAAAACTCATCACAAAGGAGAAGGAACATCTTCAACTCCAACTTGCTACGAATGTGGAAAATTGGGTCACAAGTAGATGGAGTGCCCAATTTACCAAAAGAAAATGGAGAAATTTGAGAAGAAACCTTTCAAAGAAAGAAAAGGAAGAAGGGCCTACATAGCATGCGATGACAACGATATAGAATCAATTGATAGCTTAGATAGCGAGGAAGCTAATCTATATCTTATGGCCAAAGGAGAAGAAGATCATGAGAACGACATTGTGGTAATTTCTAACTATGATTTATTTCCTTCTTATGATGAATTGCAAGAGACCTTTGAAGAGTTGCATGATGAATCACTAAGGCTCACCAAATTAGTCTCTTCATCTAATAAAATAATTTTCTCTTTAAAAAATCAAATTCTTAATTTAAATAAATAAATTAAAGAATTAAAAATTAAAAATGAGACTTTAGGATTAATTGATGCATGCACAACTTGTTCTTCACATGCTTCCACTTCTTCATCTTGTCATATTCTTGAAAAAGAAATTGAAGACTTAAAGAACACCCTTTTTAAATTCACCTTTGGAAGAGATAATTTAAATATTTTTTTAGGAAAACGAAGAGCTATTTTTCAAAAAGAAAGGATAGGATATAACCCAAAAAATCAGCAAAAATCTTATAAAAATTTTTTTGTTCATTCAAGTACTTCTAGTAGCTCATTTATCAAGTGCTTTTATTGTGGAAAGAAAGGACACAGTGCTTCAACTTGTAATGCAAGGAAAAATATTAACACAAAAATTGGAACAAAAATGGTTTGGGTTCCTAAGGGAACTATACCAAAAACTGACATTCAAGGACCCAAGAAAATTTGGGTACTAAAAGTTAAACATTAAATTTGTGTTGTAGGTGTGCTTGAAGTCAAAGAGCTCAAATTGGTACCTCGATAGTGGATGCTCCAAGCACATGATTGGAGACAACTCTAAATTGTCATTCTTTGTTCCCAAAACTCATGAACATGTAACCTATGGATATAATAACAAAGGAAAGATTCTTAGAGTTAGCAAAGTCAGTAAGAGTCCTAACTCTTCTATTGATAATGTATTGCTTGTTGAAAGACTTAAACACAACATGCTTAGTATTAGTCAATTATGTGATAAATGAATAAAGTTATATTTAATTCAAATTGTTACATAATTGAAGATAAAAATAACAAGCACGTTAAGTTTGTTGGTCACAGAGTTAATAACATTTATATGATTAGTTTTGGTGATATATCTTCAAGTGATGCGAAATGCCTTTTCAGTAAGGAAGATGAGTCTTGGTTATAGTACAGGAGAATTGCTCACATTCACATGGATCACTTGAAAATGTTAGTTTCTAAAGAGCTAGTAATTGGACTACCCAAGCTCAATTTTGAAAAGGATAAATTATGTGATGCATCTCAAAAGGAAAAACAAGTAAAGGTATCTTTTAATGCCAAAACTATTGTTTCAACTACTAGACCTTTGCAACTTTTGCACATGAATCTTTTTGGACCATCTAAAACTATGAGCTTTGGTGGGAATTATTATGCCTTAGAATTATGGACGATTTTTCTAGGTTCACATGGACTTTATTTCTTTCTCACAAAAATGATGCATTTCTAGCTTTTAAGAAACTTGCCAAAGTTATCCAAAATGAAAAATATTTTTCAATTACATCCATAAAAAGTGACCATGGTGGTGAGTTTGAAAATCTTGATTTTGAAACTTTTTGTGATGAACATGACATTGAGTATAATTTTTCTGCCCCAAGAACTCCACAATAAAATGGAGTTGTAGAAAGGAAAAATTGATCCTTAGAAGAAATGTCAAGAACTATGCTCATTGAGGCTTCTCTTCCTAAGTATTTTTGGGCGGATGCAGTTAGTACCGCTTGTTATGTAATGAACAGGGCTTTAATTAGGCCTATTTTAAAGAAAATCCCTTATGAATTATACAAGGGAAGAAAGCCAAATGTCTCAGATTTTTATGTTTTCATATGCAAATGTTTTGTTTTAAACAATGGAAAGGATAACTTAGGAAAGTTTGATGTTAAGTCTAATGAAGGCATATTTCTTGTCTATTCTAATCATAGTAAGGCTTTTAGAATAAATAATAAAAAAACTATGGCCATTGAAGAGTCCATTGATCTGGCATTTGATGAAACTAATCGAAACGAACTGAGAAAGGATTTTGTTATTGATGATGTTGCAAAAGCTTTGGCAAAAACACATTTGGACAACAAGGAAGAAAGGAAACAAGAAGAAAGTCAAGAGGACACCCCAAATAAAGAAGATTCATAAGTCATGGACCTTCCTAAAGAATGGCAAACCTTAAGATATCATCTGCTTGATCAAGTAATAGGTGATGTATCTAAAGGTGTAAGTACTCGAAACTCAATTAGAAATGCATACAATCATATGACTTTCATTTCTCAAATTGAACCTAAAGACATAAATGGAGCCTCTAGTGATGAACATTGGATCTTGGCCATGCAAGAGGAGCTAAACTAATTTGAAAGAAATCAAGTTTGGGAATTAGTTCCAAGGCCCAATAATCATCCAATTATAGGCACCAAATGGGTCTTTAGGAACAACCTTGATGAAGCTGGCCTAATAACTAGAAATAAAGCTAGGCTTGTTGCAAAAGGATATAATCAAGAAGTAGGTATAGACTATGAAGAAACATATGCGCCTATTGCTAGATTAAAAGCTATTAGAATGTTATTTGCTTTTGTTTGCATCATGGATTTCAAATTATGTCAAATGCATATCAAAAGTGCATTTCTAAATGGTTTTATTCAAGTGAGGTATATGTTGAACAACCTTCAGGTTTTGAAAATCATGAACTACCCAACCATGTTTTCAAACTGAAAAAGGCTTTATATGGCTTAAAACAAGCTCCTATAGCTTGGTATGAAAAGTTGAGTAAGTTTCTTTTAGAAAATAGTTTTACAAGAGGCAAAGTTGATACAACTTTTTTTTATTAAAAATAAAAAGCATGACATACTCCTTGTACACATATATGTAGATGATATTATTTTTGGTGCCACTAACAAAAATCTATGTAAGGAATTTGCTAAGATCATGCAAAGCGAGTTTGAAATGTCCATGATAGGAGAACTTAATTTCTTCCTTGGGCTTCAAATTAAGCAAACAAGAAATGAAACATTCATTAGCCAAACCAAATATTGTAAAGAGGTTCTCAAAAGATTTGGAATGGACAACTCAAAGCATATGGATACTGATAACAATGTATTTTATGCATTTTATAATCCTCTAACTAGGCTTCTTAAGGTTCAATTTGGCTTAATTAAGTTGATTTTGTCGCATTTTATGAAATTAAGCTTAATTGAATCATTGAAGAAATTATTGCTTGAATTATCATTAATTTGGGTGATTGCATTCTTAAGTAAAGTGGCCACAACTTGAGTTGTAATTATCAGATTAATGTGATTATGGTCTTGTTGGAAAGTTAAGATAATTCTCTAATAACTATTCACTTGATAGCAAGAACCACATTAATAGCAATATATTTCATTCATTGTATAACCTTCTTACTTGGCTTTTTCAGTAAACTGGCTATAATTTGAGTTACAAATATCCGATGGATGTGATTTTGGTCTGGTTTTTAAGCTAAGATAAATTTCTACAACTTTCATGAAGGCCTCAAGACCAGAAACACATGTTTGGATAACTCAAATTGGAGTTGAAGCAAAATCTAGTGTTTTGAACCTGACAGCTTGACCTTTATGCACTCATTAGGCTATATCTCGGGCTATTGGAGTTCAATAATTCTGAAATTTTGACAGTGGAAGGTTAAGACCCATATCTACAACTTTCATGAAGAACACAAAAGCTAGTTCGAATTCCTTGAAGGTGATATTGGGCTTAGAAGTCAGAACAGAGGTGCTGACGTTGGGCCTGACCCATGAGCAGTAATTGGGCCATATCTTGGGCTGTGGTTATTGGATTTGGCTAAACTTGGTGTCTCTGGAAAGCTGAGACAATGTGCTAGAACTTTCATGAAGACCACTTGACTCAAAAATGACGCATGCCATGAGTTCAGAAGGGAAACATTTCGGAGACAAGAATCCACCCACCATTTATCTCTTTTATCATTTTGTTATCATCATCCATCATCTCTTTTGGCTATTTGTACTCTTCTAATTCTATAAAAAGAGGCAATGGCTGATCATTTGAGGGTGGTAGCTTAGTGTTAGTCTAGATTTTACTTTAATATTTGTATGTTGATTGCTTCCTTTGTTGTAATTTTCTCTTGTTCTTAAGTGAAGTTATGTTCATCTTTCTTCTTCTTCTCTCTTTCTTTCTTCTTGTCTATGAGTAACTAAATTTTCATCTTGCTTGGGTGAAAAGGTGAAGCTCTTGGTAATAAGTTAAGGTTAGATTAATTTCTTTCTTGTGCTTTAAATGATATATTTTTATGTGATCTTTATATGAGTTGTATGTTGTTTCCAATTAATTTAGAAACTTTTCTTGTATAATGAATATCTTGATCCATTGTAGACAATAGGATTGGCACAGTGGATGCTTTTGACGATTTACAAGTATTGGTAGATAGTTATTGGAACCATTATATGATTACATAATTGAACTTTGAATGTTAAATCTTCCGATTGGAATCTTCATTATGCATGATTTCAATTGAGTTATAAAATGAAATAATCTTATCTTTAATTTATTACCAAGAGTGGATCTCCTAACCCAAGCAAATCCTTTTCCTTTGTGAACTCATATCATCTTTAATTTTGTGACACATCTTTTCTTTACCTCAATTAATTAGTTTTCCTTCATCAATTCCTGTGGATCGACCTCGGACTCGAGAATTTATTACTTAAGACAACCTACACTTGGGTTTGAAACTATATAATTATATCCCATCAAGTTTTTGGCGCCCTTCGTGAACTTGATTTGAAGTTCTAATATATTAAGGTTCCTTCTCTGTAAGAAAACTTCACCAACAGGTATATTCTTCCTCTACACTTTTCAATTTCTAATTTACTAACTAACTTACTAATTAACTTACTACTTACTAACTTATTAACTAACTTTTATATTTTTGTCATTTATTTACGTTTTTTTATTTTATTTTCATTTTTTTTTTTTTTTTTTTATTTACATTTTCTTTATTATTATTATTATTATTTTATTATTATTATTATTATTATTATTATTATTATTATTATTATTATTATTATTTATTATTTACGCTTTTTCTCGCTTACTAACAATCTAACTTTTAAATTAATCATTTATTTTCTCGTAATCTAACTTTTAAATTCGACATTTATTTTTTGTCCTCTAACTTAATGAAATAATATTTCTTCTTCTCTTCTCTTTCGCCATTTCTCTGTGGGGCTTTGCCACTCTCCGGTTTTCATATTTAAATTTACTTTTTGCACTTTATTTTCTGTACTTTATTTTTCGCATTTTTATTTACGTATTTTTATTTTATTTTATTTTATTTTTTGCACTTTATTTTCTGCATTTTTATTTTTATTTTTATTTTTGGGTGGTTGATTTATACCACATCCTACTTAATATTTAACGGTAGGTGTATCCGCCTACTTGTATATTATTTTTATTTTATGTCACTTATTTATGCTTAACTGGTATCGTGATTCAAATTCTATTCGTTTGGTTAAAATTAATCCAAGTAACTTATATATTGATTTATTTGAATCACAAACACACACAATTAATACAATGGCTGAATTTGAAGGTGCACATATTGAACATGATAATCAAACACAACGAGCTGAAAATGAAAGTATACATGATGAACAAGGAAATCAACCATTGCGAACTATGCGTGCATATTTGCAACCACCTCGAAATTCTAGTCCATCATGTTTTATCTTTCCACTTACCGCTAATAATTTTAGATTTAAGTAGGGTATGATTTCTTTACTTCCTAATTTTCATGGTTTAGAAAATGAAAGCCCATATTTACATCTAAAAGAATTTGAGGAAGTCGTATTGCTTTCAATGATCAAAATTGCAGTGAAGAGATTGTCAAGCTTAAATTGTTTCCTTTTTCTTTGAAAGATAAAGCAAAAACTTGGCTTAACGCTTTGAAACCAAGATCAATTGGCACATGGCAAGAAATGCAAAGTGAGTTTTTAAAGAAATTTTTTCCAACACATAAAACCAATGCTTTGAAAAGACAAATCCACAATTTTTCCCAAAATTTAAATGAAGCGTATTTTCAAAGTTGGGAACGTTTTAAAGATTTGTTAAATTCTTGCCCACATCATGGTTTTGAAAAATGGCGGACTATAAGCTTCTTTTATGAAGGTTTAACACCGAAACTAAACAATTTGTAGAAACGATGTGTAATGGTGAGTTTCTTGATAAAGAACCCGAAGAAGCTTTAGATTATTTAAATCATTTGGCTGAAAATTCTCAATCTTGGCATGGTACTAATCTTTTTGAAAATTCAATTAGATATAACCTTGCAAATGCAGGAAAAGGAAAATACCATCTTAGTCAAGAAGAAGATCTAAATGCAAAGTATGCTAGTTTGGCTAGAAAGATTGAATCCATGGAATTAGGCAAAGTAAAAGAAGTCAAATCTGTTCAAAATGAAGAAATTTGTAGCATTTGTGATGAATTAGGACACTCGACAAATGAATGTCCTAATATTCCTGTTTTTAAAGAAGTTGTGCATGAGCAAGTAAATGCAATGAACAATTTTAAAAAGCCATTCACCTATTCTTTTTCAAATTCTTACAATCCAGGATGGAGAAATCACCCGAACTTCAGTTGGAGGAATAATAATCAAGCACAATTTATGCAACCACCACCTCCTCAGGAGCAACAAGATTCTCAAAATTCTCAAGGATATGCACCTTATGTCCCACCATATAGGAAAAACCTTGAAGGAACATTGAGTACATTCATAGAAAAGTAAGAGGCCATCAATAAACAAAACACTCAAACCATGATTGACATAAAAGACACTCTTTCCAAACTTACTTCTGCACTCACCATTCACGAGAAAGGAAAATTTCCTTCTCAACCTCAACCGAATCCCAAAGGTCAACATAGTCTAAATGAGGGTAGTTCAGAAAACCAACAAATAAATCAAGTCAATTCTGTGATAACTCTTAGGAGTGGGAAAGTTGTTGAAAAAGAAATTTCTGAACCTTGTGAGAAAGATGGTGAATCAATTCCCCAAGATAAGGAAGAGGTTGATATGTCATCTGGCCAAAATGAAACCAAACTCTCATCTCCTCCACTTCCATTTCCTCAAGCATTAAGCAAACCAAAGAAATTGGACTACCAAACTGAAATTTTTGAAATTCTTAAACAAGTGAAGGTCAATATTCCGTTGTTAGATACTATCAAACACTTTCCTTCTTATGCCAAATTTTTGAAAGACTTATGCACTGTTAAAAGAAAATTAAATGTGAAAAAGAAAGCCTTTTTGACCGAAAGCGGGTAAGTTCCATTATTCAAAGCAATAATGTTTTGAAACATAAAGACCCTGGTTGTCCTACGGTTTCATGCATTATTGGAGAACATATAATTGAACAAGCTTTACTTGATCTTGGTGCTAGTGTTAATTTGCTTCCATATTCGGTTTATCAACAACTCAATCTAGGTGAGTTAAAACCAACTTCAGTAACTCTTCTACTTGCGATAGATCAATTAAAATTCCAAAAGGAATAGTGGAAGATGTGTTGGTACAAGTTGATAAATTCATTTATCCTGTGGATTTTATTGTCTTGGAACCGAACCTATGATTAATTGTTCCAAGTCAATTCCTATTATTTTAGGTCGTCCATTTTTAGCAACATCCAATGCTTTGATAAATTGTAGAAATGGATTGATGAAGTTAACATTTGGAAACATGACACTTGAGCTTAATGTTTTCAACTTATGCAAGCAACCACATGAAGTCAATGATGAAAATGAGGAAGTGACGGGATTGAGACCATTGTAGATGATCATCTTCTAAAAGGGAGTTCTTCGACCCATTAGAAGTTTGTTTAATTAATTCATTTGATTCAGATATGCAAGTAGATGGTGATATTTCGAAATATGCTCTTTGCTTGATTGTACACAAGCAATGGAATACAAAGGATGGAAGCCAAGATTTGAAGAGTTACAACCCATGAATGATAATATTCATGAAGAAGTACCCACTTTGGAACTAAAGCCATTACCTTCGGGTTGAAGTACACATTTTTGGGAGAAGACCAAAGCTTTCCAAAGTAGTAATTTCATTAATCCTTATTGAAGAACAAGAAGGTATGTTGATAGAAGTACTTAAAAGGCATAAAAGTGCAATTGGATGGACATTAACAGATATAAAAGGCATTAATCCATTAATTTGTACACATAGAATACATTTAGAGGATAATGCTAAAACATCACAACAACCTCAAAGAAGATTAAGTCCACATATGAAAGAGGTAGTTAGGGTGAAGTTCTTAAATTACTTGATGTTGGAATTATTTACCCTATTTCCGATAGCGGTGGGTAAGCCCTACACAAGTTGTGCCTAAGAAATCGGAATAACAAAGTGGTTGAAAATGAAAAAGGTGAGTTAATACCTACGCGAGTTTCATCTAGTTGGCGTATGTGTATTGATTTTAGAAAATTGAATGCACCACTAGGAAAGATCATTTCCCCTTACCATTTCTTGATCAAATTCTAGAAAGAGTAGCAGGACATCCATACTTTTGTTTTCTTGATGGTTATTCAGAGTATAATCAAATACCAATTGCATTAGAGGATCAAGAAAAGACTACTTTTACGTGCCCCTTTGGCATTTTTGCATATAGACGAATGCCTTTCGGTCTTTGTAATGCTCCGGCAACTTTTCAAAGATGCATGCTAAGTATTTTTAGTGATATGATTGAGCATTATTTAGAGGTTTTCATGGATGATCTGACAGTTTTTGGAAATTCTTTTGAAAATTGTCTTGATAATTTGGATAAAGTTCTTAAAAGATGTGAAGAAAAAGGATTTGTTTTAAACTGGGAAAAATGTCATTATATGGTTACTTCGGGAATCGTGTTAGGTCATGTGATATCTTGAAGGAATTGAAGTTGATAAGGCCAAAGTTGAATTAATTGCTCATTTGCCTTCCCCAAAAACAGTCAGAGAAGTTCGTTCCTTTTTAGGACATGCAGGATTTTATCGAAGATTCATTAAGGACTTTAGTGTCATATCTAGACCATTATGCAATCTTCTGACAAAAGATGCACTATTTGATTGGACTCAAGAATGCCAAAAATCTTTTGAAAAATTAATTAGTCTTCTAACATCGGCTCCTATCATGCAATCCCCTGACTGGTCTTTGCCTTTTGAATTAATGTGTGATTCAAGTGATTTTGCTGTTGGCGTTGTTTTAGGCCAAAGAAAGAAAGGTAAGCCTCATGTGATTTGTTACGCAAGTAGAACTTTAAATAGTGCACAAATGAATTACACCACTACTGAAAAAGAACTACTGCTTTGTAATTTTGCATTGGACAAATTTCGAGCTCATTTAATTGGTTCTTCTCTTTGTTGTTTTTACCTTGATCATGCTCTTGTTAGATATTTAATGTCTAAGCGGGATGCCAAACCTAGGTTGATACGGTGGATCTTGTTGCTTCAAGAATTCAACATCACAATAAAAGATAAGAAAGGAGAAATTTGAAAATGTTGTCGCAGATCATTTGTCCGGACTTACAACAGGCTCATCTTTTGATAGCACACCTATCAATGATTCTTTTCCGATGAGTTTTTATTTTATGTCAATTCTATGCCTTGGTTTGCGCATATAGTCAATTTTCTCGTAACAAGAAAGATGCCGCCTCAATGGTCATATCAAGACAGAGAAAAAGTTTTTGGTGAGGTGAAAATTTTTTATTGGGATGACCCATATTTGTTCAAATATTCTCCGATCAAATCTTTCGGAGATGTGTACCCGACAATGAGGTAGGTAGTGCCATTAAATTTAGTCACTCATAAGCATGTGGAGGTCATTTTTCTTCAAAGAAAACAGCTGCGAAAATCTTGCAGTGTGGATTTTATTGGCCCACTTTATTTAAAGGCAGCCACACCTTTTGCAAAAGTTGCGAAAATTGTCAAAAATTAGGGTCCATTTCTAAAAGAAATTTGATGCCTCTAAACCCTATCCTTGTCATTGAAATTTTTTATTGTTGGGGAATTGATTTCATGGGTCAATTTCCATCCTCATTTGGATATTTGTATATTCTGGTTGCAGTTGATTATGTCTCAAAATGGATTGAGGCAATTCCATGTCGACAAAATGATCATAAAAGCTGTTCTCAAATTTTTAAAAGAAAATGTCTTAAGTCGATTTGGAATCCCTCGAGCTATCATCAGTGATGGGGAACACATTTTTGTAATAAACCATTTGAATCTTTAATGAAGAAATATGGTATTACCCATAAAGTTGCTACCCCTTATCACCCTCGACAAGTGGACAAGTAGAATTAGCAAATAGGGATTAAACAAATTTTAGAAAAAAAGTTAACCCAAATCGTAAAGATTGGTCTTTAAGACTAAACGATGCACTTTGGGCTTACCGTACTGCTTTTAAAACATCTTTAGGTATGTCACCCTATCGGTTAGTCTATGGAAAACCTTGTCACTTGCTTGTAGAACTGGAGCATAAAGCATTCTCGGGCCATTAAAGCTTTCAATTTAAATCTTGATGATGCTTGCAAGTTACGTAAATTGCAAATAAATGAACTTGAGGAATTGAGAAATGATGCATATGAAAACTCAAAAATTTATAAAGAAAGAACAAAAGCTTTTCATGACAAATCTATTTTGAGGAAATCTTTTGAAATTGGTCAAAAAGTTTTGCTTTATAATTCTCGTCTTCACCTATTCCCTGGAAAATTGAGATCTAGGTGGACTGGTCCTTTTATTGTCAAACATGTATATCCTTATGGGGCCATAGACATTGAGAATCCTAGGAATGGTAATGTGTCTAAGGCCAATGGACAAAGACTTAAACCATTTCTAGAAAATCAAGCTGCTGAGGTAGAATTCATTTCCCTTTCTGATCCTTGTTATGTGAAAAATTTACTCTAATTTTGTAGCTTTATTTTGTTGTGTAGCTCTTTAGCTCCCCGGTAAAATGGTGGATGACGGTACTCCGTGACTCTCAAGTCGGTTTGCTCTATTTCAGTTTCCCAAAATAACTGATTTCTTCTTCTTCAAAATGGATATCATTCTCTCAAACCTGAGAAAACATTTTCCTTCTCTTCCTCAAAATGTTCTAACAAAAATTTACAAGGCTAGATGTGAAAGATTGAGATTGTGAATGCACAAAGGTATACCAGAAGATGTACGTTGGATAATCAAAGCAAAGGTCCGATTAGCTGATGAGTCTTCAATCTCATTTGACTCATACATGCCAGGTCTTGGTAAAAGTTCATATTCTAAAAGGAGAAAAGCAAAAAGATTACAAGTCTGTCACATATGTGGACGATGGAATTGTAACAAGCGATGTCGTTCTTTGGGGATGGTTTCCAAAAATAGAGAAGATAAAATTTTCTTCATTAAGAATGGACTGAGTAAAGAGTCATTAGATGATATCTTATTGACTCTTGATACGCATTCTTGTGGTTTGGTGCATCGTGAACTTCTTAATTTGTGGAATCTCTTCAAGGATGAACAAAAGCAATATAGTCTTGGGAATCTGACTCTAAAAGACCCTGTTTGCCAATTTATAAGAAAATTGGATGGGAAGCTTATCCTCGACTCATAGAAGGCGTTTAAGTCGTTTCTGGACGTGAAACCAGAGGCAGATGTGAGCCACATCCACAACAACATGTACATATTTTCTTCTTCTTCTTCTTCTTCTTCTTCTTCTTCTTCTTCTTCTTCTTCTTCTTCTTCTTCTTCATGTTTTAAAAAAAAAGAGAAAAAAATCAAAAAAAAAAGAAAGAAAAAAAAATAAAAAAAAAAAAAAGAAAAAAAAAAAAAAGAAAAAGTATGTATACATCTTGGGTTTGGCTTTGGTAACACACAACGTGAATGGGGAAATGCATGCATCCTGATCCAGCCTTCTTAATTGAAAAACAAAGAAGGTAGATTGTATCCCACATGTGAGGCAGCCAGTCGTATTATGGCCACTTGTCCCTTTTGGGAGCCCTATGTTGCGCTGGTCTTGAATGGGTCTAATACTGGTCAACAATGCTTTGGCACAAAGCCGAAAGAGCAGACTACCTCCATCCCAATCTCAAGTGAGTATACACCCATCTTTCATCAGGTTTCTCACAACTTAAAAAAAATAAATAAATAGAGGGCGAAACTACGGTTGTACTTGGTCTTTAATTAGATTAGGAGCCCCGGGCGGATGCTCGTCCTGTCATAGACTCAGGAGGAGACCTTCACACGCAAGTATGTAAATAAAGTTCGTGTGCCATGCTCTGTAGAGAGCCGTGTGCTACATTCCCAGTTCTTGGAACCAAGGCTCAGTAGCGCTGATGGACAGAAAGAAGCGTCCGTCTTTACAGTGAACGGAAAGCGTTATCCGAGCCGTATACTTACTTTAATTAGTAGGTCTCTATGGCGAGTTCGGTGGCTGCGGTCAGGTACCATCTTCTTAGAATACAGGCCTTTAATTAGGTTTGCAGGAAGATAGAGGGTTGTTCTTCCGTAAGCAGGACGGAAAGGATTCAAAGGTTCTTGTTGTCGGTTCGGCAATCCTTGTGGAATTCATATGTTGCACTGGTGACACGCAACTCAAATACATGCCACTACTGCATTCATGACACGCAGTATAAAGATACGCTATGAAAACTATACATACAGGTATGTCTTCGTTTATTATTATATTTCTTTTACCTTTGTATGATTTTGTTGTATTTTGATTTTTGGACAGACGATCCTTTGAGCAGGGTCCTTCAGGGGTTTCTAAACTTCTTTACCCTGATGGTTTTCTTGAAGTTAAAAAAAAGTAAAAAATAAAAAATAAAAAAAATAAAAAAAAATCAAATAGTGAGAAAAAAAGAAAAAGAAAAAAAAAAGATTTTGTTTTTTTTTTTCAAACTTTTCTGACAACAGCCAACCTACCCATATAGGTGCTATGATTATTTTTTTCCCTTCTTTTCCCTATTTAAACACTTCATTCTCTTCACTTTCCTCCAACTCATAATCATTCAGAGGGAAGGTGAAATTATGGGACCTCCTGTTCGTAACATTAAAAATGTCTGTGTTTTTGTGGGTCAAGTTATGGGAAGAGTTTAGAGTTTGTAAGTGTAGCAAGCGCTCTTGGTCGAACACTTTCTGCAAGGAATATTCATGTTGTATATGGGGGTGGTTGTCGTGGGTTAATGGGGGGCTGTATCACTCTCTGCATTTCTAGGAGGCGGATCGGGTTTTAGGTGTCATTCCTAAACCCTTAGCTCAAAATAACATCACGGCAAGACAGTTGGAGAAGAAATTCAGGTATCATCTATGCATGGCAGAATGAAAACAATGCTTGACAACTCTGATGCATTCATTGCCTTACCAGGTGGTTTTGGTACTTTGGAAGAAATTTTTCAAATTGTCTATTGGGCCCAACTGAACATCCACCATAAACCCATTGGTTTGTTAAATGTTAATAATTTCTTTGATCTTTTGTTATTTTTTCTTGATAAAGCTGTGGAACAGAAATTTATCACTCCTTCGGCAAGAAAACTTTTTATCTCTGCCTCCACTATTGATGAGCTCATTGATAAATTAGAAACTTTTGAGTATGAACCTGATAAAGTCCTAGCTCAGATAAATTGGTCATCAGGAAGCAGTGAGGGAAGCAGCAAGAAAAAAAAGCCAGATCTGACACTTCATCTTTAATGGGTTTGATTTTATTTATCGTCATTTGTTTTCGGTTTAAATTTGTGTCGATTTCTCCAATGGTAATATCTTCTATCCTTTACTCATCTATATTTTAACATTGCGGACAATGTTATGATCTAGTTGGGGGGAAGGATAAGGATAGTTAAAAAAAAAAGTAGGGAAGTATGATATGATTTTCATGAACTTGCTAAACCAATGAATATTGGCAGAGTAAGGAGTAATTTTACTCTTGAGACGCATTTTAGTTGAAGAAAGTATGTTTAGTGAGATGACTGTCAGAAACCTACAACAAAACCAATTAAGGATGGCAGAGTAAGGAGTAAATTTTGCCCTTAAGGTAATTTTACTTTTGAGATGCATCATAGTTGAGAAAAAAAAAACCATTTTAGAAGTAGCAAAAAGCATATCTTGGGTCATAGCATAAATTTTCTTCTTTCTTATAAATCACATGCTTGGATATGAATGTTGAATTGATGGATTGAGAATGATAGAAATATGCCTTGTGAGATTTTGAGCCTATTGATGAATGGATTGAACATTTGTACCATTCTCTTCTTTCTTGTGTGATTTTCACCTGTGAAAATGTTACTCTAGAACTTGCTTTGATTCTTTTTGAGGTTACATTTTCACATGCATACATAAATATGATTGAGGCATTTTAAAATAGCTACTTTGACCAAATAGCCATCCTTGTATATTTTTCCTTGTGTAACCCATTTGAGCTTATTTGGCTAGTTCCTGTTTTTAGCTTATTACGTACCTTTTAAAAAAAAAAAAGGAACATGTTTTTACCTGACCTTAGGGAATAAGAGAGCATTGACTTTGTTCTTAAACAAGTGTGGGGCGTGTGTGTGTAAAAAAAAAAAGCGAAAAAGTGAAAAAAAAAAAAAAAAAAAAAAAGAAAAAAAAAGAAAAGAAAAGAAAGAAAGAAAGATTGACCATCCGATATACTATGTGACATATCCATATCTAGAATAAAGATGGATGCTTAGAAACAACAGAAAGAGAAGGAGAAGGTTTATGCCTAACAATGAATTCAACTCATCAATTTGGGATTAATCTTCAACAAAATATTAGTCAAATATTGGTCATTGTCCTTATTGATGAATGTTCTCAAATATCTTTTCCACTCTAACTATACCATAATGCTCTTTTATTCTCTTTGGTATTTATCTTCTTATGTCCATATTATCCCTCCTTCTTTACCTTGACCCGTTACAACCTTGAATAAAGTTCTCTTGATTTTTGTGTGCATGTGTTTGACTAGTGGAGAAGTAGAAGATAAGCAAGCTTATGGTAGTGAAATTTTTCATGGGTTGAATTGAGTGAAATACTTACATTTTTAACGCTTGAAAGATTAAGAGTGAATCTTGAGAGGATCTATCATTCTTGATTCGTTCTTTTTAACTGAAGTTTCCTTGCTTGTTGGTTTGAGATGTGAAGAAATATTACCTCAAAAAAATGTTTTGTTCCCTTGAATGACTGGTTGCTTTCTTCTTGTTTCATTAAATCTTTTAGAATTTTTAGCTTTTGAGTCTGTGTCATTTTTTTTTTTTGTTCCTTAGTTTTTTTTGTTCTTATGTGTTTTGCTCGGGAGTGCAAAAGTTTAATGTGGGGAAATTTGATAACAATGTATTTTATGCATTTTATAATCCTCTAACTAGGCTTCTTAAGGTTCAATTTGGCTTAATTAAGTTGATTTTGTCACATTTTATGAAATTAAGCTTAATTGAATCATTGAAGAAATTATTGCTTGAATTATCATTAATTTGGGTGATTGCATTCTTAAGTAAAGTGGCCACAACTTGAGTTGTAATTATCTGATTAATGTGATTCTGGTCTTGTTGGAAAGTTAAGATAATTCTCTAATAACTATTCACGATGATAGCAAAGAACCACATTAATAAGAATATATTTCATTCATTGTATAACCTTCTTACTTGGCTTTTTCAAGTAAACTGGCTATAATTTGAGTTACAAATATCCGATGGATGTGATTTTGGTCTGGTTTTTAAGCTAAGATAAATTTCTACAACTTTCATGAAGGCCTCAAGACCAGAAACACATGTTTGGATAACTCAAATTGGAGTTGAAGCAAAATCTAGTGTTTTGAACCTGACAGCTTGACCTTTATGCACTCATTAGGCTATATCTCGGGCTATTGGAGTTCAATAATTCTGAAATTTTGACAGTGGAAGGTTAAGACCCATATCTACAACTTTCATGAAGAACACAAAAGCTAGTTCGAATTCCTTGAAGGTGATATTGGGCTTAGAAGTCAGAACAGAGGTGCTGACATTGGGCCTGACCCATGAGCAGTAATTGGGCCATATCTTGGGCTGTGGTTATTGGATTTGGCTAAACTTGGTGTCTCTGGAAAGCTGAGACAATGTGCTAGAACTTTCATGAAGACCACTTGACTCAAAAATGACGCATGCCATGAGTTCAGAAGGGAAACATTTCGGAGACAAGAATCCACCCACCATTTATCTCTTTTATCATTTTGTTATCATCATCCATCATCTCTTTTGGCTATTTGTACTCTTCTAATTCTATAAAAAGAGGCAATGGCTGATCATTTGAGGGTGTTAGCTTAGTGTTAGTCTAGATTTTACTTTAATATTTGTATGTTGATTGCTTCCTTTGTTGTAATTTTCTCTTGTTCTTAAGTGAAGTTATGTTCATCTTTCTCTTCTTCTCTCTTTCTTTCTTCTTGTCTATGAGTAACTAAATTTTCATCTTGCTTGGGTGAAAAGGTGAAGCTCTTGGTAATAAGTTAAGGTTAGATTAATTTCTTTCTTGTGCTTTAAATGATATATTTTTATGTGATCTTTATATGAGTTGTATGTTGTTTCCAATTAATTTAGAAACTTTTCTTGTATAATGAATATCTTGATCCATTGTAGACAATAGGATTGGCACAGTGGATGCTTTTGACGATTTACAAGTATTGGTAGATAGTTATTGGAACCATTATATGATTACATAATTGAACTTTGAATGTTAAATCTTCCGATTGGAATCTTCATTATGCATGATTTCAATTGAGTTATAAAACGAAATAATCTTATCTTTAATTTATTACCAAGAGTGGATCTCCTAACCCAAGCAAATCCTTTTCCTTTGTGAACTCATATCATCTTTAATTTTGTGACACATCTTTTCTTTACCTCAATTAATTAGTTTTCCTTCATCAATTCCCTGTGGATCGACTTCGAACTCCCGAGAATTTATTACTTAAGACAGCCTACACTTGGGTTTGAAACTATATAATTATATCCCATCAGATACACCAATGAGCACCTCATGTTACTTGAACAAGGATGAAACAGGTAATCTTATAGAAATCACTAAATATAGAGGTATGATTGGATCTCTTCTCTCACTGCTAGTAAACTGGATATTATGTTTAGCGTATGCATGTGTGCTAGATACTGAGCTAATCCTAAGGAATCGCACTTAAGTGCAGTAAAACGTAACGTGAAATATCTTGGTTGTACTACACAAGTAGGCTTATGGTACCCCAAAGGTGCCACTTGTAGTCTTATTGGTTATTCCGACTCCGATTTTGATGGATGCAAATTGGATAGGAAAAGTACTAGTGGAACATGTCACTTGCTTGGCAATTCTTTAGTTTCTTGGCATAGCAAGAAATAAAATAGTGTGACATTGTCTACTGCTGAGGCTGAATATGTTGCAGTCGGAAGTTGTTGTGCCTAAATCATATGGTTGAAGCAACAATTTCTAGACTTTAGACTTTAGCTAGATCACATCCCTATAAGATGTGACAATACTAATGCAATCAATTTGATCAAAAATCCCATTATGCACCCTAGGACTAAGCACATTGAGATAAGACATCATTTTGTAAGAGATTGTGTTAAAAAAGGTGATTGTATTTTAGAATTTGTTGAAACAAATAATCAACTTGCTGATATTTTCACAAAACCTTTACCTAAAGATTCTTTCTTTCACTTAAGAAGAGAACTTGGTATTTTGGATTAATCTTGCATATAATACTTATTTATTTATAGATCTTGAATATCACTGACTTGAGCTTTGGAGATATCCCCAACACTTATTTTTTTCTGAGTACTTCATCATTGGGTAAGTCTTTCCTCTCTCAGAATACATATTTGTTCATAGTAAATGTATTTTTCAGTTAAAATTATTCAAATAACTCTGAAGTTATTCAAATACCACTGCATTTGTACATGATTTCATGTGTTTTTCTGATGGGTCTATTCGAATAGACCTGTGGCTATTCAAATAACCATATATCAGTCTTGAATATTCCATGTTTTCATAAGCTGGTCTATTCAAATAACTCAATTATTATTCGAATAACCTTATACCTATTGATATCAGTTTTCCTTGTATGCATCTGGCGAATTCGAATAAATGACCCTCTATTCGAATACATCCTTTTTAGGGGTTTCTAATTTTATGCTGGTTTTTAAAATACTCAAAGAGTTATTCGAATAAACCATGGTTGGAAGCAAAGCCAAACTGGCCTAGCTATTAGAATAACTGCCTAGTTATTTGAATACCTTCTAATAGAAGGTTACATCTCTTGGTTTTCCCAGCAAACCTATTCGAATAGATCATATATTATTCGAATAGATTCTTGGGCCTTCTTTATATACCTGATAACTTCAGGAAATGAAGTTATTTCTCTTGAATTTGAATGAATATGAGCATGCTTTCTTCAAGTTCTTAAGTTCAAAGGTCCCATTCATGCATAATTTTTGAGAATCTAAGCTTGTAGTCTCAATTAATTGAGAATCAAATGTTTGACAACTTAATTTAGGGATTTGAATTGAGTATGGTCTGATGGACTTTGGTGTTGCTTTGAAGTAGATATTCAAGATAAAAAGACCATAGAAGGGATAAGGACGCAAACAGGTGCTCAAATGAAGAAGGAAGCAAGAGAGAAGGAAAGGCTGCCAACCCACGCCTAGGCATGACAAATCCATGCCTAGGCACGGCCCTCTTAGGTTTTTAGACCAAATTAGGTAGAGTCTTCCACGCTTAGGCGTGGAAAAGACACACCTAGGTGTGGCAAGCTCAGGTTTTAAGGGTTTTCAGACAGAAACATCCACGCCTAGGCTTGGCAAGCAAAGGAAGACACTTGATTCATAACCACGCCTAGGTGTGGGAAAGGCACGCCTAGGAATGGGAAAAATCCTGGCATACGAGTTTTACCCTTATATTCTGATTTTGGAGAGAATAGGGGTATCTTAAGTTTTGACCTAAGCACGAAATCCAGAGAGCAAGTGAGAGGAGGAGGCACTCATTTGGATTAAAGGTGACTCAAGGGAGAATCAAGATCAAGGAAGAAGATCAAGCTTAGAATCTCTCTATTTTTGTTCATTCTTTCTCTTTTCACTTTTGATTTGTAACTTGATGGATCATTTGATTTCATTTATTTTCTTCTCTTTCATGATGTGTAACTAAACTCTAATCTAGGGGCTCTCTAGGATCTTGCTATGGATTTGATTAACTTGTAATTAATTGAGTATCCTTTCAATGAAATTGGTTTTGTTCATCCATATTTATGCTTAGTGCTTGTTATTGATTGACCATCAATTGCATGATTTTAATATTCCAATTGAACTAGAAATAGGGTGTTATGAATATGGACATGGTATGGTTGATGTATGTTCAATTACACTCTAGTGGTATGAGTGTGTTGATTAACTAAGGGGATAGATACATACCTCTTACTCATGCATAGCATGCGTTTGATAATTGGTCTCAATGAGTGATACTTATGTTAACTCACATGGACACATAGTGGATTAGCTAGGTTTCACATGGGTAATTGTCCTAGACATAGCCTATTATGTATTGATGGTTATTAGCTTACAAATATCATTTCATTGATGGGTGCTTGTTAATTACAATTATTCGTTGAAGTAACAAGTGAATAGGGATCCTTAGGCTTTAATCATTCTCATCTTCTCTTGTGAAATTGGTGTTTGGTATTTTCTTATTTTGTTTCTTTTAAGTTGTTATTTTAATTATAATTCACTCTCACATTTCGATTTGCTTAGATAAAATTTTTGTGGATATTGATTAAGTTTTAGCATTGTTCTAATTGTCAATCCATTGGGACACGATACTCTAACTCTCATATATATTACTTGTCGACTCGTGCGCTTGCAGATTTATGGACTCACAAGTTTTTGGCATTATTGCCGGGGATTGAGTTTAGATTTTGTTATTTCTTACATCTATTCACAATTCTTATTTCAAGTTTCGTTTGTTTTGTTTTGTATTTTTTGATTTTTAGGTACTTGGCTCTTGTATGCGAAGAACTCAAGGTATGTCTTGATTTCCTTACGATCCTAAGATCGAGAGGACATTTCATAGGTTGCTAAGAGAACAACAAGTACAAGCACAAGCACCAACTTTGGTTAACAAATCTAAGATGGCGGAGGAAGCAAATGCTAAAAGACCCTTGAGGGAATATGTCACTCCAAATGCTATAGAAATCTGATCTAGCATTAGACGAGCAGTTGTCCAAGCACAGACTTTTGAGATCAAACTTGCTATTATCCATATGGTTCGGAATAATGTGCAATTTAGAGATTTACCCCATGAAGATCCTAATGCTCATCTAGCTAACTTCCTAGAGATATGTGATACTTTTAAGCATCACAGGATGACTGATGATGCAGCTTGCTTAAGGCTCTTCTCTTTTTCCTTGAGGGATAGGGCCAAGGCATGACTTCATTCCTTACCAAAGCATTCTATCACTACTTGGGAAGAGCTGGCTTAGAAGTTCTTGGATCAATTCTTTTCTCCCATGAAGGCAATGAAGTACAGGAATAACATATTGTCCTTCAGGCAATTCGAAGGAGAAACCTTGTATGAAGCATAGGAGTGATTCAAGGAGTTGTTAAGGAAGTGCCTATATCATGATATTACAAAATGGATGTTAGTACATACCTTCTACAACAACTTGACAACATCAATTCGATCTATAATTGATGTAGCAACTGGAGGGTCTATTATGAGCAAGACAGTGGATGCAGCCTATGACCTTTTGGAAGAAATGGCTAACAACAACTATCAGTGGCCAACAAAAAGGGTTACTCCTAGGAGAACGACTGCCGACATACATAAGGTGGATGCTCTCACTTCACTTACAACTCAAGTGGCTGCTCTTTCTAAAAAATTTGACACCATGGGAGTAAAATCAGTAACCAGTGGAGCTAATAGTTCAGCAAAAATTTGTGATCATTGTGGGGATCATCACTCCACTGCTAATTGTATGGCTATCTTGGAGAGTGTACAATATGCTAGTCAATTCTGTCAACCAAGTCACAACACTATTTTTAGTAATACTTATAACCCCAGTTGGCGGAACCATCCTAATCTCTCATGGGGTGGAAATGTTCAAGGCTCTTCCTTGTCTTATCAGCATAATCAAGCACCTCGTGCTCCTCTAGGTTTTCAACAATAGAGCCCCTTTAAAGCCAAACTTCAACATCGACTTCAACTTCCAATTTGGAGAAGATGTTTGCTTAGTTCATGACCAGTCAACAAGAGTACATGACTAAGACAGATTCAAGGCTTGCATCCCATGATGCATTGATATAAAGCCAAGCAGCTTCATTGAGGAACCTTGAAACTCAAGTGGGCCAACTTGCCTAAGCTCTAAATAACAAGCCCTCAGGGAATTTTCCAAGTGACACTATCAACAATCCCAAGGGTGCATCTAATGAGCATTGCAAGGTTATCTCATTGAGGAGTGGGAAAGAGATACAAGGTAATCCAATGACCAAACTACTTGTAGAAGAAATAGAGGTGGCTCAAGATGAAGAGGTTGTGAGCAATGAGGGTGAGAAAAATGAGAAAATTTTTAGGGAAAGGGTTGAAGACAAGAAGAAGGAGGACAAGCCCATAACACCACCTCCACATTTCCCTAACCAGCTAGCAAAGCAAGCGCTGGATGCTCAATTCTAAAATTTCTTAGAGATTTTCAAGAAGCTTCACATCAACATTCCATTTGCTGAGGCATTAGAACAAATGTCGAGTTATGTGAAGTATATGAAGGACATATTATCCAAGAAGAGGAAATTAGGGGATTATGAGACCGTAGCTTTCACAGAGGAGTGTAGTGCAATCTTGCAGAACAAGCCACGTCCTAAATTGAAAGACCCTGGGAGCTTCACCATTCCATGCACAATCAGGAGCCAATTCTTTGGAAAAGCCCTGTGTGATCTAGGGGCAAGCATTAACTTGATGCCCTTATCCATTTTTCAAAGGCTAGGTTTTGGGGGAGGCAAAACCCACTTCAGTTACCTTGTAACTGGCTGGCCATTCTCTCATATATCCTAAAGGGGTCATAGAAGATGTATTGGTCAAGGTGGACAAGTTCATCTTTCTAGCGGATTTCATCATTCTAGACATGGAAAAGGACTGCAATGTGCCCTTGATTCTTGGGAGACCCTTCCTGGTCACGGGTAAAACTATGATCGATGTCTAAAAAGGTGAGCTTATAATGCAGGTCAATGAGGATAAGGTAACTTTTAACATTTACAAATCCATGAAATTTCCCAATGACCATGAAGAATGTTCTTACTTGGGTATGATTGATCAAGTAGTTAATATTGCATTCTATACTAATTTCACTGATGATCCCCTTGCTTTATCATTAACATCCATACATGAGCATGTAGATAGGGATGTTGTAATGGAATGTATTAAACTGCTTGACGCGTTTGCTAAGTGTTACAGGAAACCAGGTTTTGAACCATTGAACATACCTTCTGATAAGCTCAGTCTCCAGCCCTCTATCATAGTTCCACCCAAGTTGGAGCTCAAGCCACTGCCTGATCATTTGAGGTATTCATACCTGGTATTCATACCTAGAGAAGGAGTCCATATTGCCAGTTATCATCTCATCATCCTTGTCAGAAAAGCAAGAATTCAAGTTGCTCAGAGTGCTCAGGAAATACAAACAGGCCTTGTGGTGGTCCATTGCAGATATCAGAGGTATTAGCCCCACCATCTGCATGCACAAAATATTGTTGGAAGCTGGCCATAAGCCAACCATTGAACATCAGAGGCACCTAAATCCCATCATGAAGGAGGTTATCAAAAAGGAGATTATCAAGTGGCTGGATGCGGGTATCATATACCCTATTTCTGATAGCAAATAGGTAACCCCAGTTCAGTGCGTGCCCAAGAAAGGTGGAATGATAGTTGTAGCAAATGAGAATGATGATTTGATTCCCGCCAAGACTGTCACTAGATGGTGTATATGCATGGATTATAGGAAGCTTAATACTGCAACCTGAAAGGATCATTTCCCATTGCCATTTATTGATTAGATGCTGGATAGGTTGGTAAGTCATGAGTTTTACTGTTTCTTAGATGGGTACTCGGGCTACAATCAGATTGCAATTGCCTCGGATGATCAAGAGAAAACAACATTCACCTACCCATATGGTACTTATGCTTTCAGTAGAATGCTCTTCGGGTTGTGCAATGCCCCTGCTACCTTTCAGAGGTGTATGATAGCTATTTTCACTGATATGGTGGAGAACTGCTTGGAGATATTCATGGATGACTTCTCTATTTTTAGTGATTCCTTCGATGGTTGTCTTCAGAACTTGGCCCTAATGTTGCAAAGGTGCGAGGAAACCAATTTGGTGCTTAATAGGGAGAAATGTCATTTTATGGTCCAAGAGGGAATAGTACTTGGCCACAAATGTCACCTAAAGGAATAGAAGTGGACCGAGCTAAAATTGAAGTGATTGAGAAACTTCCTCCACCAATTTCAGTGAATGGAGTTCGTAGTTTCCTTGGACATACTGGATTCTACCGGCGGTTCATCAAGGACTTCTCCAAGCTTGCTAAACCATTATGTAACTTGCTAGAAAATGATATGGTTTTTAAGTTTGATGAAGCTTGTATGGAAGCCTTTGTGGAATTGAAGAAGAGGTTTGTCTCAGCACCCATTATCACTACTCTAGATTGGACCTTACCATTTGAGCTCATGTGTGGTGCTAGTGACTATGCAATTGGAGCAGTGTTGGGCCAAAGGAAGAACAAAATCTTTCATTCTATCTATTATGCAAGCCAGACACTTAATGATGCTCAGTTGAAGTACACCACCACTAAGAAGGAGCTCCTTGCAGTAGTGTTTGCTTTTGACAAATTTAGGGTATATTTGGTTGGCACCAAAGTCATTGTCTTCACAGATCATTCTGCCATCAAGTATCTAGTAAGCAAAAAAGATGCCAAGCCAAGGTTGATTAGCTGGGTTTTATTATTACAAGAGTTTGATCTTGAGATCAGAGATCGAAAGGGTGCTGAAAATCAGGTGGCTGATCATCTTTCCAGGTTAGAGAATGAGAAGTGTCAGCAAGACCCAACCTTGATTGGTGAGACATTTCCAGATGAATAATTATTTGCTGTGTTTGCTAGTTCAGATCCTTGGTATGTTGATTTTGCTAACTGCATAGCAAGTGGATTGGTGCCATCTGAACTGTCTTATCATCAGAAAAAGAAATTCCTTCATGATGTCAGATATTTTATTCGGGATGAGCCATTTCTCTTTAAGCAGTGTGCTGATCAAGTGCTTAAGAAATGCATTCTTATAGAGGAGACTAGTGCAATACTTAAGCAATGTCATGCTTCAACATGTGGAGGTCACTATGGGGGTGAAAGGACATTAGCTAAGGTGTTGCAATCAGGCTTCTATTGGCCTTCTTTGTTTCAAGATTCTTACTCCTATGCAACTAACTGTGACCGTTGTCAATGGACTGGTAATATCTCATAGAGGAATGATGTAACACCCTAACTTTTGAGTTAAGTACGATATTGTCCTAATTGTACTGTGTTATGTTTTCTGTGTGTTATAAAATGAATTTGATTGTTTCGTGATTGTATCTGACTGTTGTGTGTGATTTGCTCCGAGTCAAGAAAATAATAATTTTCTAGCCGGAAAAATCTTAATTTAATTATTCAGAGCTAGGAGATCTTACTAAACCCAATTTTGAATGATACATGTATTAATCTTTTAATTTTTAGGATTTAACTGTGCAATAAAAATATTTTATATTATTATAATTTTATTTTGTTGTACAGTACCTATTGTCTCAAAAACAGTAAAAATCTGCTCCAAAATGGACCATAGACCCAAAAAAGTCTGTGAGACCCACGTTTAGAGAACCAGTCAATGTTTCTAGCTAGATTAAATCCTAAGCCAATGAGAGCTAGTCAACATTAGTGGCTTGAAAGTTTTAAACCAATACGAAGCAAGTCCACAAAAGTGGTTGGACTTATTAGTTTATGACTAGAAAGCTTAATCAAGTTAGCTTAAACCTAACTATGTTGGTATAGGAAGCTTGTTTAGTAACTAAATGAAAACCTAGTTAGCTATCTGTAATTGGCTAGCTAACATTGATAGTTGTTTTGATGATAACAAACATGAAGATAATGAGAAGACCAAGTCCAAAGTCTTTCAAGAATAGCTCTAGGACTTAGGATCTTTGAAAGGAGCCTTTTTGGATATCTCATTGGTTTAGGTTGCAAAGAAATACTTTTCAAAATAAGTTTCCAAAATACAAAAAAATCATATTCTACTCATTCGAATGTGTTAAAACTGTTTTTATCTCAGGGGTATTCGAATACACCCTATGGTATTCGAATAACCATGTTTCAATATTCATACATTTTCTATTTTTCAAAGTGGTATTCGAATAACCACACTTGGTGTTCGAATAACCTTTATCTGAACTATTTCTCCAAGTCATTTTAAATCAGTGGTATTTGAATAACCTATTAAGGTATTCGAATAACCTTCTTCAGAACTGTTTTTCACGAAGCTTTTCAAAATAAGTTATTCGAATACCTCATAAGGCATTCGAACAATGTTTTTCAGAAATGGATTTTATGAAGCTTTCTGAATTGGAAAGAAACGGCCATATTTGTATTTAATGGTGTTTTAATTGTTCCAACAGTTGTTTTCCTCAAATGCTCTATAAATAGAGACCTTGGGTCTCTTCTGAAGGTTGCCCAATGATCTGAATTATTATTTGTTTGTGCCAAAATGTGATTTTTATTTTTCTCATATTTTCTGTGCTCTTTTCACCAAAATCTTGAGATATCCTAAGAGAGCTTCCTAGTGCTTCAAATTGTAATATTTGCTCTTTGTGAGAGTTTCTCTTCATCTATTTTTTGCTTTTGTAAAAGGGTGAGGTATCCCTTAGTGAATTTGTGAGGGTGAGGCATCCCTGAGTAAAAGGGTGAGGTATCCCTTGTTGTAAAGAAGGTGAGGTATCCCTCTAGTAAATAGGGTGAGGTATCCCTGTTGTGTAAAGATTGCAAGCACCTGTTTTAAGCTTGTATTGAATAGTGAAAAATCTCGAATTGTGTTTCGGGGACTGGACGTAGGCCATAAGTGGTTAGTGGTCGAACCAGGATAAATATTGTGCCTACTCTTCTCTCCTTTATCTCTTTATTTTCAGTAATTTATTTGTTATTTCTTAATTGTTTGTTTACTATTCTTAAGGCATTTTATCATCTTTATATATATTCATTATATTGCTTCAAGAAATTTGCATTATAAAGGGTTTGCGAAAAAGTCTTTAATTACTCAATTCACCCCCCTCTTGAGTATTGAAGCCACTTAGGTAACACTATCTATTTAAGTTCTAGTTAGAGAAGGTTCTAGAGAAATCTAGGTGATGGTTAGTCATCTTAGCTAACTAATTGGCTAACTAAGTAACTAAGAAACCTAACTAAATTTACCTAAACCTAACTAGGAAACCAAATGAATCAAAAACCTAGTTTGCTATTCCTAAGGGCCACTCACCTAAGAACTTTCAAGAAGGCCTAGTCACTTGGTGACTTGGTTTTTCTACACCAATGAGAAACAAGCTTGGAGACAAAGCCTTTAATCATCCATTGATCAAATCTAAGATTGTTAGGAGTTAGGATAAGTCAAGCAAAGTGGCTACCTCCTTTGTGAAGCTCCACGTCCAAGTAGAGACTAGGAGAGGTAGAAAGCATTTCACTTAGTCATTTTCATCTTCAAACTTTACTATCACTAAATATTTCCTTTCTTTTCGCCAAGAACACCAAGAACAACTCTCTAGCTTTCTTCATTGAGCCATTCGGCCAACACCTATAACAAACACCTCCACTCTTCTAAAATTTTATCTAACCTTATTTCTCAAATCCATACATCATTCCAAGAACATCTCAAGTTAAGAGTTCTTCCAAAAAAAAATCATCTTGAGCTCGGAAAATCATCTTGAAGATTTTTCCTACAAGGTGAAAATCTTTGTTTCTTATTTCTAACTTGATTTTTGATGTTCTAAGCCATGATTGATCCATGATTTGTATTTTTTCTCCTATAATTATAACTCTTTAAAATCTGTTTAAGCTAGTTAGGAACTCTGTGGGAGCCACACGAAATCACTAGGAAGGGTTAGAAGGAGTTTGTATTCCTTTAAGGTAAGAGAGAGATTTAATCTCATCAACCTTGTGTGGTGATGAGAAAATAGATTGTATGTGTGGTGAAGAATCCATAAGGATTCATTCATTTGGTTGTTTAATGCTTTCCTATTTGTGGTTGATTTTATTTGTAAGCATGTTTATTGCCTTAAAAATATATTGCATGTGTTTATAGATGTATGACTATTATTGTAGGATGTGAATAATATGTAAAGATTGCTTGAGTATTCCAAAGAACACAAAAGGAGCTCACGGCTTCTCCAAAGAAAAAGAGAACTAAAATGTTCTCAACCATTTTCTAAAACAATGATTTAATGAATTTAGGTAAAATAATGAATTGGAAAATGATTTAGAAGATGGAAAATGATTTAATGACCATTTGTAAAGGATATGTTGAATTCGGCCAATATGCCCTTCAATGTATATTTGATTTCCAAAAAAA
Organism: Ormosia emarginata; assembly: GCA_029884605.1. Classification (NCBI taxonomy): domain Eukaryota; kingdom Viridiplantae; phylum Streptophyta; class Magnoliopsida; order Fabales; family Fabaceae; genus Ormosia; species Ormosia emarginata. The sequence goes on from JAQQTP010000088.1 coordinate 75,675,541, forward strand.
TTATTTTCTAAGGTAGATTAAGTAGTTAACTACAAAAGAATTTAATTTCAGTGAATCTTTGGGAAATAAAATGAATGAACTTAGTTTTAGAATCCTAAATTAGAAGAATTTGTTATAAGTAAGAAATAAAGCAAACACATGAAAAATACTAATGTAGAGCTCACTCTTTGAGTTTTGAAGCACATTAGCAAGTTTCAAGGTGTAAATAATGGTTAAGGTTAAAATATGTAGTATTTAAAGAAAAACGTAGAAAATATCATTTAATGAATTTTCTAGACAAAATGCTGTCAAAATTTACTAAAAACGGACAAATAAAAGAGAAAGTTTCATAATATATTTATAACGTAAGGAAAATATTCTACATAGTTGAAAAGTACTAGAAATAGCTTACGCGTATTTAAAATAATGATTTTTGAGCTACGCAGTTAAGAAAACGATTTAAAAATCTTATGTGATTGAGAAACTGATTTAAAAACGTTATGCGATATTTAAAAATGTCAAAATACATTTACACGATTTAAAAACATTTGTAAAAGTGATGCACGATTGTGAAAATGTGATAAAATTTCTATACGAGTAAATGGAACAATGAGTTTTACTGTTGGGCCAAAGTAGTGGACTTGAACATGTTGAGAAATAGTACTGTCAAGTGGAGACATACTATATTTGAAAATATTAAGACTAAGGGTATTTATGTAAATATGGTGACATATTGAGACTGAGGGTATTTATGTAATTATAGATTGTATTCATGCATTGAGAGTTGTGTCAATTTGGTTAAAATTGATGATTGGCTGACGAGATGAATTACACCATGTTGTAGGTGTGATAGGCGTAGTGTGTTCATTGATTGAACTTGGAGGCATTACTGTGCGAAGGATTCCACATATGGATAGTTAGTAGCTCCTCTGGGCCGTGGTGACGGGTAACACACTAATGATCTCGACAAGCATTATTCTTAATCAAGATCTTGTGGAGACTGTCTAGTACAATACCTGTAGTGCACGACGTATTTAGACTGTGTACTACTACACGATGTTTTGGACTGTGGGCTATAGACACGACGTTAGATAGTGCAATAGTTTGGTTGGGCAGCCTGAGGTACTGATAGTTCTTTTGAATCATTCTCTCTAATGTTTGAGTTTAGCTTCATAGAGTAGGAATGAGTCAGTGTGTGATGGGATATAATTATATTTAAAAGTTTCAACCCAAGTGTAGGTTGTCTCAAGTAATAAATTCTCGAGAGTTCAAGGTCGATCCACAGGGAATTGATGAAGGAAAACTAATTAATTGAGGTAAAGAAAAGATGTGTCACAAAATTAAAGATGATATGAGTTGTTCACAAAGGAAAAGGATTTGCTTGGGTTAGGAGATCCACTCTTGGTAATAAATTAAAATAAGATTATTTCGTTTTATAACTCAATTGAAATCATGCATAATGAAGATTCCAATCGGAAGATTTAACATTCAAAGTTCAATCATGTAATCATATTATAGTTCCAATAATTATCTACTAATACTTGTAAATCGTCAAAAGCATCCAATGTGTCAATTCTATTGTCTACAATGGATCAAGATATTCATTATACAAGAAGAGTTTCTAAATTAATTGGAAACAGCATACAACACATATTATATTTGCTTAATAGTATATCATTTAAGTACAAGAAATAAATTAATCTAACCTTAATTTATTACCAAGAGCTTCACTTTTTTACCCAAGCAAGATGAAGATTAGTTACACATGAGAAAGAAGAAAAGAAAAAGAAAAGAAAAAAAGGAAAAGGAAAAACTTTGTTCGCAACAAAATTCTCCTCCTCCGAATGCTTCAACCCTTCGTCCGTCGTCCGTATTTATAGAAATTTTTGACGTTACTGTGTAATGAATAGTAACCTGTTGATGTCATGGATGATGTAATGCTACGGTACTTAATGATGTCATGCTGATGTCATGCTACAGTACATGATGCTACAGTTCTTTTTTTTTTTTAGAAAATCTTCTATGCAATCAACTCCATTCTTCAATCCTTTGCATTTACCTAACAAAAATACATAAAAATACATAATTACAACACAATTTAAAATACTAAAAATATAACAAAACTCAAGAACAAACCCAATTAAAAAGATTAAAAAAGAATGAAAAATACACACAATGAACTGTAAAAATTATAAGTTTTGCAGGTTCATCACACACCCACACTTGAGCTTTTGAACTCCTGGGCAAAATATATAATATCAAAGCTAAGAAACAAAGAAAAACGACATAGACTCAAAAGCTAAAAACTCTAAAAAATTTAATGAAACAAGAAGAGCAACTAGTCATTCAAGGGAACAAAGCATTTTTTTTTTAATATTTCTTCATATCTCAAATCATGAAGCAAGGAAACTTCAGTTAAAAAGAATGAATCAAGAATGAAAGATCCTCACAAGATTCACTCTCAATCCCTCTAGTGTTTAAAATGGTAGATATTTCACTCAATTCAACCCATGAAAAATTGCACTACCATAAGCTTGCTTATCTTCTACTTCTCCACTACTCAGAACACATGCACACAAAAATCAAGAGGACTTTATTCAAGGTTATAACGGGGTCATGGTAAAGAAGGAAGGATAATATGGATATAAGAAGATAAATACCAAAGAGAATAAAAGAGCATTATAGTACAGTTAGAGTGAAAAAGATATTTGAGAACATTCATCAATAAGGACAATGACCAATATTTGACTAATGTTTTGTTGAAGATCAATCCCTAATTGATGAGTTGAATGCATTGTTAGGCATAAACCTTCTCCTTCGCTTCCTGTTGTTTCCAAGCATCCATCTTTATTCTAGATATGTTTATGTCACATAGTGTATCAAATGGTCAGCTCTTTCTTTCTTTTCATTTTTTTTCTTTTTTTTTTTTTTTTTTTTTTTTTTTTTTTTTTTACACACACACCCCCACACTTGTTTAAGAACAAAGTCAATGCTCTCTTATTCCCTAAGGTCAGGTAAAAACATGTTCCTTTTTTTTTTCTTTTTTTTTTTTGGTTTTAAGGCACGTAATAAGCTAAAAACAAGAACTGGCCAAATAAGCTCAAAGGGTTTATACAAAGGAAAATATACAAGGATGGCTATTTGGTCAAAGTAGCTATTTTAAAATACCTCAATCATATTTAAGTATGCATGTGAAAACGTAGCCTCAAAAAGAATCAAAGCAAGTTCTAGAGTAACAATTTCACGAGTGAAAATCACACAAGAAAGAAGAGAATAGTACAAATGTTGAATCCATTCATCAATAGGCTCAAAATCTCACAAGGCATGTTTCTATCATTCTCAATTCATCAATTCAACATTCAAATCCAAGCATGTGATTTTTAAGAAAGAAGAAAATTTCTTCAATCATGGTATGATCCCTGAATTTCAATTGCTTAAAAGGATGTGAAAGTGCATTCACTTGATTTTTTTTTGAGAAATCAAAAGACAATACAAATCAATACTAATTAATTACTAAGTAAAAACTCCTTACTCTGCCACCAATTAAGATGCGTCTCAAGAGTAAATCACCGCAAGGGCAAAACTACTCCTTACTCTACCACCCTTCATTAGTTTAGTAAGTTACTGACAATCATATCAAACATTCCACAGCTGCAATTTTTTTTTAATTTATATTTTTTTATATATCAACTATTTTTCCCCACCAACTAGATCAGAACATTGTCTGCAATGTTAAAATATAGATGAGTAAAGGATAGAAGATAATACCTGCTGGAGAAATCTGACACAAATTAAAACAGAAACAAAGTACGATAAATAAAATCAAACCCATTAAAGGTGAAGTGTCAGATCTGGCTTTCTTTTCTTGCTGCTTCCCGAACTGCTTCCTGATGACCAATCTATCTGAGCTAGGACTTTATCAGGTTCATAAACAAAAGCTTCTAATTTATCAATCAGCTCATCAATAGTGAAGGCAGAGATAAGAAATTTTCTTGCCGAAGGAGTGATAAATTTATGTTCCACAGCTTTATCAAGAAAAAATAACAAAAGATCAAAGAAATTATTAACATTCAACAAACCAATGGGTTTATGGTGGATGTTTAGTTCGGCCTAAGAGACAATTTGAAAAATATCTTCCAAAGTACCAAAACCACCTGGTAAGGCAATGAATGCATCAGAGTTGTCAAGCATTTTTTTCATTCGTCCATGCATAGATGTTACCTGAATTTCTTCTCCAACTGTCTTTCCAGTAATGTTATTTTGAGCTAAAGGTTTAGGAATGACACCTAAAACCTGACTGCCTCCTACAAATGCAGAGAGTGATACAGCCCCCATTAACCCACGACAACCACCCCCATATACAACATGAATATTCCTCACAGCAAGTGTTCGACCAAGAGCGCTTGCTACATTTACAAACTCTAAACCCTTCTCATAACTTGACCCATAAAAAACACAGACATTTTTAAGGTTACGAACAGGAGGTCCCATAATTTCACCTTCCCTTAGAATGATTATGAGTTGGAGGAAAGTGAAGAGAATGGAGTGTTTAAATAGGAAAAAGAAGGGAAAAAGTAATCATAGCACCTATATGGATAGGTTGGCTGTTGTCAGAAAAGTTTGAAAGTAAGAAACACGAAATCTTTTTTTTTTGTTCACTATTTTTGTTTTTGTTTTTGTTTTTGTTTTTTTTTTGTTTTTTTAAACTTTTTTTTAACTTCAAGAAAACCATCAGGGTAAAGAAGTCTAGAAACCCCTAAAGGACTCTGTTCAAAGGATCGTCTGTTCAAAAATCAAAATACAACAAAATCATACAAAGATAAAAGAAATATAATAATAAATGAGGACATACCTGTATGTACAATTTTCATGGCGTATCTTTATACTGCGTGTCATGAATGCAGTAGTGGCATGTATTTGAGTTGCGTGTCACCAGTGCAACATATGAATTTCACAAGGATTGTCGAACCGACAACAAGAACCTTTGAATCCTTTCCATCCTGCTTACGGAAGAACAACCCTCTATCTTCCTGCAAACCTAAAAGATGGTACCTGACCGCAGCCAGTCAGAACTCGCCATAAAGACCTACTAATTAAAGTAAGTATACAGCTCAACTAACAGTTTCCGTTCACTGTAAAGACGGGACGCTTCTTTCTGTCCATCAGCGCTACAGAGCCTTGGTTCCAAGAGCTGGGAATGTAGCACACGGCTCTCTACAGATCATGGCACACGAACTTTATTTATATACTGGCGTGTGAAGGTCTCCTCTTGAGTCTATGACAGGACGGGCATCCGCCCGGGGCTCCTAATCTAATTAAAGACCAAGTACAACAGTAGTTTCGCCCTCTATTTTTTTTTCAAGTTGTTAGAAACCTGATGAAAGATAGATGTATACTTACTTGAGATTGGGATGGAGGTAGTCTGCTCTTTCGACTTTGTGCCAAAGCATTGTTGACCAGTATTAGACCCATTCAAAACCAGCGCAACATAGGGCTCCCAAAAGGGACAAGTGGCCATAATACGACTAGCTGCCTCACATGTGAGATACAATCTACCTTCTTTGTTTTTCAATTAAGAAGGCTGGATCAGGATGCATGCATTTCCCTATTTATGTTGTGTGTTACCAAAGCCAAACCCAAGATGTATACATACTTTTTTTTTCTTTTCTTTTTAAAATCTCTTTTTTTTTATTTATTTTTTTGATGATTTTTTTTTATTTTTTTTAGGCCGATGATATTTACATCCCCATACAAAGGCTCTGAAATCTGGGAGGCACTTAAGCCGACTCAAAAATACAAATGAAATATTAAAAACTTACCTCAACTTTGGTAGACAGGATCTTCTACCAAAGTCTCGACTACATCTGATCTTTTAACTCAAGTTATGGGTTTAATCTGCTGACCATTTACCTTCCTCCAATTTAATTTCATGAGAACAGACTAGGGAACGACCACATTTTTTATCAGGAAAACTCCAACCTTTATTAAACAACTTCTTAAACTTTGGATGCCATCCCCGAGTGTCATGATCTTGAGTTAAATAAAAGTTAGTACAATTATCAAATACATTAGATGGATTACTGATAAAATTAAACTCAGAATTAATAAGAAGATTCTCAAGGGGATTAGAATCAAAGGTTGTAGAAAGTTCCTTCTCCATGATTGAGTCAATCATGTATGTTTGGTGACCCTTGTCTTTATTTTCTGGCTTAACAGGATTCTTTGTCACTTCAGGTTCCTTGGATAGTTTGACATCACTACTATCTGGATTCTTTTCTACATTCTCTAGCTCATTCACACTCAAGGAGTTCATCATTCTAGATACTTGACTCTTTATCTCCTTACTTTCTTCAACAACCTTTCCATTCCTAAGAGTTATTACCAAATTGACTTGATCTATTTATTTGCTTTCAGAACAACCCTTATTTAGACTATATTGACCTTTGGGTTTCGATTGAGGTTGAGAAGAAAATTTTTTTTTCGTGAATGGTGAATGCAGAAGCAAGTTTAGCAAGAGTGTCTTTTATGTCAATCATGGTTTGAGTGTTTTGTTTATTGATGGCCTCTTGCTTTTCTATGAATGCACTTAATGTTCCTTCAAGGTTTTTCCTATATGGTAGGACATAAGGTGCATATCCTTGAGAATTTTGAGAATCTTGTTGTGCCTGAAGAGGTGGTGGTTGCATAAATTGTGCTTGATTATTATTCCTCCAACTGAAGTTCGAGTGATTTCTTCATCCTAGATTGTAAGAATTTGAAAAAGAAGAGGTGAATGACTTTTTAAAATTGTTCATTGCATTTACTTGCTCATGCACAATTTCTTTAAAAATAGGAATATTAGGACATTCATTTGTTAAATGTCCTAATTCATCACAAATATCACAAATATCTTCAATTTGTACATATTTGACTTCTTTTACTTTCCCTAATTCCATTGCTTCAATTTTTCTAGCTAAACTGGCAATCCTAGCATTTAGATCTTCTAGTCTAAGATTATATTTTTCTTTATTAGCATTTGCAAGGTTAGATCTAATTGAGTTTCTAGAAATATTTGTATCATGCCAAGATTGAGAATTTTCAGCTAACTGGTCTAAATAATCTAAAGCTTTATCAGGTTCTTTATCAAGAAACTTGCCATTACACATCATTTTCACAAATTGTTTAGTTTCAAGTGTTAAACCTTCATAAAAGAAGCTTATAGTCCGCCATTTTTCAAAACCATGATGTGGGCAAGAATTTAACAAATCTTTAAAACGTTCCCAACTTTGAAAATACGCTTCATTTGAATTTTGGGAAAAAATTTGGATTTGTCTTTTCAAAGCATTGGTTTTATGTGTTGGAAAAAATTTCTTTAAAAACTCACCTTGCATTTCTTGCCATGTGCCAATTGATCTTGGTTTCAAAGTGTTAAACTAAGTTTTTGCTTTATCTTTCAAAGAAAAAGAAAACAATTTAAGCATAACAATCTCTTTAGTGCAATTTTTATCATTGAAAGCAATACAGACTTCTTCAAATTCTTTTAGATGTAAATATGGGCTTTCATTTTCTAAACCATAAAAATTGGGAAGTAAAGAAATCATACCCGGCTTAAATCTAAAATTATTAGCAGTAAGTGGAAAGATAAAACATGATGGACTAGAATTTCGAGGTGGTTGCAAATATGCACGCATAGTTCGCAATGTTTCATTTCCTTGTTCATCATGTATACTTTCATTTTCAGCTCGTTGTGTTTGATTATCATGTTCAACATGTGCACCTTCAATTTTAGTCATTGTGTCAATTGTGTGTGATTGTGATTCAAACAAATCAATATATAAAGTACTAGGATTAATTTTAACCAAACGACCAGAATTTGAATTACGATACCAGTTAAGCATAAATAAGTGACATAAAATAAAGATAATATACAAGTAGGCGGTATACACCGGCCGTTAAATATTAAGTAGGATGTGGTATAAACCAGCCACCCAAAAATAAAAATACAGAAATTAAAATGCAGAAAATAAAGTGCAAAAAGTAAATTTAAATATGAAAACCAGAGAATGGCAGAGCCCCACAGAGCCGGCGAAAGAGAAGAGAAGAAGAAATATTATTTCTTTAAGTTAGATGGTAGAAAAATAAATGACAGAAATTAAAAGTTAGATAACGTAAATAAATAAATAAATAAAAATGTTCACAAAAGGATGGGGTAATAATGGACAAGTAGGCGGTATAAATCAGCCATTAAATATTAAGAAGGATGGGTAATAAACCAGCCACCAAATAAAAAAATACAAAAAATAAATTACAAGAAGGTAAAAGAGAGAGTTACCCCCACTAAATTAGTGCGTTAAAATAAAAGGGAGAATTAACCCCACTGAGTTAATATATACAAAAGGTTAATTTTTTTTTAATTTTTTTTTATTTTTTTACTATTCACTATCACTATTCACTACTCACTATTTACAATTCACTATTTATGTTACTATTTATATTACTATTTATATACTATTTACGTACTATTCATATTACTATTCACATAATAAAAATTACTAGTTAGTGTGTTAGTAAATAGATAAATAAAAATGAAAAGAGTAGAGGAAGAATATACTTGATAGTGAAGTTTACTTACAGAAAAGAAAACCTCAATATATTAGAACTTCAAATCAAGTCTCCGGCAACGGCGCCAAAAACTTGATAGGATATAATTATATTTAAAAGTTTCAACCCAAGTGTAGGTTGTCTCAAGTAATAAATTCTCGAGAGTCCGAGGTCAATCCACAGGGAATTGATGAAGGAAAACTAATTAATTGAGGTAAAGAAAAGATGTGTCACAAAATTAAAGATGATATGAGTTGTTCACAAAGGAAAGGATTTGCTTGGGTTAGGAGATCCACTCTTGGTAATAAATTAAAAGTAAGATTATTTTGTTTTATAACTCAATTGAAATCATGCATAATGAAGATTCCAATCGGAAGATTTAACATTCAAAGTTCAATCATGTAATCATATTATGGTTTCAATAATTATCTACTAATACTTGTAAATCGTCAAAAGCATCCAATGTGCCAATCCTATTATCTACAATGGATCAAGATATTCATTATACAAGAAGAGTTTCTAAATTAATTGGAAACAACATACAACACATATTATATTTGCTTAATAGTATATCATTTAAGTACAAGAAAGAAATTGTTCTAACCTTAATTTATTACCAAGAGCTTCACCTTTTTACCCAAGCAAGATGAAGATTAGTTACACATGAGAAAGAAGAAAAGAAAAAGAAAAGAAAGAAAGGAAAAGGAAAAACTTTGTTTGCAGCAAAATTCTCCTCCTCCGAATGTTTCAACCCTTCATCCGTCGTCCGTATTTATAGAAATTTTTGAGGTTACTGTGCAATGAACAGTAACATGTTGATGTCATGGATGATGTAATGCTACAGTACTTGATGATGTCATGCTGATGCTATGTTGATGTCATGCTACAGTACTTGATGCTACAGTTCTTTTTTTTTAAAAAAAAATCTTCTATGCAATCAACTCCATTCTTCAATCCTTTGCATTTACCTAACAAAAATACATAAAAATACATAATTACAACATAATTTAAAATACTAAAAATATAACAAAACTCAATAACAAACCCAATTAAAAAGATTAAAAAGAATGAAAAACACACACAATGAACTGTAAAAATTATAAGTTTTGCAGGTTCATCAGTGTGCATTTGCATTTATAGTCTGCATCATAATGTGATTACTTGTGATTAATTTGTATTTAATTGAGATATTGTATATGATGTTATAGTATGCATTATTAAATTAAATTGTGATGTCTGTTTGTATCGTCATTTTCTTTATTGCCATGCTGGTAATGATGTAGATTGTCTCACCTCTTTGTATACGTTTTCTGTATTATTATTTATATTCTGGAAAGAGTTTGAGGAAGAGGAAAGGAGTAGCCTCTAGAGATTCTGTACCCTGAGGAATAGCAACCGAGTGATCAGTTTGACGAGTGCGAGCCGTCAGATCACCCATATCATTTGGACTGATTTTGTGGTTATGGCGTTGCCTGGATTCTTTGGTTTTGTGAGACTTGAGTTTCATGGAGGCTCCAAAGCCTGGCGATTGCGTGAGGATAGAGGATCAGTAGTCTATGTGGGGCGTTTGACTGTGACTCTACGTAGAGAGTTTGATGGAGAACCTATTTTTACTACTTTGTATTTATATCTTGAGATGCCTTTCACTCTTAGGCATTATTGGGGAGGACTTTTTCATGCGCCTAGTGAGATCAATAGTGTATCGACAGCACGGACTCCCGTCCGTAGAGCTGCGAGACATCCAGGATTTCTATCATCTGATGATCCATCTGAGGATGATCCTTCGGAGGGTTAGAAATCTTTGATGTGCACTTGGGCAAGTTTATGTTTTAGTATTGTACTAACCTTTTTACTATTTTATTAAATATTTGTAGTTGAAAATTATTTGTACAACTTAAAATAAAATGATATGTATATTATGGTGTGTGATAATAATTTGTGTTATTTTATGCTTGGTTTTATTTTATCTAATGCTATTATGTATAAAAAGAAAGATTTTACAACTCATTAATTATATACCAAATGTTTTTATAACTTGGGTAAGGTTTTATTTTATTGCATCAGAAATGTGACATCCCCACAAGGGTGTTACAAATGAGATGCCCTTGAACTCCATTTTGGAAGTGAAACTCTTTGATGTGTGGTGCATAGACTTTATGGGGCCCTTTGTATCATCTTTTGGCAACCGTTATATTCTTGTAGCGGTGGATTATGTGTCGAAGTGGGTGGAAGTCTGTGCTTTACCCACTAGTGACTCCAAGGTCGTCTTGGTTTTTCTGAAAAAGAACATCTTCTCAAGGTTTGGCACCCCTCATGCTATTATTAGTGATGGGGGATCTCATTTCTGCAACAAGTACTTTGCTACATTACTTGCCATATACGGGGTGACACATAGGGTAGCCACAGCCTACCATCCACAATCAAGTGGCCAAGCAGAGGTTTCTGATAGAGAGTTGAAGTGGATTTTGGAGAAAACTATGAGCCCTTCTAGGAAGGATTGGTCAAAGAAGCTGGATGACGCTCTTTGGGCATATCGCACTGCTTACAAAACCCCTCTTGACATGTCCCCCTATCAACTAGTTTTTGGCAAGGCATGTCACCTTCTTGTTGAGCTTGAGCACTATGCTTACTGGGCCATCAAGAGATTGAATTGGGATTCTGAAGCCTGTGGAGAAAAACAATTGCTGCAACTCAATGCACTTGAGGAATTCCGTCTACAAGCATATGAAAATGCTAAGATATACAAGGACAATGTGAAGAAGTGGCATGAAAATCGTATTATCCCAAGAAACTTTGCACCAGGGCAGAAGGTTCTATTGTTCAACTCAAGGCTTAAACTATTTCTTGGCAAGCTCAAATCTAGATGGTCAAGTCCATTTTTGGTTGTAGAAGTGTTTCCTCATGGTGCCGTAACCTTGGAAGACCCAGTTTCAAAGTCAACCTTCAAGGTCAACGGTCAGCGGCTCAAGCTCTACTTAGGTGGTGAGGTGGAGAGGCACAAAACCTCACTCACCCTCGCTTTTCCATCTTGAGAGTCTGCAAAGTCCAACTAAGACTATAAATAAGGCGATTATTAGGAGGCAACCCAATTTCTTAACCCTATCTTTTAGCTTAGGATATTTTTATGCATGATTTTTCATTTGTCTTCTTGTTTTGTTTTTATTTTTGATTGTTTTATAGTGTTTGTTTTTCAATTTGTTGCATTGATAGTTATTGTCATTCCTATACTGTTTCTTAGCTATTTGAGGATGAGAAAGGTATGTTGGTTGTTGAAAAATTTGGATATTCTAGCTGTTTTGTTTAGATTTGAGGTCCACAAAGCCACGCCTAGGCGTGGAGGTCTCAGCTGCAACAGAGGGAAATTTCCAAAGAGTATCACGCCTAGGCGTGTATTTTTCACTCCTAGGCGTGTACCTCTTTGCGTTTTCAGTTATTTTGGCCTGCAAGCTTCACACCTAAGCATGAGGTTTCCACGCATAGGCATGGTTTTGCTGTCTAAAAAAAAAATCAAATTAATAGCCTAGGCGTGGATAAGTCACGCCTAGGCGTGATGAGTCTGCTGCTGCACAAAATGCAACAGCTCTTCCCTTTCGTTCTATTTCCCTCTCTAAAAGCGCTAACCCCTTTTCTAATTTCTCCCACCCTTCCTAAACGGAACAGCCCGTACTCTTCCCGTCTTCTTCTCCATAAGCTCTCCCTCCTTCCCCCATTTCTTCCCCCCACAAGTTTTCCCCTATAGCCACCGTATCTTCCTCCTTATCATATATCTCCATTGTATCTTCTTCTCCTTCCTCACACCCTTTCTAAATCTCCACCATTTTTCACCCTATCCCATGGTTAAACCATCTCCCATGAACCCCACCACTCCCACTCGACCATTTCCTCACTACCATTTCCCTCACCTTCTCTCCACCCCTTTTCTTGCTACCTTTCCCCCACCCCCATCACCACCGTAACCACCCCACACCAACGCCCACTTCTCTTTCTTGTTTTTATTTTCTTTGGTGTTTCGTGATAGCAATTACTCTTGGTGTTTGGGTGCCCTGGTCCACATTGTGCTTCCCTCAAGGTGAGTCTGTTAATTTCCCTATTTGTATGTATTTCCACGTAATATGCCTCTATTATGATGCAGTTCACTTCCAATTTCTGCTCGCATTGCTTCACATGTGATTAATTGGGTTGTTCTGTGCTTTACTTGATGGTGATGTGATTAATTTGTGTGATTAGTCTATTTTGTTTACATTGGTTGCTACATTATCACAGTGCTAATTACCTTGGCTTATTACATAGGTTGCTAATTCCTTGCCCATTTCTGGTTGTTGCCCATTTCCTGTGGATTGTCAATGGTATTGTTGCCATTTTTGGCTCATTAATTTGGGTTAGTTCTAGGTTATGCACTGGTTTTGGTTGAGACTTCACTGAGTTGTGACTTGTATGGTTTAGGGATGACCTATTTCATAATGGTTTGGTTGATAGTTAGATCTGTTTGCCTAATTTTTTTGGTTTTCAATTATGTGGCTTGCATTGCTTTGTTAATAGTATGAGTCAAGTGCATCAACTAAAATTTAACTGGGTTGTGCATGATTGATATGGTGATACTGTGATGAGATTGGAGGATGTTAATTTCTATTGTTATGATGCTTGAGCTCTGTCTTCATTTTGAATTGCCATTTTGAATTTTTTTGAAAGATCTGTTGTCACCTTTGGGGTTGCATTGTAATTAGTTTATTTTTGAAGTGGTTTGGTCTGGGTTTGGATTAGTTTTTGAATTATTTGGTTCTGCTATGCTCTATCTCCATGACTGATATGTTAGACATATATTTTTTTAGATGTGTGGACGGATTCATGTGTGGTTGCTGGGATATTGATTTTTCATGATCTAGTTGTTTGATTATTGGACTGCTTGGATATTATGATCATTGATCCTATTCATTGCTAACTGTTAGCTGTGTCATTGTGCTATTACATGTTATGATGCTTGGTTCTACCCTATTTTAGTGTCATCATGTTGATTGAGTTTGGCTTGCGAAATTGCTTGATTTTTTGGACTGGTTGGGATGTGTTTTAGTTGCTTTTTGAATTGATTGAGTTATGACTTGATTTTGCTAAGCTGTAAATTGACAATGTTTGGTTTGAGGTTGTAATTGTTGTGGTTGTTCCATGCTCAGAACTAATTTGCATTCTTAGTGAACTCTTGATTTGGTAAGGCTACAAATTGATTTAGTTGGGATTGTTGATTTGGGTGAGCTTTGAGCTACATAAGTTGCATGAGTGACCTTTGTGAATGATTGGACTTGTTAATTGCGTTGCAAACTGTTCTGACTAGGTATGGTTACTTACATTGATTACTTGATTCTTGTTTAATGGTCATAATTAGGATTTATTTCTTTTCAGGTATCCTCTGATCATGTCAAAGCGTCAAAGAAAAACTGTTGAGGCTGGACCAAGCCAGGCTGAGGACGCTGATGAGATTCCGGTCTTTGACCCAGCCTTCTTTACATCCCAGGATGCTTTTGACTACTTTTGGCAGCATCTGCGCAAGATCAACATCATTCCAGAAAGAGGGTTCCATGGTATAAATATGGCACGCTATCCTACCATTTCTGATGCCACTGAAGCACTCAACTGGAAGACCTTTGTAGAGCATCCCACTGAAGAACCTATGGCTGCTGTAGTCAAGGAATTCTATGACAATGTACATGCTAAGAAGTGTTCTACAACAACTACCAGGGTCAGAAGGAAGGTGGCTAATTATTCTGTGGATCGCATTCACCAGATTATGGACCTTGGCCTTCCTCCTTTTCATTGTGCTTACCGGACTTTACAGTTACCTGAAGAGGAGGGAGGAATCCCATTTAGCATAGTCATGGCCAACATCTGTGATTCGACCTTCCCTGTTCAGGTTCAGCAGAACTCAAATCGCTCCATCAAATTCATCAAACAGGAGAGTTTGCGCCATGAGTTGCGCCATTAGAATCACTTTGTGTGTTCCTGCTTGCTCCCCACTGAGCATAAGTCAAAGATCTATCCAAAACGGGCGTACATGTTATATGTGATCCACAGTCTGTAGCTGGTGGACATTGCTCAGATACTATATGACCAGATCAGACTGTGCATCACTTCCAGGCTCAAATCAGTTTTCTTCCCTTTCCTCATCTATCAGTTTTGTGAGAGAGCTCACGTCAAATGGAAAGATACTGAGGTACGGGTGAAGCTGAAGACTCCTATGACAGAAATAGCAGTTCAGACAATCATGACTGCCCAGGAGAAGCGCAGGTAAGCCCCAAGTCAACCCCCAGTTGCAGATCTTGAGCCTGCTCATGTACCAGCTCCACAGCCTGCCCCTGTAGCAGTCCCACAGCCCACTCCAGTCTTTGATACTGCTTGGGCTGCTTCTGTTGATCAGTGCCTGGACCAGCAGCAGGCGATGCTGGTTGCGATTTACCAGGGCATTCATTGGATGGCATTGGGTCAGGGACTCCCAATGGATGATTTTCCCACATTTCCTCCATTTGCAGCTCCACCAGTTACAGCTTCACCTTCTCCTCCACCTGCGGATGATATAGAGATGGGCACCGAGGGTGATGACCTGTTTGATGAGGAAGACTTGTTTTGAGGCATAGGGCCTATTGTTTTCATGCTCTTTTCTACTTTATTTTTCTGTCTTTACTTTCAGTCCCCTATACATACTTTATTGGATACCTTAGTTCTTTTGGATATAGTGGGACACTGCATGTCTTAGGTTTTGGGGGAATTATGATATTTTTGTGATTGCTTGCTGAATCATTGTTTGGACATATATATATTGACTCCCTTTTATTTCCTTTGCTTTTGCTAAAACTTATTTTTCCCAAATTTCGGATCCTAGTGAACTTGATTATAACTTGAGGGTTGCGTGGATTATGAATTGAATTGATGAGTATGCTTTGAGGCAGGTTGAGTTTGTGCATGCTAGATTTCTGATTTGAATATCTAATGTTTGTGTAGATCAAATATACACCTCACTGCTTGGGAACTCACTTGTAAAAATTTAGAATTTTGTACTTACAATTATTGCCATAACTGTGAATGAGAGAATTTCCCAATTGCATGTGTGGTTGATTCTGGAATATGAATGAAATGCATGATTGGAGAAATTTATGATTGGAATGTGTAAAGTCTATTTACATCTCAGAAGCTTGTCTGATTCCCTTTTGAGGTGAAATCCTAGGCAATGCTTTTTCAAGGAAATGACTAGGGCATTTGTTTGGACCGATTGAGCTTTACAAGCCAACCTTGATTGAATGATATCCCTAGTACCCATTTTGAAGCCTAGTGTATGTGTGTGTGGCCTGATTTTTACTTCTTTAAACCTAATCTCTCCACCCTTTTAAACCATGCCGGTGAAAGGAAAATCTCTTCCCCTCATTGCAGGTCCCTTGTTGAACACATGATTGAGCAGTTCTGTTGGTTTGAGCCAAAGTATTTTGCATAATGATAAGAATATAGGAATTTGTGGTTACCAGCTTTCATTCAAAAATAATATATATATATATATATATATATATATATATATATATATATATATATATATATATATATATATATATATATATATATAAAAGAAAGAAATGAAAAGAAAAAGAAGAAAGAAAGAAAGTGAATAAGTGGGCTGTTGTGTGAATTGAAGCCCATTTACAATGAAAATAAGGTTGTACATATGTTCTTAGAAATATATAAAAAAAATGATGAGAAAATGGATTAAAGAAGGTTGATTCTTCAATTTGGATTCTGTTTGTGCATCTACATGCTTGGCTTGATTCAATAGAAGTGGTTGATTATGTGTTTGATATTTGAATTCAAATCCTTTCCCTTCTTTCTTAGCCACTACCCTTAGCCTTACATTATAAGCTTAAAAGACCCTCATGATCTTTGATTCTGTCTTACCTACATTAGTGGAAAAAGGTATGAAAGACATTCTTTTGAGAGTGCATGTGCATTTTATAAATTCATTCATCTTGTTCTTCATGATTAGGAAAGGGTCTTAAACACATGAGCTTGGGAAATCTTTCATGCACAAAAATGACATTCAAGGGTAATCATGATAGTTGGGAATTTCTTGCATGTGTGGACCTTGTTGTGAGGTTGAGATGTGATTTCTGAGGGTATGAATGATAATTGGAAGCTGGATTTGCCCTAGTTCAATTTGCCTCATGTTTCTTGACCTTTGGATGGGATTATATTTCCTATTCCTACTTGGATTAGTTTACTCGAGGACTAGCAAAACTTTAAGTTTGGGGGTGTGATAACTTCAAGAAATGAAGTTATTTCTCTCGAATTTGAATGAATATGAGCATGCTTTCTTCAAGTTCTTAAGTTCAAAGGTCCCATTCATGCATAATTTTTTAGAATCTAAGCTTATAGTCTCAATTGATTGAGAATCAAATGTTTGATGATTTTATTTAGGGATTTGAATTGAGTATGGTCTGATGGACTTTGGTGTTGTTTTGAAGCAAATATTCAAGATGGAAAGACCTTGGAAGGGATGAGGACGCAAAGAGGTGCTCAAATAAAGAAGGAAGCAAGAGAGAAGGAAAGGTTGCTAACACACGCCTAGGCGTGGCCCTCTCAGGTTTTCAGACCAAATTAGGCAGAGTCATCCACGCTTAGGCATGGAAAAGACATGCCTAGGCGTGACAAGCTCAGGTTTTCAAGGTTTTTAGACAGATACATCCACGCCTAGGCGTGGTGAAGTCACGCCTAGGCGTGGCAAGTAGAGGAAGACACGTGATTCATAATCATGCTTAAGCGTGGGAAAGGCACACCTAGGCATGGGAAAAATCCTGACACATGAGTTTTACCCTTATATTCTGATTTTTGAGAGAATGGGGGTATCTTGAGTTTTGACCTAAGCACGAAATCCAGAGAGCAAGTGAGAGGAGGAGGAACCCATTTGGATTGAAGGTGACTCAAGGAGGACTCAAGATCAAGGAGGAAGATTAAACTTGGAATCTCTCCATTTTTGTTCATTCTTTCCTTTTTCCCTCTTGATTTGTAATTGATGGATCATTTGATTTCATTTGTTTTCTTCTCTTTCATGATGTGTAACTAAACTCTAATCTAGGGGCTCTCTAGGATCTTGTTATGGATTTGATTAACTTGTAATTAGTTAAGTATCCTTTCAATGAAATTAGTTTTGTTCATCCATATCTATGCTTAGTGCTTGTTATTGATTGGCCATCAATTGCATGATTTTAATATTCCAATTGAACTAGAAATAAGGTGTTATGAATATGGACATGGTATGATTGATGTATGTTCAATTACACTTGATGGGATATAATTATACAGTTTCAAACCCAAGTGCAGGTTGTTTCAAGTAGTAAATTCTCGGGAGTCCGAGGTCGATCCACAGGGAATTGATGAAGAGAAAATTATTTGAGGTACGGAAAAGATTTGTCACAATACTAAAAATGATATAACTTGTTCACAGATGAAAAAGATTTACTTCGGTTAGGAGATCCACTCTTAGTAATAAATTAAAAATAAGATTATTTCGTTTTATAACTCAATTGAAATCATGCATAATGAAGATTCCAATCAGAAGATTTAACATTCAAAGTTCAATCATGTAATCATATAATGGTTCCAATAATTATTTACCAATACTTGTAAATCGTCAAAAGCATCCACTGTGCCAATCTTATTGTCTACAATGGATCAAGATATTCATTATACAAGAAGAGTTTCTAAATTAATTGGAAACAACATACAACTCATATAAAGATCACATAAAAATATATCATTTAAAGCACAAGAAAGAAATTAATCTAACCTTAACTTATTACCAAGAGCTTCACCTTTTCACCCAAGCAAGATGAAGATTTAGTTACTCATAGACAAGAAGAAAGAAAGAGAGAAGAAGAAGATGATGAACATAACTTCAATTAAGAACAATAGAAAACTACACAAAGGAAAACTAATAACACAATAGCATAAACTAAACTCTAAGCTAACTAACACCCTCAAATGTTCAACCTTTGCCTCCTTTTATAGAGTTCAAGGAGTGTAAGAAGACAATGGAGTTGTTTAATGATAAGAAGTAAAATCAAAATAGATGATGAATGAGCTTAAATTATGGACTTTCTTGTCTCTGAAATGTCTCTACTCTTAGCTCATGGCATGCGTCAGAATTGAGCCAAGTGGTCTTCATGAAAGTTCTAGGAAATTGTCTCAGCTTTCCAGAGACACCAATTTAGCCAAATCTAATAACCACAGCTCGAGATATGGCCCAATTACTGCTCATGGGTCAGGCCCAAATCCAGCACCTCTGTTCTGACTTCCAAGCCCAATATCACCTTCAAGGAATCCGAATTAGCTTTTGTGTTCTCGTGAAAGTTGTAGATATGGGTCTTAACCTTCCACTGTCAAAATTTCAGAATTGCTGAACTCCTATAGCCCGAGATATATCCTAATGAGTGCATAAAGGTCAAACTGTCAGGTTCAAAACGTTAGATTTTGCTTCAACTCCAATTTGAGCTATCCAAACATGTGTTTCTGGTCTTTAGGCCTTCATGAAAGTTGTAGAAATTTATCTTCGCTTAAAAACAAGACCAAAATCACATCCATCGGATATTTGTAACTCAAATTATAGACAGTTTACTGAAAAAGCCAAGTGAGAAGTTTATACAATAAATGAAATATATTGCTAACAATGTGGCTCTTATTATCAAGTAAATAGTTATTAGAGAATCATCTTAACTTTCCAACAAGACCAAATCACATTAATCAGATAATTACAACTCAAGTTGTGGCCACTTTACTTAAGAATGCAATCACCCAAATTAATGATAATTCAAGCAATAATTTCTTCAATGATCCAATTAAGCTTAATTTCATAAAATGTGACAAAATTAACTTAATTAAGCCAAATTGAATCTTAAGAAGCCTAGTTAGAGGATTATAAAATGCATAAAATACATGTTATCATTCCCCCACACTAAACTTTTGCACTCCTGGGCAAAACACATAAGAACAAAAACTAAGGAACAAAGAAAAAATGACATAGACTCAAAAGCTAAAAACTCTAAATGATTTAATGAAACAAGAAGAGCAACCAGTCATTCAAGGGAACAAAGCATTTTTTTTAGGTAATATTTCTTCACATCTCAAACCATCAAGCAAGGAAACTTCAGTTAAAAATAACAAATCAAGAATGAAATATCCTCACAAGATTCACTCTCAATCCCTCAGCTGTTTAAAATGATAGATATTTCACTCAATTCAACTCATGAAAAATTGCACTACCATAAGCTTGCTTATCTTCTACTTCTCTACTACTCAGAACACATGCACACAAAAATCAAGAGGACTTTATTCAAGGTTATAAAGGGGTCATGGTAAAGAAGGAAGGATAATATGGATATAAGAAGATAAATACCAAAGAGAATAAAAGTGCATTATGGTACAGTTAGAGTGAAAAAGATATTTGAGAACATTCATCAATAAGGACAATGACCAATATTTGACTAATGTTTTGTTGAAGATTAATCCCAAATTGATGAGTTGAATTCATTGTTAGGCATAAACCTTCTCCTTCTCTTCCTGTTGTTTCCAAGCATCCATCTTTATTCTAGATATGGATATGTCACATAGTGTATTAGGTGGTAGCTGTTTCTTTCTTTTCTTTTCTTTTCCTTTTTTTTCTCGTTTTCTTTTTCCTTTTTTTTTCTTTTTCCCCTTTTTTTACACACACACACCCCCACACTTGTTTAAGAACAAAGTCAATGCTCTCTTATTCCCTAAGGTCAGGTAAAAACATGTTCTTTTTTTTTTAAAGACACGTAATAAGTTAAAAATAAGAACTGGCCAAATAAGCTCAAAGGGGTTACACAAGGGAAAATATATAAGGATGACTATTTGGTCAAAGTAGCTATTTTAAAATGCCTCAATTATATTTATGTATGCATGTGAAAATGTAACCTCAAAAAGAATCAAAGCAAGTTCTAGAGTAACAATTTCACAAGTGAAAATCACATAAGAAAGAAGAGAATGGTACAAATGTTCAATCCATTCATCAATAGGCTCAAAATATCACAAGGCATATTTCTATCATTCTCAATCCATCAATTCAACATTCATATCCAAGCATGCGATTTATAAGAAAGAAGAAAATTTATGCTATGACCCAAGATATGTTTTTTGCTACTTTTAAAACCATTTTTTTCTCAACTATGATGCGTCTCAAAAGTAAAATTACCTCTTCGGCAAAATTTACTCCTTACTCTGCCATCCTTAATTGGTTTTGTTGTAGGTTTCTGACAGTCATCTCTCTAAACATACTTTCTTCACTAAAATGCATCTCAGGAGTAAAATTACTCCTTACTCTGCCAATATTCATTAGTTTAGCAAGTTCATGAAAATCATATCATACTTCCCTACTTTTTTTTAACTATCCTTCTGCCAACTAGATCACAACATTGTCCGTAATGTTAAAATATAGATGAGTAAAGGATAGAAGATAGTACTTGTTGGAGAAATCTGACACAAATTTAAACAGAAATAAAGTACGATAAATAAAATCAAAGGTAAAGGAAAGTTAAAGATGAAGTGTCAGATCTGGCTTTCTTTACATGCTGCTTCCCGCACTGCTTCCTGATGACCAATCTATCTGAGCTAGGACTTTATCAGGTTCATAAACAAAAGTTTCTAATTTATCAATCAGCTCATCAATAGTGGAGGCAGAGATAAGAAGTTTTCTTGCCGAAGGAGTGATAAATTTCTGTTCTACAGCTTTATCAAGAAAAAATAACAAAAATTAGAAAATGCACAAATATCAAATCAAATTACGTAAAATAATTAAGACTTGACAGTAATAATTAAATTATGTAAAATTTTCCCCGGCCCGAAAATTATTATTTTCCTGACACAGAGTAATTCACTCAAAATGATCAAAAGCAGTCACGGAATACTTAAAATAATTTTACAGCACACCGAAATCACTAAACAGTAGAATTCTGTTAACTATCAAAATTACTGTATTATATTTAGGAAGTTTTGGGGTGTTATAGTAGGAAACTCTAAATTTTCCATTTAACAACCCTAACATGATCAAGCATTTTCAACACATCCAATACATTCAAGATCATCAATCAAGCATTAATCCAATTTCAAGAATACATAAATATGCAAAATCACTAAACAAAGTGAGCATACAAAGGTTCCCTCACCACCAATAATGGTTGAAGTGAGTAATCTCCCTCTTACCTAAAAGAAGAACACAAAAATGGCCACGTATATGCTTCTTGGTGGTTTCGATTTTGAGCTTCCAAAACCCTAGCAATTTAAAGACAAGGAATCAACATCAATGGTTGAAAAAGAAGAGATCCATGGTCATCAAAGAGACCATGGAACACAAAAATGAAGAGAAAGAAGAAGAAAAATGAAACTTTACCTTAAAGCTTGAAGCTTTGTCTTAGAAGACAATGGAGGTGAAGATGGATTTTGGAGAAAATCTCTAAATAGAAACTGTGGAGGAGGTTGAGGTGAGTATAGAAATGATCTTGGTGAAGATAAAAATCAAAGAAAATAGTCTCTAATAGGGCTGCAATTTTTGTAAGGAAGAAGGAGAAGAAGAGAGAAGGTGGAGAGAAAATGAAGAAGAAGAAGTTAGAGAGAGAAAGTGTTATGGTAAAATTAGGTAATTTGAGTGTTATGCATTAAGTGAGGAGGCAAAAATTTGCCTCCTTTGGCCAAGCATTGCCGCGACAATATAGAGAGAGAAGGGAGAGATTTTTGGCTTCCCCAACAAGCCAAGGGCATTCTTGTCCTTTGGTGGTCAAAGCTTCTCAAAGAAGCTTTGATTAAAATACAATAAATTTGAATTAAAGTGAGTTTGATTAGACATAAAGTAGATTACATTAAGATAATGTGATAGGGTTTTTAATACATGTTATTATCCAATAGACAATTGTTATAGTTGACAGAAGTCAATATTAATTGTCTGGCAGATAAAATTTGACACAGCGATTTATTATTTTATCTTTTAAAATTTCTCGAAAAATATGAAATCTCGTAAACCGTGTCCAGTCTCGGGTTTAGTAAGATCTCACATCGACGTTTCTACAGATTAAGGTTCTCGGAAAAAAATCTCATTTTCTTGGGCCCGCTCAGTTTGCACGTAAAATGAGAAATAATATTAAAATATTTCACATTCTCAAAAAAATCCAGAAAAATTTTCAAAAATCACAAATATTAGAAAATGAATATTTATCATAAAATAAATAAAATTTGGGGTGTTACAGTATGACTTGTTAGCTAGTGGTGTACGTATATATAATATTTTTATCATTCGAGGCTCTCTATAATGACTCTGAAGGTTATTATGGGTTCTATTTTTATGCTTTCTTAAAAGAAACATGTTTAATGCAATTTTTCTTGATATATTTCGTTTATTTTACAATAATTGTATTACGGTGTTACATAGCTCAAAATTCATTCAATTACTATTAGATGAGAGATATACTTCAAGGAATGAAAATACTGATATGGTACAGTTCCTTATTCAAGTACAAACACCTATAAAGGTTGTACTGTTAGGAACCCTATATCAGAATCATGTCAGGAAGGTGTTTGATGTTGTAAATCTTGTGCAGTCAAAGTTTCTTAAGTTGGGAACATCTAGACCTGTCATCAAACTCATACATAAGTGAAATATTTATTTCTGTTATAATAAACTTCTTTAAGTTGATTAAAAACACTTTGTAAAAAGACACAGATTTTAAAAGGAAAGTGGCCATTATACGAGATTTGCGTAAGATGACAAGTAAGGTATTTCCCTACAATGTTGGAGATCTTCTTGATGAGCTTCTTGGTATAGATAATTGTATGTTGGTACTCCATTTTAACCCCAAATAAAAGCGTGAAGATGATGAATTAGAAGAGCTATCCGGAACTTTTAAATGAGATGAATCAAATTTTGAGGACAAAGTTTATAAAAAAAAAGGGAGAATTGTAACATTCTGCCCAACTTGATGATACTAATTGGTGTTACTATAGCTCAATAAATCTAATATTAGTTATCTGATAATTGAATAATTGTTTGGGTTGAATTGAGCATAAATCTATAACACTGAACATCAGAGATAGCTCAAAATAACTTACAAAAATTATAAAATTATACATAATTATTAATTAGAGGATGAAGAATTAATTGGAGAGTGATAGCAAATTAGAATAGTACATGAAAGTTTCTTAATTCCATTCTTTATGGGTTAACTCAACCCAAGGATGAATAGTGAAGTTAAGTGATTGGTAAGGTGTAAAAATGAAATTTAAATTGAAATTCTTGAATTTTCCATATCATCAGAAAAGTTAGAAAATTCATAAAAGAAATATAGAAATATCTTTATAGATATTAAGTTACAAGATTTCCTTTTATATTCTTTTGTCACCAACTATTTTATCCTTTATTTCATTAACTTTACGTTTACTAATTGTTTTTACCCTTTTTTTTCTCTAGCGTTAGATTACTCCCATCCACTCATTTCTTATCTCTTATTCACTTTCCCTATTCATTTAGCATCTTCTTTCTCACTCATTTATTCATTTTTCTTGGATCTGCTCACTCTCATTTTCGGGTCTCTCTCTTGGCCGTCCACTCTTTTTCAATCGGTCATCCGCTCACATTGTTTGTTCTTCCTCTTCCGTTCACTCATCTGCTGGTACGTCCATCGTGTTGGTTTGTCCGTTCTCCCTTGGTTCGTGTTTATTGCCATCTTTGATCTATTTTGATAATCTTCCTTCCTTCTATTTCTTTGACTCTCACTTACCTTCCTTCTCTTGTCTAAGTGTGTTGAAGGGATAAAAAAATAGTAGAGAGGAAGAAGAATGGCAGCAGCAAACGAAAATGGGGAAAGAGAGAGGAAAAAATGAAGATTTAACAAAATCAAGTTAGATTCAAGAAAGAATAGCTTCACCAAGATGTAGTGGGTTTTTCACTTCATTTCTTGATTTTCAAAGCTTGAAAACTGTAAATTTTGGATGATGGTTTTCGGATTGGAATAGATGAAGTGATATTTACGTGTTTGATTATAATGTGGGAACTTGGTGTTCTTGCTTGATTTTCCATGGAGTTTGAGTTTTAAAAATGGGTTAAAACCCACGTTTGGATGGCTATTTCAGTGTTGATTTTGAATATTGAACATGATAAATTAGTTTATGTTCTTCTATTAAATTCTAGACAATGTTGTTGTATGGTTGAATTTAATTGAGTTTGAATGTTGATTTTAAATATTTAAGAATGCAAATGAGGCTTGGATTTGATATATATATGTACCCATGGTTGTTTGAACATGGCTCTTAGTGATAATAGAAATTTTGTGAAGCCAAAATGTTGAGTATTGGTTGGAATCCAAGAATGGTATGTTGATTGAGTTTGATCCTAATTTAAAGAGTTTAGAATGTATTTTGATGTTAAATATAATGAAATGTTAATTTATGTTGTTTTGAATGAAAATAAAGATGAGTAACTCATAAAAAGTGTGACTTTTACATGAAATAAATGTTGAACTGAAAAGGATTCATAAAATTGATGGCATTTGGAGTTGAATATCATGGTTGTATTGGTTTTGTTTTAAGTAAAAATTGTGTTAGTATTATGCTTGATGTAACACCCCAATTTTCTTGTTTTTGGTTATCTATGATTTTTATGATTTTTGTGATTTTTTTGAATTATTTGACTTATTTTGATTATTTTAATATAAAAATTTTGGACTGTTGAAGCGGGGTCGGGGGACAGTTTTTGAAGTTTTGATTATCTGAGATTTTATCTGACAAATAAAATTTAGGTACGTTCTATTATCCATTGGACAATAAATATTGGTTTTGTCAACTATAACTTTTGTCTATTGGATAATAGTTTTTAGTAAAGATCTTGTGGATGGTTTTAGATATAAGCCTATCACCTTTTTCTATAGTTTTCTCTTGATGACATCACCCATGTGACCACACCTTTATGACATCACCATGGCCCACCTATCTTTTTGGACCAATAGCAAGCAAGCTTCCTAAGCAAGTTTGGAGGAAGCTTGTTGGAGAAGCTTGTCTCCCTCTCTCCTTGGGAAGCTCATGGCCAAGGCTAGTTAGGAGGGTTCCAGGACTTTGTCATTCATTTAATTCATTTCTATCACTTTCTATCAAGAACCAAAACACAAAAGCTCTCATTTTTTCTCTCCACTAAGCTCACGGCCACACCACCAAAACCCACCCTCCAATCTTCTTTAATTTCAACTAACTATATTTCTTGAATTCAAACCTCATTTGAAGACACTTTGGTATTGTAATCTTGATCTAGTTCATCCATTTTCAAGTACTTCTTCAAGTTAGGGTTTTGAAAGCTTTTAAGGTGAAATTCCTCCATCTTCATCTCCTTTTTTCTTTTTCAAGTTCTAAGACCATGATTTTGATCCATGGTCATTCTATTTCCAAACCTTGATGTTAATTCTTTTGTATGATGTTTTCGTTTTTAAGAGCATCTTGGGAGTGGAAGTTTGATTCAAGAAAGCACCCAAGGAGTTTTTGGTCATCATCTAAGGTAATAGGGAGATTAACCTCATCAACCAATCATGGTGGTGAGGAATGAAATTTGCATGTTGAAAGTGAAGAATCCATGTGAGGGTTATTCACTTGGTTGTATGTATTTTTGGTGATTTTTGTGGTTTTTGCCTTATATGATTTTATGGCTTAATATTATGCATAACCTTGGTTCAGTATAAATTTTGATGATTGAAGTATGTTGTATTCTTGGAATCTTGTTGTTGAGGATAAAAATTTTGAGGTCCAAAGACCTTGGGGACCACGGCCAAGTAACCTTAAATAAGATATCCAAGACAAACTTTTTGTGTTGATTTGGAACTTAGGTATTTAGGTGAAAAAGAATTGGATAAAGAACTTATAATAACAAAAGAAAGATAAAATAAAAAATTGGTCATTCAATAAGAGAGGAATTTCAGTCATTGAGAGGAAAAATAAGCTTGAAAGAGAAATTGAAGACTTAAAGTATTTTATAAGAGGCAAAGGGGCAGGATTTATTAAATTAATATAATTTGGATTCCTTTTTGGGTTCTTTGTGAGAGATATTAGGAAGTACTACCTAGAAGAGCCTAGTTAGAAGAATATTGGAATTAAAGTTAATTTCTATATTAATCTTTGAAAGTTTCAAAATTAAGCTTAAAAGTGTAATAAAAGTTTTACGTAATTTAAGAATAATGATTTCTGAATTACGTGATAAAGATGCCTTACGATTGAAAATAACAGCAATGTACTATTGGACTCTTAAGCAGGACCCAGAGATGTTAATGACTGGTTTTGCTCATGAGTAGCTTATGTTTACGGAGAATTATGATATTAATATATGTGTATGCATTGAGTAATTGATCATGCATTATACTGGTGGTGTCGGTCAAAGCTTTAGCCTAGGAATTGAATTACACCATAGGGCGGGTGCGATTGGCGTAATGTAGGTTACTTGTTGACCTTGGGGGCATCGGGGCGCGGATTTTCCATAATGGCCAATTGGTAGCTCTACTGTGCTATGGATCAGATCGATGCAACACACCGACGATCTGGACCGAGACACTATTCCTAATCACGATCTGGTGTAGAATGTCCTGAATAAAGCCATAATGTGCAAATTGAGAAATTGTAACACTTGACTTAAGGCTGACGAGATACAAACAATGTCTTCTAGATCATTAGTAATACCCACCGTAGGGTATCACATATTATATTAATTATTACCGAATTATTGCCAAGTTACAAAATAATATTTTTATAATAAATCTGAGTTGTAAAATTTCTTGATATTGATAAAATAAACTTAACAAAAAATAAAAATATTAAACATCATCACAAATAATTTACATCATATACATCACATAAGTACTGTCAAATTTATTTATATACAGACCGAGTTCTCAAAAGTATTTAAACATTACTACATTACTATACTTGTCCAAGTACACCTAGACAACAAAACCCTCAGACGGGTCCTCCTCGGATCAGCCTCATATTCCTCAGATGGTAAGAATCCTGGTTGACGTGTCGTCCTACGGACAATTGTCTAAGCAGATGATACAATACTGATCTCAGATGGGACTTGGTAACAATCGCCCCAATACTGCCTAATAAATATTAGAGATTGTACATGTACATATATAGTAACAGAAAAGAAAGGATCTCCATGAAAGATCCTACTCATATTAACCATCATATGTCCCAGATAGATAAGTCCCTCCTCATTGGGACTAATACACCAAGCATCAGCTCCTCCATGAAACTACAATCTCACATACCCAAAGAAACTAGATCGGGTTGCCATCAAATCAGAACTCAGCCTCCTCAGTAGGAATCTGCTCCTCGTTGCCTTCTTACTAAATACCTTGCTCAACGTCTTTAACAAATATAAACACAATACAAGAATAGGCATGCAAAGAGGTGAGATTATCTACGCCAATACCAACATGGTAGCATGGAGACAACACATACAACATATCATACAAATATATCACATCATAATACAGGTATAATAAACAATAATTATAATCATGCCCTCAACATTATCCAATTATTCGACAGTTCAAATATCACATAGATATAAATGCTCAGATTATGCATGTGCACATAGACTCAATTCCTACTCCAAGGAGCTGACTCAAGTCAGAGAGATTGATCTAAAAGATCTGTCTGTACCAACATGTCTCAGACCACGTGCCACAATTCTCATAAGTGTTTGTACATCTAGCATATACACGACAGTCTTTACTAGATCTTGATTAAGAATAGTGTCTCGATTCGGATCGTTGATGCCCATTGTGGAAAACTCGCACCCTGACGCCCCCAAGGTCAACAAGTGATCTGCACTACGCATATCGCACCCACTCAAGAGGTGTAAGTCTCTCCTAGGCCATTACCCTTAACATAGTCCATCGAACTTTTCAAATGCATACTCAATGCATACATGCTATTCATATTCCAACATCATAATCTCATATATAGGGTCCACACACTGTCCCAACAGTATCTTTATTGTATTTTCAATTGCGTAAACATTTTACTACTTTTTCTCAATCGCGCAACATTTTTGTTACGTTTTCAAATCGTGTATTGATTTTTCAACATTTTCTCAATCACATAAAAATATTCAAATGTTTTCCAAATCGCATGGCAATTTTTCAACGTTTTTGAAATCGCGTAGCTTAAAAATCACATTTTTTAGTAGCAAAACACATTTTCATCATTTTTCAACTGCGTAAAATATTTCTCAATATGTTAAACATCATTTTGGACTTTCTAAAAATTAACATGACTTCTACTTTATTTTTTCACATTTTCTTACTTAAGAAATCTTTTTCACAACATATTCCACCAAATCACCTTTTTATTGATTTAAATCAATGTTTCTAGCTTAAAATTCCTTAATGCGCTCCAAAACCCAAAGAGTGAGGTATACATTAGTAAATTTCAAGTCACCATTATATTGCTCATTATAACGTGATGAATCTAAAAATTAATTCACCTTATAAAATATTTTGAGGTACAAACACTTTCAACCTCATTCTTTCTTTTTCATAAAACAAAATCTTATTTCTACAAGTAATAAATTATTTTGTTTCCATTTTTATTTCTTATTTCTTCAAATCAACTAAGTTACCATTTACAAATCATATTTTTACACAGACAAAACCATTAAGGCCTCCATGGTCATGAGGCACTTGGTCCTTGAAACCAAAACATTTATTCATTTTCCTTGCTCTTCTAAGCATCCCATTTTACCATTTATGAAAATATTAACTTAGAAACACCTATTTTGAGGTGTTGAGGCCGTGAGCCTCATGGTCTTTGGAACCAAAATTATTTTTCCTTCCAACATTAATCATGGCATACATGGCATATAATCATCAATATATATCACAATCATGCCATGAAAGCAATAAAAATCATATAAGCATAAAAGCATAAACAAATAAATTTGAAGCACAAAAACACCACAAATAAATTACACAACCATGGATATGAATCCTCACATGGATTCGCCATCCATCGAATACAATTTCATCTCTCACCACCTTACTTGGTTGGTGAGATAGATCTCCCTCTTACCTCTTGGAGAAACCTCCAAAGCTCCTTGTTTTACTTCTTGTACAAGTCCTTCACCACCAAGAGCTTCTTAAACATAAAACAAACACAAGTTTATTAGCATCTAAAGCTTGAATAAGAAAGACCATGGATCAAAACATGGCCTAGAACATGAAAATTAGACAAGTAGTGAAGATTCCATAATATTTACCTTAAAACCCTAGAACTTGATCTTGAAGAAAGTCCTTGGAGATGAATGATTTAGAACTTAGCCTTAACTACAAAGTGTCTTGGATTTAGGTAAAGATTAAAGAAACAAGGTTGGTTAAAATTTTTAGAGAGTGAAGGTATGATCTAGGCCTCTTGGCCGTGAGGTTGAGTGAAGAGAAAAGGAGAGAAAAGTTTTGTGAAGCTTAGCTTTCAGAAATGATAAAGAAGAGTGATAGAAATGTATTGAAAAGTTTCTTATAGCTATTTGGTCTTCAAAACCGAAGCCCCCCCTTGAACACTAAGATTATGTCCAAATACATCTAGCCACTTTTTGAGGCTTCAAGAGCCATTGATTGAATCAATGGTTGATCTTTGGTGTAGGTTTCCAAATGATAAGATTAAATTTGAACCATTGGATCCTTCCTCCATGAAACCTTAGCCATTAGATACATCTCCAAAATGGAGGGTCAAGATCTACTCTTCATATTTTCCATCCAAGGGTCACAAAAGGTTCTTCCCACTTTGTGAGACCAATCTCCACAATAGATTAAACCAATGGTGGATATCCAAAGCCTTCCTCACCAAGCTTACTTCCTATTGGTCCTCCATAAAGTTGTCATAACCACTTAATTTGACTAACCAGTATAATATTTTTCTAGCTGCTATTACCCTACGGATAATATTTACTGTATTTTTATTGCCCGATAAAGAAAACAATACAAATCACAGTACAAGAAAATCTTGAAAACTGTTTCCAATTTCGGGTTTAATACGATCCCCGTCCCCGTCTCAACAGTACAAAATTTTCTGGTTTCGAAAAATTTTTACTTTTTCGGGCCAGCCTGGGCCCACATATAGCCCTTTGGGCCCATAGATAGCCCAAGAATAATATTAAAATAATAAAAAAAATATAAAATCTGACAATAATCCACAAAAACTTATAAAATTTATAAAATTTATTAAAATCAAATTAGATTAGTAAAAATAGTTAAGAATCAACAGAAATAAATAAAATACATAAGTTTTTCCCTGGCCCGAAAATTATTATTTTCCTGACACGAAGTAAATAACACAAAACAATCAAATGCATTCACGAAATAGTCAAAATAATTTTACAGTACACAGAAATCAAAAAATAGTAGAATTCTATTATTACTGTCAAATAGCTTAAATTTGGGGTGTTACAACTCTCCCCCTCTAAAAAAAAGTTTTGTCCTCGAAACTTAAACACACACTCAAAACAAATACAGATATTGTTCTTTTATCTTATCCTCCAACTCCCATGTCGCTTCTCCACTTACATCACTCTAGATTACTTTAACCAATGAAATCTCTTTACCTCGGAGTTACTTTATCCTCCGATCTTCGATCTTGACTGGAAACATTTCATAGGTTAAATTCTCCTACAGTTGTATCGCATTCGGCTCAATAACATGAGTGGGATCAAGAGTGTACTTCCGTAATTGCAATACATGAAATACATTGTGAAGATTCAATAGTAAAGGTGGTAATGCAATTTGATAAGCTACCGAACCTATCTGACGTAAAATTTGATACGGTCCAATAAACTTTGGAGTGAGCTTTCTTGACTTAATCACTCGTCCAATTCCAGTTGTAGGTATCACTCGCAAAAATACATGGTCACCTTCTTCAAACTCAAGCGGTCTTCTCCTTTTATCAGCATAGCTCTTTTGCCGAGTATAAGTTGTCCTCATCTTGTCTTGATTCATCTTCACTTTTTATGTAGTTTGTTGTACATATTCTAGTCCTAAAATAGCACTTTCACTATCCTGATACCAACACAACGGTGTTCTGCATCGTCTCCCATACAATGCCTCATAGGGTGCCATTCCTATGCTCGAATGAAAACTGTTATTGTAAGTGAATTCTATCAATGGTAAGAATTCATCCCAACATCCAGATTGTTCTAGCACACAAGCCCTTAATAAATCTTCCAGTGACTAAATCATCCTTTCTGTCTGACCATCAGTTTGTGGATGGTAAGTAGAACTTAAACGTAGCTTTGTTCCCATCGCTTCTTGCAGACTGTGCCAAAATCTCGACGTGAATCTCAGATCTCGATCCGAAATAATACTAGATGGTACATCATGAAGTCTAACGATTTCACCGATGCACACTTGGGTCAACCTCTCCATTGAGTACTTAATATTAATTGGCAAGAAGTGCGCCGACTTCGTAAGCCGATCAATAACTACCCATATAGAATCATGACCTTTTCGAGTCTTTGGTAGTCCCGTCACAAAGTCCATTGCTATATCATCCCATTTCCATTCAGGAATATGCAAAGGTTGCAACATTCCAGATGGTCTTTGATGTTCCACCTTAGCCTTCTGAAAAACTAGACAGGATGATACATATTCAACGATGTCTTTCTTCATTCCTTGCCACCAATACAACTACTTCAAATCTTGGTACATTTTTGTAGCTCCTGGATGCATACTCAACTTACTTCTGTGAGCTTCATCCAAAATTAATCTCTTAAGTTCTTGACTATTGGGCACACAAATCTTTCTTTTAAATTTCAAAATTCCATCTGTTTCTTCTTTGAATTCCAACACCGCACCTTAGCTCCTTGTTTCTTTCGCTTCTTGTAAGTATTGATCATCGTTCTGCCCCTCTCGGATTTTATCCATTAAACTACTTGAAATAGTGATCATGTTTAAACACATCTTCCCCGATGTCAACTTCACAGATAACCGCATATCCCAGAATTCTTCTATTAATTCCTTCTCCTTGATCATCATAACAGAAGCACTAAGCATTTTTCTACTTAAGGCATCCGCTACGACATTCGCCTTCCCGGGATGATACTGTAACTGAAAATCATAGTCCTTCAGAAACTCTAGCCAATGCCTCTGCCTCATGTTTAACTCTTTTTGGACAAACAGATACTTCAAACTTTTATGATCACTAAAAATAATGAATGTTGCTCCGTAGAGAAAATGTCTCCAAGCCTTTAATGTGAACACTACTGTTGCCAACTCCAAATTATGAGTGGGATAATTCCTCTCGTGTACCTTTAACTGCCTTGAAGTATATGCCACAACCTTCTGGTTTTGCATAAGTACATAACCCAATCCTTGGTATGAAGCATCACAATATACTTCAAAAGGTTTATTAGGATCAGGTAGAATCAATACCGGTGAAGTACTCAATCATCTTTTTAACTCGTGAAAACTTTCTTCGCATGCATCAGTCCATGCAAACAGTTGATTCTTCTGTGTAAGTTAGGTAAGAGGTCCCGCTATCTTGGAAAACCCATCAATAAATCATCGATAATAACTGGCTAATCCGATAAAACTGCAGATTTTTGATACAGTCTTCGGTCTTTTCCATTCCAAAATCATCTCCACCTTTGAAGCATCAACTTCAATTCCTTCCTTCGATATCACGCGTCCCAAAAATTGAAGTTCACTTATCCAAAATTCACATTTGGATAACTTTGCATATAGTTTATTCTCCTTCAAAATCTGAAGAACCACTCTGAGATGTTCAACATGTTTCTCCTAACTTCAAGAGTAGAATAGAATGTCGTCAATAAAGATAACTACAAACTTATCTAAGCAAGAACGAAAAATTCTATTCATGAAGTCCATGAATATAGCAGCTGCATTCGTCACACGAAACGACATCACTTGATACTCGTAATGCCCGTAACGCGTCTGAAATGCTATCTTGGGAATATCCTCTGCTTTCACACAAATCTGGTGATATCTAGAATATAAATCAATCTTGAAAAATATTGTGGCTCCTCACAATTGATCCATAAGATCATCTATCCTTGGAAGTGGATATTTATTCTTAATCGTAATCTTGTTCAACTGCCGGTAGTCTACACATAGACGAGAAGTCCCATCCTTCTTTTTGACTAACAACACGGGAGCTCCCTATGGTGACACACTAGGTCTCACGAATTACTTCTCTAATAATTCCTCCAACTGTTTCTTAAGCTTTGCCAATTCCGACGGTGACATCCAGTAGGGTGCCATAGATATTGGTCTAACTCTCGGTACTAGATCAATAGCAAACTCGATTTCTCTTACTGGTGGTAATCTTGGTATATCTTCTGAAAAAACTTCCAAAAATTCATTGACTACGAAAATATCTTTCAAGACATCTTCACACTAAACCTCCAAAAAGACATCAATATATACCCTTGATCTCCTTCCTTCAAACAAGCTTCTACTTGAGTGGCCGTTAGGAATCTAGAATCCTTAACCTTAGGAAAAACTAATGTCTTACTGGAACAGTCTATTAAGATATGGTTAGAAGATAACCAATCCATTCCTAAGATTACATTGATCTTGGAAAGAGGCAAACATATCAAGTCAACATAAAAGATTCTGCCCCTAACACACATAGGACAATTTAAGCATACTTTTGCAGTAATCACAAGCTTATCAGTACGAGTAGCAACATTCAAGTCATAAGGCAATGTAGTCACAGATAATCCCAAACGCTCCACACAATCACAAGCAATGAAATAGTGAGTTGCTTCTGAATCATATAATACAGTTAAAGGATTACCTTCAATGGCACACTCCTCCATAATCAAGTCCTCTGACTTCGCGGCTTCATCCCGGCTCATAGTATATACATGACCACCCGCCTATGGCCTTGTAGTACGGACGTTTCCCACAGAGGGTTCCGCCTTCAGTTGATTATAGTTCTTCGAGAAATGTCCGGGCTTCCTACATCTGAAACATATGACTCCTTTATGTGGACAGTCCTTAGTCAAGTGGTCCTTTCCATATTTGAAACATTTGGATGTAGAAGTTCCCGCCTGACCAATCTTATTTCCACTAGAAACTCCTCCAAAAGATTGTTGTCGGTTCTGACCCCCTGAAGGTCTAGCATACGGCTTCTGCTAATAATAGTTGCCACTGCTACCCTTTCTTCTTTGGAACTGTGTAGGTCCAAAGTTCCTGTTCCTCACATCTCACTGATGATCTATGTCCTCAACTTTATAACATTTATCCAACAGCACTAGAAACTGATCAATTTCTAAAGTTACTACTGCTCGCTTTATATCATGTCCTAATCCCTCTTCAAACTTCCTACACTTCCATTCTTCATCCGGCTGCATTTGGAAATATCTCGAAAACTTAGACAAGCTTTCAAACTTTGTCACATATTCACTTACTATCATCGTCCCTTGTCGCAGACCAAGGAATTCCATCTCCTTAGCATACCTAACACTAGCTGGGAAATACTTTCCCAAAAACTTTTGCTTGAAGAGTTCCCAAGTTATAATTCTCCCCTCAGCTGCCAATAATCTTCGGGTTCCTGCCCACCAATCTTCACCATCACCAATCAACACAAAGGTCGCATAAGTGACCTTCCTCTCATCAGTACAAACCATACCATCAAATATTTTCTCTAGTTCTTTTATCCAAAGATTGGTTTTCTTTGGGTTAAATTCTCCATTGAACTGTGGCTGATTGTTCCTACGAAATTCTGACAAGTTCTATACATCCTCATTTGCCCTTTGATTTTGTTGCACAAGGACATCAGCCATCCTTTGTATTGCTATTACAACTTCAGTCATATTTTGATTGTTATCTCCCGTATTTTCATGTCCACCTCTAATATTCATACATCCTCTTCCTCGTCCAGCCATCGTAATTCTCGAAATCAAACTAAACAAACAAGACAAGAGTCAAGTACAATCATTTCAAATAATATTGTTTCCTTTCGGAAACCAATCATAGAGAATCACACTACACAAACAAGATAGACCTAACCACAAATCCAAAAGACTCTAACTTGGGCTCTGATACCAAGTAAAGTAACACCCACCATAGGGTGTCACATATTATATTAATTATTATTGAATTATTCCCAAGTTACAAAATAATATTTTATAATAAATTTGAGTTGTAAAATTCCTTGATATCGATAAGATAAACTTAGCAGAAAATAAAAATATTAAACATCATCACAAATAATTTACATCATATACATCACATAAGTACTGTCAAATTTATTTATGTACAGACCGAGTTCTCAAAAGTATTTAAACATTACTACATTACTATACTTGCCCAAGTACACCTAGATAGCAGAACCCTCAGACGGGTCCTTCTCGAAATCAGCCTCAGATTCCTCAGATGGTAAGAATCTTGGTTGACGTGTCATCCTACGAACAGGTATCCAAGCAGATAATACAATACTGATCTCAGATGGGACTTGGTAACAACTGCCCCAATACTGCCTAATAAATATTAGAAATTCTACGTGTACATATATAGTAACAGAAAAGAAATGATCTCCATGAAAGATCCTACTCATATTAACCGTCACATGTCCCTGATAGATAAGTCCCTCCTCATTGGGACTAATACGCCAAGCACCAGCTCCTCCATGAAACTGCAATCTCACATACCCAAAGAAACTAGATCGGGTTGCCATCAAATCAGAACTCAACCTCCTCAGCAGGAATCTGCTCCTCGTTGCCTTCTTGCTCAATACCTTGCTCAATATCTTTAACAATTATAAACACAATACAAGAATAGAAATACAAAGAGGTGAGATTATCTACGCCAATACCAACATGGTAGCATGGAGTCAACACATACAACATATCATACAGATATATCACAACATAATACAGGTATAATAAATAATAATTACAATCATGCCCTCAACATTATCTAATTATTCGACAGTTCAAATATCACATAGATATAAATGCTTAGATTATGCATGTGCACATAGACCCAATTTCTTACTCCATGGAGCTAACTCAAGTCAGAGAGATTGATCTAAAAGATCTGTCTATACCAATATGCCTCAGACCACGTGCCACAATTCTCATAAGTATTTGCACATCTAGCATATACATGACAGTCTTTACCAGATCTTGATTAAGAATAGTGTCTCAGTTCAGATCGTCAGTGCGTTGCATCGGTCAGATCCACAATATAGAAGAGCTACCAACTGCCCATTATGAAAAACTCGCACCCTGATGTCCCTAAGGTCAACAAGTGATCTACACTACACATATCGCACCCACTCAAGAGGTGTAAGTCTCTCCTAGGTCATTAGCCTTAACATAGTCCATCGAACTTTTCAAATGCATGCTCAATGCATACAAGCTATTCATAGTCCAACATCATAATCTCATATACAGGGTCCACACACTGGCCCAACAGTATTTTTACTGTATTTTCAATCGCATAAACATTTTACTGTATTTTCTCAATCGCGCAACATTTTTGTCTCGTTTTCAAATCGCATTTTGATTTTTCAACGTTTTATCAATCGTGTAAAATTATTCAAATGTTTTCCAAATCACGTATCGATTTTTCAATGTTTTTGCAATCGCGTAGCTTAAAAATTACATTTTTATGTAATGAAACACGTTTTTCATTATTTTTCAACTGCGTCAAATATTTCTCAATATTTTAAACATCATTTTGGCCTTTCTAAAAATTAACATGACTTCTACTTCATTTTTTCACATTTTCTTACTTAAGAAATCCTTTTCATAACATATTCCACCAAATCACCTTTTTATTGATTTAAATCAATGTTTCTAGCTTAAAATTCCATAACGCACTCCAAAACCCAAAGAGTGAGCTATACGTTAGTAAATTTCAAGTCACCAATATATTCCTCATTATAACATGATTAATCTAAAATTTAATTTACCTTATAAAATATTTTGAGGTTCAAACACTTTCAACCTCGTTCTTTCCTTTTCATAAAACGAAATCTTATTTCTACAAGTAATAAATTGTTTGTTCCATTTTTATATCTTATTTCTTCAAATCAACTAAGTTACCATTTACAAATCATATTTTTACACAAACAAAAGCATTAAAGCCTCTATGGCCATGAGGTACTTGGCCCTTGAAACCAAAACATTTGTTGATTTTCCTTGCTATTCTAAGCATCCTATTTTACCATTTATGAAAATATTAACTTGAAAACACCTATTTTGAGGTGTTGAGGCCGTGAGCCTCATGGTCTTTGGAACCAAAATTATTTTCCCTTCCAACATTAATCATGGCATACATGGCATATAATCATCAATATATATGACAAGCATACCATGAAAGCAATAAAAATCATATAAGCATAAAAGCATAAACAAATAAATTTAAAGCACATAAACACCACAAATAAATTACATAACTATGGATATGAATCCTCACATGGATTCACTATCCATCAAATACAATTTCATCTCTCACCACCATACTTGGTTGGTGAGATAGATCTCCCTCTTACCTCTTGGAGAAACCTCCAAATCTCCTTGTTTTGCTTCTTGTACAAGTCCTTCACCACCAAGAGCTTCTTAAACATATAACAAACACAAGTTTATTAGTATCTAAAGCTTGAATAAGAAAGACCACGGATCAAAACATGGCCTAGAACATGAAAATTAGACAAGTAGTGAAGATTCCATAATCTTCACCTTAAAACCCTAGCACTTGATCTTGACGAAAGTCCTTGAAGATGAATGATTTTGAATTTGGACTTAACTACAAAGTGTCTTGGATTTAGGTAAAGATTCAAGAAATAAGGTTGGTTAAAATTTTTGGAGAGTGAAGGTATGATCTAGGCCTCTTGGCCGTGAGGTTGAGTGAAGAGAAAAGGAGAGAAAAGTTTTGTGAAGCTTAGCTTTCAGAAATGATAAAGAAGAGTGATAAAAATGTATTGAAAAGTTTCCTATATCTATTTGGTCTTCAAAACCGAAGCCCCCCCCTTGAACACTAAGGTTATGTCCAAATACATCTAGCCACTTTTTGAGGCTTCAAGAGCCATTGATTGAATCAATGGTTGATCTTTGGTGTAGGTTTCTAAATGATAAGATTAAATTTGAACCATTGGATCCTTCCTCCATGAAACCTTAGCCATTAGATACATCTCCAAAATGGAGGGTCAAGATCTACTCTTCATACTTTCCATCCAAGGTCACAAAAGGTTCTTGCCACTTTGTGAGACCAATCTCCACCATAGATTAAATCAATAGTGGATATCTAAAGCCTTCCTCACGAAGCTTGCTTCCTATTGGTCCTCCACAAAGCTGTCATAACCACTTAATTTGACTAACCAATATGATATTTTTCTAGCTGTTATTACACTATGAATAATATTTACTATATTTTTATTACCCGATAAATAAAATAGTACAAAACATAGTACAAGAAAATCTCAAAAATTGTTTTTGCTTTCGGGTTTAGTAAGATCTGCCGTCCCTATCTCAACAATACAAAATTTTCAGGCTCCGGAATATTTTACTTTTTCGGGCCCACCTGGGCCTACATATAGCCCCATGGGCCCACTGATAGCCCAAGAATAATATTAAAATAATAAAAAAAATATAAAATCTCACAATAATCCACAAGAATTATAAAAATTATAAAATTTATGAAAATCAAATCAGATTAGTAAAAATAGTTAAGAATCAACAGAAATAAATAAAATACGTAACATTTTCCTCTGACCAAAAATTATTATTTTCCTGACATGGAGTAAATCACACAAAAAATAGTAGAATTCTATTATTACTGTCAAATAGCTAAAATTTGGGGTGTTACATCATTCTCTCCGAAGTTGTGTTTAGCTCCATGGAGTAGGAAATTAGTCCATTGAGCATATGCATAGTCTGTCTTCATATCATTGTGACATTTTATATCTACTAAATTATCTGATACTTGATGCCATAACTACAACTGTTGTTTCCTGTATATGAATGATATTATTGTTCTTTACTGTTCTCTCTACTGCCATATTGGTATTGATGTTGGGAATCTCACCTCTCTACTTGATGTCATAACTATAATTGATGTTGGCTAATAAAGACTGAGAGGAAGACGAAGAAGATCGCACCTTTTCTATTGTTTTGTTTTTTGTGATGGCAACTAGAAGAGATTTTGTTGGTTTTGTCAGAGTTCAATTCCACGGAGGTACCAACACCTGGCGTATCGACTGGGATACTGAACGTGTTAGATATGTAGAGGTTGTGTCTGTATCTGTACGTTGGACCTGCGATGGAGATCCTATCTTTTCTCTTGACATCTTGGTACGTTTGGAGTTTGTTATGCCGATTAGGGAGTTGTGAGACGATTTGCATTACACCCCTAAGGAGGATCAGGACTCTGTGGTGTCATCTGCTAGGAAACCTACCCGTGAGACTTTGCTCCTCATCGGATCTCTATCTTCTGAGGAGGATCCCAATGAAGATCCGATGGAGGACCCTATTCCATAAGCATGTGGACTTGGGTTAGTTTGTGTTTTGTTAAGCAGTTGTATTTATGTCTTTTAAATACAAACCTTGTGTATTTTGAGTAGACTATAATCTCTGTCCCTTAAGTATATAATCTTTTTTATGTGCAATATTTAGTAATTACATCTTGTATTGTTTATATTTTGTTTAAGTTTATGTTTTCGAGAAAGAAAATTTGAAATCCATATTTTATTATATTAAACCTTTTACGCATTTTGTTAAGTTCACAAGTTTCAGTCGCAAATGTGATACCCTAGGGAGGGTGTTACACTTGATGTTGTGATAGACCTTAAGGTTGGAATTATGAGGTAAAAGGAGTGTTAAATGTTGCTTTAATTATAGTTGCATTTAGTGGTTGTTGTACTTGAAATAAAGTATTGGATGTTTGATTTTACACTCTTGAGTGTCACGGCCACTCATAGGAAAGAAATATAATTTGTAGATTTTTAAAATGTTAATTTTGTAATATGGAACCATGACATTCCTTGATTATTGGTGTATTGTTTTCATGGCATGAATTGTTAAGGGTAAAGTGGGGTGCAAAGATATATGTGTATAGGTGCTTGGGTATGGTTAAATAATCATGTTTGATCCCTACTCTTGAAAGTATAATTATGTGAGAACTTGTGTAGATTAATTAATTATTGAGTTACTTTATTGAGAGCCTCTCGACCTTTAAGGTTAATGTGGCAAGTTATTGTACCGATGTATTGATTGAATTTTGCTAATTGTCGTAAGACTACATTTAATTAATGTTTATGAGCAAAGTTATTGATGAAATGGCTATGTAAAGGCCAAGATGGTTGCTACCCTATTATGGCAGAAATTTAGATAAGGAAAATGAACAAAGTGTTGATGAAATGGCTATGTGAAGGCCAATAAGGTTACTACCCTGTTATGGTAAAAACAATTAGATGCTCATGTACTATATGTTGTTGTTGTATGTTGTCTTTATGTGATGTTTTGGTGACTGTTTATTAAGGCAATATACTGCCCAAATTGAATTAATATTTTGT
Organism: Ormosia emarginata; assembly: GCA_029884605.1. Classification (NCBI taxonomy): domain Eukaryota; kingdom Viridiplantae; phylum Streptophyta; class Magnoliopsida; order Fabales; family Fabaceae; genus Ormosia; species Ormosia emarginata. The sequence goes on from JAQQTP010000088.1 coordinate 75,716,698, forward strand.
TACTTTAAATTTGTAAAATAGTGACTTGAAATGGTTGGGAGTGTTAAGGCATAAGGTTGCCTTGTTGTAATAAGAAATATGATAAAATTGTACATGATGAGTTGGCTTGAAATGTGGTTAACACTTAAAGTTGAAGTATACCCTATTTTGGCCATAGTTAAGAATATATGAGTTATGCTTAAATAACAATTTCTAATTGAGAATGTAAAGGATAAACAACATAATGATTATCATACACATTATTGAACTAAGAGAATGGTATTTAATTGTTGATTGAGAAAGGATTTCCATAATGATATTGAGTTATGACTAAAAGAATAAGAGGTGTAGAAGAATAAGGATTAAAGGTAAAAAGTACTCTTGGAGGATATGTAAGTTAATTGTTTCAATAAGAGATGTATTATGCAATGTAGGTGCATTTTCGACATATATATATATAAATGAACGATTTGTCTTAGAAATGAAAAAGCTACATTTTGGATTAAGTCACTTTTTTATTTATTATTTATGTAACTTGTTTTAACCATAGTACCTAGATTTATTATGATGTCTTGTTTTATAAATTTACTACTGAGAATTATAAATTCTCACCCTAATTCTTTTTATGTTTCGATGATAAATCCAGAGGTAGACCACAACAAGAGCAAATGAAGTGCTAAGGCATAAGTTTAGATTTATATAATTCTATATATTTTCTTAGTCTGTATTAAGTTCTATATTTATATTAATGATTATGTAATTAAGTGTTTATAATCACTATTTTTGTAAAAGGTTGTAATCTCAGACATATTAGATATTTTCGGGGTAAGAGCAAGTTACCAGATGCATAAAATGTCTTACTCTCTTACTTTGTCAAAGCTCTATACATATATGTGTTATATTTGTTTTATAGGTTATGAGTATGTTTTAAGTTTTATGTTTTAATTTAATAAGTGACAACATTGATTCTATTTACTTGAGTATATTAACAATATACTACAGTATCTAGGATTAGGGTGTTACATTGGCATGAATGGGCAGCCGTCTGATACTTGATTGCAAGTTCTCCATTTGGGGAGTTGCAAACTCCCTTAGAGGCCTCAAATGATTGGGGTCACCCTCCATCTTTGTACCTTAATAACAAAATAGAATGAAAACTTAAATTAATATCAACAAAAACAAACTTGAACTAAAACTAAATAAGCTTATTATTAATATCAGTAATACAGAAATAAGTTGTGATTTCCCGGCAATGGTGCCAAAAACTTGTTTGTCCCTTTTTAGGCCGCAGGTGTACGGGTCGAACAAGTAATACAATTGAAACTAGAATATCGTTCCCACGAGGAATACACAAATGTAAAATATTAACCAATAACTTAAAAATTGGGAAAAGAGTTCAATTAAAATAAAAGACTTAAATACAGTAAATTAGGAATTAGAGTGAATGAATATAAAATAGGAAATCCTTTTTCACCTCTTACTTCAATTGATACATGCAATCTAATGGGATAATTAAAAGTTTCAAACCCAATTGCAGGTTGTTTCAAGTAGTAAATTCTCGGGAGTCCGAGGTCGACCCATAGGAAATTGATGAAGAGAAAATTATTTGAGGTAAGGAGAAGATTTGTTACAATACTAAAGATGATATAAGTTATTCACAAATGAAAAAGATTTGCTTGGGTTAGGAGATCCACTTTTAGTAATAAATTAAAGACAAGATTATTTCTTTTTATAACTAAATTGAAATCATACAAAATGAAGGTTCCAATCGGAAGATTTAACATTCAAAGTTCAATTAAGATTATACATGTAATCATATTATGGTTCCAATAATTATCTACTAATACTTGTAAATGGTCTCAAGTATCCACTGTGCCAACGTCTTGTCTACAATGAATCAAGATATTCATTATACAAGAAGAGTTTCTAAATTAATTGGAAACAACATACAATACATATAAAGATCACATAAAAATATATCATTCAAGCATAAGAAGTAGAATAATCTAACCTTATTTCATTACCAAGAGCTTCACTCTTTCACCCAAGCAAGATGAAGATTTAGTTACTCATAGACAAGAAGAAAGAAAGAGAGAATAAGAAGATGATGAACATAACTTCAATTAAGAACAATAGAAAACTACACAAAGGAAGTAATTAATATACAAACATGAAAGTAAACTCTAAGCTAACCTAACACCCTTAAATGATCAGCTTTTGCCTCCTTTTATAGAGGTAGAAGAGTTCAAAATGCCAAAATAGATGATGGATGATGAGTACAAAATGCCATAATAGTTGTTTGATGAGTGGATTCTTCTCTTTGAAATGTTTCCCTTCTGAAATCATGGCATGTGTCATTTTTGAGCCAAGTGGTCTTCATGAAAGTTCTAGGAAATTGTCTCAGCTTTCCACAGACACTGAGTTTAGCCAAATCCACCAACCATAACCCAAGATATAGCCTAATTACTGCTCATGGGTCAGGCCCAACTCCAGCACCTCTGTTCTGACTTCCAAGCCCAATATCACCTTCAAGGAATCCGAATTGAATTTTGTGTTCTTTATGAAAGTTGTAGATATGGGTTTTAAACTTCCACTGTCAAAATTTTAGAATTGTTGAACTCCTATAGCCCGAGATATATCCTAATGAGTGCATAAAGGTCAAGCTATTAGGTTCAAAACTCTAGATTTTGTTTCAACTCCAAGTTGAATTATCCAAACTTGTGTCCTTGGTCTTGAGGCCTTCATGAAAGTTGTAGAAATTTATCTTACCTTAAAAACAAGAACAAAATCACATCCATCGGATATTTGTAACTCAAATTATAGACAGTTTACTGAAAAAGCCAAGTAAGAAGGTTATACAATGAATGAAATATATTGCTATCAATATGGCTCTTGCTATCAAGTGAATAGTTATTAGAGAATTATCTTAACTTTCCAACAAGACCAGAATCACATTAATTAGATAATTGTAACTCAAATTGTGGCCACTTTACTTAAGAATGCAATCACCCAAATTAATGATAATTCAAACAATAATTTCTTCAATGATCTAAATAAGCTTAATTTCATAAAATGTGACAAAATCAACTTAATTAAGCCAAATTAAACCTTAAAAAGCCTAGTAAAAGGATTATAAAATAAATAAAATACATTATTATTAAATTCCCCCACATTAAACTTTTGCACTCTTGGGCAAAACATATAAGAAAAAACTAGGGAACAAAGAAAAATGACACAAACTCAAAAGTTAAAAACTCTAAAAGATTTAATGAAACAAGAAGAGGAACTAGTGTAACATCCCGGGACTGCCTGTAGGATTGATGAGTGTCTCCACAAACCAACACGGGTCTTTTCAACGTGCTTTGTCCTAACTCACACGCTTCCTAGGAAACTTCCCAAGAGGTCACCCATCCCACAATTGCTCCAGGTCAATTCTTATGTTCTAGGCTCCCGAAAAGAAGTTGCAACTTGTTGATATAGCTACGCCTAATCAATTCCTTTAAGCCATCCTCAACTATGCAGTCCCGTACCTGCACAGTCTCTGAATCCCTCTCATTCTGGTGTGTATTTAGTTCATTCATGGGACCCTTTGCCTAGAAGCCTGCCAGGAGCCACTCCTTGTACGTGCTTCTCTTACACCAGCATTCACTCCCTGCCCTCGTCGGTCTCGGGACACCACAGCTAGTCATTCAAGGGATCAAAACATTTTTGACGTAATATTTCTTCATATCTCAAACCATCAAGCAAGGAAACTTTAGTTAAAAAGAATGAATCAAGAATGAAAGATCCTCACAGGATTCACTCTCAATCCCTCAAGTATTTAAAATGGTAGATATTTCACTCAATTCAACCCATGAAAAATTGCACTACCATAAGCTTGCTTATCTTCTACTTCTCCACTACTCAGAACACATGCACACATAAATCATGAGGACTTTATTCAAGGTTGTAATGGGGTCATGGTAAAGAAGGAGGGATAATATGGATATAAGAAGATAAATACCAAAGAGAATAAAAGAGCATTATGGTACAATTAGAGTGGAAAAGATATTTGAGAACATTCATCATAAAGGACAATGACCAATATTTGACTAATGTTTTGTTGAAGATTAATCCCAAATTGATGAGTTGAATTCATTGTTAGGCATAAACCTTCTCCTTCTCTTCCTGTTGTTTCCAAGCATCCTTCTTTATTCTAGGTATAGATATGTCACATGGTGTATAGGAAAACTCTGATAATCCTTTGATTGCAGTAGTGGTCAGCTCTTTCTTTCTTTTCTTTTTTTTTCTTTCTTTTTAACATTTTGCACACACACCCCCACACTTGTTTAAGAACAAGGCCAATGCTCTCTTATTCCCTATGGTTGGGTAAAAACATGTTTTTTTTTTTAAGATACATAATGAGCTAAAAACAAGGAATAGTCAAATAAGCTCAAAGGAGTTATACAAGAAAAAATATATAAGGATAGCTATTTGGTCAAAGTAGTTATTTCAAAATGCCTCAATCATATTTATGTATACATGTGAAAATGTAGCCTAAAAAAGAATCAAAGCAAGTTCTAGAGTAACAATTTCATGAGTGAAAATCACACAAAAAAGAAAAGAATGGTACAAATGTTTAATTTATTCATTGATAGGCTTAAAATCTCACAAGGCATATTGGTATCATTCTATCATTCTCAATCCATCAATTCAACATTCATATCCAAGCATGTGATTTTTAAGAAAGAAGAAAAATTTATGCTATGACCCAAGATATGCTTTTTGCTTCTTCTAAAACAATTATTTCCTCAACTAAGATGCATCTCAAGAGTAAAATTACCTCCAGGGCAAAATTTACTCCTTACTATGTCATCCTTAATTGGTTTCGTTGTAGGTTTCTAACAGTCATCTCACTAATCATACTTTCTTCAACTAAAATGTGTCTTAGGAGTAAAATTACTCCTTACTCTGCCAATATTCATTGGTTTAGTAAGTTCATGAAAATCATATCATACTTCCCTACTTTTTTTAAAAAAACTATCCTTCCCCCCAACCAGATCACAACATTGTCTGCAATGTTAAAATATAAATGAGTAAAGGATAGAAGATAGTACATGTTGGAGAAATCTGACACAAATTTAAACAGAAACAAAGTACGATAACTAAAATCAAAGGTAAAGGAAAATTAAAGATGAAGTGTTAGATCTAGCTTTCTTTGCATGCTGTTTCCCGCACTACTTCCTGCTGACCAATCTATCTGAGCTATTATTTTATTAGCTTCATAAACAAAAGCTTCTAATTTATCAATCAACTCATCAATAGTGGAGGCAGAGATAAGAAGTTTTCTTGTCGAAGATGTGATAAATTTCTGTTCCACAGCTTTGTCAAGAAAAATTAACAAAAGATCAAAGAAATTATTAACATTCAACAAACCAATGGGTTTGTGGTGGATGTTTAGTTGGGCTTAAGAGACAATTTGAAAAATTTCTTCTAAAGTACCAAAACCACCTGGTAAGGCAATAAATGCATCAGAGTTATCAAGCATTGTTTTCATTCAGCCATGCATAGATGTTACCTGAATTTCTTCGCTAACTATCTTTCCAGTAATGTTATTTTGAGTTAAAGGTCTATGAATGACACCTAAAACCTGACTGCCTCCTATAAAAGCAACAAGTGATACAACCCCCATTAACCCATGACAACCGCCCCCATATACAACATGAATATTTCTCGTAGCAAGTGTTCGACTAAGAGTGCTTGTTGCATTTACAAACTTTAAACTCTTCCCATAACTTGACCCACAAAAAACACAAACATTTTTAAGGTTACGAACAGGAGGTCCCAATTTCACCTTCCCTCTAAATGATTATGAGTTAGAGGAAAGTGAAGAGAATGAAGTGTTTAAATAGGGAAAAGAAGGGAAAAAGTAATCATAGCACCTATATGGGTAGGTTGGCTGTTGTCAGAAAAGTTTGAAAATAAGAAACACAGAATCTTTTTTTTATTATTTTGTTTTGTTTTTTTAACTTCAAGAAAACCATCAGGTAAAGAAGTCTAGAAACCCCTGAAAGACCCTATTCATAGGATCGTCTGTCCAAAAACCAAAATACAATAAAATCATACAAAGATAACAGAAATATAATAACAAATGAGGATATACTTGTATGTACAGTTTTTATGGCGTATCTTTATACTACATGTCATGAGTGCAATAATGACATGTATTTGAGTTGCGTGTCACCAATGCAACATAAGAACTCCACAAGGATTGCCGAACTGACAACAAGAACCTTTGAATCCTTTCCGTCATGCTTACTGAATAATAGCCCTCTATCTTCTTGCAAACCTAATTAAAGGTTTGTATTCTAAGAAGATGGTACCTGACTGCAGCCAGTTAGAACTCACTATAGAGGCCTACTAATTAAAGTAAGTATACAACTCAGTTAACAATTTCCGTTCACTATAATGACGGGACCTGTCCATCAGCGCTATAGAGCCTTGGTTCCAAGAACTGGGAATGTAGCATGCGGCTCTCTACAGAGCATGGCACACGAACCTTATTTATATATTAGCGTGTAAAGGTCTCCTCCTGAGCCTATGACAGCATAGGCATCCGCCTGGGGCTCCTAATCTAATTAAAGACTAAGTACAACTGTAGTTTCGCCCTCTTTTTTTTTTCAAGTTATTAGAAACCTGATGAAAGGTGAGTGTATACTCACTTGAGATTGGGATAGAAGTAGTTTGCTCTTTCGGCTTTGTGCCAACGCATTGTTGACCAGTATTAGACCCATTCAAGACCAGCGCAACATAGGGCTCTCAAAAGGGACAAGTGGTCATAATGCGACTAGATGCCTCACATGTGAGATACAATCTACCTACTTTATTTTTCAATTAAGAAGGCTGGATCAGGATGCATGCATTTCCCTATTCACGTTTGTGTTACCAAAGCCAAACCCAAGATGTATACATACTTTTTTTATTTTTTATTTTTTGATTTTTTTGATTTTTTTTTATGAACATGAAGAAGAAGAAGAAAATATGTACATGTTGTGAATGCGGCTTACATCTGCCTCTGGTTTCACGTCCAGAAATAACTTAAACGCCTTATATGAGTCGAGGATAAGCTTCCCATCCAATTTTCTTATAAATTGGTAAATAGGATCTTTTAGAGTCAGATTCCCAAGACTGTAATACTTTTGTTCCTCCTTGAAGAGATTCCATAAGTTAAGAAGTTCACGATGCACAAAACCACAATAATGCATATCAAGAGTCAATAAGATATCATCTAATGACTCCTTACTTAGTCGATTCTTAATGAAGAAAATTTTATCTTCTCTGTTTGCGAAAACCATCCCTAAAGAATGACATCGCTTGTTACAATTCCATCGTGCACATTTGTGACAGACTTGTAATCTTTTTACTCTTCTCCTTTTAGAATATAAACTTCTACCAAGACCTGGCATGTATGAGTCAAAAGAAATTAAAGACTCACCTACTAGTCAGACCTTTGCTTTGATTATCCAACGTACATTTTCCTGTATATCCTTATGCATTAACAATCTCAATCTTTCACATCTAGCTTCGTAAATTTTTGTTAGAGCATTTTGAGGAAGAGAAGGAAAATGTTTTCTCAGGTTTGAGAGAATGATATCCATTTTGAAGGAGAAGGAATCAGTTATTTTGGGAAACTAAAAAAAACAAACTGACTTGAGAGTCATGGAGCACCATCATCTGCCTTTTAACCGGGGAGCTAAAGAACTACAAAACAAAATAAAGCCACAAAAGTAGAGTAAATTATTCTCATAACAAGGATCAGAAAGAGAAATTAATTCTACCTTAACAACTTGATTTTCCAGAAATAGTTTAAGTCTTTGTCCATTGACCTTAAAGACATTACCATTCATAGGATTCTCAATGTCTATGGCCTCATAAGGATATACATGTCTGACAATAAAAGGGCCAGTCCACCTAGATCTCAATTTTCCATGGAATAGGTGAAGACGAGAATTATAAAGCAGAACTTTTTGACTAATTTCGAAATATTTTCTCAAAATAGATTTGTCATGAAAAGCTTTTGTTCTTTCTTTATAAATTTGAGTTTTCATATGTATCATTTCTCAATTCCTCAAGTTCATTTATTTGCAATTTGCGTAACTTGCAAGCATCATCAAGATTTAAATTGAAAGCTTTAATGACCCAAAATGCTTTAAGCTCCAGTTCTACAGGCAAGTGACAAGGTTTTCCATAGACTAATTGATAGGGTGACATGCTTAAAGATGTTTTAAAAGCAGTACGGTAAGCTCAAAGTACATCATTTAGTCTTAAAGACCAATCCTTATGATTTGGGTTAACCGTTTTTCTAAAATTTGTTTAATTTTCCTATTTGCTAATTCTACTTGTCCACTTATCTGAGGGTGATAAGGGGTGGCAACTTTATGGGTAATACCATATTTCTTCATTAAAGATTCAAATGGTTTATTACAAAAATGTGTTCCCCCATCACTGATAATAGCTCGAGGGATTCTAAATCGACTTAAGACATTTTCTTTTAAAAATTTGAGAACAATTTTATGATTATTTTATCGACATGGAATCGCCTCAATCCATTTTGAAACATAATCAACTGCAACCAAAATATACATAAATCCAAATAAGGATAGAAATGGACCCATGAAATCAATTCCCCAACAATCAAAAATTTCTATGACAATGATAAGGTTCAGAGGCATCATATTTCTTTTAGAAATGGAACCTAATTTCTGACAATTTTCGCAACTTTTGCAAAAGGTTTAGTTGTCCTTAAATAAAATGGGCCAATAAAATTCACACTGCAAGATTTTTGCAGTTGTTTTCTTTGAAGAAAAATGACCTCCGAATGCTTCTAAGTGACTAAATTTAATAACACTACCTACCTCATTATCGGGTATACATCTCCCAAAAGATTTGATCAGGATAATATTTGAACAAATATGGGTCATCCTAATAAAAAATTTTCACTTCAGTCAAAAACTTTTTTCTGTCTTGATGTGACCACTAAGGTGACATCTTTCCTGTCATAAGAAAATTGACTATATTAGCAAACCAAGGCATGGAATTGACAGAAAATAAAAACTCTTCAGGAAAAGAATCATTGATAGGTATGCTATCAAAAGGTGAGCCTATTGTAGGTCTGGACAAATGATTTGCGACAACATTTTTGGCTTCTTTCTTATCTTTTATTGTGATGTTGAATTCTTGAAGCAACAAGATCCACCGTATCAACCTAGGTTTGGCATTCTGCTTAGACATTAAATATCTAACAGCAGCATGATCAGTGAAAACAACAGTAGAAGAACCAATTAAATGAGCTCGAAATTTGTCCAATGCAAAAATTACAACAAGCAGTTTTTTTTTCAGTAGTGGTATAATTCATTTGTGTACTATTTAAAGTTCTACTTGCGTAGCAAATTACATGAGGCTTACCTTCCTTTCTTTGGCCTAAAACAACACTAACAGCAAAATCACTTGCATCACACATTAATTCAAAAGGCAAAGACCAGTTAGGGGATTGCATGATAAGAGCCGATGTCAGAAGACCAATTAATTTTTCAAAAGATTTTTAGCATTCTTGAGTCCAATCAAATGGTGCATCTTTTATCAGAAGATTGCATAATGGTCTAGATATGACACTAAAGTCCTTAATGAATCTTCGATAAAATTCGGCATGTCCTAAAAAGGAACGAACTTCTTTGACTATTTTTGGGGAAGACAAATGAGCAATTAATTCAACTTTGGCCTTATCAACTTCAATTCCTTCAGAAGATATCACATGACCTAACACGATTCCTGAAGTAACCATATAATGACATTTTTTCTAATTTAAAATAAATCCTTTTTCTTCACATCTTTTAAGAACTTTATCAAAATTTTCAAGACAATTTTCAAAAGAATTTCCAAAAACTGTCAGATCATCCATGAAAACCTCTAAATAATGCTCAATCATGTCACTAAAAATACTTAGCATGCATCTTTGAAAAGTTGGCAGAGCATTACAAAGACCAAAAGGCATTCTATATGCAAAAGTGCCAAAGGGGCACTTAAAAGTAGTCTTTTCTTGATCATCTAATGCAATTGGTGAGATCATTCACACTATCGAATCTGGAATGGTCATTCTCTGATGTTGTCTCTGATATCAGAGTATTTATCACCCGTATGTCTAAGACAACTCGTTCCATCTATTATATAATTTTTACCAATACAAGCACAATAACACAATATAACAAAGAGGTGAGATCACCTACGCCAATACCAACATGGTAGCATAGAGATAACATAACCAGCGTATCATACAGATATATCATACCATAATTCTAATGATGCACTCAACATTAATCAACTATCATCATCATGCCATTAACATTATTATCATCACACAATAATCACAATAACCATCAACATGATTATCATCATCATCATCCAATATTCCTCAATTATTATATCATGCAGATATAGATACTCAGATTTATGCATATGTTATGCATGTAGACTCAATGTCCTACTCCATGGACGTTTTCACAATTTCAAGAAGAATGCTCTGTTAATTGTCAGCCTTAGCCCAAAGACAATCTTCCATATTAGCCCATAGACAATGCCCAGCCTTAGCCCACAGACAATTGTCCAGCTTTCGAAAAGAATCGTGTTCTTGTCGGGTATCGTCAATGTGTTGCAACGGACTGCATCGCCAAGTGGCATATGGTCCAGCCGTAGCCCACAGACAGATATCCATTTGTCGACTGCCACGCCTTGACGCACCGCAAGATCCATCATAGACCTCACTATCAATTCACATTCCCTCTTCAACCACAAGGGTCCCAATAGCATCAGCTATCAATTTTTATTCAATTCAAAATCATCATATGCCTCAATGCATATCTTTTCAATGCATGTTTAATGCACCAATGCCAATCACAGGCAAAATTCTTCATTTCCAATGCATGTTCAATGCACCAATGTCAATCACAGGCAAAATTCACACTTTCATATTCAAGGTCCACACACTGGCCCATTCTCAGTTTTAATTTCATTATCTCATAATCAGGGTCCATACACTAGCCCAACAGTAATCATATTGTAGTTTCAATAGTGAAATCATATTATCACGTTTTCATAGTCACAAAACACTTTCATCGTGTTTTCACAATCGTGCAACATTTCTATTACGTTTTCAAAATTTTACAACATTTCCATTGCATTTTCAAATCACGTAGTGATTTTTCAACGTTTTCTCAATTACGTAAAAATATTCCACCATTTTTAAATTGCGTAGCGATTTTTTAACAATATCTCAAACGTGTAAAAATATTTAAACGCTTTTCAAATTGCGTAGAAATATTTCAACATTTTTCAAATCACGTGGAAATATTTAAACATTTTTCAAATCGCGTAGCTTAAAAATCACGTTTTTAAGTTACATAAATTATTTTTCACCATAATTCCATTACAAAAAATATTTCTCAACCTTCAAAAATTTCATTTCAACCTTTCTCAAAATAATATGACTACTCACATTATTTTTCACATTTTGTTACTCAAGAAAATTCTTTTTGCAACAAATTCCACAAATTCACAATTCCATTAAATTAAATCAATGTTTCTCACTTTAAAAATTACTAACAATCTCCAAAACCCAAAGGATGAGTTACACGTTAGAAAATATCAAATCACTATTATATTCTCCATTTTTCTCAAATCAATTCTAAAATCAATTCTCTTTAAAATAAATTGAGGTTCAAACACTTTTAACCTCTCTTTTCCATTCCCATATGAAAACACTCTGATTCCCTTTCCAAATTTCTTATACCAAATCAATTATATTTTCACTTGAAAATCACTTTGTTTCATAAAATCAAGGCATTCATAAGCCTTCAAAACCATGGTACTTGATTATTTAAACCATCAAATATTTTTCCTTCTAAGTCAATATGGTTTTACACAAACAAAACCATTAAAAATTTCCTTAGCAAAAACCATGAGCACCTGGTCTTTGAAATCAAATCATTTGTTCATTTTCATTTTTCATTTTCTTTGCAAATCCTTAAAATCATCAACTCATTGCTCTTTTCATTTAAAACTCTTGTTTAGTAAAATGCTCAGAAACTTTTTACACAAAATAAATCAATAAAAATCCCTCTCAAACTCGTGAGTAATACTTCTTGAAAAACAAACCCTTTGTTTATTTTCCTTGCTTTTCTAATCATCCAATTTTATCATTCATGAAAATATTAATTTATGAACACCTATTTTGAGGTGTCTTGACCGAAATCCTCTTGGTTTTTGGAACCAAAAATCAATTTCCTTTCCATCATCAAATCAAGGCATACACATACATATTCAAATATATATATCACAAGCATGCCATAATCAAAGCAATAAATCATGCAAATCATACCAAGCATAGGCAAATAATCAAAGCACATAAACATACACAAATTATTATGTGACCATGGATATGAATCCTCACATGGATTCACCATCCATCAAATATAAGACCATCTCTCACCACCATACTTGGTTGGTGAGATGAATCTCCCTCTTACCTCTTGAAGATCCTCAAAAGCTCCTTGTTTTGCTTCTTTTTCCAAGTCCTTCACCACCAAGGGCTTCTCAAATACAAAACAAAACATATATTTATTAGTAAATCAAGCTTGAACAAGATAAACCATGGATCAAACATGGCTTAGAACCTTGAAAATCAAAAGAAAAGTGAAGATTAATAAACTTCACCAATAAAGCTTCAATCTTTAGCTTGAAGACCAAGGTTGAAGATGAATGATTTAGAGAAAGTCTCCAACATGAAAGTTGCTTAGAAAATCATGTAGATTCAAGATCTATGGTTGGATGAAATTAAAAGAGATTGGATGGTGATTTTAGGTGGTATGGCCGAAATTCCTCTTGAAGAACAAGGATGAAGTTTTTGATTTTTGTGAGAGAAAGGCTTCTTAGACTTGGTTAAGATAAAGAATGAAGTGAAACACTTAGTTTTCCTTCCACCAATTTCGTAGAGCTCCTTGGAAAAATCCCTAAAAATCATAAACAAATGTTACAATCAATAACAAGTGTAGAAATAGGTAAACTATGGTTCAAGCATGGCTTAGAAAATCAAAACTAAAAGATTGGGTGAAGAAATATGAACTTTACCCTTTTTGATAGAAACTTGAAGCTTGGATTTGAAGCTCAAAATGAATGATTTGATGAAAACTCATAGCTAGAGATGTTCTTAGAATAAGGTAAGGATTCAAGAAATAAGGTTGGATAAAATTTTTGAGTAATGGAGGGCATTCTTGGGTGCTTTGACTGAAACATGCATGGAGAAAGAAGGAGAAAAAATATTTGATGAAGTCTTGGCTTTTTGGAGAAGACAAAGATGAATTATGATAGCAATAATGTGGTCTTCAACTTTGCTAAGCTCTTAAACTCCTCCAAAACCGTCCCCCCTCTTCATGCTTCTCCTTATGCATTCAATAAATGACCATAATAATTAGCCACCATTTTAAGCATTTCTAGCCATTGATTAATTCAATGGTTAGGATTAAGGTAGACTTTTGATTAGAAGACTTAATCTAGGCCATTAGATCTTTCTCCTTGAAATCCTTGCCATTAGATGCATCTCCAAAAATGAAGGGTCAAGATTACTCCTTCTTACTTTCAATCCAAGGGTCATAATTAGTCATAGCCATTTTAGAAGATCAAATCTCCACCATTGATTAAATCCAAATCCAATGGTTATAAATGATCCATCTCCACCGTTGATTAAATCCAAATCCAACGGTCACAAATGGTCCTAGCCACTTTATAAGATCAAATCTCCACCCTTGATTTAAATCTAAATCCAACGGTTATAAATGGTCATAGCCATTTTATTAGACTAATCCTACACCGTTGATTAAATCGACGGTTGATATCAAAGTCTTCAATATTAGACTTACTTCCTATTGGTCCATCAAAAGAATTAAACTTGTTTTCTATTGGTCCGTCAAAAGTTGTCATAACCACTGTCGTTGACTTAAGCAGTATAATTTCTATTTTTATCTGCTATAACCCCACGAAATAATATATTTACTATATTTTTATCGCCTGATAGTTAAATACAGTACAAAACACAGTACAATAAAATTTTAGAAACTGTTTCCGGATTCAGGTTTAGTAAGATCCCCTGTCTATGTCTAAACAGTACAAATTTTTCTATACGTAGAAAAATTTTCATGTTTTGGGACTCACCTCGGGCCCACGTAGGACCACTAGGGCCACAAACAGCCCAAAAACAACCAGATAACCATAAAAATTTATAATCATCCACAAAAATCACAAATATTAGAAAACGTATGAAAATCAAATCAGATTGTTAAAAATAATTAACAATCAAGAGAAATAAATACATAAGATTTTCCCCGGTCCGAAAATTATTATTTTCTTGACATGGAGTAAATCACTCAAAACGATCAAAAGTACTGATGGAATACTCAAAATAATTTTACAGCATACAGAAATTACTAAACAGTAGAATTCTGTTAACTTTCAAAATTACTGTCAACTATTTAGGAAATTTGGGGGTTATAATACTCCCCCTCTAAAAAGAAATTTCGTCCTCGAAATTTAATAAACTTGATTTCACACCCTTAGAATAAATATGAACAATGCTCTTTTATCTTTTCCTCTAACTCCCATATTGCTTCTCCACTTACATCATTCTAAACAATTTTAACCAAATGAAATTTCTTTGTCTCTCGATCAATTTCTCCTAATCAAACAAATATCTCATGTAACTTCAATTTCCTTGAAACATATACTACAACTCTTTTATTCTGCATAAGCACACATCTTAAACTTTGATGTAATACATCATAGTACACCTCCAATGATTTACTGAGATTAGACAAAACTAATACTAGAAAAGTACTCAAACATATTTCAACTCCTAAAAATTCTCCTTATATACATCAGTCTATACAAACACTTAATTCTTTCTAGTAAGCTAGGTAAGAAGTCCTACGATCTTAGAAAATATCTCAAATAAATTTTTTTATGGATTTCCATTACCATTTTTAACATTTGAAGAATCCACCACATTTCTGCTGCGCCACTCAGATACTATGACATAGATATAGATAGGAATATTGTAACACCCTGAATTTCCTATCTCTTAAATAATAATTTTGACAGTTAACAGAATTTTACTGTTTAGTAATTTCTGTGCACTGTAAAATTATTTTGTTTATTCCATCAGCGTATTTGATCGTTTTGAGTGATTTACTCCGTGTCAGGAAAATAATAATTTTCGGGTCAGAGAAAATCTTTAAATATTTATTTCTCTTGACTGTTAATTATTTTTAATAATCTGACTTGATTTTCATATGTTTTCTAATATTTATGATTTTTGTGGAAGATTATGAATTTTTTTGACTGTATGTGGGCCCAAGTGGTCCTATGTGGGCCCAGGTGACCTTACGTGGGTCTAGGTGGGTCCCGCAAAGTAAAAAAAATTTTACGTATAGAAAAATTTGTACTGTTTAGATGGAGACAGGGGATCTTACTAAACCTGAATCCGAAAACAGTTTTAGAAATTTTATTGTACTGTGTTTTGCACTGTATTTATTTATCGGGCGATAAAAATACAGTAAATATTTTCTTTCGTGGGGTTTTAGCAGATAAAAATAGAAATTATACTATTAAGTCAATATTAGTGATTGTGACAATTTTTGATGGACCAATAGGAAACAAGTTCAATATTGAAGACTTTAATATCAACCGTCGATTTAATCAACGATGTAGGATAAGTTTAATAAAATAGCTATGACCATTTATAACCATTAGATTTGGATTTAATCAATGGTAGAGATTTGGTCTCAAAAAGTGACAAAGATCATTTATGACCATTGGATGAAGAATTAATCAAGGGTGGAGATTTGGTCTTAAAAAGTAACAAGAATCATTTATGACCATTGGATGAAGATTTAATCAATGGTGAAGACTTAGTCTTAAAAAGTGACAAAGACTAATTATGACCCTTGGATTTAAAGTTTGAAGGAGTAATCTTGACCCTTTATTTTGGAGACACATCCAATGACTAGAATTTAAAGGAGAAAGATCCAATGGCCTAGATTAAGTCTTCTAATTAAAAGTCCAGCTAAATCCTAACCATTGAATTAATCAATGGCTAGAAATGCTCTAGATGGTGGCTAATAATGATGACAACATTATTGCATGCATAATGCAATGGATGGCTACGGTTTTGTGGTTGTTTTTGGAGCTAAAGAAAAACTTTATGTCATTATTAAATGTCTTGGTCAATTATACATCATTATTGATCATTTTCTTAAAGCAAAAATATTTTCTTCTTTCTTTCTAAGCATAGCTACGGCCATGCATCAAGTTAGAAGATGAATTTTACATTCAAATAATACTTGGTCATTCTTCTAATAATAATAATTGAAGAAGCTACACAAAATTAGTCAATTTTGGTGGCCATTCCTTTTAAGTCTACGGCCATGCATGTTTGGTAAAAGAAAAAGATGCTATCTTTCATTCATTTCTATCACTTTTGTTTTATTTCAAGATGGCTCACGGCCAAGTAGCTTTGGGGGGGCTAAATATTGACTCTTCACTTGATTCCTATCATCTTTCTATCAATTAATCAAACAAAGTCTCTCTCACCTTTTTCTCAAGATAAGTGCACGGCCAAGGAAGCCTTAGGAAGCCAAAATTGTGACTTTAGTTTACTTAAATTTTTTTTCTATTTCAAGAACCAAAGAACTATATCAAATTTCTCTCCACTTTCTCTCCATCCCTTCTTCATGGTGGTTTCGGCCAAGCACCCTAGAACCACTCTCTATCACTCTTTAATTTCATCCAACCATAGATCTTGAATCTACATGATATTCTAAGCAACTTTCATGTTGGAGATTTCCTCTAAATACTTCATCTTCAAGGAGTTTCTTCAAGATCAAAGTTATTGGGTTTTTGAGGTGAAGTGTAAGGAAACTTCATTTCTTCTCTTCTTTTTCATGATCTAAACCATGTTTGATCCATAGTTCCTCTTAATCAAGCTTAGTATACTAATTTTTATGTATTTTGTCTTGTATTTGAGAAGCCCTTGGTGGTGAAGGACTTGGAAAAAGAAGCAAAACAATGAGTTTTTGAGGATCTTCAAGAGGTAAGAGGGAGATCCATCTCACCAACTAAGTATGGTGGTGAGAGATGGTCTTATATTTGATGGATGGTGAATCCATGTGAGGATTCATATCCATGGTCTTGTAATTTATTTGTGGGTGTTTATGTGTTTTAATTATTTGCCTATGCTTGATATGCTATGCATGATTTTATGGCTTTGATAGTATGCTTAAAATATGTATGATAAGTATATGGCATGCTTGTAGTATTTATGATGAAATATATATGTGTATGCCATGATGTGAATATGGAAAGAAAATCAATTTTTGCCTCCAATGGCCAAGGGAGAAGGCTACGATTTTTAATGCCCTTAATTAGGGTTTATGTTGAAATTTTTCAAGAACAAGGGAATTAATTTTTGATCCCTAGAAACATGGTGAATTTTGGTCAAGACATCTCAACATAGGTGTTTATAACTTAAGATTTTCATGAAAGATTAAAAATTGGATTGATTAGAAAAACATGGAAAATAAACAAAGGGTTTGTTTTCAAAGAGTACATGAACACAATTTTTGGAAGGATTTTTATTGATTTATTTTGTGTAAAAAGTTTCTAAGTATTTTACTAAACAAGAGTTTTAAATGAAAATAGCAATGTTAATTTTAAGGATTTGCAAAGAAAGTGAAAAAGGATTTGCAAAGAAAGTGAAAATGGATTTGCAAAGAAAGTGAAAAATGAAAATGAACAAATGACTTGATTTCAAAGACCAAGTGTTCACGGTTTTTGTAAAGGATTTTTAATGGTTTTGTTTGTGTAAAACCATATCAATTTAGAAGGAAAAATATTTGATGGTTTCAATAGTCAGGTCCACGTTTTTTTTGAAGGCTTGTAATGCCTTGATTTTTATGAACAAAGTGAATTTCAAAGTGGAAACGTAACTTGATTTAATACAAGGAATTTGGAAAGGGAATCAGAGCGTTATATCACTTGAGAGAATAGAAATTTTCGTAACGGAAAACAAAGAGAGGTTGAAAACGTTTGAATTTCAATTTATTTTGAAAAAGACTGATTTTGGAAATGATTTGGGAAAAATGGAGAATATAATGGTGTTTTGAAAATTTATTAACGTATAATTTATTTTTGAGTTTTGAAATATGTTAGAAAATGTTAAGTTTTGAAACGTTGATTTATATCAATGGAAAAACGATTTTTGTGGATTATATTTTGGAAAAGAATTTCTTGAGTAAAGAAATGTGGAAAAAGATTTTCTTGAGCAAGGAAATGTGAAAAATGAAATACAAAGTCATATTATTTTGAGAAAAGTTGAAAAAGGAATTTTTGAAGGTCAAGAAATATTTTCTATAATGAAATTGTGGTGAAAAATTATTTACGTATCTTAAAAACGTGATTTTTAAGCTTCACGATTTGAAATACAAAAAATATATATTTCTACGTGATTTTAAATATGTTGAAATATTTCTACGCGATTTGAATTACGTTTAAATATTTTACGTAATTTGAACTGCTATTGAAAAATCACTACGTGATTGAAAAGTGATGAATTATTTTTACATGATTGTGAAAAGTGGCGAAAAATCATTATGTAATTTGGAAAGTGTTTTAAATATTTTGAGGATGATGGAAAATGATTTATGCAACTTAAAAGAATGATTTTTAAGTTACACGATTTTGAAATAGTGGAAAAAATACTATGCAATTTGAGAAACGTATGATTTTACACGATTGAGAAAAATGAAAAGTTTGTACGTGGTTTAAAAGTGCAACAGAGGAGTTGCGGTATTGTGAAAACGTAACAGAAATGTTACACGATTGTGAAAATACGGTAAAAGTGTTTTATAACTATGAAACATGATAACATGATTTTGTTATTAAAAAAAATATAGTATGATTACTGTAAAACCAGTGTATGAACACTGTTTGTGAAAAACAACGAGTTTTTGCCTGTTATTGGCACGTGGTGCATTTTAGATGCATTAGAAAAAAAATATGCGTTGAGGCATATGATTTAATTGAAGAAACGAATTTGAACAGAATGGCCCTTGTGGTTGGACTTGCACTGATATATTCGTGCATTATATAAATTATATCTGAGAAATTATGAGATATACCTGTGATTGGTATTATACCTGTGATTGGTATTTGGTGCACTATACATGCATTGGAATGGTCCGATGAGGGTTGGATATGGCTGATTGCCTAGGAGAAACACACCTCTTGAGTAGGTGCGATATGCGTAGTGTAAGTCACTTGTTGACCTTAGGGGCATCGGGGTGCGGATTGCTTACACGGGTGGTTGGTCGTGCTTCTTCCCGTAGGTTAGACTGATGCAACACACCGATGATCCTGACCGAAACACTATTCTTATTCAAGATTTAATAAAGACTGTCGTGTATATGCTAGATGTGTAAAATCAAAATGAGGATTATAGCACGTGGTCTAAGGCATGTGGTACCGACAGATCTTTTCAATTATTTCTCTGACCTGAGTTTAGCTCCATGGAGTAGGAAATCGAGTCTTGTGTACATGCATACTCTGAACATTTATATCTGTGTGATATATTAATTGAGGAATATTGGCTATAACAATTGTTTTGAATACTTAGATGATGTTGATGATAATGCTGAGGGCATTATCATAATTGTTGTTTATGATAATTGAATTAATAAATGCTTAGATGATGATAGTTGATTAATGTTGATGGCATGATCATAATTATGGTATGATCTATCTGTATGATATTGCTATTTTGTGTTATCTCTGTGCTACCATGTTGGTACTAGTGTAGGTGATCTCACCTCTTTGTTATGTTGTCTTGCTGTGTCTGTATTGTTAAAATTAAACAGTAGAAGGAATGAGTTGTCTTAGACATATCGGGAGGTAGATATTCTGAGTTCGGAGACAACATCAGAGAATGACTATTCCAAATTTGATAGCGTGCAGTGTGTAACACCCCAAACTTTCTATGTATTAAACAGTAATCTTGACAGTTAACAGAATTCTACTGTTTAGTGGTTTCTGTGTACTGCAAAGTTATTTTGAATATTCTGTCTGCATATTTGATCGTTTTGAGTAATTTGCTCCGTGTCAAGAAAATAATAATTTTCGGGCCAGAAAAATCTACGTAAATTAATTTTTACTGTTTAGTCTTAATTAATTTACGTAATTTGATTTGATATTTGTGAGTTTTGTAATTTTTGTAATTTTATGTGTGATTTTAGAATTTTTACTGTTTGTGTGCCCCACGAGGTGTATGTGGGCCTAAGTGGCCATACGTGGGCCCAGGTGGGTCCCGCAAAATGAAAAAATTTTCTACGTATAGAAAAATTTGTACTGTTTAGACGGAGACAGGGGATCTTACTAAACCTGAATCTGGAAACAGCTTTAGAAAATTTCTTTTACTGTATTTTGTACTGTATTTAATTATCAGACGATAAAAATATAGTAATTATATTTTTGTGAGGTTATAATGGATAAAAATAAAATTCTATATTATTAAAATATTATTAAGATAACATTAGTGGTTTGGATATCCACTATTAATTTAATTACAGTTAGAAATTTAATCTTGATTTAATTAACGGTAGAGATTTGATCTTAAAAGTAAATAGGATCAATTATAACCGTTGGATTGAAATTAAATCAAGGGTAGAGATTTAATCTTCTAAATGGCTATGACCATTATCAACCCCTGGATGTAAAATTAATCAATGGTGGAGATGGATCATTAATGACCATTGGATTCGGATTTAGATCAATGGTGGAGAATTGGTCATCAAAAATGATTACAACCATTTTGGACCCTTGGATGTAAAGTTTGAAGGTGTAATCTTGGCCCTTTATTTTTGGAGACACATCTAAGGGATGGGGTTTAAAGAGAGAAGATCCAATGGTCCATAATAAGTCTTCTACCTATAATGCTTTTAATTAATACCTATTTTACCTATAATGTTTTAAATTAATATCTAAAATGACTAAAAACAAAATGGCTATCAAATTGTCATATTTTTGCATGCATGAAGAGGGGGCACGGTTGAAGAAGCAAGGAAGGAAGGAGACCAAGATAGAATAGGCTTTTTAGGCCAAAGAAAAAGGATAAAAAGGTTAAGGAAAATTGCCAAGTGTTAAGACAATTTCCTATTGATCATCAATGCATATGTTTTTCGAACTTCACTTTTTCTTCTCCCTAATAGCATGCTACGGCAATGCACTTCTTTGAAGACTAAAAACACTCATTTCTATATTTCATAATATCATTTCTTCATTCTTCCACTTAAGTTTCAAGACCAAACCAAAGCAAACTCCATTTCTCTCGCAAAAACACACCATTCGGCCAAGTCTCCAATTCTCTCTTCCATCACTTTTTAATTTCATACAACCTAGTTTCTTGAATCCTTTCATCATTCTAAGAACCTTTGTAGTTCACACCAAGTTCTAATTCTTCCATCTTGAAGGACTTTTACCAAGATCAAGTTCTAGAGCTTTTGTTGGTGAAGTGTAAGAAAACTTCATTTATTCTTTTCTTTTTCATGTTCTAAACCATGTTTGATCCATGGTTCTTCTTGTTCAAGCTTGATATACTAATTTTCTTGTATTTGTTTCATGTTTAAGAACTTGTATTGGTGGAGATCTTGCTCCAAAGACAAAGCAACAAGCTCTTTGGTGGTTCTTCAAGAGGTAAGAGGAGATTCATCTCACCAACCAAGCATGGTGGTGAGGGATGGTTTTTATATTTGATGGATGGTGAATCCATGTGAGGATTCCTATCCATGGTCATGTAATAATTTGTGTGTGGGTTATGTGCTTTAATTATTTTTGCTTATGCTTGATATATTTTGCATGATTTACTTGTGTTTGCATGCTTAGTATAATTTTTAATTGCTTATATGGTAAGCTTTTGATATGCATGATGATATATGTTGAATATATTATGATGAATGTATGTTGAAATAAGCAAAATTTTGGCTCCAAAGGCCATGGAGGAGGTCACGGTTTTGAGCTTCCAAGTTTAGGGTTTTTATTGAAATTTTTCAAGAACAATGAAGTTGATTTTTAGTCCTTGAACTAAAATAAATTTCAGCCAAGACACCAATTAAATTAGTGTTCACAAAAATGATATTTTCATAAATGATAAAATTGAATTATTTGAGAAGTAAAGAAATTAAACAAGAGGGTTTGTCTTATAAAAAGAGTGTATACGGATTTTAAATAGTAGTTTCATGAATTTATTTTGTGTAGAAACAAAAATGAAGTTTACTTAAGTTAGAAGAAAAATATTTCATGGTTCCAATGACCATCTATAAGGTTTTGATAATTTAGAAAAAACGTTTTGATGCAATAAAATATAAGAATTTTCAAATAAGGATTTTGGAAAGGAATTTAAGTGTTGAACTTTAAATTATCTTAAGAAGAATTAATTTTTAGAAGTGATTTAGAAATATAAAAGAAAACGTTTGTAACTTAAACGTAGAATTTGATTTAATATTTAGAAGTGATTTAGAAATATAAAAGGAAACGTTTGTAACTTAAAATTTCTAACGTAGAATTTAAGTATTGGGTTTTGGAAAATGTTAGGAAATTTAAATTTTGAAATAGTAATTAAATCAATTAAATATGATTTGGTAAGATTAAATCAATAAAAAGTGATTTTGAGAAAATATAGTGCGGAAGGGATTTTTTATTGAGAATAGAAAGAGAATAATGTAAGAAATTATATTTTTATAAGAAATGTTCAAAATAATATTTTTAAAGTTAAGAAATATTTTGTGAAGGGTAAAAACGGTGAAAAACGATTTACGTAACTCAAAAACGTAATTTTTGAGTTACACGATTTGAAAAACGTTAAAATATTTTTACGCGATTTATAACGCGTTTAAATATTTTACACGATCAAAATGTTGTGGAAACATTGCTATGCGATTTAAAAATAAAAGATTATTTTTACGCAATTTAGAATACAGTAGAAAATAGTTTTGCGATTTTTAAATGTAACAGAAAATGTTACAAATCATTATTGTACGTAAAAACGTAACGAAAATATTTTGTGAATGAGAAAAATACAGTAAAGTAATTTAACTATTAATTATACAATAAATCTTACAATTAAAAATAGTATATGAATACTGTACAAGAAATTGAGAAGTTTGCCTGTAATTGACATTAATCCATTTTACGAACAAAAAACAGTATCTAAATCTGGAATGAGAAATTATGTGATTTACCTTTGGTTGGTAATTGGTGCATTACACATGCATTGAAAATGGTCCAACGGACTGAATATGGCTAATTGCCTAGGAGAAATGTACACCTCTTGAGTGGGTGCGATATGCGTAGTGTAGGTCACTGGTTGACCTTGGGGGCATCGGGGTGCGGGTTGCTCGCAATGGGCAGTTGGTAACTCTTCTGCACCGTGAGTTAGACCGATGCAACACACCGATGATCCGGACTGAGACACTATTCTTAATCGAGATCTGACAAAGACTGTCGTGTATGTGCTAGATGTGCAAGATATAATTATAGCACTTGGTCTGAGGCACGAGATATTGGCAGATCTTTTCGATCAATTTCTCCGACTTGAGTATTAGCTCCATGGAGTAGGACATTGAGTCTATGTTCACATGCATGAATTTAACATATACATATGTGGTAGCATTACTGTAATTAATTGTGGTTTGAACAGTGATGATGGCATGATGGTAATTATTTTTACACTATGAAGATGCTATAATTATGATCATGACATGATATTTTTGCATAATATCTTTGTCTCGTATTATCTCCGTGCTATCATCTTTGGTATTGGTGTAGGTGATCTCACCTCTTTGTATGTATATCTGTTTATTGTATTTATATTGGGTGAAGACGTTGAGAAAGATATGGTACTAGAAGGAGAAGAGGAATTACTTCTCACATCAGGAACCACAGAGTTCTGACAACATGTCATCAGGAGCTAGTTTCTTCGGATATGTACGTTTACAGTTTCATGGAGGAGCTAGAGAGAGGAGGACAAGTCCAGATGAGCGCGGACTTATTTATGAGGGGTACCTGACTGTTAGTATTAGTAGGCTGTATCGTGGGGATCCATTTTTCTGTGTGACTATCTTTGTTCATGTTAAATTTCCGTTGCATATCAGATGACATTGGGACACTAGAAATTATGTCCCAACGGAAATCAGCATAGTGTCGTCAGCCCGAACACCTGTTCGTAGGGCTACTTGTCATAACGGATTCCTACCTGCTGAGGAACCCGAGGAGGACCCATCTGAGGGGTCTTCTGCTTAGTTAAACTTGGGCATGTTTGAACTCTGATATAAATAATGTCTGTAATTATTTAAGTGTGTTTGTTGTTTCAAGAAAACGGATTCTGTAATATAAATAATCCTGACAGACGTGTGTAATGTGTAATGATGTAAATTATGAGTGATGACTGTTATGTATAATGATGTACTTTATGTGTGAGATTGTTGTATCATAGTTTTATTTTCCGCTAAGTTTATTTTATTGTTATTGTCATCAAAGAAGAAAAAAAATTTTACAACTCGTATTTTTATTATAACATCATACTTTATAACTTGGGGTAATTTGGTAATAGAGTAACATAAATGTGATATCCTACGGTGGGTGTTACATTAGTTGGTATCAGAGCCCAAGTTAGAGTCTTTTGGGGTTGTGGTTAGGTCTGTCTTGTTTGTGTTGTGTGATTCTCTGTTATTGTTTTTTGAAAAGAAACAATATTGTTTGAAGATTGACCTTGCTTTCCTTGTATTGTTCAGTTTGAGTAGAAAAAGTAATGACTGGATGAGGACGTGGATGTGGAAATACTAGCACAAATATGGAACTGAATGGGAATGATAATGTGAACATGGCTGCAGCTGTAGCAGCTATGCAAAGAATGGCGGAAGTGGTTGCACAACAAAATCAACGGGCTAATGAAAATGTGCACAGTTTGTCGTAGTTTCAAAGGAATAATCCACCGAAATTTCATGGAGAGTTTGATCTGGAGAAAGCTGAACTTTGGATCCGAGAACTTGAAAAGATATTTGATGCTATGGGTTGTGCTGATGAACGGAAGCTTACATTGGCAACGTTTATGTTGGTAGGAGATGGTGAACGTTGATGGGCAGGAGCTAGAAGATTGTTGGAAGCTGAAGGTAGGATGGTGACATGGCAACTTTTCAAGCAAAGATTTCTGGAGAAATATTTTCCAGCAAGTGTGAGACATATGAAGGAGATGGAGTTTCTGGGTTTACGTCAAGGATTGATGTCCGTTAGTGAGTATGCGACAAAATTTGAAAGTTTGTCTCAATTTTCAAGATATTTGCAGATGAACCCGGATGAAAATTTGGAAATGTAGGAAATTTGAAGAAGGATTAAAGTGGATATTAAGAGAGTGTAACGATGTTGGAGATTAATCAATTTCCAACTTTGATTGAAAAATGTCGTAAAGTTGAAGAGATTGATCATCAACGTGCGGCAAGAAACAAGAATTTTGGACCTGCAAGGTTCCAAAAAGGGAAGAATAATCAAGCAAGTCGCTCTCAACAAAAGCCGTATGTGAAACCGGCAGGACCGTATGTTAAACCGGCAGGAGGTCAGACCAAGAAGCAATTTGTGGGAGGAAGTTCTAGCAACAATAAAGCAAGTCAAGCTGGGACTCCTATTCGATGTTTCAAATGTGGGAAGGATCATCTCACGAAGGATTGTCCACATAAGGAAGTTGTTTGTTTTAAGTGTGGACAGCTTGGACATTTCTCCAAGGACTGTGATCAGGTAAAGAAGAAAACCTCTGTGGGAAACGTCCGTACTGCAAGGCCACAGGCGGGTGGTCGTGTCTATACAATGAGCGGGGAGGAAGCAGCTAAATCTGGAGACTTGATAATGGAGGAGTGTGCAATTGAAGGTAATCCTTTAACTGTACTCTATGATTCGGGAGCAACACATTCTTTCATTGCATGTGATTGTGTTGAACGTTTGGGTTTGACTGTGACTGAATTGCCATATGATCTGAGTGTTGCTACTCCTACTGATAAGCCTGTAGTTACCTCAACAGTATGCCTGAATTGTCCTGTCTGTGTTAGGGATAGAATCTTTTATGTGAATTTGATCTGTTTGCCTCTTTCCAAGATTAATGTAATCTTGGGAATGGATTGGTTGTCTTCTAACCATATCCTAATTGATTGTTCGAATAAAACATTAGTATTTCCTGAGGCTACGGATTCTAAATTCCTAACGGCTATTCAAGTGGAAGCTTGTCTGAAGGAAGGAGATCGTGGGTATTTATTGTTATCTTCTTTGGAGGTGCAATGTGAAGATGTTTTGAAGGATATTTTCGTGGTCAACGAATTTCTTGAAGTGTTTCCTGAAGATATACCTGGACTACCACCAGAAAGGGAAATCGAATTTGCCATTGATCTTGTACCTGGAGCTGGACCGATATCTATAGCGCCCTATCGGATGTCGCCGATAAAATTAGCTGAATTGAAGAAACAATTGGAGGATTTATTGGAGAAGCAATTTGTGAGACCTAGTGTGTCACCTTGGGGAGCTCCAGTCTTATTGGTTAAGAAGAAGGATGGAACTTCACGTCTATGTGTAGACTATCGACAATTGAACAAGGTTACGATTAAGAATAAATATCCACTTCCAAGGATAGATGATCTAATGGATCAGTTGCGAGGAGGCGCAATATTTTCCAAGATTGATCTACGTTCTGGGTATCACCAGATACGTGTGAAAGCGGAGGATATTCCCAAGACTGCATTCCGGACGCGCTATGGGCATTATGAATATCTTGTGATGCCATTTGGTGTGACAAATGCACCAGCCATATTCATGGACTTCATGAATAGAATTTTTCGTTCATACTTGGATAAGTTTGTTGTTGTCTTTATTGATGACATCTTGATCTATTCTAGAAATCAGGAGGAACATGCTGAACATCTCAGGGTGGTTCTTGATTTTGAAGGAGAATAAGTTATATGCCAAGTTATCCAAATGTGAATTTTGGTTGAGCGAAGTTCAATTTTTGGGTCACGTAATATCGAAGGATGGAATTGAGGTTGATGCTTCCAAGGTGGAGACAGTTTTGGAGTGGGAAAGACCAAAGACTGTAACAGAAATCCGTAGTTTTGTCGGATTAGCTGGTTACTATAGACGGTTCATTGAGGGGTTTTCGAAGATTGTAGGACCTCTTACCCAACTTACACGAAAGAATCAACCGTTCGTGTGGACTGATGCATGCGAAGAAAGTTTTCAAGAGTTGAAAAGACGATTGACTACTTCACCGGTATTGATTCTACCTGATCCAAACGAACCTTTCGAAGTATATTGTGATGCTTCGTACCAAGGATTGGGTTGTGTACTTATGCAGAATCGTAAAGTGGTGGCTTATGCTTTAAGGCAGCTGAAAAATCATGAGAGGAATTATCCAACTCATGACTTGGAGTTGGCAGCTGTGGTGTTTGCGTTGAAAGTGTGGAGACATTTTCTCTATGGAGCTACGTTCACTGTTTTTAGTGATCATAAAAGTTTAAAATATCTGTTTGATCAGAAAGAGTTAAACATGAGGCAAAGGCGTTGGTTAGAATTTCTGAAAGATTATGACTTTCAATTGCAGTATCATCCCGGAAAAGCGAATGTCGTAGCGGATGCGTTGAGTAGAAAAATACTTAGTGCTTCTGTTATGATGATCAAAGAAAAGGAGTTGATAGAAGAATTTCGGGATATGCGATTATCTGTGAAATTGACGCCGGGCAAGATACGTTTAAATATGATCACCATTTCAAATGATTTGATGGATAGAATTCATGAAGGACAAAACAATGATCAGTATTTACAAGAAGCAAAGAGCCAAGGAGCAGTGTTAGAATTTAGCGAAGGTGCTAAGGGAATTCTAAAGTTTAAAGGAAGGGTTTGTGTGCCCAATGATCCAGATCTTAGAAGATTGATTCTGGATGAAGCTCACAGGAGTAAGCTGAGTATGCATCCAGGAGCCACAAAAATGTACCAGGATTTAAAACAATTATATTGGTGGCAAGGAATGAAGAAAGATGTTGCAGAGTATGTATCATCCTGTTTAGTTTGTCAGAAGGCTAAGGTGGAACATCAAAGACCTTCGGGAATGTTGCAACCTTTGCCTATTCCTGAATGGAAATGGGATGACATAGCAATGGATTTTGTGACAGGACTACCAAAGACTCGGAAAGGTCATGATGCCATTCTTACAAAGTCGGCGCACTTTTTGCTGATTAATATTAAATACTCAATGGAGAGGTTGGCCCAAGTGTACATCAATGAGATTGTCAGACTTCATGGTGTACCATCTAGTATTATTTCGGATCAAGATCCGAGATTTACTTCGAGATTTTGGGGTAGTTTGCAAGAAGCGATGGGAACTAAGCTACGTCTCAGTTCTGCTTACCATCCACAAACAGATGGTCAATCAGAAAGAACAATTCAGTTTCTCGAAGATTTATTGAGAGCTTGTGTGCTGGAGTAAAATGGAGGTTGGGATGAATTCTTACCATTGATAGAATTCACATATAATAACAGTTTCCATTCAAGTATAGGGATGGCACCTTATGAGGCATTATATGGGAGACGATGTAGAACACCATTTGTGTTGGTATCAAGACGGTGAAAGTGCTATGCTAGGACCGAAATTGTCCAATGATAACCGAGAAAGTGAAGATGATACAAGACAAAATGAGAATGAGTCAAACTTGACAAAAGAGTTATCTTTGATAAAAGCGAGAAAATCTCTTGAGTTTGAAGAAGGTGACCATGTATTTTTGCGAGTGACGCTATGACGGGTGTTGGACGAGTGCTTAAGTCCAAGAAGCTCACTCCAAAGTTTATCGGACCATATCGATTTTACGTCGGGTAGGTCGGTGGCATATCAGATTGCGTTACCACCTTTTCTGTCAAATCTTCATAATGTATTTCACGTATCACAACTACGGAAATATATTTCTGATCCTACTCATGTTATCAAGCCAGACACAGTACAGCTGAAGGAGAATTTAACCTATGAAACATTTCTAGTCAAGATTGAGGATCAAAAGACAAAGCAACTTCGAGGTAAAGAAATTTCATTGGTTAAAATTATTTGGGATGATGTAAGCGGAGAAGCTACATGGGAACTAGAAGAAAAGATAAAAGAACAGTATCCCTATTTATTCTAAGGATGTGAAATCAAGTTCATCAAGTTTCGAGGACGAAACTTTTGTAGAGGGGGAGAGTTGTAACACCCCAAACTTTCTATGTATTAAACTATAATCTTGACAGTTAACATAATTCTACTGTTTAGTGATTTCTGTGTACTGTAAAGTTATTTTGAATATTCTGTCTGCATATTTGATCGTTTTGAGTAATTTGCTTCGTGTCAAGAAAATAATAATTTTTGGCAGGAAAAATCTACGTAAATTAATTTTTACTGTTTAGTCTTAATTAATTTACGTAATCTGATTTGATATTTGTGAGTTTTGTAATTTTTGTGATTTTATGTGTGATTTTGGAATTTTTACTGTTTGTGGGCCCCACGAGGTGTATGTGGGCCTAAGTGGCCATACGTGGGCCCAGGTGGGTCCTGCAAAATGAAAATTTTTTCTACGTATAGAAAAATTTGTACTGTTTAGACAGAGACAGGGGATCTTACTAAACCTGAATCCGGAAATAGTTTTAGAAAATTTCTTTTATTGTATTTTGTATTGTATTTAATTATCAGACGATAAAAATACAGTAATTATATTTTTGTGAGGTTATAATGGATAAAAATAAAATTCTATATTATTAAAATATTATTAAGATAACATTAGTGGTTTGGATATCCACTATTAATTTAATTACGAGTTAGAAATTTAATCTTGATTTAATTAACGGTAGAGATTTGATCTTAAAAGTAAATAGGATCAATTATAACCGTTGGATTGAAATTAAATCAAGGGTAGGGATTTAATCTTCTAAATGGCTATGACCATTATCAACCCCTGGATGTAAAATTAATCAATGGTGGAGATGGATCATTAATGACCATTGTTTGGATTTAGATCAATGGTGGAGAATTGGTCATCAAAAATGATTACAACCATTTTGGACCCTTAGATGTAAAGTTTGAAGGTGTAATCTTGGCCCTTTATTTTTGGAGACACATCTAAGGGATGGGGTTTAAAGAGAGAAGATCCAATGGTCCATAATAAGTCTTCTACCTATAATGCTTTTAATTAATACCTATTTTACCTATAATGTTTTAAATTAATATCTAAAATGACTAAAAACAAAATGGCTATCAAATTGTCATATTTTTGCATGCATGAAGAGGGGGGGCACGGTTGAAGAAGCAAGGAAGGAAGGAGACCAAGATAGAATAGGCTTTTTAGGCCAAAGAAAAAGGATAAAAAAGGTTAAGGAAAATTGCCAAGTGTTAAGACAATTTCCTATTGATCATCAATGCATATGTTTTTCGAACTTCACTTTTTCTTCTCCCTAATAGCATGCTACGGCAATGCACTTCTTTGAAGACTAAAAACACTCATTTCTATATTTCATAATATCATTTCTTCATTCTTCCACTTAAGTTTCAAGACCAAACCAAAGCAAACTCCATTTCTCTCGCAAAAACACACCATTCGGCCAAGTCTCCAATTCTCTCTTCCATCACTTTTTAATTTCATACAACCTAGTTTCTTGAATCCTTTCATCATTCTAAGAACCTTTGTAGTTCACACCAAGTTCTAATTCTTCCATCTTGAAGGACTTTTACCAAGATCAAGTTCTAGAGCTTTTGTTGGTGAAGTGTAAGAAAACTTCATTTATTCTTTTCTTTTTCATGTTCTAAACCATGTTTGATCCATGGTTCTTCTTGTTCAAGCTTGATATACTAATTTTCTTGTATTTGTTTCATGTTTAAGAACTTGTATTGGTGGAGATCTTGCTCCAAAGACAAAGCAACAAGCTCTTTGGTGGTTCTTCAAGAGGTAAGAGGAGATTCATCTCACCAACCAAGCATGGTGGTGAGGGATGGTTTTTATATTTGATGGATGGTGAATCCATGTGAGGATTCCTATCCATGGTCATGTAATAATTTGTGTGTGGGTTATGTGCTTTAATTATTTTTGCTTATGCTTGATATATTTTACATGATTTACTTGTGTTTGCATGCTTAGTATAATTTTTAATTGCTTATATGGTAAGCTTTTGATATGCATGATGATATATGTTGAATATATTATGATGAATGTATGTTGAAATAAGCAAAATTTTGGCTCCAAAGGCCATGGAGGAGGTCACGGTTTTGAGCTTCCAAGTTTAGGGTTTTTATTGAAATTTTTCAAGAACAATGAAGTTGATTTTTAGTCCTTGAACTAAAATAAATTTCAGCCAAGACACCAATTAAATTAGTGTTCACAAAAATGATATTTTCATAAATGATAAAATTGAATTATTTGAGAAGTAAAGAAATTAAACAAGAGGGTTTGTCTTATAAAAAGAGTGTATACGGATTTTAAATAGTAGTTTCATGAATTTATTTTGTGTAGAAAAAAATGAAGTTTACTTAAGTTAGAAGAAAAATATTTCATGGTTCCAATGACCATCTATAAGGTTTTGATAATTTAGAAAAAACGTTTTGATGCAATAAAATATAAGAATTTTCAAATAAGGATTTTGGAAAGGAATTTAAGTGTTGAACTTTAAATTATCTTAAGAAGAATTAATTTTTAGAAGTGATTTAGAAATATAAAAGAAAACGTTTGTAACTTAAACGTAGAATTTGATTTAATATTTAGAAGTGATTTAGAAATATAAAAGGAAACGTTTGTAACTTAAAATTTCTAACGTAGAATTTAAGTATTGGGTTTTGGAAAATGTTAGGAAATTTAAATTTTGAAATAGTAATTAAATCAATTAAATATGATTTGGTAAGATTAAATCAATAAAAAGTGATTTTGAGAAAATATAGTACGGAAGGGATTTTTTATTGAGAATAGAAAGAGAATAATGTAAGAAATTATATTTTTATAAGAAATGTTCAAAATAATATTTTTAAAGTTAAGAAATATTTTGTGAAGGGTAAAAACGGTGAAAAACGATTTACGTAACTCAAAAACGTAATTTTTAAGTTACACGATTTGAAAATGTTAAAATATTTTTACGCGATTTATAACGCGTTTAAATATTTTACACGATCAAAATGTTGTGGAAACATTGCTATGCGATTTAAAAATAAAAGATTATTTTTACGCAATTTAGAATACAGTAGAAAATAGTTTTGCGATTTTTAAATGTAACAGAAAATGTTACAAATCATTACTGTACGTAAAAACGTAACGAAAATATTTTGCGAATGAGAAAAACACAGTAAAGTAATTTAACTATTAATTATACAATAAATCTTACAATTAAAAATAGTATATGAATACTGTACAAGAAATTGAGAAGTTTGCCTGTAATTGGCATTAATCCATTTTACGAACGAAAAACAGTATCTAAATCTGGAATGAGAAATTATGTGATTTACCTTTGGTTGGTAATTGGTGCATTACACATGCATTGAAAATGGTCCAACGGACTGAATATGGCTAATTGCCTAGGAGAAACGTACACCTCTTGAGTGGGTGCGATATGCGTAGTGTAGGTCACTGGTTGACCTTGGGGGCATCGGGGTGCGGGTTGCTCGCAATGGGCGTTGGTAGCTCTTCTGCACCGTGAGTGAGACCGATGCAACACACCGATGATCCGGACTGAGACACTATTCTTAATCGAGATCTGACAAAGACTGTCGTGTATGTGCTAGATGTGCAAGATATAATTATAGCACTTGGTCTGAGGCACGAGATACCGGCAGATCTTTTCGATCAATTTCTCTGACTTGAGTATTAGCTCCATGGAGTAGATCAATTTAACATATACATATGTGGTAGCATTACTGTAATTAATTGTGGTTTGAACAGTGATGATGACATGATGGTAATTATTTTTACACTATGAAGATGCTATAATTGTGATCATGACATGATATTTTTGCATAATATGTTGTCTGTATTATCTCTGTGCTATCATGCTGGTATTGGTGTAGGTGATCTCACCTCTTTGTATGTATATCTGTTTATTGTATTTATATTGGGTGAAGACATTGAGAAAGATGTGGTACTAGAAGGAGAAGAGGAATTACTTCTCACATCAGGAACCACAGAGTTCTGACAACATGTCATCAGGAGCTAGTTTCTTCGGATATGTACGTTTAAAGTTTCATGGAGGAGCTAGAGAGTGGAGGACAAGTCCAGATGAGCGCGGACTTATTTATGAGGGGTACCTGACTGTTAGTATTAGTAGGCTGTATCGTGGGGATCCGTTTTTATGTGTGACTATCTTTGTTCATGTTGAATTTCCGTTGCATATCGGGCGACATTGGGACACTAGAAATTATGTCCCAACGGAAATCAAGCATAGTGTCGTCACCGGACACTGTTCGTAGGGCTACTCGTCATAACGGATTCCTACCGTGAGGAACCCGAGGAGGACCCATCCGAGGGGTCTTCCGCTTAGTTAAACTTGGGCATGTTTGAACTCGATATAAATAATGTCCGTAATTATTTAAGTGTGTTTGTTGTTTCAAGAAAATGGTCTCGTAATATAAATAATCCTGACAAGTACGTGTGTAATGTGTAATGATGTAAATTATGAGTGATGACTGTTATGTATAATGATGTACTTTATGTGTGAGATTGTTGTATCATAGTTTTATTTTCCGCTAAGTTTATTTTATTGTTATTGTCATCAAAGAAGAAAAAAAATTTTATAACTCGTATTTTTATTATAACATCATACTTTATAACTTGGGGTAATTTGGTAATAGAGTAACATAAATGTGATATCCTACGGTGGGTGTTACACAGTGTTGACATAGAACAGATATCTGGTGCATCAAGATGGATACAAGAAGAAATAAGTATTTTAGTTTTGCCGTTAGTGTTATGCCGTGCTATTAAGTAGGACCCGTTATAGGGTTTGCTACTGTTAAAAAGAGTCTGTTAGTTTTATATTTCTCTTTAAATTGTTAAATATTTATTGGTGTCAATATTGTATATTAATTAGTATAAATATATTTTTGGTATTACCTATGAACTTCGTTAAGTTTATGTTTCAGTAAAAAAAAAAGAAAGAAATTTTAAAACCCGCCTTTTATAACTCAAACTTTGTGTGAACTTCTTTTCAAAATATGAATCGGGAGTCAGACATGTGATACCCTAAGGAGGGTGTTACATTAGTTGGTATCAGAGCACGGTTTGAGTCTTTTGGGGTTTGTGGTTAGGTCTGTTTTGCTTGTGTTGTGTTCTCTGTGTGTTTGATTTCCGAAAGGAAACAAATGTTTATTTGAAATGGTTACACCTGGTTTCCATTTTATTTTGATTCGTCCATCTTTGAAGAAAAGAAATAGCTCGTGGTGGTTGTACATACGTGGAAGCGGAACATGTCACCAGTAATGCAGTTGCAGCTACGGGAGCAATGTGGAAAGACGACTGCACGAACAGAGGATCGCTGAACAGCGAAAAACTGGAAGTTGAAGTTCAGGATCTGATGGAAGAGAATCAGTCTTGGAATATAAGAAGTCGTAATTTTGGAACCTGGTATATCTTTATTAGGGATATTAGGAAAGTGATTGATTTCGATGGAAGATGTATTTACAACCATTGAGGAAACCAAAAGCAGTAAGTGATGTGAAAGAAGGTGCTTAATGAAGGAATGTACGTCAAGGAAACAGTTTGCGGAAAAGTTTGGACATATTTCCAGATATTATGCTCTTTGAAAATAGAATTTTCTGTTAGTAAAATCTTGGGTAGTAGGGAAAGTCATTACTCTAAGCGGAATGGAAGTGTTCTGAGCGGAAGATTTAAACAATGGAGATTGCGTCATTGGAGCTAATCCTATAAACCCTACTGAATATT
The DNA here is from genome assembly GCA_029884605.1 of Ormosia emarginata. Classification (NCBI taxonomy): domain Eukaryota; kingdom Viridiplantae; phylum Streptophyta; class Magnoliopsida; order Fabales; family Fabaceae; genus Ormosia; species Ormosia emarginata. Next base: position 75,751,764 of record JAQQTP010000088.1, read on the forward strand.
TCTGTGAGCAACTTATTCTGTGTGGCATATGATTGAGTAGATCAATTATATGTTAAAGTTATTCGTTATCCTCTGATTTGTTTATTTCTGTTTCTATTCTTAGCCGATCGAGCTACTTGTGTTATTCAAATATTGTTATAGATCAAATCTTTGTGTTAGTTTGATTTGTCGTTCAAAATTTTGTGTTAGTTTGATCTGTTTCATAAACAGATATGATCTTCAAAACGGATTGGTTATTTTTCAACCATATCCTATGAGATTGTCTCAATAAAGTGTTAATAATTCAGAAAAAAAATCATTCCTAAAAATCAGGCAAAATCAAATTCTTGTTGAATATGTTTGGTAATATATCAGATCATTTCGCTACCTTTTCTTCCTAAACCTCTATAATGTTCTTTCATATATTGCATTTGCAAGAAAGAATATTTTACAAGAAAGGATATTCCTATTTATATCCATGTCATAGTATCGGAGTGGCGCAGCGTGAGCGGGATGGATCCTTCAAAGTTTAAAAACAGTTTTTCAGTGGGAAAGTCAAAAAGACAGTAATAGAAATCCTGGAAAATTTTTGGATCATAGGACTTCTCACCCAGCTTATCAGAAAGGATTAAGCGTTCGTATAGACTGATGCATATAAGAAATTTTTTTTAGGAATTGAAATATGTTTGAAGTACTTCTCTAATATTAGTTTTATCTAATCTTAGTGAACCATTAGAGGTGAATAGTGACGTATTACATCGGAGCTTAAGATATGTGCTTATGCAGAATAGAAGAGTTGTAGGGTATGGTTTTAGGAAATTGAAGTCATTTGAGAAAAACTATTCTAGGCATGAATGAAGGTTGGTAGCCGCTGTGTTGGTATCAGAGATATGGAGATACTTTCTTTCTAGAGTAACATTCAATATCTTCAGTAACTAGGAGTTTGAGATATCTATTTGATCAGAAGAAGTTGAACGTCAAGCAAAAAGATTTTGTTGGTTAGAATAGTATAGAAAGACGTAAGAGAGGAAGCTACATGGGAACTGGAAGGAAAGATGAAAGAGTAATATTCATATTTATTCTGAGGATGTGAAATCATGACAACCAAAATTTCGAGGACGAAATTTCTTTTTAGAGAGAGAGTATTGTAACACCCTGAATTTCCTATCTCTTAAACAATAATTTTGACAGTTAACAGAATTTTACTGTTTAGTAATTTCTATGCATTGTAAAATTATTTTGTTTATTCCGTCAGCGTATTTGATCGTTTTGAGTGATTTACTCCGTGTCAGGAAAATAATAATTTTCGGGCCAGAGAAAATCTTTAAATATTTATTTCTCTTGACTGTTAATTATTTTTAATAATCTGACTTGATTTTCATACGTTTTCTAATATTTGTGATTTTTGTGGATGATTATGAATTTTTTTGACTGTATGTGGGCCCAGGTGGTCCTATGTGGGCCTAGGTGACCTTACGTGGGCCTAGGTGGGTCCCACAAAGTAAAAATTTTTCTACGCATAGAAAAATTTGTACTGTTTAGACGGAGACAGGGGATCTTACTAAACCTGAATCCGAAAACAGTTTTAGAAATTTTATTGTACTGTGTTTTGTACTGTATTTATTTATCGGTCGATAAAAATGCAGTAAATATTTTCTTTCATAGGGTTTTAGCAGATAAAAATAGAAATTATACTATTAAGTCAATATTAGTGATTGTGACAATTTTTGATGGACCAATAGGAAACAAGTTCAATATTGAAGACTTTAATATCAACCGTCGATTTAATCTACGGTGTAGGATAAGTTTAATAAAATGGCTATGACCATTTATAACCATTGGATTTGGATTTAATCAATGGTAGAGATTTGGTCTCAAAAAGTGACAAAGACCATTTATGACCATTGGATGAAAAATTAATCAAGGGTGGAGATTTGGTCTTAAAAAGTAACAAGAATCATTTATGACCATTGGATGAAGATTTAATCAATGGTGAAGATTTAGTCTTAAAAAGTGACAAAGACTAATTATGACCCTTGGATTTAAAGTTTGAAGGAGTAATCTTGACCCTTTATTTTGGAGACACATCCAATGACTAGAATTTAAAGGGGAAAGATCCAATGGCTAGAAATGCTCTAGATGGTGGCTAATAATGATGATAACATTATTGCATGCATAATACAAAGGATGGTTACGGTTTTATAATTGTTTTTGGAGCTAAAGAAAAACTTTATGTCATTATTAAATGTCTTGGTTAATTATACATCATTATTGATCATTTTCCTAAAGCAAAAATATTTTCTTCTTTCTTTCTAAGCATAGCTACGGCCATGCATCAAGTTAGAAGACAAATTTTACATTCAAATAATACTTGGTCATTCTTCTAATAATAATAATTGAAGAAGCTACACAAAATTAGTCAATTTTGGTAGCCATTCCTTTTAAGTCTACGGCCATGCATGTTTGGTAAAAGAAAAACATGCTATCTTTCATTCATTTCTATCACTTTTGTTTTTATTTCAAGATGGCTCACGGCCAAGTAGCTTTGGGGGGGGCTAAATATTGACTCTTCACTTGATTACTATCATCTTTCTATCAATTAATCAAACAAAATCTCTCTCACCTTTTTCTCAAGGTAAGTGCACGGCCAAGGAAGCCTTAGGAGGCCAAAATTGTGACTTTAGTTTGCTTGAATTTTTTTTCTATTTCAAGAACCAAAGAACTATATCAAATTTCTCTCCACTTCTCTCCATCCCTTCTTCATGGTGGTTTCGCCAAGCACCCTAGAACCACTCTCCATCACTCTTTAATTTCATCCAACCAAAGATCTTGAATCTACATGATATTCTAAGCAACTTTCATGTTGGAGATTTCCTCTAAATCATTCATCTTCAAGGAGTTTCTTCAAGATCAAAGTTATTGAGTTTTTGAGGTGAAATGTAAGGAAACTACATTTCTTCTCTTCTTTTTCATGATCTAAACCATGTTTGATCCATGGTTCCTCTTAATCAAGCTTAGTATACTAATTTTTATGTATTTTGTCTTGTATGTGAGAAGCCCTTGGTGGTGAAGGACTTGGAAAAAGAAGCAAAACAAGGAGTTTTTGAGGATCTTCAAGAGGTAAGAGGGAGATCCATCTCACCAACCAAGTATGGTGGTGAGAGATGGTCTTATATTTGATGGATGGTGAATCCATGTGAGGATTCATATCCATGGTCTTGTAATTTATTTGTGGGTGTTCATGTGTTTTAATTATTTGCCTATGCTTGATATGCTATGCATGATTTTATGTCTTTGATAGTATGCTTAAAATATGTATGATAAGTATATGGCATGCTTGTAGTATTTATGATAAAATATATATGTGTATGCTATGATGTGAATATGGAAAGAAAATCAATTTTTGGCTCCAATGGCCAAGGGAGAAGGCTACGGTTTTTGATGCCCTTAATTAGGGTTCATGTTGAAATTTTTCAAGAACAAGGGAATTAATTTTTGATCCCTAGAAACATGGTGAATTTTGGTCAAGACACCTCAACATAGGTGTTTATAACTTAAGATTTTCATGAAAGATTAAAAATTGGATTGATTAGAAAAGCATGAAAAATAAACAAAGGGTTTGTTTTCAAAGAGTACATGAACACAGTTTTTAGAAGGATTTTTATTGATTTATTTTGTGTAAAAAGTTTCTAAGTGTTTTACTAAACATGAGTTTTAAATGAAAATAGTAATGTTAATTTTAAGGATTTGCAAAGAAAGTGAAAAACGATTTGTAAAGAAAGTGAAAATGGATTTGCAAAGAAAGTGAAAAATGAAAATCAACAAATGACTTGATTTCAAAGACCAAGTGTTCACGGTTTTTGTAAAGGATTTTTAATGGTTTTGTTTGTGTAAAACCATATCAATTTAGAAGAAAAATTATTTGATGTTACCAAGTGGCCTCCATACTCAAGAGGGGGGTGAATTGAGTGTGTAAAATATTTTCGTAAATCTTTCGCAACACGTTTGATTATCAATTTTTTCACTACAACATTTTTGACTTTAGGCAACACTTTTTTTAGCAACGCTTTGAGCAACGTTTTTTGAAAGTTGCTGTTAGTTCTTAGTATAGGCAACGCTTTTTAAGCAACATTTTGAAAACGTTGCCATAGAGTGTACAGGCAACGTTTTTTAGGTGTTCTCTGAAATTAATCATGTTTAAGAAACGATTTTTAAACAACCTTTAATAAATGTTGCCAGAAACATAATAGGCAACGTTTTAAAGCTGTCCCAATTGTATCTTTCAAATATTTCGGCCAAACATTCCGCGGGGAAGGCAAATTTTTTGTGACCCACTCTCATTTCTCTAACACATTGAAGACTTGTTGAAAAAAAATACCAACCCACTCTCTTTCGATGCCCTAAACTTCCCAAACCTGCCCTTTCTCAGCCAAAACCTACTCCATTGGCCTTGCCTCTCTGAACTGATTTGGACCCTTTGGCTTTCCAATATTCCCAGAGCTGAATCACCAATAGTGATCGAGGTTGCAAATCCAACCATCCTCTGTTTTTCAAACCAGCCACCATTGGAAACCTAGTCTCGTGGCTCGTGATTCCATGGCCGTCGTTTGGATGGCTCTTAGTTGGGCTTTTGGTTTAGGTATGACTTTTTAGTGATTGAAGAATTTAATGGGTTTCTGTTGTTCGTTCTTTGGGTCAATTTATTCCTTGCCAAATTTACTTTTATATAATTATATAAATGAGCAAATGGCTTGGATTTAGAAATGTCTCTACCTGTCTTTACTGCTTTTGTCCTTGACGGGGTGTTGTCCTTCTATTATTATTTAGATTTACTTAATTATTATTTAGAGTTGTTCAATCGGCAAAGAGAATGTCAGATATTCAAAGTCAAGAAAATTGTATGATCTGCCAAACAAAATGCAAGGAGTAGACTAGAAACAGTGAAACATAATCCAGAAGGTTACAAAAGAGAGGATGGACAAGGAAGAGGTAAAAAGTCATAATGATAGATATTTTATTGAATAGAATGCTAGCCATTGAGCAAACACAATCCATAAGATTTGACTACATTAGCCGCAACCACTTACGTGTTTTGTCTCACATTTGATTCTATGCCATCCACAACTTTGACAATAGCCTGCCTTTATGTGGTTTCATTACATTTCATTGTTTCGCATGCTTCTCCCATTCGCTGTATGTCCCCTCTCATCTCAATTCAGGAGGAATAAAACGAATATATATATATATATATATATATATATATATATATATATATATATATATATATATAACACGCTACACCAAAAAATTGTCAAATGAATTAGCATATTGTATTTACAAAGGTAAGTCTAATTGGTGTTTTTAAGTTGAATGGTAGAGATAGCTTTTAGATGGACAAAATAAATTGTAGCATTGTTAGATTATTCATGAAATTAAATAGCTTAACATGAAAACTTGCAGGTATCTTAAACACTTAGCTATGAGGTAACATATGTGCAGAATTTCACTGATGTTGATGACAAGGTGAGGATAAATATGTGTGACCTGCTGGTGCAATTGCTAATATAGTACAAAACTTCAGCATTTGTTTACTAAAGTAAACTTCTTTGGGTTTCTCTAATTATTTTTATGCATGAATATAGTAACAATGTAAAAGTTATCTCGTGAATGCATTATTTATCAATATAGTAACATTTCTAAAATGTGCTCTCGTGGCCTGAGTGTGTGAGTGCGTTACTTATGGAAAATGTGAGGTGCGTTTTTTTGGATCTGTGAATGGGTTAAATGTGTTATTTGAAAGGTTCTGTTTATGGACATTTCAATAGGTTTTGATGGGTACTTGACGAGCCTGATGGTGGCTTGTGTGCAATGTAAATTTTCAGGACATGTTGGTCTGTGCTTGTTTCTTAGTTGTTTGCTGGTTCAGTCTTGGCTTGATTCGGGTTTGAGGGATTTGACTAAATGGTGGTACTGACAAGATGTAGAGTTATGTTGGCTCTGTTTGATTTTTCTATTTGATCTTTCCTTCCCTTTTTTTATTATTTACTAGGCTTGTTGGTGGGATGAGAGTGAAGATCAGGTGGTGCATTCTTAATATTTGTAAGAAACCTCATAGAGATGTAGCACAAAACATATCAAATACAAAGTAAATCACATGTTCAAGTTTCACTTTATATTAAGTACCTATTTAAATGCTTACATTCAAACAAATAGAGAAAAATTGAAAGATAAGAAAGTTAAGAAGACACACCTCTATCCAGCAAATTTCGTAAGCCAGAAAATTTTCTTCCCCAGAATTTTTCCTTTCTTTTTTCTCTGCTCTTGTACCTTAAGCAGCCTGTAAACGGTCCCCCGAGTGCTCTTTCTAAAACTCTGGTGTAATTGCTATTATTTCTGAAACTATATCCATGCATAGACTTTCTCTAGTTTCTTTTGATGATGTCTTGAAGATTGATAGTGAAAGAGACTTCTTAGTTGTTTTGCAATTTATACATTACAGAGTTATCCAATTAGATTTTAACTGCTTAATTTTATTTTTGTGATTGATGCCTTTATAATTTTAATGCCCTTATTTTTTGTATGGCAGTTAATATTTGAATATGTTATCGGTGTATTTGTTTTGTACTTTTCCATTTGTTTATTTGTTTCTATTGGTAGTAGATGTGGTGGGGTTATTGATTGGTATTTCAAGTGAGTGTTTGCATGCTGGATGGAAAAGCTACCAAAATTATGGTGATTGACCTTATGCAAATATGTATACGTCTGCTAATACTTCTTTCATTAAAACATGCCTTATTTCACCAACTATATATATAGCTTTATTTATCTCTGGTTTTTTGGTTGTAAAATAAAGTTGTATGATGGATCTGTGTTCCTTTGTTATTAATAAGTTAGAAGCTGAATGTGTTCTGCTTGGCCAATACGTGGCGTATTTGAAGGCTTTCATTGCCTTAGGTGATTTGGACCATCTTGTTATTATAATCCTTTTTGCTTGCTATTTTTTTTCTTTTGAAAGCTACAATATAAGGCTAGATGTGGTTAAAATGGCATGATTTTTAAAATTACAAATCATTCCCAATTTGCCAAAATTTCACCCTATTCCATAATTTCTCTTTTTTGTTTTTTAGGCATTGGTAAAGGTACTCAATTAGCACCAAGAGTCTGAGCTCAAAAGGTTGACGTGATTCTAACTCTTTTACCTAGTTAGACATAAAATTCTCTTATTTAAGTATTACTTTTTATCCCGCATAATTTACCTGAACTGGTTTATATGATATCATTGTTTAGACTAATCTAGTACTATGAATATTCGTGTTAACATTTGAACATTAATACCAAGAATAACTTTGTTATCAGTGAATTAAAAGATGAGTTCAAGGAGTGGATGGATTTATCGAGGTTTAGCAAAGAGTACGTTGATGGTGTCCAGTTTTTCTTAGATTTTGCATTTACTATTGGAGAACCTGATGGAGAGGAGATATTATGCCCTTGTGCAAAATGTGCAAATTCTTATTGGAGAACAAGAGATGTTGTGTACGAACATTTAATATGCAAGGGATTTGTTGTGGGCTACCGAAAATGGATCAACCATGGAGAGGGGCAAAGCGCAACAAATGTTGATGCTGATATGGATGTTGAAGACCCACATGATGACATTGATAACTTATTGAACGATAGGTTTAGAGATGTAGTGCAAGAGGATGTGCTTCATGAAGGTGCTAATGAAGATGCAAAGAAGTTTTATAAATTGGTTGAGGAGGCAAATCAAGAACTGTACCCAGGTTGTGAAAGCTTTTCTACATTGTCATTCACCATTCGGCTTTATTTGTTGAAGTGTCTTCATGGATGGAGTAATGCATCTTTCACATCTCTCCTTGAGTTGTTGAAAGAAGCTATACCTAATTTGAATATTCCTCTATCTTTCAACAAAACCAAGGCCATGATAAAGGACTTGGGTCTTGACTACGAGAAAATCCCTGCATGTCCCAATGATTGCATGCTATATAGGGGTTGTTATACTGATAAAGAGTTTTGCCATATATGTGGTGCTTCACAATATATTCAAGATCCTAGCGTCGATTGTGAGGCTGAATCTTCCAAGAAACCTAATGTAAATGCTAAGATCTTGAGACACTTTCCTTTGATTCCCAGACTCCAAAGGATGTTTATGTCTTCAAAGACAGCAAATACGCTTAGGTGGCATGAAGATGAGCGTTCAAAGGATGGAAAGTTGAGACATCCTGCTGATGGTCAAGCATGGAAGGACTTTGATAGTGGTCATCCTGATTTTGCAAAGGATTCTCGTAACGTAAGGCTTGGGTTGGCTAGCGATGGATTCAATCCATATCGGACCATGAGTATATCTCATAGTACATGGCCTGTGGTGTTGATGGCATATAATTTACCTCCGTGGTTGTGCATGAAGCCAGAATATTGCATGTTATCCTTACTAATCCCTGGAAGACATTCACCTGGAAATGACATTGATATTTATCTAGAGCCATTGATTGAGGAGTTAAAGTTGTTATGGGATTTGGGAGTAGAAACGTATGATGCTTCAGCTAACCAAAATTTTCAAATGCGAGCAGCTCTTTTATGGACTATTAGTGATTTCCCTGCTTATGCTATGCTGTCTGGTTGGAGCACCAAAGGAAAGTTGGCTTGTCCTTGTTGTAATTATGGTACTTGTTCTACCTATTTGAAACATAGTCGAAAGATGTGCTATATAGATCATCAAATTTTTCTGCCCATGAGTCATCCATGGAGATCTAATAAAAGGTCTTTTAATGGAGATACAGAATTTAGATCTCCACCACCAGCATTAAGTGGGACAAAAATCTTAGCTGAATTAGAAGACTTTGATAATGTGTTTGGAAAGAAGCATAAGAAAAAGAATGATGGCCCGTGGAAAAAGAGGTCAATTTTCTTTGAGTTGCCATATTGGAAGCATAACACTATGCGCCATAACCTTGATGTGATGCACATAGAGAAAAACATATGTGATAATATTATTGGAACTCTATTAGATATCTCTGGGAAGACAAAGGATCATGCAAAAGCTCGTTTTGACCTATAAGAAATGGGCATAAGAAAGAACCTTCAACCAAAGGAGACAAAAGATGGAAAAACCACTAAGTTTGCAAAAGCTTGTTTTTCTATGACAGCAGCAGAAAAATCTTTATTTTGTGGTGTCTTGAAGTCAGCAAAATTGCCTGATAGTAGTGCCTCAAATATCTCTCGGTGTGTTCAAGTTGGTGAAAGAAAAATATCAGGCTATAAGACCCATGATGCTCATTTCATGTTGCATTACCTGTTACAAATACCAATAAAAAGCATACTGCCTAATCCTGTTGCCGTCCCTTTGATCCGTCTTTGTTCTTTCTTTTGATGTTTATGTCAGAAAGTTGTTACACTAGAAGAATTAGATCGCTTGGAAGCAGAGATTGCAGAAACACTTTGTCAATTAGAGAGAATTTTTCCTCCATGTTTTTTTGATATCATGGTTCATTTGCCTATTCATCTAGCAAATGAAGTGAGATTAGGTGGCCTGTTCAATTTCGGTGGATGTACCCTCCGGAAAGATATATGTGTAAGTTGAAGTCTTATGTTCGCAATAGAAGTCGTCTAGAAGGCTCAATTGCAGAGGCATATTTGGCTAAAGAATGCTTAACATTTTGCTCAAGATATTTGCATGAAGGTGTACAAACTAGGTTGAATAAATCGAGCCGAAACAATGATGAATGCAATAGTAAGGCTGACTCATTTGATGTTTTTCCTAGCAAAGGATGTCCTATAGGAGGGAAAAAGAAAGGTGTTCTAATTTCTGTAGATCACAAGTCACTAACCCAAGCACATGGATACATATTGATTAATTGTGATGAAGTACAAGAATACCTTAGGTGCGATGACGTGCTCATTATCTTTCTTTTTCATAAATAGATTAAGATTATAATTATATTAATGCCTTTAATTTTTTCCACCTTAGAGAGCATGAGAATGTTGTTAAAAATCAAGCTAGAAGGACAAAGTGGAAGAAAGCAAAAATTCAAAGCCAAGACTTCATTGAATGGTTTGAAACACGTGCCATGAAAAAGGATACTCCAGACTTCATTAAAGCTTTGTCTAGAGGGCCTAATTCTGTTGCGAAAAGATTTAATGGGTATCTTATTAATGGATATCGATTTCATACAAGGCGGCGTGATGCGAGACGGAAGACTCAAAACAACGGTGTAACATTGATGGCATTAACTACAAGCTTTGCTAGCTCTAAGGATGAGCACCCAATCACAGCAAATGTAACTTATTATGGAAGAATAAATGACATGATCGAATTAGATTATTATGGCTATTTTAAAGTTGTGATGTTTACATGTGATTGGTTTGAAGCTCAAGAAGATCTGTTTGGACTTACTTATGTTCACTTTAATAAGAGATGTTATCGTGATGAGCCTTTTATTCTTGCATCTCAAGCACACCAATGCTTCTATATCCAAGACCCCATTGATGAAAGCAAACATTATGTCATGAAGACAGTTCCAAGAGACTTGTTTAGCATAAGTGATGAACCAATTTCTGATGATCAAGAATTTTATGGTAATGAGTCATCTAACCATTCTATAAGTCTTGTTATGCCTAATGATGATGGTGACATTGAACTTGTGAGAAGAGATGTTCCAGAAACCATTATTGACATGGCTGAACCGTTGTCTGATGAAATTGAACAAGAAAAAGATTATGATTTTGAGGATATTATGTAAGACATTGATGCAAGTATATAGGGTTGTATATAGGATATTGAAATGTTATCAATTGTGAGGTGCTGTAGTTTTTTATACAATCATGGTTAGTTGATTTTAATGTCTTCGTAAACATTTAAATATACACTCAGTTAGGGAGCAGCATCCATATTTAGAGGTAGCAAATGGATATAGAAGGCAGAATGCATGCAATGTTTTGGTTATTACTTTTTACCTTTTCTGGCTACAATAAAAAGAGCAAGGTATGATATGGTTGGAACTAATGATTTGTCATTGAGATCTTATCAACCATTAGAGAGAAAGGTACTGTCTTCATAAACAAAAGATCTTTTTTTTTAAAAAAAATTACCAGAAAAGAGAGTTAAACAGTGAAAATGTTGATATTTTAATTCCAATGTCAAAAGTGGAACTCACGGGTATGCGAGAAAACCCTTTACAGAATTCAGAAAAGGTACCAAATCTAATTAATCAAAGCATCTAAATTTTACCTCATTCACCTCCATCTTTAGTGAGAAATAATGCTCTAATATGGCATCTCTTCAATAATAATTTAGTTTGACAATGACTCGCTCATCTCTTTTCCCTTATCAAGTATGCAATTACCTTGACAAGATTTTGATTACCTGTTCCTAAAAGATCTTTATCATATCTAAAAATTATTAAAATGTAGTTATTGTTTACTAAATTTTGTGACCCTTGCAAAGAGGGGAAGTGAAAGGGCTGTAGAGATTGATGGCAATGCAACACATGTTAATGCACCAACATCAAAAAAGCTAAAAATTGTCAATACGAAGAACAATGAGTAAATATCATCCGAGAACAATGCATCGACTTCATGTTGGTTGCTGTTGGTAAATTATAGTGATCAGAACCGAGACAATCTATAATTCAATGTGAACAATTTGAATAATTTGGTGTTGCTTTTTTTTTTTAGAGTGGTTCAAGTTACACTTTGGAATTTATTGTTGGATGGCTTGTATATCCTGTTTCCTGCTTAGATAGTGTCTCAGTTGACATAGTCAATTGGAGGTATATTAACAAATTTTAAGATTGTTGTGAACCATTAAAATTTACTGTTTGGTGAAACAGGAGGGTTTAATAGGAATCATTAACCAATGGTGACCCTGCCTATTTGTATCACTCTTGCATCTTGCTGTTTTTCCATGATACTATTTCAGATTAAATTTGAGTTTGATTTTCAATATTTACCAGTAAAATCCGATGATGGATCAATATTTTTTATGCCAAACAATAAACAATGGTATCTCTGCCTACATCTCATTGAAAAAACAAAACAAAACAAAACAGAAATAATATGAAAATGAAATTAAAATATTGGAAGAAAACAGAGTTTAGCAAATAATGTAAGGACTAAGGAGCAACAAAGCCCGTGATTCCCGACGAAAGGGCATATATTTCATATTATCTTTTTGAGGTTTGGAGTCGCATCAGAGACAAGACAACATCACACTTCACAGTCTCATACACATGCATTCATGAAAAAATGAAAACCCAGCCTCACTTGCTCACTGCTGTCTATTCATACATTTCTTACTGTCATTCCCAGCTGGTAATTAATATTTACAATAATATTATGCGGTACCTTGTGGTCCTTTTCACAGATGGCAGTTGAGGCAAGATTGGTGTTCTCTGTAGCTTATCATGTAATATAATTGGCTTATCTAACAATATATTTATAACTAAGGGAATTTTCTTTTCCATTGTATTGATTTAACTGCATGCTCTTATACTTTAACCATTAAGTTACTTTTGAACTTTGGATTGAGTTGTAACAGTCTTCACTTCACCATTGACAACAAATAGGAATCTTTACCTTAAGACTATGCAAACTATCATTAAGTGAGAAATTATAGTGATCCTGCATCAGAGTTACTGATTATCCAACTACTACAATGCATGATATGACTCAATTGATCCTCCAGTGTTACTGATTATCCAATTGGATATTTAATAGCTTTATTACTAGTTCATTACATCATCAACCTGCAACTCTAGCAGATGCACCAAATGAAACCAGTTGCAACTACTTCTCATAATTTGCAATTTTGTGCTTATATGAGGTTTTACATTTAGAGTGAGGTAAGGTTATGAATTATATGAATTTTGTGCTCTAGAGTAAATTAAATATTAAGTACAATTTATGCTTGCATCTCTAGAGTAAATTAAATATTAAGTACAATTTATGCTTGCATCTCTAGAGTAAATTAAATATTAAGTACAATTTATAAGCTTTGGCCTTTCAAATTTGTATAAGGTTCTCGATGTTTAAATTTGCTTGCAGAGCATTAGCATTATTATTTGTGAGAGTATTGCTTTCCCTTTCTTTTATTCTTATAAGTAAAGAAACATAAACTTATGAAATGAGTTCTAGAGCTGTGGATGTCTTATTTTGGTGCAATTTATTCAATCCATATAATCTATTATTTTTCATTTTCCATGTTTTTTGCTTGTTCTTCATTTTCCAAGCTTTTGCTTGTAGTATTAAGTTGGGAAATGGCATGTTATAACCTAATGAATTTTAATTTGCCAATTTTGTAGATTAAAACCTTCACTTTGAAACAAAATGAACAAGGGAGAAAACAACAAAAAAAGGGTGCCAACTTTAAACAAGGGATGTGAAGGTCCCAATAAGAGAGCCAATTTGGATCTCAATTTTAGTGCAAGGTCAAGTGTTGAATTGTCTAAAATATTTAAAATCAAGCAAGAAGAGGTTCAGAAGCTTGGAAAGAATAAAGTAGATGGTAGACAGTTGAATACTACAGGTACAACCCAAAGTGAAGAAAATAGTAATTCTTTAAAAAGAAAGCTCTTTCTATGAATGCAACTCCTTCACAAGTCACTCAAAAGGAAGAGAGGCAGCCTAAGAGCACTAAAATGAATTCACAAGTTGGAGGAGCTAGTCAAATGGCAATGAGGCAGCCTTTGCCTACAAATGTGACTCAAACACAAGTCACTCAAAGGGAAAAGAGGCAGCCTAAGAGTACTAAAATGACTACACAAGTTGGAGGCTCTAGTGAAATGGCAATAAGACAACCTTTATTTACAAATGTGACTCAAACATGAGCCACTCTAATGGAAGTCAAAGGTGGTTGTCTCATGACACCAAGTTTACCTCTATTGAAAGAAACAAGTGGAAAACAAGTTCCAAATGAAAAAAGAGACAATCAATCACCACAAGTGTGAACCAAGGGTTGAACCAAAATGATCACGGTCCTAACGTTAAGAGGATGAATGCAGTTTGCCCAGCAATGTCTCTTGATGACTTCCTTGAAGAAAATGGTGTGTATGAAGAAGAAAATCAATTGCTACATGATGAAGAACAAGAAGCTGAACATGAAAGAGTAGTTCAAGAAGTTGGAGAAGTAGGTCAAAATCATCAGGTAGATGATAACTTCATTGACCAAGATGTTGACAGAGAGGAAGTTGAGGAAATGGACAATAATGCAGAAGGTAACATCATTGTCTTCAACTACTATTTTTCCAACTACTTAGTTTTCACAAATATTTCTCAAATACTTTGTATGCATTGACTTATAAAACTTATGCCTCTACTTATGTAAAATTAGGGACAGTGAAGAAGAAAAAAACTCGAGGCAAGACTGAATGCAAAGATATCCATGCTAGATCGGAGGAAGAACGAGAAGAAATCATTTTTGAGAAAAGAGTAGCAATTGGGCCTACTGATAAAAGTGTTTCTAATTTAAGCTTGTTCTTGGGCACAATTGCTAGAAATTCAAAATTCTGCCCCTTGAACTACACCAATTTTAAGGCCATTCCAAAAATCTACACAGATAATATTATGAAATATGTTCGGGTATGTGTAGGATTAATTTCTATCATTTTAAATGCAATATTGGTATATTAATGATACTAACATCATTGTGATACTTTCCTTAGTCAAAATTCATCATTCCAAAAGAAGGAGAAGATTGGGTACTTTCAGGTGTAAAGGAAGCTTAGAAGAGGCACAAGTGTAAAATCAAGAAAAAGCATTTTAAGCCTTATGACAACACCGAAGATATGTTAAAGAATCGTCCAAGAGATGTACCAATTTCAATTTTTAAAAAGTTGATTGCCTTTTAGAGTCTTCCTGCAATTCAAGTAAAATCTAAATTATAAGGTCATATTTCAATTTCATGTTACTTATAAGATGTATTTTTCATAACATTATACTTCTTTTTTTGTTTTATGGAATATAGACAATCAGCAAAATGAATTCTGAAAATAGAAAGCGTCAAAGGTGGAACCATCGAATGGGACCTGTGAATTTTGCAAGAGTTCGGAATTGTTTGGTATTGTGCTTGAGAATTTGTGAATTTTACTCATTGATAAATATTTTACTTACTTTTTTAAATTTGTTGAAGCGTTTGGCAAATGACAATGCTGAAGATGTCACTCAAGTTGATTTATTCATTACAACTCGCATGGGAACAAAAGGAAAGGAATTAGATTTAGAAACCAAGAGTGCAATTGTAAGTTATATAATGTAAAATTATAACAATTGTAAATCTTTTGTTGATGTTTAACATTATGTTTTGATGAGTGCTCCATCTTTTTGCAGGATGAAGTTCAAGATCGGATTGAAAACTCTGGAGAGAATGCTGATGAAGCCTTTGAAGCTGTGTTCGGCAAGGAAAGGCCAGGGAGAGTTCGAGGGTATGGAAGAGGTGTCACTAAAACTAGTTTAAAAATGGATGCTGAGATTGACGCTGTAAAGCGCAAGCACTCTGAAGAAATGTTAACCTTGAAAACTGAGATGGAAAATCAGAAGCAGGACACTGACAATCAGATGAATAACATGAATAACATGAAGAAACAAGTAGAGGGATTAGAAAATCTTGTGAAGACTTTGCTTCAAAGAGCTAGCCCTGGTGTTAACTTAGAAGACTTGGCACCCTTAATGCGCTCATCTCCAGCTGATGCGAATAGTGCACCTAACATGGATAAAAATGGTCTTCCACACTCTTCTACATCGATGCATATTCCAAGCCAAGAAAAGGTAATAACACATGTTGATTTAGAATGGTGATTTGAATTTTGTTTCAAGTTTAGTTTGATATGAATGGATGGGTTATTGTTCTGATTCTATTCTTGATCTTTGCATATTAATTTAACTAATGAAAAGGATGCAATATCTGTTAATGAATAATGGGAGAATTAATCTGATCTCTTGGATTGTCTTAGTTTTTTGTGTAATGTTTAAGACTATTTTCTTTTTGGATTGCTGGGACTGTGTTACTAATTTTTGTTTGTTTGGATAGATTCTAATCTTTCATGGACCGTTGATAAATTTTGTTGGGACTGTTCTAGGTCTTTTTAGGTAATAACACATGTTTTGAAAGTTTAACCAAGTAGAGGTACGCTTTCATAGAATGCTTGTTTATAGCCTTGGGAAGCCTAAATCTGAGGCTGCTGTTTGCATGTATACAAACCTTGATGAATGATTAATTATGTATGTTTTAGTTTTGGGAAAATTTGATGAGTTTGTAATCAAGTACAATTTTCTATTTTTGAAGATTAAGTTTGAAATCCCAAGTATGATTTTCTGGGTATGCTAAGTACCTGGTTGTTCATTCAAACTTAGATTCATCATGATGCCGAAAGTTAAATATACAAAGGAAAGAAATAGAGTGTGTAACTCACAGTGAATGGGAGGAATCCTATGTTGCTCATGGTTGTCTACAGGCTCAAATGCCGCTAATTTGTTGCATTTTGAAGATGATCCCAATTCCTTGCTGCTTGGTTCTTGAAAGCTTAGATTCTATTTTTATGACTTAGTAACACAATAGAAGAATTGATTAGAGAAACACACACACACACACACAGATACAGATACACACATATATGTAGTCTAGTTACCCAACAAAAGAAGTGCAAATTGGAAAAAAAAAGATGAAAATAATGAAAAAGAAGTATATATCATCTAGTTGTCCATAAGGTTATATACAAATATGTTAAGAAAGAGGGAGCCAAAATCTAAAAACGCTATGGTTCATGGGTCATGATACACATGTTGAAATTTGTTGCATGTATTGGCTTCTCTATGCTTTGTCTGATTCCATGGAACTTATTTGATGAAATGAGAAAAAAATTTTAATTTTTTGTTCTGGGGTTCTTTCTCTTTATTATCCAAGTGGGATTTGGACACTGTCAAAAATCTTTTTGAGATTAGAATTAATTGGTAATTTTATTTCTCACCAGATATTCTAGCTTTAACTAAGGATGTTGTGACCAGTGTTGATGTTAAATATGTTTGGAATATGGACTGATGATGTTGTGGGGTCATTTATTTAGATGAACGTTTTTGCTCTTGAATTTAGTATGGGCATGACTTGAGCTTATCATTTTATTTCTAGTTGGTTCTTATGTAGCTGCAGACTTAGGAATGTTATTGTGCATCTCATGTATGTGTTGACTGTTTAGGATTGGGAGAAGCCATGTATAAACTGTACTCTTTATTATTATTGATTTTTGCTATCAATTTCTTCCTGATTTGTGTGTATTCTTTATTTCACATTATTTCCCATGCTGTGTCATCCTTCAATTTGTACCAACCATTAACTAAGCATTATTGATTCATAAGTTGAATTTCTTAGTTCATTAATAATTATAGTATATGTAACTAACCACTTTAATATTTTATTTTGTTGCTGACTTCAATATGTATCAAGGAGGAATACTTATGTGTTTTAGAATATGTATTTACATATATTTATTATTTTTCTTTTGCAGTGAGAATATACCAGATAAAGCAAAACATGTGGATACAATTATGGAGATTTGCCAAGGATATTCAACTTTAGTTTTTTGTTCTTTTATTTGTATTATGTGATCAAGAACAATCACATTACTTTTGTACAACAGTAGTAAATGACTTTTTTTTCTAAGTTTTGGTGTTTATATACAGTAAATACACTTACATAATTTAGTATATTTTATTTGAGAAGAATTAGTTTTTTAATGCATTATTAGTTTTTTATACGTGATTTTTTAATATGCAAGTAAAAAGTGTTGTCTAAAAATAATACATAGGTAAATTTTCAAAAAAAAAAAGGCCAATAACAAAATTGCCTAAAGTAGACCTATAGGCAACGTTTTTCACAAGTTGTCTTATGGCAAACATAAAAGCAACGGCAATAAAACGTTGCCTAAAAGTACAACTATAGGCAACGTCTAAAAAAGGTTGCCAAAACCTTAACCTATAGGCAATGCTTTCTAAACGTTGCCTAAAACAGTACTTATAGGCAACGCTTTTTAAACGTTGCCTAAAACAGTACTTATAGCCAACATTTAAAAAACGTTGCCAAAACCTTGACCTATAGGCAACGATTTTTAGACGTTGTCTCATAGCATACTTAAAAGCAACGGTAAGAAAGCGTTGCCTAAAGCAGTACATATACGCAACATGTCAAAAGCGTTGCTAGAGATATCCATAGACAACATTTCAAAAGCGTTGCCAGAAGGTAAGAATAGGCAACGTTTTTCTTAAAGTGTTGCCAAAAGTTTAAAAAGCGTTGCCTATTGTAATAGGCCACGGCAAAAGAGGCAACGACTTGGCAAGGGCTGAAAAGCGTTGCCATAGACTTTAGGCAACGATTTTTAACCAATGGCAACACTTTTCAGCCCTTGCCAAAGGGAAAAATTGTTGTAGTGTTTGTTGAAGCTATTGGATGATTGAAGTGAATAGATAAATGAGATTGAATATTTCACTCATAAATTAAATAAGCCAAGTTGAATAACATTCAAGTAAGAATATAAAATAAATGCACAAAAGTAAAGAGATGAGTTTAGAAGATCAAACACAAGGTTTATCCTGATTCAGTCACCAATCCACTTGTGATCTACGTCCAGTCCTCAAGCAACCGCTAGAGATTTTCCATTATATCTTCAAGCTTCAACAGGTGCTTGACAACCTTTACAAAGAAGAGCACTCACCACACCTTGGGATACCTCACCCTTTGTGCTTGAGCCTCAGAACAGGGATACCTCACCCTTTACAACCTTTGAGGGATGCCTCACCCTCTTTACACCTTTGAAGGATACCTCACCTTCTTTTCAACAAGGGATACCTCACCCTTTTTCACTAGAGGGATACCTCACCCTCTTTACAAGATAAACAAAGTGTTTAAATGATAGAAACTCTCTCAAAAGAGTAGATAATACAAATTGAAGCTTATGGGTATCAAGGATTCACTCTATTCAAGCTCAAAAACAGGGTATTATGGAGATGATATAGAAAACGTGAATTCAATGCTTTTGAACATTTTTCAGATTGATTGACCAACCAACATAAATGCCCAACAACTTAGTTTTATAGCCAAAAGAGATTTTGTGCCATTGAGGACAGTTGGTAGCATTAAATGCTCTGCAATAGAGCCGTTGTTCGTGTTTTCTGATCTCCCAGTTAACCGGTTAGGAAACATTCCTAATCGGTTAGACATTTAAGATTGGTCTTTGTTTTAATCAAATAACCAGTTAGCAAATGAGTCTAATCAGTTAGGCTTCTTTAGAATCCTTTTTCACGTGTGTTTTAAAACATACTAACCGGTTAGTTTAACTTCCTAATCGGTTAGGCTTTTTTGAAACAGAATTCATTTCTTTGGAAACGTACATACTAACCGGTTAGGATAGGGACCTAATCGGTTAGGCTCTTAAAAAAAAAGAAGCCACAACTTCTGTTTTCACAAATAACCGATTACTTAAATTGTCTAATCGGTTAGTCAAATTAAAAAAACCAATTCCCGCGTTTCTATTTTGGCACCTAACCAGTTAGATGAATAGTGATAACCAGTTATTGATTTGAGCATGAAAGGAGATATCTTAAAGGTTTATTCAACCAAAGTTTTCCAAATCTTTTTCAATCTTTATAAAAGGCATTTTGCAAAAACAAAAACTGATTTTCATAAAAGTAACAAATGATTTTGCAAACCATTTAGGAAAGCCTATAAGTGAGCTTAGAGTGAATCCCAAAATACCTTTACACAAGATCTAAGGACCTATATGCTAAACTTGAATCCTTTGGTGCTTGATCTTCGCATTTTCATTTCCTTTCTTGTTTGTTGTCATCAAAACCATCGCTTATGTCAATACCAATCACATTCTCCCCCTTTTTGATGATGACAAACAACAATTGAGAAAAGATTAGTTAAACAGAAAGTGGAATTTACAAATGGTATTAGAGACTTACTCCCCTTCTATTTTTCAAGAGGTGACAATATCAGAGATGCACAGTTCTCCCTTAGTTTTTGAATACCATGACGATTTTTACCTTACTTTTCTCAATGATTTATGAACTAGAAATATTCATAACCCTTCTCTCCCTTTTGTCATGATCAAAAATAGTATGTATGGGGACAAAAGGAAAGAATGCAGACAATCATTGCTATTAAAGTAGCTATAGATAATCAATCAACAGTATGAGCATGTGAGTAATGCAAGCAGACCATTAAGTTCAAAAGCATATAAGTCATTTGAAACAGAGGAAATCTGTCATGAGTAGGGCAATATATCCAAAAAGATGAGCTTAAGGTTGTTAGATAAACTTTTAAGCATATTAGAAACTAACTACAGAAGAAATAAACAGCCATGCCTAAGCCCCGTGATCCTCTGGTTGTGAATAGTGATGCTCAAGCCTATCTAGCCGGCCTTCCATAGCGCTCAAGCGATCATAGATAGCAGAGTTGCTATGTTCTTGATAAGCTTTAAGATCAGCAATCCGGGCTTCAATACTGGCTTACATGTTGGCAATTGCTTCCAGGACATGTTCATTGTCGGTGGCAAGGGCCTCTTCCATAGGGTCATCATTAGGTGCAGGAGGAATTTCACCTTGTGGAGCTGCTGCTTCATTTCTTCGACTGTAAATCCATTCACCATCGACTTTCTTTGCATGCATGCAGTTTAGAGACGCATTGCCAAATTTGTGGGGACCAGTAGAGAAAATGACTCCACCATCCTTCAAATCGACCTTATAGTGATCCAAAATTTTAGCCACTATGAAGGCATAAGGCAGATCCATCATTGCCTTGTTCTTGGCTTTCTTCATGTTGTGCATGATATAGTGTGGCCAGTTGATTTTATTGCGGCTTTTAAGACCCCATATCACAAATATATCATCTTTTTCAACCAAGGCATAGTTGCTTGCCCTTGGTACCAAGATATGGGTTACCACAAAGTGAATAAGGCGATCCAGCAATTTCAGAAAACCAGTAGTGAAAGATCCCAGGGGCACGGCAATACCTGGTTGAATCATGTCTTCTACAGCTCGTGCTCTATTAAAATCTACCCATGTAAGGTCGTCATTCTCAGTAAGTTTGGCTCCAGAGTGAGTGAGCCCAAACAGAGTAGTCCACTGACTTGGTGACACAATGATTTTGTGTTTCTTGATTTCAGACACCAAATTCGTACCAGAAAGAGACAAATTACAGAAATAAACTTTAGTTGGTTCAAGATAGAAGTACCCTGGGTTAGTGGTGACAAGAGTTTTCAAACCCTAAAATTCCAAGAGCTCGGTGAAGGATGTAAAGCCTTCTTTTTCGAAGAAATCCTAGTCCATGAACTTCAGTTGAATGAGGCATTGTACATGAAACCCAAGTGTGTATGACTCTATTTAAGATTTGTGAGAGAAGTACCTTCCAATGTTGAGAGCGTTTGATAAATCTGGGGCAGAGAGTGAAGTGCCTTCAGGTTGAAGGGAAACATTAGGGTTCTTGGTACGAGAGCGCTTTGGTTGAGATGAACTGCTTGCCATGACAGAAAAAGGAGGTAGGGCTCGGTTTAGGGGAGAGAAAGAATGAGGGGAAGGTGAAAATTTTTTTTGGAAGAAAATGGAATGTAATCGGTGAAATGTGATGAAAAGGGATGAAAAATGATGGAAATGGATTGTAAATGGTGGGGTTATGTTGGATTTGTGGTAGGGATGGAGTTTGAGGGAGTGGGTGTTGGAGAGGTTGAGAGGAGGAAGATGGCAATGGAGACAAAGGGGCTGCGAAAATGGTGAATATGGCTGAGGGTTAGAGTTTAAAGTGGATGTGGGTAACCGGTTTGGGAGATTGGGTAACCGGTTAGGGGCTTGTAATGGCAAACGAGTGGGTTTCTGTTTGGAGCAATAACCGGTTAAGATAATTGAGTAACCGGTTAGGAAATGTTACAGGGGCTTCTGCCAAATGCATTAACCGATTAGAGAAAAGATCTAACCGATTACCTTCTTTGAGTTTGTGAACATGCGAGCCTCTGTTTACTTGACTAACCGATTAGATCATTTATCTAATCGATTAGCTTGTGATTTCCAGAGATGTCAAGGCCTCTGTTTTGTATACTTAATCGGTTAGGGGCTTGCCTAATCGATTATTTAGGCTTGACAGAAAGCCCTCCCAAGTGCCAGAACATTTCCAAAGGCCAATCATTCAAGTTGTTCTCTTCTCCAATTGGTTGTTTCACTTCCAGAACTAGAACTCCTTCATGAGATCACCCTTTAAACATATCAACCCTTGTCTTCTTGGGATTCACTTTAATTCCATCATAAATTTCTTCACTTTCCAAACCAGTATTTCTGACTTATGGATTGATTTTTCTTCTTCAAGAGAACCAGAATGCATAGTTCTTCAACAGAATCAGAATTACAGAAAATTGGGGGGCTTAAGCATGGATAAAGCACCTGCAAAATAGACTTAGGGAAATCTCCGACGCTCAAGTCAATATTGGACTCAAAAATGATAAAAGAGATAAAAGTTATGCAGAGAGAAAAAAGATGTTATATTATGCAGCAGGCTCAAGGTATGCTGAGATTTAACTTATGCATGATTGATCCAAAATTCCAAGATAAAATGTATATAACACAAGCATTCATTCAAATGCATGATTGATCAATTATTCCTACTTCTCCTCTTATATATGCACTTTAGGGCAACAATGATCATATTAGGAATATTATGTCAAGTACTAAGATATTTTCGAGATATAAAGCTAGAAAAGAACATCTTTAAAATAAGTTAAAGTATAGAACAAGTCTCCACTTATCCAAATGTTGCAAGTCTTAGCTTCTTAGAGACAATGGATAGAACTTGGAGTATTTTCTGATCTTGTGCTTGCAACAACCATTTTTGATATTCTAAAGTCTGTTCTTGGCCTTCAAGCACACCTACAACATACTTCAATTTTTGGCTTTTGGTACCCAAATTCTCTTGGGTCCTTGTGTGTTAGAGTTAGGCAAGGTGCCCTTAGGGACCCAAACCATTTTGATTACAACCTTTGTGTTGATTTTCTTCCTTACATTACATGTTGATGCATTATGCCCTTTCTTTCCACAATGAAAGCATTTAATGAAGGGACTACTTGAGGTACTTGAAGAAACAAAGAAATTTTTGAGAAATTTTTGTTAATTGTTAGGATTATACCCTAAACCGGCTTTTTGGAAAACACATTTTTGTTTCCCTAGCAATACATTCAAGTTGTCTCTTCTGAAGGTGAATTTTGCAAGTGTGTTTTTCAAATCCTCAATTTCATTCTCAAGTGATTTACATGATGAACAATATGAGGGTGTGGGTGCATTAACATGTGAAGAACAAACCATACATGATGAGTTAGCATCAATAATTCTTAGAGTTTCATTTTCAACTTTGAGTTCTTCAATCTCTTTAGTTAAAATAGAAATTTTGTTGGTCATTAAGGAGATCGTTTTGTTGGAAGCTAAAACCATTTTAGTGAGCCTCATGGATTCTTCATGCAATTCTTGAAATGCATCTTGTAATTCACTATATAAAGGAGATAGTTCAAGATTAGATGAGGTTACCTCGGTTTCATTTTCCTCTTCTTCTTCTCCATTTGCCATAAGGCAAAGGTGGGCTTCCTCATCTTCCAAATCATCAGAGGAGTCCATATCATTGTCTTCCCATGCAATGTATGCTCTTTTTTCTTTCTTTTCCCTTGAGTACCTCTTCTCATACTTCTCTACTTTCCTTTGATAGATTGGGCACTCCATCTTCATGTGTCCCAATTCTCCACATTCATAGCATTTAGGAGTGGTTGAGGTTCCTTCCCCTTTGTGATAGGCATTCTTTGAGGGAAAGGCAGGTCTTCTTTGAGCTCCATTCTTTTTGAAGAATCTTCCAAACTTTTTTACTAGAAGGCTAAGATTCTCTTCACTAATTTCCAAGCCATCTCCATCATCATCATCATCATTATTGATCAAAGAGGAGGTGGACTTGAGAGCAATTCCCTTCTTTTCCTTCTTGTCATGCTTCTCATTTTGATTGAGTCTATTCAGCTCCAACTCATGCTCTTGAAGCTTTCCAAAAAGTGTGGCTAAGGTCATAGTTGCTAGTTTTCTTGATTCTGAAATAGTCGTCCCTTTAGGTTGCCAATCCTTGCTCAAACATCTCAACACTTTGTTAATAAGATCTTCATTAGGAAAAGTCTTTCCCAATGAAGCAAGATGATTTGTGATATGTGTGAAACGTTTTTGCATTTCTTGAATGCTTTCACCTTGGTTCATTCTAAAAAGTTCATACTCATGAGTGAGAGTATTTATCCTTGATCTTTTCACTTCACTAGTACCTTCATGAGTTACTTGTAAGGTGTCCCACATTTCTTGGGCCGATTTACAATTTGAGACTCTAAAAAACTCATCATACCCCAAAGCAGTGGTAATGATGTTTTTGGCTCTCAAATTATATTGGACCTTCTTTTTATCATCATACGTCCATTCACTTCTTGGTGTATTAATTCTTACACCATTTACAACTTGTGTGGGTACAAAGGGACCATTTTCAATAGCATCCCACACATCCAAGTCAATAGCTTCAATAAAAATTTTCATTCTTTCTTTCCAATAAGCATACCCATCCCCATTGAAAAAGGGAGGTCTATAAAGAGAAGAACTTTCATAAAAATCATTTGAAGAGGCCATCACTTTCTCTTGAAGCTGCTAAGCTCTTTACACAAGAGCCTAGCTCTGATACCACTTGTTACCAAGTGGCCTCAATACTCAAGAGGGGGGGTGAATTGAGTGTGTAAAATATTTTCGTAAATCTTTCGCAACACGTTTGATTATCAATTTTTTGTTGAAGCTATTGGATGATTGAAGTGAATAGATAAATGAGATTGAATATTTCACTCACAAATTAAATAAGCCAAGCTGAATAACATTCAACTAAGAATATAAAATAAATGCACAAATGTAAAGAGATAAGTTTAGAAGATCAAACACAAGGTTTATCCTGGTTCAGTCACCAATCCACTTGTGACCTACGTCTAGTCCTCAAGCAACCGCTAGAGATTTTCCACTATATCTTCAAGCTTCAACAGGTGCTTGACAACCTTTACAAACAAGAGCACTCACCACACCTTGGGATACCTCACCCTTTACAACCTTTGAGGGATGCCTCACCCTCTTTACACCTTTGAAGGATACCTCACCTTCTTTTCAACAAGGGATACCTCACCTTTTTTCACTAGAGGGATACCTCACCCTCTTTACAAGATAAACAAAGTGTTTAAATGATAGAAACTCTCTCAAAAGAGTAGATAATACAAATTGAAGCTTATGGGTATCAAGGATTCACTTTATTCAAGCTCAAAAATAGGGTATTATGGAGGTGATATAGAAAACGTGAATTCAATGCTTTTGAACGTTTTTCAGATTGATTGACCAACCAACATAAATGCCCAACAACTTAGTTTTATAGCCAAAAGAGATTTTGTGTCGTTGAGGACAGTTGGTAGCATTAAATGCTCTGCAATAGAGCCGTTGTTCGTGTTTTCTGATCTCCCAGTTAACCGGTTAGGAAACATTCCTAATCGGTTAGACATTTAAGATTGGTCTCTGTTTTAATCAAATAACCGGTAAGCAAATGAGTCTAATCGGTTAGGCTTCTTTAGAATCCTTTTTTACGTGTGTTTTAAAACATACTAACCGGTTAGTTTAACTTCCTAATCGGTTAGGCTTTTTTGAAACAGAATTCATTTCTTTGGAAACGTACATACTAACCGGTTAGGACAGGGACCTAATCGGTTAGGCTCTTAAAAAAAAAGAAGCCACAGCTTCTGTTTTCACAAATAACCGATTACTTAAATTGTCTAATCGGTTAGTCAAATTAAAAAACCATCCCGCGTTTCTATTTTGGCACCTAACCAGTTAGATGAATAGTGATAACCAGTTATTGATTTGAGCATGAAAGGAGATATCTTAAAGGTTTATTCAACCAAGTTTTCCAAATCTTTTTCAATCTTTATAAAAGGCATTTTGCAAAAACAAAAACTTATTTTCATAAAAGTAACATATGATTTTGCAAACCATTTAGGAAAGCCTATAAGTGAGCTTAGAGTGAATCCCAAAATACCTTTACACAAGATCTAAGGACCTATATGCTAAACTTGAATCCTTTGGTGCTTGATCTTCGCATTTTCATTTCCTTTCTTGTTTGTTGTTATCAAAACCATCGCTTATGTCAATACCAATCACATTTGATGGTTTCAATAGTCATGTCCACGTTTTTTTTTGAAGGCTTGTAATGCCTTGATTTTTATGAACAAAGTGAATTTCAAAGTGGAAACGTAACTTGATTTAATACAAGGAATTTGGAAAGGGAATCAGAGCATTATATCACTTGAGAGAATAGAAATTTTGATAACAGAAAACAAAGAGAGGTTGAAAACGTTTGAATTTCAATTTATTTTGAAAAAGACTGATTTTGGAAATGATTTGGGAAAAATGGAGAATATAATGGTGTTTTGAAAATTTACTAACGTATAATTTATTTTTGAGTTTTGAAATATGTTAGAAAATGTTAAGTTTTGAAACGTTGATTTATATCAATGGAAAAGCGATTTTTGTGGATTATATTTTGGAAAAGGATTTCTTGAGTAAAGAAATGTGGAAAAAGATTTTCTTGAGTAAGGAAATGTGAAAAATGAAATACAAAGTCATATTATTTTGAGAAAAGTTGAAAAATGAATTTTTGAAGGTCAAGAAATATTTTCTATAATGAAATTGTGGTGAAAAATTACTTACGTATCTTAAAAACGTGATTTTTAAGCTACGCGATTTGAAATACGAAAAAAAATATATTTCTATGTGATTTTAAATACGTTGAAATATTTCTACGCGATTTGAATTGCGTTTTAATATTTTGCGTAATTTGAACTACTATTGAAAAATCACTACGTGATTGAAAAGTGATGAATTATTTTTACGTGATTGTGAAAAGTGGCAAAAAATCGTTATGTGATTTGGAAAGTGTTTTAAATATTTTGAGAATGATGGAAAATGATTTATGCAACTTAAAAGAATGATTTTTAAGTTACGCGATTTTGAAACAGTGGAAAAAATACTATGCAATTTGAGAAACGTATGATTTTACACGATTGAGAAAAATGTTGAAAAGTTTGTACGTGGTTTAAAAGTGCAACAGAAGAGTTGCGGTATTATGAAAATGTAACAGAAATGCTACGCGATTGTGAAAATACGGTAAAAGTGTTTTATAACTATAAAACATGATAACATGATTTTGTTATTGAAAAAAATATAGTATGATTACTGTAAAACCAGTGTATGAACACTGTTTGTGAAAAACAACGAGTTTTTGCCTGTTATTGGCACGTGGTGCATTTTAGATGCATTGGAAAAAAATATGCGTTGAGACATATGATTTAATTGAACAAACGAATTTGAACAGAATGACCCTTGTGGTTGGACTTGCACTGATATATTCGTGCATTGTATAAATTATATCGAAGAAATTATGAGATATACCTGTGATTGGTATTATACCTGTGATTGGTATTATACCTGTGATTGGTATTTGGTGCACTATACATGCATTGGAATGGTCCGATGAGGGCTGGATATGGCTGATTGCCTAGGAGAAACACACCTCTTGAGTGCGTGCGATATGCGTAGTGTAAGTCACTTGTTGACCTTGGGGGCATCGAGGTGCGGGTTGCTTACACGGGTGGTTGGTCGCGCTTCTTCCCGTAGGTTAGATCGATGCAACACACCGATGATCCTGACTGAGACACTATTCTTATTCAAGATCTGATAAAGACTGTCGTGTATATGCTAGATGTGCAAAATCAAAATGAGGATTATAGCACGTGGTCTGAGGCATGTGGTACCGACAGATCTTTTCGATCATTTCTCCGACCTGAGTTTAACTCCATGGAGTAGGAAATCGAGTCTTGTGTACATGCATAATCTGAACATTTATATCTGTGTGATATATTAATTGAGGAATATTGGCTATGACAATTGTTTTGAATACTTAGATGATGTTGATGATAATGCTGAGGGCATTATCATAATTATTGTAACATCCCGAAAAATACATATTTGGTCATAAATCATCATTTTATAATATTCTTGATTTTTAGGAATTTTTCTGGAATTTTTCGGAAACGACGAATATTTTAATATATTCTTCGTTTTGCGTGCACACTGGGCTGAGAGTTGCTGAGACCAGTGTAACACTCCGGAAATTGATTATTTCACCATGAATAGTCATTTTCTAATATTTGTGATTTATGAGAATTTTTCTGGAATTTTTCGAAAACAATGAATATTTTAATATATTCCTTGTTTTGCGTGAAACTCGAGCAGAGTCGTGAGAACGACTATAGTGCTTCAAAAATTGGAAAATTATATGACGGATAGTCGTTTTATAATATTTGCAATTTTTGGGAATTTTCTGAGAATTTTCTGGAAATGTCGAATATTACCGTATATTCCTCGTTTTACGTGCGCACTGACTGGAACCGGGAAAACGCAATGTTTTCTCTGCGGACCTGGAACTATGGATAAGTCGACGGGGGATCTTACTAAACCCGAGACTTGACACAGTTTACAAGATTTCACAATTTTCGAGAAATCCTTACAGATACAATTAAATCAGTACAGCGAAAAATTCATCTGTCAGATTAATTAAATACTGACTTCTGTCAATTGTAACTATTATCTATTGGACAATAGTGTGTAATAAAAATACTATCACATTATCCTAATGTAATCCACTTTATATCAAATCTATCTACTTTAATTCAAATTTAATAGTTAAATATTCAAGCTTCCTTAAGAAGCTTTGACCCCAAGCTTTGACCACATGAATTAGCTTCCAAGGGAAGCCAATTTTTGTCACCCACTTCTCTCTCTCATTTACGTAATCTGCAGCCCAAAAAGGAGAATGAATTGATTTGAATTATCCAAATAATTCATTTAACTCATTAACTCCCAAAAGCACCCTTTCTTTCTTCTTTTACGTTTCTTCTTTTTCTTTCTCTCTTCAAACATTTCCTTCTTCCTCTTCCAGCACCATACGTCCAGCCACCCTCAAAGAGCCCCAACCTTCATAAAAATTTACACCAACCATGTTTTCTTAATCTCCTACTCCTTCTCATCATCTTTTGTGCTTGGAGTTTTCAAGAAAGCTTCCATCTTCAACCATTTTTCAAGCTTTGAAGGTGAGCTTCCATGGCTGAAAAATTTCAGACCTTCCTCCCATTTTCGTTTCTAGTTTCCTCTTGATTTAATGTTCATTTCCTTCTTCTTTTTCACATCATTACATTGTTCTAACTTGGACCACATTTTCTAGGGTTTTTGAGCTTCAAATCCGAAAATCAAGTGCTTCTTGGAATTTTCTTGGTTCTTCATCTTGGTAAGAGGAAGATTAATCCTCCTCAACCTCTTTAGCAACTAGGAATCTTGTGTTTGATTTTTGGAAGAAAAACCACATGGTGGTTGTTCTTGAAATTGCTTGAAATTGATTTCTTGAATGTTATCTTAATTTAGCTTTGAGTAGTTGATTGAGTGGTTAATTATTCATGTAATTTTGTGATTGAAATCTATGAATGCTTGCTGGAAAATTCTGGTTGCTGGACCCCCTGAATGTGTCACGGTTTTGGGGCTGTTTTGGGCTAGAAAATGAAGGGCAAATGATGCTTAAATTTTGACCAATGCAAGGCTAATTAAATCAAGTAGTTAAGGTTGATTCAAGTGGACAAAATTCTGGTTGTTGGACCTTGGTGAGTGCCACGGTTTTGGGCTGTTTTTAAGAGCAGAATTTTGGTTGACATTGTGTCAAGAATAATGCTAGGCAAATTAAGTAAAGGAAGACTAAACTAGTGAGAAGAAAATTTGTAACCTAGGACCCTATGGAGTGCCACGGTTTTGAGGGCTTGAATGAGGGGAAAGATAACAAATTTGAGATGTCAAGACTTGAATTAATCAAGTAACCAAATATAGATTAAATAGTAGGAAACTTGCAACAATAATCTGTAGGATAGATTGTGGTTAAGATTTAGGAGATAAGCTAAATTTGGAAGGTAACTATAAGAATCAAATAACTTGGATCAAAATAACAAGTAAATGGACCTAATGATATGAACATGATTTATTTGAAATCTTGGGAAGGCCACGGCCTCTAGGTGAAAATTTGGGTTAAGATTCCATAACCCATTACTCGGATTACAAGTAATCAAAGAATACAAGAGATTAAGGATTTCATAAACCTTAATGAACCAATGAGATAATTTTCATAAGACTTGGAGATTTTAGAAATCCATAATGGACCTAAAATATGTTCCTTGAATTATAAATTGATATTATGTTGATATTGGGTTCTTTTTGGATGCAAATTTGCTTATTGCACTCTCTTGATCAAATGTGGTATATTATGCTATTGTATGAAATTGTGGATCATACATGTTCATGCATAGAGTCTTATGCATTGTGAATGTCCTTGTGGACTGTTGTAAGGCCAAGTTGCCTAGGAGATTGAACACACCTTAGTGCGGGTGCGAGTAGACAAGTGTGGGTCTTGTTATGACCTTGGGGGCGTCGGGGTGCGGGTCTCCTCCACAATGGGTAGTTGGTAGCTCCTTTGCCCGTGGGGCAAACCGATGCAAATGCACCGACGATCCGGACTTGACACTGTCCTATATCGTGATCTAGTGTAGAATGTCTGTGCAATGCCATGATTGTGCACGAGAAAATTTACTGATAGCACTGGCCTCGGCAGCCGAGTCACAGACATGTCTCCTGATCTTTCTCTCTGACTATTTGAGTCTAGCTCCATGGAGTAGGAAATTGAACATTGTGTCCATGCATCGTGGAATATTCTCTCATCTGAAAATTATTGTTTACATGATATTTGACTGTCTGAATTTAACTGCCTGGATGTTATGGATTATTCATTACCTTTATTAATGATTGCTTGACTGGTTATCTGTTTAAAAGCTTATTTATTGCCTTTACATGCTACGTGGGCGTTATGCGCCGTTTGGTTCTTGGTTGCTGTATTGGTATTGATGGTAAGATGTCTTACCTCTTTCCCTGTGCTTCTATTATTTGTTGTTTATGTGTACCCTGTACTGATTGAAGACGACGGTGAAGAGACAGAAGATCCCGCCTTTCCCGCTTCCGGCTCGCACAAGATTGACTTCTCGCGACGATGTATGCACGTATGCGCGGATTCTTGGGAGATGTGCGTCTGACCTTCCTTGGAGGGCCGGAGTGCTGGCACATCAACCTGAACTCCGACCGCTGCGTGTATGTGGGAGACGTGTCGATAGCACTTGCGTGGAGACGTCATGAGGCTCCTGTCCTCACTTGCTACCTCGCTTACGCCTGGAGTTTTACCTGCCTATCAGGGAGATGTGGGGTGCCCGTTATTACACTCCGCAGGAGGATTCGTTTGATTCCACCGCTCGGGCTCCGTCCCGCGCCTCAGTGGTTCCTATGGATGAGTCCTCGGATGAGGAAGATCCTGATGAGGGTCCTCCTGAGGATCCTGAATCGGTCCCTTTTTATTTGAGGGGTCGATGATCATTGGTGGCTACTGATGGCTGCCAGTGTTTTATTTTTGGGGGCCTGATGTACTTTTCTTTTTGGTTGGGCTGTACATTTTGTATATGCATGTTTCCCTTGGGGTGGGTATAGTTTTGCTTTTTGATGATGGCCAGGCTTGTATTTATAAAACAGTTGTATTAAATTCTATATATATATATATATATATATATATATATAGGCACGCTATTCAGGTGCAAATTTCTATGTATTGTTTTATTCGTTACTTTTATCCGCACTCCGTAGTATCCTTATTATTCTTATTATAAAAAAAAAATATTGCCAAGTTCGCTCACATGGTTAAACATTAATTAATTAAAATGAACCGGGTCTTAATCGTTTGTTTATTTAATTTCCACATTTTATTTATTTGACAATGTGACGTTCCCTCCCAAAAAGGGGCGTTACAATTATTGTTTATGATAATTGAATTAATAAATGCTTAGATGATGATAGTTGATTAATGTTGATGGCATGATCATAATTATGGTATGATCTATCTGTATGATATTGCTATTTTGTGTTATCTTTGTGCTGCCATGTTGGTACTGGTGTAGGTGATCTCACCTCTTTGTTATGTTGTCTCGTTGTGTCTGTATTGTTAAAATTAAACAGTAGAAGGAATGAGTTGTCATAGACATATCAGGAGGTAGATATTCTGAGTTCGGAGACAACATCAGAGAATGACTATTCCAGATTTGATAGCGTGCAGTGTTGACATAGAACAGATGTCTGATGCATCAAGATGGATACAAGAAGGAATAAGTATGTTAAGTTTTCCCGTTAGTGTTGTATCATGCTATTAAGTAGGACCCGTTATAGGGTTTGCTATTGTTAAAAAGAGTCTGTTAGTTTTATATTTCTCTTTAAATTGTTAAATATTAATTGGTGTCAATATTGTATATTAATTAGTATAAATATATTTTTGGCATTACCTATGAACTTCGATAAGTTTATGTTTCAGCAAAAAAAAAAGAAAGAAATTTTAAAACCTGTCTTTTATAACTCAAACTTTGTGTGAACTTCTTGTCAGAATATGAGTCGGGAGTCAGACATGTGATACCCTAAGGAGGGTGTTACATTAGTTAGTATCAGAGCACGGTTTGAGTCTTTTGGGGTTTGTGGTTAGGTCTGTCTTGCTTGTGTTGTGTTTTCTGTGTGTTTGATTTCCAAAAGGAAACAAACGTTTATTTGAAATGGTTACACCTGGTTTCCTTTTTATTTTGATTCGTCCATCTTTGAAGAAAAGAAACAGCTCGTGGTGGTTGTACGTACGTGGAAGGGGAACATGTCACCAGTAATGCAGTTGCAGCTACGGGAGCAACATGAGCAATGTGGAAAGACGACTGCACGAACAGAGGATCGCTGAATAGCGAAAAACTGGAAGTTGAAGTTCAGGATCTGATGGAAGAGAATCAGTCTTGGAATATAAGAATTCGTAATTTTGGAACCTGGTATATCTTTATTAGGGATATTAGGAAAGTGATTGATTTCGACGGAAGATGTATTTACAACCATTGAGGAAACCAAAAGCAATAAGTGATGTGAAAGAAGGTACTTAATGAAGGAATGTACGTTAAGGAAACAGTTTGCGAAAAAGTTTAGACATATTTCCAGATATTATGCTCTTTGAAAACAGAGTTTTCTGTTAGTAAAATCTTGGGTAGTAGGGAAAGTCGTTACTCTAAGTGGAATGGAAGTGTTCTGAGCGGAAGATTTAAATAATGGAGATTGCGTCATTGGAGCTAATCCTATAAACCCTACTGAATATTTCTGTGAGCAACTTATTCTGTGTGGCATATGATTGAGTAGATCAATTATATGTTAGAGTTATTCGTTATCCTCTGATTTGTTTATTTCTGTTTCTATTCTTAGCCGATCGAGCTACTTGTGTTATTCAAATATTGTTATAGATCAAATCTTTGTGTTAGTTTGATCTGTAGTTCAAAATTTTGTGTTAGTTTGATCTGTTTCATAAACAGATATGATCTTCAAAACGGATTGGTTATTTTTCAACCATATCCTATGAGATTATCTCAATAAGGTGTTAATAATTCAAAAAAAAAAAATCATTCCTGAAAATCAGGCAAAATCAAATTCTTGTTGAATATGTTTGGTAATATATCAGATCATTTCGCTACCTTTTCTTCCTAAATCTCTATAATGTTCTTTCATATATTGCATTTGCAAGAAAGAATATTTTGCAAGAAAGGATATTCCTATTTATATCCATGTCATAGTATCGAAGTGGCGCAACGTGAGCGGGGTGGATCCTTCAAAGTTTAAAAATAGTTTTTCAGTAGGAAAGTCAAAAAGACAGTAATAGAAATCCTGGAAAATTTTTGGATCATAGGACTTCTCACCCAGCTTATCAGAAAGGATTAAGCGTTCGTATAGGCTGATGCATATAAGAAATTTTTTTTAGGAATTGAAATATGTTTGAAGTACTTCTTTAATATTAGTTTTATCTAATCTTAGTGAACATTAGAGGTGAATAGTGACGTATTACATCGGAGCTTAAGATATATGCTTATGCAGAATAGAAGAGTTGTAGGGTATGATTTTAGGAAATTGAAGTCATTTGAGAAAAACTATTCTAGGCATGAATGAAGGAACAAAATTGTGTTGGTATCGAGATATGGAGATACTTTCTTTCTGGAGTAACATTCAATATCTTCAGTAACTAGGAGTTTGAGATATCTATTTGATCAGGAGAAGTTGAATGTCAAGCAAAAAGATTTTGTTGGTTAGAATAGTATAGAAAGATGTAAGAGAGGAAGCTACATGGGAACTGGAAGGAAAGATAAAAGAGTAATATTCATATTTATTATGAGGATGTGAAATCATGACTACCAAAATTTCGAGGACGAAATTTCTTTTTAGAGAGGGAGTATTGTAACACCCTGAATTTCCTATCTCTTAAACAATAATTTTGTGGTTAAAGGGGATAATTTTACTTGTTTAGCAATTTTGCATAATTTGTAAAATTATTTTGTTTATTCCAACGTATTTGATCGTTTTGAGTGATTTACTCCGTGTCGGAAAATAATAATTTTTGGGCAAGAGAAAATCTTTAAATATTTATTTCTCATGTTAATTATTTTTAATAAGCGACTTGATTTTCATACGTTTTCTAATATTTGTGATTTTTGTGGATGATTATGAATTTTTTTAGCGTATGTGGGTAGGGAGGATGTGGGCCTAGGTGACCTTTGGGCCTAGGTGGGTCCACAAAGTAAGGTTTTTTCTAGCATAGAAAAATTTGTATGTTTGACGGAGATAGGGGATCTTATAAAACCCGAATCTGGAAACAAGGTTTTTAGAAATTTTATTGTCTTGTGTTTTGATAACAATTGTATTTATTTATCGGGCGATAAAAATACAATAAATATTTTCTTTTCGTGTGGGTTTTAGTAGAAGATAAAAATAGAAATTATACTATTAAGTTAATACTAGTGATTGTGACAATTTTTGATGGACCAATAGGAAACAAGTTCAATATTGAAGACTTTAATATCAACGATCGATTTAATCAACGGTGTAGGATAAGTTTAATAAAATGGCTATGACCATTTATAACCATTGA
Organism: Ormosia emarginata; assembly: GCA_029884605.1. Lineage (NCBI taxonomy): Eukaryota > Viridiplantae > Streptophyta > Magnoliopsida > Fabales > Fabaceae > Ormosia > Ormosia emarginata. The sequence continues at coordinate 75,786,937 of JAQQTP010000088.1, forward strand.
TTTGGATTTAATCAAGGGTGGAGATTTGGTCAAAAAGTAACAAAATCATTTAAAACCATTGGATGAAAATTTAATCAATGATGAAGATTTAGTCTTAAAAAGGACAAAGACTAATTATGACCCAATTGGATTTAAAGTTTGAAGGAGTAATCTTGAATTTATTTTGAGACACATCCAATGACTAGAATTTAAAGGAGAAAGATCAATGGAGCAAAATTAAGTCATTTAATTAAAACTCTACCTAAATCCACCATTGCAATGAAATTAATCAATGGCTAGAAATCTCTAGATGGTGGCTAATAATGATGATAACATTGGTGCATGCATAATACAAAGGATGGCTACGGTTTTGTGGAATGTTTTTGGAGAGAAAAACTTTATGTCATTATTAAATGTCTTGGTCAATTATACATCATTATTGATCATTTTCCTAAAGCAAAAATATTTTCTTCTTTCTTTCTAAGCATAGCTACGGCCATGCATCAAGTTAGAAGACAAATTTTACATTCAAATAATACTTGGTCATCCTTCTAATAATAATAATTGAAGAAGCTACACAAAATTAGTCAATTTTGGTAGCCATTTTTTTAAGTCTACGGCCATGCATGTTTGGTAAAGAAAAACATGCTATCTTTCATTCATTTCTATCACTTTTGTTTTTATTTCAAGATGGCTCACGTAACCAAGTAGCTTTGGGGGCTAAATATTGACTTTTTCACTTGATTCCTATCATCTTTCTATCAATTAATTAAACAAAGTCTCTCTCATTTTTCTCAAGATAAGTTGCCAAGGAAGCCTTAGGAGGCCAAAATTGTGACTTTAGTTTACTTGAATTTTTTTCTATTTCAAGAACCAAAGAACTATATCATATTTATTTCTCTCCACTTTCTCTCCATCCCTTCTTCATGGTGGTTTGCCAAGCACCCTAGAACCACTCTCCAACTCTTTAATTTCATCCAACCAAAGATCTTGAATCTACATGATATTTAAAACTTTCATTGATGAGATTTTTAAATCATTCATCTTCAAGAAGTTTCTTCAAGATCAAAGTTATTTTTTTTGAGGTGAAATGTAAGGAAACTACATTTCTTCTCTTCTTTTCATGATCTAAACCATGTTTGATCCATAGTTCCTCTTAATCAAGCTTAGTATACTAATTTTTAATTTTGTCTTGTATTTGAGAAGCCCTTGGTGGTGAAGGACTTGAAAAAGAAGCAAAACAAGGAGTTTTTGAGGATCTTCAAGAGGTAAGAGGAGATCCATCTCACCAACCAATCATGGTGGTGAGAGATGGTCTTATATTTGATGGATGGTGAATCCATGTGAGGATTCATATCCATGGTCTTGTAATTATTTGTGGGTGTTTATGTGTTTTAATTATTTGCCTATGTTTGATATGCTATGCATGATTTTTTAATGCTTTGATATATGCTTAAAATATGTATGATAAGTATATGGCATTTGTAGTATTTATGATGAAATATATATGTGTATGCCATGATGTGAATATGGAAAGAAAATTATTTTTGGCTCCAATGGCCAAGGGAAAGGATAAAAATTTTTGATGCCCTTAATTAGGGTTTATGTTGAAATTTTTCAAGAAAACAAAAAGGAATTAATTTTTGATCCCTAGAAACATGGTGAATTTCATCAAGACATCAACATAGGTGTTTATAACTTAAGATTTTCATGAAAGATTAAAAATTGGATTGATTAAAAAAGCATGGAAAATAAACAAAGGGTTTGTTTTCAAAAGTACATGAACAAAAGTTTTAGAAGGATTTTTATTGATTTATTTTGTGTAAAAAGTTCTAAGTGTTTTACTAAACATGAGTTTTAAATGAAAAATAGCAATGTTAATTTTAAGGATTTGCAAAGAAAGTGAAAAAGGATTTGTAAAGAAAGCGAAAATGGATTTGAAAGAAAGTGAAAAATGCAAATGAACAAATGACTTGATTTCAAAGACCAAGTGTTCACGTTTTTGTAAAGGATTTTTAATGGTTTTGTTTTGTGTAGGAAACCATATCAATTTAGAAGGAAAAATATTTGATGGTTTCAATATATCATGTCCACATTTTTTTTGAAGGCTTGTAATGCCTTAATTTTTATGAACAAAGTGAATTTCAAAGTGGAAACGTCTTTGATTTTTAATATAAGGAATTTGGAAAGGGAATCAGGCGTTATATCGCTTGAGAGAATAGAAATTTTCGTAACGGAAAACAAAGAGAGGTTGAAAACATTTGAATTTCAATTTATTTTGAAAAAGACTGATTTTGGAAATGATTTGGGAAAAATGGAGAATATAATGGTGTTTTAAAAATTTACTAACGTATAATTTATTTTCAAGTTTTGATATACGTTAGAAAATGTTAAGTTTTGAAAGGTTGATTTATATCAATGGAAAAGCGATTTTTGTGGATTATATTTTGGAAAAGGATTTCTTGAGTAAAGAAATGTGGAAAAAGATTTTCTTGAGTAAGGAAATGTGAAAAATGAAATACAAAGTCATATTATTTTGAGAAAAGTTGAAAAAGGAATTTTTGAAGGTCAAGAAATATTTTCTATAATGAAATTGTGGTGAAAAATTATTTATGCATCTTAAAAACATGATTTTTAAGCTATGCGATTTGAAATACTGAAAAAAAATATATTTCTATGTGATTTTAAATATGTTGAAATATTTTTAGCGATTTGAATTACGTTTTAATATTTTATTAATTTGAACTACTATTGAAAAATCATACGTGATTGAAAAGTGATGAATTATTTTTACGTGATTGTGAAAAGTGGCGAAAAATTGTATATGTGATTTGGAAAGTGTTTTAAATATTTTGAGAATAATGAAAATAATTTGTGCAACTTAAAAGAATGATTTTTAAGTTACGCGATTTTGACAATGAAAAAAATACTATGCGATTTGAGAAACGTATGATTTTACGCGATTGAGAAAAATGTTGAAAAGTTTGTATTTATTTAAAAGTTAAAAGAGTTGCGATATTGTGAAAACGAAAGCTTCTAAAATTACGCGATTGTTACTTAAAAGTGTTTTATAAGCTATGAAACATGATAACATGATTTTGTTATTGAAAAAATATTGTATGTTAGTAAAACCGGTGTATGAACATTTTGTGAAAAACAACGAGTTTTTAACCTGTTATTGTACGTGGTGCATTTTAGATGCATTGGAAAAAATATCGTTGAGGCATATGATTTAATTGAACAAACGAATTTGAAAGCTAATGGCCCTTTTGGTTAGACTTGCACCGATATATTCGTGCATTGTATAAATTATATCAAGAACGAGAAATTATGAGATATACTATTGTGATTGCTATTCACCTGTGATTGGTATTTGGTGCATTATACATGCATTGGAATGGTCCGATGAGGATTGGATATGGCTGATTGCCTAGGAGAAACACACCTCTTGAGTGCGTGCGATATGCGTAGTGTAAGTCACTTGTTGACCTTTGGGGCATCGAGGTGCGGGTTGCTTACACGGGTGGTTGGTCGCGCTTCTTCCCGTAGGTTAGATCGATGCAACACATCGATGATTGACCGAGACACTATTCTTATTCAAGATCGATAAAGAATCGTGTATATGCTAGATGTGCAAAATCAAAATGAGGATTATAGCACGTGGTCTGAGGCATGTGGTACCGACAGATCTTTTCGATCATTTCTCCGACCTGAGTTTAACTCCATGGAGTAGGAAATCGAGTCTTGTGTACATGCATAATCTGAACTTTTATATCTGTGTGATATATTAATTGAGAAATATTGGCTATGACAATTGTTTTGAATACTTAGATGATGTTGATGATAATGCTAAGGGCATTATCATAATTGTTGTTTATGATAATTGAATTAATAAATGCTTAGATGATGATAGTTGATTAATGTTGATGGCATGATCATAATTGTGGTATGATCTATCTGTATGATATTGCTATTTTGTGTTATCTCTATGTTGCCATGTTGGTACTAGTGTAGGTGATCTCACCTCTTTGTTATGTTGTTTTGCTGTGTCTGTATTGTTAAAATTAAACAGTAGAAGGAATTAGTTGTCTTAGACATACCGGGAGGTAGATATTCTGAGTTCGGAGACAACATCATAGAATGACTATTCCAGATTTGATAGTGTGCAGTGTTGACATAGAACAGATGTCTGATGCATCAAGATGGATACAAGAAGGAATAAGTATGTTAAGTTTTCTCGTTAGTGTTGTACCATGCTATTAAGTAGGACCCGTTATAGGGTTTACTACTGTTAAAAAGAGTCTGTTAGTTTTATATTTCTCTTTAAATTGTTAAATATTAATTGTTGTCAATATTGTATATTAATTAGCATAAATATATTTTTGGTATTACCTATGAACTTCGGTAAGTTTATGTTTCAGTAAAAAAAAAAGAAAGAAATTTTAAAACCCGCCTTTTATAACTCAAACTTTGTGTGAACTTCTTTTCAGAATATGAGTCGGGAATCAGACATGTGATACCCTAAGGAGGGTGTTACAAATATCCTTTCTTGCAATTTTAATATATGAAAAAAAACTATGGAGGTTTAGAAAGAAGAAAGTAGCGAAGTTATCTGATATGATACTAGATATATCTAACAAGAATTTGATATTGTCTGATTTTCAGGAATGAATTTTTTGGAATACTAACACTTTATTGAGACAATCTCATAAGATATGGTTGGAAAATAACTAATCTGTTTCAAAGATCACGTCTATTTATGAAAGAGATGAACAGATCAAACTAACACAAAAATTTGATTCATAATAACAATAGGATAATTTGAATAACTTGAGTAGCACGATAGGCTAGCAATGGAAACAGAAATAAAGAAATCAGAAGATCACGAAGACACAGATAACACGAATTGATCTACACGATCATATGTCATAGAGAAATGGGTTACCTCCAGAATTATACAGTACAATCAAAGGATCACTTTCTGTGACACAATCTTCTTTACTTAGGTCTTCAGTCTGGAGTACTTTTGCTCCACTTGGAGAATCGACGCTCCATTCTACTTGAGATATCGAAGCATGTTTATTACTAACGAATGACTTTGTCTTTGATGGAACACAATCTCTGAAAATGTGTCCAGGCTTTCCGCACTTGAAACAATTTTTTTCCTTGAACGTACAATCCTTTGTCAGATGATCTTTCCCACACTTTCGACATTTCGGTGCAGATGTTGCAGTCAGACCAAACCTACTACTAATAGTACTTCCTCCAAAAGATTGCTGTTGTCGTTGACTTCCCAGAGATTTTGAGTACGTTTTCTGCTGGAATCGCTTGACCTTACGATTTCTCCTTCTTCATAACCAATATAGTCCAACGTTACAGGGTCTCTCATCCTGAAATTGATTCAACTCTAACAAAATCTTAGCTTCAGCTATCAATTCTTACCGCTGAACTGTCTTCTAAGTTTGCTGTATATTTACGTCGATCGCTTTTCGTATCACTTCCAAAGTTGCCGTCATATCACCATCATTACGTCTCGCTTCCACATGCGTACGTCTATTACGAGCCATTGTCCTCTCTTCAAAATACAATGGAAACCAGATGTAACCATTTCAAATAACATTTTTTGTTTCGGAAATCAAACACATAGAGAACACAACAAAAGCAAAATAGACCTAACCACAAAACCCCAAAAGACTCAAATCGTGCTCTGATACAAACTAATGTAACACCCTTCTTAGGGCATCACATTTCTGACTGCCAACTCCCAATCTGTAAAGAAGTTCACAAAAGGTTTGAGTTATAAAATGTGAGTTTTTAAAATTTCTAATTATAGAAGACGGAAACATAAACTTACTGAAATCCATAAGTATTACTGAAAATATATTTAAACTACTTAATATACAATATTGACACTAATTAATATTTAATAATTTAAAGAGAAATATAAAACTAACAAATTCTTTTTTTTTTAACAGTAGCAAACCCCATCACGGGTCCTACTTAATAGCACGGTACAATACTAATAAGAAAACTTAACATACTTATTTCTTCTTGTATCCATCTTGATGCATCAGACATCTGTTCCTTGTCAACTCTTCACACTATCGAATCTGGAATGGTCATTCTCTGATGTTGTCTCTGATTTCAGAGTATTTATCACCCGTATGTCTAAGACAACTCGTTCCATCTATTATATAATTTTAACCAATACAAGCACAACAACACAATATAACAAAGAGGAGAGATCACCTACGCCAATACCAACATGGTAACATAGAGATAACACAACCAGCGTATCATACAGATATATCATACCATAATTCCAATAATGCATTCAACATTAATCAACTATCATCATCATGCCATTAACATTATTATCATCACACAATAATCACAATAATGCCATCAACATGATTATCATCATCATCATCCAATATTCCTCAATTATTATATCATGCAGATATAGATACTCAGATTTATGCATATGTTATGCATATAGACTCAATGTCCTACTCCATGGAGGTTTTCATAATTTCGAGAAGAATGCTCTGTTAATTATCAACCTTAGCCCAAAGACAATCTTCCAGATTAGCCCACAGACAATGCCCAGCCTTAGCCCACAGACAATTGTCTAGCTTTCGAAAAGAATCGTGTTCTTGTCGGGTATCGTCAATGCTTTGCAACAGACTGCATCGCCAAGCGGCATATGGTCTAGCCGTAGCCCACAGACAGATATCCACTGGTCGACCGCCGTGCCTTGACGCACCCCAAGATCCATCATAGACCTCACTATCAATTCACAGTCCCTCTTCAACCACAAGGGTCCCAATAGCATCAGCTATCAATTTTTGTTCAATTCAAAATCATCATATGCCTCAATGCATATCTTTTCAATGCATGTTCAATGCACCAATGCCAATCATAGGCAAAATTCACACTTTCATATTCAAGGTCCACACATTGGCCCATTCTCAATTTTAATTTCATTATCTCATTATCAGGGTCCACACACTGGCCCAACAGTAATCATACTGTATTTTCAATAGCGAAATCATATTATCATGTTTTCATAGTCACAAAATAATTTCGTCGTGTTTTCACAATCGCGCAACATTTTTGTTACGTTTTCAAAATTTTACAACATTTCCATTGCATTTTCAAATCATGTAGTGATTTTTCAACGTTTTCTCAATTACATAAAAATATTCCACCATTTTTAAATCGCGTAGTAATTTTTTAACAATATCTCAAACGTGTAAAAATATTTAAACGCTTTCCAAATTGCGTAGAAACATTTTAACGTTTTTCAAATCGCATGGAAATATTTAAACATTTTTCAAATCGCGTAGCTTAAAAATCACGTTTTTAAGTTACGTAAATTATTTTTCACCATAATTCCATTGCGAAAAATATTTCTCAACCTTCAAAAATTACATTTCAACCTTTCTCAAAATAATATGACTACTCACATTATTTTCCACATTTTCTTACTCAAGAAAATTCTTTTTGCAACAAATTCCACAAATTCACAATTCCATTGAATTAAATCAATGTTTCTCACTTTAAAAATTACTAACGCTCTCCAAAACCCAAAGGATGTGTTACACATTAGAAAATATCAAATCGCTATTATATTTTCCATTTTTCTCAAATCAATTCTCTTTAAAATAAATTGAGCTTCAAACACTTTCAACCTCTCTTTTCCATTCCCATATGAAAATTTCATTTCTCAAGTGATAAGACACTTTGATTCCCTTTCCAAATTTCTTATACCAAATCAATTATATTTCCACTTTAAAATCACTTTGTTTCATAAAATTAAGGCATTCATAAGCCTTCAAAACCGTGGTACTTGATTATTTAAACCATCAAATATTTTTCCTCTAAGTCAATATGGTTTTACACAAACAAAACCATTAAAAATTTTCTTAACAAAAACTGTGAGCACCTGGTCTTTGAAATCAAATCATTTGTTCATTTTCATTTTTCACTTTCTTTGCAAATCCTTAAAATCATCAACTCATTGCTCTTTTCATTTAAAACTCTTGTTTAGTAAAATGCTTAGAAACTTTTTACACAAAATAAATCAATAAAAATCCCTCTCAAAACCGTGAACAATACTTCTTGAAAAACAAACCCTTTGTTTATTTTCCTTGCTTTTCTAATCATCCAATTTTATCATTCATGAAAATATTAATTTATGAACACCTATTTTGAGGTGTCTTGACCGAAATCCTCTTGGTCTTTGCAGCCAAAAATCAATTTCCTTTCCATCATCAAAGCATGGCATACACATACATATTCAAATATTTATATATCACAAGCATGCCATAATCAAAGCAATAAATCATGCAAATCATACTAAGCATAGGCAAATAATCAAAGCACATAAACACACACAAATTATTACATGATCATGGATATGAATCCTCACATGGATTCACCATCTATCAAATATAAGACCAGCTCTCACCACCATACTTGGTTGGTGAGATGAATCTCCCTCTTACCTCTTGAAGATCCTCAAAAGCTCCTTGTTTTGCATCTTTTTCCAAGTCCTTCACCACCAAGGGCTTCTCAAATACAAAAGAAAACATATATTTATTAGTAAATCAAGCTTGAACAAGATAAACCATGGATCAAACATGGCTTAGAACCTTGAAAATCAAAAGAAAAGTGAAGATTAATAAACTTCACCAATAAAGCTTCAATCTTTAGCTTGAAGAACAAGGTTGAAGATGAATGATTTAGAGAAAGTCTCTAACATAAAAGTTGCTTAGAAAATCATGTAGATTCAAGATCTATGGTTGGATGAAATTAAAAGAGATTGGATGGTGATTTTAGGTGGTATGGCCGAAATTCCTCTTGAAGAACAAGGATGAAGTTTTTGATTTTTGTGAGAGAAAGGCTTCTTAGACTTGGTTAAGATAAAGAATGAAGTGAAAACACTTAGTTTTCCTTCCACCAATTTCGTAGAGCTCCTTGGAAAAATCCCTAAAAATCATAAACAAATGTTACAATCAATAACAAGTGTAGAAATAGGTAAACCATGGTTCAAGCATGGCTTAGAAAATCAAAATTAAAAGATTGGGTGAAGAAATATGAACTTTACCCTTTTTGATAGAAACTTGAAGCTTGGATTTGAAGCTCAAAATGAATGATTTGATGAAAACTCATAACTAGAGATGTTCTTAGAATAAGGTAAGGATTCAAGAAATAAGGTTGGATAAAATTTTTGAGAGATGGAGGGCATTCTTGGGTGCTTTGACCAAAACATGCATGGAGAAAGGAGAGAAAATATTTGATGAAGTCTTGGCTTTTTGGAGAAGACAAAGATGAATTATGATAGCAATAATGTGGTCTTCAACTTTGCTAAGCTCTTAAACTCCTCCAAAACCGTCCCCCCCCTCTTCATGCTTCTCCTTATACATTCAATAAATGACCATAATAATTAGCCACCATTTTAAGCATTTCTAGCCATTGATTAATTCAATGGTTAGGATTAAGGTAGACTTTTGATTAGAAGACTTAATCTAGGCCATTAGATCTTTCTCCTTGAAATCCTAGCCATTAGATGCATCTCCAAAAATGAAGGGTCAAGATTACTCCTTCTTACTTTCAATCCAAGGGTCATAATTAGTCATAGCCATTTTAGAAGACCAAATCTCCACCATTGATTAAATCCAAATCCAATGGTTATAAATGATCCATCTCCACCGTTGATTAAATCCAAATCCAATGGTCACAAATGGTCCTAGCCACTTTATAAGATCAAATCTCCACCCTTGATTTAAATCTAAATCCAACGGTTATAAATGGTCATAGCCATTTTATTAAACTAATCCTACACTGTTGATTAAATCGACGGTTGATATCAAAGTCTTCAATATTAGACTTGTTTCCTATTGGTCCGTCAAAAGAATTAAACTTGTTTCCTATTAGTTCGTCAAAAGTTGTCATAACCACTATTGTTGACTTAAGCAGTATAATTTCTATTTTTATCTGCTATAACCCCACGAAAGAATATATTTACTGTATTTTTATCGCCTGATAATTAAATACAGTACAAAACACAGTACAATAAAATTTTAGAAACTGTTTTCGGATTCAGGTTTAGTAAGATCCCCTGTCTCCATCTAAACAGTACAAATTTTTCTATACGTAGAAAAATTTTCATGTTTTGGGACTCACCCTAGGTCCATGTAGGACCACTGGGGGCCACAAACAGCCCAAAAACAACCAGATAACCATAAAAATTTATAATCATCCACAAAAATCACAAATATTAGAAAACGTATGAAAATCAAATCAAATTGTTAAAAATAATTAACAATCAAGAGAAATAAATACATAAAGATTTTTCCCGGTCTGAAAATTATTATTTTCTTGACACGAAGTATATCACTCAGAACGATCAAAAGTACTGACGGAATACTCAAAATAATTTTACAGTACACAGAAATCACTAAATAGTAGAATTCTGTTAACTGTCAAAATTACTGTCAACTATTTAGGAAATTTGGGGTGTTACAATTATACCCCAAATAATCATCAAGAAAACAATAGTAGGGATGTCCTGCTACTCTTTCTAGAATTTGATCAAGAAATGGTAAGGGGAAATGATCTTTCCTAGTGGCTGCATTCAATTTTCTAAAATCAATACACATACGCCAACTGGATGAAACTCGCGTAGGTATTAATTCACCTTTTTCATTTTCAACTACTGTTATTCCAGATTTCTTAGGCACAACTTGTGTAGGGCTTACCCACTGGCTGTCGGAAATAAGGTAAATAATTCCAACATCAAGTAATTTAAGAACTTCAGCCTTAACTACCTCTTTCATGAGTGGATTTAATCTTCTTTGAGGTTGTTGTGATGTTTTAGCATTATCATCTAAATGTATTCTATGTGTACAAATTAATGGATTAATACTTTTTGTATTTGTTAATGTTCATCCAATTGCACTTTTATGCCTTTTAAGTACTTCTATCAATATACCTTCTTGTTCTTCAATAAGGATTGATGAAATTACTACTGGAAAGCTTTAGTCTTCTGCCAAAAATGTGTACTTCAACCCAGCAGGTAATGGCTTTAGTTCCAGTGTGGGTACTTCTTCATGAATATTATCGTTCATGGGTTACAGCTCTTCGAATCTCGGCTTCCATCCTTTGTATTCCATTGCCTGTGTACAATCATGCAAAGAGCATATTTCAAAAATATCATCATCTACTTGCATAGATGAATCAAATGAATTAATTAAGCAAACTTCTAATGGGTCGAAAGAACTCTCTTTTAGAATATGGTCATCTACAATGGACTCAATCCCGTCAGCTTCCTCATTTTTATCATTGACTTCATGTGGCTGCTTGCATATGTTGAAAACATTAAGCTCAAGTGTCATGTTTCCAAATGTTAGCTTCATCACTCCATTTCTACAATTTATCAAAAGCATTAGATGTTGGTAAAAATGGACAACCTAAAATAACAGGAATTGACTTGGAACTATTAACCATAGGTTTAATATCCAAGAAAATAAAATTCACAGGATAAATGAATTTATTAACTTGTATCAACACATCTTCCACTATTCCTTTTGGAATTTTAATTGAACTATCAGCAAGTAGAAGAGTTACAGAAGTTGGTTTTAACTCACCAAGGTTAAGTTGTTAATAAACTGAATATGGAAGCAAGTCAACACTAGCACCAAGATCAAGTAAAGCTTGATCAATTTTATGTTCTCCAATAATGCATGAAATCGTAGGACAACCAGGGTCTTTATGTTTTAAAACATTATTGCTTTGAATAATGTAACTTACCTGTTCGGTCAAAAAGGCATTCTTTTTCACATTTAATTTCCTTTTAACAGTGCATAAGTCCTTCAAAAATTTAGCATAAGAAGGAAACTATTTGATAGTATCTAACAACGGAATATTGATCTTCACTTGTTTAAAAATTTCAGTTTGGTGGTCCAATTTCCTTGGTTTGCTTAATGCTTGAGGAAATGGGGGTGGAGGAGACGAGAGTTTGGTCTCATTTTGTCCAGATGGCTTATTAACCTCTTCCTTATCTTGGGGAATTGATTCACAATCTTTCTCACAAGGTTCAGAAATTTCTTTTTCAACAACTTTTCCACTCCTAAGAGTTATCACATAATTGACTTAATTTATTTGTTGGTTTTCTGGACCACCCTCATTTAGACTATATTGACCTTTGGGATTTGGTTGAGGTTGAGAAGGAAATTTTCCTTTCTCGTGAGTGGTGAGTGCAGAAGTAAGTTTGGAAAGAGTGTCTTTTATGTCAATCATAGTTTTTGTGTTTTGTTTATTGATGGCCTCTTACTTTTCTATGAATGCATTCAATGTTCCTTCAAGGTTTTTCCTATATGGTGCGACATAAGATGCATATCCTTGAGAATTTTGAGAATCCTATTGTGCCTGAGGAGGCGGTGGTTGCATAAATTGTGCTTGATTATTATTTCTCCAATAGAAGTTTGGGTGATTTCTCCATCCCGGATTGTAAGAATTTGAAAAAGAAGAGGTGAATGGCTTTTTAAAATTATTCATTGCATTTACTTGCTCATGCACAACTTCTTTAAAAATAAGAATATTAGGACGTTCATTTGTAAAATGTCCTAATTCATCACAAATGCCACAAATTTCTTCATTTTGTACAAATTTGACTTATTTTACTTTCCCTAATTCTATGGATTCAACCTTTCTAGCCAAACTAACGAACCTTGCATTTAGATCTTCTTTTTGGCTAAGATAATATTTTCCTTTACCAGCATTTGCAAGGTTATATCTAATTCAATTTTCAGAAGGATTAGTATTATGCCAAGATTGAGAATTTTTAGCCAAATAGTTTAAATAATCTAAAGCTTCTTCGGGTTCTTTATCTAGAAACTCGCCATTACACATCGTTTCCATAAATTATTTAGTTTTAGGTGTTAAACCTTTATAAAAGAAGCTTATAGTCTGCCATTTTTCAAAACCATGATGTGGGCAAGAATTTAACAAATCTTTAAAACGTTCCCAACTTTGAAAATACGCTTCATTTGAATTTTGGGAAAAAAAATTGGATTTGTCTTTTCAAAGCATTGGTTTTATGTGTTGGAAAAAATTTCTTTAAAAACTCACTTTGCATTTCTTGCCATGTGCCAATTGATCTTGATTTCAAAGCGTTAAGCCAAGTTTTTGCTTTATCTTTCAAAGAAAAAGGAAACAATTTAAGCTTAACAATCTCTTCAATGCAATTTTGATCATTGAAAGCAATACAAACTTCCTCAAATTCTTTTAGATGTAAATATGGCTTTCGGATTTTAAACCATGGAAATTAGGAAGTAAAGAAATCATACCCAGCTTAAATCTAAAATTATAAGCAGTGAGTGGAAAGAAAAAACATGATGGACTAGAATTTCGAGGTGGTTGTAAATATGCACGCATAGTTCGCAAGGGTTGATTTTCTTGTTCATCATGTACACTTTCATTTTCAGCTCATTGTGTTTGATTTTCATGTTCAACATGTGCACCTTCAATTTCAGCCATTGTGTCAATTGTGTGTGATTGTGATTCAAACAAATCAATATATAAAGTACCTGGATTAATTTTAACCAAATGACCAGAATTTGAATCATGATACCAGTTAAGCATAGATAAGTGATGTAAAATAAAAATAATGTACAAGTAAGCGATATAAACTGGCCATTAAATATTAACAATGATGTGGTATAAACCAACCACCAAATAAATATTAACAAGTAAAAAGTTAGATAACTTTAAATTAAAAAGTTAGATAGTTAGAGAGTTAATAATATACAGAAAATAAAATACAAAAAATAAAGTAAAGAAAGTAAAATACAAAAAATAAAGTGCAGAAAGTAAATTTAAAATATGAAAACCGGATAGAGGCAAAGTCCCACCAAAGTTGGCAAAAGAAAAGAGAAGAAGAAATATTAATTCATTACGTTAGAAAACAATAATAAATATGAGAAATTAAAAAAGTTAGAGAGCGTAAATAAATGACGTAAATTAAAAGGTTAGATAGTTAGTAAGCATAAAACATAAATAAAAAAATAAAAGCAGAAAGCGTAAATAAAAAAAAAACAAAAAATAAAAATAAAAAAGTAAATAAATGACTTAAATAAATAAATAAAAAAAAAAAAAAAAAAAAATAAATGACAAATATAAAAGTTAGAAAGTTAAAAAGCAAAATTAAATGACATAAATATAAAAGTTAGTTAATAAGTTAGTAAGTTAATTAGTAAGTTAGTAAATTAAAAAGTAAAAAGAGTAGAGGAAGAATAAACCTGTTGGTGAAGTTTACTTATAGAAAGAGAACCTCAATGAATTAGGATTTCAAATCAAGTCCCTGACAATGGCGCCAAAAACTTGATGGGATAATTAAAAGTTTCAAACCCAAGTGCAGGTTGTTTCAATTAGTAAATTCTCGGGAGATAGAGGTCGATCCACAGGGAATTGATGAAGAGAAAATTATTTGAGATAAGGAGAAGATTTGTCACAATACTAAAGATAATATAAGTTGTTCACAAATGAAAAAGATTTGCTTGGGTTAGGAGATCCACTCTTGATAATAAATTAAAGACAAGATTATTTCTTTTTATAACTCAATTGAAATCATACATAATGAAGGTTCAAATCGGAAGATTTAAAATTCAAAGTTCAATTAAGATTATACATGTAATCATATTATGGTTCCAATAATTATCTGCCAATACTTGTAAATGGTCTCAAGCATCCATTGTGCCAATGTCTTGTCTACAATGAATTAAGATATTCATTATACAAGAAGAGTTTCTAAATTAATTGGAAACAACATACAACACATATAAAGATCACATAAAAATATATCATTCAAACACAATAAGTAGAATAATCTAACCTTATTTTATTACCAAGAGCTTCACTCTTTCATCCAAGCAAGATGAAGATTTAGTTCCACATAGACAAGAAGAAAGAAAGAGAGAAGAAGAAGATGATGAACATAACTTCAATTAAGAACAATAGAAAACTACACAAAGGAAGCAATTAACATACAAATATGAAAATAAACTCTAAGCTAACCTAACACCCTTAAATGATCAGCCTTTGCCTCTTTTTATAGAGTTAGAAGAGTTCAAAATGCCAAAATAGATGATGGATGATGAGAACAAAATGCCATAATAGTTGTTTGATGAGTGGATTCTTGTCTTCGAAATGTTTTCCTTCTGAACTCATGGCATGAGTCATTTTTGAGCCAAGTGATCATCATGAAAGTTCTAGGAAATTGTCTCAGCTTTCCATAGACACTGAGTTTAGCCAAATCCACTAACCATAGCCCAAGATATGGCTCAATTACTGCTCATGGGTCAGGCCCAACTCTAGCACCTCTGTTCTAACTTCCAAGTCCAATAGAGGTCAAGTGTTAGGTTCAAAACTCTAGATTTGAGTTATCCAAACATGTATCCCTGGTCTTGAGGCCTTCATGAAAGTTGTAGAAATTTATCTTAGCTTAAAAACAAGACCAAAATCATATCCATCGGATATTTGTAACTCAAATTATAACCAGTTTACTAAAAAAGCCAAGTAAGAAGGTTATACAATGAATGAAATATATTGCTATCAATGTGGCTCTTGCTATCAAGTGAATAGTTATTAGAGAATTATCTTAACTTTCCAACAAGAACAGAATCACATTAATCAGATAATTGCAACTCAAATTGTGGCCACTTTACTTAAGAATGCAATCACCCAAATTAATGATAATTCAAGCAATAATTTCTTCAATGATCCAAATAAGCTTAATTTCATAAAATGTGACAAAATCAACTTAATTAAGCTAAATTGAATCTTAAAAAGCCTAGTGAGAGGATTATAAAATGAATAAAATACATTTTTATCACAATCCTTATGAGTAATACAAATGAGATGATTAGGTTAGCTTGAGAATCTAACTTAGTTAAAAGCCTATGTTTAGGTCAATCAACCATGCTTCATTTACCTAATTCACTATGTTTCTATGATAACTAGAGTAAAATTTACTCATTAAGATCTATTATTAACCAAATATTATGCTTGACTAAGAGGTATATTTCTATCTCATTAGTGAATCAACTTATCTCGCAATTAAAGTGAAATCAAACATGCATCAATTATACATATGATCTCAAACCCAAATTCCTATGTCTAGGTTCATTAGATTTCAACAAATCACTTAAAAGTTGATCAAACTATCAAGAGCATTAAGATCTATATAATTGATCAAAATCAACTCATGTATATTAACTCAAAGGATTACAAAGTTAATCAATATCCATATGAGGATCCAAAGAAATCCTAACACACAACTTAGCTAGCCATGAAACACAAAAATACAAACATATTCATCATGTTCATGGTGCAATAAGAGAGAAAGATGAAAGGAAAGGAGGAAAGCTCAATAGATTAGCTTTGTATGCTTAAATCATCCTTCATGTTGAAGACGTCTTCTAATCTTGGCTTCCCTAGCTTCCTCTTGGTCTCAAAACCCAAAACCTAGCAGCTGTGTTCTAAAAATGATAAAAAGCTTTGTTAAAAAAATGAAAAAATAGTATTTATAGGTGACAGAAAACATAGTCACGTCACAGCATGAACAAGCCTCCACCATAGCAAGTGTTCAATTTAGGTCACCACACTGCAGTGTAGAATTCATTGCGCAACGTGCAAATTTCATAGCTTTCTATTTGAAATAGGGGATGCACCATGCCACAACATGAATATGCTTGCACCGCAGCATGAATATGCTTGCGCCGTGGCATGATTGGCTGAACTTCACACTTGGCTTTCTCTTGGGCTTTCTTATCCAAATGATGGTCCAATTCTTCCAAGTTTCTTCTTGTTTAGAGCCCTTCCTATAATATAGAAATCACCAATTTAATACAACTGCAAATGTACTTAGTTTATCAAAGATTTAGAAATATCTCCTTGGAATCATAATGGAAGACATCAAGATTGAATTAAATGAATATGAGGCTAAAGTCTTCCATTCATGCATAGAAACAAGAACTAAGCAATCATTTAGCACATATATAGGGCACAAATAACTACATATTGTGAAGTTATTAGTTACCACTTTTAATACCTTACTTTAGGTATGAGTACCTAGAACCCTGGCACTAGGAGCTCTTTTTTTTTTGCACAAGCCATAGCGCCATTCTTAGATGAAAATAGCAACCAACAAGTTTGAAAACAAAACATGCAAAAGTATTTTAAAACCTTTCCTTAATTCACTTTTTACATAACCTTGCTTTTCTTTGCATAATAAAGAGGCATAACTTTAGTCATCATGCTTTTCATTCATATAGTTCATTGTATATATAAATTATTCAATCCTTTCATTTATATTCAAGTAAAGAGGGAGTGACTTACTCAACCTCAGTCTACTCTTATCCTTTCTTTTTTATGTTTCTCAATACCATGCTTGTCAACATTATTCATTAACATGTATATATCAATATGCTCCTCAACATCATTCATATATATCATTTATTCCATACAAAGTAATGATTCATATCATAAGTAATTCAATTCATCACATTCATATATCAAATATCATGCATTCATATCATTTCAATACTCCGTAAAGGAGAATTTAGTTCAAGTTTAACCCATAAAGAAGCAAACACATTTTTACTATGCTTTCACAACTCAACTTTAACTACTAAAGAAGCTACTAGTGTTTCTAGGGTTCAAACCATCACAAAAATACCTCAATTTTTGCCTAAAAATGCTGATTTTTATGAATGCATCGAATGTTCATCATAACTTCAAAATTCTGAAATTTCATGGGCAAATAACCTCATCTCATATCTTTCAAATTTCACAAATTTCACTTCATTTGGATAAGTGTAGCCAAAGCTATGAAACAAAATGTAGAAGCTAAAACAAGGCACTAGCTATTTTACTCAATTCTGATTTCACTTTAAATTAGAACTAGAAACAAATTAAGAGTGCAAAAATTCTGAAATGTTTACCTATTATAGCCTTATATGTTAACTTTAAAATACCACTGGTCTCATGCAAATACGACTTGGGAGCAAGAAGTTATGCAATCTAGTTTATTATATGTTAGTCTACCTATTTCTGCAGAATCTGACTCAACTTTAAACCAAAACTGGTGCTAATTGGGTTGTTCTAAAAATTTAAAAATTTTACAACGTGAAGCCTTATGTCTTAGCTTTCAAATGCAGCAATAATCAGGCCATTATGGTGTCTATAGCTCAAGATATAGGACAAACATCACAGGCTATCAGAGGATTCTATAGAGACATGTTCTTCATAATCTTTGATACTAACTGAGTTCTAACCCTTAAAATAAGTTCCTAGATATTTGCCAACACCATAATCATATTGTAACCTATAAATACACTTCTAACTCATCAATCTTGGATCAATAATCAACCAAACTTCCACAAAATACCAATTTTTCAACCATCAAAGCATACTTCAAGTAAACTAAAACCAAGCCAAAAATTCAAACCTCAAACTTTTCTATATTAGTTTCTAAGCATTTCTCAACACCATTCAAGGTTCCTAATCATCTATAAACATTCACAACTCAAAAAATCAAAAAACAATAACTACACCTCAATATACGACAAACTTTTTCCTCATCCATTAACACAAGAAGACTCATGGGAGTTTACAAGTTTAAAACTACTCATCAAACTTTCAATAAGTTAGAAACATCTCCATTTCATAAGAAATGAAGAACAATTAAGAAAAATACAATCTCATATTAAATACATTCTTGTTCAATAAACAGCAAGTGAAAGAAAGAGCAGAATGGTGTAACACCCCAAAATTTGTTATTTTAAAGTAATGACAGAATTGTACTATTTTGTGATTTTTGTATGTTGTAAATTTATTTTGACTGTTCTGTGATCATATTTGATCGTTGTGTGTGATTTACTTCGGGTCAGGAAAATAATAATTTTCGAGTCGGGGAAAACCTTCATGTATTTATTCAGAGCCGGGGGATCTTACTAAACTCAAATCCGAGAGATACGTGTCACAATCTTTTAATTTTTAAAAATTATTTGTGAAATAAAAATATACCGTATTTTTATTTTACAGTAGACAAATATTTACTGACTTGTGAGCAGTATGTTCTGTTCATTGAGTAATAATTTATGTAACTATTGTCCATTTGGATAATAGACTGTATAGAATGTTGTGATGATTTATTTGTGAACCAATTAGAATATTTAAAACTTAATAGAAACTAATAGAAAATGGTCCATAAAGATGGTTAGACTAGTTAACTATGTAACTAAATGAAATTAGAAAACTTAAACTAAGTTAACATAAAGCCTATGTAGTAACTAAATGGAACAAACCTAGTTTGCATCTTATTAGGCTTCACGGTTTTGGAAGGATGTAGGAGCTTCTAGAATTTTTGTGAGTTACACTTAATGTAACTAGGTAGTTAGCAAAGAAACTAAAAAATCTAACTAAGTTAGCTTAATTAAGTTAGGAAGTAATGGAATTGGAAACTTGGTTAGCTTATATTGAACCCTATAGTTAGGAAATGATCTGTTGATAATTTTAATATTTTGAATGCCTTACATTTGATCTAATTGGATTCCATATGCGCTCAATTGATAGCATTTGCATAAGTTTCTGACATTTACCTTAATTGGAACCTTATTGTGAAACTTTGCTTAAATATGTTCATAAACACTCATGATTGAATTGTGCTTTTCAAGAAATCCTTTAGTGTTAAAGTCCATTAGCCTTAAAACTAGGCTTGCTATCCATGTGAAGGAAGAGTCAAGGATTCATGTAGATTAATACCACTCCTTGAAGTAAGGGAAAAAGAATGTTTGTTGAGAATCCCAACTAAAGATGAAGAAAGTCAACAACACGGCCCGTGTCATTAGACACGGTGTAACCTGTGTATTCCTTTGGTACCACAAGAAGTTTCCAGTCATGAATTTGCCTAACTCGGCCCATGTCATCTGACACGGGGTAGGTCGTGTACATTTCTAATATGACAAGGGAATCTAGCTTTTGAGCTTTGACTAACCAAACAGCCCATGTCATCTGACATGGGGATGGCCGTGTATATCTCTGGTATCTTAAGATGGGTTTAGCTCTGAGCCAATTCCACCACATGGCCCGTGTCATATGACACGGGGGGTGCTATGTGGTTCTCTGAGTATTGAAATGATTGAATTAGTGAAGGCAAAGTCAGACACGATTTGACACGGCCCATGTCTGCGAATTAGAAACTTAACTTCATGTTTTGAGGGAAAATTAGGGGTCCAAAGGTATAAATAGGATTGGCTAGGACTCATAAAGGAGTTCTGATTTGAAAGCTGTCAAAGAAAAGAAGAGGATTCAAGGAATAAGAAAGAAGGAGATTCGATCGAAGATTGGAGATTCGGGTTCGAGCAATCAGAGATCGATCAACCTTACTCACTGAGAACTAGTTTGATCTTCAATTTCCTTTCGTTCTTTCATTCTTGACTATGTTTCTATTTCGTTTTAATTCTGATTTTGAATTCGCTATGTGTGGCTAAACTCCTATTTGGTTAAGGGAGGATGAAACTCTAGTTTTGGTTATGTAAATTCTGCATATTCCTTTATTTCAATACAATTGTGTTTTTATTCATATATTTCTAATCTCAATTCAATATAAAGGTTTTTATATTCTTGCCAATTTAGAAAGTGGAAAAACTAGGATTATTATACGCGGTTGTGGTGGTAGAACTAGTGGAACATATGATCTAAGTAATTTAATCCTGGTGCGTGATTGAATCTTGGTGTGATTGGTTTTCTAAATCTTAATGCAATCAATAGGTAGGTGTAAGAGCGGTTGCTTTACAAATAACTATTAATTAGAGATTGATTTGCGCGGTTGCTAAATTAATCAATACTTAAGGAAAACAGAGATTAATCTCACAATTGCGTAAAAACTTAATTGATCATATTGAGATAAATGTTGTGTGGATTTGCATGATCATATAAACTTAGTAGTGGATTCTATCTCTTAACCAATATCCTCAAATTGGAAATTCAAATCGTATTTATTTTGTTATTGTTTTATCTTTGGTTTCTATGTTATCTTCAATTAATAAACCCACATTTTTTACTGTTTATTGTCACTTAGAGTTTAAATTAGGATTCAGTTAATAGTGTTAATTGAGTTAGTTCTCTATAGATTGACTCTTACTAACTACAATTGGTTGCAAGGTTTTTATAATTTTGGTGGGACTTGGCAACTATTTCTAATATCAAATTTAATTCACAATCCACACCACACCAAATTTTAGCGCCATTGCCGGGGAACTAATTTTTCAATTGCGCTATTAGTTTATTTCCTATTTTTCATTCTATTTTTATTTCAATTTTTAATTCTTTTCTTCCTCTTTTTCGACTATTTTGCAGGCGTTCATGTCCAGTGGTGACGTTAATGAGCAATTTAAGGAATCTAAGGCATTACTTTGAACAAGTCAGCTCATAGTTTCCTTTTTAATTCACACTTGTTGATGTCGAAGCTGCTCGCCATATAGATTTATCCAGTTCTGAGACATTTTCTGAAACATCTCAAGAAGTGGTGATGGCAGAGAATATTTTAAGGACATTGGGTGCTCAAGACTTAGACCAACAACCTCTTTGTATAGAAATTCCAAACACTGAAGGGTCTTTTGAGTTGAAGTCAGGTTTAATCTACCTTCTACCATCCTTCAATGGATTAGCTGGAGAGGATCCTAACAAGTATTTGAAGGAGATACATGTGGTTTGTTCCAACATGAAGCCTGTAGGGGTTTCAGTGGAACAAGTCAAGCTCAGGGCTTTTCTATTCTCGTTAAAGGATGTTGCAAAGGAATGGTTGTACTATTTGCCACCTGGATCGATCAATTCTTGGCAAGACATGGCTCGAGCTTTCTTGGATCGATACTTCCTTGCCTCTAAGGCCACTACTGTTCGAAAAGAAATTTGCGGCATCCAAGAAAGGCATAGGGAATCACTTCATGATTACTAGGAGAGGTTGAAGAGGTTATGTTCTAGCTGCCCCCAACATCAAATTAGTGAGCAATTACTGATTCAGTACTTTTATGAGGGCTTGCTAGTGATGGATCGCAACATGATTGATGCTGCTAGTGGAGGAGCATTAGTTGATAAGACTCCTCAAGAAGCTAGAAACTTGATTACAAGAATGGCTGCAAACACCCAACAATTCTTTACCAGGAATGACATTGGAGTGCGAGTAGTAAAAGAGAGAGATACAGTTAGCTTGCAGCAGCAGATGGCCCAATTGACCACCATGGTTCAAAAACTAATGGATAGTGGAAAAGCATCAGTCAACGCTTGTGGGATTTGTTGCTCTCTTAGACACCCCACTGATATGTGTCCCACTCTACATGAGGATACAAATGTGGAAGCAAAGGCAGTAGGGGGATATTCTGGCACTTCTAAAAATTACAACCCTTACTCCAACACATACAATCCGGGGTGGACAGATCATCCTAACTTCAGCTATGGCAAGCAACCCCAGAGTCAACTCCTAACTCAAGGACCTCCAGGGTTTCAACAGAGGCAAGCATCGTTCCCTCCGAGACAACAGGAAGCCCTAGCTCCTAGGCAACCTGAACCTTCATTGGAGGAGCTAATGAGATAGATGGACACCAATAACATTCATTTTCAACAAGAAACAAGAGTCACTATCAGTAACTTGCAGAATCAGGTAGGGCAGTTAGCCACCGAGATCAACAAGGTTCAGAGTCAACTTTTTGGGAAACTTCCCTCACAGCCGGAGGTGAATCCGAGGGAGAATGCTAGCACTGTAACCTTGCGAAGTAGGAAGACATTGAACGAACCCACATCTCCTCCACAAGTCATTGAGGACAAAGCTCAAAAGCCTACGGAGGTAGAAGAGAAGGGACCCAACTCTGACACCTCTAAGGTAAGTATTTCTGAACCACTCCCTAAATATGTCACTAAGGTCCTTTTTCCTAGTCGATTGGTTAAAAATAAGAAAGAAGTGGAAGCTAAAGAGATCCTAGAGACTTTTAGGAAGGTGGAAGTTAACATCCCTTTATTAGATGCCATTAAGCAAGTGCCTGGATATGCTAAGTTCTTAAAAGAATTATGCACTAACAAACAAAAGTTAAAAGGTAATGAGAGGGTCCAAGTAGGAGCGAATGTTTCAGTTGTTTTTGATAAGAAACTCCCAACCAAGTGTAAGGATCCTGGCACATTCACCGTACCCTGCGCAATAGGTAACAAAAGGTGTGAAAGGGTAATGTTAGATTTAGGTGCATCTATAAATGTCATGCCTTATTCTATTTATGCATCCTTATACCTTGGTCCTTTAGAACTAACTGGTGTTATCATTCAATTGGCTGATAGATCTAATGCATACCCGAAGGGTGTTATTGAGGATATATTAGTGCAGGTGAATGAGTTAGTGTTCCCGACAGACTTCTATATGCTGGACATGGAAGAAGATAAATTCCCCAACTTTACTCTTATTTTGTTGGGGATACCTTTCTTGAAGACTGCGCGAACAAAGATTGATGTGCACTCAGGGACCCTGACCATGGAATTTGATGGAGAATTAATCAGATTCAATATTTCTGAGCTATGAGATACCCGAGTAATGTGCAATCTACTTGTTTGATTGATTCTTTTGATGCTTTTAACTCTTTAATTTCTGTAGCTTTTGAGTCTAATCATATTGATGCTCTTGATACTATTTTGACTTGCAGCTTAGATCTATAGGAAGAAAAGAAAGCTGATGCAAGCGAGCCATGGAGCGAAGAAGTCCAAGAGGTGGTAGCAGCCATGCAAGTGCTCTCTTCTACTTCAGAAGGATATAATGTTTCATATGTTGAGCTACTTGTTACTACTGATGCACCTAAACCTTCTACTGTGCAAGCACCGAAGTTGGAACTCAAAGAATTGCCAACTCATCTTAAATATGTATTCTTGGGAGAGAAAGACACACTTCCAGTGATCATTGCTAAGTCACTTACCCAAGAACAAGAAGAGAAATTGGTGGTTGTTTTGAAGGCGCATAAGACAGCCATTGGTTGGACTATCGTAGATATCAAAGGGATTAGCCCCTCCATTTGCATGCATAGAATCTTAATGGAGGATGGGGTTAAACCAGCGAGAGATCCCCAGAGGAGGTTGAATCCTCCTATGATGGAAGTCGTGAAGAAGGAGATACTGAAACTCCTAAGTGTGGGGGTGATCTACCCCATCTCTGACAGTAAGTGGGTGAGCTCGGTTTAGGTAGTACCAAAGAAATCAAGAACTATTATGGTACGAAGTACTGAGAACAAGCTTATTCCCACTAGGCTACAAACAGGGTGGCGTGTTTGCATCGATTATAGAAAATTAAATGTAGCTACCAGAAAAGACTACTTCCCTCTGCCTTTTATTGATCAAATGTTAGAGAGATTAGCTGGTCACACTCACCATTGCTTACTGGATGGATTTCTAGGCTATAATCAGATTGCCATTACTCTAGAAGACCAGGATAAGACCACTTTTACTTGCCCATTTAGCACTTTTACATATTGACGAATGCCTTTTGGACTATGTAATGCACCAGGGACATTTCAGAGATGCATGGTGAGTATATTTTCTGATTACATAGAGAATATTATTGAGGTCTTCATGGATGATTTTAGTGTGTTTGGGACTGGTTTTGAAAGTTGTTTGGAGCATTTGCAATTGGTTCTCAAAAGATGCATTGACACTAACCTTGTGTTGAATTGGAAAAAATGCCACTTCATGGTGGAAGAGGGTATAGTGCTAAGTCATGTAATTTCTGCTAGGGGAATCGAGGTGGATAAAGCTAAGGTAGAACTTATGCGCTCTTTGCCCCCGCCCACTAGTGTGAGGGAGATTCGCTCATTTATTGGTCATGCAGGGTTTTATCAGAGATTCATCAAGGACTTCACTAAGATATCTTTACCCCTTTGCACACTGCTTCAGAAATACGTCCCATTTCATTTTGATGAAAGGTGTATGGATGCTTTCACCAAACTCAAGGAGTTGATGACTACAACGCCTATCATTAGGCCACCTAATTGGGAGCTACCATTTGAGATAATGTGTGATGCCAGTGACTTCGCGGTTGGGGTTATCCTAGAATAGCAAGTTGATAGGGTGCCATATGCCATTTACTATGCCTCAAGGACCCTAAATGATGCTCAATTGAATTACTCTACAACTAAGAAAGAACTTCTAGCTGTGGTTTTTGCTTTGGAAAAATTCAGATCGTATCTAATTAGTTCCAAAGTGATTGTATTTTCTGATCATGCGGCCCTGAAGTATCTTTTAGCAAAGAAGGATGTGAAGCCCAGATTGCTTGAGAGATTCTATTGCTCTAGAAGTTTGACTTGGAGATTAGATATCAGAAGGGGAGTGAAAACTTGGTAGCGGACCATTTGAGTCAGTTGGTGACTGAAGAGGAGGAGATACCTATCCAAGCGAGTTTTTCGGATGAGCAATTAATGGCCATCGAGCTTACAATACCTTGGTATGCTGATATTGCTAACTATTTAGCTACTAAGGATTTTCTAGAAGGCCTGACCAAAGCATAGTGAGATAAGCTGAAGAGTGAGTACAAGTACTACATTTAGGATGATCCTTACCTTTGGAAGCATTGTGTGGATCAAGTAATTCTGAGATGCATTCCGGATTCAGAAACTCACTCCATACTCTCTTTCTGTCATACCTATGCATGTGGAGGACATTTTGGCATGAAGAGGACAGCCAACAAAGTGCTTGACAGTGGTTTCTATTGGCCCACAATTTTTAAGGATGCTTATAACTTCTACAAGTCATGTGACCGTTGTCAAACGATTGGTAATATTGGTCCGCGGAACCAAATGCCTCAAACTCCAATAATCTTTGTGGAAATCTTTGATGTCTGGGGCATTGACTTCATGGGACCATTCCTTCCTTCATTTGGCTTCTCATACATTCTTTTAGCTGTTGATTATGTGTCTAAATAGGTGAAAGCTAAGGCCACCAAAGCTGATGATTCTAAAACTTGTGGATTTTGTGAAGTCTACCATCTTTTCCAGATTTGGAACTCCAAGGGCCATCATTAGTGATCAAAGGACTCATTTCTGTAACAGGACATTTGAGGCCCTTTTGAAGAAATATGGTGTGGTGCACCGGACTTCTACTCCCTACCATCCACAGACGAATGGATAGGCCGAAGTGTCTAATCGAGAAATCAAGTCCATCCTTGAAAAGACTGTGAATCCAATGTGCAAGGATTGGAGTATTAGACTTGATGATGCATTATGGGCCTATCAGACTGCATACAAGACCCCGATTGACATGTCACAATTCCGATTGGTGTATGGGAAGCCTTGTCACTTGCTAGTGGAGAAAGAACATCGATCTTACTGGGCTGTTAAGCAAGTTAACATGGATTTGGAAGGTGCTGGAAAGCACAAGAAACTCCAATTGCACGAATTGGAAGAGTTGAGGAATGAGGCCTTTGAGAGTACCCTCACTTACAAGGCCAAAACCAAAACATTCCATGATCATATGATCTCCAGGAAGAGTTTCAACAAAGGCCAAAGAGTGTTGCTATACCAATCCAGACTTAAATTGTTTCCAAGCAAGCTCCGTTCTAAATGGATTGGACCATTTGTAGTGACAGCCATTTCTTCTTCTGGTGCAGTAGAGATCTTGAACGAGACATTTGGAAAGACATTCAAGGTCAATGGACATCGTCTCAAGCCTTATCATGAGCTTCCATAGCATACAGAAATCGAAGCAATGACCCTTCTCCATCCTGGTTATGTTGAACACTAAGAAGTGTTACAATGTCGGGCTGCGGACATTAAACCAAGCGCTTATTGGGAGGCAACCCAACTAGATTTGCTTTCTTTTCCCTTTCTATTTTATGTTATTTTCATGTTATTCTTGTTTAGCTTCATAGTTTAGCCCATCTTGCTGTGTTCTTTGCCTATTGATTCTTGCATCTTTGTAATTATTTGTGTTTTGCCACACTGGACTTCAGATTGAATGCATAAGTACTTGTTTTCTGCATAATTGGGGTCTATATAAGTGTTTGAATGGTTGATATCCTTGTGAAGTGGTGATCTCTTGGGTTTTTGGTGTGATTTTTCTAGTTTGTTTAAACCTCAGTTGTTACTGAAGACAACACGGGGTGGGCCGTGTCAAATGACACAGCTCGTGTCCCCATATCAGAGGACCTTTCTGCAGGTCCAGTGTCTCACAGAGCCAAACACGGGGTAGGCCGTGTCATTTTCGTGAGGTTTTCCCCACCTCTTTCACAGAGGGTTACATGGGGTGGGTCGTGTCAGTTGACACGACCTATGTTTTAGTGGGTCAGGTTGCTTCCCCTTTTACAGAAGAGGACATGAGGTGGGCCGTGTCATATGACACGGCCCGTGTCCTTGCATCAGCATTCCTAAAACCCCACTTAGGGTTCTATTTGGGCAATTTCAACCCTTCTTCCCCTTTCCCCCTACACAGCCCCTCTTTCCCCCTTTTTCTCCCTCATTCCCTTCAAACCACCACCATCCCTCTCAATTTCATTCATTTTCTCCTTCTCTCCCTTCATTCTCCCTTCCATTACCATCACCCACATCCCCCATTTCACATTCCATACACCATTACCCTTCTATTACCACCATTCCCCAACTCTTTACCAGTTCCTATGCACACCACCTTCCTCTATCTCTCTCCATTTCTTTCTTTCTACCCTTACCTACTCCATCCCTGCACAATGCCTCCTCGCAAGTGCACGAAGACGCAAGCAAGCAAGGAGGTTCCACCTCCCCCACCACCACGGGCTCCATCTCCACCCCAGGTACCCATTAACCCTATTGATAGGAAGGAAGTTATTGCCACTAGATTCCAAGATGAGGATACTTTCAGAGCCATAGGGTTACATGAGGAAGTTTTTACACTGTTGGGTAGGATAAGCTGGGTAGAATTTGTAAAATTGCACAAACCCACTTTTGCTAAACTGATTAGGGAAGTTATTTCCACTTTTTCTTGCAAACTATACCCCTTGAGTGACCAAGCCTAGTGGCTAGGTGAGATCACCTTTAAGCTTTTAGGCTCCCCTCGTACCTTCAATATCCATCATTTTAGTGCAATTTTTGGTTTCCCAGTCAGACACAATTGTTTTCCCCGTGAGTTTAATCCTGATCATGTTTGGACCACTCTGACTGTTGCTGGGTTAGGTTCTTATGACCCTTCGAAATCCAAGGCTTCCAAACTTAGATCCCCTGCTCATATATATATTCAGAAATGGTTAGCTAACACCATCTGTGGTAGGAGGAAAGTCAGGGGACCATTAGTCGCCATGAGTTATTTTTTTTACATTGCATGATCCATCGGGAACCTGTCAATGGGGCGTAATGGTTGTGCAATCAATTTAAGTATACTGGGGCCACTCTAGCTGGCAGCATCATGCTTAGGGGTTTTGTTTCTGCTATTGCTGAGTATTATGATTATTTAGACCTCTTGGAAGATGACCTTGTCTGTGGTTCAACTGCTATCGATGGCTCTATTCTGGTGGCTATGAAGTTATGTGTCCATCAGAATGGCGCACTACATTTACTTGGCGCTGATGGCGAGATCTTGCTTGGACCAGCCCCGATACCTGACCTCCCCAGAGGATGATGCCGAGCTACCACATCCGGAGTATGCTGCTCCTTTTGCTGATGATGTTGTCCCCCCCCCCCACTCAGTCCCGAGTTGCTTCTTATGATGATCTTCTGGCCCGTCTTGATCGCTTAGAGATGGATCAGACTGCTCGCTTTCAAAGCTTTGATGATCGTTTATAGAGCCTCCAGGCGCTAGGCGACTCTTCTGTTCAGCGATTGGATAGCATTGATGGCAAATTGGATGCCTTGCTTCAAATATTTACTTATGTCCCTCCCCCATCCTGATATATATCATTGTTGTATTGCGACTTTGTTTTGCTCTTCATGGGATATTTTGAATCTATTTTGGACTTGCTTGTTGATTATTGGTTAATGATGATGACTTGGATTCCTTAATATAATTGCTTTTGTCCCATTGGTTTTATTGTGTTCACTTATATCTGTTTTGCCATGTTGCCATTGCGGACAATGTTTGATTCAAGTGTGGGGGGATACTGGTATCAATTGATTCAATACTAATGATGCATGCTTTTCCAAATTGATCTTTAAAGTAATTTAAGCTGTGAGCGAGTTTCTGCTTTATCTTGAAAGGTCTTTAAGCTTAAAGGAACTGATTTTCTTGCTTCTAAATCGGTCAAATAAGATTTTTGAAAAAAAAATTGAAAGAGTTAATCAAAACTGATAAATTGTGACCTAGTGAGTTTTTGGGCCTTAATGTGAATGACTAATTTAGGTCATTTCAGTTCTTGGTTGTGTGATTCCACTCATGGTTATATGTTCTTCAGAACTTGATTTGACTATCTTTTAAGCTACAAATGACCACTGCACAGTTTGGACATGACAAAGGCATTTCTTTCTTATAGCTACTGGCCAAATAGCCATCCTTGCAATTTGATCCATTGTTTACCCCTCTTTGAGCCTGAATGACTTCCTTTCTTTCTATCATAGCTCAATACAAACCTAAAAGTGAAAACCATTGATACCTTACCTTAGGGAGTAGAAAAGCTTGGTAATTGTTTGGGAATTGAATTTGAATAAGTGTGGGGGTGTTTGATAATGTGACGCAAGGTGTTTTTTTATTCATAAAAAAAAAAGAAAAAGAAAGGAGAAGAAAGAAAATTAGAAAAGAAAGAAATGAAAAAGGAAAAAAATTATTTGTTGAATGGAGAAAAGCAAGAAAAAGAGTGAGGATACCAAAATGAAATCTGAGATTGAAAAGTATTGGGGTGATATTGCAAATATGTTTGAATTTTCCATTCCCCTTGCTCTTCTATTTCCTATGGTCTAACCCTGCTCATCCTTGATATATCCTACCTTGACCTTGACCCCATTACAACCTAATCAAAGACCTTTTGATCTTGGTGTGCATGTGGCCTAAGTGGTAGAGAAGTAGAGGTTTGTCAAGCCTATGATAGGGCATGTCTTCATGAGTTGGTTGAGAGTAAATACAAACCTAAAGCACTTGAGCGAAAGAGAGTATATCAGTGAGGGTTTATCATGCTGATTTAACCCTGAGATTTGATAGATTTTGCTAGCTGGTTTGGATTGCTAAGAAAGGAAATTCCTGATTACTTAGACTCCTTGAAAGGATTAAAGTATATAAGTCTTTGCTCATTGCTTAAATACTTTCATTACCTATTGGAAATCATATGCGTGATTCTATGTTTTTGCTTAGGAGTGCAAAAGGCTAAGTGTAGGGGTATTTGATCTGTTGATAATTTCAGTATTTTGAATGCCATACATTTGATCTAATTAGATTCCATATGCGCTCAATTGATAGCATTTGCATAAGTTTCTGACATTTACCTTAATTGGAACCTTATTGTGAAACTTTGCTTAAATATGTTCATAAACACTCATGATTGAATTGTGATTTTCAGGAAACCCATGAGTGTTAAGGTCCATTAGCCTTAAAACTAGGCTTGCTATCCATGTGAAGGAAGAGTCAAGGATTCATGTAGATCAATACCACTCTTTGAAGCAAGGGAAGAAGAATGTTTGTTGAGAATCCTAGCTAAAGATGAAGAAAGTCAACAACACGGCCCGTGTCATCAGACACGAGGTTACCCGTGTATTCTTCTGGTACCACAAGAAGTTTCCAGTCATGAATTTGCTCAACACGGCCCATGTCATCTGACATGGGGTAGGCCGTGTACATCTCTGATATGACAAGGGAATCTAGCTTTTGAGCTTTGACTAACCACACGGCCCGTGTCATCTGACATGGGGATAGTTGTGTATCTCTCTAGTATCTTAAGATGGGTTTAGCTCTGAGCCAATTCGACCACACGGCCCGTGTCATATGACATAGAGTGTGCCGTGTGGTTCTCTGAGTATCAAAATGCCTGAATTAGTAAAGGCAGAGTCAGACACGGGGTAGGCCGTGTCATTTGACACGGCCCGTGTCTGCGAATTAGAAACTTAACTTTGTGTTTTGAGGCAAAATTAGGGATCCAAAGGTATAAATAAGATTGGCTAGGACTCATAAGGGAGTTCTGATTTGAAAGCCGTCAGAGAAAAGAAGATGATTCAAGGAACAAGAAAGAGGGAGATTCGATTGAATATTGGAGATTTGGGTTTGAGCAATCAGAGATCGATCAACCTTACTCAATGAGAACTAGCTTGATCTTTAATTTCCTTTCGTTCTTTCATTCTTGACTATGTTTCTATTTTGTTTTAATTCTGATTTTGAATTTGCCATGTGTGGCTAAACTCCTATTTGGTTAAGGGAAGATGCAACTCTAGTTTTGGTTATGTAAATTCTGCATATTCCTTTATTTCAATACAATTGTGTTTTTATTCATATGTTTCTAATTTCAATTCAATATAAAGGTTTTTATATTCTTGCCAATTTAGAAAGTGGAAAAACTAGGATTACTATGCAAGGTTGCGGTGGTAGAACTAGTAGAACATATGATCTAAGTAATTTAATCCCGGTGCGTGATTGAATCTTGGTGTGATTGGTTTTCTAAATCTTAATGGAATCAATAGGTAGGTGTAAGAGCAGTTGCTTTACAAATAACTATTGATTAGGGATTGATTTAAGTGGTTGCTAAATTAATCAATACTTAAGGAAAACAGAGATTAGTCTCACAATTGCATAAAAACTTAATTGATCATATTGAGATAAAGGTTGTGTGGATTTGCATGATCATATAAACCTAGT
This sequence comes from Ormosia emarginata, assembly GCA_029884605.1. Classification (NCBI taxonomy): domain Eukaryota; kingdom Viridiplantae; phylum Streptophyta; class Magnoliopsida; order Fabales; family Fabaceae; genus Ormosia; species Ormosia emarginata. The sequence goes on from JAQQTP010000088.1 coordinate 75,818,740, forward strand.
AGTGGATTCTATCTCTTAACCAATATCCTCAAATTGGAAATTCAAATCGTATTTATTTTGTTATTGTTTTATCTTTGGTTTCTATTTTAGCTTGAATTAATAAACCCCTTTTTTTTGTTGTTTATTGTCACTTGGAGTTTAAATTAGGATTTAGTTAATAGTGTTAATTGAGTTAGTTCTCTGTGGATCGACCCTTGCTAACTACAATTGGTTGCAAGGTTTTTATAATTTTGGTGGGACTTGGCAACTGTTTCTAATATCAAATTTGATTCACAATCCACACCACACCATGAAACTACAAGTATCATCTAGAAACTATTTGACTACTTTATCTAAACCTATAGAAAACATGTTTGGAGGTGAAGGCTTTGCATATTAACCATTGATTCAATCTATGGCTATTAGGAGTCTCACAAAGTGGCTAGAAGAATTTGGACACTCCCTTGGTGTTCAGGAGGGGCTCATGGTTTTAGGGCTTTAGGAAGCTATAGGAAGACTTTTAATTCATTTAATCATATCTTTAACATTTCCATATAGCAAAATTTCACAAATTCTCTCCATTCTCTCTTGAACACCCCACGGCCAAGCTAGAGAAATCCACCCTCCCATCTTCAATAATTTCTATCAACCTTACTTCTCAAATCTTCTCATCATTCTAAGACTCTTCATAGTTGAAAGCTAAGACTAGATCATCCATTTTCACCTTGTTCTTCAAAGATCAAAGTTTTAAGCTTTTGAGGTGAAGTCATAAAAACTTCACTATTGGTTTCATCTTCTTACTCTAAGACCATATATTGATCCATGGTCTTTCTTATTCAAGCTTTAGATGCTAATATGCTTATGTTTGATTTTTGTTTGTAAGAATCTTGTGGTGGTGGTGAAGGACTAGTACAAGAAGCAAAGCAAGGAGCTTTGGAGGCTTCACCACAAGGTAAGAGGGAGATCTATTTCACCAACCAAGTATGGTAGTGAGAGATGAATTTGTATATGATGGATGGTGAATCCATGTGAGGATTCATATCCATGGTTGTGTAAATTATTTATGTGTATTTATGTGCTTTGAATTTATTTATTTATGCTTTATATGATTTTATTGCTTTAATGGTATGCTTGATATATAATATGATGATTATATACTATGTATGTCATGATAGATGTTAAAAAGGAAAATAAATTTTAATTCCAAAGATCATGAGGCTTACGGCCTCAACACCTCAAAATAGGTGTTTCCAAGTTAATATGTTTATGAATGGTAAAGTTGGATGTTTAGAAGAGCAAAGGAAATGAATAAATATTTTGGTTCCAATGACCATGTACCTCACGACCATGAAGGCTTGAATGGATTTGTTTGTGTAAAAATATGATTTACAAATGGTAACTTAGTTGATTAGATGCAAGGAAATTAATACAAGGATTTAAAAAATAAAAATAGAAATAAAACAATTATTATTTGAAAAAGGTAGATTTCGTTTTATGAAAAGAAAAGTAAGGTTGAAAGTGTTTGAACCTCAAAATATTTATACAATAAACAAATATTTTAGAATTAATATAGTTATGATGAGAAATAAATTGGTGACATGAAGTTTACTAATATATAGTTCACCTTTTGGGTTTTGGAGCGCATTAGGAAATTTTAAGCTAGAACCATTGATTTAAATCAATGAAAAAGTAATTTTGTGGAAAATATTGTGGAAAAGATTTCTTAAGTGAGAAAATGTGGAAAAAAGAAGTTAGAAGTTATATTAATTTTTAGAAAGGCCAAAATAATGTTTAGGATTTTGAGAAATATTTTACGCAATTGAAAAATAATGAAAAATGTTTTACGCGACTTAAAAATGTGATTTTTAAGCTATGCGATTTCAAAAATGTTGAAAAATCGCTACGCAATTTGGAAAATATTTAAATATTTTTACGCAATTGAGAAAACGTCAAAAATAATTATGCAATTTGAAAACGCAACAAAAATGTTGCGCTATTGTGAAAACATGGTAAAGTGATTATGCGATTGAAAATATAGTAAAATTACTGTTGGGCCAATGTGTGGACCCATGTATGTGAAATTGTGAGTTTGAACTGTAATTGGTCTGTATGCATTGAACTTGCATTGAAAAAGTCTTATGAACTATGTTAAGGCCAATGGATTAGGAGAGAATTACACCTTTGTGCTGGTGCGATAGGCATAATGTAGGTCACTTGTTGACCTTGGGGGCATCGGGGTGTAGGTTTTCCACAATGGGCAGTTAGTAGCTCTACTGTATCATGGATCAAACCGATGCAACGCATCGACGATCCAGATCGAGACGCTATTCTTAATCAAGATCTAGCATAGACTATCGTGTATAATGCTAGATGTGCAAAAATGATGAAATTATAACACTTGGTCTGAAGCAGTTATTGTACTGACAAATCTTCTGGATCAATCTCTCCAACTTGTGTTTAGCTACATAGAGTAGGAATTTGAGTCAGTATGCATGTGCATAGTTTGTACATATACATATATCTTTGAGATATTTTATTTGTTAATATTGATTAAATATTTGATGTCATAACTATATTCACTGTTGATTGGAATTGTATGACATTATTGTCATTTATATCTCTATGCTACCATGTTGGTACTGGTGTTGGTAATCTCACCTCTTTGTATGCTATTCTTGTACTGTATTTATATTCGGTAAAGACGATGAGCAAGACATTGAGCAAGAAGGTGAGGAGAAGATTCCTGTTGAGGAAGCTGATTTCTGAATCGATGGCATTACCAAGTTTTCTTGGATTTTTGAGGTTGCAGTTTCGGGGAGGCTCAGAGGCTTGGCGCGTTCACTTAGATAGAGAGTGTATTATCTATAAGTGAGATCTGACTATTTCCCTAAGTAGGGTTTATCATAGGAACCCTTACTTTGTTGTTAATATTTACGTGCATTTGGAGTTTTCATTATCTATTAGACAGTATTGGGGTGGTTGCTACCATACCCCTAGTGAGACTAGTATTGTATCGTCTGCTCGGACACCTGCCTGTAGGAGGACTCGTCATCCTGGATTCCTATCTTTTGAGGAATCTAAGGAAGATCCTGAGGAGGACCCGTCTAAGGGTTCTGCTCCATAGGAGTGTACTTGGGCCATTATAGTAGTTATGATAATGTTTAATTACTTTTGAGAACTCCGTCTGTATATATTTAAGTTTGATAGTACTTATGTTATGTAGATGGTGTATATTATGTTGTGATACTATCTGGGTATTTTATATTCTGCTAAATTTATATTATCAATATCAAGAAATTTCACAACTCATATTTATATTATAAAATATTATTTTATAACTTAGGGTAATTCGGTAATAATTAATACAAAATGTGATGCCCTACGGTGGGTGTTACAAATGGAGCCATAGAAATAAATCCCCTACCTAAATGTTTTTTTTTGCCTTTCCTATTTCTCTTCTTTTCCATTTCTTTTTCTTGTTCTCCCTCTTTGTCTTTCTCTTTAGTTCTTGCATCATTTAGGGCTGCTGATTGGGTGAGAAAAATGTGAAAGAATAAGGCTTAAAAGTCCAATAAAAAGCATATGTTCATTAGGAAAAAACTTAACCATTTAGTTTATGTACTAAAACCTTATATCTCTTAGGAACAATTTGATCTTACTAAATCAAGTTTCATAACTTCTCAAGATATTAAAATAAATCCTAGGATTCACTTAATCCTAGATTCATTATTTCCATAATTTTCTATATCTGTCACAAGTCAATTCGGTATTAAAACACACAACCAATGTACTTAAAAATAACAAATCAACTCATTTTATCTTGAAATTTTAACTACACCTTATTTCAAATATTTGTGACTTAGAAATAAATTTTTCATATTTATTTCCCTTAACCAAGTAATTTATGCTATTTTCCCGAGTTAAAATAATCATTTTGCACATTTTGTGTTTTGACAAAGTGTCTAAACTAACTCAGTTTGTCACAAAATTACACAGACATGTTAAGCAACTATTATGATTCATTTCTTTCCATAAACATAACTAACATGTTTAGGAGGATGTTACATTATCACTTGTAGCTAATTGATTAGGACTTGGTAGAATGCCTTGGTTTTGTGCTTTCTTCATTCATAATTGATTCTAGTACTAGCCTATTCGATTATTTGGAGCATTGGGTGACTAAGTCCTACATAAATAATCAATTATGAGAACTCATAATCGATTAGATATGTGTTATATGAAGGGGCACAACACTTTCCCCCTTCAATTTTTCAAAAGCACTCTCTCTCTTCTCTCAGAATGCTTTGCGCACACTCTCTGCAACCCTAGCCTCCATCTCCAATTTCCCAAAATTCTCCATTGAAACACCCATCTTTCTCCACCAAACTGCCTTCCTTTTGAAAACCAGAACCTAAAACACTTTTCTTGTAACATCCTCTTTTTACATATGTTAGACTTGTATAAGGTTACAGAGCTAGCTTAATACTTGTTTAATGTAACACCCTCCCTAGGGTATCACATGTCTGACTTCCGACTCATAATCGGAAAATGTTTTCATAAAAGGTTTGAGTTAAAAACGTGGGTTTAAAAAAATTTCTTTCTTGCTGAAATATAAACTTACTGTAATCCATAAGTGTTACTGAAAATATATTTAAACTGATTCATATACAACATTGACACCAATTAATATTTAACAATTTGAAGAGAAATATAAAACTAACAGGCTTGTTTTTTTTTTCAACAGTAGCAAACCTTATAACGGGTCCTACTTAATAGCACGGTACAACTCTAACGAGAAAACTTAACATACTTATTTCTTTTTGTCTCCTTCTTGATGCATCAAACATCTGTTCTATGTCAATACTGCACACTATCTTGATCATGAATGTCCACTCCTTATTGTTGTCACCAATCTCAGAACAACTACCACCCGTTATGTCTAAGACAACTCGATCCTTCTATTATTTGATTTTAACAGTACAGACACAACAAAACAAGATAACAAAGAGGTGAGATCACCTACACCAGTACCAACATGGCAACACAGAGATAACACAAACAACATATCATACAGATATATCATACCAGAATTCCAATAATGCACTCAACATTAATCAACTATCATCATCATACTATTAACATTGTTATCATCACACAATAATCACAATAATGTCATCAACATGATTATCATCATCATCATCCAAGTATTCAAAACAATTGTCATAGCCAATATTCCTCAATTAATATATCACACAGATATAAATGTTCAGATTATGTATGTACACAAGACTCGATTTCATACTCCATGGAGCTAAACTCAGGTCGGAGAAATGATCAAAAAGACCTGCCGGTACCATGTGCCTCAGACCACGTGCTTTAATTCTCATTCCAATTTTTGCACATCTAGCACATACACGACAGTCTTTATCAGATCTTGATTAAGAATAGTGTCTCAGTTAGGATCATCGGTGTGTTGCATCGGTCTAACCTACGAGAAGAAGCGCGACCAACCACTCGTGTAGGCAACCCGCACCCCGATGCCCCCAAGGTCAACAAGTGACTTACACTACGCATATCGCACCCACTCAAGAGGTGTGTTTCTCCTAGGCAATCAGCCATATCCAGTCCTCATCGGACCATTCCAATGCATGTATAATGCACCAAATCCAATCACAGACAAATATGTCATTTTCTCACAAACAGTGTATGGACACTGGTTCAACAGTAATCATACTGTACTTTCAACAACGAAAATCATGTTATCACGTTTTCATAGTTGTAAAACACTTTTACCGTATTTTCACAATCGCGTAACATTTCTGTTACGTTTTCACAATCCAAAAACGTTTCTGTTATGTTTTCACAATACCATAACACTTCTTTTATATTTTCACAATACCGTAACACTTTTGTTACGTTTTTAAAATTTCGTAACATTTCTGTTACGTTTTCAAAATGTTGCAACTCTTCTGTTGCACTTTTAAACCACGTACTAATTTTAAACATTTTTCTCAATCGCGTAAAAACATACGTTTCTCAAATCGCATAGTATTTTTCCACTGTTTCAAAATCGCGTAACTTAAAAATCATTCTTTTACGTCACGTAAATCATTTTCTATCATTCTCAAAATATTTAAAACACTTTCCAAATCTCATAACAATTTTCCCCCATTTTCACAATCGCATAAAAAATATTCTATCGCTATTCAATCACGTAGTGATTTATCAACAGTAGTTCAAATCACGTAAAATATTTAAACGTAAATTCAAATCGCGTATAAATATTTCAACGTATTTAAAATCATATATAAATATTTTTCCATATCACGTAACTTAAAAATCACGTTTTTAAGATACGTAAATAATTTTTCACCACAATTTCATTACAGAAAATATTTCTTGACCTTTAAAAAATTCCTTTTTAACTTTTCTCAAAATAATATAACTTTATACTTCATTTAATATATTTTCTTACTCAATAAAATATTTTTCCACTGATTCTTTACTCAAGAAATTCTTTTTCAAAATATAATTCACAAAATCACTTTTCCATTGATGTAAATCAACGTTTCAAAACTTAACATTTTCTAACGTATTTCAAAACTTGAAAACAAGTTATACGTTAGTAAATTTTCAAAACACCATTATATTCTCTATTTTTCCCAAATCAATTCTAAAATAAATTCTCTTCAAAACAAATTAAGATTCAAACCCTTGCAACTTTTCTTTTTCATTTTCATATGAAAGTTCATTTCTCAAGTGATAAAATACTTTGATTCCCTTTCCAAAATCCTTATACTAAAACATTTTGTTCAAACATTTTGTTTCCACTTTACAATTACTTTCTTTCATAAAACCAAAATTATTCCAACCTCCAAAAATCGTAGAGTCTTTGGCCATTGAAGCCATCAAATATTTTTCTTCTAAATTGATATGGTTTTACACAAACAAAACCATTAAAAATTCTTTGTTTTCAAAACCGAAATACCGATGGTCATAAAAACCAAACTCATTTGTTCAAATTCATTTTTACTTTCCTTACAAGTCCTTTTTCACTTTCTTTGCAAATCCTTAAAATTATCATTGCTATTTTCATTTAAATCTCATGTTTAGTAAAACACTTAGAAACTTTTTACACAAAATAAATCAATAAAAATCCTTCTAAAACCGTATTCATGTACTCTTTGAAAAATAAATTCTTTGTTTATTTTCCATACTTTTTTGAACATCCATTTTCATCATTCAAGAAAATATTAATTTTGTGAACACCTATCTTGAGATGTCTTGACCAAAATTCACCATGTTCTAGGGATCAAAAATTAATTCCCTTGTTTTTGAAAAATTTCAACATGGAACCCTAACCTTGGGTACCAAAACCGTAGTCATTCTTTGGCCATTGGAGCCAAGAATTTATTTTGTTTCCATCATCAAATCATGGCATATACATACATATTCAAATATATATTATAAGCATACCATAATCAAAGCAATAAATCATGCATAGTATAAGCATACCATCAAAGTCATAAACTCATGCAAAGCATATCAAGCATAGGCAAATAATCAAAGCTCATAAACACCCACAAATTAATTACATGACCATGGATATGAATCCTCACATGGATTCAACATCCATCAAATATATAACCATCTCTCACCACCATGCTTGGTTGGTGAGATGGATCTCCCTCTTACCTCTTGAAGATCCTCAAAAACTCTTTGTTTTGCTTCTTTTTCCAAGTCCTTCACCACCAAGGGCTTCTCAAATACAAAACAAAATACATAAAAATTAGTATACTAAGCTTGATTAAGAGGGACCATGGATCAAACATGGTTTAGATCATGAAAAAGAAGAGAAGAAATGAAGTTTCCTTATACTTCACCTCAAAAACCCAATAACATGGATCTTGAAGAAACTCCTTGAAGATGAATGATTTAGAGAAAATCTCCAACATGAAAGTTGCTTAGAACATCATGTAGATTCAAGATCTATGGTTGGATGAAAATAAAAGAGATTGGATGGTGGTTTTGAGTGTCTTGACCGAATGGTTTCTCTTGAAGCACAAAGATGGAATTTTTGATTTTTGATAGAAACTTGAAGCTTGGATTTGAAGCTCAAGATGAATGATTTTGGAAAAACTCATAACTAGAGATGTTCTTAGAATGGTGTTTAAGTTTAGAAAATCAAGTTGGATGAAATTAAAAAGTGATGGAAGGTGTTCTTGATGGTCATGGCCAAAACATGAAGAAGGAGAGAAATGGAGAGAAAACTTTTGTGTTTTGGTTCTTGATAATTTTGGAGACAAGAATGAATGATCAATAATGACCAAAGGTGATCAATTGTAGTCTTCAAAGCTCCTAAATTCAGACCACAACTGTAGCCCCCCCCTTCTTGCATTCTTCTTGAGTGCTATTTGATCAATAATGATCAATTATGATGAAACATTGACTAAGACCAATAATAATGACATGAAACTTTTTCTTTGGCCTAAAAAGGGTACTCAAAAATGTCTCCTAAACAATCCAAAACCATCCTCTTCCATGCATGCTTCTCCTTGTGCATTCAATAAATGACCATAATAATTAGCCACCATTTGGAGCATTTCTAGCCATTGATTAATTCAATGGTTAGGATTTAGGTAGACTTTTGATTTTAGAAGACTTAATCTAGGCCATTGGATTTTTCTCCTTGAAATTCTAGTCATTGGATGTGTCTCCAAAAATTAATGGTTAAGATTGCTCCTTCAAACTTTAAATCCAAGGGTTATAATTAGTCTTTGTTACTTTTTAAGACTAAATCTTCACCATTAATTAAATCTTCATCCAAAGGTCATAAATGGTCCTTGTTACTTTACAAGACCAAATCTCCACCCTTGATCACTTCTAAATCCAATGGTTACAAATGGTCATAGTCACTTTATATGACCAAATCTCTACCCTTGATTTAATCTCCATCTAACGGGTATAAATGATCTTATTCACTTTTAAGATCAAATCTCCACCGTTGATTAAATCAAGATCAAGTCTCCATCATTAATTAAATCAATGGTGGATATCCAAACCACCAAGGTTGACTTAAGCAATATAATTTCTATTTTGATATGCTAAAACCCCACAAAATTATATTTACTGTATTTTTTTATCATCCGATAAATAAATACAGTACAAAACACAGTACAATAAAATTTTTTAAAACTGTTTCCGGATTCAGGTTTAGTAAGATCCCCTATCTCCGTCTAAATAGTACAAATTTTTTTATGCGTAGAAAAATTTTTGCTTTGCGGGACCTACCTGGGCCCACGTAAGGTCACCTGGGCCCACATATAGCCCCTGGGCCCACAATCAGTAAAAAATTTCATAATCATCCACAAAAATCACAAAAAATATAAAATGCACAAATATCAAATCAGATTACGTAAAATAATTACCTAACGGTAAAAATTAAATTACATAAAGTTTTTCCCGGCCCAAAAATTTTTATTTTCCTGACACGGAGTAAATCACTCAAAACGATCAAATACGCTGACGGAATAAATAAAATAATTTTACAGTACACAAAAATTACTAAACAGTAAAATTATGTTAACTGTCAAAATTACTGTTTAAGAGATACGAAAATTTGAGGTGTTACATTTAACATGTCTGTTAAATTCTGTGATGTTTCGAGTTAATTTAGGCACTTTGCACAACACAGAACAAAATGACTATTTTAACTCTGAAAAATAGCATAAATATGTAATTAAAGGAAAAAAATATGAAAAGTTCATTTCTATGTCACAAATGTATGGATGAGGATGTAGTTAAATTCTGAGGGCAAACAGAGTCAGTTTGGTATTTTTAAGGACATTGAGTGAGTATTTAAGTACCCGTTTGGGTCACAACATATATGAAAAATTGTGGAAATGATGAAACAAGAATTTTGATGGATCTTATAATATATTCTAAGGTAGTTGGAAAGCAATAAACTTGATTTAGTAAGATCAAAGTGTTCTCAATAGATACGAAGTTTAGCAAAAAGATAAAATTGCCTTCAACTTTATTGTTTAAAAGATGAGAATTTCCTCATCTTTCTCACTTCTCTCATGCTAGTTTTCCAGTATAAACAAAGAAAGAAAAATAGGGGAAGAAAGAGGGAGACAAAGGAGGATGAAATGGAGGAGAAAGAAAGGGAAACAAAAATCAAATTGAAGACTTGAAAGGAGAACCAAATCAAGTACAAGGCGAGGCGATGAAGATTTAGTTAAGTAGTTGATGTAATAATTTTAGTTATGTATTTATATTAATGGCTTTGTAATTAAGCTTATATAATTAGTTTTGTAAAGGTTTGTAATCTCAGACATATCAGATAGATTTCTAGTAAAGAGCAAGTTTCCTGAGGTGTAAAATGTCTTGCTCACTTACTTCTGCAAATGCTCTATATATTTATTCGTTAAATAGATATTGAACAGGTTGCAAATTATGGTTAAGTTAGAAAGTGACATACTAATTTTGTTTGCTTAGTATATATAGGGTATACTACAGTGAATGAAATTACGGTGTTACATTTTTGTATCAGAGCAATTCTTCCTGTTGAGCCGGGGATGGACTGACTATGCTTTTGAGCATGTTTAGATATTTTGGTTTGTGTTGTGAATTATTTTATCCTAATGTGAGATATGTGAATAGAATTGCATGACAGCCTTAGGATTGAATGTTAATAATTATTGGCACACTGTTACATGATATCGAGTCTTGCCAACTCAATATGTAATGTTTTGTGTGAACAAAAAATTATAATGTAACACCCCTTTGGAGATGCCACACATATAAAGAAAATTAACATAAATAAATAAAATCTACCCAAGTTATAAAATATTTATTACATAATAATATGGGTCGTAAAGTAATTCCTGATAAACAGATTATTAAACTAAAATATTGCGGAAAACATAAAATAAATAGAACAACACTACTCATAATATACATATGTTCCAACTTATAAGTTATACAAATAATTTACAACTACAATTATAAATATTTAAACAGAAACAGTAAATAAAAACAGTAAAAGAGTCAATATATACATCCATACGCAGACGCGCCAAAAAAAAACATCATGCATATTTACTCCTCTGAAGGATCACTCTCAACATGAAAATGATCATCAGGAGACAAATATCCCGGATGTCTCGACTCTCGGCGGACATGAGACCGCGTAGTCGATACGAGTGTCATCTCACTAGGCTCAGTGGATACACCACCCCAATGACGCATAATGGATAAAGGTAACTCTAAATGCAGAAACACCGTCGTCGTCATCACTGGCTCGTCATCAAATCTATGGCGTAGGGTCACCGTCATCCGTCCCGCATACGTCACAGAGTCTCTATCTTCTCTCATGTGCCACGATAGCGATCCACCGTGAAACTCGAGAGTCACGAACCCCAAAAATCCAGGCACCGCCATACCAAAACTAATCAATCCAATGGATATGGATGATCAGATGGTTCTTGATCGTCAAACTGGTCGTCGGCTAGCTGATCTTCCTCCTCCTCGGGATACAAAACCTCAAGAGGCTGTTCCTCTTCCTCGAACTCTTTACCATATAAACAGGTATATACAGAAAACACATACAATAAAGAGGTAAGACAATCTAAAATCACCACAAACATGGCCAATAAGAAGATGACAAACAACAGATATCCAGTTCATGCAATATGAAAAGCTATAACATTAATAAGTAACAGAGTAGTGTAAAGATTCAAAAAATTTAAATATCCCAACAATATACCATCACAGATAAAATAAAACAAGAAACAAATGATACAATACAACAATAGATAAAACAAATACAAGTAAACAAATAAATCAATATCAATATAATAAACAGATAAGGCAAAAATAAATAGATAAGACAAAACAAATAAATAGATCCCAATAAATAAACATAAGACACACCCTACTCCATGGAGCTAAAAAACATACAAAGATATCGAGAGAGAATGACTCGCAAAAATCTATTAGTACCACGGTGCCCAACCAACTATTCATATTTGTCACACGTTGCGTCTATAGCCCCATGACACAGAATCCATCATCCCAGGCGTGGTGTAGTTCACGGTCTCACGTTGTGGCACTACAGGCAAATGTACTACTAGACTTCACAAATCTCGATTAAATATAATGCGTGTCGAGTCCATTAGTGTGCTATCGGTTTACCACGGCCCAGCGGAGCTACCAACTGTCCACATATGGGATACCGTACACTAACGTCTCCAAGTCCATTAGAACAATGAACCACACTACGTTTATCGCATCGACAACACGATGTGATTCGTCTCATCAACCAATCCACCAAAAATTTGGCATAAACTCAATACATAATTCCAAAAATATGAAATTACGAAAATGCCCTCAAGATAATAATATGCCCTCAATGGCAGAAAAATAGAAAGCCTGTACGGGTTCACATTTTCCCGACAGCGAAAAATCCTCAAAAGCCTGTACGGGTTCACATTTTCCCGACAGCATAAAATAAATACAGCAAATTCCAGAAAAATACTGTTTCGGTCAATCGCGTAGAAATTTTATCGCGTTTTCACAATCTCGTCGTTTTTATAAACGTTTTGAAATCGCGTAAATATATTTTTCTGTTTTCAAAATCGCGTAGGATTTTTAATACGTTTTCTCAATCGCGTAAGATTTTTAAATTATTTTCTTGACCGAATTCCTTAAAAATTACTGTTTAAATAAACAGAAATAATAAATAATACTTTTAAGCTACGTATAATATTTTCTATACCGTATACTGTCTTTTGGACATCTTTCCTATCTTATTTGTCCATTTTTACTAAAATTTGACAGTATTTTGCTTAGAAAATTATATTAATGGTTTCCTAATTTTACCATAAAAATTCTGTTTATTAAATTTTTAAACCATATATTTAATCCTTTTGAAAACTACTAACATGCTTCAAAATACAGCATGAGCTATATGTTAGAAAATTTTTGAAAGTTACTGTATTTCATTTCTAATAATAAAATCATTAGTTCTAAGTTCTCAAACTTATTTCTAATTGATTCTTTTCTTTAAAACTCATTTTAGAAAAATTCTTTTTAACACATATTGCATCCTTATACTTAGAAAAGGTTTGGATTTAATTTTAGAAACCATGGATACTTGGTTTGGCATGTTGGCCGAATTTCCTAAATATTTTGAAATTGATTTCTAAATTATTTCTCATCTTCTAACTATATGTCAAACTTATTGTATTGTCTAAATTCATTTACCCATTGTTTTAGAAAATAGTTTTTGAAATCAACACTTTCATTTTAGGCATGTTGGCCGAAAATACTAAGTCTTACCATTTGATTTCTAAATTCATTTTCTTTGATCTAATCAACTTGAAACCTTCTTAATTCTCCTAGGTTAATTAAATTACCTTTTAAGAAAATTAAGAGAACATTTTGGTTCTCCATTTGGTTAGTGGCCGTGAGCCTCATGGAGTGTTCTTTGGAACACACATGCATTTCCTTGACATGTTATTCACATCCTATACATTATCATGCAATTCTATACTTTATCATGCAATTCTAACACATGCAATATTATTAAAGCTTATAGACATGCAACTTAAAGCGTGTAGACATGCAATTTATTACAAACAACAAATAGGAAAGCTACTAACAAATACACAACCACATCAAATAAGCTACTAACAAGCACAAATATGAATCCTTATGGATTCTACAATCACAAAATCAAACTCCATCTTCTTACCACCATCCATAGGTGATAATATTTGTCTTCCTCTTACCTTAAATGAAGACAAAAAGGATTTCTTTCACTCCTCCTAGGTCACGATTTTCTCCTTCAAAATACCTAGCAAACTTAAACAAAACTACAAGTTACTAACCATTAAAAGAGAACCTAAACCATGGGTAAATCATGGCTTAGAACTTTGAAAAAGAATTTAGAAAAGAAAAACAAGAGATTTCACCTCCTTGGTACAAACTTCCAAGTAGGTTTTCAAGCTTCAAATGTAAGAATTTGCAAGAACTCTCAACTAGAGATGTTCTTAGGATTGTATTTAGGTTTAGAAAACTTGATTAGAAGAAATTTTAGGTGGTTGGATGGTAGGGTTTTAGGTTTGGCCGAATGGTTGAGAAAGGAGGCAACAATGGTGTTTAGGGTTCTTGGATGAGAGAGAAGAGAGAAAATGCTTGAAGACAAAGTGATTTTTGGTCTTCCAACCTCACTTGGCCGTAGACTTCAATGCATGCAAGGTGTGCATGGATTTGGCTTCATCCAAGCCCTTGGATGCTTCAAAGGTCAAGATTAAAACTTGGTTAGCAAGCTTGTTTCCTATTGGCTACTCCTAACCTAGTCATCAAGCCTTAGTCACCATGCTTAGTCACTAATAACCTAGTCATCAAGCCTAATCATCATGTTCAAGAATGTTCCTTCACTAATCATGTTTAATTAAGCTACTAAGTTAACTGTTTAGCTAAACGTGGGTCCCGCAAAACATTTAGGGTCCATTGTCACTAAGTTATATTGACTAATAAAATAATATTATAATAATACAAAATTATTTTATTGGATGAGTTAAATCCTAAAAATTAAAAGATTAATTTTAGGCTCATTCAATTGGGTTTAATAAGATCCTCGCCTCCGAATAATTAAAAACAGATTTTACCGGTCGAAAAAATATTATTTTCCTGCCTAGTAGCAAATCACACAAAAAGTCCATATAAAATCACAGACAGTAATATTGGACACTAAACCAAGTAGAAAACAATTAAAAACAGCAAAAATAGTACAAACAGCACGTTCGGGACGTAATGGCCATTTTCCCATTTTTTCCCACAACGTAGCTAATCATCCAAAAAGTTCAAATAAAATTACAGACGACAAGTATTAATTGTCTCGTATATCTTCCAAAAAAATTAAAACAAGAGTTCGGAAAAACTTTTATTTTACCGTCTCGAAACAAATTACGTAAAAAGACCAAAAAAATTTGAGCCTGTATAAACGTATTTGTATTTCATGCGTAAATCGAGAAACAAGTAAAATAGGGACACAACGATCATTCACACGAAAGCTTGAAAAACAAAGAAACAAGACATTCGGTACATTTTCTAAAAATTGGGGTGTTACAATTCTCCCCAACAAATAAAAATTTTGTCCTCGAAATTATTTGTTCCTCAAAACAAATGAGGATACTGATCCTTCATTTTATCTTCCAGCTCCCAGGTAGCTTCACCCGTCACATCATTCCATATGACCTTCACTAGCTCGATCATTTTCCCTCGAAGCTGTTTTACCTTTCTGTCCTCAATTCTGACAAGTAAGGTTTCATAAGTCAAATTCTCCTTCAGCTGCACTTCATCTGGCTGTATAACATGCGTCGGATCTGGTATATACTTTCATAACTGAGACACATGAAATACGTCATGCAGATTCGACAGAAACGGCGGCATAGCGATCTGATATGCTACAGGACCTATACGTCGGATAATCTGATACGGTCCAACGAACTTAGGAGTAAGCTTCTTAGACTTAATAACTCTTCCGACACCAGTCGTAGGAGTAACTCTTAGAAACACATGCTCACCCTCCTCAAATTCAAGAGGTCGTCTTCGTTTATCCGCATAACTTTTCTGTCTGCTTTACATCGTTCTCATCTTCTCTTGTATCATCTTTACCTTCTCCGTAGTCTGTTGTACAAGATCTGGTCCAACAGTCATACTTTCCCCATCTTGATACCAACACAACGGTGTTCGACATCGTCTTCCATACAACACCTCATAAGGTGCCATTCCGATGCTTGAATGAAAACTACTGTTGTAGGTGAATTCTATCAGAGATAAAAATTCATCCCAACTTCCTCGTTGTTCTAAAACACAAGCACGCAACAGATCCTCTAAAGACTGTATAGTTCTTTCTGTCTGACCATCTGTTTGCGGATGATACGCCGAACTCAGTCGTAACTTAGTTCCCATAGCTTCTTGCAGACTTCGCCAAAACCTTGACGTAAACCTCAGATCTCTGTCAGAAACTATACAAGTCGGTACCCCATGTAATCTAACAATTTCACTGATGTACAACTGGGTTAATCTTTCCAATGAATACTTAATATTAATTGGTAAGAAATGAGCCGATTTCGTAAGCCTATCGACTATAACCCATATCGAATCATGACCTTTCCTTGTCTTTGGCAAACCAGTAACGAAATCCATCGATATACTATCCCATTTCCATTCTGGAATAGATAATGGTTGTAACATTCCAGCTGGTCTTTGATGTTCCACTTTCGCCTTTTGACAGACTAGACAAGTTGACACGCACCTAATAACATCACTCTTCAATCCATGCCACCAAAATAACTTCTTCAAGTCTTGGTACATCTTTGTTATGCCTGGATGCATACTTAATAGACTAGTATGGGCATGTTCCACAATATATCGCCTCAGCTCCCGGTCACGAGGAACACAGACTCTACCCCGAAACCTCAGAATTCCATCAGTTCCTTCTTTGAACTCTATTGTCTCGTCTTGCTTTATTTGTTCTCTTATTCCTTGTAAAAATTCATCGGCATTCTGCTTTTCCCTTATGTCTTCCATCAGCTCGCTCGAGATAGTAACCATGTTAATACAGATCCTCCCCGGTTTCAACTCAACAAATGACCACTCATCTCTAAATTGTTCAATGAGCTCCTTTTCTTTGATCATCAGAGCAGAAGCATTGATAATCTTTCTACTTAAGGCGTCAGCCACAACATTCGCCTTGCCAGGGTGGTACAACAATTGAAAATCATAATCTTTTAGGAATTCTAACCATCTCCGTTGCCTCATGTTCAGCTCCTTCTGATCATACAAGTATTTCAAGCTCTTGTGATCACTGAAAATGTTGAACGTTGCTCCATAGAGAAAATGTCTCCATATCTTTAGAGCAAAAACCACAACGGCTAATTCAAATCGTGCGTTGGATAATTCCTCTCATGAACCTTCAATTGTCGAGAAGCATATGCCACAACGTTCCGATCTTGCATCAACACGCATCCTAGCCCTTGATAAGAAGTGTCGCAATACACATCAAAAGATTTCGTCGAATCTGGTAGGATCAACACCGGTGCAGTTGTTAATCTCTTCTTCAACCTTTGAAAACTGGCTTCACGTTCTTCCGTCCATTCAAAAGCTTGATTTTTCCTCGGAAGTTGTATAAGTGGTCCAGCAATCTTCGAAAAACCCTCGATAAACCTCCGGTAATATCCAGCAAGTCCAACAAAACTTCGGACTTCTGTTACCGTCTTAGGTCTTTCCCATTGTAAAACAGTCTCCACTTTTGATGGATCTACCGCAATACCTTCTTTAGAAATTACGTGACCAAGAAATTAGACTTCTTCCAACCAGAACTCACACTTAGCCAATTTCGCATACAGCTGCTTCTCCCTCAAAATCCGAAGGACAACACCAAGATGTTCAGCATGCTCTTCCTTCGATTGAGAATAGATCAGAATGTCATCGATAAAGACAACGACAAATCTGTCTAGATACGGATGAAAAATCCTGTTCATATAATCCATAAATATGGCAGGAGCATTCATCCCCCCGAATGGCATCACCTGATACTCATAATGCCCATATCGAGTTCGGAAAGCGGTTTTTGGTACATCTTCCCCTTTAACACGAATTTGGTGATAACCAGACCTCAGATCTATCTTGGAAAATACCACAGCTCCTTTCAACTGATCCATCAAGTCGTCAATTCTTGGAAGCGGATATTTATTCTTGATAGTCACCTTGTTCAGCTGACGATAATCCACACAAAGCCGAGAAGTTCCGTCCTTCTTCTTGACCAAAAGTACTGGCGCACCCTATGATGAAACACTAGGTCGCACAAACTCTTTCTCCAACAGCTCCACCAATTGCTTCTTCAGCTCCTCCAATTCCACTGGCGACATACGATACGGTGCAATTGAGATAGGACCTGTTCCTGGTACTAAATCAATTGAGAACTCAATCTCCCTCTCAGGTGGCAAACCAGGTACGTCATCAGGAAAAACATCAGGAAACTCGTTGACAACAGGAATAGTATTCACATCCTTCTCATTCTTAACTTCTAGAGAAGACAATACCATATATCCCTGCGCTCCATCTCTCAACAAAGACTTGACCTTAACAGCAGTTAAGAACCCAGACTTTTCTTCCTTAGGAAAAACTATGGTTTTACTTGCACAATCTATAAGGATATGGTTAGAACATAACCAGTCCATCCCTAATATTACATCTATCTCAACAAGAGGTAAACAAATCAAGTTGACCATAAACAAACGGCCCTTCACAACAATAGGACAATCCAAACAGATCTTAGATGTAACAACAGGTTTAGCAGTTGGAGTAGAAACACTCAACTTAACATTCAGAGAAGACATAGGCAACTTCAATCTTTCCACACAATCATAGGAAATAAATGAGTGTGTAGCACCAGAATCATACAATACAGTCAGAAGATTACCTCCAACGTCTCCTTCTCCCTGAATAAGATCATCAGACTTAGAAATCTCAGATCCCATCATTGTATATACTCGTCCTCCTGATCTTGGTTGAGTACTTCCAGATTTTTGCTGATTAGCTCTAACATACCGAACAGCAGGTTTCTTCTCTGGTCGAGTACAATCTTTCGACATATGCCCAGGCTGTCCACAGTTAAAACAGACTGTCCCCTTGATTGTACAATCTGGAGATATATGGCCCTTCTTACCGCACTTAAAACACGTTGGTGTAAACACCACCTTCTGTCCAGTTCCACTACCACTTGCACCTCCACTAACCGATGGTCGTTGAGATTGAGTCCCTGTTGGTCTGGAATACGGCTTACGCTGAAACCGATTCGTATTACTACCTCCACCTCTCTGAAACCTTGTCGGCCCAAAGTTCTGATTCCTCTGATCTCTAGATGGCTCTAACTCCTCAAGTCGAGCACAAGCATCCACCAAAGCATGAAACTGAGTCATTCTCAAAGATACCACTCCTCGTTTCAGTTCCACCCTTAAACTTGATTCGAACTTCCGACATCTCAACACATCGTCTTGTCGTGTCTGAGCATAATCTGAGAATTGAGATAAATTCTCAAACTTTGTGGCATACTCATTCACCGTCATATTCCCCTGTCGCAAACCAAGAAATTCCATTTCTTTGGCATGCCTAGCACTCGCAGGAAAATATTTATCCAGAAAAACATTAGAAAACACTTCCCATGTGATTTCAGTCCCTTCAGCTTGCAACACTCGGCGGGTTCCTCTCCACCAATGTTCTGCATCTCCTCTCAGCATGAAAACAACATAAGTCACCTTCTTATCATCTACGCATCTCATTCCTTCAAAGATCCTCTCCAAATCTTGCATCCACTGACTTGCTTTCTCGGATCCACCTCGCCTCTAAACCGTGGCGGATTATGACGCCTAAACTCAGCCAAATTTAGGGCATCGGCCGTAGCATCTTCTTTGTTGAGTCGCTTCTCGATTTTTCGAGTAATCACTTCGACCATCCGCCGCATAGCCTCGGCGAAAGCCGCAATCATAGGGTCCACATCACGATTCATGTTCGTACGTCCTCTACCTCGTCGGACATCTTCAAACAGAACAAAACAAAATTAGATACATCCTTTTAGATACTTCCGAAAGGATATAAATCACGTGAAAATCACACAAAGACAAACAAAAACAGACCCAACCACAACCCCAAAAGACTCTAACTGGGCTCGATACCAACTAATGTAACACCCCTTTGGGGATGCCACACATATAAAGAAAATTAACATAAATAAATAAAATCTACCCAAGTTATAAAACATTTATTACATAATAATATGGGTCGTAAAGTAATTCCTGATAAACAGATTATTAAAATAAAATATTGCGGAAAACATAAAATAAACAGAACAACACTACTCATAATATACATATGTTCCAAGTTATAAGTTATACAAATAATTTACAACTACAATTACAAATATTTAAACGAAACAATAAATAAAAACAATTAAAAGAGTCAATATATACATCCATACGCGAGACGCGCAAAAAAAAACATCATGCATATTTACTCCTCCGAAGGATCACTCTCAACATGAAAATGATCATCAGGAGACAAATATCCCGGATGTCTCGACTCTCGGCGGACATGAGACCGCGCAGTCGATACGAGTGTCATCTCACTAGGCTCAATGGATACACCACCCCAATGACGCCTAATGGATAAAGGTAACTCTAAATGCAGAAACACTGTCGTCGTCATCACTGGCTCGTCATCAAATCTATGGCGTAGGGTCACCGTCATCCGTCCCGCATACGTCACAGAGTCTCTATCTTCTCTCATGTGCCACGATAGCGATCCACCGTGAAACTCGAGAGTCACGAACCCCAAAAATCCAGGCATCGCCATACCAAAACTAATCAATCCAATGGATATGGATGATCAGATGGTTCTTGATCGTCAAACTGGTCGTCGGCTAGCTGATCTTCCTCCTCCTCGGGGTACAGAACCTCAAGAGGTTGTTCCTCTTCCTCGAACTCTTTACCATATAAATAGGTATATACAGAAAACACATACAATAAAGAGGTAAGACAATCTAAAATCACCACAAACATGGCCAATAAGAAGACGACAAACAACAGATATCCAGTTCATGCAATATGAAAAGCTATAACATTAATAAGTAACAGAGTAGTGTAAAGATTCAAAAAAATTTAAATATCCCAACAATATACCATCACAGATAAAATAAAACAAGAAACAAATGATACAATACAACAATAGATAAAACAAATACAGTAAACAAATAAATCAATATCAATATAATAAACAGATAAGGCAAAAATAAATAGATAAGACAAAACAAATAAATAGATCCCAATAAATAAACATAAGACACACCCTACTCCATGCAGCTAAAAAAACATACAAAGATATCAGAGAGAATGACTCGCAAAAATCTATTAGTACCACGGCTGCCCAACCAACTATTGCGCTGTCACACGTTGCGTCTATAGCCCCACGACACAAGAATCCATCATCCAGGCGTGGTGTAGTTCACGGTCTCACGTTGTGGCACTACAGGCAAATGTACTACTAGACTTCACAAATCTCGATTAAATATAATGCGTGTCGAGTCTATTAGTGTGCTATCGGTTTACCACGGCCCAGCGGAGCTACCAACTGTCCACATATGGGATACTGTACACTAATGTCTCCAAGTCCATTAGAACAATGAACCACACTACGTTTATCGCATCGACAACACGATGTGATTCGTCTCATCAACCAATCCACCAAAAATTTGGCATAAACTCAATACATAATTCTAAAAATATGAAATTACAAAAATGCCCTCAAGATAATAATATGCCCTCAATGGCAGAAAAATAGAAAGCTCATGACGGGTTCACATTTTTCCGACAAATGAAAAATCCTCAAAAGCTGTACGGGTTCACATTTTCTCGACAAAGATAAAATAAATACAAAGCAAATTCCAGAAAAATACTTGTTTCGGTCAATCGCGTAGAAATTTTATCGCGTTTTCACAATCTCGTCGTTTTTATAAACGTTTTGAAATCGCATAAATATATTTTTCTGTTTTCAAAATCGCGTAGGATTTTTAATATGTTTTCTCAATCGCGTAAGATTTTTAAATTATTTTCTTGACCGAATTCCTTAAAAATTACTGTTTAAATAAACAGAAATAATAAATAATACTTTTAAGCTACGTATAATATTTTCTATACCGTATAATATCTTTTGGACATCTTTCCTATCTTATTTGTCCGTTTTTACTAAAATTTAACAGTATTTTGCTTAGAAAATTATATTAATGGTTTCCTAATTTTACCATAAAAATTCTGTTTATTAAATCTTTAAACCATATACTTAATCCTTTTGAAAACTACTATCATGCTTCAAAATACAGCATGAGCTATATGTTAGAAATTTTTGAAAGTTACTGTATTTCATTTCTAATAATAAAATCATTAGTTCTAAGTTCTCAAACTTATTTCTAATTGATTCTTTTCTTTAAAACTCATTTTAGAAAAATTCTTTTTAACACATATTGCATCCTTATACTTAGAAAAGGTTGGATTTAATTTTAGAAACCATGGATACTTGGTTTGGCATGTTGGCCGAATTTCCTAAATATTTTGAAATTGATTTCTAAATTATTTCTCATCTTCTAACTATATGTCAAACTTATTGTATTGTCTAAATTCATTTACCTATTGTTTTAGAAAATGGTTTTTGAAATCAACACATTCATTTTAGGCATGTTGGCCGAAAATACTAAGTCTTACCATTTGATTTCTAAATTCATTTTCTTTGATCTAATCAACTTGAAATTTCTTAATTCTCCTAGGTTAATTGAATTACCTTTTAAGAAAATTAAGAGAACATTTTGGTTCTCCATTTGGTTAGTGGCCGTGAGCCTTATGGAGTGTTCTTTGGAACACATGCATTTCCTTGACATGTTATTCACATCCTATACATTATCATGCAATTCTATACTTTATCATGCAATTCTAACACATGCAATATTATCAAAGCTTATAGACATGCAACTTAAAGCGTGTAGACATGCAATTTATTACAAACAACAAATAGGAAAGCAACTAACAAATACACAACCACATCAAATAAGCTACTAACAAGCACAAATATGAATCCTTATGGATTCTACAATCACAAAATCAAACTTCATCTTCTTACCACCATCCATAGGTGATAAGATTTGTCTTCCTCTTACCTTAAATGAAGACAAAAAGGATTTCTTTCACTCCTCCTAGGTCACGGTTTTCTCCTTCAAAATACCTTGCAAACTTAAACAAAACTACAAGTTACTAACCATTAAAAGAGAACCTAAACCATGGGTAAATCATGGCTTAGAACTTTGAAAAAGAATTTAGAAAAGAAAAACAAGAGATTTCACCTCGTTGGTACAAACTTCCAAGTAGGTTTTCAAGCTTCAAATGTAAGAATTTGCAAGAACTCTCAACTAGAGATGTTCTTAGGATTGTATTTAGGTTTAGAAAACTTGATTAGAAGAAATTTTAGGTGGTTGGATGGTAGGGTTTTAGGTTTGGCCGAATGGTTGAGAAAGGAGGCAACAATGGTGTTTAGGGTTCTTGGATGAGAGAGAAGAGAGAAAATGCTTGAAGACAAAGTGATTTTTGGTCTTCCAACCTCACTTGGCCGTAGACTTCAATGCATGCAAGGTGTGCATGGATTTGGCTTCATCCGAGCCCTTGGATGCTTCAAAGGTCAAGATTAAAACTTGGTTAGCAAGCTTGTTTCCTATTGGCTACTCCTAACCTAGTCATCAAGCCTTAGTCACCATGCTTAGTCACTAATAACCTAGTCATCAAGCCTAATCATCATGTTCAAGAATGTTCCTTCACTAATCATGTTTAATTAAGCTACTAAGTTAACTGTTTAGCTAAACGTGGGTCTCGCAAAACATTTCCGGGTCCACTGTCACTAAGTTATACTGACTAATAAAATAATATTTAATAAAACAAAATTATTTTATTGGACAGTTAAATCCTAAAAATTAAAAGATTAATTTTAGGCTCATTCAGAATTGGGTTTAGTAAGATCCCCCGCCTCTGAAAAATTAAAAACAGATTTTACCGGTCTGGAAAAATATTATTTTCCTGCCCCGTAGCAAATCACACAAAAAGTCCATATAAAATCACAGACAGTAATATTGGACACTAAACCAAGTAGAAAACAATTAAAAACAGCAAAAATAGTACAAACAGCACGTTCGGGACGTAATGGCCATTTTCCCATTTTTTCCCACAATGTAGCTAATCATCCAAAAAGTTCAAATAAAATTACAGACAGTATTAATTGTCTGTATATCTTCCAGAAAAATTAAAACAGTAGCTCGGAAAAACTTTTATTTTACCGTCTCGAAACAAATTACGTAAAAAGACCAAATAAAATTTGAGCCTGTATAAACGTATTTGTATTTCATGCAGAAATCGAGAAACAGTAAAATAGGGACACAACGGTCATTCACACGAAAGCTTGAAAAACAGCAAACAGTACATTCGGTACATTTTCTAAAAATTGGGGTGTTACATATAACACCTCTTAGGCGAATATGGGAGAATAGGAAATCTTTTTAAAAGGGTAATTGATATATGTCTGAGACAGTTAGGCCATTGAAGAAAATGATGAGAGAACAGAACACCGCCACCAAAGAACAGACAAAAGTTACTAATAGAATGATGTAGGAGCAAACTGAAGTTATTGGTAGCGAGAGGAAAAGAAGGAGACCAAATTCGCCAATTGAGGATGATAAGAATACTTATGAAATAAGGTACAAAATAGAGTTAGTAGTTAATTGATGTTGTTTTTTCAATGATGTGATAAGAATAAAAGAGCTTAGGATTTGAATAGTGAATTTGATAAAAGAACTAAAGAATTGAAATGTTAGCAAAAAATATGTTTCAAGGTTTTTGAGGACATGTAATTAGTGGAAATATTGAAGTTTTATAATAGAGAGGCTAAGTGCAAATAAGAATATATTCGAGATAATAAGTTGTTCAGACGAATAAAAGGTGTCATTCGTTTCTTTTATGTTGAAATGAGAAATGGAACATTGGTGAGCGAGTTTGAGATGAATAATAGAAGTTATTGGTACATAGATGAATTGGAAGAATTTTAGAGTGACCTCTTTAGATAAATATCTCCTAAAGAACAAGCAAGAAGATAAGAAAAATGAAATTCTTGAGTTGAAATGAGGTAGTATGTTTATAAGGTGATATGAAGTAGTGGGTAAATATTAATGAGAAAGTCTAGTTCAAGGTCCATGAGGGAAGTGCTTATACATTTATTTTCTTATTGTTAACAGCTTTTTGATTGGATTGAAATTCTGAATTCAATATAAATTGAGAGGCTTGACTGCCATTTGAGAATGAGAACCCTAACTTGCTGCATGTGAAACCAATTAAAGAAGTGTTACTTCATATGAAGTCAATAATAGGAGGGATAACTAGAAACTTGGTTGTTATGTTGTGATTGAGAATCATAGTTCACTTCTTATGAAATTTATAATATAAATGTGAAATGTATAATTGTATATGAAATGTGCATGGAAATGATTTTGTTCAGCAACTGCCTTGCATAAGAAAGATGTATATTGCATATGAAACATGCTAGTTGCTATTTAACATACAGTATGTATATATACATATATATATATATATATATATATATATGTGTGTGTGTATATATATATATATGAAGGTATTGGCTATGCTGTAATGGTTTAGTTATGCTATTTACTACTTGTTCATGGTTTGAAAAGAAACAATAAAGTTAGTTCATGTTAACCACGGTACAACAGTGGCATAAATTGATTGCATTCTTGCATATGTCAAGATTTATTTTAATTGATGGAACTAGTTATATCATATGAGATGCTACATTTTATTCAGCCATTAAATGCTTGATATTATTAAATTGTTGTTAGTATTTAAATGAACCTATGGGACCTATGGCTGCTATGTTGAAATTAATGCACAAAAGCATTATTTCACATACTAAATTTTATATATGATGGTAAAGGAATATATTTCCATAATTTACAACATAACCACACATTGAATTTATGAAAAGATGTGGTTACTTGAATGAAATGTTGAATAAAAGCATTATGATGCTTTATGGAGGAATTCAATGAATGGTATTATCTCTTGAACTCAAAATTGAACTATATGGTGAGAATTATGATATGTACTTTGTATGGAATGATATATATATATATATATATATATATATATATATATATATATGTGTGTGTGTGTGTGTGTGTGTGTGTGTGTGTGTGAATCATGTTGAGGAGCATATTGATATATGCATGTTAATGAATAAAGTTGTTAAGCATAGTATTGAGAGGCATAAAAATGAAAGGATAAGGGTAGATTAAGATTAAGTGAGTTACTCACTCTCTACTTGAAAATAAATGGAAGGATTGAACAATTCTATATACAATGAATTATATGAATGAAAAGCATGAGGATTAAAGTTATGTCTCTCTATTATGCAAAGAAAAGTAAGGTTATTTGGAAAGCAAATGAAGGAAAATTTTTAAAGTATTCTTGCATGTTATGTTTTCAAACTTGTTATTTGTTATTTCCTTGTATGAATGACCCTACGGCTTGAGCAAAGGTCTCCTAGTGCCCGGGGTTCTGGGTATTAATGGATATGAGGCAAGTTAGGCCATTCATACTAAGTAGTGTTAAGTGGTTGATGCCTTACTACTTAGAGAAGAAATACCAAGTATGGTATTAAGAGTGGTAAAAGGTAACCTCATTGTCACCAGTCATACCAAGGTAGTGCAAGGTGGACAAAGAATAAAGGTTTTCTAACCCCTTCCTACTTGAGGATATACAAAGATCAAAAGGACTTTCTGGAACAAAGGTTTTCTTGGAACAAATGTAGTCCTTGAAGGAATTGATTTTTGGCTCCAATAGCCAAGGAAGAGCTACGGTTTTGATGCCCTTGATTAGGGTTCATGTTGAAAATTTTCAAGAACAAAAGAATTGATTTTTGAGTACTTAGAACATGGTGGATTTCGAACAAGACACCTCAAGATAGGTGTTCACAAATTAATATTTTCATGAAAGATGAAAATGGATGATTTGAAGAGTATGGAAAATAAACAAAGGATTTGTTTTTCAAGAGAACAAGAATATGATTTTTGGAGGAATTTTTATTGATTTATTTTGTGTAAAATGTTTCTAAGTGTTTTACTAAACATGAGATTTAAATGAAAATAGCAATGATAATTTTAAAGATTTGCAAAGAAAGTGAAAAGGATTTGTAAGGAAAGTAAAAATGAATTTGAACAAATGGGGTTGGTTTTTATGACCATCGGTATTTCGGTTTTGAAAATAAAGAATTTTTAATGGTTTTGTTTGTGTAAAACCATATCAATTTAGGAGGAAAATATTTGATGGCTTCAATGGCCAAAGACTCTACGATTTTTGGAGGTTGGAATAAATTTTGGTTTTATGAAACAAAGTAATTTTAAAGTGGAAACAAAATGTTTGAACAAAATGTTTTAGTATAAAGATTTTGGAAAGGGAATCAAAGTATTTTATCACTTGAGAAATGAGCTTTTATATGAAAATGAAAAAGAAAAGTTGCAAGGGTTTTGAATCTTAATTTATTTTGAAGAGAATTTATTTTAGAATTGATTTGGGAAAAATGGAGAATATAATGGTGTTTTGAAAATTTACTAACGTATAACTTATTTTCAAGTTTTGAGAAACGTTAGAAAATGTTAAGTTTTGAAATGTTGATTTATATCAATGGAAAAGTGATTTTGTGAATTATATTTTGAAAAAGAATTTCTTGAGTAAAGAACTGTGGAAAAATATTTTCTTGAGTAAGAAAATATATTAAATGAAGTATAATGTTATATTATTTTGAGAAAAGTTGAAAAGGAATTTTTTAAGGTTAAGAAATATTTTATGTAATGAAATTATGGTGAAAAAATTATTTACGTATCTTAAAAACATAATTTTAAAGTACGTGATTTGAAATACAGTAAAATATTTCTAAGTGTTTGGAAATACAGTAAAATATTTCTACGCGATTTTAAATACGTTGAAATATTTCTACATGATTTGAATTACGTTTAAATATTTTACGTAATCTGAATTACTATTGAAAAATCACTACATGATGGAAAAGTGATGAATTATTTTTACGTGATTGTGAAAATAGCATAAAATCATTATGAGATTTGGAAAGTGTTTTAAATATTTTAAGAATGATAGAAAATGATTTACGTGACGTAAAAGAATGATTTTTAAGTTACGCGATTTTGAAACAGTGAAAAAATACTATGCGATTTGAGAAACGTATGTTTTTACGCGATTGAGAAAAATGTTGAAAAATTAGTACGTGTTTTAAAAGTTCAACAGAAAAGTTGCGGTATTTTGAAAATGTAACAGAAATGTTACTGTATTGTGAAAACGTAATAGAAGTGTCACGGTATTGTGAAAATATAACAGAAACGTTTCAGAATTTTGAAAACGTAACATAAGTGTTACGATATTTTGAAAACGTAATATAAACATTTTGGAATTGTGAAAACGTAACAGAAACGTTTTGGAATTGTGAAAATGAAACGGAAATATTACGCAATTTTGAAAACACGATGAAAGTGTTTTATAACTATGAAAATGTGATAACATGATTTTTGCTGTTGAAAATACAGTATAATTGGTGCATTTTATATGCATTGGAAAGAGATGATTGTGATTGGATTTGGTACATTATACATGCATTGGGAAAAAATATGCGTTGAGGCATATGATACATTGAACAAATGAAATTAAAAAGATTTGGCCCTTTGGGGTTGGACTTGCACGGATATATTCGTGCATTGTATATGGCCCTTGTGGTTGAAGAGGGAATGAGAATTGATAGTGAGGTCTATGATGGATCTTGGGGGCGTTGAGGCGCGGCGGTCGACCAAGTGGACAGCTGGCGAGTACCCTGTGTCACTTGGCGATGCAGTCCGTTGCAACGCATTGACGATACCCGACAAGAACACGATTCTTTTCAACAACTGGAAGATTGTCTTTGGGCTAAGGCTGACAATTGACAGAGCATTCTCCTCGAAATTGTGAAAACCTCCATGGAGTTGTTTTTGAAAAACTGAGTCTTTGTGCACATGCATAATCTGAACATTTTATATTGCATGATATATTAATTGAGGGATATTGGTTATGACAATTGTTTTGAATACTTGGATGATGATAATGATAATTAGAACATTATTATAATTTGTTGTTTATGATAATTAAACTAATAAATGATTAGATGATGATAGTTGATTAATGCTGATAGCATAATTGTGATATAATCTATCTGTATGATATGCTGCTTGTGTTATCTCTGTGCTGCCATGTTGGTATTGGTGTAGGTGATCTCACCTCTTTGTTATGTTGTTTGCTGTGTCTGTATTGTTAAAATCAAATGATAGAAGGATCGAGTTGTCTTAGACATAACGGGCGATGGATACTCAGAGATTGATGAAAACATTGAAGAGTGGCTGTCTCAAGTTCGAAGGTGTTCTGAGTAGACAAGGAGTAGAGTTCTGATGCAACAAGCTAGATACAAGATAAGGAATGAGTATGTTAAGTTTTATCGTTAGTGTTATACCGTGCTATTTAGTAGGAACCGTCATGGGGTTTGCTACTGTAAAAAAAAAAAGAAGAGTCTGTTAGTTTTATATTTCTCTTCAAATTGTTAAATATTAATTGGTGTCAATGATTGTATATGAATTAGTTTCAATATGTTTTTTTTTAGTATTACTTATAAATTACAGTAAGTTTATGTTTCAGCAAGAAAGAAATTTTTAAAACCATGTTTTTTTAACTCAAACCTTTTATGAAAACATTTTCAGATTATGAGTCGGAAGTTAGACATGTGATACCCTAGGGAGGGTGTTACATTAGTTAGTATCAGAGCACGGTTTGAGTCTTTTGGGGTTTGTGGTTAGGTCTATTTTGCTTGTGTTGTGTTCTCTGTGTTATTGTTTTCCGAAGGGAAACAATGCTGTTTATAATGGATATTAGATCCATTGTATTTGGATCCGCACGCCTCGAGAGAAAAAAAAAGAAATGGCTCGGGATAGTTATGTGTTTGCTACGCAACAATGAAGAAGTATTTTGATGATAACAAACATGAGGATGATGAGAAGACCAAGTCCAAGTGTTTAAAGATTAGCTTTAGGACTTAGGATCTATCATGTATGGAGCTGTTAATTAAATATCTCAAATGATTAAAGATAACCTAAACTGAAGGTTTTAAAAGATCAAATGTTTTAAAAGTTAAAAACAAGCATTTCGAAGCTTTTTGGAAAGGATTTTGAACTGTTTTTAACTGAGGTATTCGAATACCTCAATTTGGTATTCGAATAACCTGATTCGTAACTGAAATTTTCTGCTGTGCCAAAACAGAGGCATTCGAATACCCCATATGGTATTCGAATAACTCAATTTCAGAATGAACTTTTTTAAATAAGGCATTCGAATACCCCATATGGTATTCGAATACCATGTTTTCGCAATATGCCTTGTTTTAATGAGGTATTCGAATACCCTTAACTGGTAATCGAATAACCCCAACTTAAGCAGTTTTCTAAAAGAGTTTTTGACAGAGGTATTCGAATACCACCTTCAGGCATTCGAATACCCCACGAGAAACAGAGCTACGTTTTTGAACAGCATACGAAGAATCAGAAAGTTTTTAATGTTATTAATTGCTCCCAACGACCATTTTCTTCCACGAGCTCTATAAATAGAGGCCTGGGACTTCTCTGAAAAACCCCCTGAACATTGTGATCATTTTTGCTTGCTTGAAAACGTGCTCTACTTTATTCTCTCTTTTTTTCTGAACTTATAATTGCTTAACTCTTGAGATATTTGAGAAACGACTCCTTAGTGCTTCAATTTGTATTTATCTACTCTTAGTGAGAGTTTCACTTCATCTCTTTATCTATTTCTGTATATTGAGGGTGAGGTATCCCCAAGGATTGTATAAGGGTGAGGTATCCCTTTTGTTTGATTGAGGCTTGAGCACAAGGGTAGAGTTTCCCTGTGTGTGAAAAGTGCTCCGTATTGTAAAGGTTGCAAGCACCGTTGTTTAAGCTTGCTTTGAATAGTGAAAAATCTCGAACCGTGTTTCGGGGGACTAGACGTAGGCCACAAGTGGTTGGTGGTCGAACCAGGATAAATACTGTGCCTTTTATCCTTCCCTTATTCTTTTTATTTTATGCACTTTATTTATTGATTCCTGCAACTTAAATTATTAAGTGTTCTTCCTTTTCTCATCTCTTCCACACTCTTTAAAATTTATATTGAGCAACGTTTATTTGTTTAAGGCTTTTGCAAAAGTTTTTGTTACTCAATTCACCCCCCCTCTTGAGTACTGGAAGCCACTTGGTAACAAGTTATACTTGTGTGGAAGTGGAACATGTTACTAGTAATGTAGTTGCAGCTACGGCAGCAACGGGAGCAACGTGGAAGGATGACTGCAGGAACAAAGGATCGCTGTTCAGTGGGAAAGAAATGAAAGTTGAGGTTCAGGATGTAATGGAAGAGAATCAGTCTTAGAATATAAGACTACGTAATTTTGGAACTCGATATTTTTAAGGATATTTGGAAAGTGATTGATTTCAACAGAAGATGTATTTATAACCATTGAGGAAACCAAAGGCAATAACTGATGTGAAAGAAGGTACTTAATGAAGGAATGTATGTCAAGAAAACAAACATTTATTTGAAATGGTTACATCTGGTTTCCATTTTGTTTTAATTCGTCCATCTTTGAAGAAAAGAAATGACTCGTGATAGACGTACACATGTGGAAGCGAGACATAATGGTAGTGATATGACTGCAACTTAGGAAGTAATACAAACAGTGGCTGAAGCAATTATACAACAAACTCAAAAGATTGTTCCACAGCAAGAATTGATTTCTTAAGCTAAGATTTTGTTAGAGTTAAATCAATCTCAAGATGAGAGACCCTGTAACGTTGGACTATATTGGTTACGAAAAAAAGGGAAATCGTAAGGTCATGCGATTCTAACAGAAAACGTACTTGCAATCTCCAAGAAGTCAACAACAACAACAATCTTGTGGAGGAAGTACTAGTAGTAGCAGGTTTAGTTTGACTGTGACATCTGCACCGAAATGTAAGAAGTGTGGAAAGGGGCACTTAACGAAAGATTGTACGTCCAAGGAAATAATTTGTTTTAAGTGCGGGAAGTTTGGAACACAATCTTTGAAAATAGAATTCCAATGAAAACAGAGTTTTCTGTTAGTAAAATCTCAAGTAGTAGGACGTGTTCGGAGCGGAAGATTTAAACAATGGAGATTGTGTCATTGGAGCTAATCCTATAAACCATACTAAATATTTCTGTGAATAACCTATTCCTTATGGCATATGATTGAGTAGATCAGTTATATGTTAGAGTTATTCGTAATCCTCTGATTTGTTTACTTCAGTTTCTATTTTTAGCCTATCGAGCTACTCAAATTATTCGAATTGTTATTATGGATCAAATCTTTGTCTTAGTTTGATCTGTCATTCAAAATTTTTATGTAGGTTGATCTGTTTCCTAAACAGATGTGATCTTTCAAAACTCAAAACTTTGTGTTAGTTTGATCTGTTTTATAAATAGACGTGATCTTTGAAAATGGATTGGTTATTTTCCAACCATATCCTATGAGATTGTCTCAATACAATATTAGTATTTCAGAAAAACTCATTCTTGAAAATCAGGCAAAATCAAATTCTTGTTAAATATGTTTAGTAACATATTAGATCATTTCACTACCTTTTCTTCCTAAACCTCTATAATGTTCTTTCATATATTGCATTTGCAAGAAAGAATATTTTACAAGAAAGGATATTCCTATTTAAAATCCATGTCATAGTATCTGGTATATAATGCGGTTGAAAGGAGAACTTGGTTAGTGAGACGTTTTCTATTAAAGAAGCTAAAGCTGGAGAATGAAGTGATATGAGGATAAGAAAATTTTAAGTAATACATTACATTAGTTGGAAGTTATCTGAGAAAAACTATTCTAGGCATGAATAAAGGTTGGTAGCCGCTGTATTGGTATCAGAGAATTCATTCTTGAAGATCGAGTTACATCCAATTCTTTGCGGGATATGTTTGATAACATATTCGAATTCGTTTTGTTCTTTTCCATGATGTTTTCTTTTATCTACTGCAATTGAAGGAATATTTTGCAAGAGAGAATATTCCTATTTATATCCAGGTCAGAGTATCAAAGTGGCGCAGTGGAAGCGTGGTGGATTCTTCAAAAATTGAAGAAGTCTGTCTATGGGAAAAGTTAAGACGGTAATGGAAAACCGTAGAAAAAAAATTATTAAGATATTTGTTTGATCAGGAGAAGTGAACAAGAGATAAAGAACTTTCATTGGTTTAGAATTGTTTGGAATAACGTAAGAGGTGAAACTACATGGGAACTGAAGAAAAGATAAAGGAATAATGTCATTATTTATTCCGAGGATGTGAAATCATGTTCATGAAATTTCGAGGATGAAATTTCTATAAAGAGGGGGAGTATTGTAACACCCCAAATTTCCTATCTCTTAAACAATAATTTTAACAGTTAACAGAATTTTACTGTTTAGTAATTTCTGTGCACTGTAAAATTATTTTGATTATTCCGTCAGCGTATTTGATTGTTTTGAGTGATTTACTCCGTGTCAGGAAAATAAAAATTTTCGGGCCGGGGAAAACTTTACGTAATTTAATTTTTACCGTTAGGTAATTATTTTACGTAATTTAATTTGATATTTGTGCATTTTATAATTTTTGTGATTTTATGGATGATTTTGAAATTTTTCCTATCTGTGGGCCCCGCAAGGGGTATGTGGGCCCAGGTGGCCATACGTGGGCCCAGGTGAGTCCCGCAAAGTAAAAATTTTTCTACATGAGAAAAATTTGTCTTGTTTAGGACGGAGACGAGGATCTTACTAAACCTGAATCCGAAAACAGATTTTAGAAAATTTCTTATCTTGTATTTTATCTTGTATTTAATTATTGGATGATAAAAATACAGTAAAAATATTATTTGTAGGATGAGAATAAATATTATATTGCATAGTCAACAAAGAGAACTTGACTTGATTTATACCCTTGGATGAGAATACTTAGTTTGAATATTAACCATTGATTTAATCAAAGGTTAAGAAACAAACTTAATAAAGAAAGCTTGGATAATAACCATTGATTTAATCAATGGTGTGAGAATAAGCTTAGTTAGGAAGGCTTTGATATCAACCATAGATGTAATCAAAGGTGTAGAGTTGGTCTTGAAAAATGACAAAGACCATTTATAACCATTGGATTTAGATTAAATCAGGGTGGAGATTTAATCTTAAAAAGTAACAAAGACCATTTTTGACCATTGGATGAAGAATTAATCAAGGGTAGAGATTTGGTCTTCTAAAATGCAAAGACTAATTAGGACCCTTGGATTTAAAGTTTGAAGAAGCAATCTTGACCCTTAATTTTGGAGACACATCTAAATTTAGAATTTAAAGGAGAAAAATCCAATGGCGTAGATTTAGTCTTCTAAAATTAAAAATCTACCAAAATCCTAACCATTGAATTAATCAATGGCTAGAAATGCTTCAAAGGGTGGCAAATAATGAAGACAACTACTTGAATGCATTATGAAGAAGGAAGGGGCGGATTTTGGCTTTGTTTAGAAGACAAAGAAAAAGCTTATGACATTATTTGATGCTTTATGTCAATTATGATTTGCTTTAGTCAATTTTGTTTCATTATTGCTTTGTTTGCTTCCTTAGGAGAATGCTTGGAAGGGGCTATGGTTTTGGGCTGCATTTAGAGACAAAAGTGACATTTGAAGACCATATTGGTCAGCTTTGGTCATTATTGATCATACTTCATCATTCTTGAAACTTTCCTTCAAACAAAGCTCTTAGAAAATTTTCTCTCCTTCTCCTTCTAGCATGGTTCGGTCTTGACATCCAAGAGCACCTTCCATCACTCAAAAATTTCATCCAACCTAGTTTCTTGAATCCTTACCTTATTCTAAACAACTTTTCGTTGAAGGTTTCTTCAAAATCCAACATCTAGTACTTCAAATCCAAGCTTCAAGATTCTACCAAAAATGGTAAATTTCATGTTTCCTCTTCTAATCTTTTAGTCTTGATTTTCTAAACCTAAACATCATTCTAAGAACATCTCTAGTTATGAGTTTTTCCAAAATCATTCATCTTGATCTTCAAATTCAAGCTTCAAGTTTCTATCAAAAATCAAAAAAATTCATCTTTGTTCTTCAAGAGATATCATTCGGTCAAAACCCCTAAAATCACCATCCAAGCTCTTTTAATTTCATCCAACCATAGATCTTGAATCTACATGATGTTCTAAGCAACTTTCATGTTGGAGATTTTCTCTAAATCATTCATCTTCAAGGAGTTTCTTCAAGATCAAAGTTATAGGGTATTTATGGTGAAGTGTAAGGAAACTTCATTTTTTCTCTTCTTTTTCATGATCTAAACCATGTTTGATCCATGGTTCCTCTTAATCAAGCTTGATATGTTAATTAACTTGTGTTTTGTTTTGTATTTGAGAAGCCCTTGGTGGTGAAGGACTTGGAAAAAGAAACAAATCAAGAAGCTTTGGAGGATCTTCAAGAGGTAAGAGGGAGATCCATCTCACCAACCAAGCATGGTGGTGAGAGATGGTATTTTATTTGATGGATGTGGAATCCATGTGAGGATGCATATCCATGGTCATGTAATTAATTTGTGGGTGTTTATGAGCTTTGATTAATTTTCTATGCTTGATATGCTTTGCATGATTTTATAGCTTTGATGATATGCTTGATATGCTATACATGCTTTTATGGCTTTGATGGTATGCTTATATTATTTATGATGAAATATATATGTATATGCCATGACTTGATGGTGGAAAGGAAATTGATTTTTGGCTCCAATAGCCAAGGAAGAGCTACGGTTTTGATGCCCTTGATTAGGGTTCATGTTGAAAATTTTCAAGAACAAAAGAATTGATTTTTGAGTACTTAGAACATGGTGGATTTGAACAAGACACCTCAAGATAGGTGTTCACAAATTAATATTTTCATGAAAGATGAAAATGGATGATTTGAAGAGTATGGAAAATAAACAAAGGATTTGTTTTTCAAGAGAACAAGAATATGATTTTTGGAGGAATTTTTATTGATTTATTTTGTGTAAAAAGTTTAAGTGTTTTACTAAACATGAGATTTAAATGAAAATAGCAATGATAATTTTAAAGATTTGCAAAGAAAGTGAAAAAGGATTTGTAAGGAAAGTAAAAATGAATTTGAACAAATGGGTTTGGTTTTTATGACCATCGGTATTTCGGTTTTGAAAATAAAGAATTTTTAATGGTTTTGTTTGTGTAAAACCATATCAATTTAGGAGGAAAATATTTGATGGCTTCAATGGCCAAAGACTCTACGATTTTTGGAGGTTGGAATAAATTTTGGTTTTATGAAACAAAGTAATTTTAAAGTGGAAACAAAATGTTTAAACAAAATGTTTTAGTATAAAGATTTTGGAAAGGGAATCAAAGTATTTTATCACTTGAGAAATGAGCTTTTATATGAAAATGAAAAAGAAAAGTTGCAAGGGTTTTGAATCTTAATTTATTTTGAAGAGAATTTATTTTAGAATTGATTTGGAAAAAATGGAGAATATAATGGTGTTTTGAAAATTTCTTAACATTATAACTTATTTTCAAGTTTTGAGATACGTTAGAAAATGTTAAGTTTTGAAATGTTGATTTATATCAATGGAAAAGTGATTTTGTGAATTATATTTTGAAAAAGAATTTCTTGAGTAAAGAACTGTGGAAAAATATTTTCTTGAGTAAGAAAATATATTAAATGAAGTATAAAGTTATATTATTTTGAGAAAAGTTGAAAAGGAATTTTTTTAAGGTTAAGAAATATTTTTTGTAATGAAATTGTGGTGAAAAAATTATTTACGTATCTTAAAAACATAATTTTAAAGTACGTGATTTGAAATACAGTAAAATATTTCTAAGTGTTTGGAAATACAGTAAAATATTTCTACGCGATTTTAAATACGTTGAAATATTTCTACACGATTGGAATTACGTTTAAATATTTTACGTAATCTGAATTACTATTGAAAAATCACTACGTGATGGAAAAGTGATGAATTATTTTTACGTGATTGTGAAAATAGCGGAAAATCATTATGAGATTTGGAAAGTGTTTTAAATATTTTAAGAATGATAGAAAATGATTTACGTGACGTAAAAGAATGATTTTTAAGTTACGCGATTTTGAAACAGTGAAAAAATACTATGCGATTTGAGAAACGTATGTTTTTACGCGATTGAGAAAAATGTTGAAAAATTAGTACGTGTTTTAAAAGTGCAACAGAAAAGTTGCGGTATTTTGAAAATGTAACAGAAATGTTACTGTATTGTGAAAACGTAACAGAAGTGTCACGGTATTGTGAAAATATAACAGAAACGTTTCAGAATTTTGAAAACGTAACATAAGTGTTTCGATATTTTGAAAACGTAATATAAACATTTTGGAATTGTGAAAACGTAACAGAAACATTTTGGAATTGTGAAAATGAAATGGAAATATTACGCAATTTTGAAAACACGACGAAAGTGTTTTATAACTATGAAAATGTGATAACATGATTTTTGCTGTTGAAAATACAGTATAATTGGTGCATTTTATATGCATTGGAAAGAGATGCTTGTGATTGGATTTGGTACATTATACATGCATTGGGAAAAAATATGCGTTGAGGCATATGATACATTGAACAAATGAAATTAAAAAGATTTGGCCCTTTGGGGTTGGACTTGCACGGATATATTCGTGCATTGTATATGGCCCTTGTGGTTGAAGAGGGAATGAGAATTGATAGTGAGGTCTATGATGGATCTTGGGGCGTTGTAGCGGTCGACCAAGTGGACGGTGGCGAGTACCCTGTGTCACTTAGCGTGCGATCCGTTGCAACGCATTGACGATACCCGACAAGAACACGATTCTTTTCAACAAGCTGGAAGATTGTCTTTGGGCTAAGGCTGACAATTGAGAGCATTCTCCTCGAAATTGTGAAAACCTCCATGGAGTTATTTTTGAAAAACTGAGTCTTTGTGCACATGCATAATCTGAACATTTTATATTGCATGATATATTAATTGAGGGATATTGGTTATGATAATTGTTTTGAATACTTGGATGATGATAATAATAATTAGAACATTATTATAATTTGTTGTTTATGATAATTAAACTAATAAATGATTAGATGATGATAGTTGATTAATCTTGATAGCATAATTGTGATATAATCTATCGTATGATATGTTGCTTGTGTTATCTCTGTGCTGCCATGTTGGTATTAGTGTAGGTGATCTCACCTCTTTGTTATGTTGTTTGCTGTGTCTGTACTGTTAAAATCAAATGATAGAAGGATCGAGTTGTCTTAGACATAACGGGCGATGGATACTTAGAGATTGATAAAAACATTGAAGAGTGGCTGTCTCAAGTTCGAAGGTGTTCTGAGTAGACAAGGAGTAGAGTTCTGATGCAACAAGCTGGATACAAGATAAGGAATGAGTATGTTAAGTTTTATCGTTAGTGTTATATAGTGCTATTTAGTAGGAAACGTCATGGGGTTTGCTACTGTAAAAAAAGAAGAAGAGTCTATTAGTTTTATATTTCTCTTCAAATTGTTAAATATTAATTGGTGTCAATGATTATATATGAATTAGTTTCAATATGTTTTTTTTAGTGTTACTTATAAATTATTGTAAGTTTATGTTTCAGCAAGAAAGAAATTTTTAAACCCATGTTTTTTTTAACTCAAACCTTTTATGAAAACATTTTCAGATTATGAGTCGGAAGTCAGACATGTGATACCCTAGGGAGGGTGTTACAATTAGTGTGCGGAGTATTCCACACATGGACAGTTGGTCGCTCCTCTGGGCCGTGGTAACTGACAACACACTAATGATCTCGACATGTACTATTCTTAATCGAGATCTTGCGGAGACTGTTTAGTACAATGCCTATAGTGCACGACGTGTTTGGACTGTGTACTACTACACAATGTTGCACTGTGGGCTATAGACACGACGTTGGACAGTGTAATAGTTTGGTTGGGTAGCCTGAGGCACTAATAGTTCTTTTTGGATCATTCTCTCTGATGTCTGTGTCTAGCTCCATAGAGTAGGAATGAGTCATTTGCATTTGTGGCATGCATCATTACATTATTATTTGTGATATTATATGACGTGTTAAATTGTGTTATTATTTATGATACTGTGGTATGCATTATTGTGTTAAATTGTGTTATTATTTATGATGCTATGGTATGCTTTATTGTATTAAACTGTGATATCTGTTGTATTGTCGTTTTCTTATTTGCCATGCTGGTAATGATGTAGATTGTCTCACCTCTTTATTTTTATGTGTTTCTGTATTATTATTTTATTTCTGTAAAGAGTTTGAGGAAGAGGAAGAGGAAGAGGAACAACCTCTAGAGATTCAGTATCCCGAGGATTACCAATCGAGTGAGCAGTGCGAGGATGGCGAGCCGTTGGATCATCCATACCATCTAGATTGATCTTGTGGTTATGGTGTTGCCTGGATTCTTAGGTTTTGTGAGACTTGAGTTTCACGGAGGCTCTGAAGCCTAGCGACTGTGGGAGGATAGAGGATCGGTGATTTACTTGGGATGTCTGACTGTGTCCCTGTGTAGAGAGTTTAATGGGGAGCATGTTTTTACGACTACTCTGTATTTACATTTGGAGATGCCTTTGGCGCTGAGACGTCACTGGGGAGGACTGTTTCATACACTCAGTGAGATCAGTATTGTATCGACAACACGGACTCCTATCCATAGAGCTGCGAGACATCCTAGATTTCTATCATCCGATGATCGATCTAAGAGTGATCCATCGGAGGGTTAGGAATTTTTTATGTGCACTTGGGCACTTTATGTTTTAGTACTGCTATGCTGACTCTTTATTGCTTTGATTAAATATTTGTAGTTGTAAATTATTTGTACGACTTAGGACAAAATCATATGTATATTATGTGTGTGATAATAGTTGTTTTATTTTATGTTCCGTGTTATTTTATTTAATGATATCCAGTATAAAAGAAAAAATTTTACAACTCATATAATTATGTATCAAATGTTTTATAACTTAGGTAAGGTTTTATTTTATTGCATTATAAATGTGACATCCCCACAAGGGTGTTACAAAGCCACCATTTGTACTGTTCCCACTGATATCAAAACAACTGCCCATACAATTGTCTGATACCATTAGTATCAATGATATTATATAACTGCCTATACAATTACATAATAACACTGATCCACCTGGGTCCAGCACATCGGCACAACAACAAACTAGTATTTTCTCAATCGTGTAAACATTTTCCAATGTTCTCCCCAAAATCTGCATTATATTAATTTACTGCAAACTTTCTCCATTACCCTTACTAAAATTCTCTTAAATGGAATACTTTGAGTTCCAAATCACATTTAAAAACTTATTTTCCATCATCATACTCAAAATCACTCTTACCTAATAATAATAAAAACTTTGTTCCATTCCTTTCAAAAATAAGTTTTAACTCTCAAATCACCTTTAAAACTCATTTTAAACAAAATACTTTAAGTTTCAAACCTTCATCCTAATTTAGCCTCCATGATCGAAAATCACTTCCTTTTTAAATTATAAAACCTTATTCATTTCTTTTTTTTTTTCCACTTTGTAAGTCCTTAATCAAATTTCTAGTTGCCTAATCTTATAAATTCATAATTAACCAAATATTTTTAACTTGGATCACCAAAAATAGGCAGTGAGGCCATGAGTCTTGGCGGTCATTGGGACTAAAATTTTTTTCCTTCCTCAAATGATTCATAGCATTAATTCAACCATAAAGATTCTACCATAATAGTTTCATGCTTATTATCAAAGCCATATATAGACAATAAGCAAGCATAACGATTCATACATATTATCAACATAATATAACCACATAAAACTAAATAAACACAAACCAAGTTAAATTCATATGATCACACATAGTAAATAAGCACTTATTCTATAAGTAAGCACAAACCATAACCACACAATCAAAGGAAGGAATCCTCACATAGATTCTTCACTTACAAACACAAAATTTTCATTTTCTCACCACCATGTTTGGTCGATGAGGTTAATCTCCCTCTTACCTCAAGAGAAGATCAAAAGGAAGCTCCTTGAAGTCTCCTTGAATTTTTGTCCACCACCACCAACAAATCCTTAAGACCACAAGCATACAAGCATTAGATCTAAAGCTTGATAGAAGATAACCATGGATCAAGATCAAGGTTTAACACTTTGAAAATAAAATTAGAAGTGAAGATTCAAAATTTCACTTAATGGTCTTCAAAGCTTGAGCTTAGCAAAGGCACTTAAAGATGGATGAATTTGAAGATGGTCTCAACATGAAAATGTCTTAGAATGGTGTTTAGATTCAAGATCTATGATTGGATTGAATTAAAAGTGGTTGGATGTTGGTACATAGGATTTGGCCGTGAGGTTATAGGAAGAGAAAGGTGAGAGCTTTTTGTTTTGTTTCTTGATAGAGAGAAGGGAAATGAACAAAGTAAGATTACGTTACCATTTGGTCATCCAAGCTTGCTCTAGAACCTCCTTGATGATTTTCGTCCAATCACTACGACCAAACCCTAGGATTTTCTACTCACAAGATTAACACCTAAAGCTTGAAAAAGAGAAGACTAATGATAAAAAATGGTGGTCCTTGAACACAAAAATGAGAAAAGAAAATGAGAATCAAGAACCTTACCTTTAGAGCTTCAAGTTTAGGCTTGAAAGAAAATGATGAAGATGAGAGTTTTGGAGATGGTTCCAACAAGAAAAAGTCTTCAAGTGAGGTGTAGTTTCAAGCAAGGTGGTTGTTTGAATTTAAGCAAACATGGAGGGTGGAGAA
Source organism: Ormosia emarginata (assembly GCA_029884605.1). Lineage (NCBI taxonomy): Eukaryota > Viridiplantae > Streptophyta > Magnoliopsida > Fabales > Fabaceae > Ormosia > Ormosia emarginata. The sequence goes on from JAQQTP010000088.1 coordinate 75,860,353, forward strand.
GTGAGCTTGGCCATGAGGATAGAGAGAAAAGAGAGAAGAGAAAAATGAGAGAAAAGTGAGAGGAAAGTGTGTAGCTTTTTGGAGAGATGAAGTGAAATGAAACTTGAGTGAAAAGATGAAAGCCATCATCTTTTTGCCACTCAAAACCGTAGCCACACATTAAGAGAGAGAAGGGAGAAGCTTCTCCAACAAGCTTAGTAGAAAGCTTCTTCATTAAGTTTTGATGAAGCTTCTTTAAGAAGCTTTGTTTCACTTTTTGAAAAAGTCAACGCGTGATGTCACATGGATGATGTCATAAAGTGAACATTCTAAAAAATATGACTTGTACTTCACTAAAAGCGATTATCCAATGGACAAAGTTTATAATTAACAAAACTAGTATTTATTATCCGTTGGATAATATGATGTACTCGAATTTTATCTGTCAGATAAAATTTTGAAAAACAAAAACTTAGTAAACTGTGTCCGGTTTCGAGTTTAGTAAGATCTCCCGCCCCCGTTTCATAGTCCAAAATTTTCTAGTCTCAGAAAAATTTTATTTTTTCAGCCCCACTTAATGCACATGCAAATTGAGAAATATAATAAAATAATCAAAGTCACCTAAATAATTCACAAAAATCACAAATATTATAAAATAAATATAAATCACAAAATAAGCAATTTCCAGGGTGTTACAGATGTACCTTACGCCTTCCTAATATCCGACTTTCTTGAAAGATACTGAGCTGTAGTGGATGTAAAAGAGTTCAAGCCCTCCACTACTCACAACAAATTTGACATCACCACCTTCAATCATATGAGGATGAAAAAAAGTATGGTGTTTGGGTATACGAGGATGAAGAAATTGAAGCTAAAGAGGCTTTCGACCTTCTAGTGGATGAGGAAGGTGCTGCTGGTGTTGCATGCCATTGCTGATTTCCAGGCTTACATGGAGCACAACATGGGCATCATTTTTGATCGCTTGGATGCCCTAGAGCGACGCTATGATGACCTTGAGCGACACTTTCCACCACCACCACCACCAGAAGACTATTAGTGTTAGGAGTCATAGGACTAGGATCTTTGCTTTTTGGCTGTTGATAGTTGTTGTTAGTTAAACTTGACTACAAACATGCATTTGGTAAATGTAATTGGTTGTGTTGACTATTCAATGAATGAAAATATGCCTTTTAACTATTTATTTGCTAAATATTGGTTTTGTTGCTGAATTCGTTTTTGCTAAATTAAGTTATTGCTTTGAATGAATATCAATTGTTTATCATGACAAAAATGAGAGAAAAGCTTGAGTTCTTGTTCTTAGAAAAGACATGTATAAATTTAAACTGATCTTGGGATCCCAAGATTAAGGGGGAGTTGCACATCTTTGAATTTAAATCACCTCTTACAAAAAAGAGGGGGAGTAAGTCTCTCTAACAAACTTGGTTAATTTCAATTTTATAAGCTAACTCTTTTCTCAATAGTTCTTTGTCACCATCAAAAAGGGAGATAACGTAATTGGCTATTGAAGATAGTTTTCATGATAACAAACAAGGATGTCAAGATCCAGTCCAAGACCTTTCAAGACTAGTATTAGTGTAACATCCTCCTACACGTGTTAGTAATGTTAATGGAAAGAAATTGTAACTCCTCAAATTTTCGTTATCTCAGTAATATGTGATTTTTGTGAGTTTTTGTGATTTTGTAAATTGTTTGAATTATTTTAATTATTCTGTTATGATTTTTGATCTCTCGGTGTGTTTGTTGTTGGGCCGAAAAAATAAAAGTTTTTCGGGGCTAGAAAATTTTGGATTGTTAATGTGGAGCCGGGGGAGCTTACCAAACTTGAAACCGGAATCAATTTTCAAAGTTTTATCTTTCTAAGATTTTATTTGACTAATAAAATCAAGGTACGTTCTATTATCCATTAGATAATAACTACTGGGTAATACGCAATAGCTTCTGTCCATTGGGTAATAGCTACCGAAAAATATCTTGATGGATAGATATCCATAAGCCTAAATATCTTGGAGCTAATCATGATTAATCAAGACAAGCTTTATGTTTGATCCTATAGGAAACAACCTTGAAAAGCAAGTTTGTTAAAGAGTCAAGTTTAATGGCTTGACTTAAGTGAAGGACCAATAGGAACCAAGCTTGCTTAATAAGTTTGGTGAAAGTCCAACAAAATGGCTTTGACTCCATGTGAGGACCAATAGGAGAATTCCTTGCATGCTAAGTTTGGAGGCTTGTAAGGAAATCTTGGACACTCCACCTTAGCTTGAAGCTCACGGCCATGCTTTATAAGGGAGGTAAATCTCTTAACTTAATTCATGTTTCATCATTTATATCAAGTAACCAAGAAAACTAACACAAAATTCTCTCATTTTCCCTCAAAGAGATCTCACGGCCAACAACGCAAAAACCCATTTCCAAACTTCTATAATTTAATCCAATCTCATATCTTTAATCTACATACAATCCTAAAACACTTTTGTGTTGAGATCATCTTCTAAATCATCCGTTTTCTATCTTGTTCTTCTAGCTCAAGTTTGAAGCTTTTAAGGTGAAGTTCTTTGATCTTCATGTTTCTATCCATTTTAATGTTCTAAACCATGACTTTGATCCATGGTCATCTTAGTTAAGCCTTAGATATTAATATTCGTATGTTTGCTTTGTTTTTTTTTTTTAAGAATTACTTGGTGGTTAAAACTTGGATCAAGAAGCCAAACAAGGAGCTTTGGACATCATCTAAGGTAAGAGAGAGATTAACCTCATCAACCAATCATGGTGGTGAGGAACGAAACTTGTGTTTGTTAGTAAAAAATCCATGTGGGGATTGTAACACCCTTGTGGGGATGTCACATTTATAAATAAAAAAAAGAAAGATAAATATAAATCTACCTAAGTTGTAAAACATTTGTTACATCATAATACAGGTTGTAAAATTCTTCCTGATCTATAGAATATTGTTAAATAAAATAACGCGGAAACACAAAATAAATAAACTAACATTACACATAATATACATATGGTTTTAATTATAAGTTATACAAATAATTTACAACTATAATTATTTAAACTAAAACAGTAAACAAAGCAGTAAAAATCAAAATATACAAACACAGACACGCCCAAGTACACATTATGTATATCTAGCCCTCTGAAGGATCACTCTCAGATGAAACTTCAGGTGATAAATATTCAGGATGCCTCGACCCTCTACGGACACGGGTCCGTGCAGTCGACACGCTGCTAATCTCACTAGGCGCATCAAACATACCACCCCAGTAACGCCTAAGAGATAGCGACAACTCCGCATGTAAGTACAATGTAGTGGAAAAGATCGGTACTCCATCAAACTCAGTACGGATAGTCACAGTCAGACGCCCCACATACGTAACTGAGTCTCTGTCCTCTCGCAGTCTCTAGGCTTCAGAGCCTCCGTGAAACTCAAGTCGCACGAATCCAAAGAATACTGGTAGCGTCATCCTCCCACAATCAATCCAATGGATATGGATGATCAGATGGTTCTTGATCGTTGTACTGATCCTCGGCTTGCTGCTCTTCCACCTCCTCAGGATACACACACTCAAGAGGCTGTTCATCTTCCTTAAACTCTTTACCACATAAATTTAAAATACGGAAACACATACAATAAAGAGGTAAGACAATCTATATCATCACATACATGGGAAATAAGAAAACGACAATACAATCAGATATATAGTTCATACAATATAGAATGCCATAACAAAATAAACATAAATACAGTATAACACAAAACAATATAAACATAAATACAGTATAACATAGATATAATATAAGAATTAAATATATATGATATCATAGATAAAAATATAATAATGTACAACACAGATACATATGCAATATGACACGATCCTACTCCATGGAGCTAAACACATACAGACATCAGAGAGAATGACCCGCAAAATCTATTAGTACCACGGCTGCCCAACCAAACTATTGCGCTGTCACACGTTGCGTCTATAGCCCACAGTCATATGGCGTGGTGTAGTTCACTGTCAAACGTTGTGTCACTACAGACAATGTACTATTAGACTTTACAAGATCTCGATTAAGTATAGTGCGTGTCGAGTCCATTAGTGTGTTGCCAGTTACCACGGCCCAGAGGAGCGACCAACTGTCCACAAATGGAATAATCCGCACACTAATGTCTCCAAGTCCATAATGGAATGAACCACACTACGCTTATCACACTGACAACACAGTGTGATTCACCTCGTCAATCAATCCACCAAAAATTGGCATTAACTCAATGAATGTCCAAAATAAAAATTACCAAAATACCCTCAATGGTATAAATATGTGTATTTACTTAAATGCTCTCAATGGCACATATTTACGAAAATGCCCTCAATGGCACAAACTCATATATATACAGTAAGTCCCACCAGACAAATACTGTTTCACAACCTGCCCAGGTCCACTACTTTAGTCCAACAGTAAAAGTTACTATTTTTGTCAATCGCATAGAAATTTTATCTCGTTTTCACAATTCCATCATTTTTACAAACCTTTTTTTTAAATCGCGTAAATATATTTTACTATTTTCAAAATCGCGTAGGGTTTTTAATACGTTTTCTCAATCGCGTAAGATTTTTAAATTATTTTCTTGTCCAAATTCCTTACAAATCACTGTTTAAATAAACAAAAATAATTTTTAGTACGTTTTGAACTACGTAGAGTATTTTTCATACCGTATATTGTATATTGGATATCTTTTCTATCTTATTTGTCCGTTTTTAATAAAAATTGACAGTATTTTGCTTAGAAAATCTATATCAATGGTTTTCTAATTTTTCTGTTAAAAATTCCGTTTTATTTATATGACAAACCATGTAATTAAACTTTTGAAAACTACTAACATGCTTCAAAATATAAAATGAGCTATATGTTAGAAATTTACAAAAGCTACTATATTTTTCTTCTAACAGTAAAATCATTAGTTTTAACTTCTTCAACTCAATCTTAATCCTTTTATTTTCTCAAAACTCATTGTAATAAAATTTCTTCTAGTATATATTGCTTCTTTTTTATTAAAAATGGTTTGGAAATGATTTTAGAAATCATAAATACTTGGCTTTGGCATGTTGGCCGAAATACATAAAATTGACATTTAATCTTTAAATTTGTTTTTCTTGTTCTAAAACAATTGATATCTTATTAATTCCCCTAAGTTAATTAAATCACACTTTTGGAAAATTGATGAGAACATTTTGGTTCTCCTTTGATGTTGAGGCCGGGAGCCTTCATTGGTGTTCTTTGGAACACTCATGCAATCCTTGACATGTTATTCACATCCTACTAATTATACATGCATTTCTAACACATACAATATATTTAAAGCTTGTAGACATGCAATTTAATACAAATCACAAATAGGAAAGCTAATAACAAATAGCACAAAGGAATCCTTATGGATTCTACAACCACAACCAATTCCATTTTCTTATTACCACCCAAGGATGATAAGATTCAAGTCTTCCTCTTACCTTAAGTGAAGACAAACACTCTTTCACTCCTTTCTAGGGTTTCGGTTTTCACCCCTCCAAGACACCTATCATGCTTAAACAAATTTCTACAAGTTACTAACATGAAAGAAAGCTTGAACCATGGATCAATCATGGCTTAGAACTTTGAAAAAGAATTTAGAAATGAAAATTAAAGATTTTCACCTTCTAGGTAAAATCTCCCAAGTAGGTTTTCAAGCCCAAGATGTTGGATTTTGCAAAAACTCTCAACTAGAGATGTTCTTAGAATTGTGTTTAGGTTTAGAAAAGTAGGTGGGATAAAATTTTGGGTGGTTGGATGGTGAACTAGGGTTCTTGGCCGAATGGTGCTTCAAGATAGCATCAATGGAGTTTGGTATTTTTGGAAGAGAGAGAAGAGAGAAAATGTTAGAGAATTAAGTGATAATTACCCTCCAAAGAGCCATATGGTCGTAGACTTCATTGACAAGGAGGTGTCCCCTTGGTTGGCTCCATCCAAGCCTTAGAAATGATCAATGGTGAGGATTAAAACTTGATCACCAAGCTTAGCTCTCATTGGCTAATCCAAGCCTAGTCATTAAGCCTTGTCACTAATTAAGCTTAGTCATTAAGCCTTGTCACTAGCTCTTAAAATATCTCACCACTAATGATGTTCAATTAAGCTACTAATCCCATTAAGCTTTTAAACATACTTAACTTAATTAAAGTTCCAATAACTTAATTAAATTCTAATTCATCTTAATTAAATTCATCAAATCCTAAACTAATTAGTCTAATCACTTTTATTAACCATTTCTTATTGATTTAGAAATTATTCTAATCCAAAAACATTAAGCTGTTTCACTAAACGTGGGTCCCATAAGACTTTTTCAAGTCCTCTGTCATTTAATTATACTGGCTAATAAAATAATATTATAATAATATAAAATTATTTTATTTTACAGTTAAATCCTAAAAGTTCAAAAATTAATAACAGTATCATTCAGAATTGAGTTTAGTAAGATCCCCCAGCTCCGAATAATGAAAACAAGATTTTCTCGGCCTGAAAAATATTATTTTCCTGTCCCGGAGCAAATCACACAAAAAATTCAAATAAAATCACAGACAGTAAAATAAAACAGTATTTCATACAAAAAAACAACAAACAGTACAAAAAGGACATAACGGTCATTTATCCTAAAGTTGAAAAACATCATACAGTACATTCGGGATATAAAAGTCATTTTTCATAAAGTTTGGGGTGTTATAACTCTCCCCAACAAATAAAAATTTCGTCCTCGAAATTTGTTATTTATCAAAACAATTGAGGATATTACTCCCTCATCTTGTCCTCTAGCTCCCAGGTAGCATCACCTGTCACATCATTCTATATGACCTTCACTAACTCGATCATCTTCCCTCGAAGTTGCTTTACTTTTTTGTCCTCTATTCTAACAGGTAAAGTCTCATAAGTCAGATTCTCCTTCAACTGCACTTTGTCCGGTTGTATAACATGCGTCGAATCCGGAACATACTTCCTTAAATGAGATACATGAAATACATCATGCATATTGGATAGAAAAGGCGGCAAAGCAATCTGATACGCTACAGGACCTATTCGACGGATAATCTGATACGGTCCAATGAACTTAGGAGTAAGCTTCTTAGATTTAATAACTCTTCCGACACCGGTCATAGGAGTCACTCTTAAAAACACATGCTCATCCTCCTCAAATTCAAGAGGTCACCTTCGTTTATCAGCATAACTCTTTTGTCTGCTTTGCGTCGTCTTCATCTTTTCTTGTATCATCTTTACCTTTTCTGTAGTCTGTTGTACAAGATCTGGTCCAATAGTCATACTTTCCCCATCTTGATACCAACACAACGGTGTTCGACAACGCCTTCCATACAACGCCTCATAGGGTGCCATCCCTATGCTTGAGTGAAAACTATTGTTATAGGTGAATTCTATCAAAAATAAAAATTCATCCCAACTTCCTCGTTGCTCCAAAACACAAGCACGCAACAGATCTTCCAAAAACTGTATAATTCTCTCTGTCTGACCATCAGTCTGCGGATGATAAGCTGAACTCAACCGCAACTTAGTTCCCATTGCTTCTTGTAAACTTCGCCAGAACCTTGACGTAAACGTCGGATCTCTGTCAGAAACTATACATGTAGGCACACCATACAGTCTAACAATCTCACTGATGTATAACTGGGTTAATCTTTCCAAAGAATACTTAATATTAATTGGCAAGAAATAAGCTGACTTCGTAAGCCTATCGGCTATAACCCATATTGAATCATGACCTTTCCTCGTCTTCGGCAATCCAGTAACGAAATCCATTGAGATACTATCCCACTTCCACTCTGGAATAGCTAACGGTTACAACATACTAGTTGGTCTCTGATGTTTCACTTTTACCTTCTGACAAACAAGACAAGACGCCACACGTTCCGCTACGTCTCTTTTCATTCTTGGCCACCAAAACAACTTCTTCAAGTCTTGGTACATCTTGGTCATTCTCGGATGCAAACTCAAATCACTAATATGAGCTTCATCTAGGATCCCCTTCTTCAGCTCAGAATCATCAGGCATACAAATTCTTCCTTTGAACTTTAAAATTCCATCTGCTCCTTCCTCTACCGTCGACTTATGACCTTGCTTTAACAATTCCCTCTCATTTTGTAAAAATGCATCTTCCTTTTGTTTATCTCGGACTACATCAAGAAATTCATTTATGATCACGACCTTACATAGGCGAACTCTTCCAGGCAGAAACTCCACTGACAACCATAAATCTCAGAATTTGTTAATCAATTCCTCCTCCTTTATCATCATTGCCGAAACACTAAGCACCTTTCTACTTAAGGCATCAGCTACCACATTAGCTTTTCCTGGATGGTACTGGAGTTGAAAATCATAATCCTTTAAGAATTCCAACCATTGCTTTTGCCTCATATTCAATTCTTTCTGATCAAACAAGTACTTTAGACTCATGTGATCACTAAAGACATTGAACATCGCTCCATACAGAAAATGCCTCCACACCTTCAGAGCAAAAACCACTGCGGCCAATTCCAAATCATGTGTTGGATAGTTCCTCTCATGAACCTTTAACTGTTGAGACGCATACGCCACAACATTCTGATTTTGCATCAATACGCATCCTAATCCTTGGCAAGAATCGTCACAATACACATCAAAAGTTCCCTTAGAATCTGGTAAAATTAACACTGGTGCAGTTGTTAACCTCTTCTTCAATTCTTGGAAACTGGCTTCACGTTCTTCCGTCCACTCAAAAACTTGACTTTTCCTCGTGAGCTGCGTAAGCAGTCCAGCAATCTTAGAAAAACCTTCAATAAACCTCCGGTAATATCCAGCAAGTCCAACAAAACTTCGAACTTCCGTCACCGTCTTAGGTCTTTCCCACTGTAAAACAGTCTCTACTTTCGATGGGTCTACCGCAATACCTTCTTTGGAAATCATGTGACCGAGAAATTGGACTTCCTCCAACCAGAACTCACACTTAGCCAATTTCGCATACAGCTGCTTTTCCTTCAAAATCTGAAGAATAATACCGAGATGTTCAGCATGCTCTTCCTTAGATTGAGAATAGATCAGAATGTCATCGATAAAAACAATGACAAATCTGTCTAAATAAGGATGAAAAATCCTGTTCATATAGTCCATGAATATGGCAGGAGCATTCGTCACCCCGAATGGCATTACCTGATACTCATAATGTCCATAACGAGTTCGAAAAGCTATTTTAGGTACATCTTCCCCCTTAACACGAATCTGGTGATAACCCGATCTCAGATCTATTTTGGAAAATACCACTGCTCCCTTTAACTGATCCATTAAATCGTCAATTCTAGGAAGCGGATATTTATTCTTGATAGTCACCTTGTTCAGCTGACGATAATCCACGCAAAGTCGAGAAGTTCCGTCTTTCTTCTTGACCAAAAGCACTGGCGCTCCTCATGGTGAAACACTAGGTCGCACAAATTGTTTCTCCAACAGTTCCACCTACTGTCCTTTCAGCTCCACTAACTCTGCTGGCGACATACGGTACGGTGCAATTGAGATAGGACCTGCTCCTAGTACTAAATCAATTGAAAACTCGATCTCCCTCTCAGGTGGTAAACCAGGTACATCATCAGGAAAAATCTCTGGAAACTCATTGACAACAGGAATAGTACTCACATCTTTCTCATTCTTGACTTCTAGAGAAGACAATACCATATATCCCTGTGCTCCCTCTCTCAACAACGACTTGACTTTAACAGCAATCAAGAATCCAGACTCTTCTTCCTTAGGAAAAACTATGGCTTTGCTTGCACAGTCTATAAGGATATGGTTAGAAGATAACCAATCCATCCCTAAGATTACATCTATCTCAACAAGAGGCAAACAAATCAAGTTGACCGAAAACATACGGTCCTTGATAACAACAAGACAATCCAAACATATCTTAGATGTAACTACAGGTTTAGCAGTTGGCGTAGATACACTCAATTTAACATTCAGAGAAGACACAGGCAACTTCAATCTTTCCACACAATCATATGCAATAAATGAATGTGTTGCACAGTCATATAACACGAGAAGATTACCTTCAATGACTCCTTCTCCCTGAATAAGGTCATCAGACTTAGAAACTTCAGTTCCCGTCATAGTATATACTTGTCCTCCTGACCTCGGTTGAGTACCTCCTGACTTTTGCTGATTAGCACGAATATAACTAACAATAGGTTTTCTTTCCGGCTGAGTACAATCCTTAGACATGTGCCCAGGTTGTTTACAGTTAAAGCAAACTGTCCCTTTGATTGTGCACTCCGGAGAGATATGGCCTTTTCCTTCCGCACTTAAAACATGTTGGTGTAAACGCCACTCTCTGTCTAGCTCCACTACCACTTACACTTCCCCCAATTGGTGATCGTTGAGGTTGATTCCCTGGTGGTCTAGAATACGGCTTACGCTGAAACCGATTGGTATTACTGCTCTCTCTGAAATCTTGTTGGTCCAAAATTACGATTCCTCTGATCCTGCGATGGCTCTAATTCCTTGAGTCGTGCACACGCATCAACTAAAGCATGAAACTGATTTATTCCCAAGGATAGCACTCCTCGTTTCAGTTCCACTCTCAACCCTACCTCAAACTTCCAACATCTCCACACGTCATTCGGTCGTGTCTAAGCATAATCTGAGAACTAAGACAAGCTCTCAAATTTAGTAGCATACTCATTCACAGTCATATTACCCTAACGTAAACCAAGAAATTCCATCTCCTTGGCATGTCTAGCACTCGCAGGAAAATACTTTTCCAGAAATGCATTAGAAAATACCTCCCATGTAATTTCTGTTCCTTCAGTCTGCAATAATGGGCGGGTTCCTCTCCACCAATGTTCTCCGTCTCCCCTTAATATAAAGGCTGCATACGTTACCTTCTTCTCATCGGAGCATCTCATTCCTTCAAAGATTCTCTCCAAGTCTTGTATCCATTGACTCGCTTTCTCAAGATCAACCTCGCCTCTAAACTGCGACAGATTGTTACGCCTAAATTCAGATAAATTTAGGACATCAGCAGTAACATCTTACTATTGAGCTGCTCTCAGGTTCTGCTGAGTAATTACTTCAGCCATTCGCTGCATAGCTTCAGCAGTCGCAATCATTGGATCCACTGCACGATTTACGTTTACACGTCCTCCTCCACGTCTACTCGACATCTTCTTTCTTCAAACATAACAAAGCAAAGTTAGATACATCCTTTCGGAAGTAAATCACAGAGAACCACACAGCACAAACAAAAATAGACCCAACCACAACCCCAAAAGACTCTAACTTAGGCTCTAATACCAACTAATATAACACCCTTATGGGGATGTCACATTTATAAATAAATAAAAGAAAGATAAATATAAATCTACCCAAGTTGTAAAACATTTGTTACATCATAATACGGGTTGTAAAATTCTTCCTGATCTACAGAATATTGTTAAAACACAAAATAAACAAACTAACATTACACGTAATATACATATGGTTTTAATTATAAGTTATACAAATAATTTACAACTATAATTATTTAAACTAAAACAGTAAACAAAGCAATAAAACTCAAAATATACAAACGCAGACGCGCCCAGGTACACATCATGTATATCTAACCCTTTGAAGGATCACTCTCAGATGAAACTTCAGGTGATAAATATCCAGGATGCCTCGACCCTCTACGGACACAGGTTCGTGCAATCGACATGCTGCTAATCTTACTAGGCGCATCAAACATACCACCCTAGTAATGCCTAAGAGATAGCGGCAACTCCATATGTAAGTACAACGTAGTGGAAAAGATCGATACTCCATCAAACTTACTACGGATAGTCATAGTCAGACGCCCCACATACGTAACTGAGTCTCTGTCCTCTCGCAGTCTCCAGGCTTCAGAGCCTCCGTGAAGCTCAAGTCGCACGAATCCAAAGAATCCTGGTAGCGTCATCCTCCCATAATCAATCCAATGGATATGGATGATCGGATGGTTCTTGATCGTCGTACTGATCCTCGGCTTGCTGCTCTTCCTCCTCCTCAGGATACACACACTCAAGAGGCTGTTCCTCTTCCTCAAACTCTTTACCACATAAATTTAAAATATGGAAACACATACAATAAAGAGGTAAGACAATCTATATCATCACAAACATGGGAAATAAGAAAACGACAATACAATCAGATATACAGTTCATACAATATAGAATGCCATAACAACATAAACATAAATACAGTATAACATAAAACAATATAAACATAAATACAGTATAACATAGATATAATATAAGAATTAAATATATATGATATCATAGATAAAAGTATAATAATATACAACACAGATACATATGCAATATGACACGATCCTACTCCATGGAGCTAAACACATACAGACATCAGAGAGAATGACCCGCAAAATCTATTAGTACCACGGCTGCCCAACCAAACTATTGCGCTGTCACACGTTGCGTCTATAGCCCACAGTCATATGGCGTGGTGTAGTTCACTGTCAAATGTTGTGTCACTACAGGCAATGTACTATTAGACTTTACAAGATCTCGATTAAGTATAGTGCGTGTTGAGTCCATTAGTGTGTTGCCAGTTACCATGGCCCAGAGGAGTGACCAACTGTCCACAAATGGAATAATCCGCACACTAATGTCTCCAAGTCCATAATGGAACAAACCACACTACGCTTATCGCACTGACAGCACAGTGTGATTCACCTCGTCAATCAATCCATCAAAAATTGGCATTAACTCAATGAATGTCCAAAATAAAAATTACCAAAATACCCTCAATGCTATAAATATGCGTATTTACGCAAATACCCTCAATGGGACATATTTACAAAAATGCCCTTAACGGCACAAACTCATATATATACAGTAAGTCCCACCAGACAAATACTGTTTCACAACCTGTCCGGGTCCACCACTTTAGTCCAACAGTAAAAGTTACTATTTTTGTCAATCGCGTAGAAATTTTATCTCATTTTCACAATTCCATCATTTTTATAAACATTTTTTTTAAATCGCGTAAATATATTTTAATGTTTCCAAAATTGCGTAGGGTTTTTAATACATTTTCTCAATCGCGTAAGATTTTTAAATGATTTTCTTGACCAAATTCCTTACAAATCACTGTTTAAATAAACAAAAATAATTTTTAGTACGTTTTGAACTACATAGAGTATTTTTCATACCGTATACTATATATTGGATATCTTTTCTATCTTATTTGTCCGTTTTTAATAAAAATTGGCAGTATTTTGCTTAGAAAATCTATATCAATGGTTTTCTAATTTTTCTGTTAAAAATTCCTTTTTATTTATATGACAAACCATGTAATTAAACTTTTGAAAACTACTAGCATGCTTCAAAATATAAAATGAGCTATATGTTAGAAATTTACTAAAGCTACTATATTTTTCTTCTAACAGTAAAATCATTAGTTTTAACTTCTTCAACTCAATCTTAATCCTTTTATTTTCTCAAAACTCATTGTAATAAAATTCCTTCTAGTATATATTGCTTCTTTTTTATTAAAAATGGTTTGGAAATGATTTTAGAAATCATAAATACTTGGCTTTGGCATGTTGGCCAAAATACATAAAATTGACATTTAATCTTTAAATTTGTTTTTCTTGTTCTAAAACAATTTATATCTTATTAATTCCCCTAAGTTAATTAAATCACACTTTTGAAAAATTGATGAGAACATTTTGGTTCTCCTTTGATGTTGAGGCCGTGAGCCTTCATTGGTGTTCTTTGGAACACTCATGCAATCCTTGACATGTTATTCACATCCTACTAATTATACATGCATTTCTAACACATACAATATATTTAAAGCTTGTAGACATGCAATTTAATACAAATCACAAATAGGAAAGCTAATAACAAATAACACAAAGGAATCCTTATGGATTCTACAACCACAACCAATTCCATTTTCTTATCACCACCCAAGGATGATAAGATTCAAGTCTTCCTCTTACCTTAAGTGAAGACAAACACTCTTTCACTCCTTTCTAGGGTTTCGGTTTTCACCCCTCCAAGACACCTATCAAGCTTAAACAAATTTCTACAAGTTACTAACATGAAAGAAAGCTTGAACCATGGATCAATCATGGCTTAGAACTTTGAAAAAGAATTTAGAAATGAAAAACAAAGATTTTCACCCTTTAGGTAAAATCTCCCAAGTAGGTTTTCAAGCCCAAGATGTTGGATTTTGCAAAAACTCTCAACTAGAGATGTTCTTAGAATTGTGTTTAGGTTTAGAAAAGTAGGTGGGATAAAATTTTGGGTGGTTGGATGGTGAACTAGGGTTCTTGGCCGAATGGTGCTTCAAGATAGCATCAATGGAGTTTGGTATTTTTGGAAGAGAGAGAAGAGAGAAAATGTTAGAGAATTAAGTGATAATTACCCTCCAAAGAGCCATATGGCCATAGACTTCAATGACAAGGAGGTGTCCCCTTGGTTGGCTCCATCCAAGCCTTAGAAATGATCAATGGTGAGGATTAAAACTTGATCACCAAGCTTAGCTCTCATTGGCTAATCCAAGCCTAGTCATTAAGCCTTGTCATTAAGCCTTGTCACTAATTAAGCCTAGTCCTTAAGCCTTGTCACTAGCTCTTAAAATATCTCACCACTAATGATGTTTAATTAAGCTACTAATCCTATTAAGCTTCTAAACATACTTAACTTAATTAAAGTTCCAATAACTTAATTAAATTCTAATCCATCTTAATTAAATTCATCAAATCCTAAACTAATTAGTCTAATCACTTTTATTAACCATTTCTTATTGATTTAGAAATTATTCTAATCCAAAAACATTAAGCTTGTTTCACTAAACGTGGGTCATAAGACTTTTTCGGTCCACTTTGTCATTTAATTATCTTGGCTAATAAAATAATATTATAATAATATAAAATTATTTTATTTTACGAGTTAAATCCTAAAAATTCAAAAATTAATAATAAAAGATATTCGATTGGGTTTAGTAAGATCCTCCAGCTCTGAATAATTAAAACAAGATTTTCCCGGCCCGGAAAATATTATTTTCCTGTCCCAAAGCAAATCACATAAAAAGTTCAAATAAAATCACAAACAGTAAAATAAAATAGTATTTCATACAGAAAAATAGCAAACAGTACAAAAAGGACATAACGGTTATTTATCCTAAAGTTGAAAAACATCAAACAGTACATTCGGGATATAAAAGTCATTTTTCGTAAAGTTTGGGGTGTTACAAGGATTTATTCACTAGTTTGTATAATTTTATTTGGTTGTGTTTAATTACTTTATATGATTTTTTTATAGCTTTGATAGTATGCATGATATTTTATATGGTAGAAATTGATGATTGGATGCTTTATGTGATTTTTATAGTATGTACGAAATTGCTATGGTAGAATTATGATGAGTGGAATATGTTGTATGTGTAACACCCTAATTTTTAGAAAATATTCCGAATGTACTGTTTGCTGTTTTTCAAGTTTTTGTGTGAATGACCGTTGTGTCCCTATTTTACTGTTTCTCGATTTCTGCATGAAATACAAATACGTTTATACAGGCTCAAATTTTATTTGGTCTTTTTACATAATTTGTTAGAGACGGTAAAATAAAAGTTTTTCCGAAGCTATTGTTTTAATTTTTCTGGATGATATACGAGACAATTAATACTTGTCTGTAATTTTATTTGAACGTTTTGGACGATTAGCTACGTTGTGGGAAAAAATGGGAAAATGACCGCAATTACGTCCCGAACGTCTTTGTTTGTCTTGTTTTTGCTTTGTTTTTAATTGTTTTCTACTTGATTTAGTGTCCAATATTACTTTTGTCTGTGATTTTATATGAGCTTTTTTGTGATTTGCTCGAGGTAGGAAAATAATATTTTTCGGGCCGGGAAATCTTATTTTATTATTTAGAATTGGGAGATCTTACTAAACCCGATTGAATGAGGCGATAAATAATCTTTTAATTTTTAGGATTTGGTGTCAAATAAAATAATTTTATAATATTATAATATTATTTTATTAGTCAGTATAATAAAATGATAGTGGACCCGAAAATGTTTTGCGGGACCCACAATTAGCAGAATGGTTAGATCGGTAGCTTAATTAATCATCATTAGCAGTAGAACTTTCGAACAAGTGACTCAACTAGTGACTAAGCTGGTAATTAATGAACAGTGTGATTAGGCTTGTGAGTCATCAATAATCAACCAATAAGAGACAAGCTTGTTAAGCAAGTTTTAATCCTAGCCTTTGATGCATTCCATGGCTTGGATGAAGCCAACCATTTGGCCACCTTGCATGCATGAAGTCTACGGCCATGTGGGGTTAGGAGACCAAAATACCACTTCATCTTTCATGCTTTTCTCTCTTCTCTCTCTTCCAAAAACCCTAAACACCATTGAAGCTTCCTTGAAGCCATTTTCGGCCAAGCTTGTTCCTTGACCATCCAACCATCCAAAATTCTATCTAAACCACTTTTCTAAACCTAAACACAATCCTAAGAACATCTCTAGTTGAGAGTTCTTGCAAATTCTTGCATTTGGAGCTTGGAAACCAATCTTGAAAATTTTACCTAGAAGGTGAAATCTCATGTTTTTCTTTTCTCTCTTCTTTTTCAAAGTTCTAAGCCATGATTTATCCATGGTTTAGGTTCTTTTTCATGGTTAGTAACTTATAGATTTTCGTTTAAGTTGCTAGGTACTTTGGTGGAGGAAACCGAACCCTAGGAGGAGTGAAAGCAAATCCTTAGTCTTCACTTAAGGTAAGAGGAAGACTAATCTTATCATCCCTTGGTGGTGGTAAGAAGATGGAGTAATTTGTGGTGTTTGTAGAATCCATAAGGATTCGGTGGTGATGTGGTTATTATATGTGTATTTGTTAATTTTTGGTGTTTGTTAGTAGTTATGTGGTGTTTGTTAGTAGCTTTCTTTGTTTGGTGATTGTAATAATTTTGCATGTCTATTAGCTTTAATTTGCATGTCTATAAGCTTTGATAATATTGCATGTGTTAGAATTGCATGATAAAGTATAGAATTGCATGATAATGTATAGGATGTGAATAACATGTCAAGGAAATGCATGTGTGTTCCAAAGAACACATCCATGAGGCTCACGACCACTAATCAAATGGAGAACCAAAATGTTCTCTTAATTTTCTTAAAAGGAATTTTAATTAACCTAGGAGAATTAAGAAGGTTTCAAGTTGTTTAGATCATGAAAAATGAATTTAGAAATCAAATGGTAAAACTAAATATTTTCGGCTAACATGCCTAAAATGAATGTGTTGATTTCAAAAACCATTTTCTAAAACAATGGTTAAATGAATTTAGACAATACAATGAGTTTCATATAGTTATAGTTAGAAGATGAGAAATAATTTAGAAATCAATTTCAAAATATTTAGGAAATTCGGCCAACATGCCAAACCAAGTATTCATGGTTTCTAAAATTAAATCCAAACTTTTTCTAAGTATAAGGATGCAATATGTGTTAAAAAGAATTTTTCTAAAATGAGTTTTAAAGAAAAGAATCAATTAGAAATAAGTTTGAGAACTTAGAACTAATGATTTTGTTATTAGAAATGAAATACAGTAACTTTCGAAAAATTCTAACATATAGCTCATGCTGTATTTTGAAGCATGTTAGTAGTTTTCAAAAGGATTAATTATATGGTTTAAAAATTCAATAAACAGAATTTTTACGGTAAAATTAGAAAACCATTAATATAATTTTCTAAGCAAAATACTGTCAATTTTTAGTAAAAACGGACAAATAAGATAGAAAAGATGTCCAAAAGACAGTATACGGTATGAAAAATATTATACGTAGCTTAAAAGTATTATTTATTATTTCTGTTTATTTAAACAGTAATTTTTAAGGAATTCGGTCAAGAAAATGATTTAAAAATCTTACGCGATTGAGAAAACGTATTAAAAATCCTACGCGATTTTGAAAACAGAAAAATATACTTACGCGATTTCAAAACGTTTATAAAAACGACGAGATTGTGAAAACGCGATAAAATTTCTACGCGATTGACCGTTACTGTATTTATTTTTTGCTGTCGGGAAAATGTGAACCCGTCTGAGCTTTTGAGGATTTTTTATTTGTCGGAAAAATGTGAACCCGTACAGGCTTTCTATTTTTCTGCCATTGAGGGCATATTATTATCTTGAGGGCATTTTCATAATTTCATATTTTTGGAATTATGTATTGTGTTTATGCCAAATTTTTGGTGGATTGGTTGATGAGACGAATCACATCGTGTTGTCGATGCGATAAACGTAGTGTGGTTCATTGTTCTAATGGACTTGGAGACGTTAGTGTACGGTATCCTATATGTGGACAGTTGGTAGCTCCGCTGGGCCGTGGTAAACCGATAGCACACTAATGGACTCGACACGCACTATATTTAATCGAGATTTGTAAAGTCTAGTAGTACATTTACCTATAGTGCCACAACGTGAGACCGTGAACTACACCACGCCTGGATGATGGATTCCTGTGTCGTGGGGCTATAGACGCAACGTGTGACAGCGCAATAGTTGGTTGGGCAGCCGTGGTACTAATAGATTTTTGCGAGTCATTCTCTCTAAATATCTTTGTGTGTTTTTAGCTCCATGGAGTAGGGTGTGTTTTATATTTATTTATTGGGATCTATTTATTTATTTTGTCTTATCTATTTATTTTTGTCTTTATTTGTTTATTATATTGATATTGATATTGATTTATTTGTTTCTTGTATTTGTTTTATCTATTGTTGTATTGTATCATTTGTTTCTTATTTTATTTTATCTATGACGTTATATTGTTGGGATATTTAAATCTTTTTGAATCTTTACACTACTCTGTTACTTATTAATGTTATAGCTTTTCGTATTGCATGAACTATGTATATGTTGTTTGTCGTCTTCTTATTGGCCATGTTTGTGTTGATTTTAGATTGTCTTACCTCTTTATTGTATGTGTTTCCTGTATATTTATTTTATGCGATAAAGAGTTTGAGGAAGAAGAAGAGGAATAGCCTCTTGAGGTCTTGTACCTCGAGGAGGAGGAAGATCAGCAAATCGACGACCAGTTTTACGATCAAGAACCATCTGATCATCCATATCCATTGGATTGATTAGTTTTGGTATGGCGGTGCCCAGATTTTTGGGGTCTTGACTCTGGAGTTTCACGGTGGATCGCTATCGTGGCACATGAGAGGAGATAGAGACTCGGTGACATATGCGGGACGGATGACGGTGACCCTACGCCATAGGTTTGATGGAGAGCCGATCATGACTACGACAGTATTTCTACACTTAGAGTTACCCTTATCCATTAGGCGTCATTGGGGTGGGATATCCACTGAGCCTAGTGAGATGACACTCGTATCGACTGCGCGATCTCATTATCGCCGAGAGTCGAGACATCCAGGATATTTGTCTCCTGATGATCATTTTCATGTTGAGAGTGATCCTTCAGAGGAGTAAATATGCATGATGTTTTTTTTTTTGGCGCGTCTGCGTATGGATGTATATATTGAATCTTTTACTGTTTTATTTACTATTTCTGTTTAAATATTTGTAATTATAGTTGTAAATTATTTGTATAACTTACAATTTGGAACACATGTATATTATGAGTGGTGTTGTTCTGTTTATTTTGTGTTTTCCGTAATATTTTATTTTTAATAATCTGTTTATCAAGAATTACTTTACGACCCATATTATTATGTAATGAATGTTTTATAACTTGGGTAGATTTTATTTATTTATTTTATTTTTCTTTATATGTGTGGCATCCCCAAAGGGGTGTTACAGTATGTGTGAATCAAGTTGGAAGAATGAAGAGTTTTGGTTCCAAAGACCAATTGAGGCTCACAACCTTCATGTCCTCAATAGGGTATCCAAGGCAAAAATATTTTATTAATCATGGATTTAGTTGATTTTATAATAAGGATATGGATTAAGGTTTTACAAGTTGATAATGGAAGTGAACAAAGTTTTATTATTGGAAAAAGGATTGATTTTTTATCATGAGAAAGGAAATGGGTTGAAAAGAGGATTTAGAATATTAAGTATTTTGTTTAGAAGTGTTTAGGTGATGGTAAACGGAGAATGATTTTCAAAAGGAATGATTTAATAAAGATAACGAAGTTTTTGTGAACAAACATTGGAAATATTATTTAGAGGAGATTTGATAAGGAAACATTGGATTAAAGATATATAAAAATGAAAATGGAAACGAATAATTTTATTATTGGACAAAGAGTGATTTTCGATCATGGAAATGGGAAAGGAGTTTTTGAATAGTATTTTAAGAGGATGTTTAGTAAATCAAAAGCAATACAAATTTTGAAATGAATGTCAAAGAATATTATTAAGAGTGGATTTAAGGCTCAAGTTTTATATTAAGATTTGAAAGTTTCAAAAATAAAGTTTAGAAAGTAAAGAAACACTTTACGCAATTGAAAAATAGTAATAGAACCTTATGCGATTCAAAAATATTGATTTTTAACTTATGCGATTAAGAAAACATTGCAAAAATGGTTACGCAACTTGAAAACGTAACAAAATTGTTACACGATTGTGAAAATGCGATAAAAGTATTACGTGACTGAGAATACAACAAGTTTGCTGTCGGGCCAATGTACTAGACCAGGGTTTATTGGTATATGGATTATGGCCTGTAGTGGCTTGTGTTTGTGCATTGAGTCATTTATCATGCATTGAACATTGTATAGTCGGTGGTTGTTAAGGCTTTTTGTTGCCTATGAGTAAACTAGAATTGTGTAGTGCAGATCGTACAATGAGACTTGGGGGCGTCGGGGTACGATTTATCTGTTGCAACACACCGATGATACTCGACAAACACTATTCTTTTCACGATCCGGCGCAGACTGTCTTGTATAGCTCTTGAATTGAGGCTAACATGTCTTTTGGATCATTTACTCTGAAATTGTGTTAGCTCCATGGATTAGGGTTTGATCTATTGTGCATATGCATAGTCAGTTGACGTTTCATTGTGATATTTATATATTTGTTAAATTATCTGTTAATTTTATCTGCTGAATTATCTATTGAATTATCTAGTGTTTGATACAATGATTGTATGTGTTATTTATTTTGTATTGAATGACATTGTTATTCTTACTATTTCTATACTGCCATGATGGTATTGTTGTAGGGGATCTCACCTCTTTATCATCTTGTTCTGTTTAGATGTTTATGTTTTGTAAAGCCCGTTGTGGTGGTGAAGCAAAGATCTTCCTTAGTTTCGAGAGGAAGTAGTGTTGTGGAGGTATCGTCCTATGGCATGTCCATCTGGATGCAGGCGTTTTGAGTTTTGTTAAGTCTGTTACCATGCTTTTGAATGGGAACTGTCATAGGGTTGCTACTATTTCTCTAAGTATGTAAGTTTTATGTTACGAATGTTGTTGAATATTATGTGGTGTATGCATGTGTGTATTAATCAGTTCAATATGTTTTTGTATCACCTATATTTTTTGTAAGTTTATATTTTCAGCGAAAAGAAATTTTAAACCCGTATTTTATAATATTAAATCTTTTATGATTTGGTTTTAGTTTTCTTTTGTGATTCGAAAATGTGACTCCGAAAGGAGGGTGTTATAGAAATAAACCATAATACTTGCTTAACATATCTATATAATTTTGTGACAAACTGAGTTAGTTTAATGAAAAGTATGCTTAACATGAACCATACTTGTAACACCCCTTGATTTAATAACCACAACACAATCGTCATTATGTCACAGTCACTAAATCTAGACGTGCTATAGCTCAACAACAAGTTTCCAAATCTATTCATTGTGTATATATAGAAAATATGAGCCTCGATATGAGATATATTTATATTTACTCGCATCCAAAATATAACATCAGTTTAAAATAAGGTTACATTTCCACAATCCATGCATAAAAGTAATATACAACAATAATAAACATAAGTTTACATAGAGTAACTACCATATAAAGTTTGACCTCTCCCAAAGTCAAACACTTGAAGAGAAGAGTCCTGCACTTGATCATCCTCTGGATCTCCAACAGATGAATTTCCTCCTTGTGACACGTCATGATGCATAGGAACCAAAATAGGTGACACAATCGAAACCTCTCTAGGAAAGAGGTGGCGATCATCCTACAACTCCCCAATGGGTATAAGGAACTCCACATGCATAAAAGTGTGAAACATGCTCATAGCAGCTCCAAGATAATTACTGCTCCAAATTAGGATCACATCCCCTATGTACATAAAACGCTCCGCATCATGGTCGGAATGCCAGGCTTCCATGCCTCCATGGAACTGTATCCACATGCAACTGAAGAAAGCTTGTTCAGATGCCATCGTAAGGAGACAAAAGTCGATCCCAAATTAAACAAAGCTAATTCAACTCGCTTTTTCTGCAGTCTTTATCCAAACATAGCATAAGACAAAGTAATACAATAAAGAGGTGAGACACCCAGCATTCAATACCAATATGACAGTAAGAAAACAGAACGGTACAGGATGCCCACATAACATCACAACATATATATATCAACGGTAATAATAAAAAGAAGCAATAAGAGGGGAACAACAACAATGTCTCAGGTAGCAAGCAGTTCATCAGTCAGATGATTATTACAATATCGAAATAGATAATTTAATAGTTATAGACACTCGTGCTAGAAGAAATATGAGACAGACAATCCATAATGCATGAGGTACCAAAATCCTACTCCATGGAGTTAGACATAAACATTCGGAGAAAATGATCAGAGAGTCATGCTAGTATCTCGTTAGCCTAAAAATAAAGTGCTTATCAAAAAAATTATCTTTTGCGCAATATGGCTTATACATGACACTCTCAACAAGATTGCGATATAGGACAGTGTCTCGGTTCGGATCGTCGGTGTGTTTGCATTGGTCTATCCCACGACCCTAGTGGAGCTACCACTATCTATTGTGAGACACCCGCACCTCGACGCCTCCAAGGCCAACAATATGACCTACACTCAGTCTACTCGCACCCGCACTAAGGTGTAATTCAATCTCCTAGGCATACACAACCTTAACAACAGAGCCCAACAGACTTTCACAAATGCATGATGACTCAATGCATGTCAGGTATATTTATCAATAATATACTTCTCATGAAACATACCACAATTTGGTCAAATTATATATCAACAAGTCTTTGGTCCCACACATGGACTCACAATAGCATATAATCATTACTCAATAATAACGTACATTTATAAGATTCAACACAAACCACAATTTCATTTTTTATGAATCCATGAACCCTAATTACCTAATTCTTGATTAATTACACAAGTCTAGGTTAAATAGACCCTTGAGGCCGTGGCCTCTCAAAAACAAGATCCAAACATTTTTCTTTCATCGCATTATTGATTTCATAACACTAAATTACTTAAATCACAAGGTTGCACAAAAGCACAACTTAGACCCCAAAAACTCCCTAGAGGCCGTAAGCCTCCCAAGAGTGTGAAAACCTAATTTTTCCATTACATGCATCAAATCCTTTAACACCTAATCACCTAAGTTTCAATTCATACAAAAATCAAATTCAAACCACCAAAATATGGCCCAAGGCCGTGACCTCCCCAAAAGGGTAGGAAACCCTACATTTTTCCAGACACCAAAATCAAGCAATCCAACATCATCAAGGCATTTGAAATAACCAACTTTTTCATAAAATCAAATAGGCACATAACATGAAAAATAAGCATACTAAGTGAGCAATCCATTATGGATTCCTCCATCAACAACCACACAAATGTTCCCTCACCACCAATAAAGGTTGAAGTGAGTAAATCTCCCTCTTACCTATGGGAGACAACACAAGAAAGCAAGCTCCTTTGGTTCTTTCCTTGAAATTTCGTCTAACTCTCCAAGAAACCCTAGAATGAGCAAACTGAAACGCACCTAAATATAACAACCAGAGCATAATAGTCATTACACCACAGTTACTAAATCCAAGTGTGTCACAGTCATGATAACAGTAATTTAAATTCTCAAGAGTCTATTTTTTTTTACAATCTGCATAAGTAGAAAATACGAGCCTCGAATGAAATATAAATATATTCAACCCATAATACAACCACTGAAATAAAATCATATTTCTTATATATATATTTTATAGTCAATTTACACAAATCATTGATGACATAGAATATAATAATTACAGAGTCCAATAAAATACAGCGGGAATAAAAACACTAAAGGGGGAAAAGTAGTAACCCAGGGATGGGTACTACCAGCAGACAAAGCCGCAACCCCATATGTACATGACGCACGGCGTCCCAATTGACACGACAGGCATCAATGCCTCCACGCGGCTGCACTCTTACGTAGTCGAAGAAATCTTGTCCAGACACTCAAGCCAATCAACCAAGGTGTGGTCCTTCTTTATCTTCCTCACGATCTTTTATCAAATATAAATATAAAACAGAAATGCACAAATATAGGAAAGAGGTGAGACACCCGTCTTTCATTACCACTATTGGCAGTAAGAAAACAGCACGGCGCAAAGCGCCCACCAAGCAATACAGTTCATATATTCATTAATAGCAACAGTGGAATTTATAATAAAAGCAATTCAATTCTAAACAATAATCAGAGTCAATAATAACAGTGATATTTATAGTAAAGGTAGAACAACAGTAAGCAATAGCAGGCAGATCACAATAGTATTTCCAGGAATCAACACAACAATCAGATAATCATTTACAGAAGTACAACAGTTATCTTCACATTCACAGGTGTTCATGCTCAACAGTTTATGAGACCGACAATGAACGATGCACAATGCATTATGATACCACAATTCCTACTCCATGGAGCTAGACATAAACAGTCAGAGAGAAAGATCAAGGAGTAATGCCAGTATATCGTTAGCCTTAAAATACAGTGTGCTTCATCTCATAAAAAAGTTTACACAATGGCTTATACATGGCACCTCAACAGTTGATCGCGATATAAGACAACGTCTCGGTCCAGATTGTCGATGTGTTTGCATCGGTCTACCCCACAGCACAGAGGAGCTCATAACTATCCATGTGAGGAACCCGCACCCCGACGCCCCCAGAGCCAACAACCATATGGCACCTACGCTAGTATATTCGCACCCGCACAAAGGTGTGTTCAATCTCCTAGGCATACACTGCCTTACAACAATGTCCAACGGACAAGACATATGCATGACGACACAATGTCCAATCATGTATGTTCATCAATGATGCATTCATCATATACACTACCACAACGGTATGTAGTCATTCTCAGTATCAACATGTCATATCTTATCGAGAATTAAATCAAGAAACATATAGCTCTTCATAGGGATTCACAACACATAGAGTTAAATTTCAATATCCATATATATGGTTTATCATTAACACCATTCTATTAAATTGATATAGCTCCTTAATCTAGTCAATTATGCCATCTTAAGGTCAACTAACCCTTAGAAACTTTGGTCTCACATGCCTTCAAGGTTCTAAATTCCTCTCCATATTATTCACTAGTCTCTTGATACCAATCATTTAGTTTTGATTCCATACGGGATTAATTCAATTTATCATCATCATTAAGTACTCATGGTTTATCACATACCATAATGTCCCTATTAGGGATACTTATTTTCAAAATCTTAAGTCTTTGGTCAATTATGAAGAGGTTAGGGTAAATAACCCTTTAAACTATGGTCTTCTCAAATGCCATTACTCAATTTAATTCCTTTGCTTCATCAAGGATTAGGTTAATCTCTAATTCCTCAGTCTCCAAGCTAAAACTGTGGCCTTCCTAAATCCTCAAAATTTCATTCTTTCATATATCATGCGTTAGTTACTTGATACTTAATTACTCAATTTCCATTTCTCACAAGATTAATTTAATTGCCTAAGGTCCATGCCAAAACCATGGCTTCATAGGTATTCTAAGTTCCACTTTTTATTTCTCATTTGTGTATTAATTCCTTAAGATCAATTTTCTTAAGTTTAATGTATCAAGGTCATTCCATTTGCCTTATTGCTTAAGCTAAAACTGTGGCCATCAATAAGTCTTCAATGTCCAATCTTTCCTTCTCTTTTAGGTATTAACTTCTTGTTATTAATTCACTTAAGTCTTTAGTTCATTAAAATCAATCCAAGTGCCCAAGATTCAATGCCAAAACCGTGGCTTCATGATGTCCATTATCCAATTTTTCTTTCCACTTTTATGCATTAGTTTTCTTAACACTAATTCGCTTAAATTTAGTTCATCAAGATTAATCCATTTGTCTCTTTACCAAGACCAAAACCGTGGCACCCCTCTTGGGTATTAAACTCTCAAGGTCCTCCATTCATTTGTGTTAATACTATCATTCAACCTTTGATTACATAAGTCTTATTTCACTTGTATACAAAACCAATTTTTATGCCTAACTTCTAGTCAAAACCGTGGCACCATGTTGAGGTAGGAAACTCCAAATTTTTCATTTAGCAACCCCAACATGATCAAGCACAATTAATATATCAAACATATTCAAGAGCATAATCAAATATCAATCAAACTCAAGAATACTAAATCATACAAAATTTATAATTCAAGCAAGCATACAAAGAGCACACAAGGATGGATTTCTCCATCAACACACATAAAAAGTCTCCTCACCACCATAAGTGGTTGAAGTGAGTAGTCTTTCTCTTACCTAGAGGAGACAATGCAAGAAAACAACTCCTTGGTTCCTTGATTTGCAATTTTCGGATTCCATCTTCAAGAGAACCATAAAGTGGTCAAATTCTCATATTTACAAACTAAAGCTTGAAAAGAATGATCCTTGGTAACATAAGTAACCAAGGAAAACGAAATTGAGAGGTGAATTGGAAGAACTTTACCTAAAGCCTTAAGCTTGAACACCTTGAGATTCCTTTTTGGTGATTTTCGGATTCCACTCTCCCAAGAACCCTAGAGTGTTCAAAATCACTCAAATCACACATCAATGCTCAAAAAGAGAAGCCCTTGGTCACATAGCAACCAAGGAAAACGAAAATGAGAAGAAAATGGAGAGAAATCAAGAATCTTTACCTTGGAAGACAATGTAGACAAGGTTGAATTTTGAGCAAACCTTCTAGATGAAACTTGTAGAGAAGATGAAGATGAGTGTATAAATGTGTTTAGTGAAGAGAAAAATCAAAAAACTTGGTCATCCATGGAAGGGTGATTTTCGAATTTGGAGGAGGAGAGGTAGAAAGGTTGGATTTTTGAAGAGATTTCCTAAAGAGAAAGTGTAGAGGAGGTTGAGAGAAGTATAGAAATGGTGTTTATGGAGAGAAGAGTGAAGAGAAACAATGGTGGTGGTAGTTGCCATTTTCGGATTCAAGAGGAGGAAGAAGAGAAGAGGTGGAGAGAAAATGGAGGTAGAAATGGAAAATGGAGAAACTTTCTACACAAAGAAGGTAGAGGAGTTGAAGGCAGTAGAAATAGGCTTGGAGAGGAGAAAAGATGAACCAAAATGGAGGAGGAGGGGCTGCCATTTTCGTGCTCATGGTGGAGGTAGAGAGAAGGAGGAGAAAAAGATGAAGAAGATGAAGTGAAAAGAGAGAAAGTGATAGGTAAAGTGAATTAGGGTTTGGTGGGTTTAGGTTAAGTGTGGATAAGTCACATTTTTGCCCTCCTTGGCATGAGTGGGCTGCTGAATAGAGGAGAGAGTGAGGAGAAGAATTTGGCTTCTCATGCAAGCCAAGGGTAATTGGGTCATTTGATGGTCAAAGCTTCTCAAAGAAGCTTTGAAAAAGTACACAAATTTGAATTAAAGTGAGATTAATTTGACATAAAGTGGATTGCATTGGGATAATGTTATAGGATTTCTAATGCATGCTATTATCCAATGGATAATAGTTATAGTCGACAGAAGTCAGTATTAATTTATCTGACAGATGAAATTTACACTTCATTTTGTTATTTCGTCTGTTAAATTTCTCGAAAAATATGAAACCTTGTAAACTGTGTCCGGCCTCGGGTTTAGTAAGATCCCCCGTCGACGTTTCCATAGTTCAAGGTTATCGGGAAAAATATTTCATTTTCCCGGCTCCGCTCAGCGCACACGCAAAACGAGGAATATATCAAAATATTCAACGTTTCCAGAAAAATTCCAGAAAATTCTCAAAAATCACAAATATTGTAAAATGAATATTCGTCATAAAATCTTTCAACTTTCGAAGTGCTACAGTCGTTTTCCAGAGTCTGCTCAATGTACACGTAAAACGAAGAATATATTAAAATATTCAACGTCTCCGAGAAATTCTAGAAAATTTCTCATAAATCACAAATATTATAAAATGACTGTTCGTCACAAAATTTTCTAACTTTTGGAACATTACAGTCGTTTTCCCAACTCTGCCCAATGTGCACGTAAAATGAGGAATAATATTATAATATTCTGCATTCTCTGAAAAATCCAGAAAAATTCCTAAAAATTCTAAATATTATGAAATGATTATTTATCCTAAAATTATAAATTTTTGGGATGTTACACAAACTGTCACAATCACAAGCTAAAGCTTGAAAAGAGGAGTCCTTGGTCACAAAGGTGGCCAAGGAACACGAAAAAGAGAAGGGAAAATAGAAAAAGTCATGAACTTTACCTTGAAGCTTCAAAGCTTAGAGCTTTAATGGTGGATGATGGAAATGGAGGATTTAGGAGGTGACCACTAAAGAGAAGAATCTTAGAATGATGGAAGGAAGCTAGAAATGTGATTGACTGAAATTTTTTTGATGGTGGAGGTGGAGAATGGTGTGGTCTTTGTGGAGGGAGAGGAAGAGAAGAAAAAAGAATGGCTTGAAGAAGAATGAGAAAAGAGAGAAAAAGAAGAAAGAGAAAGCGTCTTGAAATATTGAAATTAGAAATGAAGGTGATAAAATGAGAAACAATTTTGGCTCCCCAAAGTGGTGCATTGCCGTGCAAACAAGGAAAGAGAGGAGGGAAAAGTGAGCTTCATGCATGCATAGGAAATTTCTAGGAAGCTTCCTTGAGGAGCTTTTGCTTAAACAAATCATTCTTTTTGAAATAAAGGAGATTGGATGTGACATCAAGTGGATTTCCTTTAGATAAGGTGATAGGATTTCTACTACTATCTATTATCCAATGGACAATTGATATAGTTAGTAAAATCAGTGTTTATTGTCCAACAGATAATAAAGCGTACATCAATTTTATTTTTTAGATAAAATCTCGAAAAATATGAAACCTCATAAATCGTGTCCGATGTCGGGTTGAGTAAGATCCCCTAATACCGCTTTCACAGTTCAAGGTTCTTGGGGAAAATATTTCATTTCCCCTGCACCGCTCAGTACGCATGCAGAACGAGGAATAATATTAAAATATTCCATATTTTCAGAAAAATCTAGTAAAATTCACAAAAATCACAAATATTATAAAATGACTATTTATCACAAAATTATCAGTTTTTGGGGTGTTACAATACTTATTCCCCTTGACCAAGCAATTTAACTATTTTTCTGAGTTAAAATAGTCATTTTGCATATTTTGTGTTGCAGTAAAGTGTATAAACTAACTCAATTTGTCACAAAATTACACAGACATGTTATGTAAGTATTATGGTTCATTTCTTTCCACTAACACTTTTAGGAGGACGTTACAATTAGGACTTAGATCAATTATAATGGTAAAATAGTTCACAGTTAAGCTCCAAATGTGTTTTCCAAGAACCCAAAATAGCACACACGTTTTCTAAGATAGTAAAATGAGTTTTGAATTCATACATAATGTCTTTTAAGTGTCTAAAAGATTGTTGGAACTCCTAGTGGCATTTGGCTAAGTTTTAAAGTTGTTTAAATTGTTGTTTCAAAAGCTATAATTGATTAGTGAAGGGCAAATAATTGATTAGACAACTAGAAAGACATTGCGTGGCTTCTGTTTTTAAAAGCTCATAATTGATTATGCTATATGGCTAATTGATTAAGTAGTTCTAAAAATTCAATCCATGTTGTGCTATTACGAGGTTTAAGACATTAGGCACTTGTCATAATCAATTATTTGGGTTTAAGCATAAATAAACGGCTAGTAAGCTGCATTTAATACTCCCAACCACCTCTTAATGGCTCTTTAATAAATTGGGCTTTAAATACAAGTCATTTGTGACTTTAGGGAAGTAGGAAATCATTCTAAAACATCTTGTTGAGCATTTACTACGAGCTTTACCAGCATTAATCTTTAACACTCTATTTTGAGCTTAAAAAGTGTGATCATCCTGCTACCCATTGAACTTCAACTTGTATTATCCATTCTTGTGAGAGTTTTCCATTCAAATATACTTTGACTTCTAGGGTAAAATGGTAAGGTATCCCTTAAAAGTTATTAGGGTGAGGTACACAAAAGGTGAGGCATCCCAAGGTGTGTTGAGTGCTCTTGGTTGTAAAGGTTGCAAGCACTCATTGAAGCTTGAAGTTTAGAAGAAAATCTCGAGTGAATCGCTTGAGAATTATGTGCAGGTCACAAGGGGTGATTGAACTAGGATAAATCTTGAGTTTGCTCTTCTTTAGTCTGACTCCTTTACTTTTGTGCTTTACTTTTGTTTGCTTACTTGAATTCTCTTCATCTTGGCTAGTTCATTTGTGAGTGAAGTGATCAATCTCATCTATCTATTTACCTAAATCAATTAATAGCTTCAACAAAAATTAACAAACAAGTGTTTTGTGAAAAGTTAGCAAAAATCTTTTATAAACTCAATTCACTCCCTCTTGAGTTTGAAAGCACTTCGTAACATATATATATATATATATATATATATATATATATATATATATATATATATATAACCTTAAACTAATCAATCATATGTATAAACATAAAACCAATACATCATAGAATTCATAAGGAATTCTCAACCATTCCATTCATACATGATTTAAGGAAACAAGAAGGATTATGAGTATGGTAAGGATGTACAAAAACCCTTACCTATACTCCTTTGTTGATGATGTTTTGTTCCTCTTCTTGTTCTTCCTTTGTTTTCCTTTTTCTTCCTTCTTCTTCTTATTTCTCTTCCTTCTCTTTTATTTCTCTTCTACTGCTACCAACGTGTGAGTGAAGAGAAAGTGAGAAATAAGAAAGTGATAAAGTTAAAGATAATGGAGAAACAAAAGAAGGATAAGAATGAGAAGGTATTGAGTTGTCATGACTAAATGGAGAGAATTTATCTCTTAGAGATACTTTAATATTCTATTAATGAGTTTTTTAACTTCCTTAAGTGTCATAGAAAATTCTAGGATTCCATTTTGTTCATATACTCATCATTTAATAACTATTCATCTACACTAATAACAGCCACTAAGCTCTATTATTCTTCCTTAAGTTAAGATAAGTCTAAGGAATTAAACTTAGTCATAGAAAATTCTAGGATTCCATTTTGTTCATATACTCATCATTTTATAACTATTCATGTACACTATTAACAACCATTAAGCTCTATTATTCTTCCTTATGTTAAGATAAGTCTAAGGAATTAAACTTATATGCTTATAGGTATCTGCTTTAACTTATAATCATTCCCACAATAATCTTCACTCTTTATTTGACATTTCCATAAAATGTCATGATTTTCCAAGCTAATTTCCTATTCAATTTAGCCTTTAAACACTCATCATGTGTTATTAAAAATGCCAAAGTAATTCAGTTAAATCTCCAAAATTTACCACTACTCAATCTGTTTATTTGTAACCTAGAAATAAATTTTTTATATTTATTTTCATCATATAAGCCATTGATGCTAAGTTCTGAGCTAATATGAGTTATTTTCTACATCCAATATTATAACATTATACTTAAACTAGCTCAGAAAATCACCAAAATTAATAGGTAACTCATATAGGTTTATTTACATGTTACTATAACAATCTTTAAGATTAATAGGTTAGGGAGAATATTACAATTCTCCCCTCTTTTAAAAAATTTTGTCCTCAAAATTTAGTTACCTGATATGAAAAGTTATGAGAAGTCTTGCATGACATTGGACTTCAGCT
Source organism: Ormosia emarginata (assembly GCA_029884605.1). Classification (NCBI taxonomy): domain Eukaryota; kingdom Viridiplantae; phylum Streptophyta; class Magnoliopsida; order Fabales; family Fabaceae; genus Ormosia; species Ormosia emarginata. The sequence goes on from JAQQTP010000088.1 coordinate 75,892,451, forward strand.
CCCAAGTGGCCTCCTCTGAGTCAATCCCATCCCATACCACTTTTACCAGTGAATCTGCTTCCTTTTGAGTTCTTTGACTCCTCTATCCAAAATCCTTACAAGTTTTATCACATTAGTTAAATCATCTCTTCATTGTATTGATTCATTTTCCAAGATGTGTGAAGGATCTAGATTATATTTTCTGAGTTATGAGACATGAAAGACATTGTGAAGGTTGGACAAATTGGGTGGAAAGGCTATTTGATAAGCAACTGGTCCAATTCTTTTCCGAATTTGAAAAGGACCAAGAAATTAAGGGTATAACTTTCGAGTTTTCATAGCTCTACCAACCCCTGTAGTAAGGTTGTCTCTCATAAATACATGTTCTCCTTCCTTAAATTCTAGAGGTTTCTTTTTTTTATCAACACAACTCTTTTACCTACTTTGAGCAGTTTTCAACCTATCCTTGAACATCATAATTTGTTCTATGGTTTGTTGCACTAGTTCTGGACCTAGGATGGTTCTTTCTCCTATCTCATGCCAACACAGGCGATCTACATTTTTTGCCATACAATGCCTCATAAGGTGCCATTTCTATGCTGGTGTGATAACTGTTGTTGTAGGCAAATTCTACTAATGGTAGAAACCTATCCCAACTACCCTGTTGTTCAAGTACACATACTCTAAGCATATCTTAAAGGGTTTGGATAGTTCTCTCAGTTTGTCCATCATTCTGTGGATAGTAAGGTGTATTGAAACACAATTTAGTTCCAAAAGCTTTTTGTAAAGCTATCCAAAATCTAGAAGTGAATCTAAGGTCTCTATCAGATACTATGCTTGAGGAGATTCCATGCAATCTGACAATCTATTGTAGATACAATTGAGCTAATTTGTCGAAATAATAATTAGCTTTTACTGGTAAGAAGTAGGTAGATTTAGTTCATCTATCCACTATGACCCATATCGCATCATAGCCTGATTGGGTTTTAGGTAATCCCATTACAAAATCCATTGAAATACTTTCTTATTTCCATTCTGGGATTTCTAATGGTTACAATGGCCCAGAAGGTTTTTGATGGTCTATCTTAACTTTTTGACAAATCAAACACTTAAACACACATTTGGCTATATCTACCTTATCTTTGGCTACCAAAATAATTCCTTAAGATCTTAATGCATTTTTATTACACGTGGATGGACTGTGTATTTACTTTTATGGGTCTCTTTTAGAATTCTCTCTTTTATTTCAATATCTTTTGGGATGCAAAATCTATTCCTATATATAATCATCCCATCACCTGCTTTACTAAATTCCTTTTGTTTTCCTAACAACATTTGTGCACTTATTTCTTTTAAGATTTCATCTTTTTCTTGAGCTTATCTAATTTGAGTCTTCAAATCATTATTTATTTCTAATTTACTCATACAGAGACTATGTGATGACACAATCACTACCAGACTCAAGTTTCTAAAATTTTCCAAAAGCTCTATTTCTTGAATCATCATTCGAGACACATGTAGAAGTTTTCTACTAAGTGCATTAGCCACTACATTGGCTTTACCCGAATGATATTTCAATTCAAAGTCATAATGCTTCAAAAATTCCATCCATCTTCTTTCTCTCATGTTTAATTTTTTTTTATCAAACAAATACTTCAAACTCTTGTGGTCACTAAACACTTCAAATTTAACTCCATACAAATAGTATCTCCAAATTTTCAAGACAAACTCAACAACTGCTACGTCATGAGTTCTCAACTGCCTAGAAGCATAAGCAACTACCCCTCTGTTCTGCATTAGAACACATCTTAATCCCTTCTTTGAAGCATTACAGTATACTTCAAGATTCTCATAAGGGTTTGGAATTACTAAAACAAGTGTTTTGGTCAACTTCTATTTCAACTCTTGAAAACTAGCTTCACATTCCAATGTCCAATCAAATGAGCTTCCTTTCCTAGTCAGTCTAGTCAAAGGTAAAGCTATATGAGAAAATCTTTTTATAAACCTTCTTTCATACCCAGCTAGTCCTAAGAAACTCCTGATTTCTGTCACAATAGTAGGCCTTTCCCATCGTACAACTACTTCCACCTTACTAGGATCCACTAATACCACTCCTTGGGATACCACATGACCTAAGAATTGTACTTCCTTTATCCAAAATTCACACTCTGCCAATTTGAAAAATAATTATTTTTCCTTTAAGATTTCTAAAACTATCCTAAGGTGTTGTTCATGTTCTTCTGTTGTCTTTGAATAGATAAGAATGTCATCTATAAAGAAAACTACAAATTTGTCTAGGTATGGTCTAAAGATTCTTTTCATGTAATCCATGAACATTGTGGGTGCATTGGTGAAACCAAAGGACATCACAAGATATTCATAATGTCCGTACCTTGTCATAAAAGCAGTTTTAGGGACATCCTCTCTCCTAACTCTAGTTTGATGACATCCAAATCTTAAATCAACTTTTGAGAAAACTGTAGCTCCTTTCAATTGATCCATCAAATCATCTATTATGGGCAAAGGGTACTTATTCATAATTATTACTTTATTTAGCTATTTATAGTCCACACACAACCTCACGCTACCATCTTTATTTTTCACTAGGAGCTCTAGTGTTCCCTAGGGTGATGCACTATGTTTGATAAATTTCTTATCTAACAGCTCCTCTACTTGTTTCTTGAGTTCTCCTAACTCTAAGGGTCACATCCTATAGGGTGCTTCAGATATAGGTCCAATTTCTAGTATTAAATATATAGTAAATTCTATTTTTCGCTCAGGTGGCAACTCAATTATCTCATTAGGAAATACTTTTATGTACTCCCTTACCACAAGTATACTTTCTAAGTTCTGTTCAACTTTAGAATTTAAGGAGAAAAGGAGAACATATCACTGAGCCCCCTTCTACCAAATAGTTGATAACCTGATTAGCATTCAAATACAAGGACTCAGAAGAAACAATCATGGAAGGGATATCAAATATAAACATCAACGTCTTATCTAACCAATTCAAGGAACATGATTTGCAGACAACCAATCCATACCCTAGATGATATCAATGTCAACAAAAGGCAAACAAATAAGATTTACAAAGAAAATATTATCTTCTACTTGTACACAACAATTTAGGCATACATAGGAGGTTGTTACTGGCTTTCCTGTTGGTGTAGAAATAGACAAGTCATAGGGAAGCTCAGATGCAAGTAAATCTAACATCTTCACTCAATCATAGGAAATAAAGGAGTGAGATGCTCCTAAATCATACAATACAGTTAAACAATTATCTCTAATTACTCATTTACCTTGTATGAGATCGAGAGATTGAGTCGTTTCTTTTCCACTCAGAATGAAGACTTGTCCCTTGGTTTGGGGTCTGGGGTTGGGTGTTACTTCCTATCTCTGAGGGTAATTCTTGGCATAATTCCCTAGTTTGCCATAAGTATAACACAACATCTAATCAATCATGCGCAACTTAGTACCATTATACCTCCCACATTTAGTATACTTTGGCCCCCAGTTTCTACCTGCGTTTGCTTTCCTTTGTCTTGTGGGTACTTGGGCTGAGAAGCACCCCTTTTGATCCTATCATCCACCCTCTTCCTTTTTTGGAAGTTCTATGGCTTTTGCTTCTATAGAGGCTTAAATTCATAAGCCTTTATAATCCTACACTTATTGACCAAGGTAAGGAAATATCTAATCTCCAAATATCCTATGACTTTCTTGATGTCTTCCCTCAATCTTGCTTCAAATTTCACACATTTCCATCCTTCATCGGGATTGTATCTAAAGTAAGAGGAGAACTTGGACAACTCCTCAACATATATTGGCCCATAGACATACTTCTTTGTTCTAACTTTAAAAACTCTAACTATTTTGCAATTATTGGGAAAATATTTATCTAAAAAGGTAGTCCTAAATACCTCCTAAGTAATTTGAGTCCTAGCTACCTCCAATAATATTTTGGCATCCGTCCACAAACTTTCTACCTCTCCTACTAGCATATTAGAGGAAAAAGTTATCATTTGTTCATTTATACAACCTATAACAACAAAAAAATTCTCCATCTCCCTAAGTCATCCCTCAGCCTTAACTAGATTATATTCTCCTCTAAAAGATGAAGGGTTAGCCTTCTTAAACTCAGAAAGGACATGAAAGTCTTGATTCCTTACTAATGTCGCATTATCTACAGACTATAGAGGTGGGTTTGTTCCCATCCTTTCAAATACCATATTTGTGACTTTGCTTCCTCTTCATAGTAGCCATCTCCCTCAATGCTCTGGTCATTTTTTCTATATTCTTATTAAATGGTTCTCTATTTCCATGAGTTTGCCTGGTAGATGTCAGAGTTTTGTTACCAAGTGGCTCCAGTCCTCAAGAGGGGGATGAATTGAGTAATTAAAACTTTTCGCAAACACTTATAAAACAAACTTTGTTGAAGCTATTTCTTAAAAGGATGTGAAAGCAAAAAGAGGATAAAAAGCCGTAAGTACAGAAAATAAACAGATAAGTAATAATAAATAAATTGTAATAAATAAAGAGATTGATATGAGAAGAGTAGGCATAATATATATCCTGGTTCAGCCACCAAACCACTTGTGGCCTATGTCCAGTCCTCGAAAAACTATCTGAGATTTTTTACTATAAATACAAGCTTAAACATGTGCTTGCAATCGTTACAAACTGGAGCACTTTTCACACGCAGGGAAACTCTAACCTTGTGCTAAAGCCTCACTTTTTAGGGATACCTCATCCTTGCACTAACCTTTGAATGATACATCACCCTTGTTACAAAGAAGTAGAAAATAGATGAAGAGAAACTCTCACAAAGAGTAATCACTACAAGAAATAAGCAAATTAGTGAGGGAAATTTCCCTTGCTAGTCCATTGTTGATCCATCACAAATATAAATTGTGAGGGATCAGTGATGGACTAGTGAGGGATAAGTCAGTTACTGTTTTTTCATCGCTAATTAGCGAGGGAACGTGTTGCCTTGCTAATCCGTCGCTAGCATAATTATTCTCGCTAATCCATCTATAATCCACTCTCTAATCTGTCGCAAATATAACCCATTATTCCCTCTCAAATCAGTGAGGGAATTTCTGTCGCTATTCCATGGCTATAGAATACAAATCCGCACCAATTTTGGATCCATTTCGACCATTTTCCCTCACTATTTCGTCGCTAATCCATCGCTGATATTTCTCGCTATTACACCGCAAATCCATCACTAAATTCCCTTATTATTTCGTCGCTAATCTCTCGCTATTACTTATATCATTTTCTCATTTTTCAATTGCTAATACCTCTCTAATGGTTTTCTCGCTATTTCGTCGCTAATCCCTTGCTAATTGTTTCCTCGCTATTCCGTCGCTAATCCCTTTCTAACGTTTCTTCGCTAATCCCTCGCTAATTAGTGTTTTTTTTAATTACCTCTATTTTATTGATTACCACAACCTGTATCAAATAGAAATCCAGTAACAAATCAATCCAGCAACAGATCAAGAGCAACAAAATTGTGCAAATCCAAAATAAATCTACTAGTTAAATCAAAGTTATTATTATACAAATAGTTCATAAAATATCATACAAAATAAGAATAAAAATAATAGGCAATCAATCTAAGTTGGCTTCGTCTTCGTTTTCATCATCATCATCCTCTCAACCTTCCCCAACTGTTGCACCATGTGATGGTGCATGTGGAACAACATTTGTTGATCCGATCGTAGATAGGATGGGCAACAACATAGGGACAAGTTGATTCTGGATAAAAAAAGCCATTGTTGTTGCCACTGCTGGATTAACAGCTTCATTGATGGTCCCAATTATGTCCTCTGTAAATGGTGTAGAGTGGGAAGGACCTGCAACCGAGGAGGATGAAGCTGGCATGGTGTTATTAATGCCAATGTGCAAGTTGCTACCTATGCCATGCACCTATCCCTTCTTGTTGGGACCCGCCACATCCAACCAGACCTCCAGGTCAACCATAGGATGAGAGGAAGAGTTTTCTCCATATTTTTTCTGTCATCGCAGTATCATATGACTCCTAAAATAACAAAACAAGAAAAACATTAACAAAAAAATCAATAACTAAACAAATATAAATGACTTTTGAATTTTAAAAACTCCAACAATAAAATTCCTCGAGTGCTCGGAAACATAACTTCCGTCTTTCTTCTTATGAACTTTGGCATAGAGATCTCTGTAAGAAACGGGGTGCTTTAACTCTGCCTCCTGTAACCACATATGGAAGAATATATAATAAACACATATCAAAAGTAAGGCAATCCTTTTAAAATACCAATGCCTTTATGTCATACTCAAGATAGGCAAGTAACTCAAGTAAGTAATTACAACACGTTAATAAATAAATTAATAAAATAAAATAAAACTCAGAAAACTCCAGCCAGATTAATAAACAGATTACCATCAAAACTTTAAATGAGCAAGTTATATTACTATCTTGTTCTTGTGTTGACCAAAGCTTATTGACCCTGCTGTATGCTTCAAGCCATCAAGCATGGCTGCCCTGTTCCTTCGGGCAGCTGTAGACCTCGTCATCCATTTATCTGTTAGTAAAATGTCGATAAGGCCATCCCAAACTTTTGTCCTAATCTCTAGGCCCATGGCCCTTAAGATCAAAGGCCTTATCCTGTGCTTTGTTCAAATGGTCTGGATAACGATTCATCACAGTCCATTCCTAGATAGTTCTCGCCATGCCGCGATCAGAATCAGATGTTAATCAATGCTTATCATACACAAATGTTATGTAAGTATATTTATTTTTCGATGAACATATAATATATAATTCTATAAACACAATTACTTACCATAAAGTCATTAAATAGTATTTCCTTCATGTTAGCAGGATAATCTCTCCATGCACTAGCCAGATTTGGCATCCTTGTCATGACATTATATATGATGTCGCATGTCACTCTCGGTGGAGAAACCTCATCCTGTAAGTATAAGAAGATAATGTTAGTAATGTAAAAGTAAATAAATATAATAAGAGATGATTTGAACTATTACTTACGGTTCAGGGACAGGTGCCACATACATAAGTTCCCTGCTATCAATTTCTACATGGGATTCTCCACTTGAAGGTACCACACTCGGGGTGCTAATAGGTGGGTCAGCAAGGGGTGGGTTAGCAGGGGGTGGTATAGAAAGGGCTAGGTTAGTACGGGGTAGGACAGAAGCTGAAGCGCCTCTAATGGTCAATGGGATAGACGCCGGTAGGCCTGCACTGACCAATGGGCCAATAGCTAAAGTTGCACCTAACATAATTATAGATAAACAAAAAAATACATATATATTACATTTATATAAACCATGCGTTACCAATAATTAAAAATATTATACTACAAGTATACCTGGGGAGGGTTGAGAAGGCTCTAGTGATGATGAAGAAAGATGGGATGTATTGCTACGGCCTCTCCCACGACCGCGTCCAGTGCTATCTTGAATGGTCATGATGAATATTTACATAAGGAAACATAATGAAACATGACAAGTTAATATACTATATGTCAATAAAAAGCTCAAAATATAATAATGATATTTCAGTGTAAATACCATTAACGAAATTTATTGAACAAGATTCAATTTTAACTACTTGAGTCTAAAGCAAAAGATTCCTCATCTTCATATGAGAATTCATTAAATTCATTATCTTCGTTGTCATAAGTGAACTCATCATTAACCAAAACGTCCATTAGATAATGTATATCATGTATGTTCACTTCTTCCATTTGGGTATGTGCATCAAACAAGGAAACCACATCATCATCTTTGACAATATTGTATGTTCCAAGGGATCTATCCTCTTGGTAATAATTAGTAGCAGCTAGGTCATTCTATTCATCACCTTCATCATTCAATGTCTTAGCCACGAAGAGTTTTGCTCTGACCTTGCAAGCTGCCCACCATTCACCATTACCTCTATCCCCGCTTTGTGGGTATCTTGTATAGTACACTTGTTGTGCTTGTTCGACTAAGACAAATGGCTCATTTGAGTGAAGTCTTGATTTATGCTTGATGTCAACCAACCCATATCTTTCATCAACGTTGACTCCATTAATCGGGTCAAACCAATGGCATTATAAAAGAAATACTCTATTCTAATTTCCTATATATGACAATTCCAATATATCTTGAACGATGCCATAATAGTCGAAGTCATTCTCACCATATATACTACCTCTAACACATACGCCACTATTCATGGTAGATTTATTTTGTCTGTACTCCTTAGTATGAAATCTATACCCATTAACTATTAAGCCACAATAAGAAGTAACAGACTTGGATGGACCATAACTTATCCCCCATATCATTTGATCCTCAACTTGACCTATATTAAATGTATCATTACATAGATGGTAGATAGTTGTAACATTTAGCATAATGAACATTGAATTTAATATGATAAATGTGATTATGGATAAAAGGACTCACCAGATGTTTTAGCCACCTACTGAAGTCCTTATCTCGAGCTTCCAATATTTGATTATCAGTGATATTGGGATTTGTTTCCCTTAATGAAACCTCGAATTGTCTAATCAATATAATAACTAATATTTAGCATAAATTTAGCGAAAAATAAATAAATTCATTAGATATGGAGTAGACTTATTGAAGATAAGGTTCTACTTCTCCACAATTTACAAGCACATATGTCTCAGCAATCTGAAGTTCCACATCCGTTAAGAATCTATTTCGACCTCTCTCAATAGGACGACATGGATGTTTAAAAATAGATAACCGATCATTAATTGTATCATCTCCACCGTCGTCATTCCGAGGAACTTGAGTGCGCTTGGTCTGTAGGTAGGGATCAAAATACATGGAAACAAAATTGGAAATTTCTTCTAAAATATACGCTTCACAAATAGATCCTTTAACTTTCGCCTTATTTTAGACCTTCATTTTCAAGTACAACATACACCTCTCAAATGGGTACATCCACCTGTAATGCACTGGTCCTCTAACCTTAGCTTCATAGGGGAGATGCACGACTAGATGTTCCATCACGTGAAAGAATGTTGGAGGAAAAATCTTCTCTAACTTGCAAATTGTTTCAATAATGGAAAGCTCTGCATTCTCTGTGGTGGAAGCACGAATTTCAATTTCACAAACTTCTTTAAAGAACAAGTTGAGTTCTATTAATGATCCCCATATAAGTTTTGGCAAGATATCACAAAATGCCAAATGAATTAACCTTTGCATAAAAATATGACAATCGTGACTTTTCATTCTATATATCTTTCCGTCGTCTACATTGATGCAACATGTGATATTCAACGCATACCTATCAGGAAATTTCAACTGTTTTATCCACTCACACACTATCCTCCTTTGATTGGCATCCAAGACATATGTCGTCTTTAGGTTTTTACACTTGCTATTCTCAACTATTAGCTCGCAAGGTGGGACGTTTACATATTATCTTCAAATCTTCCCTTGCATTTGTATTGTCTTTTGCTTGTGTTACCAAGTGGCTCCAGTACTCAAGAGGGGGGTGAATTGAGTTATAAAACTTTTCGTAAATACTTATAAACCAAATTTCGTTGAAGCTAAATATTAAGAAAGATATGAAGATAAAGAAAATAAATGAAAGCTTTAAGCACAGCAAATTTATAGAAAAGCAATGATAGATAATTTGCTGAAAATAAAGAGATAAAGATGAGAAAAGCAGGCACGATATTTATCCCGGTTCAGCCATCAAACCACTTGTGGCCTACGTCCAGTCCTTGAAACACAATTCAAGATTTTTCACTATCAAACAAACTTAAAACAGGTGCTTGCAGTCGTTAGAAATTAGAATGCTCCTTACACCTTAGGATACCTCACCCTTGTGCTTGAGCCTCAACTTTCAGGAATACCTCTCCCTTACACAAACCTTTAAGGGATACCTCACCCTTGTTACAATACCTTTGAGGGATACCTCACCCTCTATATAAAACTTTGAGGTATACCTTACCCTCTCACAAATACAGCAGAAAATAGATGAAGAGAAACTCTCACACAGAGCAAATAATACAATTTGAAGAACAAAGACAACTCTTTAAGGATATCTCAAAGTTTTGGCAAAAATAGCACAAAAAATATGGAAAAAAATTATAAATCATGTTTTCAAGCAAACAAAGAATGATTCAAATTGTTAGGCTTGTTGCAAAGATAACCAAAGTTCTATTTATAGAGCTTTGAAGAAAAGAATCGTTGGGTGCAATTAAATCATATAATAAATGCAAATATGGCCGTTTGTTTCTAAATTTGTAACCCGTGTTTATTCGAATAGCATTTGTATTATTCGAATAACATGTTTTGAAAAGTCTCGAGAAAACCAATTCTGGTAAACGTTATTCGAATAGCCAGAGAGTTATTCGAATAACTTCGTTTAAAACCATTTCACAGAAATAGGGTCTATTCGAATAACCATGGGGTTATTCGAATAGCTCATCTTATAAAAGCCATTATGAAAACCTTCTATTCGAATAGCAGTGGTGCTATTCGAATAGCACCTTTTAAAACAGAGACGCGTAATAGGACTTTTAAAATGTTATTCGAATAACTATAAGTGTTATTCGAATAACCCTGTTGAAAGCCAATTTTTCTAGACTTGGTTTATTCGAATAAAAAGACCTTTATTTGAATAACCCTGTTAAAAACCAATTGAAAAAGCTTTAGAAAAACTGCCTAGGTGGTTTCCAAAAACATCAAGACCTTTAATTTAATCTCAAGGTCATTTTGAAATTTGGGTTTCTTTGTTTAAAACTATTTTTATCTTTTCTTGCAAAATCAATGAGATGTCCAAGAAGGCTTCGTACAAAAAGACTCTAAGTCCTAAAACTATTCTTATAGGTCTTAGACTTGGTCTTATCATCATCTTCATCATGTTTGTTATGATCAAAACTATTATCAATGTCAGTTAGCCAATTACATTCTCTCCATTTTTTATGATGACAAACTAACATTTGAGAAAAGAATTAGTTCAGATAAATTGGAATTCACAAAGTTAATTTGAAAAACTTACTCTCCCTCTTTTTCATAAGAGGTGATTATATCAGAGATGTGCGCAGCTCCCCCTTACTTTTGAAATCCAATTTCTCTTTTTAATTTTACCTGTCTTTTCTTAAATAAACTCAATTTTTTCTCCCTTCCCCTCTTTTTAAGGTTTATATCGAGATGATGTCTTTTACTTTTGAAATCCAATTTCTCTTTTTAATTTTACCTGTCTTTTCTTAAATAAACTCAATTTTTTCTCCCCTTTTTGTCATAAACAAAAAAGGTGGGGTAAGTTAAAGCATAGAGCTTAAATAGAGTATGTTCCAGTCCAACAAGATATATTCTTTCATAGCAGACCAGAATAACAAGAAAGTGTAATATTATAATTTTAGCAAAGTGAACACATTATTCAGCACATTGACCATAAGCAAGTTCAGAAGAACATGAATTCATTCATCGATCATCCAATTATATTATATAGTCATCAAAACAGCCATTTACATTTGCAGTCTAATTATATATGCCAATTTCTTAGTATTCTGCCATAGATCAAGAAAATCATATATATTAAACATTTACCTTGACGAAATATGCTATAGGGATTAGAGCATTGTATAGAACTAACATTATCTACCCTATATGCAATAACAAAATTAGCAAGTTGATATCCACTTTAGCGCTTTGTCAATGCTAAGCATACTACTCATGTAAAGAAAATATTTAATTATTTAAGATCAATTTATCAACAAGTATCTTATAATTCATAGCATATAAACTACCATAATAGCTTGGGAATAGAAATACTTATTGAGTTACGAAGAGAGTGATGCTTCTTTAGAATGTTCTTCATTTATTGGTCCTCTATTCTGTAACACCCCAATTTTTAGAAAAATGTCCCGAATGTTCAGTTTGCTGTTTTTCAAGCTTTTGTATAAAAGACCGTTGTGTCCCTATTTTACTATTTCTTATTTTGCTGTATGAAATATAAATACGTTTTACAGGCTAGAATTTTACTTAGTCTTTTTACGTAATTTGTTTCGAGACGGTAAAATAAAAGTTTTGTCAAGCTACTGTTTTAATTTTTCTGTGAGATATACAAACATATAATACTGTCTGTAATTTTATTTGAACGTTTTGGATGATTTGCTTCGTCGTGGAGAAAAATGGAAAAATGACCATTACGTCCCGATTGTACTGTTTTTAATTTTTCTATATGTTACAGTGCTTAATATTACTGTCTGTGATTTTATTTGGATTTTTTGTGCGATTTGCTCCGGGACAGGAAAATAATATTTTTTCGGGCCGGGAAAATCTTGTTCTAATTATTCAGAACTGGGGGATCTTACTAAACTCGATTCTGAATGATACTGTTGATAATCTTTAAATTTTTAGGATTTAACTGTCAAATAAAATAATTTTATATTATTATAATATTATTTTATTAGTCAGTATAATTAGATGATAGTGGACCCAGAAATGTTTTGCGAGACCCACGTTTAGTTAAAACAGTTAACTTAGTAGCTTAATTAAGCATCATTAGTAGTAGAACTTTCAAGAACATGGTGACTAAGCTAATGACTAGGCTAATTAGTGACTAAACATGGTGACTAGGCTAATGACAATGTTAAAATCAACCAATGAGAGTTAAGCTTGCTAACCAAGTTTTAATCTTGACCTTTGATCCATTCTAAGGCTTGGATGAAGCCAACCTAATGGACACCTCTTGGTCCTTTGAGGTCTACGGCCAAGCCACCTTTGAAGGCCATTAATCACTTGTTTTTCATGCAATTTCTCTCTTCTCTCTCTTCCAAAAACCCTAAACTCCATTGAAGCTTTCTTGAAGCTCTATTCGGCCAAACACAAACCAAGACCATCCAATCACTCAAAAATTTATCCAACCAAGTCTTCTAAACCTAAACACAATCCTAAGAATATCTCTAGTTGAGAGTTCTTGCAAAATCCTTCATTTGAAGCTTGGAAACCTACTTGGAAAATTTTACCTAGAAGGTGACATGGTGGAGTGAAAATCGAAACCTAGAGGAGGTGTGAAAGAGTATTTTTGTCTTCATTTAACGTAAGAGGAAGACTAATCTTATCATCCTTGGTTGGTGGTAAGAAGATGGAGTTTGATTGTTGTGATTGTAGAATCCATAAGGATTCCTTTGTGTGTTTGTTAATAGCTTGTTTGTGTGGTTGTTAGTAGCTTTCCTATTTGATGTTTGTAATAATTTGTATGAAGTTGCATGTCTACAAGCTTTGATAATTTGTATGTGTTAGAAATGCATGATAATGTATAGGATGTGAATAACATGCTAAGGAATGCATGAGTGTTCCAAAGAACACCACACTAAGGCTCACGACCATTGACTAAAAGGAGAACCAAAATGTTCTCATTATTTTCCTAAAGTGTAATTTAATTAATCTAGGAAAATTAACAAGAGATAGAATTGTTTAGATAAAGGAAAATGAATTTAGAAATCAAATGACACAAGTGTATGTTTCGCCCAACATGCCAAACTAAGTATTAATGATTTCACAAATCAAATCCAAACCATTTCCAAGTATAAAGATGCAATATATGTTAAAAAGAATTTTTCTAAAATGAGTTTTGAAGAAATAAATTGAATTGAATTAAGTTTAATCAACTAAAACTATTGATTTTATTGTTAGAAAAGAAATACAGTAACTTTCAAAAATTTCTAACAAATACCTCATACTGTATTTTGAAGCATGTTAGTGGTTTTCAAAAAGATTAAATTATATGGTTTAAAAAATTAAGTAAACAGAATTTTTACGGGAAAAATTAGGAAACCATTAATATAATTTTCTAAACAAAATACTGTCAATTTTTATTAAAAATGGACAAATAAGATAGAAAAGATGTCCAAAAGACAGTATACGATATGAAAAATATTTTACGTAGTTTAAACATATTATTTATTATTTCTGTTTATTTAAACAGTAATTTCTAAGGAATTTGGACAAGAAAATGATTTAAAAATCTTACGCGATTGAGAAAACGTATTAAAAACTCTACGCGATTTTAAAAACAGAAAAATAAATTTACGTGATTTAAAAACGTTTATAAAAATGACGAGATTGTGAAAACGCGATAAAATTTCTACGCGATTGACCAAAACAGTATTTTCTGTATTTTTCTGCTGTCGGGCTATGAGGTGAACCCGTACAGGCTTTGGAACAGTATTTGTCCGGTGGGACTTACTGTATCTTTTTATCTTTGAGGATCTATTTTAATGAGGGTATTTTGGTAATTTCTATTTGTTGGATCATATATTGAGTTTATGCCAATATTTGGTGGATTGGTTGACAAGGTGAATCACATCGTGTTGTCGATGCGATAAACGTAGTGTGGTTCATTGTTTTATGAACTTGGAGACGTTAGTGTACAGAATCCCATATATGGACAGTCGGTCGCTCCGCTGGGCCGTGGTAACCGATAGCACACTAATGGACTCGACACGCACTATATTTAATCGAGATTTCGTAAAGTCTAATAGTACATTGCCTGTAGTGCCACAACGTGAGACCGTGAACTACACCACACCTTGGACAGTGGGATCCATGTGTCGTGGGGCTATAGACGCAACGTGTGACAGCGCAATAGTTTGGTTGGGCAGCCGTGGTACTAATAGATTTTGCGGGTCATTCTCTCCGATATCTGTAAGTGTGTTTAGCTCCATGGAGTAGGATCGTGTCATATTGCATATGATTATATCTTGGACATTATTTTATTTTATCTGTTTATTTTTATCTGGCTATTATTATGATGAATTGTCTATTTTCTTATTTTATTTTATCTGTGATATTATTCTATCTATGATATTATTTTATCTGTGATACTATTTTATCTGTGACATTATGCGTTGTTGTGACATTTAAATCTTTACACTATCCTGTTATTAATTACTGTTATAGCTTTTCATATTGCATGAACTGTATATCTGTTGTTTGTCGTTTTCTTATTTACCAGGTTTATGATGATTTTAGATTGTCTTACCTCTTTATTGTATGTGTTTCTGTATATTTATTTACGTGGTAAAGAGTTTGAGGAAGAGGATCAGCCTCTCGAGATTCTGTATCCTGAGGAGGAAGAAGAGTAGCAAGCCGAAGATCCGTACGACGACCAAGAACCATCTGATCATCCATATCCATTGGACTGATTTGTTTGGGTATGGCGGTGCCAGGATTTTTGGGTTTTTGTGCAACTAGAGTTTCACGGTGGATCTTTAGCTTGGCATCTGCGGGGAGATAGAGACTCAGTGACTTACGTGGGACGGTTGACTGTGTCCCTACGTCATATGTTTGATGGAGAGCCAGTTATGTCGACTACTGTGTTTTTGCACTTAGAGTTACCTTTATCTCTTAGGCGTCATTGGGGTGGTGTGTCCACTGAGCCTAGTGAGATGAGTATCGTATCGACTGCGCGGTCTCGTTTCCGCCGAGTGTCGAGGCATTCTGGATATTTATCTTCTAATGTGTTTCCTGAGAGTGATCCATCAGAGGATTAAATGTTTATGATGTGTATTTTGAGCGCGTCTGCGTATGTATATATTGACTCTTTACTATTTTTGTTTACTGTTTCTATTTAAATATGTGTAGATATATTTGTAAATTATTTGTATAACTTATAACTTGAACCATATGTATATTATGAGTGATGTTGTTCTGTTTATTTTATATTTCTGCGTTATTTTATTTAATAATATTCTATTTAACAGGAATTATTTTACAACCCGTAGTAGTATGTAACAAATGTTTTACAACTTGGGTAGATTTTATTTATCTTTCTTTTATTTTCTTTATATATGTGACATCCCCACAAGGGTGTTGCATTAGTTGGTATCAGAGCCCAAGTTAGAGTCTTTTGGGGTTGTGGTTGGGTCTGTTTTTGTTTGTGCTGTGTGATTCTCTGTGATTTACTTCCGAAAGGATGTATTTAATTTTGTTTTGTTCTGTTTGAAGAAAGAAGATGTCTGGACGAGGTAGAGGACGTGCGAACGTGAATCGTGATGTGGACCCAATGATTGCGGCTGCTGAAGCTATGCAGCGGATGGCTGAAGTAATTACGCAGCAGAATTTGAGAGCAACTCAACAGCAAGATGCTACTGCTGATGCCCTAAATTTATCTGAATTTAGGCGCCACAATCCACCACAGTTTAGAGGTGAGGTTGATCCGGAGAAAGCAAGTCAATGGATACAAGATTTGGAGAGAATTTTTGAGGGAATGAGATGCACAGATGATAAGAAGGTGACTTATGCTGTTTTTATGCTAAGGGGAGATGGAGAACATTGGTGGAGAGGAACTCGCCGAGTTTTACAAGCTGAAGGGACGGAAATTACATGGGAAGTATTTTCTAATGCTTTTCTGGAGAAATATTTTCCTGCGAGTGCTAGGCATGCCAAAGAGATAGAATTTCTTGGTTTGCGACAGGGAAATATGACGGTGAATGAGTATGCTACAAAGTTTGAGAGCTTGTCTCAGTTCTCAGATTATGCTCAAACCCGACAAGATGATGTGTGGAGATGTCGGAAGTTTGAATCAGGTTTAAGAGTGGAATTGAAACGAGGAGTGCTATCCTTGGGAATGACTCAGTTTCATGCTTTGGTTGATGCATGTGCGCGACTTGAGGAATTGGAGCCGTCAAGAGATCAGAGGAATCGTAACTTTGGGACGACAAGGTTTCATAGAGGTGGAGGTAGTAATACGAATCGATTTCAGCGCAAGTCGTATTCTAGACCATCAGGGAGTCAATCTCAACGACCACCAGTTGGGGGAAGTGCAAGTGGTAGTGGAGCTGGACAGAAAGTAGCGTTCACGCCGACATGTTTTAAGTGCGGAAAGAAAGGCCATATCTCTCCGGAGTGCACAATTAAAGGGATAGTTTGTTTTAACTGTAAACAACCTGGGCACATGTCGAAGGATTGTACTCAGCCGGAAAGGAAACCTGTTGTTCGTTATGTTCATGCTAATCAGCAGAAATCAGGGAGTACTCAACCGAGATCTGGAATGCGTGTATATACTATGACGGGAACTGAAATTTCTAAGTCTGATGATCTTATACAAGGAGAAGGTGACATTGGAGGTAATCTTCTGACTGTGTTATATGATTCTGGTGCTACACACTCATTTATTGCATATGATTGTGTGGAAAGATTGAAGTTGCCTGTGTCTTCTCTGAATGTTAAATTGAGTGTATCTACGCCAACTGATAAACCTATAATTGCATCAAAGATATGTTTGGATTGTCTTATTGTTGTGAAGGACCGTAAGTTTTTGGTTAACTTGATTTGTTTACCTCTTGTTGAGATAGATGTAATCTTAGGGATGGACTGGTTATCTTCTAACCATATCCTTATAGATTGTGCAAGTAAAACCATAGTTTTTCTTAAGGAAGAAAAGTCGGGATTCTTGACTGCTGTTAAGGTCAAATCTTTGTTAAGAGAGGGAGCACAGGGATATGTGGTATTGTCTTCTCTAGAAGTTAAGAATGAGAAGGATGTGAATACTATTCCTATTGTCAACGAGTTTCCAGAGGTTTTTCCTGATGACGTACCTGGTTTACCACCTGAGAGGGAGATCGAGTTTTCAATTGATTTAGTACCAGGAGCAGATCCTATCTCAATTGCACCGTACCGTATGTCGCCAACAGAGTTGGAGGAGCTGAAGAAGCAATTGGTGGAATTGTTGGAGAAACAGTTTGTGCGACCTAGTGTTTCACCATGGGGTGCGCCAGTGCTTTTGGTTAAGAAGAAAGACGGAACTTCTCGGCTTTGTGTGGATTATCGTCAGTTGAACAAGGTGACTATCAAGAATAAATATCCACTTCCTAGAATTAACGATTTGATGGATCAGTTAAGAGGAGCTGTGGTATTTTCCAAGATAGATCTGAGATCGGGTTATCACCAGATTCGTGTTAAGGGGGAAGATGTACCGAAAATCGCTTTTCAAACTCGTTATGGACATTATGAGTATCAGGTAATGCCATTCGGGGTGACGAATGCTCCTGCCATATTTATGGATTATATGAACAGGATTTTTCGTCCGTATCTAGACAGATTTGTCGTTGTTTTTATCGATGACATTCTGATCTATTCTAAATCTAAGGAAGAGCATGCTGAACATCTTGGTATTGTTCTTCAGATTTTGAAGGAAAAGCAGCTATATGCGAAATTGGCCAAGTGTAAGTTCTGGTTGGAAGAAGTCCAATTTCTAGGTCACGTGATTTCTAAAGAAGGTATTGCAGTAGACCCATCAAAAGTGGAGACTGTTTTACAGTGGGAAAGGCCTAAGACGGTGACAGAAGTTTGAAGTTTCGTTGGACTTGCTGGTTATTACTGGAGGTTTATCGAAGGTTTTTCAAAGATTGCTGGACCACTTACACAGCTTACGAGGAAAAGTCAAGCTTTTGAATGGACAGAAGAACGTGAAGCTAGTTTTCAAGAGTTGAAGAAGAGGTTAACAACTGCACCTGTGTTGATCTTGCCAGATTCTAAGAGATCTTTTGATGTGTATTGTGATGCTTCTTATCAAGGGTTAGGTTGCGTTTTGATACAAGACCGGAATGTTGTGGCGTATGCCTCTCGACAGTTGAAGGTTCATGAGAGGAACTATCCAATGCACGATTTGGAATTGGCCGCGGTGGTTTTTGCTCTGAAAGTATGGAGGCATTTTCTGTATGGAGCGTTGTTCAATGTCTTTAGTGATCACAAGAGTCTAAAGTACTTGTTTGATTAGAAAGAATTGAATATGAGGCAGAGGCGATGATTGGAATTCTTAAAGGATTATGATTTTCAACTCCAATACCATCCAAGAAAAGCTAATGTGGTAGCTGATGCCTTGAGCAAAAAGGTGCTTAGTGTTTCGGCAATGATGATCAAGGAGGAAGAGTTGATCAATAAGTTCCGAGATTTATGGTTGTTAGTGGAGTTTTTACCTGAAAGAGTTCGTTTATATAAGGTCGTGATCATAAACGAATTTCTTGATGTAGTCCGAGATAAACAAAAGGAAGACGTGTTTTTACAAAATGAAAGAGAACTGTTAAAGCAAGGTCATAAGGCGACGGTAGAGGAAGGAGCAGATGGAATCTTAAGGTTTAAGGGAAGAGTTTGTATGCTTGATGATTCTGAATTGAAAAAGTCGATCCTAGATGAAGCTCATACTAGTGACCTGAGTTTACATCCGGGGATGACCAAGATGTACCAAGACTTGAAAAGGTTGTTTTGGTGGCCAAGAATGAAAAGAGACGTAGCAGAATATGTGGAGTCTTGTCTAGTTTGTCAGAAAGCGAAAGTGGAACATCAGAGACCAGCTGGAATGTTGCAACCGTTATCTATCCCAGAGTGGAAATGGGATAGTATCTCGATGGATTTCGTTACTGGTTTGCCGAAGACGAGGAAAGGTCATGATTCAATATGGGTTATAGTCGATAGGCTTACTAAATCGGCTCATTTCTTACCAATTAATATCAAGTATTAATTGGAAAGATTAACCCAGTTGTACATCAGTGAGATTGTTAGATTACATGGTGTACCTACATGTATAGTTTCTGACCGAGATCCGAGGTTTACGTCAAGGTTTTGGCGAAGTCTGCAAGAAGCTATGGGAATTAAGTTGCGACTGAGTTTGGCGTATCATCCGCAGACTGATGGTCAGACAGAGAGAACTATACAGTCCTTAGAAGATATGTTGCATGCTTATGTTTTGGAGCAACGAGGAAGTTGGGATGAATTTTTATCTTTGATAGAATCCACCTACAACAATAGTTTTCACTCAAGCATAGGGATGGCACCGTATGAGGCATTGTATAGGAGGCGATGTCGAACACCGTTATGTTGGTATCAAGATGGGGAAAGTATGACTATTGGACCAGATCTTGTACAACAGACTACGGAGAAGGTAAAGATGATACAAGAGAAGATGAAGACGACGCAAAGCAGACAAAAGAGTTATGCGGATAAACGAAGACGACCTCTTGAGTTTGAGGAGGGTGAGCATGTGTTTCTAAGAGTTACTCCTACGACCGGTGTCGGAAGAGTTATTAAGTCTAAAAAACTTACTCCTAAATTCATTGGACCATATCAGATTATCCGACGTATAGGTCCTTTAGCGTATCAGATCACTATGCCGCCTTTTTTATCGAATTTGCATGATGTATTTCATGTATCTCAGTTACGAAAGTATATACCAGATCCAACGCATGTTATACAACCGGATGAAGTACAATTGAAGGAGAATTTGACTTACGAGACTTTACCTGTTAGAATAGAAGACAGAAAGGTAAAGCAGCTTCGAGGGAAAATGATCGAGCTAGTGAAGGTCATATGGAATGATGTGACGGGTGATGCTACCTGGGAGCTGGAAGATAAAATGAGGGATCAGTATCCTCATTTGTTTTGATGTGCAGCGAATTTCGAGGACAAAATTTTTATTTGTTGGGGAGAGTTATAACACCCCAATTTTTAGAAAAATGTCCTGAATGTTCTGTTTATTGTTTTTCAAGCTTTTGTGTAAAAGACCGTTGTGTCCCTATTTTACTATTTCTTGTTTTTCTGTATAAAATACAAATACGTTTTACAGGCTAGAATTTTATTTAGTCTTTTTACATAATTTGTTTCGATACGGTAAAATAAAAGTTTTGTCAAGCTACTGTTTTAATTTTTCTGTGAGATATACAAACATATAATACTGTATGTAATTTTATTTGAACGTTTTGGACGATTTGCTTCGTCGTGGGGATAAATAGAAAAATGACCATTACGTCTCGATAGTACTGTTTTTAATTTTTCTATATGTTACAGTGCTTAATATTACTGTCTGTGATTTTATTTGGACTTTTTGTGCGATTTGCTCGGAGACAGAAAATAATATTTTTTCGAGGGAAAATCTTGTTTTAATTATTCGAAGCGGGGATCTTACTAAACCCGATTCTCGAATGATACTGTTGATAATCTTTTAATTTTTAGGATTTAACTGTCAAATAAAATAATTTTGTATTATTATAATATTATTTTATTAGTCAGTATAATTAGATGACAGTGGACCCGGAAATGTTTTGCGGGACCTACGTTTAGTTAAAACAGTTAACTTAGTAGCTTAATTAAGCATCATTAGTAGTAGAACTTTCAAGAACATGGTGACTAAGCTAATGACTAGGCTAATTAGTGACTAAGCATGGTGACTAGGCTAATGACAATGCTAAAATCAACCAATGAGAGTTAAGCTTGCTAACCAAGTTTTAATCTTGACCTTTGATCCATTCTAAGGCTTGGATGAAGCTAACCTAATGGACACCTCTTGGTCCTTTGAGGTCTACGGCCAAGCCACCTTTGAAGGCCATTAATCACTTGTTTTTCATGCAATTTCTCTCTTCTCTCTCTTCCAAAAACCCTAAACTCCATTGAAGCTTTCTTGAAGCTCTATTCGGCCAAACACAAACCAAGACCATCCAATCACTCAAAAATTTATCCAACCAAGTCTTCTAAACCTAAACACAATCCTAAGAATATCTCTAGTTGAGAGTTCTTGCAAAATCCTTCATTTGAAGCTTGGAAACCTACTTGGAAAATTTTACCTAGAAGGTGACATGGTGGAGTGAAAATCGAAACCTAGAGGAGGTGTGAAAGAGTAATTTTGTCTTCATTTAACGTAAGAGGAAGACTAATCTTATCATCCTTGGGTGGTGGTAAGAAGATGGAGTTTGATTGTTGTGATTGTAGAATCCATAAGGATTCCTTTGTGTGTTTGTTAATAGCTTGTTTGTGTGGTTGTTAGTAGCTTTCCTATTTGATGTTTGTAATAATTTGTATGAAGTTGCATGTCTACAAGCTTTGATAATTTGTATGTGTTAGAAAAGCATGATAATGTATAGGATGTGAATAACATGCTAAGGAATGCATGAGTGTTCCAAAGAACACCACACTAAGGCTCACGACCATTGACTAAAAGGAGAACCAAAATGTTCTCATTATTTTCCTAAAGTGTAATTTAATTAATCTAGGAAAATTAACAAGAGATAGAATTGTTTAGATCAAGGAAAATAAATTTAGAAATCAAATGACACAAGTGTATGTTTCGGCCAACATGCCAAACTAAGTATTCATGATTTCAAAAATCAAATCCAAACCATTTCTAAGTATAAAGATGCAATATATGTTAAAAAGAATTTTTCTAAAATGAGTTTTGAAGAAATAAATTGAATTGAATTAAGTTTAATCAACTAAAACTATTGATTTTATTGTTAGAAAAGAAATACAGTAACTTTCAAAAATTTCTAACATATAGCTCATACTGTATTTTGAAGCATGTTAGTGGTTTTCAAAAGGATTAAATTATATGGTTTAAAAAATTAAGTAAATAGAATTTTTACGGAAAAAATTAGGAAACCATTAATATAATTTTCTAAACAAAATACTGTCAATTTTTATTAAAAATGGACAAATAAGATAGAAAAGATGTCCAAAAGATAGTATACGGTATGGAAAATATTTTACATTGTTTAAACGTATTATTTATTATTTTTGTTTATTTAAGCAGTAATTTCTAAGGAATTTGGACAAGAAAATGATTTTAAAATCTTACGCGATTGAGAAAACGTATTAAAAACTCTACGCGATTTTAAAAACAGAAAAATAAATTTACGTGATTTAAAAACGTTTATAAAAACGATGAGATTGTGAAAACGCGATAAAATTTCTACGCGATTGACCAAAACGGTATTTTCTATATTTTTCTGCTGTCGGGCTATGAGGTGAACTCGTACAGGCTTTGGAACAGTATTTGTCCGGTGGGACTTACTGTATCTTTTTATCTTTGAAGATCTATTTTAATGAGGGTATTTTGGTAATTTCTATTTGTTGGATCATATATTGAGTTTATGCCAATTTTTGGTGGATTGGTTGACGAGGTGAATCACATCGTGTTGTCGATGCGATAAACGTAGTGTGGTTCATTGTTTTTATGAACTTGGAGACGTTAGTGTACAGAATCCCATATATGGACAGTCGGTCGCTCCGCTGGGCCGTGGTAACCGATAGCACACTAATGGACTCGACACGCACTATATTTAATCGAGATTTCGTAAAGTCTAATAGTACATTGCCTGTAGTGCCACAACGTGAGACCGTGAACTACACCACACCTTGGACAGTGGGATCCATGTGTCGTGGGGCTATAGACGCAACGTGTGACAGCGCAATAGTTTGGTTGGGCAGCCGTGGTACTAATAGATTTTGCGGGTCATTCTCTCCGATATCTGTATGTGTGTTTAGCTCCATGGAGTAGGATCGTGTCATATTGCATATGATTATATCTTGGACATTATTTTATTTTATCTGTTTATTTTTATCTGGCTATTATTATGATGAATTGTCTATTTTCTTATTTTATTCTATCCGTGATATTCTATACGTGATATTATTCTATCTGTGATATTATTTTATCTGTGATACTATTTTATCTGTGACATTATGCGTTGTTGTGACATTTAAATCTTTACACTATCCTGTTATTAATTACTGTTATAGTTTTTCATATTGCATGAATTGTATATCTGTTGTTTGTCGTTTTCTTATTTACCAGGTTTATGATGATTTTAGATTGTCTTACCTCTTTATTGTATGTGTTTCTGTATATTTATTTACGTGGTAAAGAGTTTGAGGAAGAGGACCAGCCTCTCGAGATTTTGTATCCTGAGGAGGAAGAAGAGCAGCAAGCCGAAGATCCGTACGACGACCAAGAACCATCTGATCATCCATATTCATTGGACTGATTTGTTTGGGTATGGCGGTGCAAGGATTTTTGGGTTTTGTGCAACTAGAGTTTCAAGGTGGATCTTTAGCTTGGCATCTGCGGGGAGATAGAGACTCAGTGACTTACGTGGGACGGTTGACTGTGTCCCTACGTCATATGTTTGATGGAGAGCCAGTTATGTCGACTACTGTGTTTTTGCACTTAGAGTTACCTTTATCTCTTAGGCGTCATTGGGGTGGTGTGTCCACTGAGCCTAGTGAGATGAGTATCGTATCGACTGCGCGGTCTCGTTTCCGCCGAGTGTCGAGGTATCCTGGATATTTATCTTCTGATGAGTTTCCTGAGAGTGATCCATCAGAGGATTAAATGTTTATGATGTGTATTTTGGGCGCGTCTGTGTTTGTATATATTGACTCTTTACTGTTTTTGTTTACTGTTTCTGTTTAAATATTTGTAGATATAGTTGTAAATTATTTGTATAACTTATAACTTGAACCATATGTATATTATGAGTGATGTTGTTCTGTTTATTTTATATTTCTGCGTTATTTTATTTAATAATATTCTGTTTAACAGGAATTATTTTACAACCCGTAGTAGTATGTAACAAATGTTTTACAACTTGGGTAGATTTTATTTATCTTTCTTTTATTTTCTTTATATATGTGACATCCCCACAAGGGTGTTACATATTCTTCATTTATTTCTCTCAAGTTGAATATTTTTTTTCCATTAAAATATTTGCTTGAGATAGTTATCACCCTACAACACAATCTAAAGAACTTTTCTTTGGTATCTATCAATTTTTGGATCCATAAAGGTTAGTCATTATGTCAAACTCATAAGACAATAAGCATTCAAAACAATAAGGCAAAACAACAAATGAGTTCACAAGGGCAAAAGATATTTCATTTCATTGATCAATTTATCCGAGTACATATATTTATCAAAAGAATAGCCAATTATTCTTGGCCTTCAAGCGCACCTACAACACACTTCAAAGTTTGACTTTTGGTACCCAAATTTTCTTAGGTCCTTGTGTGTTAGTTTTGGGTAATGTACCCTTACGAACCCATACCATTTTACTGTTAGCCATGGCAGCCATCACCCAAGAGGGGGGTGAATTGGGTGATTACAAATTTTCAAAACAACTTTGAGAAATCATGCATTTTGATACTTTCAATCAACACTTGCAATCAAAGATACACATAATAGAGATGTCTCAAATACAACTTAGTCTATAGGATAAATCAAGCAAATAAGCTAGATATCAAACTCAACACAAGCATATATAATTAAAGCACAAAGTAAAGAGATAGAATTGAGAAGATCAAACACAAGAATTTATCCTAGTTTAGCCACCCCTTGTGACCTACGTCCAGTCCTCAAGCAAACCACTCAAGATTTTCCACTAAACTTCAAACTTGAACGGGTGCTTGAAAACCTTTACACAATAGAGCACTCACCACACCTTGGGATACCTCACCATTTGTGCTTGAGCCTCAAAATCGAGATACCTCACCCTTTTCACTAGAGGGATACCTCACCCCCTTTTACAACATTTGAGAGATACCTCACTCTCTTTACAAACAAGGGATACCTCACCCTTTTCTCTAGAGGGATACATCACCCCTTTTTACAACCTTTGAGAGATACCTCACTCTCTTTACAAAGAATGAAAGTGTTTATAAGATGAAACTCTCACAAGAGTAGATTACACAAATTGAAGCCCTATGATGCTCTTCAAGAATATCTCAAATATATACAAAAACAAAGCACAAGTGATTTAATGATGATTCACGGATTAGAGTGATTGAAAGATGTTTCTCAATTGTTGGTTAGCCACAAATGATGCCTCAAGATGTGTATTTATAAGTTTTTAGATCAATAGAGTCGTTGGGTGGCTTTTATAGCAACATTAAATGCTAAGAAAATAGTCGTTGGGCACTGTCAGAATGCTGGTAATCGATTACATGGCTATATGAACGTGTTCTTGGCTTTTTGGGCAGGATATAATCGATTACCAGCCTTGTGTCATCGATTACATGGCCTCTGCCAGACTTGTAATTGATTACTGCACTTGGTGTAATCGATTACAAGGCTTCTGTCATGCTTGTAATCGATTACATGCTCAATGTAATCGATTACTATCTCTCTGTTTAGCTTGTAATCGATTACAATATATGTGTAATTAATTACTTTGCCCTTTGAACACATTTTTCAAGCCCAATTAAGTCTCTAGGCCATTTTTAACATTGTGGAACTTGGACTAAACAAGATTTACAAATGTTTAACATAACACAAGATTGAAATCAACATTTCTTTAAAATATGAACTTTGAAAAATAAGTTGATTTAAGAGATCTTTGAAAAACCATTTTAATATAATTGAGATATCTTGAGAGCATTTCACATTGATGTTCTAAGACCTATATCGAATATACCTCTTTTGATCTTGGTCTTCTTCTTTTGGTCTTTGTCTTCTCTTTTGATCTTGGTCTTCATCTTGACTTTGTTATCATCAAAAACCATTTGACATGCTTCAAGACATAAGCATTCATATTCTCCCCCTTTTTGATGATGACAAAATAAACATTGGAAAGAATAGAAATATTTGCATTTATTTATCTATCAGAGATTAAGCGCAACTCTCCCCCGTAATGTAAGCATGAGATAGGATAAATGATTTTCATGTAAAAGTGCAAAGCTCCCCCGTACGCATGCAACATATTTCACTAATCTCTCCCCCGTTGGCATTATAAAAAAACATAAGCATTCAACATTGTATAATCATTTCAGCCCAGCAGGATCAATATCAGAGTATAAACAGTTTAGCACATCAATATGTGATACCAATAACAAATGCATATGAAAAAAGATCTTAGATAGTATTTATCATTTATGCTAATAGAATTCAGAGTCATATACAAGAGCAAATGGGGTTAGATAAAGATTAAGCATAAGGAAAGCATCATGAAAGAACAGAACATCAAGATTAAGCAAAATTATGAAAAATAAGGCTTTGTAATCGATTACCCTTTTATTGTAATCGATTACACGCATTTTGTTTTCCTTGTAATCGATTATAAAGTTTGTGTAATCGATTACATGCTTTCTGACTTAGCTTGGAATGTTTGGTAGAGTCTTTGTAATCGATTACAAAGGTCTTGTAATCGATTACCAGATTACTAAAACTTAGTTTTTGCACTTTAAATAGTACAGGCTCAATTTCCAACCTTTCAAATTAGTTCCAAAACATCTTAAATCAATTCCAAACATCATGCAAGCATATAATTTAATTAGATTATGATCCAAAACCCATATTTATGCAAAAACATCACTTTTACCAAGAATTACACCATTTTGACAAAATTGGTGAAGTTGAGCTTCTTGAAGGACTTGGTTATGATGAAATACTTGCAAAAATAGCTTAGGGGGAATCTCCGATACTCAAGTCAGTATTAGATTCAAATATGATTAAAAGCCAACAAGTTATGCAGTAAAATGTCATGATTATGCAGCAAGATGACATGTTATGCATTAAAATGGCACATTATGCAGCAAATTAATGTATTATGCAATAAAAATGACATATTATGCAATAGAGTGAAGTTCTGCAGAAATTCAACTTATGCATGATTGATCTAATATACCAAGTTCATTTCTTATATAGAAGAATGCTTCTTTTGCCAAGGGCTTAGTGAAGATGTCAGCTAATTGCTTAGTGGTTTCCACAAATTCAAGTATACAATCACCCTTTTGAACATGATCTCTGAAATGATGTCTTGTTTCTATGTGCTTTGTTCTTGAGTACAAAATGGGAATTTTAGACAAGTTGATTATGCTAGTGTTATCACATCTTATAGGGATGTGATAACACTCAAGACCATAGTCTAGAAGTTGTTGTTTCATCCAAAGGAGTTGAGCACAACAAATTTAAATAATCAATTATCATTAAGTACATAGCCAATAGCATGCATACTTTCATGATATATTGATAATTCAAAGCATAGAAAGCATATCTAGGCATTGTAGAACCTTATGTGCTAAGATATATAACAAACTAATGAGCTATGGTACAAAAAAATGAACATAATCATGTCCTAAACATAATATTCAAATTTTATCAAGTGCACATGATTCTATCCTTTACTTAAGGCCTACGAGGAATATACCTCATATTGATTGTCTTTCTAAGTGAATGTTCATAAGAGATAAAAGCTTTTGATACCTTGGCCTTGGTAATCAAGGAAACTCTTTTCCTTACCCATTGCTTCCCTTTTGCTATTTTGAACTTTGCAAGTTCCATATTCTGTACTTGAGAAGCTTTGGTTGAAGTCATCTTCCTTCTTTGACCAAAACTTCTACCAATGGGCTTTAGAAGCATTCCCCTTGATGATTCCTTCTTCACTTGACTAATTTGTCCATCCTTTTGAGAAATTTTATGCATAATTGAAATACTAGGAGGACATTTTGGTACCCACTTCATCTTAGGTCCTTGAATGTTAGTATTAGGGCCTTTAAGGTCTTTAGGAACCCATACCATACTATTTCTCATATAAGTATTTCTTCTATAATTGCATAAATGAGAAATATGTCCTAGATGACTACAAAAATTACAAACAATTGAATTCAATGATGACTTGGTCCTTTGAAGATCATTTTTGAAAAACTTGAGCCTTTGGTTATTATTACATTCTATATTATTTTTGCCACTAGCCTTACTTGAAATTTCATATGGAGTAATATCAATTTCATTCTTATTAACAAATATGGAATGTGAGCAATTAGAATCATTAGCTTTGATAAATTCGAAATATAAGTCCTCAACTTGATTTTCTAAATCAATGCACTTTTCACAAGAAGTTGATGCTTTACATTTCGAAGATATTTCCTCGTCAAGAAAAACATATTCATTTTTTAAAGTCTCAATTTCATTTTCAATGGAGGAAATGTTTTCTAGGCAAGATAAGTTTTTCTTTTCTAAATTCAACAAGTCAATATACAATTCATCATATGCACATTTTAGCTTATCATAGGAAGGACTATAATCTAGTTTAGCAATATTTACCTCAAAGTCCTTTTTAGCCATATAAGAAGTAGTCTCACTTTCTAGCATGCTTGGCTCTTTAAGGGAATCACCATCTTCCTCATTTTTGTCCATCATGGATTCAAGAACATCTTCTTGAGGATATTTTTCATGACAAGCTTCCTTCAATGACTTTTGCTCTTCTTGCTTTCTATATACAACTTTATACACAAAATCATTGTTAGCAAGGTAAATAGCATCAAAAGCATCCCATATATCTTTAGCACTAGAACAACTCTTAATTTTAGCATAAGCATCATCATTTAAACTACTTCTCAAGATTTGCATTGCTCTAATGTTCATGGAAAAATATTTCTTATCATAATCATTCCAAGTTTGTTTTGATTTGCAAGTAAATTCATCAAGCACAATATCTCATAAAACAATATCAATAGATTGCATATAAATCTCTATTCTAGCTTTCTAATAAACAAAATGCACACCATCAAAGAATGGTGGTTTATCAATTTCAAAACCCTTCATTTTGAAAAGCTTTTTAATGGTTGCCAACAAACAATGATTTTAACTCTAAGCGGTTAAGCTTTCACAAGAGCACGAAGCTCTGATACCACTTGTTAGCCATGACAACCATCACCTAAGAGGGGGGTGAATTGGGTGATTACAAATTTTCAAAACAACTTCGAGAAATCATGCATTTTGATACTTTCAATCATCACTTGCAAACAAAGATACACATAATAGAGATTTCTCAAATACAACTTAGTCTATAGGATAAATCAAGCAAATAAGCTAGATATCAAACTTAACACAAACATATATAATTAAAGCACAAAGTAAAGAGATAAAGTTGAGAAGAACAAACACAAGGATTTATCCTGGTTCAGCTACCCCTTGTGACCTACGTCCAGTCCTCAAGCAAACCACTCGAGATTTTCCACTAAACTTCAAGTTTGAACGGGTGCTTGAAAACCTTTACACAATAGAGCACTCACCACATCTTGGGATACCTCACCCTTTGTGCTTGAGCCTCAACATTGGGATACCTCACCCTTTTCACTAAAGGGATACCTCACCCCCTTTTACAACCTTTGAGAGATACCTCACTCTCTTTACAAATAAGGGATATCTCACCCTTTTCTCTAGAGGGATACCTCACCCCCTTTAGAACCTTTGAGAGATACCTCCTTCTCTTTACAAAGAATCAAAGTGTTTATAAGATGAAACTCTCACAAGAGTAGATTACACAAATTGAAGCCCTATGATGCTCTTCAAGAATATTTCAAATATGTACAAAAACAAAGCACAAGTGATTTAATGATGATTCACGGATTAGAGTTTGTAAAAATCAAATTTTGTCCGGGACATTTTGTAATGACTAAATTTATGACTAAATTTTATCCGGGACATTTTGCTATTTTACAATAATGACTAAATTGTATTGTTTTATGATTTCTGTGTGCTGTAAATTTATTTTAACTGTTCTATGACTGTTTTTTATCATTGTGTGTGATTTACTCCAAGTCAAGAAAATAATAATTTTCGAGTCAGGAAAAATCTTTACTAATTTGTTTGGAGCCAGGGGAGCTTACTAAACCCGAATCTGAGAGATACGTGTCTCGATCTATTAATTTTTAGAATTTATCTGTGAATTAAAAATATTTCGTATTTTATTATCTAGCAGACAATACTTACTGACTTATGAGCAATATGTTATGTTCATTGGGTAATAATTTTTGTAACTATTATCCATTGGACAATAGCCTTTAGAGAAAGTTTTGATGACTTGTTTTGTGAACCAATTAGAATACTTGAAGCTTGATGGAAACCAATAGAAAGTGGCAACGAAAATGGGTAGACTAGTTAGCTATGAAGCTAGATGAAACTAGATGAAACTAGATGACTTAAACTAAGTTAGCATAAAGCCTATGTAGTAACTAAATGGAACAAACTTAGTTTGCTACTCATTAGGGCTCCACGATTTTAGGGAGGTTCTAGTTGTAACACCCTCTGTAGGGTATTACATTTATGACAAGTTATAAATAAACCTTACCCAAGTTACAAATCATTTATTTAATAATAATTTGTAAACATTTTCTTTTTGTTCATTATATCATTAAATAAAATAAACAGAACATGAAATAAAACAAACTACTAGTTACACACCAAAATCATACATATAATTTTGTTTTTAAGGATACAAATAATTACACACTATAAACTGTTTAGTAAAGCAGTAAACTGTTTGACTCATAACAAACCATAAACTAGGTCAAGTACACAACTAAAAGTTCTGATCCTCTAAAGGATCCTCCTCCGGTAGATCATCAGAAGACAGAAACCCTAGATGTCGTGTAGCCCTATGGACAGGAGTCCGTGCAGTCGACACACTACTAAGCTCACTAGAGCCATGGAAACGACCACCCCAATAGTGCCTAATAGATAAGGGTAACTGTAACACCCCAATTTTTAGAAAATGTTCTGAATGTACTGTTTGCTGTTTTTCAAGCTTTTGTGTGAATGACCGTTGTGTCCCTATTTTACTGTTTCTCAATTTCTGTATGAAATACAAATACGTTTATACAGGCTCAAATTTTATTTGATCTTTTTACGTAATTTATTTCGAGACGGTAAAATAAAAGTTTTTCTGAGCTACTATTTTAATTTTTCTGATTGATATACAGACAATTAATACTATCTGTAATTTTATTTGAACGTTTTGGTTGATTAGCTACTTTGTGGGAAAAAATGGGAAAATGACCATTACGTCCCGAATGTGTTGTTTGTGCTATTTTTGCTGTTTTTAATTGTTTTCTACTTGATTTAGTGTTCAATATTACTGTCTGTGATTTTATTTGGACTTTTTGTGCGATTTGCTCCGGGACAGGAAAATAATATTTTTCCGGGCCGGGGAAATCTTGTTTTAATTATTCAGGCTGGGGGATCTTACTAAACCCAATTCTGAATGAGACGATTAGTAATCTTTTAATTTTTAGAATTTAACTGTCCAATAAAATAATTTTGTATATTATTTTATTAGTCAGTATAATTAGATGATAGTGGACCCGGAAATGTTTTGCGGGACCCACGTTTAGCTAAAACAATTAACTTAGTAGCTTAATTAATCATGATTAGTGAAGGAACATTCTTGAACATGGTGACTAAGCTAGATGATAAGGCTAAGTAATGATTAAGCATGATGACTAAGGGTAATGACTAGGTTAGGAACAACCAATGGGAGACAAGCTTGCTAACCAAGTTTTAATCTTGACCTTTGATGCATCCAAGGGCTTGGATGAAGCCAAATCCATGCACACCTTGCATGCCCATTGAATGCTACGGCCAAGGGAGTGTGGAAGACCATTCTTCACTTTTCTTTCATGCAAATTTCTCTCTTCTCTCTCATCCAAGAACCCTAAACACCATTGATGCTTTTCTTGTGAAGCATTCGGCCAAGTCAATACCTAGACCATCCAATCATCCAAAATTTCATCTAACCAAGTTTGCTAAACCTAAACACAATCCTAAGAACATCTCTAGTTGGGAGTTCTTGCTAAATCTTTCATTTGAAGCTTGAAAACCTACTTGGAAGATTGTACCAAGAAGGTGAAATTCCTAGTTTTTCTTTTCTAAACTCTTTTTCAAAGTCCTAAGCCATGTTTTCTCCATGGTTTAAGCTCTCTTTCTATGGTTAGTAACTTGTAATTTTTGTTTAAGCTTGTTAGGTTCTTGAAGGAGGAAAATCGAAACTCTAGGAGGAGTGAAAGAATCCTTTTGTCTTCATTTAAGGTAAGAGGAAGACAAATCTTATCATCTATGGATGGTGGTAAGAAGATGGAGTGTGGTTTTGTGATTGTAGAATCCATAAGGATTCATTTGTGTGGTTGTTAGTAGCTTGTTAATATGGTTGTGTATTTGTTAGTAGCTTTCCTATTTGTTGTTTGTAATAATTTGCATGTCTACAAGCTTTGATAATATTGCATGTGTTAGACTTGCATGATAATGTATAAGATGTGAATAACATGTCAAGGAATGCATGTGTGTTCCAAAGAACACTCCACAATGCCCACGGTTTCTAACCAAGAGGGGAACCAAAATGTTCTCTTAATGTTTCTAAAAGGTAATTTAATTAATCTAGGAGAATTAGCAAGATATCAAGTTGTTTAGATCATGAAAAATGAATTGAGAAATCAAATGGTAAGACTTAGTATTTTCGGCCAACATGCCTAAAATTAATGTGTTGATTTATAAAACTATTTTCTAAAACAATGGGTTAATGAATTTAAACAATACAGTAAGTTTGAAAGGTATTTAGAAGATGAAAAATAATTTTGAAATCAAATACAAAGGGTTTATGAAATTTGGCCAACATGCCAAACTAGGTATTCATAATTTCTAAAATCAATACCAAACCTCTTTAAGTAATATAAGTTAAAAGGGAATTTTTTCTATAAAGAATTTTGAAGAAACAAATTGATTTGACTCAAGTTAAAGGATTAAAACTAATGATTTTACCGATAGAAAGGAAATACAGTACTTTCGAGAATTTCTAACATATAGCTCACTTTATGTTTAGAAGCATGTTAGAGATTTTAAAAAAGAATTAAATTATATGGTTAAAAATTAGGTAAACAGAATTTTTATGGAAAATTTAGGAAACCATTTATATAAATTTTCTAAACAAAATACTGTCAATTTTTATTAAAAATGGACAAATAAGATAGAAAAGAGGTCCAAAAGACAGTATACGGTATGAAAAATATTTTACATAGTTTAAACGTACTATTTATTATTTCTGTTTATTTAAACAGTAATTTTTAAAGTATTTGAATAAGAAAACGATTTAAAAATCTTACGCGATTGAGAAAACGTATTAAAAATCCTACGCGATTTTGAAAACAGAAAAAATATATTTACGCGATTTCAAAACGTTTATAAAAACGACGAGATTGTGAAAACGCGATAAAATTTCTACGCGATTGACCGAAACAGTATTTTTCTGGATTTCTGTATTTTTCCGCTGTCGGGCTATGAGGTGAACCCGTATAGGCTTTGAGACAGTATTTGTCCAAGTGGGACTTACTGTATATTTTTGCCATTGAGGGCATATATTTTTATACCTGGAGGGTATTCTGGTAATTTATCAATTTTTGGTGAATTTTGGTTGACGAGGTGAATCACATCGTGTTGTCGATGCGATAAACGTAGTGTGGTTCATTGTTCTAATGAACTTGGAGACGTTAGTGTACGGGATTCCATATATGGACAGTTGGTAGCTCCGCTGGGCCGTGGTAACCGATAGCACACTAATGGACTCGACACGCACTATATTTAATCGAGATTTGTAAATTCTAGTAGTACATTTGCCTGTAGTGTCACGACGTGAGACAGTGAACTACACCACGCCTGGATGGTGAATTCCCAGTGATGTGGGGCTATAGACGCAACGTGTGACCACGGAATAGTTGGCTGGGCAGCCGTGGTACTAATAGATTTTTGCGAGTCATTCCCTCTGATATCTGTGGTATCTGTGTTGTTTAGCTCCATGGAGTAGGAACGTGTCATATTTCATATAAGTATATTTGGAACCTTATTTTATTTTATCTGTCTATTTTTATCTGGTTAGTATTATGGGGATTATTTATCTGTTCTATTATTTTATCTGTGATGTTTTACTTTATCTGTGATATTATGTGTCGTTATGATAATTAAATTTTTTTCTTTATTCTGTTACTGATTTCTGTTATAGCTTTTCATATTGCATGAATTGTATAACTGTTGTTTGACGTTTTCTTATTTACCATGTTTGTGATGATTTTAGATTGTCTTACCTCTTTTCTGTATTGTGTATGTTTCCTGTATATTTATTTTACGCAATAAAGAGTTTGAGGAAGAGGAAGAGGAACAGCCTCTTGAGGTTCTGTACCCCGAGGAGGAGGAAGATCAGCTAGCCGACGACTAGTTTGACGATCAAGAACCATCTAATCATCCATATCCGTTGGACTGATTAGTTTGGAGATGGCGGTGCCTGGATTTTTGGGGTTCGTGACTCTTGAGTTTCACGGTGGGTCATTAGCTTGGCATATGCGGGGAGACTGTAACACCCTCTCTAGGGCATCACATTTTCGATTCCCGACTCATAATCTGAAAAGAAATTCACACAAGTTTGAGTTATAAAAAATATTGGTTTAAAAAAAACTTCTTTCTTTACTGACACGTAAATTTACTGAAAATATTAGGTAATCATATTTCAATTACTCATTATCCAATAATGACACACAATTTAAAGAGAAATATAAATTGAGACTCTTTTGTTCTTTCTTTTTCCACAAGTAGCAAACCCATTACGGGTCCTACTTAATAGCACGGTGTAAAACTAACGATGAAAACTTAACATACTTGTTCCTTCTCCTGTATCAAACTTGATACATCAGAACTCTACTCCTTGTCAACACTGCTCCCCATCGAGTCATGAATGTCCACTCCTTATTGTTGTCCCCAATCTCAGAGTGTCCATCGGAATGTCCATCTTGAAGCATCAGACATTTGTTCTATGTCTGTTCCTTGTCCTCAAACATCTTTTTCCATTTCAACACTGTCGGCAAGGTCATTCTCCGATGTTGTCTCCAAACGTAGAGGTATTTGTCACCCGCTGTGTCTAAGACAACTCGTTCCTTCTACTGTATAATTTTAATAATACAGACATAGCAAAAACAACATAACAAAGAGGTGAGATCACCTACACCAGTACCAACATGGCAGTACAGAGATAACACAAACAACAATATCATACAGTTATCATAATTACAATCATGCCATCATCATTATGGTTATTACATAGATACAATATTAAAATCATGCTATCAACATTAATCAACTATTATGATAATGCCTTCAGCATTATCATCATCATCATCCAAGTATTCAAAACAACTGTCATAGCCAATATTCCTCAATTAATATATTTCATACAGATATGAATGTTCAGTTTATGCATGTACACAAGACTCGATTTCCTACTCCATGGAGCTAAACTCAGGTCGGAGAAATGATCGAAAAGAATCTATCGGTACCTCATGCCTCAGACCACGTGCTATAATCCTCATTTTGATTTTTGCACATCTAGCATATACACGCAGTCTTTATCGAGATCTTGATTAAGAATAGTGTCTCGGTCAAGATCATCGGTGTGTCGCGTCGGTCTAACCTACGGTTACATGAGAGCGACTCACTGTCCATTGTAGGCAACCCGCACCCCGATGCCCCCAAGGTCAACGAGTGACCTACACTACGCATATCGCACCCACTCAAGAGGTGTGTTTTCTCCTAGGCAATCAGCCATATTCAGTCCTCATCGAACCATTCCAATGCATGTATAATGCACCAAATACCAATCACAGGTATAATACCAATCACAAGCTTCAACAGTAATCATACTGTATTTTCAACAGTAAAATCATGTTATCACAAGCTTCAATATATGTTTATCAAATCCCATAATATTTTTCCACTGTTTCAAAATTACGTAACTTAAAAATCTTTCTTTTACGTCACGTGTCACGTAAATCATTTTCTTTTATTTTCAAAATATTTAAAACACTTTTCAAATCACATAATGATTTTTCGTTATTTTCACAATCACGTAAAAATATTCTATTGTTGTTCAATCACGTAGTGATTTTCAATGGTATTTCAAATCACGTAAAATATTTAAACATACACCAAATCACGTAGAAATATTAAAACATTTTTCAAGTCACGTAGGAATACTTAAACATTTTTCAAATCGCGTAGCTTAAAAATCACGTTTTTAAGATACGTAAAACGTTTTTCACCATAATTTCATTATTTTTCCAATACGCAAAACATTCTTTAATATTCCAAACGTCATTTTGAAAACTACGTAAAATATACCTCAATATTCCAAATATTATTTTGGACTTTCAAAAACTCAATATCGTTTCCAATGTCATTTTTCACATTTTCTCTTTTAAGAAAACCTTTCCAAAATATATTTCACAAAATCACTCTCCAAAATCCCAAAGAATGATTCATATGTTAGAAGACGTTAAATTATTATATTTTTTTCATTTTTCCCAAATCAATTTTCTTTAAAACAAAATGAGGCTTAAAACAATTTGCAACCCTTTTTTTTTATTTTCTTTTCATCTTTTTATGAAAGTTCATTTCCCAAGTGATAAAATACTCTGATTCCCTTTCCAAATTCTTTGTATTAAATCAAATTACATTTCCACTTCAAAAATTAGTTTGTTTTATAAAACCAGGGCATTACAAGTTTTCGAAAATCGTAGTACTTGATTATTGAAACCATCAAATATTTTTCCTTCTCAATTGATATGGTTTTACACAAACAAAACCATTAAATTTTGTTTTTCAAAACCGTAAGACTTATGGTCATAAAACCAAACCCATTTGTTCAAATTCATTTTTCACTTTCTTTGCAAATCCTTTTTCACTTTCTTTGCAAATCCTCAAAATCAACATTGTTATTTTCATTTAAAACTCATGTTTAGAAAAATACTTAGGAACTTTGTACACAAAATAAATCAATAAAAATCCTTCTAAAATTGTGTTCATGTTCTCTTGAAAAACAAACCCTTTGTTTATTTTTCATATTCTTCAAATCAATCCAATTTTATTCTTCCATGAAAATATTAATTAGTAAACACCTATTTTGAGGTGTCTTGTTTGAAATCCACCATGTTCTAATTTTGTTCTTGAAATCAATTCTTTTGTTCTTGAAATTTTTCAACATGAACCCTAATCAAGGGCATCAAAACCGTAGCTCTTCCTTGGCTATTGGAGCCAAAAATCAATTTCCTTTCCACCATCAAGTCATGACATATACATATATATATTTCATCATAAATAATATAAGCATACCATCAAAACCAGAAAAGCATGTATAGCATATCAAGCATATCATCAAAGCTATAAAATCATGCAAAGCATATCAA
The DNA here is from genome assembly GCA_029884605.1 of Ormosia emarginata. NCBI lineage: Eukaryota > Viridiplantae > Streptophyta > Magnoliopsida > Fabales > Fabaceae > Ormosia > Ormosia emarginata. Next base: position 75,930,230 of record JAQQTP010000088.1, read on the forward strand.
GTATAAAAAATTAATTAAAGCTCATAAACACCCACAAATTAATTACATGATCATGGATATGAATCCTCACATGGATTCAACATCCATCAAATAAAATACCATCTCTCACCACCATGCTTGGTTGGTGAGATGGATCTCCCTCTTACCTCTTGAAGATCCTCCAAAGGTTCTTGATTTGCTTCTTTTTCCATGTCCTTCACCACCAAGGGCTTCTCAAATACAAAATAAAACACACAAATAATTAATATACAAGACTTGAATAAGAAAACCATGGATTAGAATCATGGTTAGAACCTTGAAAATCAAAAGAAAAGTGAAGAGTACCAAATTTCACCATTAAAGCTTCAATCTTTAGCTTGAAGAACAAGATTGAAGATGAATGATTTAGAGAAAATCTCCAACATGAAAGTTGCTTAGAATATCATGGAGATTCAAGATCTAAAGTTGGATGAAATTAAAAGAGCTTGGATGGTGATTTTAGGTAGTATGACCGAATGGTTTCTCTTGAAGCACAAAGATGGAATTTTTTATTTTTCATAGAAACTTGAAGCTTGGATTTGAAGCTCAAGATGAATGATTTTGGAAAAACTCATAACTAGAGATGTTCTTAGAATGGTGTTTAGGTTTAGAAAATCAAGTTGGATGAAATTAAAAAGTGATGGAAGGTGTTCTTAGAGTGCTTGGCCAAAACATGAAGAAGAAAGGAGATGGAGAGAAAATTTTCTAAGTTTCCTTCTTGAAAATGAATCAATGAAGACCAAGGAAGACAATAATGACTAAAGCATGCAATTATGGTCTTCCAAACTCCTTCATGCAGCACCAAATCGTGCCCCCCCTTCAAGCATTCTCCTTGGAGTGCAAAAATCAAAAGTAAGCCATTATGATGTCTAACTTGACCAAGACATGCAAAAATGACATAAAGCTTGTCTCTTTGTCTTCTAAACACTCCAAAACCATCACCTTCTCTTCATAATGCATTCAATAAAGTTGTCTTCATTATTTGCCACCATTTGAAGCATTTCTAACCATTGATTAATTCAATGGTTAGGATTTAGGTAGATTTAGGTAGGTTAGAAGACTTAATCTAGGCCATTGGATCTTTCTCCTTTAAATTCTAGTCCTTAGATGTGTCTCCAAAATTAATGGTTAAGATTACTCCTTCAAACTTTTAATCCAAGGGTTCTAATTAGTCTTTGCTACTTTAGAAGACCAAATTTCCACCATTGATTAATTCTTCATCCAATGGTCATAAATGGTCTTTGTTACTTTTTAAGATTAAATCTCCACCCTTGATTTAATCTAAATCCAATGGTTATAAATGGTCTTTGTCACTTTTCAAGACCAATTCTACACCTTTGATTACATCTATGGTTGATATCAAAGCCTTCCTAACTAAGCTTATTCTCACACCATTGATTAAATCAATGGTTATTATCCAAGGCTTCTTTATTAAGTTTGTTTCTTAACCTTTGATTAAATCAATGGTTAATATTCAAACTAAGTATTCTCATCCAATGGTTATAAATCAAGTCAAGCTCTCTTTGTTGACTACGCAGTATAATATTTATTCTTGTATCCTACAAATAATATTTTTACTGTATTTTTATCATCCGATAATTAAATATAGTATAAAATACAAGATAAGAAATTTTCTAAAAAGCGTTTCCGGATTCAGGTTTAGTAAGATCCTGTCTCCGTCTAAACAAGACAAATTTTTCTATGCGTAGAAAATTTTTTCACTTTTGGGACCCACTGGCCCACGTATGGCCACACTGGGCCCACGTGTAGCCACTGGGCCACATACCCCTCGTGGCGCCCAAAAACCATAAAAATTTCAAAATCACACATAAAATCACAAAAATTAGAAAATTCACAAATATCCAATCAGATTACGTAAATTAATTACCTAACGGTAAAAATTAAATTACGTAAAGTTTTCCCCGGCCTGAAAATTTTTATTTTCCTGACACGGAGTAAATCACTCAAAACGATCAAATACGCTGACGGAATAATCAAATTAATTTTACAGCACTCAGAAATCACTAAACAGTGAAATTCTGTTAACTGTCAAAATTACTGTTTAAGAGATTGAAAATTTTGGGGTGTTACAGAGACAGAGACTCCGTGACGTATGTGGGATGGCTGACAGTGTCCCTACGTCATAGGTTTGATAAGGAGCCAGTGATGAGGACTACAATGTTCCTACATTTGGAGTTACCGTTGTCCATTAGGCGTCATTGGGGTGGGATATCCACTGAGCCTAGTGAGATGACACTTATGTCGACTGCGCGGTCACATTTCCGCCGAGAGTCGAGGCATCCTGGATATTTGTCTTCTGATGAGTTTCCTGAGAGTGATCCATCAGAGGATTGAATGTTCATGATGTGATTTGGGCGCGTCTGCGTATGGTTGTAGAAATTGCTTTACTATTTTTTTTATTTACTGTTTCTGTTTAAATATTTGTAGATGTAGTTGTAAATTATTTGTATAACTTATAACTTGGAACATATGTATATTATGAGTGATGTTGTTCTGTTTATTTTATGTTTCCGCATTATTTTATTTTTAATAATCTGTTTAACAAGAATTATTTTACGACCCATATTATTATGTAATAAATGTTTTATAACTTGGGTAGATTTTATTTATTTTCTTTATATATGTGACATCCTCCAAAGGGGTGTTACAGTAACTCTAGATGTACATAAACAGTAGTAGAAAACATAAGAACTCCATCATATTCTCTACTAAGTGACACAGTCAATCATCCCACGTACACAATCGTCTCCTTATTCGCTTGTAGATGCCAGGCTTCTGAGCCCCTATGGAACTCTAGTCTCATGAATCCTAGAAAACTTAGTAGCGCCATAACACGTCAAAATCAATCCACACAATAGGGATGATCTAGAGGCATGCCCTCTTCGCACTGATCACCAGAATGTTGTTCCTCTTCCTACTGATAACCCAAAGGTTGCTCCTCTTCTCCTTCCTCAAAATCTTTATCGAACATAATAATAATATAGAAATGCATACAAAGAGGTAAGACAATCTACATCACTACCAGTATGGTAGTATAGAAAATGACAATATATGCAGATATAGCATTCAACACATCAAATCATGTTATCACATCATATACAATATCTCAGATCAATAAAATTATCACATCATAATGCAGACCAAATATGCATATGTACACAGACTTGTTCCTACTCCATGGAGCTAACCACAATTTTTAGAGAGAATGATCTAGAAGATTTGTCTGTAGCTCTGGCTGCCCCGGCTAAGTACTACACAGTCTATTCATCGTGTATAGCAGGCATTGTACTAAACAGTCTACGCTAGATCGTGATTAAGAATAGTGCTTTGTCGAGATCGCTAGTGCGTTGCCTAGTACCACGGCCCAGAAGAGCTCACAACTGTCCACATGTGGAATCCTCCGCACACCAATGCCTCCAAGTTCACTCATTGAACAACACTACGCCTATCGCACCTGCACTATGGTGCAATTCATCTCTTAGGTAACTTGCCAATATCAACCAAATTGACACATTTCTCTATGCATGGTGCATGATCCAAAAGTACACATATAACAATATTATCATTATTTCTCACAATCACACGCCATCACTTGGCAGTACCATTTTCCAACGTAATCGAGTCCACCACGTTAACCTAATAGCAAATTGCTATTATTTTCAATCGCGTAAATATTTTATCGCGTTTTCACAATCACGTAACCTTTTTCTAACGTTTTCAAATCACGTAAATATTTTTTGATGTTTTTGCAATCGTGTAACATTTTTAAATCGTTTTGTCAATCACGTAGTTTAAAAGTCATTATTTTATATACGCATAAGGTTTTTTTAATATTTTTCAACTGTGTAAAATATTTCTCTGCTTTCTAAATTAAACTTTGAAACTTTCTCCATTATGTATCTATTTTGTCTTATTTACATCATTTCCTCTTGAAAATCCTTTAAGTAGTATTTTCTACTGTTTCCTTTAAAAATTACCCTTTATGGATTTAACCAATATTTATAGCTCGAAACTTGCTAACGTGCTTCAAAACCCAACGGGTGAGCTATACGGTAGTACTTTTCAAGTATTTATTTTATTTCATATCATTACTTAATTTCACTAATTAAACTCTAAAATTAATTTACTTTTCATTGTTTTTCCAAAAGTCCATCTAATTAAATTCTCATTAAATTAATTACATAAGTCCACACTTTGGAAATAATTTTGGATTAAAAACATCATAAGTAGGCATGTTGACCGAAAATCATTATATGCTTTATAAATCATATTTAATTATTTTCTATCATCTACTTCCTTGTAAAAATTCTTAATCCAATTTTTTATTATTAAATCACTTAATCCATGATTAGAAAAATAATTTAGAACAATTTGTCCTCTTTGTGGTGGTGTAGGCCGTGAGCCTCTTGGGTTCTTTGGAACCCTCAGGCAATTCCTTTTCATGTTATTCACATCCTACTACATACAATAAGTATCATGCCTTCATACACACATATTAAAACATATAATCAAAGCTATAAACATGCTTGCATAAAAAATCATCACAAATAAGAAAAGCTTTAAACAACCAAGTGAATGAATCCTTATGGATTCTTCACTACAAACAAATCCATTTTCTCACCACCAAGACATGGTTGATGATATTAAATCTCCCTCTTACCTTTAAGGAAGACAAAAATCCTTCTTGCTTGATCCTATGGATTTCATGTAGCTCCAAAGAAATCCCTAACAAACTTTGAACCAAACCAAAGTCACAAACAAAGCTTGAAAAAGGAAAACCATGGATCAATCATGGCTTAGAACTTCAAGAATCAATTTAGAAACAAGAAACAAGGATTTTACCTTGTAGAGTAGAAAACGTCAACCTTGTTTTCCAAGCACAAGATGGGTGAACTAGCTTAAGTTCAAAACTAGAAAAGTGTTTGGGATTGTGTTTAGGTTCAAGAAATTATGTTGGATGAAATTATAGAAGTATGGATGTAGGCTTGGAAGGGTGGAGGCTGAGAGCTCCAAAATAGAGAGAAATGGAGTCTTTTGTGTTCTTGGAAGAGAGAGAAAGGAGAGAATAGCTTTTTGTGATAGAAATGATGGAGATGAAATGAAATGAGATCCTATCTCCTTATGTGCTAGCTGTGGAAGGGCAAGGAGAGAAAGGTAAAACATTTGCTTGATATTTTTACCATTTAGATAACTATGGATGCTAGATGTTTGTCTTAAGTGATAGACTTTAAAAATTTAAGCCTTGAACCTTCCTTGAAGGTGTCTTGGCCGTGGAATGCTAAAGGCAAAAGTAAACCAAGTTTATTTCATTTAGTTGCCTAGTTAAGCTTAAGCTAACCTAGTTTCTAATTCCATTGCTTCTAATTAAATCAAGCTAATTTAGTTAGATTTCCTAGTTACTTTGGTGTGACTAACAAGCTTCTAGAATATGCTAGAACATCTTGTAACAAGAATCCCTAAAGAATAGCAAACTAAGTTTCATTCCATTTAGTTATTACATATAATCTAGACTAACTTAGTTAGGTTGTCTAGTTTCTAAGCTAACTAGTCCAACCATTATTGTTGACTAGATCCTATTGGCTTAGAAAAATATCAAGCCACTAACGTTGACTAGGTTTACCAAGCTGTAAGTCACAAAGACTTTTTCGGTTCCTATTATTCACTAAGCAAAAGCTACTGCTTTTAAGTCAGTAGGTACTGTCCAACAGATAATAAAATAATATTAAAATATAAAATATTTTTATTTCACAGATAAATTCTAAAAATTAAAAGATCGGTACATGTATCACTCGGAATTGGGTTTAGTAAGATCCCCTAGCTTCGAATAATTAGATAAAGATTTTCCCCGGTCCAAAAATTATTATTTTCCTGACTCGGAGTAAATTACACACAATGATCAAATACAGTCACAGAACAGTCAAAATAAATTTACAGCACACCAAAATTACAAAACAGTACAATTCAGACATTATTGTAAATTAGCAAATTTTGGGGTGTTACACTAGCACCTTCTAGAAATTCGTGACTCACACCTAAGTAACTAAATGGTTAGTAATGGAACTATGTGATCTAACTAAGTTAGCTTAAGTTAGTTATGAACCAATTGAATTAAAAACTTGGTTAGCTTTCCCTTGGAGTTCCACGGACACCTTGGTGTTCTAGGGAGTTCAGAAACAAATTAATCATCTAATGTGACCATTGCATGATCATTTAATGACATAAGCCATGTGAAACCATGTGCTAGTCATAAATTTGGAGGCTAAATATCTTACACCCTTTGTGAAGGCTTTCCACGACTAATGCATGCATTTGTAGGAGAATTCACTTAAGTTTATCATCTTTATATCATAAGCTTTCTATCCATTCTCATTTCTTCCTAACATAGCCAAAAACTCCATTTCTCTCCATCTTTGAAGCTCACGGCCTCCACACCAAACACCAACATCCAAGCTTGCCAAAAACTCCATTTCTCTCCATCTTTGAAGCTCATGGCCTCTACACCAAACACCAACATCCAAGCTTCCAAAATTTCATCTAACTTCATTTCCTAAACCTAAACACCATTCTAAGAACTTTTCATGCTGTGAATTTAAGCTAGTTCATCCATCTAGTGCTTGGAAATCAAGCTTGAGTTTTCTATTCTTAAAGGTAAAAGCTTTGTTTCTTGATTCAAAGTATGGTTCTTGAGTTTCTAAGCCATGTTTGATCCATGGTTTCTCTTTGTCAAGCTTAGTTTGTGACTTTGTGTTGGTTTAAGCTTGTTGGGGTTTTCTTTGGAGGCTACACAAAATTCTTTGGAGGAAGCAACTTGAAGGATTTTGTCTTCCTTAAGGTAAGAGGGAGATTAACCTCATCAACCATTTGTTGGTTGTAACACCTTCCATAGGGTATCACATGTCTGACTCCCGACTCATAATCTGAAAAGAAGTTCGCACAAAGTTTGAGTTATAAAAGATGGGTTTTAAAATTTCTTTCATACTAAAACATAAACTTACTGAAATTCATAAGTATTACTGAAAATATATTTAAAATGATTAATATATAATATTGACACCAATTAATATTTAACAATTTAAAGAGAAATATAAAACTAACAGATTCTTTTTTTTAATAGTAGCAAACCCTATAACGGGTCCTACTTAATAGTACGGTACAACACTAACGGGAAAACTTAACATAATTATTTCTTCTTGTATCCATCTTGATGCATCAGACATCTGTTCTATGTCAACACTGCACGCTATCAAATCTGGAATAGTCATTCTCTGATGTTGTCTCCGAACTCAGAATATCTACCTCCCAGTATGTCTAAGACAACTCATTCCTTCTACTGTTTAATTTTAACAATACAGACACAGCAAGACAACATAACAAAGAGGTGAGATCACCTACACCAATACCAACATGGTAGCACAGAGATAATACAAACAATAATATCATACAGGGATATCATACCAGACTTCCAATAATATATTCAATATTAATCAACTATCATCATCCAATCATATATCAATCCAAGTATTCAAAACAGTTGTCATAGCCAATATTCCTCAATTAATATATTATACAGATATAAATGTTCAGATTCATGCATGTGCACATAGACTCAATTTTTCAAAAACAACTCCATGGAGGTTTTCACAATTTCGAGAAGAATGCTCTGGTTAATTGCCCAGCCTAAGCCTACAGACAATCTCCCAGTCGTTGAAAAGAATCGTGTTCTTGTCGGGTATCGTCAATGCATTGCAACGGACAGCATTGCCAAGTGGCATATGGTCCAGCCTTAGCCCACAGACAGATATCCACTGGTCGACCGCCGCGCCTTGATGTTACCCAAGTGGCTTCAGTACTCAAGAGGGGGGGTGAATTGAGTAATTAAGGATTTTTCACAAAAGCCTTAAACAAATAAACTATACTGAATTTAATTATTAAAAGTCGTGAATAAGATGAAGATAAGAAGAACAATTAATAATTAAATTGCAAGAATAAATAAAGTGCATAAAGATAAAAGATTAAGGGTAGAAAAGCAGGCACAATATTTATCCTGGTTCGACCACCAACCACTTGTGGCCTACGTTCAGTCCCCGAAACACAGTTCGAGATTTTTCACTATTCAACACAAGCTTAAAAACAGTGCTTGCAACCTTTACATAACAGGGATACCTCACCCTATTTACTAGAGGGATACCTCACCCCCTTTGAAGGATACCTCACCTTCTTTACAACAAGGGATACCTCACCCTTTTACTAGAGGGATACCTCACCCTTTTACTAGAGGGATACCTCACCCTCACAAAATCACTAAGGGATACCTCACCTTTTTACAGAATCAGAGAATAGATGAAAAATGAACTCTCACTTAGAGCAGATATTACAAATTGAAGTGCTAATAAGCTCTCTAAAGGATATCTCAAGGTTTTGGCAAAAAGAGCACAGAAAATATGAAAGAATCACGTTTTAACACAAGCAAATAATTCAAAATGGTTGGGGCTTTTTTTTGGAAGAGACCCAAGGTCTCTATTTATAGAGCAATGAGAGAAAATAGCCGTTGGAGCAATTAAAACCATGTAATTATTGAAATTATGGTCGTTGCTGCCATTTTCGAAAGCTTCGTGAAATTCAATTCTGGAATACAATATTCGAATGCCTTATGAGGTATTCGAACACCTCTTGCCAAAACACTTTTAAAAAATATATCAGAGCTGGGTTATTCGAATACCAGGAGGAGGTATTTGAATACCTTAGTTAAAGAGGTATATTATGAAATCAGGTTATTCGAATACTTTAGAGGGGTATTCGAATACCACTTTGAAAAACAGAAAACGTATGAATTTGAAAACCATTCTATTCGAATACCTAACAGGGTATTCGAATACCTCTGCTATAAAAACAGTTTTAAATGCTTTCAAATGTCCAGAAAATGATTGTTTAAGTTTGGAAAAACAATTTTGAAAACATTTCTTTGCAATGCCAAATAATGAGATATCCAAAAGGCTCTTTACAAAGATCCTAAGTCCTAAAGCTATTCTTTGAAGATCTTGGACTTGGTCTTCTCATCATCTTCATGTTTGTCTTCACGTTTGTTATCATCAAAACTATTGTTCATGATAGCTAGCCAATTACATTCTCCCCTTTTTGATGATGACAAACTAGCATTTGAGAAAAGCATTAGTTCATATAAATTGAAATTCACAAAGTTAGTATGAGAAACTTACTCCCCCTCTTTTTCGTAAGAGGTGATTTATATCAGAGATGTGCACAGCAGCTCCCCCTTACTTTTGGAATCCAATTTTCATTTAGATCTTACCGAACTTTTTTACTTTCTCCTCTTGACTTTTCTTAATCAACTGCCTCAAATTTTTCTCCCCCTTTTGTCATGATCAAAAAGATGGGGCAAGTATTTTTCTCCCCCTTTTATCATATCAAAGCAATATAAATTAACATATGCATGTCCTCAAGTTGAATGAATTTTGTCCATTTAAATTTGTGCTGAGGTAGTATTCTCCCTACAACAAAATTCAGAGTGCTTTCATTGGTATCCATTAATGTTGGATCCATAGGGGTTAGTCAAACTCATAAGCCAATAAGCATTTAAAACAATGAGGCAAAAGCAGCAAATGATTCTCAAGGGCAAAAAAAATATATTTATCGATTAATTTGGCCAAGTAACCACTTGTTTGATATCATTGGTTATTACTTGTTATTACTTGTTATTACTTGTTATTACTTGTTATTACGTTCATACCACTTTGTTTGATACCATTTGTTGTCAAAATGTAAAGCATTTACCACTTGTTATCGATTTCTTATAAATCTGTCATATATCAATAAAAAGCATAGATATTAAATATTTCATATACCACTTATTGCACTTGTATATTTATTAAAATAGTAGCCAATTACATTGAGCATTTACCTTACAAAGAATTTAAATATGCAGCATATTCTAGAAAAAGGAGGTGAAAGAGCAAGCAAAAATATGCATTTAAGAACATCATGTAATTTCTATTTAAGGTACAAAACATAGTTTTAAGAACTAAGATGTATTTTATCTAAAGCATGTTATTCATAGTTGGAATATATTTTCATTGCATATGTATAAGAAAAGGAACAGAAACGAAACAGAGAACACGATGTAAAACTGATTTTCAGCCATGTGGTATTCGAATACCTTTTGCTGTATTCGAATACCCATCACATTTTATAAACTCCAGAAGGAGCACGTATTCGAATGCCTTGGAAGGTATTCGAATACTCCAGAGGCATGTGAGAAATACTGATGTGATAGTTATCTGGTTATTCGAATAGCTATATAGTTATTCGAATACTCTAGCTTTATAAAGACATAAAATTGATGTACTGATGTATGGTATTCGAATACCATGGGAGGGTATTCGAATAGACCTATCAGAAAAACATGGATTTTCACGTACAGATGCAATGGTATTCGAATACCACAGGGAGGTATTCGAATAACTCAAACATAAAAACATATATTTTACGTCCAGAAGGTATATTTGAGATATGAAAACTTACCTTTTGATGGAAATACTCCTATATAAAATAAATGCAAGTCCAAGCTTGATAGAGACAAGAAGGAGAGCTTGGAATTCATTATAGTCTTGTGCTTGCAGCAACCACTTTCAAAAATGCCGAAGTTAGCTCTTGGCTTTCAAGCACACCTGCAACACAATTTAATTTTTGGTTTTTGGTACCCAAATTTTCTTGGGTCCTTGAATGTCAGTTTTGGGTATAGTACCCTTAGGAACCTATACCATTTTAGTTCCAATTTTTGTATTAATGTTTTTCCTTACATTACATGTTGATGCACTATGATCCTTCTTCCCACAATAGAAACATTTGATAAATGGGCTACATGAAATGCTAGAATTAACAAATAAATTTTTATACAATTTTTGTTGATTTTTCGAGTTATATCCTATCCCGGCTTTTTCAAAAACAACTCTTTGTTTTCCTAATATGATATTTAAATTATCTCTACCGAGAGTGAATTTAGAAAGAGTGTTCTTTAAATCTTCAATTTCTTTTTCAAGCATATGACATGAAGAACAAGATGAAGAAGTAGAAGCATGTGAAGAATGAGATGTGCATGCATCAATTAATCCTAATGTCTCATTTTCAATTTTTAATTCTTCAATTTCTTTATTCAAAATTAGAATTTGATTTTCTAAAGAAGAGATAGTTTTCTTAGATGAAGAAATTAATTTAGTAAGCCTTATTGATTCGTCATGCAATTCTTCAAAGGCATCTTGTAACTCATCATAAGAAGGGAGTAAAGTAGAGTTAGAACTTACCTCATTTTCGCTTTCTTCTTCTTCTCCTTTGGCCATGAGACAAAGTTGAGCTTCTTCGCTATCTGAGCTATCAGTGGAGTCCATGTCGTTGTCATCCCATGCTATGTAGGCTCTTCTTTCTTTCTTTTCCCTTGAGTGCCTTTTCTCATACTTCTCCACTTTCCTTTGATAGGTTGGGCACTCCATCTTTATGTGTCTCAATTCTCCACATTCGTAGCATTTTGGAGGAGTGGAGGATCCTTCTCCTTTGTGATATGCCTTCTTTTGAGGAAGGGGTGGTCTTCTTTGAAATCCCTTTTTCTTTAGGAATCTTCCGAATTTTCTCACAAGGAGACTAAGATTCTCCTCACTTAGTTCAAAATTTTCAGCATCCTCTTTACCACCTTCATCATCATCTTCAAGTATGGAAGAGGTGGCTTTGAGTGCAATTCCCTTCTTCTTTTTATCATGCTCTTCACTTTGATTGAGCCTATTTAGTTCCAGCTCATGTTCTTGAAGCTTCCCGAATAGGGTGGCTAGAGACATTGTTGATAAGTCTCTTGATTCCGCAATAGCCGTTACTTCGGGTTGCCAAATCCTGCTAAGACATCTCAACACTTTGTTAATCAAATCTTCGTTAGTAAAATTCTTTCCTAATGATGCAAGATGATTAACAATGTGGGTGAACTTCTTTTGCATTTCTTGAATGCTTTCTCCTTGGTTCATTATAAATAATTCATATTCACGAGTTAGAGAATTGATTCTCGACCTCTTAACTTCACTAGTACCCTCATGGGTAGCTTGTAAAGTGTCCCACATTTCTTTAGCAGTTTTACAATTTGAAATTCTAAAAAATTCATCATGCCCCAAAGCTGAGGTAATGATGTTTTTGGCTACTAAGTTATTTTGAACTTTTCTTTTATCATCTTTAGACCAATCACTTCTAGGTGTCTCGGTTTTTACACCATTGACAACGCGTGTAGGTATAAATGCGCCATTTTCGACAGCATCCCACACATCTAGATCAATAGCCTCGATAAAGGTTTTCATTCTTTCCTTCCAATATGCATAACCATCCCCATTGAAAAAGGGTGGTCGATTTATGGAAGTTGTTTCTGATAAAACATTTGATGAAGCCATGTACTCTTGAAGCGGCTAAGCTCTTTATACAAGAGTCTAGCTCTGATACCACTTGTTACCCAAGTGGCTTCAGTACTCAAGAGGGGGGGTGAATTGAGTAATTAAGGATTTTTCACAAAAGCCTTAAACAAATAAACTATACTGAATTTAATTATTAAAAGTCGTGAATAAGATGAAGATAAGAAGAACAATTAATAATTAAATTGCAAGAATAAATAAAGTGCATAAAGATAAAAGATTAAGGGTAGAAAAGCAGGCACAATATTTATCCTGGTTCGACCACCAACCATTTGTGGCCTACGTCCAGTCCCCGAAACACAGTTCGAGATTTTTTACTATTCAACACAAGCTTAAAACAGGTGCTTGCAACATTTACATAACAGGGATACTTCACCCTATTTACTAGAGGGATACCTCACCCCCTTTGAAGGATACCTCACCTTCTTTACAACAAGGGATACCTCACCCTTTTACTAGAGGGATACCTCACCCTCACAAAATCACTAAGGGATACCTCACCCTTTTACAGAATCAGAGAATAGATGAAAAATGAACTCTCACTTAGAGCAGATATTACAAATTGAAGTGCTAATAAGCTCTCTAAAGGATATCTCAAGGTTTTGGCAAAAAGAGCACAGAAAATATGAAAGAATCACGTTTTAACACAAGCAAATAATTCAAAATGGTTGGGGCTTTTTTTTTGGAAGAGACCCAAGGTCTCTATTTATAGAGCAATGAGAGAAAATAGCTGTTGGAGCAATTAAAACCATGTAATTATTGAAATTATGGCCGTTGCTGCCATTTTCGAAAGCTTCGTGAAATTCAATTCTGGAATACAGTATTCGAATGCCTTATGAGGTATTCGAATACCTCTTGCCAAAACACTTTTAAAAAACAGATCAGAGCTGGGTTATTCGAATACCAGGAGGAGGTATTCGAATACCTTAGTTAAAGAGGTATATTATGAAATCAGGTTATTCGAATACTTTAGAAGGGTATTCGAATACCACTTTGAAAACAAAACGTATGAATTTGAAAACCATTCTATTCGAATACCTAACAGGGTATTCGAATACCTCTGCTATAAAAACAGTTTTAAATGCTTTCAAATGTCCAGAAAATGATTGTTTAAGTTTGGAAAAACAATTTTGAAAACATTTCTTTGCAATGCCAAATAATGAGATATCCAAAAGGCTCTTTACAAAGATCCTAAGTCCTAAAGCTATTCTTTGAAGATCTTGGACTTGGTCTTCTCATCATCTTCATGTTTGTCTTCACGTTTGTTATTATCAAAACTATTGTTCATGATAGCTAGCCAATTACACTTGATGCCCCCAAGATCCATCATAGACCTCACTATCAATTCTAATTCCCTCTTCAACCACAAGGGCCAAAATAACTTATTAGCTATACTTTATATAATGCACGAATATATCAGTGCAAGTCTAACCACAAGGGCCAAATCTTTTCATTTGTTCAATGTAATCATATGCCTCAACGCATATTTTTTCAATGGATGTATAATGCACCAATGCCAATCGCAGGCATATCTTTCCAATGCATATAAAATGCACCAAATACCAATCACAGGCAAAACTCGTCATTTTCTCATACAGTGTATAGACACTAGTTCGACAGTAATCATCATGTTATTATGTTTTTATAGTCATAAAACACTTTTATCGTGTTTTCACAATCGCGTAACATTTCTGTTACGTTTTCACCATTCCAAAACGTTTTAGTTATATTTTCATAATACCGTAACATTTCTGTTACATTTTCACAATACAGTAACATTTCTGTTACGTTTTTAAAATACCGCAACTCTTCTGTTTCACTTTTAAACCACGTACTAATTTTTCAACATTTTTCTCAATCGCGTAAAAATATATGTTTCTCAAATCGCATAGTATTTTTTCACTGTTTCAAAATCGCGTAACTTAAAAATTATTCTTTTAACTCGCGTAAATCATTTTCTATCATTCTCATAATATTTAAAACACTTTCCAAATCGCATAGCAATTTTCTATAATTTTCACAATCACGTAAAAATATTCTATCACTTTTAAATCACATTGATTTTTCAAAAGTAGTTCAAATTACGTAAAATATTTAAACATAATTCAAATCGCGTAGAAGTATTTTAATGTATTCCAAATCACGTAGAAATATTTTAATGTATTTCAAATCATTTTTAAGATACGTAAAATCTATTTTACAATCACGTAAAATATTTCTCAATATTCCAAACATTATTTTGGACTTAAATAAATCAATATCATTTTCAACACATTTTTCAAATTGCGTAGCTTAAAAATCACATTTGTAAGATACATAAAACATTTTTCATCACAATTTCATTACAAAAAATGTTTCTTAACCTTCAAAAATTCCTTTTCATCCTTTCTCAAAATAATATGACTTCGTATTTCATTTTTCACATTTTCTTACTCAAGAAAATCTTTTTCCACATTTCTTTACTCAAGAAATCCTTTTCCAAAATATAATCCACAAAAATCACTTTTCCATTGATATAAATCAACGTTTCAAAACTTAACATTTTCTAACGAGTGACCTACACTACGCGTATTGCACCCACTCAAGAGGTGTACGTTTCTCCTAGGCAATTAGCCATATACAGTCCATCGGACCATTTTCAATGCATGTGTAATGCACCAATTACCAACCAAAGGTAAATCACATACTTTCTCATACTAGGTTCAAATACTGTTTTACGTTCATGTATTAACGCCAATTACAGGCAAACTTCTCAATTTCTTGTACAGTATTCATATACGGATTTTAACCATAAAGTTTACTGTATAATTAATAGCAAAATCACATTACCGTGTTTTTCTCATTCGCAAAATGTTTTTGTCACACTTTCACAGTCACGTAATATTTTGTTACGTAAACAATGATTTGTAACATTTTCTGTTATGTTTAAAAAATTGCGTAACTATTTTTTACTGTATTCTAAATTGTGTAAAAAAAATATTCTTTTGTTTTTAAATTGCATAGCGATTTTTTTACAACATTTCGATCGTGTAAAATATTTAAACACTTTGAAAATCGCATAGAAATATTTTAACATTTTTCAAGTCGCGTAACTTAAAAATTACGTTTTTGAGTTACGTAAATCGTTTCTCACCATTTTTACCCTTTGAAAAATATTTCTTAACTTTAAAAAAATATTATTTTGGACTTTTCTTACAATAATATAATTTCTTAATTTATTCTCTTCCAATTCTTAGTCAAAAAATCTTTTCCGTGATATATTTTCTCAAAATCACTTTTTTATTGATTTAATCTTACAAAATCACATTTAGTTAATTTAATTACTATTTCTAACTTTAAATTTCCTAAACGTTTTCCAAAACCCAATAAATAAATTCTATGTTAGTAAATTTAAGTTACAAATATTTTCTTTTATATTTCTAAATCACTTCTAAAAATTAATTCTCTTTAAAATAATTTGAAGTTCAACACTTTCAATCTCCTTTTTCTTTTATTTACGAAAATTCCACTTTACTTATTTGATAACACTTCAATTCCCCTTTCCAAAATCCTTATTTGAAAATTCTTGTATTTTATAACATCAAAACATTTTTCTAAATTATCAAAACCTTATAAATGGCCATTGAAACCATGAAATATTTTTCTTCTAACTTAAATAAATTCCATTCTTGTTTCTACACAAAATAAATTCATGAAAACACAACTCAAAACCGTGTGCATTCTTTTTGCAAAACAAACCCTTTTGTTTATTTTCTTTACTTCTTAAATCATTTAATTTTATCATTCATGAAAATATAATTTTGTGAACACCAAATTTATTGGTGTCTTGGCTGAAAATTTGCTTAAGTTTAAGGACTAAAAATTAACTCCAATGTTCTTGAAAAATTTCAATAAAAATCCTAGTTTTGGAAGCCCAAAACCGTAACATTCTCTATGGCCTTTGGAGCCAAAATTTGTTTATTTCAACATACATCCATCATAATATATTCAACATATATCATCATGCATATTATAAGCATACCATTAAGCAAATAAAAGTTATACTAAGCATGCATACACAAGTAAATCATGCAAAGAATATCAAGCATAGGCAAAAATAATCAAAGCACATAACACACACAAATTATTACATGATCATGGATATGAATCCTCACATGGATTCACCATCCATCAAATATAAAACCATCTCTCACCACCATGCTTGGTTGGTGAGATGGATCTCCCTCTTACCTCTTGAAGATCCTCTAAAGCTCCTTGCTTTGTATTTTGAACAAGATATCCACCAACACAAATTTCTTAAACATGAAACAAACACAAGAAATTAGTATATCAAGCTTGAATAAGAGGAACCATGGATCAAACATGGTTTAGAACATGAAAAAGAAAAGAATAAAATGAAGTTTCCTTACACTTCACTAACAAAAACTCTATAACTTGATCTTTGTAAAAGTCCTTCAAGATGGAAGATTTAGAGAAAGTCTTCAACATGAAAGTTGCTTAGAATAAGGTAAGGATTCAAGAAACTAGGTTGTATGAAATTAAAGAGTGATGGAAGAGGGATTTAGGGTGCTTGGCCGAATGGTCTTCTTAGGGAGAGAAAATGGAGTTTTCTTTGGTTTGCTTCTTGAAACTCAAGTGAAAAGGTGTAGATGTGATAATGTGAAGTGTAAAAATGAATTATTTGGTCTTCAAAGCTTTGCATGGCCTAGCTTGCATGGAGAAAGGTGGAAAGTGAAGTTTGAAAAACTATAGCCTTTTGGAATGATCATTAATGATCAATAGGAAAAATAATTGGTGGTCTTGAAACTTGGCCATTGCCTTAAGCCTCCAAAACCGTCCCCCCCTCTTCATGCACTCCAAAGTGTGACAAATTTCATAGCCATCATTTTAGGCAATCTTAACCTTTAATTAAAAGAATGGTGTGGATTAAAAATAGCTACTAGGTTTAGGTTATAGATGGAAGACTTTATTTGAGCCATTGGATCATTTTTGGCTTGCAATCCTAACCATTGAATGTGTCTCCAAAATGAAGGGTCAAAATTACACCTTCAAACTTTACATCCAAGGGTTCAAAATGGTTGTAGTCATTTTTGATGACCAATTCTCCACCATTGATCTAAATCCAAATCCAATGGTCATTAATGATCCTTCTCCATCATTGATTAATTCTACATCCAAGGGTTTATAATGGTCATAGCCATTTATAAGACTAAATCTCCACCCTTGATTTAATTTCCATCCAACGGTTATAATTGATCCTATTCACTTTTAAGATCAAATCTCCACCATTGATTAAATCAAGATTAAATCTCCAACGGTGATTAAATCGATGGTGGATATCCAAACCACCAATGTTGACTTAACAGTATAGAATTTTATTTTTATCTGTTATAACCCCATGAAAGAATATATTTACTATATTTTTATTGTCCGATAATTAAATACAGTATAAAACACTGTAAAAGAAATTTTCTAAAACTGTTTCCGAATTCAAGTTTAGTAAGATCCCCTGTCTCTGTCTAAACAGTACAAATTTTTCTATGCGTAGAAAAATTTTCACTTTGCGAGACCCACCTGGGTCCACGTATGGCCACCTGGGCCCACATACACCCCCTGGGGGCCACAAACAGTAAAAATTTCATAATCATCCACAAAATCATAAAAATTAGAAAATTCACAAATATCAAATCAAATTACGTAAAATAATTAAGACTTTTCAGTAATAATTAAATTATGTAAAATTTTTCCAGCCTGAAAATTATTATTTCCCTGACACGGAGCAAATTACTCAAAACGATCAAATATACAGACAGAATATTCAAAATAATTTACAGCACACAGAAATCACTAAACAGTAGAATTCTATTAACTGTCAAAATTATTGTTTCTAAGATAGAAAGTTCAGGGTGTTACATTACTCCTTCAAACTTTACATCCAAGGGTCATAAATAGTCTTTGTCACTTTTTAAGACTAAATCTCCACCATAGATTAAATCCAAATCCAATTGTCATAATTGATCCATCTCCACCGTTGATTAGATTCAAATCCAACGGTCACAAATGGTCCTAGCCACTTTGTAAGACCAAATCTCCTCCCTTGATCAATTCTAAATCCAATGGTTATAAATGGTCATAGCCATTATATTAGACTTATCCTATACCGTTGATTAAATCGACGGTTGATATCAAAGTCTCCAATATTAGACTTGTTTCCTATTGGTCCATTATCATAACCACTAATGTTGACTTAATAGTATAATATTTATTTTTATCTGTTAAACCCCACAAAAATTATATTTACTGTATTTTTATCGTCCGATAATTAAATACAGTACAAAACACAGTACAAGAAATTTTTTAAAATTGTTTCTGGATTCAGGTTTAGTAAGATCCCCTGTCTCTGTCTAAATAGTACAAATTTTTCTATGCGTAGAAAAATTTTCACTTTGTGGGACCCACTTGGGCCTACGTATGGCCACCTGGGCCCACATACACCCCCTGGGCCCACAGACAGTAAAAAAAATTTCATAATCATCCACAAAAATCACAAATATTAGAAAACACACAAATATCAAATCAAATTACGTAAAATAATTAAAACCTAACGGTAAAAATTAAATTACGTAAAGTTTTCCCCGGCCCGAAAATTTTTATTTTCCTGACACGGAGTAAATCACTCAAAATGATCAAATACGTTGATGGAATAATTAAAATAATTTTACAGCACTCAGAAATTACTAAACAGTAAAATTTTGTTAACTGTCAAAATTACTATTTACGAGATACGAAATTTTAGGATGTTACAATACTCCCCCTCTTACGGAAATTTCATCCTCGAAATTTGATAAACTTGATTTCACACCTTCAGAATAAATATAAATATCCTTCTTCTATCTTTTCTTCCAGCTTTCATGTAATTTCACCTCTTGTGTCATTCTAAACGATTTTAACCAATGAAAGTCCTTTATCTCTTGTTCACCTCTACTAATCAAACAGACATCTCCATAAATTTTTCTACGATTTTCCATTACCGTCTTAACTTTTCACATAAAAGAATTGTTTTAACCTTTGAAGAATCCACCACGCTTTCGCTGCGCCACTCTGATATGTTAACACGGATACAAATATAGAAATATCCTTTCTTGCAAGATATTCCTTCAATTGCAGGAGATGAAAGAAAACATCATGAAAGATAATAAAACGAATCGAATATGTTATCAAACATATCCAACAAAGAATTGGATGTAACCCAATTTCAAGAATAAATTTTCTCTGAATTATTGACACTTGGTTAAAATAATCTCATAGGATATGGTTGAAAAATAACCAATCCATTTTCAAAGATTGCATTTGTTTATAAAACAGATCAAACAAACATAAAAATTTTGAACGACAGATCAAACTAACACAAAATTTGATCTATAATAATATTTGAATAACACAAGTAGCTCGATCGGCTAAGAATAGAAATAGAAAGAAACAAATCAGAGGATAACAAATAACTCTAACATATAATTGATCTACTCAATCATATGCCACGCAGAATAAGTTGCTCACAGAAATATTCACTAGGGTTTATAGGATTAGCTCCAAAGACGCAATCTCCATTGTTTAAATCTTCCGCTCAGAACACTCCCATTCCATTCAGAGTAACAACTTCCATTACTATCTAAAATTTTACTAACAGAAAACTTTGTTTTCAAAGAGCATAATCTCTGGGAAAATATGTCCAACTTTTCCCCAAATTATTTCCTTGACGTACATTCCTTCATTAAGTACCTTTTTTCACATCACTTACTGCTTTTGGTTTCCTTAATGGTTGTAAATACATCTTCCGTCGAAATCAATTACTTTCTCAATATCCCTAAAAAAAATACCAGGTTCCAAAATTACGAAATCTTATATTCCAAGACTGATTCTCTTCCATCAAATCCTGAACTTCAACTTCCAATTTCCGCTATTCAGCAATCCTCTGTTCATGCAGTCGTCTTTCCATATTGCTCCCATTGCTTCCGTAGCTGCAACTGCATTACTAGTAGCATGTTCTACTTCCACACAAGTATAACTATCCCGAGTCATTCCTTTCTTTTTTTATTTTTCTTCAGAGACGAGCGAATCGAAATACAAAGGATCTGATATCCATTATAAACAACATTGTTTCCTTTCGGAAAACAATAACACAGAGAACACAATACAAGTAAAATAGACCTAACCACAAACCCCAAAAGACTCAAACCGTGCTCTGATACTAACTAATGTAACACCCTCCCTAGGGTATCACATGTCTGACTCCCGACTCATAATCTGAAAAGAAGTTCGCACAAAGTTTGAGTTATAAAAGATGAGTTTTAAAATTTCTTTCTTACTGAAACATAAACTTACTGAAATCCATAAGTATTACTGAAAATATATTTAAACTGATTAATATACAATATTGACACCAATTAATATTTAACAATTTAAAGAGAAATATAAAACTAACAGATTCTTTTTTTTTAACAGTAGCAAACCTTATAACGGGTCCTACTTAATAGCATGGTACAACACTAATGGGAAAACTTAACATACTTATTCCTTCTCGTATCCATCTTGATGCATCAGACATCTATTCTATGTCAACACTGCACGCTATCAAATCCGGAATAGTCATTCTCTGATGTTGTCTCCGAACTCAGAATATCTACCTCCCGGTATGTCTAAGACAACTTATTCCTTCTACTGTTTAATTTTAACAATACAGACACAGCAAGGCAACATAACAAAGAGGTGAGATCACCTACACCAATACCAACATGGTAGCACAGAGATAATACAAACAACAATATCATATAGGGATATCATACGAGACTTCCAATAATATATTCAATATTAATCAACTATCATCATCCTATCATATATCAATCCAAGTATTCAAAACAGTTGTCATAGCCAATATTCTTCAATTAATATATCATACAGATATAAATGTTCAGATTCATGCATGTGCACATAGACTCAGTTTTTCAAAAACAACTCCATGGAGGTTTTCACAGTTTCGAGAAGAATGCTCTGGTTAATTGCCCAGCCTAAGCCCACAGACAATCTCCCAGTCGTTAAAAAGAATCGTGTTCTTGTCGGGTATCGTCAATGCGTTGCAACGGACTGCATCTCCAAGTGGCATATGGTCCAGCCTTAGCCCACAGATAGATATCCACTGGTCGATTGCCGCGCCTTGACGCCCCCAAGATCCATCATAGACCTCACTATCAATTCTCATTCCCTCTTCAACCGCAAGGGCCAAAATAGCTTATTAGCTATATTTTATACAATGCACGAATATATCAGTGCAAGTCCAACCACAAGGGCCAAATCTTTTCATTTGTTCAATGTAATCATATGCCTTAATGCATATTTTTCCAATGCATGTATAATGCACCAATGCCAATTACAGGCATATCTTTCCAATGCATATAAAATGCACCAAATACCAATCACAGGCAAAACTCGTCATTTTCTCATACAGTGTATAGACACTGGTTCAACAGTAATCATCATGTTATTATGTTTTTATAGTCATAAAACACTTTTGTCATGTTTTCACAATCGCGTAACATTTCTGTTACGTTTTCACAATTCCAAAACGTTCATTATATTTTCATAATACCGTAACACTTCATTTATGTTTTTTATCAATACAATAACATTTTACATTATGTTTTCAAAATACCGCAACTCTTCTGTTACACTTTTAAACCACGTACTAATTTTTCAACATTTTTCTCAATCGCGTAAAAATATACGTTTCTCAAATCGCATAGTATTTTTCTACTGTTTCAAAATCGCGTAACTTAAAAATCATTCTTTTAAGTCACGTAAATCATTTTCCATCATTCTCATAATATTTAAAACACTTTCCAAATCGCATAGCGATTTTCCATCATTTTCACAATCACGTAAAAATATTCTATCACTTTTAAACCACATATTGATTTTTTAATAGTAGTTCAAATTGTGTAAAATATTTAAACGTAATTCAAATCGCATAGAAGTAATTTAACATATTCCAAATCGCATAGAAATATTTTATTGTATTTGAAATCATTTTTAAGACACGTAAAATCTATTTTACAATCACGTAAAATATTCCTCAATATTCCAAACATTATTTTGGCCTTAAATAAATCAATATCATTTTCAACACATTTTTCAAATTGTATAGCTTAAAAATCACATTTTTAAGATACGTAAAACATTTTTCATCACAATTTCATTACAGAAAATATTTCTTAACCTTCAAAAATTCTTTTTCAACCTTTCTCAACATAATATGACTTTGTATTTCATTTTTCACATTTTCTTACTCAAGAAAATCTTTTTCCACATTTCTTTACTCAAGAAATTGTTTTTCAAAATATAATCCACAAAAATCACTTTTCCATTGATATAAATCAACGATTCAAAACTTAACATTTTCTAACGTATTTCAAAACTCAAAAATCAGTTATACGTTAGTAAATTTTCAAAACACCATTATATTCTTCATTTTTCCCAAATCATTTCCAAACACAACCTTCTTCAAAATAAATTGAAGTTCGAAAACATTTTCGCTTACAAAAACTTGATTTTCTCAAGTGATAAACGCTCTAATTCCCTTTCCAAATTCTTGTATTGAATCAAGTTACATTTCCACTTTGAAAATCACTTTGTTCATAAAAATCAAGGCATTACAAGCCCTCAAAAACGTGGACATGACTATTGAAACCATCAAATATTTTTCCTTCTAAATTGATATGGTTTTACACAAACAAAACCATTAAAAATTCTTTAACAAAAATCGTGAACGTATTCATTGAAGACTGTCAAATCTTTTGAGTAACAAAACACTTCGTTGTATAAAATATCATTTTGTTCCATAAAAATTTAGGCATAACCAGTTTTTCAAAACTGTAGAGTATTTGGCCATTGAAGCCATCAAACATTTTTCCTTCTAACTCAATTATTTATCATTTCTATTTTCACACAAACAAAATCATTAAAATCTTTGTTTTCAAAACCGAAATACCGATGGTCATAAAAACCAAACCCATTTGTTCAAATTCATTTTTACTTTCCTTACAAATCCTTTTTCACTTTCTTTGCAAATCTTTTTTTCACTTTCTTTGCAAATCCTTAAAATCAACGTTTGCCCGTCTCTTTTTCGAAATCATGATTAGTAAACATTTAGAAACTTTTTGCACAAAATAAATCAATAAAAATCCTTCTAAAACCTGTTCATGTACTCCTTGAAAAATAAATCCTTTGTTTATTTTCCTTGTTTTTCTAAACATCCCATTTCATCATTCATAAAAAAATTAATTTGTGAACACCTATTTTGAGGTGTCTTGGCCAAAATTCACCATGTTCTTGGGACCAAAAATTAATTTCCTTATTCTTGAAAAATTTTCAACATGAACCCTAATCAAGGACATCAAAACCGTAGCCCTTCCTTGGCCATTGGAGCTAAAAATTGATTTCCTTTCCATCAACATCATGGCATACACATACATATTTCATCATAAATACTACAAGCATGCCATATACTCATCATGCATAATATAAGCATACCATCAAAGCCATAAAATCATGCAAAGCATACCAAGCATAGACAAATAATTAAAGCACATAAACACCCACAAATAAATTACAAGACTGTGGATATGAATCCTCACATGGATTCACCATCCACCAAATATAAAACCACCTCTCACCACCATACTTGGTTGGTGAGGTGGATCTCCCTCTTACCTCTTGTAGATCCTCAAAAGCTCTTTGTTTTGCTTCTTTTTCCAAGTCCTTCACCACCAAGGGCTTCTCAAATACAAAACAAAATACATAAAAATTAGTATACTAAGCTTGATTAAGAGGAATCATGGATCAAACATGGTTTAGATCATGAAAAAGAAGAGAAGAAATGAAGTTTCCTTACACTTCACCATAAATACTCCATAACATGGATCTTGAAGAAAGTCCATGAAGATGAATGATTTAGAGAAAGTCTCCAACATGAAAGTTGCTTAGAATAAGGTAAGGATTCAAGAAATATGGTTGTATGAAATTAAAGAGTGATGGAAGGTATACTTGGAGTGCTTGGCCGAAACTTAGAGGAGAAGAGAAATAGACAGAAATTTTGATAACTTAGCTTCTTGAAAATGAATCAATAATGACCAAGACAACATATAATTGGTGTCTTGAAACTTGGCTAATCTCCTACACCATCACAAAACCGTCCCCCCCTCCTTGCACTCTCCTTGAGTGACTAATCTCTTAGCCACCATTATTTGAAGCATTCCTAGCCATTGATTAATTCAATGGTTAGGATTAAGGTAGACTTTAGGTGTAGCTTTAGTTAGAAGACTTAATTTAGGCCATTGGATCTTTCTTCTTTAAATCTTAGCCCTTAGATGTGTCTCCAAAATGAAGGGTTAAGATTACTCCTTCAAACTTTACATCTAAGGGTCATAAATGGTCTTTGTCACTTTTTAAGACTAAATCTTCACCATAGATTAAATCCAAATCCAATGGTCATAATTGATCCATCTCCACCATTGATTAGATTCAAATCCAACGGTCATAAATGGTCCTAGCCACTTTGTAAGACCAAATCTCCTCCCTTGATCAATTCTAAATCTAATGGTTATAAATGGTCATAGCCATTATATTAGACTTATCCTACACCGTTGATAAAATTGACGGTTGATATCAAAGTCTCCAATATTAGACTTGTTTCCTATTGGTCCATTATCATAACCACTAATGTTGACTTAACAGTATAATATTTATTTTTATCTGTTAAACCCCACAAAATTATATTTCCTGTATTTTTATCACCCGATAATTAAATACAGTACAAAACATAGTACAAAAAATTTTCTAAAACTATTTCCGGATTCAGGTTTAGTAAGATCCCCTGTCTCCGTCTAAACAGTACAAATTTTTCTATGCGTAAAAAAATTTTTACTTTATGGGACCCACCTAGGCCCACGTATGGCCACTAGGCCCACATACACCTCCTGGGCCCACAAACAGTAAAAAATTTTTCATAATCATCCACAAAAATCACAAATATTAGAAAATGCAGAAATATCAAATCAGATTACGTAAAATAATTAAAACCTAATAGTAAAAATTAAATTACGTAAAGTTTTCCGCAGCCCAAAAATTTTTATTTTCCTGACACGGAGTAAATCACTCAAAATGATCAAATACGCTGACAGAATAATTAAAATAATTTTACAACGCTCAGAAATTACTAAACAGTAAAATTCTATTAACTGTCAAAATTACTGTTTACGAGATACGAAATTTTAGGATGTTACATTGGTGGTGAGGAAATGACTTGTTTGTGGTGAGAACTTCATAAGGATTTATTCACTTGGGTGGTTTAAGCTTGCTTTGTTTGTGATGATTTTTGGTTGTTATGCTTTATATTTTTTATTATATGCATGTTTATGTGATTATGGAAGCATGTTGAATTCTTGTATAAAGTAGGATGTGATTCACATGATGAAGAATTGTAAGAAGGTTCCAAAGAACCCATGGAGGCTCACGGCCTCAACACCACAAAGAGAGCAAAGTATTTTAAATTATTTTCCTAATCATGGATTAAGTGATTTAGTGATGATAAATTGGATTAAGAGTTTTACAAAGAATTATATGATAGAAAATGATTGAATATGATTTATGAAGCATAAATGGATTTTTGGCCAACATGCCAAGGTTTAGTCTTTTAGATCCAAAATTATTTTCCTAGGTGTAGACTTAGGTAATTAATTAAACAAGAATTCAACTTAATGGATTTTTAGAAGTAAAGGGAAAATGGACTAAGTGTTTAGAATTAAATTAGCATAATTAAGTTATGATGAGAAATAGAATTAAAACATGAAATTTGCTAACATATAGCTCACCTTTTGGGTTTTGAAGCGCGTTAGAAAATTTTGAGCTGTAATATCTAATTAAATCAAAGAAGTCAAATTTTTGTAAAGAAAAGTAGAAAATATTACTTTAAAAATTTTTAGTAGGAAAATATTCTAATTAAGGCCAAAATGCCTACATTATATAGAAAATTTTATAAATAAGTTTAGAAAGTTAAGAAATATTTTACGCAAGTGAAAAATGCTAGAAAAATCTTACGCGATTTAAAAATAGTGATTTTTAAGCTACGCGATTGAGAAAATGTTTAAAAATCTCTACGTGATTTAGAAAACGTTTGAAAATATTTTTGCAATTGTAAAAACGTTGGGAAATACTTACGTAATTTGAAAACGTAAGAAAAAGATTACACGATTGTGAAAACGCGATAAAATGTTTACACGATTAGAAATAACAGCAGTTTGATAACAAACTATTATGGTGGGTCCAATTATATTGGAAAGTGATAATGCTAAGAGATGATGTGTATGCGAAATACTGTGAGAATAATGTTTGTATGTGTTTTTGAATCATACATCATTTATAGAAAAACGTGTCTGCTTATTTGGTTAAGGCAAGTGTGTCTAGGAGATTGAAATTACACCTTCGTGCGGGTGAGAATTGGGTAGTTATGATCTTCAGTGATCTTGGAGACGTTGAGGTGTGGAAAGTCATATGTGGCCACTTGGTAGCACCTTTGCACTGTGGTATCCTATGCGAACATACCAACGGTCTTAATGGAGTTGCTACTCTTTTTGTGATTGGTTGAGAGTATCTTGTATGAGCCACGTTGCACATATTGATATGATATATTAGCACATGATTTAAGGCTAATGATATACAGACATGTACTCCCTATCTTTTTCTCTGAAATTGTGATTAGCTCCATGGAGTAGAAAATGGGTCTTTGTGCACATGCATAATGGATCAGCATATTGATATGATAATTATGCTTATCTGATATATTATATGTGATGTGATAATATGACTGTATGTGAAAATATTATATCTGTATTATTTATTGTCATTTTCTATACTGCCTCATTGGTATTGATGTAGGGGATCTTACCTCTTTGTTGTGTTATATTTGTTTTATTGTATATGTTTGATGATGACCGAGGAGACGAGGAAGCTGGTAATTCTATTTACCACCAATGATATATTTTGCTATGTTTGTTTGTATGGTGGCGAGACGTCAGGTTTTGGGTTTTATTACAGTATAGTTCCATAGGGGAATTGACGCTTGGAGATTTGATTTTAATAATGAACGTTTTATTTATACCGGGGACTTAACTCTAAACCTTAGTGATACTAGGGATGGGACTTCTGTTCTAACGCAACATGCTTTTGTGTGTCTTGAGTTCATTATGCTAATACGTGAGCTCTGGAGTGGTGGTTCCTATACTTCACAGGAGAATTCTATGGTGTCATCTGCTAGGACACCAGCCCGACGTGTGTTGTATTCGCCAGGGTTCTTTAGTGATGATACTGAAGATGAGGATCCTTCCAAGGGCCTGAATCCTTAGTCTAGGTTTTAGAAGTTATAGATTAGTATTTTATGTTTTGTCGTGTGTATTGTATATATTATCTTTTGGGAGTAAGTGTGTACTTATGTAAATTATTTGTAAACAATGTTTCAAGATTATGTAAATTATGATGAGTTTATTTTCAATTATGTTTTGTGTTTATGGTTTTTATTTTAAGTTATTCCGCAAACAAAAATTTAAAATCAGTGTTTTACAAGATTAATTCTTTTATAACTTGGGTAAGTTATATTATAATTAGTCTTAAATGTGATACCCTATTGTGGGTGTTACAGTATCCTCATGGGTAACTTATAAAGTATCACACATTTCTTTAGCAGTGTTGTAATTTAAAATTCTAAAAAATTCATCATACCCCAAAGCAGTGGTAATGATATTTTTGGCTTTCAAGTTATGTTGAATTTTTCTTTTATCATCATTAGACCATTCACTCCTTGGTGTTTCAGTCTTTACACCATTGACCTCTAGCGTAGGTATAAATGCGCCATTTTCGATAGCATCCCACACATCTAGATCAATATCTTCGATGAAAATTTTCATTCTTTCCTTCCAATATGCATAACCATCCCCATTGAAAAAAGGTAGTCAGTTTATGACAGTTCTTTTTAAAAAACCATTTGATGAAGTCATGTTCTCTTGAAGTTGCTAAACTCTTTATACAAGAATCTAGCTCTGATACCACTTGTTACCAAGTGGCTCTAGTACTCAAGAAGGGGGCTGAATTGAGTTATAAAACTTTTCGCAAATACTTATAAACCAAATTTCGTCGAAGCTAAATATATTAGAAATGATATTCTCCATGACTTTTTAGAAATGATATTCTCCATGACTAAGGGTGTGGAAGCTGATTATATTAGAAATGATATTCTCCATGACTTTTTCAAGAACGTTTGGGTTAGGAGGATGGCTTTGGATCAAAGAAACTATAAGCAACTTGTGAATGGAGGTTTAGGCAGACCCACAAAAGAGACGTGTTTTGTTGTTTTTTTTTGTTTTGGAAGTTGGAAGCTACTTCCTCACTTAGACATGCTTGTCTTCTTTTCCTTTCCTTTTGGGTAAGAGTTCTATATCATTAAAGAGGTTGGGAGTCCTATATGGCAGTCACTATACTAAGGAAGTCATGATTATTTTGATTGAAAAAAAAAAAAACAAAGCCTCAATTTCAACCATGCAACATGCAAATATGTAAGTACTTGAGATGTGACATCTAATAAGGCTATGGTAGAAAAAACACTATAGACTACTACAATTTTATATAACTGTAGATAGAAGAGGACAAAAAGGATTCCATTACTATAAATAGAATGTAAAAGATTTGAGAAGTAGGGAACATCAGGAAACAAGCAAAGGAAAGTCTCCAACAATCACATATGAATTAAAGAAATGTTATGGGAAGCGATCTATAATTAACTTACAGTTTCCAACCAACAATTCGTGTATGTTCAATAAAAATGAGATCTCTTGATAGATTAGAGAAAATATGAAGCAAATATGAAAAAACAGCAAACAAATATTAAATGAGTTCACAAAGGCCTCTAGAAGGTTCAAGAAAGATTAAAGGACTTCATAAATGATTGTGCCTTCCTTTTCGCGAAGGAAATAATTCTCACAATTCCCTCACTAAATTTCACATGGGAAATAATTCATTCGTAATTCCCTCATAATTTGTAACACCCCTTTTTCTAAGAGGAAGAGGGAACGTCACACCAAAAAGAAAATGCGGAAAAGTAAATAAATCATAATTTAAGACCTGGTTCATTTAATATATGAATAAACATCTTCAATTGTTGATGATCACATATTTTATATATTAATAAACCCTCATTTTTAGTCATTTACACTCTCCATGTACTTAATTGATTAAGCCTAGTTATGTTTTGTAAGTTTGGACTCAAATTGGACTTAATTGATTTTTTTAGCACTATTTTGGTCTTACTGTACTGTTTTACGTATTTTGGCCATATCTTGAGTTCTAAATGTCTGATAATTATGAATTTTATCTTGTAGGAAAGATAAGAGAGAGCTCTACAACTTTGATGAGAGCTCAAAGTCTCAATAAGACATCTAGAGGAGCTAATTGGGCTTGGAAGACAGAATATGAGTTTTGTGTCTGAAACCTGAATAGTGTACAGTAATCAGAGCATAACTCGGGCTACAAGAATTATCTTGAGCTGAAATTTGGACATTTGAAAGTTAAGACCCAGATCTAAAATTTTCATGTTGAACACAAAACTTGATTCGGGCTCCTTGATGGTGATATTGGGTCTGAAAGTCAAAACAGAAGTGCTGAAACTAGGCCTGAACTGTCTGTAGTAATTGGGTCATATCTTGAGCTGTAGGATGAATTTTTGGGTGATTCCAGAGCCATTGGAAAGCTTAGACAATTTCCTAGAACTTTCATGAAGACCACTTGCCTCGAAAATGACGGAATCAATGACTTAAGTAATGAATTATTTCAGAGACAAAGAATCTCAATAATCCAACCACTCAACCACTCATCCAACCACTCCACCCACTCATCCACCTACTCTTAATCATTCTCCTTGTCATTTTGTATCCCTACTCCTCTATAAAAGGCACCATGAGGCTGAGTGTTGGGCACGGAGTGTTAGGCTTAGTTTTTACAAGTTATGGTTATGCTTGTTTCTTGTTTTACTTTGTTGTAATTTTTTCTTATTCTAAAGTGAAGCTATGTTCATCTTTCTCTTCTTCTCTCTTTCTCTCTTCTTATCTATGAGTAACTAAATCTTCATCTTGCTTGGGTGAAAGAGTGAAGCTCTTGGTAATGAAATAAGGTTAGATTATTCTATTTCTTGTGTTTAAATGATATATTATCAATTGGACATTATATGTGCTATATTTTGTTTCCAATCAATTTAGAAACCTTCTTTGTATAATGGAGATCTTGATTTATTGTAGACAATAGGATTGACACAGTGAATACTTGAACTCATTTATAAATGTTGGTAGATAATTTAAGGAATCATAATATGATTACATATAGAATTGAACTTTGAATGTTATATTTTCCGATTGGAACCTCCGTTGTGTGTGGATTTCAATTGAGTTAAAAAGAGAAATAATCTTACTTTTAATTTATTACCAAGAGTGGATCTCCTAACCCAAGCAAGCCCTTAAATTCATTTGTGAACTTATTTTATTACTTTTGGTGTTGTGACAAATCCTCTTCTTATCTCAATTAATTTTTCTTCATCAATTCCCTGTAGATCGACCTCAGACTCCCGAGAAATTTACTACTTGAGACAACCTGTACTTGGGTTTGCATCCTTTAATCCCGCAGTCAAGTTTTTGGTGCCGTTGCCGAGGACTTGATTTGAAGTTTTGATTTATTGAGGTTCGTTTTCTTTAATAAAATCTATTCTCTCTTCTCCTTCACCGGAGCAAAAGATCGGCTTGCCGATCCTTCGATTTCTTTACTATCTCTCTAACTTTCTGACTATCTAACTCTAACTTACTAACTTGCTAACATACTAACTTTCTAACTTTTATATTTATGTTATTTATTTTTACTTTTTAATTTATTTTATTTTATTTTTGTCATTTTTTTTTGTCAGTGAGGGTAACTCTCCCTTTTATTTTACGCACTAATTTAATGGGAGAAACTCTCCTTTTACTTTTCTCGTTATTTATTTTCCGCAATCTAACTTAATGAAATAATATTTCTTCTTCTCTTCTCTTTTCACGGCTCTGTGGGGCTCTGTCACTCTTTGGTTTTCATATTTAAATTTACTTTCTTCACTTTATTTTCTGTATTTTAATTTCCGCATTTTATTTTTCGTATTTTATTTTTTGCACTTTATTTTTCATTTTATTTTTATTTTTATTTTTTGGGTGGTTAGTTTATTACCCCACCTTTGTTATAGATATATATTTTTGGTGGTTGGTTTCTACCACACCATTTTTTTTAAATTTTTATTAGGTGGTTGGTTTATACCACATCCTTGTTAATATTTAATGGTGGGTGACACCGCCAGCTTGTACATTATTTTTGTTTATTTATTTTAAGTTATTTATGTATTTATGCTTAATTGGTATCATGATTTAAATTCTGGTCGTTTAGTTAAAATTAACACTAGTACTTTATATATTGATTTGTTTGAATCACAATCACACACAATTGACACAATGGCTAACAATGAAAGTGTACATGATGAACATGAAAATCAACTGTTGCGAACCATGCGTGAATATTTGCAACCACCTCGAAGTTCTAGTCTATCATGTTTTATCTTTCCACTCAATGCCAAGAATTTTAGATTCAAACCAGGTATGATTTCTTTACTTCCTAATTTTCATGGTTTAGAATCTGAAAGTCCATATTTACATTTGAAAGAATTTGAGAAAGTATGTATTGCCTTCAATGATCAAAATTGCACTGAAGAGATTGTTAAGCTTAAATTGTTTCCTTGTTCTTTAAAAGATAAAGCAAAATATTGGCTTAACACTTTGAATCCAAGATCAATTGGCACATGGCAAGAAATGCAAGGTGAGTTCTTGAAGAAATTTTTTCTAACACATAAAACCACTGCTATGAAAAGACAAATCCACAATTTTTCCCAAAATTCAAATGAAGTATATTTTCAATGTTGGGAACGGTTTAAAGATTTGTTAAATTCTTGCCCACATCATGGTTTTGAAAAATGGCGCACTATAAGCTTCTTTTATGAAGGTTTAACTCCTGAAACTAAACAATTTGTGGAAACAATGTGCAATGGTGAGTTTCTTGATAAAGAACCTGATGAAGCTTTAGACTATTTAAACCAACTGGTTGAAAATTCTTAATCTTGGCATAGTACTAATATTTCTGAAAATTCAATTAGATCTAATCTTGCAAGTGCTAATAAAGGAAAATATCACCTTAGTCAAGAGGAAGATCTAAATGCTAGATTTGCCAGTTTGGCTAGAAAAGTTGAAGTCATAGAATTAAGAAAAGCAAAAGAAATCAAATCTGTGCAAAATGAAGAAATTTGTGGCATTTGTGATGACTTAGGACACTCAACACACGACTGTCCTAAAATTCCTATTTTTAAAAAAGTTGTACATGAGCAGGTAAATGCAATGAATAATTTTAACAAGCCATTTACTTCTTCTTTTTCAAATACATACAATCCGGGATGGAGAAATCACCCGAATTTCAGCTAGAGGAATAATAATCAGTCACAATTTGTGCAACCACCACCTCCTCAGGCACAACAGGACTCTCAAAATTCTCAAGGATATGCACCTTATGTCCCACCATATAGGAAAAACCTTGAAGAAACACTGCATGCATTCATGGAAAAGCAAGAGGCCATTAATAAACAAAACAATCAAACCATAAATGACATAAAAGACACTCTTGCTAAACTTACTTCTGCTCTCACCATTCATGAGAAAGGAAAATTTCCTTCTCAATCTCAACCAAATCCCAAAGGTCAGTACAGTCTAAATGAGGAGAGTTCAGAAAACCAACAAATGGACCAAGTCAAGTCAGTGATAACTCTTAGGAGTGGAAAGGTTGAGGAAAAACAAATCCCCAAATCTTGTGAGAAAGAAGATGAACCAATTCCCCAAGAAAATGAAGAAGTTGACCAAAAGGAGACCAAACTCTCGCCTTCACCTCCATTTCCTCAAGCATTGAAAAATCCAAAGAAATTGGACCATAACACTGGAATTTTTGAAATTTGAAACAAGTGAAAGTCAATATTCCTTTGTTAGATGCTATCAAACAGATTCCTTCTTATGCCAAATATTTGAAGGACTTGTGCACTGTTAAAAGGAAATTAAATGTGAAAAAGAAAGCATTTTTGGCTAAACAGGTAAGCTCCATTCTTCAGAATAATAATGCGTTGAAATATAAAGACCTTGGTTGTACTACAGTTTCATGCATTATTGGAGAACATAAAATTGAAAAAGCTTTACTTGATCTTGGTGCTAGTGTCAATTTGCTTCCATATTCAGTTTATCAGCAACTCCACTTGGGTGAGTTAAAACCAACTTCTATAACTCTTCTACTTGTCGATAGATCAATTAAAATTCCAAGAGAAATAATGGAAGATGTGTTGGTTCAAGTTGATAAATTCATATATCCTGTGGATTTTATTGTCTTGGATACTAAACCTATAGTTGATAGTTGCAAGTCAATTCTTGTTATCTTAGGCCGTCTATTTTTAGCAACATCAAATGCTTTGATAAATTGCAGAAATGGAGTGGTGAAGCTAACATTTGGAAACATGACACTGGATCTCAATGTTTTTAACATGTGCGAGCAACCACAGGAAGTCATTGATGAAAATGAGGAAGTTGAAGGAATTAAAGCCATTATAGATGATCATCTTCAAAAAGGGAGTTCTTCTGACCCATTAGAAGTTTGTTTAATTAATTCATTTGATTTGCTTGATTGTACAGAGGAAATAGAATACAAAGGAAGAAAGCCAAAATTCGAAGAGCTAAAACCCATGAATGATAATGCCCATGAAGAAGTATTCACACCGGAACTAAAGCCATTACCTATTGGGTTGAAGTACACATTTTTTGGGAGAAAAGCAAAGTTTTCCTGTGGTAATTTCCTCGTCTCTTACTAAAGAACAAGAAGGAAAGATGTCTCCTCAATGGACGCACCAAGATAGGAAGAAATTTTTAACAGAGGTGAAAAACTTTTATTGGAATGACCCATACTTGTTCAAATATTGTCCTGACCAAATTTTTCAGAGATGCGTGTCCGACAGTGAGGTAGGTAGAGTCATTAAATTGTGTCACTCAGAAACATGTGGAGGTCACTTTTCTTCAAAGAAAATAGCTGTAAAAATCTTGCAGTATGATTTTATTGGCCCATTTTATTTAAGGACTGCTATACTTTTTGCAAAAGTTATGAAAATTGTCAAAAGACAAATCCAATAAAATCCACAGTCAAGACAATTTTGAGAAAATCTTTTGAAATTGGTCAAAAAGTTCTGCTTTATGATTCTCGCTTGCACCTATTCCCTGGAAAATTAAGATCTAGGTGGAGTGGTCCTTTTGTTGTCAAACATGTGTATCCTCATGGGGCAGTAGATATTGTGAATCCTAGGAATGATAATGTGTTTAAAGTCAATGGACAAAGGCTCAAACCATTTTTGAAAAAACCAAGTTGATGAGTTCTTTGTGTTGCCGGTTAAGTGGCGGATACGGTACTCTGTGACTCTCAAGTCAGTTTATTTTTCAGTTTCCCAAAATAACTGAATCCTTCTTCTCCTTTAAAATGGATATCATTCTTTCAAACTTGAGAAAACATTTTCCTTTTCTCCCTCAAAATGCTCTAAAAAAAATCTACAAAGTTTGATGTGAAAGATTGAGACTGTTAATGCACAAAGATATGCCAGAAGATGTACACTGGATAATTGAAGCAAAGGTCCGATTAGCAGGTGAGTCTTCAATTTCATTTGACTCATACATGCCAGGTCTTGGAAGAAGTTCGTATTCTAAAAAGAGAAGAGCAAAAAGGTTACAAGTCTATTACAAATGTGGACGATGGAATTGTAACAAGCGATGTCGTACTTTGGGGATGGTTTTCGCAAACAGAGAAGACAAAATTTTCTTCATTAAGAATGGACTGAGTAAGGAGTCATTAGATGATATCTTATTGACTCTTGAGACGTATTCTTGTGGATTGGTGCATCGTGAACTTCTTAATTTGTGGAACCTCTTCAAAGATGAAGAAAAACGCTACAGTCTTGGGAATTTGACTCTAAAAGACCCTGTTTGCCAATTTATAAGAAAATTGGATGGGAAGCTTATCCTCGACTCATAGAAGGCGTTTAAGTCGTTACTGGACGTGAAACCAGAGGCAGATGTGAGCTATATCCACAACAATCTGTACATATCATCATCTTCTTCTTCTTCATGTAATCTTTAAAAAAAAAAAGAAAAAGAAAAAAATATTTGAACAAGGGCGATCCGAAAGGAGTATCATGGCTTTAATTAGTTGTGGAGCCCCAGCCTTTGGCTGACTCGTCATTGACTCGGGTGGACCTTTGCACGCTAGTCTTTAAAAAAAGTTCGTGAGTGTCTACTGCACTGGTGACACGTAGTATAAAGATATGCCACTACTGCACTCATGACGTGCAGTATAAAGATACGCCATGAAAGTTGTACATACAGTTATGTCATCATTTGCTATTATATCTCTTTTATCTTTGTATGATTTTGCTGTATTTTGGTTTTGGGCAGACGATCCTTTGAGCAGGTTCCTTCAGGGGTTTCTAGACTTCTTTACCCTGATGGTTTTCTTGAAGTCACAAAAAAAAAATTCCTTTACCTTTGATCTTTGATCCTGATCCAGCAATAACTCAGATAGATTGGTCAGCAGGAGGCAGTGAGGGAAACAAGATGAAAAAGAAGCCAGATTTGACACTTCGTTTATAGCTTTTCTTTACTTTTGATTTTATTTATCGTACTTTATTTTTGTTTAAATTTGTGTCAGATTTCTCCCACAGGTAATATCTTCTATCCTTTACTCATCTACATTTTAACATTGAGGACAATGTTGTGATCTAGTTGGAGGGGAAGGATAGTTGACCTAAAATTTTTTTTTTTGTATTATTTGTAAAGTATGATATGATTGTCATGGACTTACTAAACTAATTAGTGATGGCAGAGTAAGGAGTAATTTTACTTCTGAGACGCATCTTAATTGGTGGCAGAGTAAGGAGTTTTTTTTAGGTAGTAATTAATTAGTATTGATTTGTGGAAGTAACAAAGTTTTTGTCTTTTGATTTCCTTTGAAAGATTCAAGCGAATGCACTCTCACATCCTTGGAAGCAATTGAAATTCAAGAATCATAGCATGATTGAATAAATTATCTTCTTTCTTAAATTTCACATGCTTGGTTATGGATGTTGAATTGGTGGATAGAGAATGATAGAAATATGCCTTGTGAGATTTTGAGCCTATTGATGAATGGATTGAATATCTGTACCATTCTCTTCTTTCTTGTGTGATTTTCACTCATGGAATTGTTATTCTAGAACTTGCTTTGATTCTTTTTGAGGCTACATTTTCACATGCATACATTAATATGATTGAGGCATTTTGAAATAGCTACTTTGACCAAATAGCCATCCTTGTATATTTTCTATTGTGTAACCCCTTTGAACTTGTTTGACTATTCCTTGTTTTAAGCTCATTTCATCCTTCAAAAAAAAAAGAGAAAAAAAAGAAAAAACATGTTTTTACCCAACCGGAGGAATAAGAGAGCATTGACCTTGTTCTTGAACAAGTATGGGGGTGTGTGTGCAAAATGATCAAAAAAAAAAAGAAAAAAAAGAGAAAAATTGACCACATTTGCAATCAAAGGATTATCAGAGTCTAGAATAAAGGTGGATGCTTGGAAACAACAGGAAGAAAAGGAGAATGTTCAAGTCTAATAATAAATTCAATTCACCAATTTGGGATTAATCTTCAACAAAACATTAGTCAAATATTAGTGATTGTCCTTTATGATGAATGTTCTCAAACATTTTCTCCACTCTAACTATACCATAATGCTCTTTTATTCTCTTTGGTATTTATCTTTTCATATCCATATTATCCCCTCTCCTTTACCATGACCCCATTACAACCTTGAATAAAGTCCTTTTGATTTTTGTATGCATGTGTTGTGAGTAGCGGAGAAGTAGAAGATAAGCAAGCTTATGGTAGTGCAATTGTTCATGGGTTGAATAGAGTGAAATACTTACCTTTTAAACACTTGAGAGATAGAGAGTTAAATTCTGTGAGGATCTATCATTCTTGATTCATTCTTTTCAATTGAAGTTTCCTTGCTTGTTGGTTTGAGATGTGAAGAAATGTTACCTCATTAATGCTTTGATCCCTTGAATTTCTTGTTACTTTTCTTGCTTCATCGAGTCTTTTAGAGTTTTTAGCTTTTGAGTCCGTATAATTTTTCTTTGTCTCCTAACTTTGGTCTTATGTGTTTTGCCCAGGAGTGCAAAAAGCTAAGTGTGGGGGAATTTGATGATCCTCTTTGGGATCGAACGGGCCCAAAGTTTCTATTTCTCGCCTCACGTTCTTGTTCCACACTTTCCAATCGGCAGCAAGTGTCGAGTAGCTCAAAAAACTGAGAAATCTTCAAGGTTATCACAATTTTCTTCACATCATGCCTCAGGCTTTCATCAAACTTCCGACACTTCCAAGTTTCATTGGGTTGAAGTTGAAAATCTGGACAAGTTCTCAAACTTGGTGGCGTATTCACTCACAGTTATACCTCCCTGTTGCAACCTCAGAAATTCCATTTCTTTTGCGTGCCTGGCACTTTCAGGAAAATACTTGTTCAAGAACCTTTCTTTGAACACTTCCCAAGTTTTCACTTTGTTCGCGACTTGCAGTAGCCTTTGTTCTCCCGTCCACCAATGTTTAGCGTCTCCTATCAGCATGTATGCCGCATAGGTCACCTTCCTATCATCAGCACAATTCATACCTGTAAATATTTTCTTCAACTCTTGGATCCATAATGTAGCTTTCTCCGGATTAAACTCCCCTTTAAACTGTGAAGGATTAGTGCGACGAAATCCTTCTAAGTTCTGAACGTTCGCTGTAGCCTCTAGCTATTGTGCAGCCCTAGCCTGTTGTTGAGCTGTCTACTGGTTCTGTTGTAACATTACCTCAGCCATCTTTTGTATTGCTTCTATGGCAGCAACCATATTACCCCCACGAGCCATCGTTTCCTTTCAAGTTGAGCTATGCAAAATACAGAGAAAGTTAGATGTATCCTTATGAATACCGAACAACAAAGTCACATAGAGTAACACAGCAAAAAATAAGACAGTCCAAAACCACACGACCCAAAGAAAACATAACCGGGAGCTCTGATACCAAGACAGTGTAACGCCCCTTTTTCTCCCTTAGTCATAATGGGTAAGAAGAAGGAACGTCGCACTATAGTGAAATGACATACAAATGATTACGGAAAATTTGAACATTTTTTTTTGCTTAATATGAATCCGGTTAAAACTTCCATTTAATGTACATATACACCTGTTTATGAATATATCACGTGATTGAGTTAAAATTAAAAGTTCCTCTTTCCAATAAAACTTCTGTCAAAAAAGTCAAAGAGAAATCAACGTGGAATGAACATACGACCATTCACAATATGGATAATTACATACTTTGTACCAGAAATACAAGCCTGTTTGAATTACATTTCCAAAAATATATAAAAGGCAAAATGTGTACCTACCCCAAGAGATACAAATATATACCCACTAATCCAGTAGTACGTCAGGCTCTCTCAAAATAAACGGACAGCCATCAGTAGCCATCAATTAAAACCAACCCTAAGACTGCCTAGAACGAGAAGGAACCGTAGATGGATCCTCCTCAGGGTCCTCGTCGTCCGACGAGACATCCATCAGGACTACAGAACAGCAGGCAGGAGCCCGGGCAGTAGACAAAAAGGAATCCTCACGAGGGGTATAATACATTTTGCCCGACATGTCCCTCACGGGCATATAGAACTCCAGCCATACAAAAGCATGAAAATCTAGAATAGGAGCGTCATAACGTCTCCACGCTAAGGACACCGTCACATCGCCGTGGTATACACATCGATCAGTCTGCACGTTGATATGCCAGCAGTCCAGACCTCCAAGAAAGTTGATCCGCACGTAGCCAAAAAGTCCACGAAGCCGAAATGACATCCTCAACAACTTCGATCTCAGTCGAGATAAGGCCAGAAACCCTGAAACTAAGTGGTTTCCTTGTCCTCCTCACGAGCGTCTCCTCGAGAGCACACGATCCAACCAAAATACAAAATAGAGAAATTACCGAAAGAGGTGAGATTCCCAGCTTTCAGTACCAACATGGCAGCAAGAAAATAAACGGCATCGAACGCCCACATAAGACACAGTTAATACATACAAGTGCAGTAATACCCGAAAGCAATTAACAAGAGTAAAGCAGCAAAGAATAATAGTTAACATTATCCATAGCCAGCTAGCAACATTAGCATTACCAAGAGTCAAATAAATATCGCAGTCATGATAGTAAACACATTATCCAATTATAAATGCTCAATGGACCATGTGACTGACAACTCATAATGCAACAAGGGTACCAAAGTTCCTACTCCAGGGAGCTAGACGTAAACATTTTCGGAGTGAATGATCAAGGAGTAATACCAGTATATCAGTAGCCTTAAAATACAGTGTGCTTTTTTTCATAAAATTGTTTGCGCAATGGCTCATACATGGTACCTCAACAGTTGATCGCGATATAGGACAGCGTCTTAGACAGGATCGTTAATGTGTCGCATTGGTCTATCCCACGGCCCCAGTGGAGCTATCACTGCCTATTGTGAGACACCCATACCCCAACGCCCCCAGGGTCAACAACATATGACACATACGCTTAGTCTACTCGCACCGGCACAAAGGTGTTATTCAAACTCCTAGGCAACATGGCCTTCTCAACAATGTCCAATGGACAACACACATGCATGATGACACAATGTCCAATCATGTATGTTCATCAATGATGCATTCAACATAAGCATTGCCTCAATGGCACATAAGCATTAGTCAATGTCCAACATGACATATCAACAATACATTTATTAAAACATTGCCTCAATGGCATATCATCATTCTTATCTCATTGAGCACTAAATCAATAAGTGCATAACCCACATAGCGAATCACACTGGCATCAATAATTCTCAGTATCAATATATGTTCCTTATTACACACATACCACAATTTCCATGTCATGGATCTAAGAATTCCATTTTCAAAATCATTTCTTCTCTATCGGTATGAATACATATTCCTATCGTATTTAAGTAAAGTAAAATCCTTGAATCCAGGGTTTTTAGGTTATGTTTGAGTTACAAAGGGCAAAGAACCATAATTTCAATAATTTCCAGCTCAAAAATCTCATTTTTGGGTATTGGTAATCGATTACATCACCCTGGTAATCGATTACCAGTGTAATAGAATCTCTGTAATCGATTACAATCTCATTGTAATCGATTATGTGATTCCCAGAACCACGATTCGTAACTTCAAGGACCTGGTAATCGATTACACAGCCTTGGTAATCAATTACCAATTGGACAGAACCTCCGTAATCGATTACCCACAAGTTATAATTGATTACGCGATTCCCAGAAGCACCTTTTCATGACATCAGAGGCTTGGTAATCGATTACACCACTCTAGTAATCGATTACAAGCTAGACAGAATCTCTGTAATCGATTACACACAAGACATAATCGATTACCAGATTTCCAGAATCATGATTTCGTATCCTTAAGGCTTGGTAATCGATTACAAGCTCCGTGTAATCGATTACCACGTGTAAACTTGCAGAAAACAGAGTTCTCCAGGTCCTTTAACTCAAACCAAACCAATCATTATCATATTTAATTAACAAGTTACTCAAATATATCTTCAAATCATGCAAGAGGCATCAATGAATCATACAAACCCAACAAAATACACTATCATGAAGAACAACATAGAAATGAGAGAACTTTGTACATGGATTCAGAAATCAATAACAACACACATACAAGACATTCCCTTACTACCAAGATTGATTGAAGAGGATCATCTCCCTCTTACCTATTTGGAAGACAACACAAGGTGTTACCTCTTCTTGCCCTAGATTTTCGTTTTCCCCTTCAAGAAGAACACTAATGTAGTGATTTCCATAATGTCCACTCAAACCGTGGAAAAATGAGTTCTTGATCACATAGGTGACCAAGAAAAACGAAAATGCGAAGAAAGTGAAAGAAAGGTGAAGACTTTACCTCCAAGCTCAAAGCTTTAGCTTCAATGGTGGATAGTGGAAGAAGAAGAACCAAAGGATGGTCTTGGAATGGTGGAAGAAAACACGAAATGAGTTTAGTTGTAGCAAACAATGGAGATAATCTCCAATGAGTGTGTGTACGGTGGTGAAGCAAGGAGAAGAAGAGAAGAGTGTTTGAAGTGTGAGAGTGGAGTGATAAAAGTGAGAATGAGAAAAGTGGGTATTTTAGGCTCCCAAAATAGCCATCTGCCGTGGGAATGAGTGTGGGGAGTGAAGAGAGAGAAAAATGAATTATTTGGGAAATTTCTAAGAAGCTTCCCTTGACAAGCTTAATTAATTTAATCATTCTTTTTGGAATTAAAGCTAATGGATGTGATACAAAGTAGATTTTGAATAGTAGGATAATGTTTTTAATACATGTTATTGTTTAGTAGACAATTATTACAGTTGATAGAAGTCAGCATTAATTTACCTGATTGATGAAATCTACACAACGTTTCGTTATTATTACTGTTAAATTTCTTGAAAATGTGAAACCTTGCAAACTGTGTCCGGTCTCGGGTTTAGTAAGATCTCCCGTCGACGTTTCCATAGTTCAAGGCTTTCAGAGAAAATATCTCATTTCTCCAGTTCCGCTCAGTATATACGTAAAACGAGAAATATATTAAAATATTCTGTATTCTCAGAAAAATTCCAGAAAAATTCCAGAAAAATTCCAAAAAATCACAAATATTTTAGAATGAATTTTGATAGTAGAAAAGTAAATTTTGGGGTGTTACAACTCTCCCCAACAAATAAGAATTTCGTCCCCAAAATTTTCCATACCTTAAAATAATTCGGGATATTGCTCCTTCATCTTGTTCTCCAGCTCCCATGTCAAATCTCCAGTTGCTTCGTTCCAGATTACCTTCACTAGTGCAATTTCCTTTCCTCTGAGTTGCTTTGTCCTCTTATCCTCAATCCTTACAGGAGCTGTCTCATAAGTCAAGTTTTCCTTTAATTGTACGGAATCAGATGCTATGACATGATTAGGACTTGGGATATATTTTTTGAGTTGTGACACATGAAAGACGTTATGAAGGTTTGAAAGAAAAGGGGGTAAAGCTATTTGGTAAGCAACAGGACCTATCCGACGAAGAATTTGGTAAGGTCCAAGGAATTTTGGAGTTTTCTAGACTTGAGGACACGACCGACCCCAGTCGTAGGTGTGACTTTCAAGAAGACTTGCTCTCCTTCTTCGAACTCAAGAGGTTTCCTTCTTTTGTCTGCATAACTCTTCTGCCGACTCTGAGCCGTTTTCATTTTCTCCTAAATCATTTTAACCTTCTCAGTTGTCTGCTGAATGAGTTCAAGTCCAACGATAAGCCGTTCTCCATCTTGATACCAGCACAGAGGCGTCTGACACCTCCGCCCATATAGAGCCTCATAGGGCGCCATCCCTATACTTGAATGGTAACTGTTGTTGTAGGTGAATTCCACCAACGGTAAGATTTCATCCCAACTTCCAGTTTGCTCTATTGCACAAGCTCTCAGCAGATCCTCTAATGACTGAATTGTCCACTTTGATTGGCCATTAGTCTGCGGATAGTATGCCGAACTCAATCGCAACTTCGTTCCCATAACTCCTTGAAGACTTTTCCAAAACTTAGACGTAAACCTTGGATCTCTGTCAGAAATGATACTTGTGGGCACACCATGAAGTCTGACAATTTCACCAACGTATATCCGACTCAACTTCTCCAATGGATATCTTATGTTGATTGGCAAAAAGTGAGCTAATTTTGTAAGCCCGATCCACAATTACCCATATTGAGTCATTTCCTTTCTTAGTCCTTGGCAACCCGACAACAAAGTCCATGGCAATACTATCCTATTTCTATTTGGGGATAGACAAGGGTTGTAACAGTCCAACTGGTCTTTGATGTTCAATCTTCATTTTTTGGCAGACCAAACAAGATGACACGCATCTAGCGATGTCTCTTTTCATCCCATGCCACCAAAACAACTTCCTCAAGTCTTGATACATCTTGGTCATTCTAGGATGCATACTTAACTGATTCTAGTGAGTATGTTCAAGTATGTACTTTCTGAGTTCCCCATCTTTAGGCACACAGACCCTTCCTTGGAATCTCAGAATTCCATCGCTTCCTTCCTTCAACGTTGATACACCACCCTGCCTCATCAATTCTCTTTCTTCTTGTAAGAATTTATCGATCTTTTGTTTCTCTCGAATATCATCCATCAGGTCATTCGAGATAATGATCTCATTCATGCAGATTTTACCCGGTGTTAATTCTACAAATGACCATATGTCTCTGAATTGCTCTATCAAGTCCTTTTCTCTAATCATCATAGTAGAAACACTAATCGTCTTCCTACTCAAAGCATCGGCCACCACGTTCGCCTTTCCAGGATGATACTGAAGTTAGAAGTCGTAGTCTTTCAAAAATTCTAGCCATCTTCGTTGCCTTATGTTCTGCTCTTTTTGATCCTACAGGTATTTCAGACTTTTGTGGTCACTGAAGACGTTGAATGTGGCTCCATACAGGTAATGTCTCCATATTTTCAATGCAAACACCACTGCAGCTAACTCTAGATCGTGTGTTGGGTAGTTCTTCTCGTGCATTCGCAATTGTCTTGAGGCGTAAGCTACCACCCCTCCGTTTTACATGAGAACGCACCCCAAACCTTGATACGAAGCATCACAG
Organism: Ormosia emarginata; assembly: GCA_029884605.1. NCBI lineage: Eukaryota > Viridiplantae > Streptophyta > Magnoliopsida > Fabales > Fabaceae > Ormosia > Ormosia emarginata. The sequence continues at coordinate 75,974,688 of JAQQTP010000088.1, forward strand.
TACACTTCAAATGGTTCACTAGGATTCGGTAAGACTAGCACTGGTGACGTAGTCAGCTTCCTTTTTAACTCTTGGAAACTTCCTTCACAGGAATCTATCCATTCAAAAGCTTGGTCTTTCTTGGTGAGTTGAGTGAGCGGTCCAGCAATTTTGGAAAATCCCTCAATAAACCTTCGGTAGTATCCGGCTAACCCGACGAAGCTTCGGATTTCCGTCACTATCGTTGGTTTTTCCCACTGAAGTACGGCTTCTACCTTTGAAGGATCCACTGCAATTCCTTCCTTTGTGATTACATGACCCAAGAATTTCACCTCATCTAGCCAAAACTCGCACTAGGATAGTTTCGCATATAGCTCTTTTTCCTTCAAAATCTGGAGAACTATGCTGAGGTGCTCGGCATGGTCCTCATGATTTTGCGAATAGATCAAGATATCGTCAATGAAAACAACGACGAATTTGTCCAAATAAGGACGAAAGATCCTATTCATGTAGTCCATAAATATCGTAGGTGCATTTGTTACACCAAAAGGCATCACCAGGTACTCGTAATGACCATAACGAGTACGAAAAGCCGTCTTGGGAATATCTTCCACTTTCACTCTGATTTGGTGATATCCTGATCGTAGATCGATCTTGGAAAACACAGCAGCTCCTTTTAATTGGTCCATCAAGTCATCTATCCTTGGCAATGGATACTTGTTCTTGATCGTAACTTTATTCAACTGATGGTAGTCCACGCATAATCTTGAAGTCCCATCTTTCTTCTTAACCAACAACACAGGTGCTCCCCAAGGTGACACACTGGGTCTCACGAATCGTTTTTCCAGAAATTCTTCCAACTACTTCTTAAGTTCCACGAGCTCTGCTGGTGCCATACGGTAAGACGCTATAGAAATAGAGCCAACTCCTGGTACTAAGTCAATAGCAAACTCGACCTCTCGTTCAAGTGGCAAACCAGGTACATCATCAGGGAAAACCTCAGGAAATTCTCGAACAACAGAGATTGCGTCCACATCAACTTCACTCTCGACTTTCAAAGAAGATATTAGCATGTATCCCCGAGCTCTTTCTTTTAGAAAAGCTTTCACTTGGTTGGCGGTCAAAAATCTAGAATCCTCATCCAAAGGGAAAACTATTGTCTTTCTAGAACAATCTAACAGGACATGGTTGGCAGATAGCCAGTCCATTCCTAATATCACGTCTAGTTAGGATAATGGTAAACAGATCAAATCGACAAAAAAGATTCGACCTTCCATGATTAAAGGACAACCTAAACACACCTTAGTAGTGACGACAGGTTTGTAGTAGGAGTCGAAACAGTCAAATCGAAAGGCAAAGAAGACACAGGCAATCCAAGTCTTTTCATACAATCATGTGAAATGAAAGAATGAGTAGCACCAGAGTCATACAGCACAATTAAAAGATTACATTCAATGATACCTTCTCCTTGTATGAGATCCTCGGATTCAGAGGCCTCAGCACCACTCATGGTGTAGACTCTGCCTCCAACTTGTGGTTTAGAAGTCTTAGCAACATTGACGGATGGTTCCGCCTTGGTCTAATGGCAGTCTCGAGAAACGTGACCAGGTTTCCCGCACCGAAAGCAAATAAATCCTTTGATTGTGCAGTCTCTTGTGAAATGCTCCTTCCCACATTTCATACATCTCAGAATAGTTGTAGCATTCTGACCCATCCTTCCAGGGCTTCCAGTTGGGCTTCATCCTTGAAATTTTTGTGGCTGTTGACTTCCAGAGGGTCTGGAATAAGGCTTCTTTTGATAACAACTCGCATTACCACCACCTCCTCTTTAGGATCGAACGGGCCCAAAGTTTCTGTTTCTCGCCTCACGTTCTTGTTCCACACTTTCCAATCGGCAGCAAGTGTCGAGTAGCTCAGAAAACTGAGAAATCTTCAAGGCTATCACAATTTTCTTCACATCATGCCTCAAGCCTTCCTCAAACTTCCGACACTTCCAAGTTTCATTGGGTTGAAGTTGAAAATAGGTCGAAAATATGGACAAGTTCTCAAACTTGGTGGCGTATTCGCTCACAGTCATACCTCCTTGTCGCAACCTCAGAAATTCCATTTCTTTTGCGTGCCTGGCACTTTCATAAAAATACTTGTTCAAGAACCTTTCTTTGAACACTTCCCAAGTTATCACTCTGTTCACAGCTTGCAGTAGCCTTTGTTCTCCTGTCCACCAATGTTTAGCGTCTCCCATCAGCATGTATGCGGCATAAGTCACCTTCCTATCATCAGCACAATTCATACCCGTAAATATTTTCTCCAACTCTTGGATCCACAATATAGCTTTCTCCAGATCAAACTCCCCTTTAAACTGTGAAGGATTAGCGCGACGAAATCCTTCCAAGTTCTGAACGTCCGCTGTAGCCTCTAGCTGTTGTGCAGCCCTAGCCTGTTGTTGAGCTGTCTGCTGGTTCTGCTGTAACATTGCCTCAGCCGTCTTCTATATTGCTTCTATGGCAATAGCCATATTACCCCCACGAGCCATCGTTTCCTTTCAAGTTGAGCTATGCAAAATACAGAGAAAGTCAGATGTATCCTTATGAATACCGAACAACAAAGTCACAGAGAGTTACACAGCAAAAAACAAGACAGTCCAAAACCACTTGACCCAAAGAAAACATAACCGGGAGCTCTGATACCAAGACAGTGTAACGCCCCTTTTTCTCCCTTAGTCATAATGGGTAAGAAGAAGGAACATCACACTATAGTGAAATGACATACAAATGATTACGAAAAATTTGAACTTTTTTTTTGCTTAACATAAATCCGGTTAAAACTTCCATTTAATGTACATATACACATGTTTTATGAATATATCGCGTGATTGAGTTAAAATTAAAAGTTCCTCTTTCCAATAAAGCTTCTGTCAAAAAGGTCAAAGAGAAATCAACGTGGAATGAAACATACGACCATTCACAATATGGATAATTACATTCTTTGTACCAAAAATACAAGCCTGTTTGAATTACATTTCCAAAAATATACAAAAGGCAAAATGTGTACCTACCCCAAGAGATACAAATATATACCCACTAATCCAGTAGTACGTCAGGCTCCCTCAAAATAAACAGACAGCCATCCATAGCCATCAATTAAAACCAACCCTAAGACTGCCTAGAACGAGAAGGAACCGTAGATGGATCCTCCTCAGGGTCCTCGTCGTCTGATGAGACATCCATCGGGATGACAGAACAACGGGCAGGAGCTCGGGCAATAGACAAAAAGGAATCCTCACAAGGGATATAATACATTTCGCCCCACATGTCCCTCACGGGCATATAGAACTCCAGCCATACAAAAGCATGAAAATCTAGAATAAGAGCGTCATAACGTCTCCACGCTAAGGACACCGTCACATCACCGTGGTATACACATCGATCAGTCTGCACGTTGATATGCCAGCAATCCGGACCTCCAAGAAAGTTGATCCGCACGTAGCCAAAAAGTCCACGGAGCCAAAATGACATCCTCAACAACTTCGATCTCAGTCGAGATAAGGCCAGAAACCCTGAAACTAAGTGGTTTCCTTGTCCTCCTCACGAGCGTCTTCTCAAGAGCACACGATCCAACCAAAATACAAAACAGAGAAATTACCGAAAGAGGTGAGATTCCCAACTTTCAGTACCAACATGGCAACAAGAAAATAAACGGTGTCGAACGCCCACATAAGACACAGTTAATACATACAAGTACAGTAATACCCGAAAGCAATTAACGAGAGTAAAGCAGCAAAGAACAATAGTTAACATTATCCAGAGCCAGCTAGCAACATTAGCATTACCAAGAGTCAAATAAATATCGTAGTCATGATAGTAAACACATTATCCAATTATAAATGCTCAATGGACCATGTGACTGACAACTCACAATGTAACAAGGGTACCAAAGTTCCTACTCCATGGAGCTAGACGTAAACATTTTCGGAGTGAATGATCAAGGAGTAATACCAGTATATCAGTAGCTTTAAAATACAGTGTGCTTTCTTTCATAAAATTGTTTGCACAATGGCTCATACATGGTACCTCAACAGTTGATCACGATATAGGACAGCGTCTCAGACAGGATCGTTGGTGTGTCGCATTGGTCTATCCCACGGCCCCAATGGAGCTACCACTGCCTATTGTGAGACACCTACACCCCAACGCCCCCAGGGTCAACAACATATGACACTTATGCTTAGTCTACTTGCACCCGCACAAAGGTGTTATTCAAACTCCTAGGCAACATGGCCTTCTCAACAATGTCCAACGGATAACACACATGCATGATGACACAATGTCCAATCATGTATGTTCATCAATGATGCATTCAACATAAGCATTGCCTCAATGGCACATAAGCATTAGTCAATGTCCAACATGACATATCAACAATACATTTATTAAAACATTGCCTCAATGGCATATCATCAGTCTTATCTCATTGAGCACTAAATCAATAAGTGCATAACCCACATAGGGAATCACACTTGCGTCAATAATTCTCAGTATCAATATATGTTCCTTATTACACACATACCACAATTTCCATGTCATGGATCCAAGAATTCTATTTTCAAAATCATTTCTTCTCTATCGGTATGAATACATATTCCTATCGTATTTAAGTAAAGTAAAATCCTTGAATCCAGGGTTTTTAGGTTATGTTTGAGTTACAAAGGGCAAAGAACCATAATTTCAATAATTTCCAGCTCAAAAATCTCATTTTTGGGTCTTGGTAATCGATTACTAGCATAACAGAATCTCTGTAAGATTACGTGATTCCCAGAACCACGATTCGTAACTTCAAGGACCTAGTAATTGATTACACAACCCTGGTAATCGATTACCAATTGGACGGAACCTCTGTAATCGATTACCCACAAGTTGTAATCGATTACGCGATTCCCAGAAGCACCCTTTCGTGACATCAGAGGCTTGGTAATCGATTACACCACTCTTGTAATCGATTACAAGCTAAACAGAATCTCTGTAATCGATTACACAACAGACCTAGTCGTTTTCCCCTTCAAGAAGAACACCAATGTGAGTGATTTCCATAAAGTCCACTCAAACCGTGGAAAAATGAGTTCTTGATCACATAGGTGACCAAGAAAAACGAAAATGAGAAGAAAGTGAAAGAAAGGTGAAGACTTTACCTCTAAGCTCAAAGCTTTAGCTTCAATGGTGGATAGTGGAAGAAGAAGAACCAAAGGATGGTCTTGGAATGGTGGAAGAAAACACGAAATGAGTTTAGTTGTAGCAAACAATGGAGATGATCTCCAATGAGTGTGTGTACGGTGGTGAAGCAAGGAAAAGAAGAGAAGAGTGTTTGAAGTGTGAGAGTGGAGTGATAAAAGTGAGAATGAGAAAAGTGGGTATTTTAGGCTCCCAAAATAGCCATCTACCGTGGGAATGAGTGTAGGGAGTGAAGAGAGAGAAAAATGAATTATTTGGGAAATTTCTAAGAAGCTTCCCTTGACAAGCTTAATTAATTTAATCATTCTTTTTGGAATTAAGGCTAATGGATGTGATACAAAGTAGATTTTGGATAGTAGGATAATGTTTTTAATACATGTTATTGTTTAGTAGACAATTATTACAGTTGATAGAAGTCAACATTAATTTACCTGACAGATGAAATCTACACAACGTTTTATTATTATTACTGTTAAATTTCTTGAAAAATGTGAAATCTTGCAAACTGTGTCCGGTCTCGGGTTTAGTAAGATCCCCCGTCGACTTTTCCATAGTTAAAGGCTTTTGGAGAAAATATCTCATTTCTCCAGTTCCGCTCAGTACATACGTAAAACGAGAAATATATTAAAATATTCTATATTCTCAGAAAATTCTAGAAAAATTCCTGAAAATCACAAATATTTTAGAATGAATTCTGATAGTAGAAAAGTAAATTTTGGGGTGTTACAAGGAAAACTTCCTGGGGGCCTGTTATTTAGAGCTTCGGCAAGTTGGCCCACTTAAGTCTCGAGATTCCTCAATGAAGCTGCTTGGCTTTGCATTAATGCATTGTGGGATGCTAGCCTTGAATCAGTCTTGGTCATGTAATCTTGTTGACTAGTCATAAATTGAGTAAACATCTTCTCCAAATTGGAAGTTGAAGTCAATGTTGAAGTTTGGGCTTGAAAGGGGCTCTTTTGTTGAAAACCTGGAGGAACACGAGGTGCTTGATTATGCTGATAAGATGAGGAAGAGCCTTGAACATTTCCACCCCATGAGAGATTAGGATGGTTCCACCAACTGGGGTTATAAGTATTACCAAAATCAGTGTTGTGACTTGGTTGATAGAATTGACTAGCATATTGTACACTCTCCAAGCTAGCCGTACAATTTGCAGTAGAGTGACGGTCCCCACATTGATCACAAATCTCAGTTGTGATATTAGCTCCGCTTGCAATTGAGTTGACTGCCATGGTGTCAAACTTCTTGGAGAGTGCTGCCACTTGAGCGAAAAGTGATGTGAGAGCATCAACTTCATGTATCCCGGCTGCCACTCTCCTCGGAACAACTCTCTCTGCTGGCCATTGATAATTATTATTAGTCATCTCTTCCAAAAGGTTGTAGGTTGCATCCATAGTCTTACTCATAAGCGCCCCTCCAGCTGCTGCATCAATTATGGAATGAATGGAGGTTGTCAAGCTATTGTAGAAAGTATGAACTAACATCCATTTTGCTATGCCATGGCGGGGGCACTTCCTTAGCAAATCTTTAAATCGCTCTCATGCTTCATATAAAGTTTCTCCTTCAAATTGCCTGAAGGACTAGATGTCATTTCTATACTTCATTGCCTTCATGGGAGGAAAGAATCGGTCCAAGAACTTCTGAGCTAGCTCTTCCCAAGTAGTGATGGAATGCTCAGGTAAGGATTGAAGTCATGCCTTAGCCCTATCTCTTAAGGAGAAAGAGAAGAGCCTTAAACGAGCCACATCATCAGTCATTTCTTGGTGCTTGAAAGTATCACATATCTCCAGGAAGTTAGCTAGATGAGCATTAGGATCTTCATGGGGTAAATCTCCAAATTGCACATTATTCTGAACCATCTGAATAATTGCAGGCTTGATCTCAAAAGTCTGTGCTTGGACAGCTGATTGTCTAATGCTAGATCGGATTTCTCTAGCATTTGGGGTGGCATATTCCCTCAAGGGTCTTTCAGCATTTGCCTCCTCCGCCATCTCAGATTTATTAACCAAAGTTAGTGCTTGTGACTGTACTTGTTGTTCTCTTAGCAATCTACGAAATGTCCTCTCGATCTTAGGATCGTAAGGAAATCGAGGCACACCTTAAGTTCTTCACATACAAGAGCCAAGTACCTGAAAATCAAAAAATGCGAAACAAAACAAACGAAACTTGAAATAAGAATTGTGAATAGATGTAAGAAATAACACAAAATCTAAACTCAGTCCCCGACAACGGCGCCAAAAACTTGTTGCCCATTTGCCAGACTATGCAAGTGCACGTAACGACAAGTAATAAGAGTGAATATTCGAGTATCGTTCCCATGAGGACTGTGTTAAAAATCTATGCCAAGTATTAACCAATTATAACTTATTCTATGTTCCAAGCAATCGAGTTGAATTGAGTGATTAAAAAGTAAAATGAATTAAAAGAACAATTCCAAAAATAAGCAGAGAAGGAACAATGGTTTGGAAATCTATAGTCTAACTTCACTTATTATTTCATTTGATTTCATGTAATCATTTCATTACTCTTGATCAACAAATTGATTATGTTAGCCAACGTGTTCAAGCATTTACAAACCTATTTCGATGGCCTTGTATACCTATAGGCTTTAATCAAAATACTATATTTCTATGTGAATTGACAAAATCCTATGCATTGAGAACAAATATCAAATACTTGCTATGCATGACCAATAGGTATACTTCTATCCTATTAGCTAATCAATTCATCCATACAATTGAATATAATTGAACATGCAATTCCTAATCTCATGGTCCAACATCCAAATCACTATGTCTAGTTCAATGGGTTCACCAAATCAACACAAATAATGGCCAAACAATTATGAGCATTAAGCATAAAATTAGGAATTCATAACCAAAATAATCTCAAGAGCAGAAAATGATTACAATTAATTCAACTTACATAATAAGATCTATTAGAACCCTAGAAAAGAAAATTAGAACATCATGGTTTCAATGTAAACAAAGTCAAGAGAGAGTAACAAAGGCATCATGAAAATAAAGAGAAGATAAAGGATGGAACTATGTGTTGTGATGGAACAATAGAGGATTGCTAAGCTTCTCTAATTCTTCATCAACCTTTGCTTCCTTTCTCCAAGCTTACTCTCGAAGAGCTGCGTCCAATTTCCTCCCCAAAGCCTCTAGAAATTTAGGTTTTCAGAAAATGTCCAAATTTTTTTTTCTGCAGCAAGTTACGTTTAAATAAGTCTCTGCCAGGGAATTCAACCAAGAGTCAGGTGCCATGACATTTTTCCAATTTGAGCCACGGTACTTCTTTAAACACATGTCAATCTGATTTCCAAAATGCTTCAGCTGCCTAGACCTCCACCTTGCTGCTTTGTTAGCTCATTCTTTTCATCCATCTTGCTCTCTTAAACTCCCTTACCACTTCTAAAGCTCCTGAAATTAGCAAAAACCAAATTAGTCAATTATTTACAAGAAAATGAGTGTGTGTATTTCAATTTATGCAGATGTATGAACCAACATTCTTATACACTTTTTTATCAAGGATTGAATGAAAACATGATAAAACTCAAGGAACTAGCCTATAAATGCATCAGAAAATGCTTGTGTAATAACTCTATTTCATGGAGTTATCACTTATTCGAATAAAAGCATAAAAGCATAAAGACACACACAACATATTTATTCGAATAACTAGAAGTCTATTCGAATAGGACATACATCAAACATAAGGTTTGTGGTTGCTGGGCTTAGATTATTCAAATAAATTGAATGTCATTCGAATAAAATTGATATGCAACATAGATTTCTAAGCAATTGATTGAGTTTATTAGAATAACCACAAGTTTATTTGAATAAACCTACTAGAAAAACATCATCAAACATGTTCAAAGATGTAATTTAAGAATGAAAAGCTTACCCAATGAAGGTTTACTTGGAAAATAAATTTGAGGATATCTCCGACGCTCAAGTCAATAATAATTCAAGATTAATAAATCATTAAATATAAACATTATATGCAAGATTGATCCAAAATTCCAAGTTCTCTTCTTAAGTGAAAGAAGGTATCTTTAGGCAAAGGTTTTGTGAAAATATCAGCAAGTTGGTTTGTTGTTTCAACAAACTCTAATACACAATCACCTTTTGAACATGATCCCTTATGAAATGATGCCTTCTCTCAGTGTGCTTAGATCTAGAGTGCTTAATGGGATTTTTGGTCAAATTAATTACACTAGTATTATCACATCTTATAAGGATGTGATCTAGCTGAAGTCTAAAGTCTAGAAGTTGTTGTTTTATCTATAGGATTTGGGGATAATAACTCTCAGCTGCAACATATTCAGCCTCAGCTATAGATAATGCCACACTATTTTGTTTCTTACTATGCCAAGAAACTAAAAAGCTACTAAGCAAGTGACATGTCCCACAAGTGCTTTTCCTATCCAATTTGTATCCAGCAAAATCAGAGTCGGAATAACCAATAAGACTACAAGTGGCACTTTTAGGGTACCACAAACCCACTTATGAAGTGCCACCAAGATATTTCATAATACGTTTTTCTATACTTAAGTGTGATTCTTTTGGATTAGTTTGGTATATAGCACACATGCATACACTAAACATAGTATCCAATCTACTAGCAATGAGATAAAGAAGAGATCCAATTATACCTCTGTACTTAGTGATTTCTACTGGATTACCTGCTTCATCCTTGTCCAGGTAACATGAGGTGCTAATTGGTGTGTCCATATGCTTTGAGTTGTCCATTCCAAATCTCTCTTGAGAAACTCTTCGCAAAACTTGGATTGACTAATGAAAGTTCCATTCCTTATTTGCTTAATTTGAAGCCCAAGGAAGAAATTGAGTTCTCCCATCATGGACATCTCAAATTCACTTTGCATGATATTAGCAAATTCCTTATACAAAGTTTCATTAATGGCGCCAAAGATAATATCATCTAAATATACTTGTACAAGGAGTATGTCATGCTTTTTATTTTTTAAAAAGAGGGTCGTATCAACCTTTCCTTTTGTGAAATCATTTTCGAAAAGAAACTGATAACTTCAGAAAATGAAGTTAATTCACTTGAATCTGATTGTATTTGAGCATGCTATCCCTAAGTTTTCAAGGTCATAAGTTCAAAATTTGCATGACTTTGGTGAATTAAGCTTGTTGATTCAAATGATTTATAATTGAATCTTTGAAGATCTTGTTTATTGAAGTTGGATGGATTGTGGTTTGATGGACTTTATCATTGTTTTGATATAGGTATTCAACATAAGAAAGGCCTTGGAAGGGATGAGGAAAGTGAAGAGAGGCTCAAAGTGTGAAGAAAACATTAAGGGAAGGTGCTGCCAACCCACGCCTAGGCATGACAAATCCACGCCTAGGCATGGCCCTTGCAGTTTTTCAGGGATCCCAAGCAGAGACATCCACGACTAGGCGTAGAAAAGCCACGCCTCAGTTTTTCAGGGTGATCAGACAGAGACCTCCACGCCTAGGCGTGGTAAAGTCAAGCCTAGGTGTAGCAAGTAAAGGAAAGGCACATGATTCATAACCACTCCTAGGCATGGGAAAAAACCTAGCACACGAGTTTTACCCTTATATTCTGATTTTTTTGAGAAGAAGAGGGCTTCTTCAGTTCTGACCTAGCCACGAATTCTAGAGAGCAAGTGAGAGGAGGAGGAACCCACTTGGATTGAAGGTGACTAAAGGGAGAATCAAGATCAAGGAGGAGGAGCAAGCTTGGAATCTTTCCATTTTTGTTCATTCTTTTTCTTTCTCTCTTGATTTGTACTTGATGGTTCATTTGATTTCATTTGTCTTCTTCTCCTTCATAATGTGTAACTAAACTCTAATCTAGGGGCTCTCTAGGATCTTGCTATGGATTTGATTAACTTGTAATTAGTTGAGTATCCTTTCAATGAAATTGGTTTTGTTCATCCATATCTATGCTTAGTGCTTGTTATTGATTGGCCATCAATTGCATGATTTTTAATATTCCAATTGAACTAGAAATACGGTGTTGTGAATATGGATATCGTATGGTTGATGTATGTTTAACTAAGGGGATGGACATATACCCTTTGGTCATGCATGGCAAGTGTTTGATAATTGGTCTCAATGAGTGATTCTTATGTTAACTCACATGGACACATAGTGGATTAGCTAGGTTTCACATGGGTAATTGTCCTAGACATAGGCTCTTATCTATTGATGGTTATTAGCTAACAAATATCATTTCACTATTAGGTGCTTGTTAATTGCAATTAATCATTGAAGTAGCAAGTGAATAGGGAACCCTAGGCTTTAATCATTCTCATCTTCTCTTGTTGAATTGGTGTTTGGTGTTTTCTTCCCTGGTTTCTTTTAAATTGTTATTTTAATTACAATTCACTCTCACATCTCGTTTGCTTGGATAAAATATTGTGGAATTTGATTAAGTTTTAGCATTATTCTAATTGTCAATCCTTTGAGACACGATACTCTACTCTCAAATATATATTACTTGTCGACTCGTGCACTTGCAGAGTTACGATTAACAACCAACAAGTTTTTGGCGCCGTTGCCGGGGATTAAGTTTAGATTTTGTGTTATTTCTTACATCTATTCATAATTCTTATTTCAAGTTTCGTTTGTTTTGTTTTGCATTTTTTTATTTTCAAGTACTTAGCTCTTGTATGTGAAGAACTCAAGGTGTATCTCGATTTCTTTACGATCCTGAGATCGAGAGGACATTTCATAGATTGCTAAGAGAACGACAAGTACAAGCACAAGCACTAACTTTAGTAACAAATCTGAGATGGCGGAGGAGGCAAATGCTGAAAGACCTTTGAGGGAATATGCCATCCCGAATGCTAGAGAAATCTAATCTAGCATTAGACGACCAACTGTCCAAGCACAGACTTTTGAGATCAAGCCTGCTATTATTCAGATGGTTCAACAAAATGTGCAATTTGGAGATTTACCCTGTGAAGATCCTACTGCTCATCTAGCCAACTTCCTAGAGATATGTGATACTTTCAAGCATCATGGGATGACTGATGATGCAGCTCGCTTAAGGTTCTTCTCTTTTTTCTTGAGGGATAAGACCAAGGCATGGCTTCATTCTTTACCAGAACATTCTATCACTACCTGGGAAGAGCTGGCTCAGAAATTCTTGGATCGATTCTTTCCTCCCATGAAGGCAATGAAGTACAGGAATAACATCTTATCCTTCAGGCAATTCGAAGGAGAAACCTTGTATGAAGCATGGGAGCGATTCAAGGAGTTGTTAAGGAAGTGCCCCCACCATGGTATTGCAAAATGGATGTTAGTTCATACCTTCTACAACAGCTTGACAACATCTATTCGATCCATAATTAATGTAGCAACTGGAGGAGCTATTATGAGCAAGACAGTGGATGCAGCTTATGACCTGTTAGAAAAAATGGCTAACAACAACTATCAGTGGCCAGCAGAAAGGGTTACTCCTAGGAGAACGGCTGCCAGCATACATGAGGTGGATGCTCTCACTTCACTTTCAGCTCAAGTGGCTGCTCTTTCAAAAAAAATTGACACCATGAGAATAAACTTAGTTGCAAGCAGGGCTAATATCACAACTGAGATTTGTGATCATTGTGGGGATCATCACTCCACTGCTAATTGTATGGTTAGATTGGAAAGTGTACAATATGCTAGTTAATTCCGTCAACCCGGTCACAACACTACGTTTGGTAATACTTATAACCCCAGTTGGCGGAACCATCCTAATCTCTAATAGGGTGGAAATGTTCAAGGCTCTTCCTCGTCTCATCAGCATAATCAAGCACCTCGTGCTCCTCTAGGCTTTCAACAACAAAGCCCCCTTCAAGCCCAAACTTCAACATCGACTTCAACTTCTAATTTGGAGAAGATGTCTACTCAGTTTATGACCAGTCAACAAAATTACATGACTAAGACTGATTCAAGGCTAGCATCCCACGATGCTTTAATGCAAAGTCAAGCAACTTCATTGAGGAATCTTGAGACTCAAGTGGGTCAACTTGCCCAAGCTCTAAATAACAGACCCCAAAGGAATTTCCTAAGTGTCACCATCAACAATCCCAAGGCTGTATCTAATGAGCATTGCAAGGTTATCTCATTGAGAAGTGGGAAGGAGATAGAAGGTAATCCAATGACCAAACAACTTGAAGAAGAAATGGAGATGGCTCAAGATGAAGAGGTTGTGAGCAATGAGGTTAAGAAAAATGAGAAAATGGCTAGGGAAAGGGTTGAAGACAAGAAGAAAGAGGACAAGCCTATAACACCACCTCCACCTTTTCCTAACCGGCTAGCAAAGCAGAAACTTGATGCTCAGTTCCAAAAATTCTTGGAAATTTTCAAGAAGCTTCACATCAATATTCCATTTGCTGAGGCATTAGAACAAATGCCAAGTTATGTGAAGTTCATGAAGGACATCTTGTCCAAGAAGAGGAAATTGGGGGATTATGAGACCGTAGCTCTCACAGAGGAGTGTAGTGAAATCTTGCAGAACAAGCTACCTCCCAAATTGAAAGACTCGGGAGCTTCACCATTCCATGCACAATCAGGAGCCAATTCTTTGGAAAAGCCTTGTGTGATCTAAGGGCAAGCATAAACTTGATGCCCTTATCCTTCTTTCAAAGGCTAGGTTTAGGGGAGGCGAAGCCGACTTCAGTTACCTTGCAGTTGCCTAACTGTTCTCTCACATACCCTAAAGGGGTCATAGAAGATGTATTGGTCAAGGTGGACAAGTTCATCTTTCCAGCGGATTTCATCATTCTAGACATGGAAGAGGACCACAATGCGCCTTTGATTCTTGAGAGACCCTTCCTGGCCACAGGTAAGACTATGATCGATGTCTAAAAAGGTGAGCTTACAATGCAGGTCAATAAGGATAAGGTAACTTTCAACATTTACATATCCATGAAATTTCTCAATGACCATGAAGAATGTTCTTACTTGGGTATAATTCATCAAGTAGTTAATACTACATTCCATACTAATTTAACTGATGATCCCCTTGCTTTATCATTAATATCCATACATGAGCATGTAGATAGGGATGATGTGATGGAATGTATTAAACTGCTTAATGCGCCTGCTAAGTTTTACAAGAGACCAGGTTTTGAACCGTTGAACATACCCTCTAATAAGCTTAGTCTCCAACCCTCTGTCATAGTTCCACCCAAGCTGGAAATCAAGCCATTGCCTGATCATTTGAGGTATTCATACCTAGGAGAGGAGTCCACATTGCCAGTTATTATCTCCTCATCCTAGTTAGAAGAGCAAGATTACAAGTTGCTCAAAGTGCTCAGAAAATACAAACAGGCATTGGGGTGGTCCATTGTAGATATCAGGGGTATTAGCCCCACCATCTGCATGCACAAAATATTGTTGGAAGCTGACCATGAGCCAACCATTGAACATTAGAGGCACCTAAATCCCATCATGAAGGAGGTTGTCAAAAAGGAGATTATCAAGTGACTGGATGCGGATATCATATACCTTATTTCTGATAGCAAATGAGTTAGTCCAGTTCAGTGTGTACCCAAAAAAGGTGGAATGATAGTTGAAGCAAATGAGAATAATGATTTGATTCCCACCAAGACTGTCACTGGATGGTGCATATGCATGGATTACAGGAAGCTTAACACTGCAACCAGAAAGGATCATTTCTCATTGCCATTTATTGATCAGATGCTGGATAGGTTGGCAGGTCATGAGTTTTACTGTTTCTTGGATGGGTACGCAGGCTACAATCAGATTGCGATTGCCCCAGATGATCAAGAGAAAACAACATTCACCTGTCCTTATGGTACTTATGCTTTTAGAAGAATGCCCTTCGGGTTGTGTAATGCTCCAACTACTTTTCAGAGGTGTATGATGGCCATTTTCATTGATATGGTAGAGAACTGCTTGGAGATATTCATGGACAATTTCTCTGTTTTTCGTGATTCCTTTGATGGTTGTCTTCAGAACTTGGCCCTGGTGTTGCAAAGGTGCGAGGAAACCAATTTGGTTCTCAATTCGGAGAAATGTCATTTTATGATCCAAGAGGGAATAGTACTTGTAACATCCCGAAAATTTATAATTTTAGAATAAATAATCATTTTACAGTATTTGGGATTTTTAAGAATTTTTCTGGATTTTTTGGAGAATGCAGAATATTTTAATATTATTCTTCGTTTTGCGTACACATTGGCAGAATTGGCAAAATGACTGTAACGCTCCCAAAGTTGGAAATTTTATTACGAATAGTCATTTTCTAATATTTGTGATTTATGTGAATTCTTTCAGAATTTTTCGGAAATGATAAATATTTTAATATATTCTTCGTTTTACGTACATGTTGAGCAGAGTCGGGAAAATGAAATATTTTTCCTGAGAACCTTGGACTATGGAAACGTCGATGGGGGATCTTACTAAACCCGAGGCCGGACACAGTTTACAAGGTTTCACGTCCTTCAAGAAATTTTAACAGATGGAATAATAAAACAATGCGAAGAATTGATCTGTCAGATTTGTTAATGCTGACTTCTGCCAACTATAACTATTGTCCAATAAATAATAACATGTAATAAAAATCTTATCACACTATTCTAAAATCTACCTTGTGTCAAGCTCCTTTAGCCTTATTTTCAAAATAGAAGTTAAATTAATTCAAAAACTCATTTGGGAAGCTTCCAGGAAATTTCATCCCATTTCCCATTTCTCTCTCTTCCCTCTCCCCATCCTCCTACACGGCAGATGGCTATTTTGGGAGCCAAAAATAGCCACTCTTCTCATTCTCACTTTTACCACTCCACTCTCACATCTCAAACACTCTTCTCTTCTTCTTCACTTCCTCTCCTTGCTTCACCACCGTACACACACTCTCATTGGAGATCATCTCCATTGTTTGCTACAACTAAACTCATATCTAGCTTTCTTCCATCATTCTAAGACCATTTTCCTTGTGGCCATCCTTGGTTCTTCTTCTTCCTCCTCCATTTTTCACCATTGAAGCTAAAGCTTTGAGCTTAGAGGTAAAGTCTTAACCTTTCTTTCACTTTCTTCTCATTGTCGTTTTTCTTGGTCACCTATGTGATCAAGAACTCATTTTTCCATGGTCAAAGTGGACATTATGGAAATCACTCACATTGGTGTTCTTCTTGAAGGGGAAAACAAAAATCTAGGGCAAGAAGAGGTAACACCTTGTGTTGTCTTCCAAATAGGTAAGAGGGAGATGATCCTCTTCAACCAATCATGGTAGTAAGGGAATGTCTTGTATGTGTGTTGTTATTGATTTCTGAATTCATGTATAAAGTTCCCTCATTTTTATGTTGTTCTTGAGGATAGTACATTTTGTTGGGTTTGTATGATTTATTGATGCCTCTTGCATGATTTGAAGGTATATTTGAGTGACTTGTTGATTAAATATGATAATGATTGGTTTGGTTTGAGTTAGAGGACCTGGAGAACTCTATTTTCTGCAAGATTACACGTGGTAATCGATTACACAAGGCTTGTAATCGATTACCAAGCTCTTAAGGGTATGAAATCGTGATTCTGGAAATCTGGTAATCGATTACATCTTGTGTGTAATCGATTACAGAGATTCTATCTAGCTTGTAATCGATTACAAGAGTGGTGTAATCGATTACCAAGCCTCTGATGTCACGAAATGGTGCTTCTGGGAATCACGTAATTGATTACAACTTATGAGTAATCGATTACGGAGGTTCTGTTCAATTGGTAATCGATTATCAGGGTTGTGTAATCGATTACCAGGTCCTTGAAGTTACGAATCGTGGTTTTGGGAATCATGTAATCGATTACAATGAGATTGTAATCAATTACAGAGATTCTGTTATACTGGTAATCGATTACCAGGGTGATGTAATCGATTACCAAGACCCAAAAATGAGATTTTTAAGCTGGAAATGATTGAGATTATGGTTCTTTGTCCTTTGTAACTCAAACATAACCTAAAAACCTTGGATTCAAGGATTTTACTTTACTTAAATGTGATAGGAATATGTATTCATACCGATAGAGAAGAAATGATTTTGAAAATGGAATTCTTGGATCCATGACATGGAAATTGTGGTATGTGTGGAATAAGGAACATATATTGATGCTGAGAATTATTGATGCAAGTGTGATTCCCTATGTGGGTTATGCACCTATTGATTTAGTACTCAATGAGATAAGAATGATGATATGCCATTGAGGCAATGTTTTAATAAATGTATTGTTGATATGTCATGTTGGACATGGAATAATGCTTATGTGCCATTGAGGAAATGCTTATGTTGGATGCATCATTGATGAACATACATGATTGGACATTGTGTCATCATGCATGCGTGTTGTCCATTGGACATTGTTGAGAAGGCTATGTTGCCTAGGAGTTTGAATAACACCTTTGTGCGGGTGCAAGTAGACTAAGCGTAGGTGTCATATGTTGTTGACCCTGGGAGCGTTGGGGTGTGGGTGTCTCACAATAGACAGTGGTAGCTCCGCTGGGGCCGTGGGATAGACCACTGCAACACACCAACGAACCTGCCTGAGACGCTGTCCTATATCGCGATCAACTGTTGAGGTACCATGTGTGAGCCATTGCGCAAACAATTTTATGAAAGAAAGCGCACTGTATTTTTAAGGCTACTAATACACTGGTATTACTCCTTGATCATTCACTCCGAAAATATTTATGTCTAGCTCCATGGAGTAGGAACTTTGGTACCCTTGTTGCATTGTGAGTTGTCAGTCACATGGTCCATTGAGCATTTATGATTGGATAATGTGTTTACTATTATGACTGTGATATTTATTTGACTCTTGGTAATGCTAATGTTGCTAGCTGGCTATGGATAATGTTAACTATTGATTTTGCTGTTTTACTCTCATTAATTGCTTTCATGTATTACTGTACTTGTACGTATTAACTGTGTCTTATGTGGGCGTTCGACGCCGTTTATTTTCTTGCTGCCATATTGGTACTGAAAGTTGGGAATCTCACCTCTTTCCTATATTTGTGCTTTTCTGTTTTATATTTATATTTGATAAAAGATCGTGAGGAAGATAAAGAGGGACTATACCTTGGTTGATTGACTTAAGCATCTGGACAAGATTTCATCGACTACGTAAGCGTACAGTCGCGGGGTGGCATTGATGCCTGTCGTGTCAACTGGGACGCCGTGTGTCACGTGCATATGGGGTTGTGGCCTTGTCTGCTGGTAGTACCCATCCCTGGGTTACTACTCCTCCCCTTTAATTGTTTTTATTCCCGCTGTATTTCATTTGACTCTGTAATTATTAAATTCTATGTTATCAGTAATTTGTGTAAATTGGCTATAAACTATATATATATATATAAGGAACATGATTTCATGCCAATGGTTGTATTAAGAGTTGAATATATTTATATTTCATTCATGGCTCGTATTTTCTACTTATGCATAAATGCGAAAAAGAAAAAATTAAACTCGTAAATTTTGGAAACTACTATTATCATGACTGTGACACACCTGGATTTAGTAACTGTGGTGTAATGACGATTGCGCTGCAGTTGGTATATTTAGGTGCATTACAGTACTTGGTCATAGAGTGTCATCAAAAGGAATGGAAGTGGACCGAGCTAAAATTGAAGTGATTGAGAAACTTCCTCCACCAATTTCAGTGAAGGGACTTTGGAGCTTCCTTGGTCATGCTGGATTCTATCGACGGTTCATCAAAGACTTCTCTAAGCTTGCTAAACTATTGTGTAACTTGCTGGAAAAAGATGTGGTTTTCAAGTTTGATGAAGCTTTTATGGAAGCCTTTGTGGAATTGAAGAAAAGGCTTATCTCTATGCCCATTATCACTACTCCAGATTGGACTTTGCCATGTGAGCTCATGTGTGACGCTAGTGATTATGCAATTGGAGCAGTGTTGGGCCAAAGGAAGAACAAAATCTTTCATTCCATCTATTATGCAAGCCGGACACTCAATGATGCTCAATTGAACTACACCACCACTAAGAAGGAACTCCTTGCTGTAGTGTTTGCTTTTGACAAGTTCAGAGCATATTTGGTTAGCACCAAAGTCATTGTCTTCACAGATCACTCTGTCATCAAGTATCTAATAAGCAAAAAGGATACCAAGCCAAGATTGATTCGCTGGGTATTATTATTATAAGAGTTTGATCTTGAGATCAGAGACCGAAAGGGTGCTGAAAATTAGGTGGCTGATCATCTTTCCAAGTTAGAGAATGAGAAGTATCAACAAGACCCAGCCTTGATTGGTGAGACGTTTCCAGATGAACAGTTATTTGCTGTGTTTGCTAGTTCAGATCCATGGTATGCTGATTTTGCTAACTACATAGTGAATGGATTGGTGCCATCTGAATTGTCTTATCATCAGAAAAAGAAGTTCCTTCATGATGTCAAATATTTTATTTGGGATGAGCCATTTCTCTTTAAGCAGTGTGCTGATCAAGTGCTTAGAAGATGCATTCCTATGGAGGAAATTAGTGTGATACTTGAGCAATGTCATGCTTCACCATATAGAGGTCACTATGGGGGTGAAAGAACAGCGGCTAAGGTGTTGTAATCAGGCTTCTATTGGCCTTCTCTATTTCAAGATTCTTACTCCTTTGCAGCCAACTGTGACCGTTGTCAATGGACTGGAAATATCTCAAAGAGGAATGAGATGCCCTTGAACTCCATTTTGGAAGTGGAACTCTTTGATGTGTAGGGCATAGACTTTATGGGGCCCTTTGTATCAACTTTTGGCAACCGTTGTATTCTTGTAGCGGTAGATTATGTGTCGAAGTGGGTGGAAGCCTGTGCTTTACCCACTAGTGACTCCAAAGTGGTCCTGGTTTTTCTGAAAAAGAACATTTTCTCAAGGTTTGGAACCCCTCGTGCTATTATTACTGATGTAGGATCTCATTTCTACAACAAGTACTTTGCTGCATTGCTTGCCAAATATGGGGTGACACATAGGGTAGCTACAACCTACCATCCACAATCAAGTGGCCAAGTAGAGGTTTCTAATAGAGAGTTGAAATGGATTCTGGAGAAAACTGTGAGTTCTTCTAGGAAGGATTAGTCAAAGAAGCTGGATGATGCTCTTTGGGCATATCACACTGCTTACAAAACCCCTCTTGGCATGTTCCTCTATCAACTAGTTTTTGGCAAGGCATGTCACCTTCCTGTTGAGCTTGAGCACCATGCTTACTGGGCCATCAAGAGATTGAATTGGGATTCTGAAGCCTGTGGAGAGAAACGATTGTTGCAACTCAATGCACTTGAGGAATTTTGTCTCCAAGCATATGAAAATGCCAAGTTATACAAGGACAAGGTGAAGAAGTGGCATGGCAATCGTATTATCCTAAGAAACTTTGCACCAGGGTAGAAGGTTCTCCTATTCAACTCAAGGCTTAAACTATTTCCTGGCAAGCTCAAGTCTAGATGGTCAGGTCCATTTTTGGTTGTGGAAGTTTTTCCTCATGGTGCCGTAACCTTGGAAGACCCAGTTTCAAAGTCAACCTTCAAGGTTAATGGTCAGTGGCTCAAACCCTACTTAGGTGGTGAGACACAAAACCTCACTTACCCTCGCTCCTCCATCCTGAGTGTCTGTAAATTCCAGCCAGGACTATAAATAAGGCACTTGTTGGGAGGCAACCCAATTTCTTAACCCTATCTCTTAGCTTAGGACATGTTTATGCATGATTTTTCTTGTTTCTTCTTGTTTTGTTTTTGTTTTTATTGGATTTATAGTGTTTGTTTCTTTTATTTGATGCATTGATAGTGGTTAACCAGCCTATTTTGTTTCTTAGCTATTTGAGAATAAGGAGGGTGTGTTTGATGCATGAAAGTTGGGTATTCTAGCTGTTCTATTCTGATTTGAGGTCTAGAGGCCCACACCCAGGCGTGTATTTTACGCGCCTAAGCGTGGTGGTCTCAGCTGCATCAGGGGGAATTTTCTAGAGAGTTCCACGCCTAGGCATGGATTCTTCATGCCTAAGCATGGTCCTCTCTGCGTTTTCAGTATTGTTGACCTGCAAGCATCACGCCTAGGCGTGTGTTTTCCACGCCTAGGCTTAGTATTGCTATAAAAAAAATCAAATTAACAACCACGCTTAGGCATGGTAAGGTCACGCCTAAGCGTGATGTGTCTGTTGCTGCACAAAACGCAACAGTTCTGTCCTTTCTGTCCTATTTCCCCTCTCAAATCCCTAACCCCCTTTTTGATTTCTTCCCCTCCTTCATGCACAGAGCACCATTCCTTCCCACCATTCCATCTCCCTATATTCTCTTCTTTTCCCCCTCCACCAAAACACCACCACCGTAACACCACCATACCCCTCCATAGCCACAGTATTACGAAACCAACCATCCACCATCGTATCTCCTTCCTCACACACGCTTACCCCATAACCACCGTACCCCACCTCTCACCACCATTTTTCCTGCCACCATTTCCCCCACTCCAATCACCTCCGTAGCCACACCAGCACACACACTCAAGTTCACAAATTTCTTTCTTGTTTTATTTCTTTGGTATTTCGTGATAGCTAGTACTCTTGGTGTTTGGGTGCCCTGGTTCCTCTTGTGCTTCCCTCATGGTGAGTCTTTTAATTTCCCCATTTGTCTGTAAGTTCACATATTATGCCTCTGTTATGATGTGGTTCACCCACAATTTCTGCTCGAATTGCTTCACATGTGATTAACTGGGCTGTTCTGTGCTTTACTTGTTAATGATGTGCTTAATTTGTGTGATTGGCCTATTTTGTTTACGTGGGTTGCTGATTCCTTGTCCATTTCTGGTTTAGAATCTTTCTGTGGAGATTGTTTGTTGGTTATTCTGTTGAGCCACCCTGGGGATAGGCACTGGTTTGAATTAATTTATGATATTTCCAAGTTATACACGTTGTCAATGGTACTGTTGCCATTTTTTTGGGTCATTCTATTGGTTTGGTTCTAGATTATGCAATAGTTTGGTCTGGGATTGGATAAATTTTTCACTTATTTGGTGCTGCTATGCTCTGTCCCCATGACTGATATGTTGGATAGATTTTGTTTTAGATGTGTGGATATACTATCGCTCTGTGATTAATATGCGGCTACTGGGATACTGATTTTTAATGATCTGGCTGTTTGAATATTGGACTGCTTGGATATTACGATCATTGATCCTGTTCATTGCTGCCTATTAGTTGTGTCATTGTGCCATTACATGTTATGATGCTTGGTCTACCTATTTTAGTGCCACCATGTTGATTGAGTTTGGCCTGCAAAATTGCTTGATTTTTGGACTGGTTGGGATGTGCTTTAGTTATTTTTTGAATTGATTGAGTTATGACTTAATTTTGCTAAGTTGTACATTTGCAATGCATGGTTTGAGGTTGTGATTATTGTTGTTGTTCCATGCTCATAATTAATTTACATTGATTGATTGTTCTGACTGGATATGGGTGCTTTCATTGATTGCTTGTTTCTTGTTTAATGGTCATAACTAGGATTTATTTCTTTTCAGGTACCCTCTGATCATGTCAAAGCGTCAAAGAAAAACTGTTGAGGCTGGACCAAGCCAGGCTGAGGAAGGTGATGAAATTCCAGTCTTTGACCCAGCCTACTTTATAATGCAAGATGCTTTTGACTACTTCTGGCAGCATTTGCACAAGAATAACATCATACCAGAGAAGGGCATCCATGGTATCAATGTGGCATGCTATCCTGCCATTTCTGATGCCATTAAAGCACTCCACTGGAAGACCTTTGCTGAGCATCCCGGTGAGGAACCTGTGGCTACTGTAGTAAAGGAATTCTACGCCAATGCGTATGCTGAGAAGCGCTCCACTTCCACTACCAGGGTCAGAAGGAAGGTAGTTGATTACTCTGTGGATCGCATTAGCCAGATTATAGACCTTGGTCCTCCTCCTCTTCAGTGTGCTTACAGGACTTTATAGTTACCTGAAGAGGGGGGAGGAACACTATTCAGCACAGTCATGACCAGCATCTGTGATCTGGCATTCCTTATTCAGATTTAGTGGAACTCAGACCGCTCCATTAGATTCATCAAATAGGAGAGTCTGCGCCGTGAGCTGCGCCCTTGGAATCACTTTGTGTGGTCCTGCTTGCTCCCCACTGAGCACCAGTCCGAAATCTATCCTGAGTGGGCGTACATGTCGTATGCGATCCACAATCTGCAGCAGGTGGACACTGCTCAGATATTGTACGATCAGATCAGACTGTGCATCAGTTCTTGGCTCAAATCACTTTTTTTTCCCTTCCTCATCTGTCAGCTTTATGAGAGAGCTCACGTCAGATGGAAGGATATTGAGGTGTGCGTCAAGCTGAAGACTCCTATGACGGAGATGGTAGTTTAGACGATCATGACCGCCCAGGAGAAGCCCCTGCTCAGCCCCCAGCTGCAGAGCCCGAGCCTGCTCTTGTACCAGCTTCACAACCTGCCCCTGCACCTGACCCACAGCCTGCTGCAGTCTTTGATGTTGCTTGGGCTGCCTCTGTTGATCAGCAACTGGATCGACTGCAGAAGATGCTGACTACGCAGCAAGAGATGCTGGCTGCGATTTACCATGGCATTCATTGGATAGCTTTGGGTCAGGGACACCCAATGGATGATTTTCCAGCATTTCCTCCTTTTGTAGCTCCACCAGTTGCAGCTTCACCTTCTCCTCCACCTCCTCCACCTACTGATGATACGGAGATGGGCGCTGAGGGCGATGACCTATTTGATGAGGAGGACTTGTTTTAAGGCGCCGGGGCCTTTGTTTTCTTGCTCTTTCTACTTTTGTTTTCTGTTTTTGCTTTCAGTCCATTGTACATACTTTATTGAAACACTTGATTTCTTTTGGATACAGTGGGACACTACATATCTTAGGTTTGGGGGGAAATTATGATCTTTTTGTGATTGCATGTTTAATTAGTGTTTTGGACATATATATATATTGATTCCCTTCTTTTTCCTTTACTTTTGCTAAAATTCTTTGTTCCCAAATATCGGATTTGAATTTGCATGATCATGACTTGAGATATCCTTTAGAGAGCTTCTTAGTACTTCAAATTGTAATATTTGCTCTGTGTGAGAGACTCTTTTCATCTATTATTCTGATACTTTTGTAAAAAGGTGAGGTATCCCTTAGTAAAATTGTGAGGGTGAGGTATCCCTCAGTAAAAGGGTGAGGTATCCCTTGTTGTAAGGAAGGTGAGGTATCCTTCATAGGGGGTGAGGTATCCCTCTAGTAAATAGGGTGAGGTATCCTTGTAGTGTAAAGGTTGCAAGCACCTGTTTTTAAGCTTGTATTGAATAGTAAAAAATCTCGAACTGTGTTTCGGGGACTGGACGTAGGCCACAAATGGTTGGTGGTCGAACCAGGATAAATATCATGCCTGCTTTCCTTCTCTTTATCTCTTTATTTATTGCAATTTATTTATCATTGTTTAATTGTTTATTTTCTATTCTTAAAGCATTTTATCATTTTTATATATATTCATCATTTTGCTTCAAGAAATTCGTGTTAAAAAGGGTTTGCGAAAAAGTTTTCTAAATACTCAATTCACCCCCCTCTTGAGTACTGAAGCCACTTGGGTAATAAGTGGTATCAGAGCTAGACTCTTGTATAAAGAGCTTAGCCGCTTCAAGAGTACATGGCTTCATCAAATGTTTTATCAGAAGCAACTTCCATAAATCGACCACCCTTTTCAATGGGGATGGTTATGCATATTGGAAGGAAAGAATGAAAATCTTTATCGAGGCTATTGATCTAGATGTGTGGGATGCTGTCGAAAATGGCGCATTCATACCTACACGGGTTGTCAATGGTGTAAAAACCGAGACACCTAGAAGTGATTGGTCTGATGAGGATAAAAGAAAAGTTCAATATAATTTAAAAGCCAAAAACATCATTACTACTGCTTTGGGGTATGATGAATTTTTTTGAATTTCAAATTGCAAAACTGCTAAAGAAATGTGGGACACTTTACAAGTTACCCATGAGGGTACTAGTGAAGTTAAGAGATCGAAAATTAATTCTCTTACTCGCGAGTATGAATTATTTAGAATGAACCAAGGAGAAAGCATTCAAAAAATGCAAAAGAGGTTCACCCACATTGTTAATCATCTTGCATCATTAGGAAAGAGTTTTACTAACGAAGATTTGATTAACAAAGTGTTGAGATGTTTGAGCAGGATTTGGCAGCCTAAGGGTGATAACTATTTCAGAGTCAAGAAATTTGGCAACTATGACTCTTGCAACTCTTTTTGGAAAACTTCACGAGCATGAATTAGAACTAAACAGACTAAGTCAAAGTGAAGAAAATGACAAGAAGAAAAAGGGAATAGCCCTCAAAGCCACCACCTCAGTAAATGATGACCAAAATGACGAGGATGAAGAAGGCACTGAAAACAATGAGATCAATGAAGAAAATTTCGGCCTTCTTGTAAGAAAATTTGGTAAGTACCTAAAGAAAAAGGGGACACAAAGAAGACCACTTTTTCCCCCAAAGAAAATTGAAAAGAAATCCTCCAAAGAAAGAAGAGTCTACATAGCATGGGATGAAAATGACATGGACTCCACTGATAGCTCAGATAGTGAGGAAGCCCATCTATGTTTTATGGCCAAAGGAGAAGAAGAAGAAGAAGAAAACGACAACGAGCTAAATTCTGACTTATCTCCTTCTTATGATGAATTACAAGATGCTTTTGAAGAATTGCATGACGAATCTTTAAAACTCACAAAACAAATTTCTTCTTCTAAGAAAAAAATCTCTTCTTTAGAAAATCAAATTCTTATTTTAAATAAAGAAATTGAAGAACTAAAAATTGAAAATGAAACTTTGGGAATTATTGATGCATGCTCATCTCATCCCTCATATGCTTCTACTTCTTCGTCTTGTTCTTCATGTCATTTGCTTGAAAAAGAAATCGAAGATTTAAAGAACACTCTTGCTAAATTCACTCTCGGAAGAGACAATTTAAATATCATATTAGGAAAACAAAGGGTTGTTTTTGAAAAAGCTGGAATTGGTTATAACCCGAAAAATCAGCATAAATCTTATAAAAACTTCTTTGTTTATTCAAGCACTTCTTGTAGTCCATTTATCAAATGTTTTTACTGTGGAAAGAAGGGTCACAGTGCTTCAACATGCAATGCAAGAAAGAATGTTAACACAAAAATTGGAACAAAAATGGTTTGGGTTCCTAAGGGTACTATACCCAAAATTGACATTCAAGGACCCAAGAAAATTTGGGTACCAAAAACCAAAAATTAAATTGTGTTGCAGATGTGCTTGAAAGCCTAGAACTGACTTCGACATTTTTGAAAGTGGCTACTGTGAGCACAAGACCGGAAATAACTTCAAGCTCTCTTCCTTCTTTTCATGAAGCTTGAAGTTGTAACCATGAAATAAGTTCTTAATCATTGGGACAGATAAGAAAATAATGGCAAATAATAAGGCAAGCTCTCTTACGATATTTTTTGTGTGTTTCCATCATCGGGTAAGGTTTTCGCCTCTCAAACATGTAGTTCTGGACATATATATATGCTTTCCTGTTTAAGTTATTCGAATAACTATCTTTGGTATTCGAATACCATTGCTTCATACGTGAAAATCTATGTTTTTTTTTTATAGGTCTATTCGAATACCCTCCCATGGTATTCGAATACCATACATCAGTATAGAGTTCTTATGGTTTTATAAGCTGGTGCATTTGAATACCTAAATATGTATTCGAATAACCTGAGACATCTTTATCAGTACTTGTCACATGCTATCTGGAGTATTCGAATACCTTCCAAGGCATTCGAATACTTGCTCCTTCTGGAGTTTATAAATGTGATGGGCATTCGAATACAGCAACAGGTATTCGAATACCACATGGGTAAAAGCCAATTTTACGTTGTGATCTCTGTTCTGCTTCTATTCTTTTTTATGCAAATGCAATGTAAAAATATTTGACTCTCTGGATGACATGCTTTTGATGAAATATATCTTATTTCTTTTGAGCTTAAATTTTATGCCTTAAATAAAAATTACATGATGTTCTTAAATACATATGTCTTAGCATGTTCTTGCCCCTTCTTTTTCTTAAGATTATGCTGCATATTTAAATTCTTTGTAATGCAAATGCTTAATGTAATTGGCTACTGTTTTAATAAATATATGAACAAATGCAACAAGTAGTATTAAACAAAGTGGTATGAATGTAATAACAAGTGGTAACAAGTGGTAACAAACAAGTGGTTAATTGACCAAATTAATCAATGCAATATCTTTTGCCCTTGTGAACTCATTTGTTATTTCTGATTTATTATTTCGAATGATTTACTTGCTTATGAGTTTAACTAACCTTTATGGATCCAAAAATTAATGGATACCAAAGAAAATGCTTTGAATTGTTTTGTAGGGGTCTAACTACCTCAAGCAAACGCTTAAATACAAATTATTCAACTTGAGGGAAATGAATGAAGAGGACATGAGGAGACTTTCTTCAAGAACAATGGAATGGAATACTCAATGGAAGAAAGCACAAACTTAAAGGACTAATAAACGAAGAACATTACAAAGAAGCATCTCTCTTTATCTAATTCAATAAGTATCTCTATCCCTAAGCGATTGTGATATTCTATATGGATTGTATGATACTCGTTGATTAATTATATTTTTCTTACATAAGTAGCATGCTTAGCATTGACAAAAGTGCCAAATTGGATTTTTTTATTGCATATAGGGTAAATTATGTTAGTTCTATACAATGCTCTGATCCCTATAGCATATTTTATCAAAGTAAAAATATCTATGATTCTCTTGATAGATGGCAGATTTATAAGAAATTGATAACAAGTGGTAAAGATCTTACATTTTTGGTAACAAGTGAGTGTTAACATTTTAATAACATGTGGTATCAAATATAAGTTATTTTCTTGATAAATGTAATTTGCTAAATTTATAAAATTAAACTCTGTTGCTATTCTTGTATGCTGAATGAACATATCATGTTGGACTGGCATATACTCTGTTTAGCCTTATGATTTATCTTGTCCCATCTTTTTGATCATGACAAAAGGGGGAGAAAAAGTTTGAATGTCTTTGTTTGAGAAAAGTCAGGGGGAGAAAAAGTCAAAACAAAAATAGAAATTGAATTCCAAAAGTAAGGGGGAGCTGGTGTGCATATCTCTGATGTAAATCACCTCTTATGAAAAAGAGATGGAGTAAGTATCTCTAAACAATCTTTGTGAATTCCAATTTCTATGAACTAATGCCTTTCTCAAATGTTAGTTTGTCATCATCAAAAAGGGGGAGAATGTAATTGGCTAGTTATCATGGATAATGGTTTTGATGACAACAAACATAACGAAGATGATGGCAAGACCAAGTCCAAGACCTTCAAGAATAGCTATAGGACTTAGGATCTTTGTAAAGAGACTCATTGGATATCTCATTATTTTTGGTTGCAAAAAAATATTTTCAAAATTATTTTTTCCAAACTTAAAGAATCATTTTCTGGACATTTAAAAGTATTTAAAACTGATTTTATATCAGGGGTATTCGAATACCCCATAAGGTATTCGAATAGCACACTAAGTATTCGAATAACCTGTTTTTGCAGAAAGCCTATTTTATTATAGGTATTCGAATACACCATATGGTATTCGAATAACCATGTTTTAAAGTTTGTATGTTTTCTATTTTTCAAAGTGGTATTCGAATAACCACACTTGGTATTCGAATAACCTTTGTCTGAACTGTTTCTCAAAGTCATTTTAAATCAGTGGTATTCAAATAACCTATTAAAGTATTCGAATAACCTTCTTCAGAACTGGTTTTCACGGAGCTTTTCAAAATGAGTTATTCGAATACCTCATAAGGCATTCGAATACCGTATCCCAGAAATGGCTTTACGAAGCTTTCGAAAATGGAAAGAAACGACCATATTTTTTCTCTTAATTATACCCAACGACTCTTTTCTTCATTGGCCTATAAATAGAGACCTTGGGTCTCTTCTGAAGGCTGGCCAAAAACCATTTGAACTATTTGCTTGTGTTAAAAACGTGATTCACTATTTTTTCTTACATTTTTTATGCTCCTTTTGCCAAAATCTTGAGATATCCTTTAGAGAGCTTCTTAGTACTTCAAATTGTAATATTTGCTCTGTGTGAGAGACTCTTTTCATCTATTATTCTGATACTTTTGTAAAAAGGTGAGGTATCCCTTAGTGAAATTGTGAGGGTGAGGTATCCCTCAGTAAAAGGGTGAGGTATCCCTTGTTGTAAGGAAGGTGAGGTATCCTTCATAGGGGGTGAGGTATCCCTCTAGTAAATAGGGTGAGGTATCCCTGTTGTGTAAAGGTTGCAAGCACCTGTTTTTAAGCTTGTATTGAATAGTGAAAAATCTCGAACTGTGTTTCGGGGACTGGACGTAGGCCACAAGTGGTTGGTGGTCGAACCAGGATAAATATTGTGCCTGCTTTCCTTCTCTTTATCTCTTTATTTATTGCAATTTATTTATCATTGTTTAATTGTTTATTTTCTATTCTTAAAGCATTTTATCATCTTTATATATATTCATCATTTTGCTTCAAGAAATTCGTGTTAAAAAGGGTTTACGAAAAAGTTTTCTAAATACTCAATTCACCCCCCTCTTAAGTACTGAAGCCACTTGGGTAACAATATCCACCTTTTTGTGTTTATTTTTTAAGTTTAAAAGTCATGTAGTGTATTTGATTTTGATAATTAATGCTATTTTGTTGTTGCATGCATGCGTTAAATCTGCTAGATAGTTTTTATAAGTGGTTGAGGCCTCATTGAGGCATTTTTGGGTGTTGTGTGATGCCTGTTGCAGAATTCTGCAGGCAGACCTCTCACGTCGCAGTGTTGGTTTTGTTACATCATAGCGTTCTGGTCTCTGCCTTATCAGGGTATAGTGACAGAGAGTGCAACACCGCGATGTGGGTTAGTAAACGCCACGGCGGTGAGGATCTATTTAAAAAAAATTAAAAATCGAAACGTTTATGTGCAAACACGCGTCGTGGTGTTGTTTAGTGAACGTTACGACAATTTGAGCTTAAGTAGGTTAAAAACAGAATAGGGTTTGAGCCGCAACGCAAACCCTTCAAGCTTCCCCTTTTGCATTTTCTCCCATCACCCTTTCTCCCATCAATTTTTATTTTGTGCATTTTTGTGCATCTTAAGCATGTCATTCCCATTTCCATTTGAAGGTATGCGCATTTCTCCCCTTTTCTCTTGTTATTTGTGTATTTATTATTATTATTATAGCTTTATTGAATTTGTGTTTTTAGGTTCTTTTTAGTTAGGTTAAGTCCAGTTATTAAGTATTTTGTTCCCTAGTTAGTTCATGCTAGTTATTATTTACTTAGATTTAGGGTTAGGGTTACTGTGGGCTGTGGGTTGTGTTTTGACTGTTCATGAATGCCGCAGTGTGGCTTGTTTACGCCGCGGCATATGCTTGAATTTCTTTGAATGTCATAGCGTGTGTTCATAATGTCGCGGAGTTGGTATGAACTGATTGAATGTCGAGGCGCAGGTTTGAACATCACGATGTTGTGTAAATGTCCTTGAGTGCCGCAGTGCTAGCATCAATTTCACGGTGTATTACCCCTGTTTTTCCAAAAAAAAATTGAGTGTTTTAATTGTCTTATTTATTTCAATGCTCAATTATGACCTGCTTCTTTCTTTTTCAGGCATATGGCACCTAAACGACTTAGAGGTGAGAGCAGCAGGCAACAGAGGGAACCATTTACCCCTTAGGATTGCGATCAGACCAGATTTATTTCTACGGTTACGCAAAACCACCATGGGACCTTGGTCTCTAAATATGTTATTGTGGAGCATGGATTTCTATTCACTGACACCATTCAGGCCAACATTGAGGCCACCATCAAGCAGCACAGGTGGGGGGAGTTCGCCAAACACCCCAGTAGGGCATCTCTATCGTTGGTTCGCAAGTTCTACACAAACCTAGCCTTCACTCATGTCGACTCCACCATTGTCACCGTGCAGAGCCGCTGTGTCTTTTTTTTCCATGGAGCCCATTAGGGTGGCGCTTACCTTGCCCCATTTTCCCTTGGTCAGAGATTACACTGAGTTCACTCGGTGGGAGCCCGAGGGAATTGACCTACAGATGGTCACCCCGTGCATTTGTACACTAGAGTCACAGTCGGTCCCATGGACCTTTTCACAGCAAGGGCGTGCACGATTTTTCCCCCATTATTATTTGGCCCCAGAGGCCAAGGTCTGGTACCATTTCATCAGTACTAGGCTCTTGCCTTCTAGCAACCTGTCGGAGGTTACCTGCGACAGGACCATCATGATATATGCTATTTTGGAGTGGCAGTTGGTGTACATCGCAGTCATTCTTCAGACTCAGCTACAATAGGCAGATAGTGAGTGGCGTAGCTTGTTCTTCCCATCACTCTTCCAATTGCTATACCGGAGGTGAGGCATACCCATAAGCCCCCATGAGGAGCGCACTGAGGAAAAACAACCTCTCAATGATTATTTCATTAGGCCGCTCCACCAGAAGCAGCAGTCCCCCGCCGAGCCCCCGGGAGAGCTTAGAGAGCGGCCCTAGAGCCCCAGATTCCCCAACAGATGGATGATGATGACCATGCTCTGTTGCGCTATGTGGCTGACATGCAGGCATGCACTGTTGAGTCCATCAGATTGCTTGCAATGTGCCTCCACATTTTGACCCACGACTTTCCCATCCCACCCCACCTACCTTTTGCCCCTACCAGACCCTCCCATCAATATCAGGAACTAGTTGTGTAAAACCTACCATAGGGTATCACATTTAAGACTAATCCTAATATAATTTACCCAAGTTGTAAAAAAATTAATCTTGTAAAACACTGATTTTAAAATTTTATTTGCTGTATAACTGAAAATAAATAAAAACCATAAATATAAAACGTAACTGAAAATAAAGTTGCCATAATTTACATACATGTTGAAACATTATTTACAAATAATTTACATAAATACACTATTTCTCCCAAAAGATAAAATGTACAATATACACGACAAAACATAAAATACTAAACTATAGCATGACTAAGGATTAGGGCCCTCGGAAGGATCCTCCTCCTCAGTATCATCACTAAAGAACCCTGGCGGGTACATCACACGCTGGGTTGGCGTCCTAGTAGACGACACTATAAAATCCTCCTATGGGGTATAGATACTACCACCCTAGAGCTCACGTATCGGCATAGTGAACTCAAGACGCACAGAAGCATGTTGCGTCAGAACAAGAGTCTCATCCCTAGTACCACTATGGTTTAAAGTTAAGTCCCTGGTGTAAACAAAACATTCATTATCAAAATCAAATCTCCAAGTGTCAGTTCCACCATGAAACTGAACTCGGACGAAACCTAAAACTTGACGTCTTGCCGCCATACAAACAAACACAACAAGAATATCACTGATAGTAAACAGAATTACCAGCTTCCTCGTCTCCTTGGTCTTCATCAAACATATACAATAAAATAAATACAACATAGCAAAGAGATGAGATCTCCTATATCAATACCAATGAGGCAGTATAGAAAATGGCAGTAAATGGTACAAATATAATATTATTACATACAGTCATACTATCACATCACAGATAATATATCAAATAACCATAATTATCAAATCAATATGTTAACCCACTATGCATATGCACCAAAAACCAAATCCTACTCTATAGAGCTAAACACAATTTCAAAGAAAAAGATAAGGAATATATATTTGTATATCGTTAGCCTTAAATCGTGGGCCAATATATCATATCATGGTGCGCAACATGGCTAATACAAGACACTCTTAACCAATCACGAAAAGAGTAGAAACACCGTCAAGATCATCGGTGTGTTTGTATAGGATACCACGACCCAGAGTTGTTACCAACTAACTACATATGACATTCCACACCCTGATGTCTCCAAGATCACTAGAGATCGTAACTACGCAATTCTCACTCACACAAAGGTGTAAATTTAATCTCCTAGGCAAGCTTGCCTTAATCAAATAAGCTGACACGGATTTCTATGCACGTTTTATGATTCAAAAACACATACAAACATCATTCTCATAGTATTTCACATACACACTACATTTCTTAACGATATTACTTTCTAACACAATTGGGCCCACCACAACAGTCAGACAACAAACTACTGTTATTTCCAATCGCATAAACATTTTATCGCGTTTTCACAATCACGAAGCATTTTTCTTACGTTTTCAAATCACGCAAGTATTTTCCAACGTTTTTACAACCGCAAAAATATTTTTAAACTTTTTCTAAATTGTGTAGAAATTTTTAAACATTTTCTCAATCGCATAGCAATTTTAAATCATTTTCTAAATCGTATAGCTTAAAAATCACTATTTTTAAATCACGTAAGATTTTTCTAGTATTTTTCACTTGCGTAAAATATTTCTTAACTTTCTAAACTTATTTATAAAATTTTCTTCATAATGTAGGCATTTTGGCCTTATTTAGAATATTTTCCTATTAAAAATTCTTAACGTAATATTTTCTACTATTCTTTACAGAAATTTTACTTCTTTGATTTAATTAGATATTAATCTCAAATTCTTTTAACGCGTTTCAAAATCCAAAGGGTGAGCTATACGTTAGCAAATTTCAAGTTTTAATTATATTTCTCATTATAACTTAATTATGCTAATTTAATTCTAAACACTTAGTCCACTTTCTCTTTACTTCTGAAAATCCATTAAATTGAGTTCTTGTTAATTAATTACCTAAGTCTATACTTGGGAAAATGATTTTGGATCTAAAACATCAAACCTTGGCATGTTGGCCAAAAATCCACTTGTGCTTCTTAAATCATTTTCTATCATTAAATTACTTAATCCACGATTAGGAAAATAATTTAGAATATTTTGCTCTCTTTGTGGTGTTGAGGCCATGAACCTCTAGGTTCTTTGGAACCTTCATACAATTTATCATCATGTGAATCACATCCTACTTTATATAGTAATCAACATGCTTCCATAATCACATAAACAAGCATATAATCAAAGCCAATAAAGCATACCAACCAAACATCATCATAAACAAAGCAAGCTTAAACCACACAAGTGAATAAATCCTTATGAATTTTTCACCACAAACAAGTCATTACCTCACCGCCAACACTTGGTTGATGAGGTTAATCTCCCTCTTACCTCAAGGGAGACAAAATCCTCTTAGTTACTTTCTCCAAAGATTTCGTGTAGCCTCCAAAGAAAATCCTAACAAGCTTAAACCAACACAAAGTCATAAACTAAGCTTGAAAAAGAGAAACCATGGATTAATCGTGGCTTAGAAACTCAAGAACTAAACTTCGAATCAAGAAACAAGGCTTTTACCTTTAAGAGTAGAAAACTCAAGCTTGATTTCCAAGTACTAGATGGATGAACTAGCTTAAGTTCACAACATGAAAAGTCCTTAGAATGGTGTTTAGGTTTAGGAAATGAAGTTAGATAAAATTTTGGAAGCTTGGAGGGTGCTTCTAGGTTGGCTAGCCGAGAGCTTCAAGGAAAGGAAGAATGGAGTTTTTTGTTGTGTTTGGAAGTGAGAGAATGGAGAGAATGGCTTCTTTGTCTCAAAATGAGATAGAAATGAAAATAAATATCCTAACCTAAAGCTCCTTACCATGGAGGTGTATAGGAAAAGGAGAGCCAAAAACTTTGCTAACAATTATGATTATCACATGGCCTATGTCATAAAGTTATCATGCTTTGTGATAACTTCAGAAAATGAAGTTAATTCACTTGAATTTGATTATATTTGAGCATGCTATCCTTAAGTTTTCAAGTCCATAAGTTCAATTATTGCATGACTTTGGTGAATTAAGCTTGTTAATTCAAATGATTAAGAATTGAATTTTTGAAAATCTTGTTTACAGAAGTTGGATGGATTATGGTTTGACGGACTTTATCATTATTTTGATATAGGTATTCAAGATAGGAAAGGCCTTGGAAGGGAAGAGGAAAGTGAAGAGAGGCTCAAATTGTGAAGAAAACATCAAGAGTAGGTACTGCCAACCCACGCCTAGGCGTGGCCCTTGCAGTTTCTCAGGGATCCCAGGTAGAGACATCCACGCCTAGGCATGGCAAGTTTAGTTTTTCAGTGTTTTCAGACAGAGACCCCCATGCCTAGGCATGATGAAGTCACACCTAGGCATGGCAAGTAGAGGAAAGGCACGTGATTCTTAACCACACCTAGCCATGGGAAAATTCCTGGCAGACGAGTTTAACCCTTATATTCTGATTTTCGAGGAGGAGTAAGGATCTTCAGTTTTTGCCCTAAGCATGAAATCCAGAGAGCAAGTGAGAGGAGGAGGAACCCCCTTGGATTGAAGGTGACTCAAGGGAGAATCAAGATCAAGGAGGAAGATCAAGCTTGGAATCTCTCCATTTTTGTTCATTCTTTCCCTTTTCTCTCTTGATTTGTAGCTTGATGGATCATTTGATTTCATTTGTGTTCTTCTCTTTCATGATGTGTAACTAAACTCTAATCTAGGGGCTCTCTAGGATCTTGCTATGGATTTGATTAACTTGTAATTAGTTGAGTATTCTTTCAATGAAATTGGTTTTGTTCATCCATATCTATGCTTAGTGCTTGTTATTGATTGACCATCAATTGCATGATTTTTATGTTCTAATTGAACTAGAAATAGGGTATTGTGAATATGGTTATGGTATGGTTGATGTTTGTTTAGCAAAGGGGATGGACACATACCTCTCGGTCATGTATGGCAAGTGTTTGATAATTAGTCTCAATGAGTGATTCTTATGTTAACTCACATGGACACATAGTGGATTAGTTAGGTTTCACATGGGTAATTGTCCTAGACATAGGCTCTTATCTATTGATGGTTATTGGCTAACAAATATCATTTCATTGATAGGTGCTTGTTAATTGCAATTAATCATTGAAGTAGCAAGTGAATAGGGATTCCTAGGCTTTAATCATTCTCATCTTCTCTTGTGGATTTGGTGTTGGTGCTCTCTTGTTTTGTTTTCTTTAAGTTGTTATTTTAATTACAACTCACTCTCCTTCGATTACTTGGATAAAAAAATTTGTGAAATTTGGTTAAGTTTAGCATTCTTTTAATTATCAATCCCTTGGGACACGATACTCTAACTCTCATTTAAATTACTTGTCGACCCGTACGCTTGCGGAGTTACGAATAACATTCAACAAGTTTTTGGTGCCATTGCCGAGGATTGAGTTTAGATTTTGTGTTATTTATTACATCTATTCACAATTCTTATTTCAAGTTTTGTTTGTTTTGTTTTGCATTTTTTATTTTCAGGTACTTAGCTCTTGTATGCGAAGAACTCAAGGTGTATCTCGATTTCCTTACGATCCTGAGATCGAGAGGACATTTCATAGATTGCTAAGAGAACGATAAGTACAAGCACAAGCACCAACTTTGGTTAACAAATCTAAGATGGCGGAGGAGGCAAATACTGAAAGACCTTTGAGGGATAAGCCACCCCAAATGCTAGAGAAATCTGATCTAGCATTAGATGACCAGCTATCCAAGCACAAACTTTTGAGATCAAGCCTGCTATTATTCAAATGGTTCAGAATAATGTGCAATTTAGAGATTTACCCCATGAAGATCCTAATGCTCATTTAGCTAACTTCCTGAAGATATGTGATACTTTCAAGCATCACGAGATGACTGATGATGCAGCTCGCTTAAGGCTCTTCTCTTTTTCCTTGAGGGATAGGGCCAAGGCATGGCTTCATTCCATACCAGAGCATTCTATCACTACCTGGGAAGAGCTGGCTCAGAAGTTCTTGGATCGATTCTTTCCTCCCATGAAGGCAATGAAGTATAGGAATGACATCTTATCCTTCAGGCAATTCGAAGGAGTAACCTTATATGAAGCATGGAAGCGATTCAAAGAGTTGTTAAGGAAGTGCCCACACCATGGTATTGCAAAATGGATGTTAGTACATATCTTCTACAATAGCTTGACAACATCCATTCGATTCATAATTGATGCAGCAGCTGGAGGGGCTATTATGAGCAAGACAGTGGATGCAGCCTATGACCTGTTGGAAGAAATGGCTAATAACAACTATCAGTGGCCAGCAGAAAGGGTTACTCCTAGGAGAACGACTGTAGGCATACATGAGGTGGATGCTCTCACTTCACTTTCAGCTCAAGTAGCTGCTCTTTTCAAAAAAATTTGACACCATGGGAGTAAATTTAGTAACCAGCGGAGCTAATAGTTCAGCAGAAATTTGTGATCATTGTGGGGATCACCACTCCACTGCTAATTGTACGGCTAGCTTGGAAAGTGTACAATATGCTAATCAATTCCGTCAACCGGGTCACAACACTGCTTTTGGTAATACTTATAACCCCAGTTGGCGAAACCATCTTAATCTCTCATGGGGTGGAAATGTTCAAGGCTCTTCCTCATCTTATCAGCATAATCAAGCACCTCGTGCTCCTCTAGGTTTTCAACAACAGAGTCCCCTTCAAGCACAAACTTCAACATCGACTTCAACTTCTAATTTGGAGAAGATATTTGCTCAGTTTATGACTAGTCAACAAGATTACATGACCAAGATTGATTCAAGGTTAGCATCCCACAATGCATTAATGCAAAGCCAAGCAGCTTCATTGAGGAATCTTCAGACTCAAGTGGGCTAACTTGCCCAAGCTCTAAATAACAGACCCTAAGGGAATTTCCCAAGTGACACCATCAACAATCCCAATGGTGCATCTAATGAGCATTGCAAGGTTATCTCATTGAGGAGTGGGAAAGAGATAGAAGGTAATCCAATGACCAAACAGCTTGAAGAAGAAATGGAGGTGGCTCAAGATGAAGAGGTTGTGAGCAATAAGGTTGAGAAAAATGAGAAAATTGCTAGGGAAAGGGTTGAAGACAAGCAAAAGGAGGACAAGCCCATAACACCACTTCCACCTTTTCCTAACTGCCTAGCAAAGTAGAAGCTTGATGTTTAATTCCAAAAATTATTGGAAATTTTCAAGAAGCTTCACATCAACATTTCATTTACTGAGGCGTTAGAACAAATGCCGAGTTATGTGAAGTTCATGAAGGCCATCTTGTCCCAGAAGAGGAAATTGGGGGATTATGAGACCGTGGCTCTCACAGAGGAGTGTAGTGCAATCTTGCAGAACAAGCTACCTCCCTAATTAAAAGACCCTGGGAGCTTCACCATTCCATGCATAATCGGGAGCCAATTCTTTGGAAAAGCCCTGTGTGATCTAAGGGCAAGCATAAACTTAAGGCCCTTATCCATCTTTCAAATGCTAGGTTTAGGGGAGGCGAAGCCGACTTCAGTTACCTTGCAACTGGCTGACCGTTCTCTCACCTACCCTAAGGGGGTTATAGAAGATGTATTGGTCAAGGTGGATAAGTTCATCTTTCCCGCAGAATTCATCATTCTAGACATGGAAGAGGACCGCAATGTGCCTTTAATCCTTGGGAGACCCTTCCTAGCCATGGGTAAGACTATGATCGATGTCCAAAAAAGTGAGCTTACAATGCAGGTCAATGAGAATAAGGTAACTTTTAACATTTACAAATCCATGAAATTTCCTAATGACCCTGAAGAATGTTCTTACCTAGGTATGATTGATCAAGTAGTTAATATTGCATTCCATACTAATTTCACTGATGATCCCCTTGCTTTATCATTAACATCCATACATGAGCATGTAGAAAAGGATGATGTGATGGAATATATTAAACTGTTTGACGCGTCTGCTAAGTTTTACAGGAGACCAGGTTTTGAACCCGTTGCATATACCTCCCGATAAGCTTAGTCTCCAGCCCTCTATCATAGTTCCACCCAAGCTGGAGCTCAAGCCACTGCCTGATCATTTGAGGTATTCATACCTAGGGGAGGAGTCCAGATTGCCAGTTATCATCCCCTCATATTTATCAGAAGAGCAAGAATCTAAGCTGCTCAGAGTGCTCAGGGAATACAAACAAGCCTTGGGGTGGTCCATTACGGATATCAGAGGTATTAGTCCTACCATCTGCTTGCACAAAATATTGTTGGAAGCTGATCATAAGCCAACCATTGAACATCAGAGGTGCCTAAATCCCATCATGAAGGAGGTTGTCAAAAAAGAGATTATTAAGTAGCTAGATGCGGGTATCATATACCCTATTTGTGATAGCAAATGGGTGAGCCCAGTTCAGTGTGTGCCTAAAAAAGGTGGAATAACAGTTGTAGCAAATGAGAATAATGATTTGATTCCCACCAGGACTGTCACTAAATGGCGTATATGCATGGATTACAGGAAGCTTAACACTGCAACAAGAAAGGATCATTTCCCATTGCCATTTATTGATCAGATGCTAGATAGGTTGGTAGGTCATGAGTTTTACTGTTTCTTGGATGGGTACTCGGGCTACAATCAGATTGTAATTGCCCCGGATGATCAAGAGAAAATAACATTCACCTATCCATATGGTACTTATGTGTTCAAAAGAATGCCCTTCGGGTTGTGCAATGCCCCTGCTACTTTTCAGAGGTGTATGATGACCATTTTCACTGATATGGTGGAGAATTGCTTGGAGATATTCATGGACAATTTCTCTGTTTTTAGTGATTCCTTTGATGGCTGTCTTCAGAACTTAGCCCTGGTGTTGCAAAGGTGCGAGGAAACCAATTTGGTGCTTAATTGGGAGAAGTACCATTTTATGGTCCGAGAGGGAATAGTACTTGGCCATAGAGTATCACGTAAAGGAATGGAAGTGGACCGAGATAAAATTGAAGTGATTGAGAAACTCCCTCCACCAATTTCAGTGAAGGGAGTTTGGAGTTTCCTTGGTCATGCTGGAGTCTATCGGCGGTTCATCAAAGACTTCTCTAAGCTTGCTAAACCATTGTGTAACTTGCAAGAAAAGGATGTGGTTTTCAAGTTTGATGAAGCTTGTACGGAAGCCTTTGTGGAATTGAAGAAGAGGCTTATCTCAGCGCCCATTATCACTACTCCATATTGGACTTTACCATTTGAGCTCATGTGTGATGCTAGTGATTATGCAATTAGAGCAATGTTAGGCCAAAAGAAGAACAAAATCTTTCATTCCATCTATTATGCAAGTCGGATACTCAATGATGCTCAGTTGAATTACACCACCACTGAGAAGGAGCTCCTTGCTGTAGTGTTTGCTTTTGACAAGTTCAGAGCATATTTGGTTGGCACCAAAGTCATTGTCTTCACAGATCACTCTGCCATCAAGTATCTTGTAAGCAAAAAGGATGTCAAGCCAAGGTTGATTCACTGGGTGTTATCATTATAAGAGTTTGATCTTGAGATCAAAGACCACAAAGGTGCCAAAAATCAGGTGGTTGATCATCTTTCCAGGTTAGAGAATGAGAAGTATTAATAAGACCCAACTTTGATTGGTGAGGTATTTCCAGATGAACAATTATTTGATGTGTTTGCTTGTTCAGATCCTTGGTATGCTGATTTTGCTAACTACATAGTGAGTGGATTAGTGCTATCTGAAGTGTCTTATCATCAGAAAAGAAATTTCTTTATGATGTCAGATATTTTATTTGGGATAAGCAATTTCTCTTTAAGTAGTGTGTTGATCAAGTGCTTAGAAGATGCATTCCTATGGAGGAGACTAGTGCGATACTTGAGCAATGTCATGCTTCACCATATAGAGGTCATAATGAGGGTGAACAGACAACGATTAAGGTGTTGGTGTTGCAATCAGGCTTCTATTGGCCTTCTTTGTTTTGAGATTCTTACTCCTTTGCAGCCAACTGTGACCGTTGTCAACGGACTAACAATATCGCAAAGAGGAATGAGATGCCCTTGAACTCCATTTTGGAAGTGGAACTCTTTGATGTGTGGGGCATCGACTTTATGGGGCCCTTTGTATCATCTTTTGGCAACCATTATATTCTTGTAGCGGTAGATTATGTGTCAAAGTGGGTGGAAGCCTGTGCTTTACCCACTAGTGACTCCAAGGTGGTCTTGGTTTTTCTGAAAAAGAATATTTTCTCAAGGTTTGGCACCCCTTGTGCTATTATTAGTGATGAAGGATCTCATTTCTGCAACAAGTACTTTACTGCATTACTGGCCAAATATGGGGTGACACATAGGGTAGCCACAGCCTACCATCCACAATCAAGTGGCTAAGCAGAGGTTTCTAATAGAGAGTTGAAGCAGATTTTAGAGAAAACTGTTTGCCCTTCTAGGAAGGATTGGTCAAAGAAGCTGGATGACGCTCTTTGGGCATATCGCACTGCTTACAAAACCCCTCTTGGTATGTCCCCCTATCAACTAGTTTTTAGCAAGGCATATCATCTTCCTGTTGAGCTTGAGCACTATGCTTACTGGGCTATCAAGAGATTGAATTGGGATTCTGAAGCCTGTGGAGAGAAACGATTGTTGCAACTCAATGCACTTGAGGAATTTCGTCTATAAGCATATGAAAATTCCAAGATATACAAGGACAAGGTGAAGAAGTAGCATGACAATCATATTATCCCAAGAAACTTTGCACTAGGACAGAAGGTTCTCCTATTCAACTCAAGGCTTAAACTATTTCTTGGCAAGCTCAAATCTAGATGGTCAGGTCCATTTTTGGTTGTGGAAGTGTTTCCTTATGGTGCCGTAGCCTTGGAAGACTTAGTTTCAAAGTCAACCTTCAAGGTCAATGGTCAGCGGCTTAAGCCCTACTTAGGTGGTGAGGCACAAAACCTCGCTTACCCTCGCTCCTCCATCTTGAGAGTCTGCAAAGTCCAGCCAAGACTATAAATAAGGCACTTATTGGGAGGCAACCCAATTCTTTAACCCTATCTCCTAGCTTAGGACATTTTTATGCATGATTTTTCATTTTGTCATCTTGTTTTGTTTTTGTTTTTGATTGCTTTAGAGTGTTTGTTTTTCAATTTGATGCATTGATAGTGGTTAACATGCTTATTCTATTTCTTAGTTGTTTGAGAATAAGGAAGGTATGGTGGATGCTAGAAATTTTGGGGTGTTCTGGCTGTTTTGTTCTATTTTGAAGTCCAGAAGTCCACGCCTAAGCGTGTATGTAACACGCCTAGGCGTGTTGGTCTCATTTGTAATAAGGAGTAATTTCCAGAGAGTTCCACGATGTGAATGCTTATGTCTTGAAGCATATCAAATAAGTTTTTTTGATGATAACAAAGTCAAGATGAAGACCAAGATCAAAAGAAAAGTTCAAGACCAAGATCAAAAGAGGTATATTAGATATAGGTCTTAGAACATCAATGTGAAATGCTCTCAAGGTATCTCAATTATATTCAAATGGTTTTTCAAAGATCTCATAAATCAACTGGTTTTTCAAAGTTCATATTTTAAAGAAATGTTGATTTCAATCTTGGATTATGTTAAACAATGTTTAGTAATAGATTACCAATGTTTAGTAATCGATTACAAGCTAAACAGAAGCCTTGTAATCGATTACACCATCCTTGTAATCAATTACCATGTTCAAATGGGATTGAAAAATGAGTTTAAAGTATAGTGTAATAGATTACCAATGTTTAGTAATCGATTACAAGCTAAACAGAAGCCTTGTAATCGATTACACCATCCTTGTAATCAATTACCATGTTCCCAAAAAGCCAAGAACACGTTCAAAGGGTCATGTAATCGATTACATCAATATTGTAATCGATTACCATGAAGTCAGAGGGTGTGTAACCGATTACACAAGTCTTGTAATCGATTACCACAAACCCAGAAAGCCAAGAACACGTTCTAACTGTCATGTAATCGATTACCAAAACCCTGTAATCGATTACCAATGTTCTAACATGCCCAACGGCTATATTGAATGCATTAAATGCTTGGCTTCAACCACCCTCCAACGACTCTTTTAATGAATGGGCTTAAATACAATTCTTTGGGCATCATTTGTGGCTAACCAACACTTGAGAAACATCTATCAATCACTTTAATCCTAAAATCATCATTAAATCTCTTTTACTCTGTTTTTGTATATATTTTTGAGATATTCTTAAAGAGCATCATAGGGCTTCAATTTGTGTAATCTACTCTTGTGAGAGTTTCATCTTGTAAACACTTTGATTCTTTGTAAAGAGGGTGAGGTATCCCTCTAGAGAAAAGAGAGTGAGGTATCTCTCAAAGTTTGTAAAGGGTGAGGTATCCCTTGTTAAAGGTGAGGTATCCTTCAAAGGTTGTAAAGGGGGTGAGGTATCCCTCTAGTGAAAAGGGTGAGGTATCCCTATTTTGAGGCTCAAGCTCAAGGGTGAAGCATCCCAAGGAGTTGAGTACTCTTTTGTGTAAAGGTTTTTAAGCACCC
This sequence comes from Ormosia emarginata, assembly GCA_029884605.1. Classification (NCBI taxonomy): domain Eukaryota; kingdom Viridiplantae; phylum Streptophyta; class Magnoliopsida; order Fabales; family Fabaceae; genus Ormosia; species Ormosia emarginata. The sequence goes on from JAQQTP010000088.1 coordinate 76,018,205, forward strand.
GTTCAAGCTTGAAGTTTAGTGGAAAATCTAGAGTGGTTTGCTTGAGGACTGGACGTAGGTCACAAAGGGTGGCTGAACCAGGATAAATCCTTATGTTTGTTCTTCTCAACTCTATCTCTTTACTTTGTGCTTTAATTATATTTGCTTAAGTTGGGTTTGATATCTTGCTTTACTTGAATTCTTTCTATCTTGGCTTGTTTATTTGTGAGTGAAGTATTCAATCTCGTTTATCTATTCACTTCAATCATCCAATAGCTTCAACGAAAATTGTTAATCAAACGTTTTGCAAAAGATTTACGAAAATATTTTACATACTCAATTCACCACCCTCTTGAATATTGAGGCTACTTGGTAACACACGCCTAGGCGTATATTTTTCATGCCTAGGCGTGGTCCTCTCTGCATTTTTAGAGTTTTTGACCTGCAAGCATCACGCCTAGGCATGATTTTACCACGCCTAGGCGTGGTGTTGCTGTTTTAAAAAAAATTAAATTTTTTTTTAAAAAAATTCAAATTAATAACCACGCTTAGGCGTGGTAAAGTCACGCCTTGGCATGATGAGTTTGCTGCTGCACAAAATGCAGCAACTTTTCTCTCTCTTTCTAATTTCCCTCTCAAAACCCTAACCCCTTTTTTATTTCTTCTCTCCTTCGTCCACAAAGCACCTCTTCTTGCCCCCACTAATCTTCTCCCTTATCTTCACCTAAACACCACCATAACTCCCTCCATAGCCACCGTATTTACGAACCCAACCACCACCGCATCTCCTTCCCCTTTTTCCTACCACCATTTCCCTCACTCTAATCACCACTGTAGCCACACCAGCACCCACACTCAAGTTCACAGATTTCTCTCTTGTTTTTATTTTCTTTGGTATTTCGTGATAGTTAGTACTCTTGGTGTTTGGGTGCCCTGGTTCCTCTTGTGCTTCCCTCAAGGTGAGTCTTTTAATTTCCCCATTTATTTGTAATTCCACATATTATGCCTCTGTTATGATGTGGTTCACCCACATTTTCTGTTTGAATTGCTTCACATGTGATTAACTGGGCTGTTCTGTGCTTTACTTGTTAATGATGTGCTTAATTTGTATGATTGGCCTATTTTGTTTACATAGGTTGCTGATTCCTTATCCATTTCTGGTTTAGAATTTTTCTGTGGAGATTGTTTGTTGGCTATTCTGTTGCAAAATGAACATATGAATTTATGAGTAATTTTTGTATTTGTTAATTACTTGCCTGTTGAAAAATTCTGATATGCTGCTTGAGGTTAATTAAGGTTGATCCATCTTGTGGATAGGCACTGGTTTGAATTAATTTCTGATATTTCCAGGTTATGCATTGTTGTGCATGTTGTCAATAGTACTGTTGCCATTTTTTGGGTCATTTTATTGGTTTGGTTCTAGGTTATGCAATAGTTTGGTCTAGGATTAGATAAATTTTTCACTCATTGGTGCTGCTATGCTCTATCCCCATGATTGATATGTTGGACAGATTTTGTTTTAGATGTGTGGATATACAATTACTCTGTGATTATTGTGTGGCTACTAGGATATTGATTGTTAATGATCTGGTTGTTTCAATATTGGACTACTTGTATAGTATCATCATTGATCCTGTTCTTTGCTGACTGTGAGCTGTGTCATTATGCCATTACATGTTATGATGCTTGGTTTGGTATGGCTACGACTTGATTTAGTTGGGACTATATTTTGGGTGAGCTTTGAACTTAATAAGTTGCATGAGTGACCTTTGTGACTAATTGGGCTGATTGTTTGCATTGCCAACTGTTCTGACTGGGTATGCCTGCTTACATTGATTGCTTATTTCTTGTTCAATGGTCATAACTAGGATTTAATTCTTTTCAGGTATCCTCCGATCATGTCAAAGCGTCAAAGAAAAATTGTTGAGGCTGGAGCAAGCCAGGCTGAGGAAGCTGATGAGATTCCAGTCTTTGACCTAGCCTACTTTACATCGCAGGATGCCTTTGACTACTTCTGGCAGCATTTGCGCTATATTAACATCATACCAGAGAGGGGCTTCCATGGTATCAAAGTGGCATGCTATCCTGCCATTTCTGATGCCACTAAAGCACTCCATTGGAAGACCTTTGCTGAGCATCCCACTAAAGAGCCTGTGGCTGCTGTAGTCAAGGAATTCTATGCCAATGCGCATGCTGAGAAGCACTCTACTACCACTACCAGGGTCAGAAGGAAGGTAGTTGATTATTTTGTGGATCGCATTCACCAGATTATGGACCTTGGCCCTCCTCTTCTTCAGTATGCTTACCGGACTTTACAGTTACCTGAAGAGGAGGGAGGAACCCTATTCAGCACAATCATGGCCAGTATCTGTGATCCTGCCTTCCCTGTTCAGGTTCAGCGAAACTCAGATCGCTCCATCAGATTCAACAAACAGGAGAGTTTGCGTCATGAGCTGTCCCCTTGGAATCACTTTGTGTGTTCCTGCTTGCTCCCCACTGAGCACAGGTCTGAGATTTATCCTGAGCGGGCGTACATGTTGTATGTGATCTACAGTCTACAATAGGTAGACACTACTCAGATACTCTATGACTAGATCAGACTGTGCATCACTTCCAGGCTCAAATCCTTTTTCTTCCCCTTCCTCATCTGTCAGCTTTATGAGATAGCTCACGTCAAATGGAAAGATATTGAGGTGCACGTGAAACTGCAGACTCCTATGACAGAGAGGGCAGTTCAGACGATCATGACCGCCCAGGAGAAGCGCAGGCAAGCCCCAGCTTAGCCCCCAACTGTAGATCCCGAGCCTGCCCCTGCACCTGTCGCACAGCCTGCTCCAGTCTTTGATGCTGCTTGGGCTACCTTTGTTGATCAGTGCCTGGATCGGTAGTAGGAGATGCTGGCTACGCAGCAGGAGATGTTGGCTACGATTTACCTGGGTATTCATTGGATGGCATTGGGTCAGGGACGCCTAATGGATGATTTTCCAGCATTTCCTCCTTTTGCAGCTCCACCAGTTGCAGCTTCACCTTCTCCTCCACCTCCTCCACCTGCGGCTAATGCAGAGATGGGCGCCGAGGGAGATGACCTGTTTGATGAGGATGACTTGTTTTGAGGCGTCAAGGCCTATTGTTTTAATGCTCTTTCTGCTTTATTTTTCTGTTTTTATTTTCAGTCCATTGTATATATATATTTTTTAGACTTTAGTTCTTTTGGATACAATGGGACACTGCATGTCTTTGGTTTAGGGGGAATTTATGATGCTTTTTGTGAATTGCTTGTTGAATCATTGTTTTGGACATATATATATATATATATATATATATATATATATATATATATATATTGACTCCCTTCTATTCCCTTTGTTTTTGCTTAAATTCTTTGTTCCCAAATATCAGATCTGAGTTTGCATGATTATGACTTGAGGGATGAATGTGCATTGAGGCAAGTTGAATTTGTGCATGCCTGATTTCTGATTAGAATATCTGATGATTGTGTGGATCAAATATACACCTCACTGCTTGGGAACTCATTTGTAAAAATTCAAAATTTTGTGCTTATACTTATTGCCATAATTATGTGTGAAAGAATTTCCCTGTTGCATGTGTGGTGAATTCTGGAATATGAATGGAATGTATGATTGGAGAAATTTATGATTGGCATATGTATAGTCAATTTTACATCTTAGAGGCTTGTCTGATTCCCTTTTGAGGCGTAATCCTAGGCAATGCTTTTTCAAGGAAATGACTAGGGCATTTGTTTGGACCGATTGTGCTTTTCAAGCCAACCTTGATTGAATGAGTTCCCTAGTACCCCTTTTGAAGCCTAGTGTGCGTGTGTGTGGCCTGATTTTTCCTTCTTTAACCCTAATCTTTCCACCCTCTTAAACCATGCTTGTGAAAGAAAAATCTCTTCCCCTCATTACAGGTCCCTTATTGAGCACATGATTGAGCAGTTCTGTTAGTTTGAGCCATAGTGTTTTGCATGATGCTTAGAATCTAGGAATTTGTGGTTACCAACTTTCATTCAAAAATGGTATTAAAAAAAGAGGAGGAAGAAGAAGAAGAAAGAAATAAAAAGAAAAAGAAGAAAGAAAGAAAGTAAATAAGTGGGTTGTGTGTAAATTGAAGCCCTTTTGATTATGTGTTGAGAAAATGATGAGAAAATGGAATAAAGAAGGTTGATTCTTCAATTTGGATTGTGTTTGTGCATCTATATGCTTGGCTTGATTCAATGGAAGTGGTTGATTATGTGTTTGATATTTGAATTCAAATCTTTTCCCTTCTTTCTTAGCCACTACCCTTAGCCTTACATTACGAGCTTAAAAGACCCTCATGATCTTTGATTTTGTCTTGCCTACATTAGTGGAGAAAGGGATGATGGACATTCTTTTGAGAATGTATGTGCATTTTATAAATTCATCCATCTTGCTCTTCATGATTAGGAAGGGGTCTTAAATACATGGGCTTGGAAATCTTTCATGCACAAAAAAATGGTATTCATGGATAATCATGATAGTTAGGAATTTCTTGCATGTGTGGACCTTGTTGTGAGGATTGAGATGTGATTTCTGAGGGTATGGATGATAATTAGAAGCTGGAATTGCCCTAGTTCAATTTACCTCATGTTTCTTGACCTTTGGATTGGATCGTAATTCCTTTTCCTACTTGGATTAGTTTGCTCGAGGACTAGCAAAACTTTAGGTTTGCGGGTGTGATAACTTCAGAAAATGAAGTTAATTCACTTGAATTTGATTGTATTTGAGCATGATATCCTTAAGTTTTCAAGTTCATAAGTTCAATTATTGCATGACTTTGGTGAATTAAGCTTGTTAATTCAAATGATTAAGAATTGAATCTTTGAAGATCTTGTTTATAGAAGTTGGATGGATTATGGTTTGATGGACTTCATCATTGTTTTCATACAGGTATTCAAGATGGGAAAGGCCTTGGAAGGGAAGAGGAAAGTGAAGAGAGGCTCAAATTGTGAAGAAAACATCAAGAGTAGGTGCTGCCAACCCACGCCTAGGCGTGACAAATTGTAGTTTCTCAGGGATCCCAAGCAGAGACATCCACGCCTAAGCATGGAAAATCCACACCTAGGCATGGCAAGTTCAGTTTTTCAGTGTTTTCAAACAGAGACCCCCATGCCTAGGCGTGGTGAAGTCACGCCTAGGCGTTGCAAGCAAACGAAAGACACGTGATTCTTAACCACGCCTAGGCGTAGGAAAATTCCTGGCACACGAGTTTAACCCTGATATTCTAATTTTTGAGGAGGAGTAAGGATCTTCAGTTTTTGCCCTAAGCATGAAATCCAAAGAGCAAGTGAGAGGAGGAGGAACCCACTTGAATTGAAGGTGACTCAAGGGAGAATCAAGATCAAGGAGGAAGATCAAGCTTGGAATCTCTCCATTTTTTTTCATTCTTTCCCTCTTCTCTCTTGATTTGTAACTTGATGGATTATTTGATTTCATTTGTGTTCTTCTCTTTCATGAAGTGTAACTAAACTCTAATCTAGGGGCTCTCTAGGATCTTACTATGGATTTGATTAACTTGTAATTAGTTGAGTATTCTTTCAATGAAATTGGATTTGTTCATTCATATCTATGCCTAGTGCTTGTTATTGATTGGCTATCAATTGCATGATTTTAATGTTCCAATTGAACTAGAAATAGGGTATTGTGAATATGGTTATGGTATGGTTCATGTATGTTTAACTAAGGGGATGGACGCATACCTCTTGGTCATGCATGGCAAGTGTTTGATAATTGGTCTCAATGAGTGATTCTTATGTTAACTCACATGGACACATAGTGGATTTGCTAGGTCTCACATGGGTAATTGTCTTAGACATAGGCTCTTATCTATTGATGGTTATTAGCTAACAAATATCATTTCATTGATATGTGCTTATTAATTGCAATTAATCATTGAAGTAGAAAGTGAATAGGGACTTATAGGCTTTAATCATTCTCATCTTCTCTTGTGGATTTGGTGTTGGTGCTCTCTTGTTTTGTTTTCTTTAAGTTATTATTTTAATTGCAACCCACTCTCCTTCGATTACTTGGATAAAAATTTGTGAAATTTGGTTAAGTTTAGCATTCTTCTAATTATCAATCCCTTAGGACATGATACTCTAACTCTCATTTATATTACTTGTCGACCCGTGCGCTTGCAAAGTTACAGATAACAATCAACACTTTGATCATTTAGTTTTCTATTGGTTTAGACTTAAGAGTCCTACAAGTGAATCATCAAATTCTAGATGGTGTATGAAGCTTCTTGGCCGAGCAACTCAATGGGGAAGGCTAACCAAGTTTTGATTCAACTGGTTCCTAACTAACTTAAGCTAACTTAAATCACTTAGTTCCCTTGCTAACCATTTAGTTACTTAGGAGTGAATCATATATTCTAGAAGATAATAGAAAACTCTTGTAACCATGGGCTCTAATGAGTAGCAAACTAAGTTTGCTCCATTTAGTTACTACATAGGCTTTAGGCTAACTTAGTTTAGGTCATCTAGTTTCATCTAGTTTCATGGCTAACTAGTCTAGCCATTTTCGTTGACTTGATTCTTTTGGTTTTTATTAAGTTTCAAATCTTCTAATTGGTTCACAAAACAAGTCATTAAAACTTTCTCTAAAGGCTATTATCCAATGGATAATAGTTACAGAAACTATTACCCAATGAACAAAACATACTGCTCACAAGTCAGTAAGTATTATTCGCTGGATAATAAAATACAAAATATTTTTATTTCATAGATAAATTCTAAAAAGTAAAAGATTGAGGCACGTATCTCTCGTATTCGAGTTTAGTAAGCTCCCCTTGCTCCGAATAAATCAACAAAGATTTTCCCCGGCCTGAAAATTATTATGTTCCTAACCTGGAGTAAATCACACACAACAATACAAAATAGTCACAAAACAGTTAAAATAAATTTACAATACATAGAAATCACAAAATAGTACAATCAAACATTTACTATAAAATAGTAAATTTTGGGGTGTTGCAAGCTGCTCACCATGATGATGGTGGGGATGATACTGAGCCGCTTCTGGGTGATGATGCATGATGCCATTAGCTAGTGTATGGATTTCCCAATGATAGTTAGGGATGCGCGTTAACCTCAATTATTTCTGTGAATCCTTATGCAATCTTTGACGCATGTCGATTAATCTAGATTCTTTTTATGCATGAGATATTTTCCATTAGTACGCTTGTTTAGCTTTAGATTAGATTTGAATGCTTTTCTAGAGAATGGTTATGACTAGTACATATGGATATGTCTTGCATCTGTGAAATTGTTTCGTAACTCTTTTGAAGTGAAATCCTAAATTGTGTATGATTGAGGAAATGATTAGGGCATTATTTGGACTATTTGAGCCTTTCAAGCTTAACCTTACATGATGATATCCATAGGTCCCCTTTGAAGCTTTTTAATTGTTTGGCCTTATTTTTTTTTCATTACCATTGTGTTCGTTCACTTGTTAACCATCCTAATGCATGTGAAAGCATTGCATTTTCTTCCTACCAACACTGTTTGTTGAGTTCATAATGTGTTATTTCTTGAAGTGAGTTCTGTGATTAGGGGTATTAATATTTTCAAAACAAAAATGAGCCTGAAGGAACTAAATGAAATAAAAGAAAAAGAAATTTCTTTGTAAAAGTAAAAGAAAGAAAAACAGAAAAGAGACAAACAATGCAAAGAAAAGAAAAAAGAAAAGTTAAAAATGAAAAGCATTGCATAGTTCTAGCGAGTTTTAATCTTTCATTGTTGAATACCCTGCTATTATCACATGATCTCAAGTCTTGAACTAAGATATTTATGTTTCACAATGTTTGTGTTAAAATCCCTTCCCTTTCTGTTCTTGAGCCCATTACCATTGGCCCTACATCACAAGCTATTGAAGTCTCTTTTGGTCCTCAGTTATATTTGATTTACATTAGTGAAGAGAGAGTTGCATTACAATTTTGTGGATTCGGTTGATTTATATCCATATGTTTGTTTATAAACTTATCCAGTTGAGTATGATTTGAGTTAAAGAGGTTTTGCTTGCATGTTTATGGAAGTAGGTTGTGCATGACTTGAAGCTTTGATTGTTGGTATGATAAAGGTTGTGCATGTATGAACCATATTTTGAGGCATGTGTATTCCTTGAACTTTAATGCAATCGTCATACACTAGTGTTGAAGTTGTTATTATCTTTGCTTGTGTACTCATGTTTTGTTTTGCTCAAGGACTAGCAAAATTCCAGGTTTGGGGGTGTGATAACTCTATGGAATGTAGTTATTTGTGCCCTATTTTTGTATGTTATTGACTGCTTTGTCCTTGTTGCTATGCATTGCTGGAAGGCTTAAGCCTCATTTTCATGTAAAATCCATGTTGAGGTCTTCCATATCAATCTTGTTTAAATCCTTCCTAATCTTTGATTGGATTGAGTTTGATTGCATTTGTGTTTGACTGATTGATTTCTCAATTGCAGGATGGTCCCAAAAAAGCCAAATTGATATGAGCCAAGGCCCTACATTGAAAGAGGAATCACAAGACCAACTTCAGTAGATCACGTCACAGCGCAAGTAACTACACGTCGCAGTGTGTTGCCCTCTGTCTGTGCACCCTGATAACCTGAGGCCTCAATGCCGCAGCACAAGGTAGCGTACATCACGATGTGGTGCCCTAAGTTTGGCACACCATGGTGCGTGTAGTGTAACATTGTGGTGTGATGTGCTAAATCTGTGCATCTATAAATACGTGGAACACAGATTTCTGAAAGGGGATCCTAGGTTTTTTTTTCCTTTTTCTCTCTCTTCTGCCTCTCTTATCACATTTTGGGGGCTTTTGCCATCGGAGAATCCAGCAACTAGGAAGGTATTTTGGGGTTGAAAGAGGGTTAAAGGAGTCAAGATTGGAAGTCATCTTCATCTTGGAAGAAGATTCAAGTTTCAAGGCTCAACCCATTGCGGCTTCATCTTCTGTTTCTTCTTCTTCTCTCTTTCTCCCATTTATCTTGAATATAGATTTTTGTATTGCATTTTCGTATTCAATGAGTAGTTAGCTGTGTTTAGAGTATTCTTTGAATCTTTCTTTGAATATTGATTGATTTGTGCCCTTTTTGAGTTTATATGAAAGATTTAGGTTTTGTTCTATCATATGGTGCTTAATGCTCTTATTTGTCTGATCAACTTGTGGGTGATTTCTTGAAATCTATTGAGCCTAGACATAGGACTTTAGGTTTTAGATCTTTTGTATAGTAGATGCATGTTTGATTTCATTCCAATAGTGGAATAGGTTGATTCGTTAATAGGATAGACATATACCTATTAGCCGTGCATGGTCTTAGTTAAGAATCGATCTTAATGTTTGTTGTTTGCTCTAGTTCTCATGGACGGATAGTGAACTAGGTAAATAGCATAGGGTTAATCATCTTAGACATAGGCTTTTAACTAAGTTAGTTTCTCAGGCTAACTTAATCTAATTGTTTGTTTGCTCAAAAGAATTGCATGTTATCAGTTGAAATAGGGGGTGAAAAATAATTCTCTACGTTCTCAACCTATCTTTATTTTTCTTTATGCATTATAATTTATCTATCAACCCTTTTTCCATCTTACGTTTGCTTGAATAGAATTAATTAAACTGTAGATTAATTTTTAGCTTTGGAAGTTACCATACTCACTGTGAAGACGATCTTACTTATCATTTTTATTACTTGAGCGACCCGCACACTTGCGGTTAGCAACAAAGCGGAAATTGACGCGATTGGTTTCCGCCTAGCAATTTCATAAAGGAGCAAATCATCTTCTAGCACACTTCATAAGCATAACAAGTGTGCATCTCAATTTATCTCATCAAGTAAATGTATCTAGTGCTCATTATCATCAATACATTAGTTTATCAAGTGCACAATATCAGCATTTTATAAGTATACTTAGTGCACATAAGCATCCAATCTCAAGTTTATTAAGTGCACAATGTAACACCCTCCTTAGGGTATCACATTTACAACTAAAACTCCTAAACTTAATAAAACATGTAAAAGGTTTAATATAATAAAACACATATTTCAAATTTTCTTTCTTGAAAACATAAATTTGAACAAGGCATAAACAACACAAGATGTAATTACAGAACATTACACATTAAAAGAATATATACATAAGGGACATAGATCACAGTCTGCTCAAAATACATAAAGTTTGTACTCAAAAGACATATATATATATATAAATTGTTTAACAAAACATAAACTAGCCCAAGTCCATATACCTAGGGAGTAGGGTACTCCATCGGATCCTCCTCGGGATCCATAGAAGATAGAGATCCGAAGAGGGGCAAGGTCTCACAGGCAGGTGTCCTAGCAGATGACGCCATAGAGTACTGATCCTCCCTAGGGGTGTAATGCAAATCACCCCACAACTCCCTAATTGGCATAACAAACTACAAACATACCAAGACGTCAAGAGAGAAGATGGGATCCCCATCGTGGGTCCTACATACAGATACAGTTACATCCCTATATATCTAACACGCTCAGTATCCTAGTCGATACACTAAGCATCCGTACCATCATGGAACTGAGCTCTGACAAAACCAACAAAATCTCTTCTCGTTGCCATCACTGAAAATCAACACAATAGAAAAGATGTGATCCTTCTTCGTCTTCCTCTCAATCTTTATCAATCATACACATAAAACAAAATAACATAACAGAGAGGTGAGATCCCCTACATCAATACCAATATGACAGCATAGAAACAATAAACAATAATAATACCATTCATATACATGAAATAACAATTGCAGTCATGGCATCAAGTAATTGATAATTTAGCAGATATAAAATATCACAATGATATGGAGACAACCTATGCATTTGCACAATGGACCTATTTCTTACTCCATGGAGCTAAATATAATTTCGGTGAGAATGATCTAGAAGACATGTCTATATCTCATCAACCTCAAGTCAAGTGCTATAGTTTCTCAATTTGCACATCAAGGCTTATACAAGACAATCTACACCAGATCGTGATTAGGAATAATGTCTCAGTCCAAATCGTTGGTGCGTTGCATCAGTCTGACCCACGGCACAGTGGAGCTACCAACTGACCATTGTGGAAAACTTGTACCCTGACACCTCTAAGGTCAACAAGTGACCTACACTACGCCCATCGCACTCGCACCAAGGTGTAATTCAACTCCTAGACAAAAGCCTCGACAGACACTGCTGATATAATGCATGATCAATGGCTCATTGCATACACACATATTAATATCATGATTCTCCATAAACATAAGCTACTTATGAGTCAAACCAGTCATTAACATCTCCAGGTCCCGCTTAAGAGCTCAAAAGCACACTGCTGTTATTTTCAATCGTAAGGCATCTTTATCGCGTAATTCAGAAATCATCATTCTTAAATTACTTAAGACATCATCACTATTTTTCAATCATGTAAAACTTTTATTACACTTTTAAGCTTAATTTTGAAACTTTCAAAGATTAATATAGAAATTAACTTTAGTTCCAATATTCTTCTAACTATGCTCCTCTAGGTAGTACTTCCTAATATTATTTTACAAAGAACACAAAAAAGTATCCACATTATATTAATTTAATAATTTTTTTTCCTTTGCCTCTTATAAAAATACATTAAGTTTTCAATTTCTCTTTCAAGCTTATTTTTCTACTCAATGACCGAAATCCTTCTCTTATTGAATGACCAAATTTTATTCTATCTCTCTTTCATTATTATAAATTCTTAATCCAATTCCTTTTCACCTAAGCACCTAACTTCCAAATCAACACAAAAAGTTTGTCTTGGAATCCCTATTTAAGGTTACTTGGCCGTGGCCCCTAAGGTCTTTGAACCTCAAAATTTTTATCCTCAACAACAAGATTCCAAGCATACAACATACTTCAATCATCAAAATTTCCACTTAACTAAAATTATGCATAATATTAAACCATAAAATCACATAGGGTAAAAACCACAAAATCACCAAGAGTTTGATACAACCAAGTGAGCAACCCTCACATGGATTCCTCACTTACAACATACAATTTCGTTCCTCACCACCATGATAGATTGAAGAGGTTAATCTCCCTCTTACCTTAGATGATGACCAAAACTCCTTAGGTGTTTTCTTAAATCAAACTTCCACTCCCAAGATGCTCTTGAAAATGAAAACAACATACAAAATCAACATCTAAGGGTTGGAATAGAATGACCATGGATCAAAATCAATGTCTTAGAACTTGAAAATAAAAGAGAAATGAAGATGGAGGAATTTCACCTTAAAAGCTTTCAAAACCCTAACTTGAAGAAGTACTTGAAAATGGATGAACAAGATCAAGATCACAACACCAAAGTGTCTTCAAATGAGGTTCGGATTCAAGAAATATAGTTGGTTGAAATTAAAGAAGATTGGAGAGTGGGTTTTGGTGGTGAGGCCATGAGCTTGGTGGAGAGAAAATGAGAGAAAAAGGTGAGAGAGAAAATGTGTAGCTTTTTGGTTTATGAAAGATGAATGAAAATGATAGAAATGAATTAAAAGTTAAAGCTTACTCTAGAAACCTCCTTGGAGCTCTTGGCCATGGGCTTCTCTCCTTGGGAAGGTGTCCAAAGCTTCTCCTACAAGCTTGTCTCAAAGCTTCTCCTACAAGCTTGTTCCAAAACTTCTTTAGGAAGCTTTCTTCCTATTGGTCCAAAAAGAGAAAAGTCACATGGTAGTCCATGGTCATTTAATGGCTAATGGTCCCACCATAAAGCAAACATCAAAGAGATTAATTAGACATTAATTGGTAGTTATTAACTAATGGACAAAAGTTACAGTTAACCAAACTAGTATCTATTGTAACGCCCCAATTTTTAGAAAATATTCTGAATGTACTGTTTTCTGTTTTTCATGCTTTTGTGTGAATGACCGTTGTGTCCCTATTTTTCTGTTCTCGATTTCTGTATGAAAACAATTACGATAATACTAGCTCAAATTTTATTTGATCATTTTACGTAATTTGTTTCGAGACGGAAAAATAAAAATTTTTCGAACATCTTGTATTAATTTTTTAGAAAGATATACAGCTATATAATCTTGCTGGATATTTTATTTGAACGTTTTGGACGATTACCTACGTTGTGGGAAAAAATGGAAAAATGACCGTTACGTCCCGAACGTCATTGTTTTTTTTATTTTTTCTTGTTTTTAATTGTTTTCTTCTTGATTTAATGCCGAAAATACTGTCTGTGATTTTATATGGACTTTTTGTGTGATTTGCTCGAGGCGGGAAAATAATATTTTTCGGGACGGGAAAATCTTATTTTATTATTTAGAATTGGGGGATCTTACTTAACCCGATTCTGAATGAGACTAAAAATAATCTTTTAATTTTTAGGATTTAATCACAAATAAAATAATTTTATATTATTATAATATTATTTTATTAGTCAAGTATAGTTTAGTGACAAATGGACCCAGGAAATATTTTGCGGGACCCACAATTAGAAACAGTTAGATCGGTAGCTTAATTAATCACCGTAGCGGTAGAACTTTCAGAAACAGTGACTCAACTAGTGACTCGTGAGAGAATTTATTACACCTTTGTGTGACTCGGCATGTGAGTCACCATGAGCCAACCAATGGAAATTAAGCTTGCTCACCAAGACTTAATCCTAGCCTTTCATGCATCCAATGGCTTGGATGAAGCCAAGCAAGGTGCCCACCTTGCACCACTTGAGTGCTACGGCCAAGAGGCCTTTGAAGACCAAAATTACATTTCTCCTTCATCACTTTTCTCTCTTCTCTCTCATCAAGAACCCTAGCCACCATTGTTGTTCCTTTTCTCCTTCCATTCGGCCAAGCTTGTTTCCTAATCATCCAACCATCAAAAAATTTTTCTAACCAAGTTTCCTTAACCTAAACACTATTCTAAGAACCTTTCTAGTTGGAAGTTTCTTCAAAATCTTCCATTAAGGGCTTGGAAATCAACCTTGTAGATTTGACCTAGAAGGTGAAAAATCATATTTTTCTTTTCTCTCTTCTTTTTCAAAGTTCTAAACCATGATTTCTCCATGGTTTAGCTTCTTTTTCATGGTTAATAACATGTAGATTTTATTTGAGATTTTTAGGTATTTGGTGGAGTGAAAACCGAACCATAGGAGGAGTGAAAGCAAGCTTTTTGTCTTCATTTAAGGTAAGAGGAAGACAATTCTTATCATCCCTTGATGGTGGTAAGAAGATGGATTGTTTGTAGAATCCATAAGGATTCGGTTGTGGTGTGTTTATTGATGTGTATTTGTTAATTTTTGTGGTTGCTAGTAGCTTAAGTGTTGTATGTTAGTAGCTTTCTTGTTTGGTGATTGTAATAATTTTGCATGTTTATTAGCTTTTGATTGTATGTCTATATGCTTTAATTTAGGTTTTATATGTTAGAAATATTTTGCATGTGTTAGAAATATAAATGCATGTGTTAGAATTGTATGATAAGGTATAAGATGTGAATAACATGTGTAAATTTGCATGAGTGTTCCAAAGAACACATTCCCTAGCTCACGACAATGACCAAGTGTGAGGACCAAAATGTTCTCTTCATTTTTCCTAAAGTGCAACTTAATTAATTAGGAGAAATAAGAAGGTTTCAAATTGTTTTGATCAAAGAAAAGGAATTTAGAAATCAATTGGTAAAGATTTAGTAAGTTTTGGGCCAACATGCCTAAAGGATTTATTTTGATTTAAAATCATTACTTTATAACATGATTTAATGAACTTAGATAAGATAATACCTTTGACATGATTTAGAAATCAAATGAAAAAGTTTTACAAAATTCGGCCAACATGCCACTATAGGTAATTATGATTTCTAAAACTTGATTCCAAACCTTTTTCAATTAAAAAGAGACAATACAAGTTAAGGGGAAATTTTCTATGATGATTTTTGAAGAAACAAATTGAGTAGAATTAAGTTTAAAGGATTAAAATTAGTGATTTTATCATTAGGAAGTAAAATACATAAATTTTGAGAAATTTTCTAACATATAGCTCACTTTAGGTTTTGAAGCATGTTAGAGATTTCAAAAAGAATTAAATGATATGGTTAAAAAAATTAGGTAAATAGAAAATTTTATGGAAAATTTAGAAAACCATTATTATAAGTTTATAAACAAAATGCTGTCAATTTTTAGTGAAAATGAACCTATAAGATAGTAAAAATATCCTAATGACAGTATACGGTATGAAAAATTATTCTACGTAGTTTAAATGTACTAAGTACTATTTCTATCTGTTTAAACAGTAATTTTAAGGGCATTCGAATAAGAAAATGATTTAAAAATCCTACGCGATTGAGAAAACGTATTAAAAATGCTACGCGATTTTAAAAACAGAAAAATATCTTTACCCGATTTTTAAACGTTTGTAAAAACGACGGAATTATGAAAATGCGATAAAATTTCTACGCGATTGACCGTTACTATAATTATTTTATGCTGTCGGGAAAAAGTGAACCCGTACAGGCTTTTTGAAAATCTATATGCTGTTGGGAAAATGTGAACCCGTACAGGCTTTTGAAAATCTATTTACTGTCGGGAAAATGTGAACCCGTACAGGTTTTTGAGAATTATTTGCTGTCGGGAAAATGTGAACCCGTACAGGCTTTCCATCTATCTGTTATGTGTGCCATGTATTTGGTGGATTTGTTGACGAGACGAATCACATCGTGTTGTCGATGCGATAAACGTAGTGTGGTTCATTGTTCTAATGAACTTGGAGGCTTTAGTGTACGGGATCCCACATGTGGACAGTTGGTCGCTCCGCTGGGCCGTGGTAAACCGATAGCACACTATGGTACTCGACGTACACTATATTTAATCGAGATTTGTGAAATCTAGTAGTACATTTGCCTGTAGTGCCACAACGTGAGACCGTGAACTACACCACGCCTGGATTGATGGATTCGTGTGTCGTGGGGCTATAGACGCAACGTGTGACAATGCAATAGTTGGTGGGGCAGCCGTGGTACTATTAGGTTTTGCGGATCATTCTCTCTCTCGATACTTGTGTTTTTTTTAGCTCCATGGAGTAGGATTTTGTCATATTATTTATCTCTAAGTCTATTTGTTTCCATCTTATCTATTTATTGTTTATCGTATTTTATTTGTTTATTTTATCCGGTTATTGTTATTATATTTGGTTATTATATCTTATCTGTTTATTCTTATCTTTCTTGTTTTATCTGTGAAGTTTTATTTGTGATGTGATACATTATGATGATATCTAAATTTTCTTCAATCTGTTATTATAATTGTTAAAGCTTTATGTATTGCATGAACCGTATGTATATTGTTTGTCGTCTTTTTATTGGCCATGTTGTGATGATTTTATGTTGTCTTACCTCTTTGTTATATGTATTTTCTGTTTATTTATTTTACGCGGTAAAGACTTCGAGGAAGAGGAACAGCCTCTTGAGATCGTGTACCCACGAAGAGGAGGAAGACCGGCAAGCAGACGATCGGTTGACGATCAAGAACCATCCGATCATCCATATCCTCTCGGATTGATTGTGAGGATGGCGACGCTTGAGATTTTGGGATTCATAGAGTTGGTATTTCATGGAGGTGCTCGGCTTGGCATCTACGAGGAGATCGTGACTCGTGACGTATGCAGGACGTGTGACCGTGATCCTACGTCATCGTTTTGATGAAGAGCCCTGTCATGACTACGACGCTTTTACGCACTTAGAGTTACCCTTATCCATTAGGCGTTATTGGGGTGCTTTGAAAACCCCGAGCCTAGTGAGATAAGCATCGTATCGACCGCGCGATCCCGTTATCGCCGTGTGTCGAGACATCCAGGATATCTATCTCCCGATGATCATTTTCATGCGAGAGTGATCCATCGAAGATTAGATCATCATGATGTTTTTAGGCGCGTCGGCGTATGTACGTATATATTAACTCTTTTATTGCTTTCTTTCTTGTTTTTGTTTAAATAGTTGTGGTCTTAGTTGTAAATTATTTGTACAGTTTATAACTTAATCATATGTATATTATTAGTGATGATGTTTTTTTTTATTTCGTATTTTCCGCATTATCTTTTTATTACATATTTCTGTCTATCAAGAATTATTTTACAACCCGTAATAATATTTAACAAATATTTCACAACTTGGGTAGATTTTATTTCTATTTCTTTTATTTTCTTTTATGTGTGACATCCTCCAAAGGGGTGTTACATCTATCGTCCAATGAATAATAGTACGTACCTAGATTTTATTTACAAATAAAATCTCAGAAAATGAAAACTTCGAAAACTGTCTCCGGTCTCGAGTTCAGTAAGCTCCCCTGACCCCACTTCAATAGTCCGAAATTTTTTGAAAATAATATTAAAATAATCAAAATAAGTCAAATAATTCATAAAAATCATAAAAATCACAAATAACCGAAAAACAAGAAAAGAAGAAAAGAATTGGGATGTTACACTCAATAATAACATAAGTCATTCCTTGAGTTTTTACGTAGTAAAGAACTCTGTTTATTCAAAACAGGGGACTGATGATCGATTAGCACCTTTGGGAAATTAATTATCATCCAAAAACATAGCATTCTGGAAGTTAATAATCAATTTGCATCTTGTTCAAATCGAATATTACTAAAAACATGGCATTCCAGAAGTTGACAATCGATTAGCACTTTACTCTAATCGATCATCACTCAAAATATACCATTCTGGAAGTTGATGATCGATTAGCCTCTCTGGGTAATTAATTATCACTCACGAATCAAGACTTTCTAGAAATGGGTAATTGATTATCATGTGCTGATAATCGATTATCATGTGCATTCCCAAACTAGAAATTGCTCTGAAACTCTAACTTTCATTTCTTCTCTTCTTTCTATCAACATATCATCAAAACTTCATCATATAATTTCCAATAAAAAATCCATGTGATAAACTAACAAGAATCAATACTATAGAATTCTATATATATCATCAATCTCAAGTTCTTAAAGTTGTATATATATATATATAACCTTAAACTAATCAATCATATATATAAACATATACAACCAATACATCATAGAATTCATAAGGAATTCTCAACCAATCCATTCATACATGATTTAAGGAAACAAGAAGGAGTATGAGTATGGTAAGGATGCACCAAAAACCCTACCTATACTCCTTTGTTGATGGTGTTTTATTCCTTTTCTTGTTCTTTCTTTGTTTTCTTTCTTCTTCCTTCTTCCTCTTCTTTCATTTCTTTCTTTCTTCTCTTTTATTTCTCTTATACTGCTACTAACGTGTGAGTAAAGAGAAAGTGAGAAATAAGAAAGTGATAAAGTCAAAGACGGTGGAGAAATAGAAGAAGGATAAGAATGAGAAGGTATTGAGATGTCATGGCTAAATGGAGAGACTTTATCTCTTGGAGATACTTTTATCTTCCATTGATGAGTTTTCTAACTTCCTTAAGTGTCATAGAAAATTCTAAGATTCCATTTTGTTCCTATACTTTTCATTTCTTAACTATTCATATGCACCATTAACAGTCACTGAGCTATATTATTCTTCCTTAAATTAAGATAAATCTAAGGAATTAAACTTATATGCTTACAGGTATTTGCCTCAACTTATAATCATTCCCAAAATAATCTCCACTCTTTATTTGACATTTTCATAAAATCTCATTATTTTCTAAGCTACTTTCCTATTTAATTTGGCATTTAAACATTCATACTATGTTAATAAAATTGTCAAACTAATTCAGTTAATTCTCCAAAATTTTCCACAATTTATTTTATTTATTTGAAACCTACAAATAAATTTTTCATATTTACTTCTATCATCTAAGTCATTTATGTTAAGTTCTGAGCTAATATGAGATATTTTCCACGTCCAGTGTTATAACATTATACATAAACTTGCTCAGAAAATCATCAAAATTAACAGGTAACTCATACAATTATGTTTACATGTTACCATAACAATCTTTAAGGTTAATAGGTTACAAAGAATGTAACACATACCCTGCTTTTAGGAGACAGGTACACTTCAACCTTTTGATTCTAGTAAGTCAGGATGCCTATACCGCCACTTTTAGGAGGTAGGCATGTCGCGGACTTAGCAGCTTTGGAGGTCAGGATGTATATACCCCGCTTTTAGGAGGAAGGTACACTATAGGCCTTAATCCTTCACGTGAGTCATGTGTGTAGAGTTGTAATGAAATTTTCAAGCTCGTAGTTGCAATGATGTGACTTATAATTGAACGCTCTCACGATCATACTGAAATTTCATGCCAAGTAACATGAATGTGTGATGTGAATTATAGCCTTGTGATTTACGCCATTTAATGTTGAAATCTCTAGATCACATCACACTTTCATTAAGCATTGTGAATCTATAATGAATGGAATTAAGTACTCATAGGCAAGTTCAAGCCTTTATAATATTGCAACATTAACAATTATAGACAAGTTC
The DNA here is from genome assembly GCA_029884605.1 of Ormosia emarginata. Lineage (NCBI taxonomy): Eukaryota > Viridiplantae > Streptophyta > Magnoliopsida > Fabales > Fabaceae > Ormosia > Ormosia emarginata. The sequence continues at coordinate 76,037,658 of JAQQTP010000088.1, forward strand.
AAACATTCATAGAGTTGCAATGATATTTGAAATCATAACAAAAGCCAAATATTCATGAAATTGTAATGATACTGCTAGACATTCTATCATTAAAATACTGCAATGTTCACAAAATGATCCTAATTATACAACATAGCTTCTTGTCATGGATAATACTTTTTAATAAATTTGAAATTAAATGGTCCTGTAGTTTTACCATTAGAAGGATTGGTTAAAATACAATACCCACTGGGATGCGCGTTTGGTATTATGAAGGGTCCTTCCCACTTGGTTGCCCATTTTGATACATGTTGCTTCCTCATGACAACATCTATAGCCTTCAGCACCAATTCTCCTTCTGTGAACATTCTTGGCTTCATCAAGCGCCTTTGGTAACTAAGCAATGTTTCTTTTGCTTTGTCTTGCCTTTCCTCAATCAGCTCAGCTTCCAAGTCTCGCTCTGCAACCTTATCCTCTGTAACACCCTAATACAAATATCTTGATATGTCCAAAAAATACAAAGATAAATAGTATTAGCTATGCTACTTCTAACTTAAACATCAATCTAACCCGTAACATTTAGACAAATCATTATGGAGAGCCATAAGAGAAATAGTTATTGATATGCGTAAAATACACTAAGAGCAAGTACACTCTATCATAAAGTAATATAAGACTTCAGTCCCAGTTATTGATTCCATGAGGAATAAGAAGTAATTATTAGATTCGCTAAACTCTTGGTTATTTAGACAATCATAAGTGTAAGAGAAACCAAAATAAAATTAAATAACAAATAAAGAAGAAAGATGGATAATCAAACAAAATAGAGATAAATCAATTAGAGGGAAACTAGGGCACAAGGTTCACTTAAATCAAATTAACCATATTTTCATTCATTTATGATGTAAGGTAATTCTCTTGCCAATATTCTCTTATTTTCTATTGAATCCAATGGTCTTGGATAAACAATATTCTATTCCTGAATTATTCACCTTTTTTGTCATTTACTTGAATTAACTAGGAATATATTAAGCCCCAATTCAAGAGATGAACTAGCATAATTGTTAATTCCATTGATAGAATAAACTGATGTTTAGTCATTCACTAATCTAATCCTAGGTTTATTATATAGGTCCACACATTGGATGCGGATAGTCACTGGTTAAACAATGAATTAAAACATGTCAAAGTTGATCAAGTTCTAACAAGAATTCAAAACCAATCAATTAGGAAAACAAGATCCCCCATAGCCCTAGCTATGAGATTAGTTACTCATATTCAATAACAAATCCATATCACAATACAAATCCATGGATAGAAAACCTGAGGAAAGGGAAAAAACTAGAGGGAACAGAAATCAAAACCCCTTTTATTGAGATTGTGATCTTTAAGCCTTCAAGAATGTTGTCCTCTCTTTGTAGCCATCCTCCAAGGATTCATGGCAATTCTCTCTTCTGATCTATCTCTCAAAGTCTGTCGTCACAAAAAGTTGTTTAGGTTTAGGGGTTTATTTCTATTTATAATATTTAGGGTCAAAAATGTCATTTTTACGCACAGGAAGCCTCACACGACCGTGTCTAAGCTCGACACAGTCGTGTGAGCTTAAAAAACAACATAACTTCAATGTTAAGGAGAGACACGACCGTGTGAGCTTAAAAAATAGCGTAACTTCAACGTAAAGGGGAGACACGACCGTGTTGAGCTTAGACACAGCTGTGTCGAGCTTAGGCATGGTCGTGTCTCCATACCAGAGACGTTTCCCAAGTTAGACACACCCATGTCTAACTTCAGACGTTAAAAACCATATCAAAAAGTCACCGTTTGGATAAGCAGTATTCATGAAAGTTGAAGGGTTTTGTCTCAACTTTTCAATGCCACTAGTTTCAGCCTATTATGACTCCTACATCCTAAGATACGACCCAATCTTTGCAAACTACTCAGGTTCCAGTGACAACACCTCTGTTCTAACTTCTCGTCCCAAAATGACCCACTAGACATCTAATTAAGCTCTAGAGCTCTTCATCAAAGTTGTAGAGCTTCCTCTCTGATTTCCTACAAGGTAAAGTTCTTAATTTTTAGATGTATATAACTCAAGTTATACCCAAAATACAGAAACAGTATACAATTGTCACAACGCCAAAAAATACAACTAAGCTCAATTTGAACCCAAAGTTATAAATGGTGGCCAAAATCAATCGATTAAGCACAAGAGAGGTCTAAAATGCTAAATATGAGGTTTAACTAATATATAAAAAATGCTTTTTATCATCCATGTAAATGATTCTCTTTTGCTCTGAAAACACGATGTCTTCACCTACTTTCACTCCAAATGTGATAAACCTCTTTAATCTGCAAAAACAAAGACAATGATAAGGATCCATATAAAATTCACCAATAAACATAAGCAAATAACCATAATTTATCCGATTTAAGACCATAAAATATAGGCTTATCAATTATACATATAAGTACATCAAGCCTCAAAGGGCATAGTATCATACATAAAATGATGTACATCATAAAAGAATATACAACTACTGTTCAAAAGTACATAAAATAAAACTATCTAAACTAAGTGCTTCTTCTTTTTTCCTTTAGAAGGCTCGTGACCCATTTATACCATGGAAACATAAAACGAGGTGAGAATAAGAATTCTCAATAGTAAATAGCTATCTGAAACCATGACATTAACATCTAAAAATATTCAAATGGCAAATAAACTATTTACACAATTAAATTACTATTGATATCAAACAATCACACATAAAATTGTAAAATATCATCTTTCCTTGGCAAAATGCTTTTCTCACTCCTTCACCTGGCAAAGAACTTAACTCATTCTATTGCCCTTGGTAGACAGTTTTTCTCACTTTACTACCCCTTTACATGAGTGTTTTTTTCACTTTTCATGTTCTTTGACAGAGAGCTTAGCTCACTTCTTTGTCCTAAGTAGAGTGCTTATCTCACTCCTCTATCATACTTGGTAAAGTGTTTTACTCACATTTTTACTATGACAAGGTGCATTTCTCACTCCCTTGTCTCATAACTCGATATTGTGCTATAATTCGACTTTATAAAGTAAAGGAACCTCTCTTTGTTAACTCTCCATTCAAACTCAACTTGATGAGATAATAGAGCATTTCACTAAAAACTTGCATAATTAACTCAACTTTAACTACAACAGAGTAACTCGACTTGCATAATCAATTCATGTATGACTTATTATCACACCACAAGTGGTAACCTATGCCACACTAGTGTGCTAAAGGTCTTAGATACCTACTTTAGGCAATTCCTAACTTATGGAATGCTTAAAAATTCAAACTTATACATATATGCTAGGTGGTTATTCCTTTTGTGAAATATCCCTAAAAGTGTCTTAACACACTTACGAAAGCATATATGGAGGATCCCACCAAGAAGGGAACTCCATTTCATTAAAAAAAAAGGTCCTAGCATACTCTGGACCTAGCATCTGGGTGCTACTTCTCCACGCCTAGGCGCCACTTCTCCACGCCTAGGCATGAACACAACAAGGCAACATCCTATTTCACTCAACCACTAGCGCTTAAGAGTAGGAAATTGGCAACTAGGCGCCATGCTCGCAGACTCAAGGTTTTCTGGTTTTGAACAGTGCGCCAAGGCACCAACTGCACTTGAAAACTTTTGTAGAAACTTGTCTATTGTTCCATTTGTTCTTAAACCAAATTTCAACCCTCAAATCTTCATTCTACAAGGTTTCTAACTCTATACATGGTCACTAAACTTAATGAAACTATCAAACACTCTTACTACACATTAACTCATGGAGAAAGATCAAATCAATCAACCACAAATACCCATTTTCTAAACTCTTGGATATGTAGTTTCAAGGATGTCATCGAACTTCAAACGAACCACCATGCATGTATCAACACAAATGAAACCACAAAACAAGTTTCCTAACAATTCATCTAATCCCAATCATAGAAAACTTACAAAAACCCATTTTTCCAAACCAAGTCATGTATATCACAACATGAAAAGAGAATATGAGAAGTGAGAGTTTGAGAGCAAAAACCCCTACCTCTAGTTATGTGGTTGTTGATCAAGCTTGGCTTTGCCTCTTGCTTTCTTGCTATTTTCCTCTTCCTTTTCCCTTCCTTCTTTTCTTCCTTTTCCCTTCTATTTTCTCTTGTTTATACTTCCTGTTTTTCTACTGCAAACAATAGTGAGAATGAGAGAGTGAAGGGGAAAAAGTCAAGGTTTAAGGGATAGGAACATAGGACTTTAGTAACTTTGGATATCTTTGCTAAAACTTATATCTCTTAGGAATACTTTGATATTACTAAATCAAGTTTCCTAACTTCCAAAAGTATTAAAATAAATCCTAAGATTCATCTCAACCCTTGTTTCACCATTTTCATAAGTTTCTATACATGTGTTAAGTCAATTCAGTATTAAAACATTTACTCAGCGTACTTAAAAATACCAAACTAACTCAGCTTACTCTCAAAATTTAACTACATCTTCTTCCACATATTTGTGACCTAGAAACAAGTTATCTTCATTCATTTAACTCAACTAAGCAATTTATGTCATTATCTAAGTCATTTTAAGCTACTTTTCACATTCTATATTGTAACGAAATGTCTGAACTAACTCAGTTCATCACAAAATTAAGCAGACATGTCAAACAAGTACTATGATACCTCTATGATCATATACAAGTCTAACGTGTAAAAAAGATGATGTTATATTTCTCCCCTTCTTTTTAAAATTTTCTCCCCGATATTGCTTACCTTATATAAACAACTCCGGGTAGTCTTGTCGCATAAGGGACTCTAGTTCCCATGTAGCCTCCTTGGTGCTTGCTCCACCCCATATAACCTTCACTAGAGGAATCTGCTTACCTCTAAGCTCTTTGACCCCTCTGTCTACAATCCTCACCAATTACACTACATAAGACAAATCATTTCTTACCTGTACACATTCGTCTCTTATGATGTGTAAAGGATCTAGATTGTATTTTCTGTGTTAAGACACATAAAATACATCTTGAAGGTTTGACAGACTGGGTGGAAGGGCTATCTAATAGGCTACAAGTCTAACTTTCTTTAGAATTTGGTAGGCTCCAATGAAATAAGGGTTTAACTTCCTTGTTCACAATGCTCTACTGATTCTTGTTGTAGGAGTGACTCTCAAGAAAACATGTTCTCCCTCTTCGAACTCTAAAGGTCTTCTCCTTCTATCAGCATAGCTCTTTTTCCTACTTTGAGCTATAGCCATACTATCCTTGATCATTCTAATATGATCTGAAGTCTGTTATCCAAACTCAAGTCCTAGGATAGCTTTCTCTCCAACCTCATACCAACATAATGGAGACCTACACTTCCTACCATAAAGTGCTTCATACGGTGCCACCCCTATGCTGGTATGATAATTATTGTTATAGGCAAACTCCACTAAAGATAAGAGTCTATCCCAACTACCTTGTTGTTCTAGTACACATGCTTTAAGCATATCCTTTAGGGTTTGGATAGTCCTCTCTAACAGCCTATCTGTTTGTGGGTGGTATGTTGTACTAAGGCTTAACCTAGTCCCAAAAGCATTTTGTAAGACTCCTCAAAATCTAGATGTAAATCTAATATCTCTATCTGAAACTATACTGATAGGAATTCTATGCAACCTAACTATCTTTTGCAAGTACAACTAGACTAGTTTATCTAGGGAGTAGTTAGCTCTAATTGGCAAGAAGTGGATAGATTGGTTAGTCTATCCATTATGACCTAAATTGCATCATATCCTAGATGAGTCCTGGGTAACCCCATCACAAAATCTATTGTGATATTATCACATTTTCACTGCAGGATTTCTAAGGATTGAAGAGGTCCGGAAGTTTTTTGGTGCTCTATCTTAACTATCTAACAGATCAAGCACCTAGACATAAAATATAACATCCTCTAAAACATATTAGACTTGTAAATTGTTACAGAGGTAGCTTAATACTTGCTTAGCATGCCTGTTTAATTCTGTGACAATCTGATTTTGTTTAGGTACTTCGTTGCATCCCAAAAGGTAAAAAGTAGCTTAAAATGACCCAAATATTACCTTAAATGACTTAGCTAATGGAAATAAATATGGATAATTTGTTTCTATGTCACAAATATGTATACTGTGATATGGTTTAATTTTGAGAATAATCAGAGTTAGTCTGATATTTTTAAGCATACGGGTTGTGCATTTAATGCTAGATTAACTAGCAGTAGATATGAAAATTTATGATAATGTTGAAGCAACTTTTTTAATGAATCTTAGTATTTATTTTGAAGTTGTTAGAAGTTGAAAAACTTGATTTAGCTAAATCTAAGTGTTTTTAGCAGATCAGGAAGTATCACTGAATTATCATAAGGCTATAAGTCATCCACGATTTCAGCCCTTTTTGTTGACCTTTTATACTTGATATTTCAAGCTTTTTCATCTCACTTCACTCATTTCTCTCCCACAAAAATAGAAGGCCCAGCTACAACAGAAAAAAAGGGAGGAAAAGGAGAAAGAAGAAAAGGAAAAGAAGAGGAAGAAATTAAAGGGCAAATCCAAGGCTTGATCCCCATCCTTGCTGCATAAAAGGTAGGGGATTCGAGTTCTTTTTAGCTTCTTTTCTCCATTTTCACCATTGATGCATATATGATGTATAATAGGTCAAATTAGGTTTTTGAGGTGTTTAGGATGTTTTTCTTGCTTGAATGTGTTTCAATGATTGTTTATGACTTGTTCATCATAAGAGTTTAGGTTAAAAACTTAGAACTTTTCATTTGGACCTTTGATGTACAAAGTGAGGAAATAAGTTTTTTGTATGAGTATTTTAGTTTATGGATCCAATTTTGGTGACTTGAGTTAGTGATTGATGATTCCTATACGTTAATGAACATGTTAGGAACTTAAAATCACCTAGAAACTGAATCGGAGTGATTGAATTTCGTTTTGGCTACTAATGGAACAGTAACCATATCTATAGAATTCTACAGATTCTATTTTAGGTAGCCAACGCTTGAGCGCTGGGAGTTGGGTGCCTAAGCGCCTACTGTCCAGAGAGTGTTGCGTGCTGCAATGCACTTACCACCTAAGCGCTGAGTTTTGAGCGCTTAAGCACGTAGCCAGCGCCTGAGAGTCAGGTTTGAATGCCTGAGCACCATTCGCAAGGGAATGTGGGGCTTGCCTCTGCTATGCCAACTCCTGGACGGTGAGGGTGGAGCGCTTGAGTGCCCAGACAGGGCAACTTCAATAATTGGAAATTGTTGTTGTTTGAATTCTCTATTTGAGGGGATCACTTATGTAAGTCTTTTAGAGTGTAATGAGAAACTTTTGGGGGCATTTCTTGGAGAGAATTATTACCTTACATATATAGGAAATTTGTGAGAAACCTATAGCATCCATGTGAGATGGAATGCCATAGGGATGTACCTAGGACCTCGATCAACTTGGAGTTGACTTATAAGTCACTTGTGAAGTGATGGAGTAAGGTACTAGATACTGAATTGCTAGTACCACAAATCCTACTACTTATATGATAAGTTAAAGTAGAACTTTAAGTTATTAGTGTTGCTTGTTCATATGGAAATGGTGAACATTGTGATTTGAAATTACCCTTGCATATTTTATTTTCAAACTTGTTATTTGTTAATTCCTACGTATTGTAACCTTATATGGTGTGCACAGCCATTTGGCCATAGAATAAGGTGTTTGATATAATTTATCATAGCGGGCAATGCTATTATAGCCAAGGTTATCGATATGGTGGTAGTAGTACTCTTACGATTGTGAGGGGAAGGTATTCACTTGTTACCAAGTAGTGTATAGGCTCTTAGACCTATCTTGCTTAGTATATACAAGGGAACATGGCTCCTGGGAATGAACAAGTAGCCTGTTATTTCTAGAACCAAAACTTGCACTAGCGTTTCATAATCATATTATTGGTACATTCTTATGACATAAACATCCATCGTAACGAGCATTGCATCTGAATGATAATTATTTGTTACTGATGATATTTATGATTATATAGGCAGTTGTATAGTATCATTTATTATTATTTTCTTTGTGTATGGTTTTGTTTACTCATTATTGAATGTTGTAAACATTGATTTTGGTATACTCATACTGAGGATTTTGTGAATTCTCATCCCGCTGTGTTTCCATGTAAATTCAGGTCAAGACCCTCCTAAGAAAAAAGGCAAGAAGAAGCAAAAGGCTTAGTTTAGTTATTTTTTTTTCTTTATATATTAGCTTGTATTTATTTACTTTGCTTTTTAGTTTGTAAAAACTTATGTATTACAGTATGACATTTTTGCTAGTGAAGTATATATGTAATCTTTTTCATCCTTCGTGGCTCTCTATAATGATTATAACTGTTATTATGGATTTATGTTTTATGCATTTTAGGAAGTGACATACTTGATGCAGTTTATCTTGAAATATTTCAGTTATTTTACGATAATTGTATTAGGGTGTTACACAAACTCCGCTTTTTCCTTCTTCATTCCTGACCACTAAAACATCTTTCTAAATAAGATCCTGATACATCTTAGTGGTTCCGGGATGGATGGTGTATTGGCTCCTATGAGCCTCCTTGAAGATCTTTTCTTTGATTGCAGATTCTCTTGGAATTCAAAGTCTATCTCTAAACTTAATCACTTCATCATCTTCCATATCAAACTCTTTTTGATCCCCTAAGAAGAATTACTTACTAATCTCTCTTAGAGTTTCATTCTTTCTTTGAGCTTCTAGGATTTGAGCTCTCAAGTCACTAACTATGTCAACTCTACTCATAAAGAGGCTACGTGGTGTCACAGTCATCCTAAGACTCAAGTCCTTAAACCTCTCAAGAAGTTCACCTTCTTGAATCATCATCCAAGACACATGTAGGGATTTTATACTTAGTGCGTTGGCCACTACATTGTCCTTTAAGAACTCGATCCATCTTCTCTTCATCATGTTCAACTCCTTCTAATCAAACGAATATTTTAAACTTTTATGATTGCTGAATACCTCAAATTGGACTCCGTAAAGGCAATGCCTCCATATCTTTAAGGCAATTATTACGGCAGCTAATTCCAAATCGTGAGTAGGGTAGTTCTCCTCATGAGGCCTCAACTGACTCAATGCATAAGCAACTACTCTCTTATTTTGCCTTTCTCTATAGTTGTGCAGGTTCCCTCCTATTAATGGGAATCACCCCATCTTTCAAGAATTCTTTCAAGGGCCTTCTTGAATCCTCATCTACTACATTTACCTCTGTTTCATCCCTATTTTCTTGACAAGCATTGCAAGCCCCTTATAGAGAGTCATAATATTTTTTCATCGTTGGCCAAAAAATGCCTACACTTTGCAACCTCATGTAAAGACTTAGTCCTTTTTGCCCACGAATTATGTCATGTATCATTTCTACCTTCTCTGTGCCTTCCTTTTTTCTAAAACATACTTCATTAATAGGCCCTCGCCACTCTTCTTGTAATTAATCTTGTGATATTGCTGCACTGTTCCTGTCACCAGCACCTTTATTTGTGCAAGTTCCATTAAGATGGACATTCTCTAGTCATGGCACCCTACTTTTTCTATTTTTTTTCAATTATCTTCATGGGGTTCTCCATTCTCCTTAGCACTATGGTTTCCTTTTTTTCTGTTTTTGTCATATTTCTTCCCAAGGTAGCCAAAGTGTCTACCTTTCCATTTTCAACTTTGGGCACATGTGTTAATTCCATAACTTCAAAGCCTTCCGTGAGTTGTATTGTATTTTCCCTATATGCAACTAACGAGGCTTCCTTCACCCCGTAATCTCCTTTCAGTTGTTTTATCACCAAATTAGAGTCTCCTTTTACCTCCAACAATTTTATCCCCAATTGTTTGGCTATTTACAACCTTATTAGTAAGGCTTCATATTCTACTTTGTTATTTGTATAATGGAAAACAAGATTGTAGCTAAATGAAAGTTCATTTCCATGCTCATTAAAAAAGGAAATACCAGCTCCCCCTTCTGGTAGCGAAGGTATAGTATCAAAATGCAAAGTCTATTTGTTGCATCCTTTGTCTTCTTTTGCCCCTATAGCTCTCAATTCTCCAAGGATTTCTTCATTGATGGGCTCCTCATTATTCGTGGGACAGATTGCCAACATATCTGTGAAGGCTTGACTCTTCAAGGGTGTTAGAGTTGTTAAGCAGATATCAAATTCTCCTAAGATCAAAGACCTTTTGCTCATTATTCGTGGTAGTAACGCGTTTTGCAATAAGAACTTCAAGGTCTCTGATTTGGTCATCAAGTGTACCTTGTAACACCCCCAAAATTTGTTTATTTTATTATAAATGTTCATTTTATAATATTTATAATTTTTAGAAATTTTTTTGAATTTTTCTGAGAATGTGAAATATTTTAATATTATTTCTCATTTTACGTGCAAACTGAGCAGAGTCGAAAAAATGAGATATTTTTCTTAAGGACCTTGATCTGTGGAAACGTCGACGGGGGATCTTATTAAACCCGAGGGTGGACACGATTTACGAGATTTCATATTTTTCGAGAAATTTTTATCTGATAAAATAATAAATCACTGTGTAAATTTCATCCGCTAGATAATTAATACTGACTTTTGTCAAGTGCAACAATTGTCTATTGGATAATAGCATGTATTAAAAATCCTATCATATTATCCTAATGTAATCCACTTTATGTCTAATTAAATTCACTTTAATTCAAATTTAGTGTATTTTAATCAAAGCTTTTTTGAGAAGCTTTGACCACCAAAAGACAAGTATGCCCTTGGCTTGTTGGAGAAGCCTCTCCACTCCTTTTCTCTCCATTGTCGCGGCACCCCTTGTTAGGAATTTGCGGATCAAAAGTCTCGCAGCGGAATAACAGAATTCCCTTACAGGATCCATGCGAAAAATCCATAATCCGAGTTTTTAAATTTTTTTACCTCTTGAAGCGTGATAGACACAAGCGAGGTGAATCACCAACACCGTAATAGCGACGATGTTTCTGCGGTATCCACACGAACAGACTTGCAAAAGGAGTCACGCCTCTGTTTTCGTAGTGCTAGCTGCGAAGAGAGGAGAAGAAGACCTCACTATCTCTCACTCACTTTCTGTAGGTGCGGCTAGGGTTGTGATGTAACCTAGTAGCAGCCCCCTTAGCAGTATTATTTATAACAAAGGCTGCCTTAAGTGAGTGTGAGCAGTAGCAAGGTAAGTGGTGCAACCCTAAACCCATCATCGTCATGAGTTAGGCCCACAGTTGAATCCGAGTCCAACTTGGATTACGATTACTCCAATTTAGTCTGTTCTAAGTGTGCGACCTGCGAGGTTCTCATGACGTTGGTAGTAATATTAAAATCTCATTTTAATATTACAAACAGTGAGCGGTATCTAGCAACACATCACTGCTACCCAAGTAATGAGAATGTCAATGATTTGACATAACCTATCTGTGACTAATGCTTCCGTGTAGTTTAGTCCCTTTGTCCAGATATCCAGATTGAACACAAGGCATGGAATGTGTCACCCTTGTTTAGTTCAATCTTCAGTTTCCTGATTCCTGAGTAGACATAGTAATAGCAAATAAGATCAATATCTCATATTGACTTATTTGAGCATGGCCATGCATTTCGTAGTCTCACTCAATCAGGGGCCCCGAAGATATCGCTCCTGTTATGTAGGAGGGACAAATCCCATCTAGGTCACTCACATTCCTCCACATGTATTGCGGCATGTCTAATAACCAACATTATGATCATCTTGTTACAGATGACGTTTGATGGCATTAAAACACACAACTCCTCATGTAGGAATCGTAGTGATTTCAGGTCAAAGGACCACATACACCATTATCACTATGAGAATCGCTTATGACACTCACGTAACGAGCCACGTAGCATTCTCATGGAGGGTCTGTCCAATACATCATTACTCTAATATGTATCCATGTGTAGACTTGATATCTCATATCCATGACTCGTGAGATGTGGTCATCAGTCTACGCACATACTAGCCTCAATGTATTATTGTTGTCCTAATTAACAATAATACTTGACTAGGGACATTTACGAATAGTATTTTATCCAATAGGATCTCACGATCAAGTCATCCACTTGATGTCCTATGGTATCAAACTTACTATTCTAAGGACTTTATTATGTCTACCAAAAAGAACACAATAAATGAAATGCCTCATATAAAATAACATAATATAATGTATGTAAATACAAACAAAATGTATTGGCCACTAGGGCATACACCAACACCCCTAGCCCAAGGGGAGCAAAATTTTACTCACACACACTTAACACACATAATCATTTTCACTCATTTTTCATCTATCCATTTTTCTCTCTAGATTTCATCTTCATTTTCTCTCTTCCTTCTCTCTTCTTCTCCTCCTTGGCCATGGCTTTGCAGCCACCATTAGTGACCATTTCTCTTCACTTTTCTCTTCATTAACACCATTTCTACACTCACCTCAACCTCCTCTACACTTTCTATTTAGAAATTTTTTTCAAAATCCATCTTCACCTCCATTATCTTCCAAGGCAATGTTTCAAACTTTAAGGTAAAGTTTTCATTTTTTTTCTTTCTTCTCTCCATTTTCGTGTTCTATGGTTTCATTGGAGACCAAAGAACTATCTTTTACCAAGCTTAATATTGATTCTTTGTGTTGGAAAATTTTAGGGTTTTGGAAGCAATGTTATCATCTGTTGGTACTCTGCATATCTTCACATCTCCTCTATCGAAGATTTCTCGAATGAGATGGAAGCGCCTAAGTATATGTTTGGATTGCTGGTGAGATCTGGGCTCCTTAGCTTGTGCAATGGCTCCATTATTATCACAATAGAGGTCCACTGGGTCCACAATGCTAGGAACTACACCAAGCTCAATAATGAACTTTCTAATCCAAACGGCCTCCTTTGCTGCATTGGAGGCAGCAATATACTCAGCCTCTGTGGTAGAATCAGCGACTATCTCCTGCTTTGAACTCTTCCAGCTCACAGCCCCACCATTCAGGCAATAAACAAAACCCGATTGTGACCTGGAGTCGTCCTTATCGGTTTGGAAGCTAGTATCAGTGTAACCCTTTACTACTAGTTCCTCTTTGGCTCCATATACCAAAAACGAATCCTTAGTTCTTCTCAAGTACTTAAGGATGTTCTTGACAGCACTCCAGTGACTCTCACCTGGATCAGACTGGTACCTGCTCGTCATGCTCAAAGCATACGAGATATCTGGTCGAGTACATAACATGGCATACATGATAGATCCAATTGCAGATGCATATGGAATCTTACTCATGCGATCCCTCTCATCCTGGGTGGAAGGGGATTGAGCCTTAGATAGGCTTATACCATGCGACATAGGCAAGAGTCCTTTCTTGGATTCATGCATGTTAAAACGTCTTAACACTTTGTCTATGTATGTACTCTGACTTAGGCCAAGCAATCTTTGTGACCTATCTCTATAGATCCTGATACCTAATACATAGGTGGCTTCGCCTAAGTCCTTCATAGAAAAGCACTTCCCTAACCAAGTCTTTACTGATTTGTAAGGTAGGGATGTCATTTCCAATTAGTAGTATGTCATCTACATACAATACTAGAAAGACAAGCTGTGCTCCCACTAACCTTCTTGTAGACACAAGATTCTTCTTCATTTTTGATAAAACCAACCTGTTTGATTGTATCATCAAAACGAAGATTCCACTTCGGAAGCTTGCTTCAATCCATAAATAGATCGTTGCAACTTGCATACCTTTGTAGCATCTGTGGAGTGGCAAAACCCTCGGGTTGTGTCATGTACACATCCTCGAGAAGATTTCCATTAAGGAAAGCAGTTTTGACATCCATTTGCCAGATTTCATAATCATGGTATCTTTGCAATAGCAAGCAAGATCCGAACAGATTTAAGCATCGCAACCGGGGAAAAAGTCTCATCATAGTCTACACCATGAATTTGCTTGAAACCTTTAGCCACCAATCGCGCCTTAAAGGTATGCACATTACCATCCATGTCGGTTTTCTTCTTAAAAACCCACTTGCACCCAATGGGTTTTATCCCTTCAGGTGGGTCAACCAAGGTCTATACCTGGTTGGTATACATGGATTCCATTTCAGATCTCATGGCCTCAAGCCATTTTTCAGATTCTGGGCCAATAATGGCTTCCTGGTAAGTCACAGGCTCATCTTGATCCATGAGTAATACGTCACCTTGTTGAATCATGAGAAATCCATATCTCTCTGGTTGACGACGTATCCTGTTAGACCTACGCGGGTCTTGTGCTACTAGAGCAGATTGTGGTTCCACAACGATTTGTGGAGGCTGCTCTATTTCCACCATTGGTTCGTTGCTACTTTGTGAACTTTGAATTTCTTCAAGTTCTACTTTCCTCCCACTGATTCCTTTGGAGATAAACTCCTTTTCTAGGAATACAGCAGTCCGTGCGACAAACACTTTGCCCTCGACAGGATTATAGAAATAGTATCCCTTGGTTTCCTTAGGATACCCCACAAAGAAGCATTTATTTGATTTTGGGCCAAGCTTATCAGAAACTTGACATTTCACATAAGCTTCGCAACCCCAAATCTTCATAAAAGACATACTGGGTCTTCTCCCAGTCCACATCTCATATGGTGTCTGTTGAACCGTCTTAGATGGAACACGGTTAAGTGTGAAAGTTGCTGTTAAAAGAGCATGTCCCCGAAGGAGCCTGGAAGGTCTGCATGACTCATCATGGATCGGACCATGTCCAACAAGGTCCGGTTCCTCCTTTCGAAACACCATTCCATTGTGGTGTTCCAGAGGGGTGAGTTGGGATATTATCCCACACTCTTTCGATGATCATCAAAGCTGTTGGCTTAAGTATTCACCTCCTCGATCCGATCGAAGGATTTTAATACTCTTGCCAAGTTGGTTTTGTACTTCATTCTTGAACTCTTTGAACTTTTCAAAGGATTCGATTTGTGCTTCATAAGATATACAAATCCATATCTACCGAAATCATCAGTAAATGTAATGAAATCGAAATTGACCTCTAGCTAGTGTGTTTAGTGGCCCACATACATCACTATGTATGAGGCCTAAAAGATCACTAGCCCTTTCACCTTGTCCAGTGAATGGGGCCTTAGTCATCTTTCCCAATAAACAAGATTCACATGTCTCATATGATTCGTAATCAAACGAGTCCAAGAATCCATCTTTATGGAGTTTGGAAATGCGTTTCTCATTTATATGGCCCAAACGACAATGCTAGAGATAAGTCGGGTTCATATCATTTGACTTGAACCTCTTTGTATTTACGTTATAAATGGGCGTTTCGAGATCAAGGACATAAAGTCCATTACTCAGATGTGCACTACCATAGAAAATATCATTCAAATAAAGAGAACAACTTTTGTTCTTAATTATAAAAGTAAAACCCTTCTTGTCCAAACAAGAAACAGAAATGATATTCTGCTAATAGCGAGGCACAAAATAACAATTATCCAATTCAATTACAAGCCCAGTTGGCAAAGCTAATAAATAAGTCCCTACGGCTAGTGCAAAGCAACCTTTGCTCCATTTCCTACTCGTAGGTCGACTTCGCCCTTAGTCAATGGTCTCTTGCTCTTTAGATCCCGCACATTTACACAAATGTGAGATCCACATCCAAGTATCTAATACCCATGATGCAGAAGTAGATAAATTGACTTCTATAACAAAAATACCTGAAGTGGAAGTCTCACTTCCTTCTTCTTCTTGAGCTCCTCTAGGTACTTGGCACAGTTCCTCTTCCAATGTCCGGTCTGACCACAGTGGAAGCATGTACCTTCCTTAGCCACTCCACCCACTGGTTTCAAGCTAGAAGTGCTAGGCTTGGACTTTTCCTTGCCCTTACCCTTCCACTTGTCCTGGGGCTTTTTCTGCTGTTTCTTGCCCTTATTCTTATGGACCATCATTATGGCCTTTCCTTTGCCTTTGTTTATGTTCTGCTCAGCAGTTCTCAACATGCTTAGCAGCTCTGGTAGTGGTTTGTCAATTTCATTCATGTTGTAGTTCATGACAAATTGACTAAAACTATCCGGCAACGATTGCAGGACTAAGTCAGTGGCCAACTCTTGGCCCATAGGAAAATCGAGTCTCTCAAGGTTTTCAATGTACCCAATCATCTTGAGTACATGAGCACCAACAGGGCTTCCCTCTACCAGCTTACACTGAAAGAGTGCTTTGGAGACCTCATATCTCTCATGTCTAGCCTGCTCTTGATAAAGCTTTTTGAGGTGTACGATCATATCGTATGCTTCCATGTTCTCGTGTTGCTTTTGGAGCTCAGAGTTCATGGTGGCTAGCATTAGACATCCAATGTCCAAGGCATCATCTTGATGCTTCTTATAAGCATCTCTTTCAGCTCTAGGGGCATTAGCAGCAGGTGGTTCAGGAATAGGTTGTTCTAAAACATACAGCTTTTTCTCTTGCTTGAGGACAATCCTCAAGTTCCTGTACCAGTCTAGGAAATTTGTCCTAGACAACTTGTCCTTCTCAAGGACCGATCGCAATGATAAGTTACTTGATGTGTTTGTTGCCATGGTAATCTATCAACGAGAAATATGCAAAATATAAGTATTATGCTATAAACATATTTAACAAGGTCTTTTAATTAAATACGTCTCCCACTATTTTATTCAAATCAATGACCCTCGGCATTGACTTGGAAAATCCCATTGGAAGATTTCCTAGTGGGCCAAGATCCATATTTCACCTAGTTTTGAGTCGGCTTTGGGCCGATCGCCCAAAATTCGATTATTTAGGTAGGAAACTCTTTCCAATTACATCACATGCAACTCTTGGATAGTTGGGTGAATAACACTTATTCTAATCCATCTAATGGACTAAAGCCCAACTTCATGCCTCTAAGCCTTCAATCCTATTGAAATGGCCTAGTTAAGTCAAACCCAATGGTTGACAATTGGATATTACTATTATCCTATCGCATCTTACTAATATAGATAAAGGCACCCTGCTTTGGCAGACCTACACTTGATCGATATTAGTCTTGACGAGTGTCAGGCATTGGAAGGCATCACATAATGACTTAATATTTTCTTTGAGGGAATTTTATTATTAGATCTCACCATTTATTAAATTTGTTTAACATACCATAAACATAATCCATGCATCTCATACATATAAAGCATATAATAAATGTGATATGGTTATGGCCTCTAAGAGAGTAGCATTAATTAATGCCAGCTTCACCAAGCGTCTCCCACCAACGTCCTCACTTGATGTCGTCTCCTTGTCTCCACATGAAGATTACATTATAGAAACCTCTTTTACATTCGAGGGGAGTTAGATGAGAAGAGAATGTACAATCAGAATGTAGAGAGAAAGGCACGACACGCAGGTCGTATTTAAAATAACCAAAAAGCATAAAATAAAGACTAAGGCCATAACCATGCACCATGCATCTCTAAGAATACATAAACACAAAGCAATAACACAATATTATTTTGCGAATTATAAAAACAGTTTTGAATATTGCACTTTCGAATATCACACACCACGAAACGGGGTTCGGGGCAGCGCCCCGACGGGGGTCCCGCTAGGGCAACAACACTTGAACCCTAAGGCCCGCAAACACATGAACGCTTCATGTGCCGCAGGGGTTCCTCACAGCCGTCATCGCCTATCCAGAAACAAGGTTTCCAGAATGCGTGAAGACATGAACACTTCATGTCATGAGGAAGCTTCATGGCCGTCGCAAAACGGAAACAAGGTTTCCAAAACCTTGTGTCGCGCTGCTGTGTATATCGCATTCATATAGAAAATATGCATAAATAGAAAGCATTCAAAACAGTTTTCGTAGAATCATACATATCACATATGTATATACCAGAAAAACGCAAAAACAGAAAGCATTCAAAACGATTTTCATTCATACATATCATATATATATACCAGAAAAACGCAGAAACAGAAAGCTTTCAAAACAGTTTTCGCAAAAACATCTTCATGGTTTCAGAAACAACATATAAAGATCATATCTTTTATCAAAAGAAAGCAACGAATCATGTTATCGCATATAACAAGAGAAGCAAAAAACTGAATCATGGTTTCGCAAGTGGCTCTGATACCACTGTTGGGAATTTGCGGATCAAAAGTCTCGCAGACGGAATAATGAGAATTCCCTTACAGGATCCATGCGAAAAATCCATAATCCGAGTTTTTAAATTTTTTACCTCTTGAAGCGTGATAGACACAAGCGAGGTGAATCACCAACACCGTAATAGCGACGATGTTTCTGCGGTATCCACACGAACAGACTTGCAAAAGGAGTCACGCCTCTATTTTCGTAGTGCTAGCTGCGAAGAGAGGAGAAGAAGACCTCACTATCTCTCACTCACTTTCTGTAGGTGTGGCTAGGGTTGTGATGTAACCTAGTAGCAGCCCCTTTAGCAGTAGTATTTATAACAAAGGCTGCCTTAAGTGAGTGTGAGCAGTAGCAAGGTAAGTGGTGCAACCCTAAACCCATCTGTTATGAGTTAGGCCCACAGTTGAATCTCGAGTCCAACTTGGATTCTGATTACTCTAATTTAGTCTGTTCTAAGTGTGCGACCTGCAGGTTCTCATGACGTTGGTAGTAATATTAAAATCTCATTTTAATATTACAAACGATGAGCGGTATCTAGCAACACATCATCGCTACCCAAGTAATGAGAATGTCAATGATTTGACATAACCTATCCGTGACTAATGCTTCCGTAGTTTAGTCCCTTTGTCCAGATATCCAGATTGAACACAAGGCATGGAATGTGTCACCCTTGTTTAGTTCAATCTTCGGTTTCTTGATTCCGAGTAGACATAGTAATAGCAAATAAGATCAATATCTCATATTGACTTATTTGAGCATGGCCATGCATTTCGTAGTCTCACTCAATCAGGGGGCCCGAAGATATCGCTCCTGTTATGTAGGAGGGACAAATCCCATCTAGGTCACTCACATTCCTCCACATGTATTGCGGCATGTCTAATAACCAACGTTATGATCATCTTGTTACAGATGACGTTTGATGGCATTAAAACACACAACTCCTCATGTAAGAATCGTAGTGATTTCAGGTCAAAGGACCACATACACCATTATCACTATGAGAATCGCTTATGACACTCACGTAACGATCCACGTAGCATTCTCATGGCGGGTCTGTCCAATACATCATTACTCTAATATGTATCCATGTGTAGACTTGATATCTCATATCCATGACCCGTGAGAAGTGGTCATCAGTCTACGCACATACTAGCCTCAATGTATTATTGTTGTCCTAATTAACAATAATACTTGACTAGGGACATTTAAGAATAGTATTTTATCCAATAGGATCTCACGATCAAGTCATCCACTTGATGTCCTATGGTATCAAACTTACTATTCTAAGGACTTTATTATGTCTACCAAAAAGAACACAATAAATGAAATGCCTCATATAAAATAACATAATATAATGTATGTAAATACAAACAAAATGTATTGGCCACTAGGGCATACACCAACACCCCTAGCCCAAGGGGAGCAAAATTTTACTCACACACACTTAACACACATAATCATTTTCACTCATTTTTCATCTATCCATTTTTCTCTCTAGATTTCATCTTCATTTTCTCTCTTCCTTCTCTCTTCTTCTCCTCCTTGGCCATGGCTTTGCAGCCACCATTAGTGACCATTTCTCTTCACTTTTCTCTTCATTAACACCATTTCTACACTCACCTCAACCTCCTCTACACTTTCTATTTAGAAATTTTTTTCAAAATCCATCTTCACCTCCATTATCTTCCAAGGCAAAGCTTCAAACTTTAAGGTAAAGTTTTCATTTTTTTTCTTTATTCTCTCCATTTTCGTGTTCTATGGTTTCATTGGAGACCAAAGAACTATCTTTTACCAAGCTTAATATTGATTCTTTGTGTTGGAAAATTTTAGGGTTTTGGAAGCTCAAAACCGAAACCACCAAGGAGCCAATAGGAGACCATTTTCGTGTTCTTCCTTTAGGTAAGAGGGAGATTTACTCACTTCTACCATTATTGGTGGTGAAGAGACTTTGTGTGATTGTTTGATGGAGAAATCCGTAATTGTATGCTTGCTTTATTTGATGATTTTATATGTGTATGTGTTCTTAATTGATGTTGATGATTTAATAATGATTTTTGAATGCATTGGTGGTGTTGGAATGTTTGGAAATGTTAGAATTAATGAATGAAAATTTTGAGGATTTCCTACACTAAGTTGAGGTCACAGTTTTGGCTTGGATTTTAGGAGGATTGGAATGACTTTGTATGAGATAGAATTTGAGTGATTAGATACCAAGTAATTAATGCATAAAATGGAAAGAAATTGAAACTTGAAGACCTAGGGAGGCCACGGTTTTAGAGAAAATTTTGGGGCTAAATGATGCCTTGGTGTATTCTTGGAAATTAAGAATTTAGGGATATACAAAATCCATAATGAGATGAGAAAAATTAGATTGAGTAATAACTCTCAAGAAAGCCACAGTTTTAAGGGCTATTTAACCTAAACTTTTCATAATTGATGAAAGCTTAAGACTTTGGAAATGTAAATCCATAATATGGACTTGTAATAATTGATGAACCATATATGTATAAATGTTGATGTTGAGAATTGGTTCCATGTTGTTGTGAGTTCCTATATGGAACTAAGTATCTGATGAAATCATGACATGTTGATGTTGAGAAAATAAATATATGCCATTGTGATATACTTTATGATAAATGTATCATTGATAAACATATATGATGTATATTGTGTCGTCATGCATATGTGCTATCCATTGGACATTATTAGAAAGGCGATGTAATCCTAGGAGTTTGAATAACACCTATGTGCGGTTGCGAGTAGACTAAGCATAAGGTCATAGTGGTTGGATCTGGGGGCATCGGGGTGCGGGTGTCTCACAATAGACAGTGGTAGCTCCACTGGGGCCATGGGATAGACTGATGCAAACACACCGACGATCCAGACTGAGACATTGTCCTATATCGCGATCAACTGTTGAGGTATCATGCATAAGGCATATTGCGCAAATATTTTTATGAGATGAGAACATTAATTTTAAGGCTAACAAGATACTGGCATAACTCCTTGATCATTCACTCCGAAAATGTTTATGTCTAGCTCCATGGAGTAGGAACTTGGTTCCATTTGCATTGTGAACTGTCAGTCTCATAATTCATTAAGCATGAGCATTTATAATTATGGAAAAATATCTACTCTTATTACTACAACAATTATTCGATTGCTTAAACTGTTGACTATTGGAAATATTGATGTTGTATGTTTGTTATTAATAATTCTTACTGCTATTTATGGTTGTTATACTTTTACTGTCAATTTTAATTAGTACTGTGAATGGATATATGAATTGTGTTAATATGTGGGCATCCAGTGCCATTCTGTTTTCTTGCTACCGTATTGGTAATGAAGCTGAGTGTCTCACCTCTTTCTATATTTCGATATTTCTGTTTATTTGTATACTTCTGAGAAGACATTCGTGAGGAAGAAAAGGAAACACCTGAGTTTTCAGGTTTCTGGCCATACTACGACTAGAGCTTATAGAGGATGTAGTCGCGCCCATGCCGATTTTTGGGGTACATTAGGATGACCTTCCATGGAGGCCTCGATTGCTAGCACATACATGTGCAGACGGACTGATGTGTTTACCATGGGAAGCTGACGATGTCTTTAGCTTGAGGTCGCTATGACCCTCCTGTTTTCGATTTCACTGCTTTTGTCATTTTGGAGTTTTACCTACCCGTTAGGGATATATGGGCTGATATATACTACACCCCACAAGAGGACTCTTTCCTCTCCACTGCTCGGGCTTCTGTCCGAAATTCAATCACACCAATGGTAATTTCATCGGATGAGGAAGACCTTGAGGAGGACTCAGCTACGGTCCCTTCTCGTCAGTCTTAGGGGCTGATACTGTCGGTGGCTACTGATAGTTAACTATTTATCTTTTTGGGGAAGTTCGATGTTTTGCCATATTCAATGGGTGTATATTTGTATCAATTCGGGTGGGTACATCTTTTGCTTTTTGTATAATTTATGATGTAATTAAACAAGTTGATGCATATATATATATATATATATATATATATATATATATATATATATATATATATATATATATATATATATATATATTGTGAATGTATGATTTCCAATTCTGTGTCAGTTTTATTGTATCTATAATTATTATTATCTCTTTATTATTGATTCAAAAAAAAAGGGGAAAAGAAAAATATGTACACATATTTCAATACTCGATTATTTTATCATTTAAGAGTGCAAATTACTTCATCACGTGTAAAAAAAAATGAACTGGGTCTTAATTAATCAACGTACTTATTACTTTTCGCAATGTATTTCGTTTCTCTATATTATGGTGTAACGTTCCTTCTTCGGGAGGTAAGAAAAAGGGGTGTTATGTTGTCTTAGTATCAGAGCCCCAGTTTAAGTTTTCTTTTGAGTCATGTGGTTTTGGACTTTCTTGTTTGTGCTGTGTGATTCTCTATACTTGGTATTCCATAAGGATACATCTGATTTTTCTCTGTGTTTTATATAGCTTGATCTGAGAAGAATTATGGCTCGTAGAGGAGACATGACTGCTACAATTGAGGCAATTCAAAAGATGGCTGAAGCTATGCTGCAACAAAACTAGCAAACGGCTCAACAACAAGAAAGGACTACACAACAATTGGAGGCTACTGCTGATACCCAGAATTTGGCGCAATTTCGTTGCACTAACCCTCCACAATTTAAGGGAGAATATGATCTTGAGAAGGCTACTCTATGGATCAAAGAGCTGGAGAAGATATTCACGGGCATGAACTGTGCCAATGACAGGAAGGTGACTTATGTTGCGTTCATGCTGATTAGGGACGCAGAGGATTGGTGGACCGGAGAACAGAGGTTATTGGAGGCTGATAATCGAGTAATTAATTGGGAGGTGTTCAAAGAGAGATTCTTAAATAAATATTTCCCAGAATGTGCTAGGTATGCTAAGGAAATGGAATTTCTTGGCTTGAGGCAAGGAAATATGACAGTAAGTGAATATGCTACCAAATTTGAGAGTTTGTCCAAATTCTCATCCTACTTTCAACACCAACCAAACGAAGCATGGAAATGTCGGAAGTTCGAAGAAGGTATGAGACACGACGTAAAGAGAGCCATCATAACTTTGAAGATTACTCAGTTTTTGGAACTACTTGATACGTGTCGCCGGGTGGAAGACTTGGACCAGGCGCGTGATGCAAGAAACAGAAACTTTGGACCTTTTCGGTCTCAAAGAGGAGGAAGCGGTAATGATAACCGTTACCAGAAGAATCCTTATTCCAGACCACCTGGAAGTCAACAACAGAAACCGCAAGGGGCAAGTCCTTGAGGAAGTCCGGGTAGAACTGGTCAAACAATGACGTCTACACCGAGATGCATGAAGTGCAGGAAGGAACACTACATGAGGGACTGCACTATTAAAGGAGTGATCTGCTTCAGATGTGGGAAACCTGGACACGTTTCTCGTGCATGCAATCAACCTAAGGCGGAACCTTCCGTCAATGCTGCTAGAACTACTAAACCGCAAGCTGGAGGTCGAGTTTACACCCTGAGTGGTGCTGAAGCCTCTGAATATGAAGATCTTATAAAAGGGGAAGGTGTCATAGAAGGTAATCTTTTAACTGTACTATACGACTTTGGTGCAACTCATTCTTTCATTTCCTATGACTGTGTGAAAAGACTTAGCTTACTTGTGTCTTCTTTACCTTTTGACTTGATTGTTTCAACTCCTACTGCTAAACCTGTTGTCACTACCAAAGTCTGTTTAGATTATCCATTGATTGTTGAAGGTCGAATCTTTTCGGTTGATTTGATCTGTTTGCCACTATCTCAGTTAGATGTGATCTTAGGAATGAATTGGTTATCTTCTAACCATGTCCTATTAGATTGTTCTAGAAAAATCATAGTTTTCCCTTTGGATGAGAATTCTAGATTTTAGACGGCCAACCAAGTTCAAGCTTTCTTGAAAGAAGGAGCTTGGGGATACATGTTGTTGTCTTCTTTAAAAGTCGAGAATCAGGTAGATGTTGACGCAATCTCAGTGGTTCAAGAGTTTCCTGAAGTTTTTCCCAAAAATGTACTAGGTTTATCACCAGAGCGGGAGATCGAATTTGTTATCGATCTTGTACTTGGAGCTAGTCCTATTTCCATAGCACCTTACAAAATGTCGCCAACGGAGCTAGTTGAGCTCAAGAAGCAACTGGAAGAGCTTTTGGAGAAGCAATTCATGAGGCCCAATGTATCACCTTAGGGAGCACCAGTATTGCTATTTAAGAAGAAATATGGTACTTCGAGATTGTGTGTGGATTATCGTTAGTTAAATAGGGTCACGATCAAGAATAAGTATCCATTGCCGAGGATAGATGACTTGATGGATCAACTGAAAGGAGCGGTGGTGTTTTCTAAGATCGATTTGTGATCGGGTTACCATCATATCAGAGTAAAAGTGGGAGACATTCCTAAAACGGCTTTTTGTACTCGTTATAGACATTACGAGTACTTGGTGATGCCTTTTGGTGTAATGAATGCACCTGCTATTTTCATGGATTATATGAATAGAATCTTCTGCCCTTATTTGGATAGATTCGTCGTTGTCTTCATCGACGATATCTTGATCTATTCGAAAAATCAGGAGGATCATGCTGAACATCTCAGTATAGTTCTTCATACTTTGAAGGAGAAAGAGTTGTATGCCAAATTATCGAAGTGTGAGTTTTGGTTGAATGAAGTTAAATTTTTGGGCCATGCGATTTCAAAGGAAGGAATTGTAGTAGACCCATCAGAGGTTGAAGCTGTTCTTCAATAGGAAAGACCGAAGACGGTGACAGAAATTCGAAGCTTTGTTGGATTAGCTGGATATTATAGGAGATTTATCGAAGGATTTTCTAAGATTGCCGAACCTCTCACTCAACTCACAAGGAAAAATCAAGCTTTTGAATGGACGGATGCTTGTGAAGGAAATTTTCAAGAGTTAAAAAGGAGACTAACTACTTCACCAGTGTTAGTTCTACCTAATCCGAGTGAACCATTCGAAGTATACTGTGACGCTTCATACCAAGGTTTGGGATGATCCTTATGCAAGGCGAAAAAGTGGTGTCATGTGCCTCGAGACAATTGCGAGTGCATGAGAAGAACTACCCAACGTACGACTTGGAGTTGGATGCTGTTGTATTTGCTTTGAAGATATGGAGACATTATCTCTATGGAGCAACGTTCAACGTCTTCAGCGATCATAAGAGCTTGAAGTATTTGTATGATCAAAAAGAGTTGAACATGAGGCAGCGGAGGTGGTTAGAATTCCTAAAAGACTACGATTTCCAACTTCAGTATCACCCTGGAAAGGCAAATGTTGTGGCCGATCCTTAAGTAGGAAAACGATCAGTGTTTCTACCATGATGATTAGAGAGAAAGATTTAATAGAATAATTCAAAGACGTATGGTCTTTTGTAAAATTAATGTTAGGCAAAATTTGTATGAACATGGTCACCATTTCAAGTGATTTAATGGATGACATCCGAGAGAAGCAGAAGGTTGACAAGTTCTTGCAAGAGGAAAGAGAACTGATAAAGCAGGGCAGTATATCAACATTAGAGGAAGGAAAAGATGAAATTTTGAGATTCCAAGTTAGAGTCTGTGTACCTAAAGATGAAGAACTCAGGAAGTACATTCTTGAACATGCTCATACCAGCAAGTTGAGTATGCATCATCAAATAACCAAAATGTATCAAGATTTGAAGAAATTATTTTGGTGGCACTGAATGAAAAGAGATATTGCGAGATGCGTATCTTCATGTTTAGTTTGTCAGAAAACAAAGATCGAGCATCAAAGACCATCCGGAATGTTACAACCCTTGACCATTCCCGAATGGAAGTGGGATAGTATTGTCATAGACTTTGTTGTCGGATTGCCAAAGACCAGGAGATGATATAATTCAATATAGGTAATTGTGGATCGACTTATGAAATCAGCACATTTCTTGCCGATCAACATAAGATATCCATTGGACAAGTTGACTCAGTTGTACATCGGTGAAATTTTCAGACTACATGGTGTGCCTACTAGTATCATCTCTGACAGAGATTTGAGATTTATATCAAAATTTTGGTAAAGTCTTCAAGAAGAAATGGGGACAAAGCTACGTTTGAGTTCTGCCTACCATCCTCAGACTGATGGCCAATCAGAGAGAACAATCCAATGATTGGAAGATTTGCTGAGGGCTTGTGCCATAGAGCAGACTAGATGTTAGGATGAAATTTTACAGTTAGTAGAATTTACCTTCAACAACAGT
Source organism: Ormosia emarginata (assembly GCA_029884605.1). NCBI lineage: Eukaryota > Viridiplantae > Streptophyta > Magnoliopsida > Fabales > Fabaceae > Ormosia > Ormosia emarginata. Next base: position 76,064,052 of record JAQQTP010000088.1, read on the forward strand.
TACCATTCGAGCATAGGGATGGCTCCCTATGAGGCTCTGTATGGACGAAGGTGCATAACACCCTTATGTTGGTATCAAGACGGAGAGCGGCTTACAGTCGGACCCGATCTTGTTCAGTAGATAACTGAGAAGGTTAAGATGATTCAAGAAAAGATGAGAATGGCTCAGAGTCGGCAAAAGAGTTATGCGGATAAAAGAAGAAAACCTCTTGAGTTTAAGGAAGGAGAGCATGTGTTCTTGAAAGTCACGCCTACGACTGGGGTCGGTCGGGTTCTCAAATCTAGAAAGCTCACTCCAAAATTCCTTGGACCTTACCAAATTCGTTGTCAGGTAGGCCCTGTTGCTTACCAAATAGCTTTACCACCTTTTCTTTCAAATCTCCACAATGTTTTTCATGTGTCACAACTTCGAAAATACATTCCGAGTCTTGATCATGTCGTAGCACTTCATTTAGTACAATTAAAATAAAACTTGACTTATGAAACAACTCCTGTAAGGATTGAGGATATGAGAATGAAGCAACTCAGAGGGAAAGACATTTCATTGGTGAAAGTGATCTGGAACGAAGAAACTGGAGATGCGACATGGGAACTAGAGGACAAGACATTTCACTGTGTTGATATGTGGGCATCCAGCGCCATTCTGTTTTCTTGCTACCGTATTGGTAATGAAAGCTAGGTGTCTCACCTCTCTCTGTATTTCGATATTTCTATTTATTTGTATACTTCTGAGAAGACATTTGTGAGGAAGAAAAGGAAACACTTGAGTTTCTGGGTTTCTAGTCATACTACGACTAGAGCTTGCGGAGGATGTCGTCGTGCCCATGCCGATTTTTGGGGTACGTCAGGATGACCTTCCATGGAGGGCCCGATTGCTAGCCCATATATGTGCAGACGGACCAATGCGTTTATCGCAGGGAGCTGGCGGTGTCTTTAGCTTGGGGTCGCTATGACCCTCCCGTTTTCGATTTCACTGCTTTTGTCATTTTGGAGTTTTACCTACCCGTTAGGGATATGTGGACTGAAATGTACTACACCCCACAAAAGGATTCTTTCCTCTCCACTGCTCGGGCTTCTGCCCGAAATTCGATCACACCGATGGTAATTTCATCGGATGAGGAAGACCCTGAGGAGGACCCGGCTACGGTCCCTTCTCATCAGTCTTAAGGGCTGATACTGTCAGTGGCTACTGATGGCTAACTGTTTATCTTTTTGGGGAAGCTTGATGTTTTGCCGTATTTAATAAGTGTATATTTGTATCAATTTGGGTGGGTACATCTTTTGCTCGTTGTATAATTTATGATGTAATTAAACAAGTCGATGCATATAATATATATATATATATATATATATATATATATATATATATATATTGTGAATGTATGATAGAGCAAGAATAAATCTTCTTATATATCACAACTTTCCCATAATACTCCAAACACTTCATGAGGTAGATGGAGGTTTCATGTCTTGAATGGCCTTCATTTTGCTCTAGTGAAGAAATATCCCACCTTCATGTACTTTATAGCCCAAGAACTTTCTTGATGATACCCCAAAGGCACACTTCAATGGGTTCATCTGAAGCTGATACTTCCTGCACACTTGAAAAACATGTCTTAAGTGCTCAAAATGCTGCTCTTTCTTCACGGACTTCACCACCAAGTCATCCATGTAACATCCTAACTCCAAATTACCGTATTATATTAGACAATTACATGAGTAAACATAGTTAAGTGAGTTATTTCTAACTTATACTAGTAATTCTAGATTCATAACAACCATGTATGTTATTATAAAGAGCCTTAAGGGAAAAAGAGAATTCATAATCATACGAGTCTTTACATAGTATATACAAACTAAGCCTCAAAGGGCGTAGGTACAATAAATAAAAATGTATACAATCCAAATTAAACATTACATAGACAGAATAAAACTAAACTAGTGCATCTATTATTCCAATTTCTTTTATTTCTTCCCTTTGCAAGGATCCAAACCTGAATTTAACATGGAAGTAACAAACGGGGCGAGAAGTCACAATTCTCAGTAGTATATATACCTATATGAACTCATGACAAATCAATTATTCATATTTAACTTTTAATCAATGATAAACATCTGCCCATATAGTTGTAAATATCATGTCACTTGACAAAGTATTTTTCTCGCTCTTTTGTCCTTGATAAAGGGTTTTTCTTACTCCTCTTTGATGACAAGGTGTTTTTCTCACTACCTTGCTTCATAGACCACTCTATTACAAAGTATTTTTCTCACTACTTTTCAATATCAAGTGTAACATCACTGCTCAATAGTAATGTAGAAACATACTTATGTTAATGCTCAACTTTTAGTTACATAAAAACTTGCATTGCTAGCTATATGCTAGGTGGTTATTCCCTTTTGGAAATATCACTAAAAGTATCTTAACTTAACTACAAAGCATATATATAAGATCCCAACAAGTAGGGGACTTCATCTCTTCAAAATAAAAACAAGGAATAATCTATCATTGAGCACTTTGGTGCTCATTTTCTCAGTGCCTGAGTGCTCCATGACAGTAGAACACTCCCAAGTTTTTGTCGTTGGGTGCTTGAGCGCCCAGTCACTGAGCGATTAAGCGCTCAAGACCTTGACATTCTGGACAGGCATGCTTAGGCTCCCATTTCCTGGGCACTTAGGCGCCCTAACACCAGAAACATCTCTTCCTCATTTTTGGATTTGAGCGCTTAGGTGCTCATTTCTTGGGCGCTTAGGCGCTCAAGCACTAGAAACTTTTCTTCATGTTCTATTGAATTTCTAGCATACTTGGACCCTTAAAATTAGGTCCTAGATGGTCTCTAACTTGATGAAACTCTCATACTCCATTTCAAAACAACAACTCTTGGAAATATGATCAAAAATAAAATCACCTAAAATCCCATTTTTATTGAACACATAAATATTAAGTTATAAGGGTGTTTACAAGTTTCACCACTTCATCTATGCATAAATCAATTCAAAACATTATAACTTAAGTTCATACAGCTCAAACCATTGAGAAACTTCTCAAAAACCCATTCTTATCCAAGCTTATATGCATCTAGCACCAAGAAGAAATAGAAAAGGGTAGAGTTAAATGAACAAGCACCCCTACCTTGTCTTCCAAAGATGATGGTGTTTAAGCTTGATTCCTCTTTACTTCTTCCTTGGTTTCCTCTTCTTCCTTTTCCCTTTGCTTCCTTTTCTTTTTTTGTTCTTTTTTTTGTTCTTCTTTTCCTCTGCTAGAAACGTTAAAGAGAGAAAATGAAAAGAAACAAAACAAGAAGGACAGTGGAACTATTAGAGTGATAAGGTTAAGTTTAGATATTTTGCTGAAAACATTATATCTCTTAGGAATACTTTGATCTCACAAATCCAAGTTTCCTAACTTCTATAGGTGTTATAAAAAAAATCTAGGTTTCCTCTCATTCATATCCTCATCATTGCTTTATTTTCCATACATCTAAAACTATCACTTATATCCTATTACTCTTCCTCAAGTTAAACTAAACCTAAGGAAATAAGCTAATAGGCTTATAAGTATCTGCTTTAATTTATATTCATTTCCATAAAGTTCTCCACTCTTTACCTGATATCTTCACAAAAATTCATAATTTTCCAAGATATCTGTCTATTTAATATAGCCCTTAAACTCTCACTCAGTGCTACTAAAAATACCAAACTAATTCAGTTAATCCTCCAAAATTAACTATAATTAGTCCTGTCCTTAAATGATCTAAAAATAAATTCTCCATATTTATCTCCATTTTAAGCAGTTTATGCCATTTTTTGAGCTAATAACAACTATTTTCATATTTAGTGTTATAGTAAAATGCTTAAACTATCTCAGATGGCCACTTGAATTAACAAGTAATTCGAGCAAGAGTTATAGTACCTCTATAACCATATTCAAGATGAACAGATTAACGAGGATTCGCTTACCAAAAGAATCCGCTTACCTCTAAACTATTTGACTCCTCTATCCACGATCCTTACTGGTTGCATTACATAAGATAAATCATCTCTTAAATGCACTAATTCACTTTCTATAATGTGTGAAGGATCTTTATTGTACTTTCTGAGTTGTGACAGATGAAAGATATCATGAAGGTTAGGCAGACTAGGAGGAAAGGGCTATTTGATAGGTTATGGGTCCTATTCTTTTCAGAATTTGGAAGGAACCAATAAAATGAAGATTTAACTTTTTGGTTTTCAATGCTCTACCAACTCCTATTGTAGGAATGACTATATGAAAAACATATTCTCCTTCTTTAAACTCAAGAGATCTTCTCCCTTTATCAGCATAGTTCTTCTACCTACTTTAAGTAATAACCAACATATCATTAATCATTTTTTATTTGCTCTGTGGTTTGTTGGACCAACTGAGGACCTAGGATGGTTTTCTCTCCTACCTCATACCAACATAGAGGTTACCTACACTTCCTACTAGACAAAGCCTCATGTGGTGCCATACCTATGCAGGTGTGGTAACTATTGTTGTACGGAAACTCAATTAAAGACAAGAACTTATCCCAACTCCCTTGTTACTCAAGTACATACACCCTAAGTATATCTTCTAAAGTTTGGATAGTCCTCTCTATTTGTCCACTGTCTAGGCGTGGTAAGCTATGTTGAAACTAAGCTTAGTTCCAAAAGCCTTTTGCAGGGCTTCCCAAAATCTAAATGTAAATCTAGGATCTCTATCTAATACTATGCTTATGGAGATTCCATGCAATTTAACTATCTCTTGCAAGTACAGTTGAGATAGTTTATCCAAAGAATAGTTAGCTCTGATTAGTAAAAAGTGGGCAGATTTGGTCAATCTATCGACTATGACCCAGATAGCATCAAACCCTAGCTGAGTTCCAGGTAATCCCATTACAAAGTCCATGGTGATTTTGTCTCACTTACACTCAGGGATCTCTTAAGATTGCAGAGGTCCTGAGGGTTTTTGGTGTTCTATTTTAATTTTTTAGCAAGTTAAGCACTTGGACACATATTCTACTATATCCATTTTCATCTTAGGCCACCAAAACATCTTCCTAAGATCTTGGTACAACTTTGTGGCTTTGGGATAAATGGCATACTTACTCTTGTGAGCTTCCTCTAGGATCTTTTCACTAATTTTAGATTCCCTAGGAATACAAGGTTTACCTTTAAACCTTACTAACCCATCATTTGACTTACTAAACTCTGTTTGGTTTCCTAGGAGAATTTGCTCATTTATATTCTTTAAGTCTTATATTTCTCTTGGGCTTTTAAGATTTGAATTCCTAAGTCATTAACTATATCTATTCTGCTCATATAGAAACTATGTGGTGACACACTCATCACAAGATTCAAGTCCCTAAAACTTTTTAAAAGCTCACTCTCCTAGACCATCATCTGAGACACATGTAGGAATTTCTTACTTAGTGCATTAGCCACTACATTGGCTTTACTTGGGTGATACTTTAACTCAAAATCATGGTCTTTTAAAAGCTTCATCCATCTCCTTTGCCTCATGTTCAGTTCCTTTTGGTCAAATAAATATTTTAAACTTTTATGGTCACTAAACACCTTAAATTGGACTCCATAGAGGTAATGTCTCCAAATCTACAAGGCAAACACCACAACTACCAATTCCAGATCATGGGCAGGGTAGTTCTCTTCATGAGGCCTCAACTGTCTGGATACATAAGCAACTATTTTCCTATTTTGCATCAGAACACACCACCCTAAACCTTTCTTTGAAGCATTACAAAATACTTCAAAGTTCTCCAGAGGATCTAGAATTACTAAGACAGGTGCAGTAGTTAACCTCTGCTTTAACTCTTGAAAACTATCTGCACAATCCTGAGTCCACTTTAAAGAGCTACCTTTCCTAGTTAACCTAGTCAAAGGTAGTGCCAACTGAGAAAATCCCTTAATAAACCTCCTACAGTATCTACCTAGGCCTATAAAGCTTCTAATCTCAGTCACTATGGCTGGTCTATTCCATTACACCCCTGCGTCAACTTTGCTAGGGTCCACTAATATACCCCCTTGGAAAATCACATGGCCCAAAAAATGCATTTCCTTTATCCAAATCTCACACTTGATCAGTTTAGCAAACAATTTGTTCTTTTTAAGAATTTCTAAAACCATTCTAACATGTTGCTCATGTTCTTCCATTGTTCTAGAAGAGATAAGGATATCATCTATAAAAACTACCACAAATCTATCTAGATAAGGTCTAAAAATTCTGTTCATATAATACATGAATACAACAGGTGCATTGGTCAACCCAAAGGAAATTACAAGGTACTCATAATGTCCATACCAAGTTTGAAAGGCAGTCTTAGGGATATCATCTTCCCTAACCCTGATTTGATGATACCCAAATCTTAGGTCAATATTTGAGAAAACCAAAGCTCCTCTCAATTGATCCATCAGATCATCTATTCTAGGCAATAGATACTTGTTCTTAATGGTCACCTTATTCAACTGCTTATAGTCCACGCAAAGTCTCATACTCCCAACCTTCTTCTTTACTGAGAGAACGAGTGCTCTCCACAAAGAGACATTGGGTCTGATGAATTGTTTATCTAACAATTCTTCTATCTGCTTTTTGAGTTCGGCTAACTCTATATTTGCCATCATATAGGGTGTTATAGATATAGGTCCGGTTCCTGGCACTAAATCTATTGTAAACTATATTTCTCTTATGGGTGGCAACTCAGTAATATCCCTCGAAAAAACTTCAAGGTACTCTCTGACCACAGGTATACTCTTAAGGTTCTGCTCAACCTCAGCATTCAAAGAGAAAATGAGAACATATCCTTGAGCCCCTTCTACCAAATAGTTGTTTACCTAATTAGCATTTAAGTACCTTAACTCAAAAGGAACAACACTGGATGGTACCACAGACATAAACATTAAGGTCTTGTTTGAATAGTTTAACACAACACGATTAGAAGACAACCAGTCCATGACAAGAATAACTTCTATATCAACAAAGGTAAATAGATAAGATTTACAAAGAAGATCCTATTTTCCACTTTCACACAACAATCTAGACAATTATTAGAAGTTGTTACAGGCTTTCCTATGGGTGTGGATACTGACAAGTTGTAAAGAAGTTCAGTCGTAGGTAAATCTAGCATCCTCACACAATCATAAGAAACAAAGGAGTAGGATGCTCCTGAAACATACATTATAGTTAAGAATTGATTGTTGATTATGCATTTACCTTGAATAAGATCGGGATATTGAGCCACCTCCTTTCTGCTTAAAGTATAAACTCTCCCCTTAACTTAAGGTCTTGGATTGGACGTAGCTCCTTGTTTCTAAGGACACTCCTTAGAAAACTGCCCCGGCTGACCGCATGCATAACATACAAACTGTCCCGCCAAACAAGGCTTATCTCCATGGTGTCTTCCACACTTGGGACATTTACGCCCTGTATGTCCTCCTTGAACTTGCTTATCCTTATCTTTCTTCTTAAATTTCTAGTCCACTTTCTTCCTCTTTGGTTGTGATGTTTGTTCCAACTTAGGCTTACTATCATGGCCTTCTACAATCTTACATTTGTTCATCAACGTCAGAAAATCCCAAATCTCAAAAGGACTAATAGCTTTCTTAATGTCATCTCTCAATCTAGATTCAAACTTAAGACACTTCCAGTTTTCATTTAGGTTGCACCTAAAGTAAGAAGAAAACTTAAACAATTCTTCAAACTTAGCTACATACTGCCTTACTGATAAACTTCCTTATTCAAGCTTCAAAAACTCTACTTCCTTATCATCTTGTACTTTTTTTTGGAAAATACTTCTCTAAAAAGGTCATCCTAAACACTTCTCACGAAATTGGGGTTCCCGCAACTTACATTAACCTTCTCATACTTTTCCACCAATGTTCTTCCTCTCCTCTTAACATGTAAGAGGCAAAGGAAACTTTCTGGTCATCTGTGCAAATCATCACCTTAAATATTTTCTCCATTTCGCTCAACCATTCTTCATCTTTCACTAGGTTGTATTCTCCTTTGAATGGTGGCGAATTTGCCTTTCTAAATTCCGAAAGGTCTTGAAAATTCTAATTCTTTCCCATTTGTACTTCTTGCACCAGTTGTACTGGTAGTGTTAGTTATTGAGGTGGATTAGCTTCCATCCTCTCAAGCATTCGAGTAGTAACGGCAGTCTGCTCCCTTATAGTGGCTACCATTGCTATAAACATATATGCTATATCAGTTGAGCCCTCGCTAGAAGAATTTTTGTTTCCCCTAGTTCACCTCAATGAAGTTATAGTTTCCTGTACACACCGAACAATACCTATTGAATTGATCAATCTCAATATCATGTAACAGTGTGACAGTAGCTAATAACATTCACACTTAAGGCTATCAAGTAATTCTATTCATGTATTTCACCATGACACAAGAAAATGCACAACACAACACAAAACAGGAATCACTAAACATGCCTAAGCATAGTCAGTTCATACCTCAGCTCAACAAGATGAACTACTCTGATACCATAATGTAACATCTTAACTCCAAATTATCGTATTATATCAAACAATTACACAAGTAAACAGAGTTAAGTGAGTTACTTCTAACTTATACTAGTAATACTAGATTCATAATAACCATGCATGTTATTATAAAAAGCCTTAAAGGAAAAGAGAATTCATAATCATACAAGTCTTTACATTATATATACAAACTAAGCCTCAAAGGGCATAGGTACAATAAATGAAAACTTATAAAATCCAAAGTAAACATTACATAAACAAAATAAAACTAAACTAGTGTATCCGTTATTCCAATTTCCTTTTATTTCTTTCCCTTGGAAGGATCCTGACTTGAATTTAACATGGAAATAACAAACATAGTGAGAATTCACAATTCTTAGTAGTATAAATACATATATGACATCATGATAAATCAATTATTCATATTTAATTTTTAATCAATGATAAACATCTACCCATACAGTTGTAAATATCAAGTCACTTGACAAAGTATTTTTCTCACTCCTTTGTCCTTGATAGAGGGTTTTTCTCACTCCTCTCTTATGACAAGGTGTTTTTCTCACTACCTTGTTTCATAAACCACTCTATTACAAAGTGTATTTCTCACTACTTTGCAATATCAAGTGTAACATCACTGCTCAATAGTAGCATAGAAACATACTCGTGTTAATGCTTAACTTTTGGTTACATAAAAGCTCGCATTGCTAGATATTTGCTAGGTGGTTATTCCCTTTTGGAAATATCCCTAAAAGTGTCTTAACTTACACTACAAAGAATATATATAAGATCCTAACAAGTAGAGGACTTCATCTCCTTGGAATAAAAATAGGGAACAATATGTCATTGAGTGCCTAGATGCTCACTTTCTCAGCGCTTGAGCACTCCATCATAGTAGAACGCTCCCTGGTGTGGTCTGGATTATGGTTAAAAATTAAGGACAAAATCAATTACCAAGTTCCACAAAAAATATATAAAACATTGCAACCAGTTGTAGTTAGCAAGGGTCGATCCACAGAGAATTAATTCAATTAACACTATAAATTGATTCCTAATTTAAACTTTCAAAAACAATAAACAGTAAAAAGGGGTTTGGTTTGTTAAACTAAAAACAAAAATTGAATCTAAAGTAATAACAGTAAACACGATTTGAATTACCAATTAAAAGATATTGGTTAAGAGATGAAATTCGCCACTAGATTTATATGATAATGTTAACCTGCATATCCTTTATCCCAATATGACCAATTATGTTTCTATGCGATTGTGAGATTAATTCCTTGTTTTCCTTAAGTTTTGGTTAATTTAGCAACTGCTCAAATCAATCCCAAATCAGAAGTTATTTGTAAAGCAACTACTCTTACACTTACCTAATGATCGCATTACGATTTAGAAAACCAATCACACTAAGATCCAATCACACACCGGGATTGAATTACTTAGATTTTATGTTTCACTAGTCCTACCATCGCAACCGCGTATAGCAATCATAGTTTTACCACTTTTGAAATTAGCAGAGAATATAAAAAATCCTTATATTGAAATAAGATCGAAAAACATATGAATAGAAACACAACTATATTGAAATAAAGAAATATGCAAAATTTACATGATCAAAACTAGGGTTTCATACTCTCTTAACCAAATAAGAAAGTTAGCTGCACATGGCAAATTCAAAATAAAAAAATAACAAAAGAATGACATCATCTACAATAAAAGAAGAGAATAAAACTAAAGATTAAACTAGTTTATAAGGAGTGAGGTTGATTGATCTTCGATTGCTCGAACCTGAGTTTCTAATCTTTGATCGAATCTCCATTTTTCTTGTTCTTCGTATATCCTTCAATTCCTTGATGGTTTCTAGTCCGGAGATATGTTTTAGGGACCCTCGGTAATCTTATTTATAGCTTTTGATACCCAATGTCATAAGACACGGCTCAGGCCGTGTCTTATGACACGACTTACCCCATGTCAGAGTTTGTCAAAGCAATTCAAATAGGATTTGAAGGCAGAGAGGAACACGATCTACCCCATGTCTGGGGACACAAGTCGTGTTCTAGGTCAGGATCATTGCAGAATCTTGTTGAAGTACTAGAGAAGGACACGTCCTACCCCTTGTCTTGGGACACAGGCCGTGTCATTTAATTTCTTCATATTCAACCTTGATTTCTATTTTCTCCTTGCTTCTAGAGGTGACACTAATCTCCTTGAGTCTTTAGTTGTCTCATTAAGCGGTTAATAAGCTTAGTTTGAAGCTAATGAGCTCACACACTCAGAGATCTCTTGAAAAACACAGTTCAATTGTGAGTTCTTGTAATAACAGTTAAGCAAAGTTTCACAATAAACATCCACTTAAGCTTTATATCAGAAACTTAGCTAAATGTTAACAATTAAGCACATATGGAGTCCAATTAAATCAATCATAAAGCCTTTAAGATATAAAAGTAATTGACAGATCAAATACCCCTATACTTAGCCTTTTGCACTCCTGGGCAAAAACATAGAATCAAGCACATGCTTCCCAATAAGTATAGAAAGTACAGAATAGTGAGCAAAGATCTACACATCGTTGTCTTTTCAAGGAATCTAAGCAATCAGGAATTTCCTTCTTAGACAATCCAAACCAGCAAGTAAAGCCAATCAAATATCAGGGTTAAATCAACATGATAAATCCTCACTGATATACTCTCTCACTTAAGTGTTTTGGGCTTGTGTTTACTCTCAACTTACTCATGAGAACATGCCCTACCATAAGCTTGGCAAGTCTCTACTTCTCTACCACCTAGGCCACATGCATACAAAGATCAAAAGGTCTTTAATAAGGTTGTAATGGGGTCAAGGTTAAGGTAGGAGATGTTAAGGATAAACAAGGTTAGACCATAGGAAAGAGAAGAACCAAGGCGAATATATCGTTCAATCATTTCAGTAAAAACTTTCCAGCATTCTTCAACTTCCAATTTTTTTTTGTACCTTCACCTTTTTCTTAACTTTATCCAATCAACAACCAACTTTTCCTTTTCCTCTTCATTTCTTTCTTTTTCACTTTTGAGTTCTTTTTTTTTTAATAGAAACCTTGCATCACATTGTCAAATACCCCCACACTTACTCAAATATAATTCCCAACATAATTACCCAGCTCTTCTACTCCCTAAGGTAGGGTAGCAATGGTTTTTCGCTTTTAGGCTTGAATTGAGCTATGATAGAAAGAAAGGAATCCATTAGGCTCAAAGGGGTTAAACAATGGATAAAAATGTAAGGACGACTATTTGGCCATTAGCTGTTAGAAAGAATTGTTGCCCTTATCATTTCAAATATATACAGTGGTCATTTGCAGCTTAAAAGATAGTCAAACCAAATTCTAGAGTACACATAATCATGAGCAGAATCACACAACAAAGAACCGGGATGGCTTAGAATTAGCCATTCATATTAGGGCCCAAAATCTCACTGGGTTTCAATTTACCATATTTGAATTAACCCTTTCAAATTTTTTAAAAACCTTACAGGACAGGTTAGAAAGCAAGAAAATCTACTCCTTTAAGCTTAAAAACTTTTTTAATTTTTAATAAAAAAAAATTGTATCTTATGCTTACCACTTAGATCTCTTTAAAACTCACAGGAAAGATATTTACCCGATATGCAATGAAGCACGCATTACCCCCCTACACAGTTAAAGCAGGCATTGTCCTCAATGGTAAAGCATACCTGTAGCAGAGAAAATAAACACAATTAAACCAATAGGGCATAGGCAAAAACATGAATAAATTAAATCTATAATCATTAATCAATAGTCAGATTCCAAAAATAGATCCAATACAATGTCAAAATATCTAGCCAATGTCAAATGAGAAACCCAAAATAACAATGGGAATACATCAAGATGGGGGAGGGGGATAAGACAATCTTTGAAGTAAGGCATCTAGTTTGCCATCAATGTTATCCATCCACTGAGCAATAGAGTCCTCCAATGCCTAGAATCTATCATCAAATTGCTGTAAGCGGTCATTTAAACATAAGAAGCGATCATCTAATCTCTGGAATTAAGTTGCATACTCCAAGTCCATGCGATCAAGACATGCCAGGACGTCTTCATAAGAAGCAGCTCGAGCGCGAGTAGTGTAACACCCACCGTAAGATGCCACATTTATGTTACTTAATTACCCAAATACCCTCAAGATCATAAAAAGTGATGTTATGATAAAAATACGACTTGTAAAATTTTTTCTTCTTCTTTGATGACAATAAAATAAACTTAGCGGAAATTAAAATATTATACATCATCACACATAATTTACATCATTATACATAACAGGAGTTCTGTCAGGATTATTTATATACAAACCAAGTTCTCAAAGTAATGAAACATAATTTAAGACTCACATAATTGCCCAAGTCTGACTAAACAGCAGAACCCTCAGATGGATCCTCCTCAGATTTCGCAGCAGATAGGAATCCGTTATTACGTGAAGCTCTACGGACAGGTGTCCGCGCAGACGACACGATACTTATCGCACTAGGAGTACAGTAGTAAGCTTCCTAGTACTGCCTAATGAATAGTGGAAACTCTAACTGTACATAAATATTGACACTAAAGTAGGGGTTCCCTTGATAAAGCCTACTGTAAGTAATATTCAGGTCCCCTATATAAAATATACACTGTCGATCCAAATGGACATGTCACGCCTCCGAACCTCCACGAAACTGTAACATCACGTATCCTAGAAAGCTGGGTATCTCCATCTTCTCAAAATTCTGTGTTGCCAAACGTGAGAAGTAGTTCTTCTTCTCCTTCTTGTACTGTTTCTTTCTCAACGTCTTCAGCCAATTATAAATATAATATACAAATATACATACAAAGAGGTGAGATCACCTACGCCAATACTAACATGGTAGCATAGAGATAACATAACAACATGCCATAAACACATCATATGACAATATGGCATCAACATATTATCAATCAAAATTAACATTTAATAATTCCAGGAAATGCCATCCACACTAAGTAGATATTTTAAAAAGTACAATTGCCATAATCAATATTTCACAGATGTAGGCATTTATGTTAATGCATGAACACATAGACTCGATTTCCTACTCCATGGAGCTAAACTCAGGTCGGAGAAATTGATCGAAAAGATCTGCCGGTACCACGTGCCTCAGACCAAGTGCTATAATTATATCTTGCACATTTAGCACATACACGACAGTCTTTATCAGATCTCGATTAAGAATAGTGTCTCGGTCCGGATCATCAGTGTGTTGCATCGGTCTAACCCATGGCACAGAAGAGCTACCAACTGTCCATTGCGAGCAAACCACACCCCGATGCCCCCAAGGTCAACGAGTGACCTACACTACGCGTATCGCACCCACTCAAGAGGTGTACGTTTCTCCTAGGCAATTAGCCATATACAGTCCATCAGACCATTTTCAATGCATGTGTAACGCACCAATTACCAACCAAAGGTAAATCACATAATTTCTCATACCAGGTTCAAATACTATTTTACGTTTGTGTATTAACGCCAATTACAGGCAAATTTCTCAATTTCTTGTACAGTATTCATATACTAATTTTAACCGTAAAATTTACTATATAATTAACAGCAAAATCACATTATCGTGTTTTTCTTATTCGCAAAAAGTTTTTGTCACGCTTTCACAGTTGCGCAATATTTTGTTACGTAAACAATGATTTGTAACATTTTCTATTACGTTTAAAAAACGCGTGACCATTTTCTACTATATTCTAAATTGTGTAAAAAATATTCTTTTGTTTTTAAATCGCATAGCGATTTTTCTACAATATTTTGATCGTATAAAATATTTAATTGCTTTAAAAATTGCATAGAAATATTTTAACGTTTTTCAAGTCGCGTAACTTAAAAATTACGTTTTTGAGTTACGTAAATTATTTTTCACCATTTTTACCCTTCGTAAAATATTTCTTAACTTTAAAAAATATTATTTTGGACTTTTCTTACAATAATATAATTTTTTAATTTATTCTCTTCCTATTCTTAGTCAAAAATCTTTTCGTAATATATTTTCTCAAAATCACTTTTTTTATTGAAGTAATCTTACAAAATCACATTTAGTTGATTTAATTACAGTTTCTAACTTCAAATTTCCTAAACATTTTCTAAAACCCAATAAATAAATTCTATGTTAGTAAATTTAAGTTACAAAAGTTTTCTTTTATATTTCTAAATCACTTCTAAAAATTAATTCTCTTTAAAATAATTTGAAGTTCAACTCTTTCAATCTCCTTTTTCTTTTATTTATGAAAATTCTACTTCACTTATTTGATAACACTTTAATTCCCCTTTCCAAAATCCTTATTTGAAAATTCTTGTATTTTATAACATCAAAACATTTTTCTAAATTATCAAAACCTTATAAATGACCATTGAAACCATGAAATATTTTTCTTCTAACTTAAATAAATTCCATTCTTGTTTCTACACAAAATAAATTCATGAAAACACAACTCAAAACTGTGTGCATTCTTTTTGCAAAACAAACCCTTTTGTTTATTTTCTTTACTTCTCAAATCATTTAATTTTATCATTCATGAAGATATAATTTTGTGAACACCAAATTGGTTGGTGTCTTGGCTGAAAATTTGCTTAATTTTAAGGACTAAAAATTAACTCCATTGTTCTTGAAAAATTTCAATAAAAACCCTAGTTTAGGAAACCCAAAACCGTGACCTTCTCTATGGCCTTTGGAGCCAAAATTTGTTTATTTCAATATACATCCATCATAATATATTCAACATATATCATCATGCATATTATAAGCATACCATATAAGCAAATAAAAATCATACTAAGTATGCATACACAAGTAAATCATGCAAAGCATATCAAGCATAGGCAAAAATAATCAAAGCACATAACACACACAAATTATTACATGACCATGGATATGAATCCTCACATGGATTCACCATCCATCACATATAAAATCATCTCTTACCACCATGCTTGGTTGGTGAGATGGATCTCCCTCTTACCTCTTGAAGATCCTCTAAAGCTCCTTGCTTTGTATTTTGAACAAGATCTCCATTAACACAAATTTCTTAAACATGAAACAAACACAAGAAATTAGTATATCAAACTTGAATAAGAGGAACCATGGATCAAACATGGTTTAGAACATGAAAAAGAAAAGAATAAAATGAAGTTTCCTTACACTTCACCAACAAAAACTCTATAACTTGTTCTTAGTAAAAGTCCTTCAAGATGGAAGATTTAGAGAAAGTCTTCAACATAAAAGTTGCATAGAATAAGGTAAGGATTCAAGAAACTAGGTTGTATGAAATTAAAGAGTGATGGAGGAGGGATTTAGGGTGCTTGGCCGAATGGTCTTCTTAGGGAGAGAAAATGGAGTTTTCTTTGGTTTGCTTCTTGAAACTTAAGTGAAAAGGTGAAGATGTGATAATGTGAAGTGTAGAAATGAATTATTTGGTCTTCAAAGCTATGCATGGCCGTAGCTTGCATTGGAGAAAGGTGGAAAGTGAAGTTTGAAAAACTATAGCCTTTTGGAATGATCATTAATGATCAATAGGAAAAATAATTGGTGTTCTTGAAACTTGGCCATTGCCTTAAGTCTCCAAAACCGTCCCCTCCCCCCCTCTTCATGCACTCCAAAATGTGACAAATTTCTTAGCCATCATTTTAGGCAATCTTAACTTTTAATTAAAAGAATGGCGTGGATTAAAAATAGCTACTAGGTTTAGGTTATAGATGGAAGAGTTTATTTAAGCCATTGGATCATTTTTGGCTTGCAATCCTAGCCATTGAATGTGTCTCCAAAATGAAGGGTCAAGATTACACCTTCAAACTTTACATCCAAGGGTCCAAAATGGTTGTAGTCATTTTTTATGACCAATTCTCCACCATTGATCTAAATCCAAATCCAATGGTCATTAATGATCCTTCTTCACCATTGATTAAATTTACATCCAAGGGTTGATAATGGTCATAGCCATTTTATAAGACTAAATCTCTACCCTTGATTTAATTTCCATCTAACGGTTAAATTGATCCTATTCACTTTTAAGATCAAATCTTCACCGTTGATTAAATCAAGATTAAATCTCGAACGATGATTAAATTGATAGTGGATATCCAAACCACTAATGTTGACTTAACAGTATAGAATTTTATTTTTATCTGTTATAACCCTACTAAAGAATATATTTACTGTATTTTTTATCGTCCGATAATTAAATACAATATAAAACACTGTAAAAGAAATTTTCTAAAACTATTTCCGATTTCAGGTTTAGTAAGATCCCCTATCTCCATCTAAACAGTACAAATTTTTCTATGCGTAAAAAAATTTTCACTTTGCGGAACCCACCTGGGCCCAAGTATGGCTACCTGGGCCCACATACACCCCCATGGGGCCCGTAAATAGTAAAAATTTCATAATCATCCACAAAATCATAAAAATTAGAAAATTCACAAATATCAAATCAGATTACGTAAAATAATTAAGACTTTTCAGTAATAATTAAATTACGTAAAATTTTTCCGGCTCGAAAATTATTATTTCCCTGACATGGAGCAAATTACTCAAAACGATCAAACATGCAGACGGAATATTCAAAATAATTTTACAGCACACAGAAATCACTAAATAGTAGAATTCTGTTAACTGTCAAAATTATTGTTTCTAAGATAGAAAGTTCGGGGTGTTACAACTCTCCCCCTCTAACAAAAGTTTCGTCCTCGAAACTTGATAAACTCGATTTCACACTTCAGAATAAATATGGATATTGTTCTTTTATCTTTTCTTCTAGTTCCCATGTGGCTTCTCCACTTACATCATTCCAAATGATTTTAACCAATGAAATTTCCTTACCACGAAGTTGCTTTGTCCTTCGATCTTCAATCTTTACTGAAAAAGTTTCATAGGTTAAATTTTCCTTCAGCTGTACTGTGTCTAGCTCAATAACATGAGTAGGATCAGAAATATATTTCCGTAGTTGTGATACGTGAAATATATTGTGAAGATTTGACAGAAAAGGTGGTAATGCAATCTGATATGCCACCGGACCCACCCGACGTAAAATCTGATACGGCCCAATAAATTTTGGAGTGAGCTTCTTAGATTTAAGCACTCGTCCAACACCCGTCATAGGCGTCACTCGCAAAAATATATGGTCACCTTCTTCAAACTCAAGAGATTTTCTCCTTTTATCAGCATAACTCTTTTGCCGAGTTTGGGTCACTCTCATTTTATCTTGAATCATCTTCACTTTCTCAGTTGTTTGTTGGACAATCTATGGTCCTAACATAGCACTCTCACTGTCCTGATACCAACATAACGGTGTTCTGCATCGTCTCCCATACAATGCTTCATAGGGTGCCATCCCTATACTTGAATGGAAACTGTTGTTATATGTGAATTCTATCAATGGCAAGAATTCATCCCAACCTCCAGTTTGCTCCAGAACACAAGCTCTCAATAAATCTTCTAGAGACCGAATTGTTCTTTCTGACTGACCATCTGTTTGTGGATGGCAAGCAGAACTTAGATGTAGCTTAGTTCCCATCGATTCTTGCAAACTATTTCAAAATCTCGAACTAAATCTCGGATCTCGATCCAAAATGATACTGGATGGTACACCATGAAGTCTAACAATCTCACAGATGTACACTTGGGCCAACTTTTCCATTGAGTATTTAATATTAATCGACAAAAAAGTGCGCTGACTTAGTAAGCCGATCAACAATTACCCAAATAGCATCATAACCCTTTCGAGTTTTTGGTAAACCCGTTACAAAATCCATTGCAATGTCATCCCATTTTCACTCAGGAATAGGCAATGGTTGCAACATTCCCGAAGGTCTTTGATGTTCCACCTTAGCCTTCTGATAGACTAAACAGGATGATACATACTCTGCAACATCTTTCTTCATTCCTTGCCACCAATATAATTGTTTTAAATCTTGGTACATCTTTGTGGCTCCTGGATACATACTCAACTTACTCCTGTGAGCTTCATCCAAAATCAATCTCCTAAGATCTGGATCATTAGGCACACAAACTCTTCGTTGAAACTTCAAAATTCCATTAGCACCTTCGCTAAATTCCAACACTGCTCCTTGGCTCTTTGCTTCTTTTGCTTCTTGCAAATACTGGTCACTGTTTTGTCCTTCACGAATTCTATCCATCAAATCATTTGAAATGGTGATCATGTTTAAACGCATCTTGTCCAGCGTCAATTTCACAAATAATCGCATATCCCGAAATTCTTCTATCAACTCCTTCTCTTTGATCATCATAACAGAAGCACTAAGTATTTTTCTACTCAACGCATCCATTACGACATTCGCCTTTCCATGATGATACTGCAATTGAAAGTCATAATCCTTCAGAAACTCTAACCAACGCCTTTGCCTCATGTTCAACTCTTTTTGGTCAAACTGATATTTTAAACTTTTATGATCACTAAAAACAGTGAACATAGCTTCATAGAGAAAATGCCTCCAAATTTTCAAAGCAAACACCACTGCCGCCAACTCTAAATCATGAGTCGGATAATTCCTCTCATGATTTTCAATTGCCTTGAAGCATAAGCCACCACCTTACGATTCTGCATAAGTACACAACCAAATCCTTGGTATGAAGCATCACAATATACTTCGAAAGGTTCGTTTGGATCAGGTAGAATCAATACCGGTGAAGTAGTCAATCTTCTTTTCAACTCTTGAAAACTTTCTTCGCATGCATCAGTCCACACGAACGGTTGATTCTTTCGTGTAAGTTGGGTAAGAGGTCCTGCAATCTTTGAAAACCCCTCAATGAACCGTCTATAGTAACCAGCTAATCCGATAAAACTACGAATTTCTGTTATAGTCTTTGGTCTTTCCCATTTAACAATTGTCTCCACCTTTGAAGCATCAACCTCAATTCCATCCTTCGATATTACGTGTCCCAAAAATTAAACTTCACTTAACCGGAATTCACATTTGGACAATTTAGCATAAAGCTTATTCTCCTTTAATATCTGAAGAACCACTCTGAGATGTTCAGCGTGCTCCTCCTGATTTTGAGAATAGATTAAAATGTTATCAATAAAGACAACAACAAACTTGTCCAAGTATGAACAAAAAATTCTATTCATGAAGTCCATGAATATAGCTGGTGCATTTGTCACACTGAATGGCATCACAAGATATTCATAATGCCCATAGCGTGTTCGGAATGCAGTCTTGGGAATATGCTCCACTTTCACACGTATCTGGTGATACCCAGAACGTAGATCAATCTTGGAAAATATTGCGGCTCCTCGCAATTGATCCATCAGATCATCTATCCTTGGAAGTGGATATTTATTCTTAATCGTAACCTTGTTCAATTACCGATAGTCTACACATAGACTTGAAGTCCCATCCTTCATCTTAACCAATAAAACTAGAGCTCCCCATGGTGACACACTAGGTCTCACGAATTGCTTCTCCAATAATTCCTCTACTGTTTCTTCAGTTCGGCTAATTCTATCGGCAACATCCGATAGGGTGCTATTGATATCGGTCCAGCTCCAGGTACTAGATCAATAGAAAACTCAATTCCCCTTTCTGGCGGTAGTTCAGGTATATCTTCAAGAAATATCTCAGGAAATTCATTGACCACGAAAATATCCTTCAAGACACCTTCACATTGCCCTTCCAAAGAAGATAATAATAAATACCCACGATCTTCTTCCTTCAGACAAGCTTCCACTTGAGTAGCCGTTAGGAATCTAGAATCCTTAGCCTCAGGAAATACTAATGTCTTATTTGAACAATCAATTAGGATACGGTTAGAAGACAACTAATCTATTCCTAAGATTACATTAATCTTAGAAAGAGGCAAATAGATCAAATCCATATAAAATGTTTTATCCCTAACATAAACAGGACAATTCAGGCATACTTTGGAAGTAATCACAGGCTTATCAGTAGGAGTAGCAACACTTAAATCATATGGCAATGCAGTCACAGTCAAACCCAAACGCTCCATACAATCACATACAATGAAAGAATGCGTTGCTCCCGAATCATAGAGTACAGTTAAAGGATTACCTTTAATAGCACACTCCTCCATTATCAAATCCTCAGATTTAGCAGCTTCCTCCCCACTTATTGTATAGACACGACCACCCGCCCGTGGCCTTGTAGTACGGACGTTTCCCATAGAGGATTCCTTCTTTATTTGATCACAGTCTTTGGAGAAATATCCAAGCTTTCCACACTTAAAACAAACAACTTCCTTATGTTGACAATCCTTCGTGAGATGATCCTTCCCACATTTGAAACATCGAATAGGAGTTCAAGCTTGACTTGCCTTATTAATGCTAGAACTTCCTCCCACAAATTGCTTCTTGTTCTGACCTCCTGCCAGTTTTGCATACGACTTTTACTGAAAGCGATTTGCTTGATTATTCTTCCCTTTTTGAAATCTTGCAGGTACAAAATTCTTATTTCTTACCGCACATTGATGATCAATCTCTTCAACTTTACGACATTTTTCAGTCAAAGTTAGAAATTGATTAATCTCCAACATCGATACTGCTCTCTTAATATCCAGCTTTAATCCTTCCTCAAATTTCCTGTATTCCCAGCCCTCGTTTGGGTTCATCTACAAATATCTTGAAAACTGAGACAAACTTTCAAATTTTGCCGCATACTCACTTACGGACATCAATCCTTGTCGTAAACTCAGAAATTCCATTTCCTTCATATGCCTCACACTTGCTGGAAAATATTTCTCCAGAAATTTTTGCTTAAAAAGTTGCCACGTCACCATCCTTCCCTCAGCTTCTAACAGTCTTCTAGCTCCTGCCACCAACGTTCACCATCTCCTACCAGTATAAACGTTGCTAACGTAAGCTTCCGTTCATCAGCACAACCCATACCATCAAATATCTTTTCAAGTTCTTGGATCCAAAGTCCAGCCTTCTCTGGGTCAAACTCCCCACGAAACTTCGATGGATTGTTCCTTCGAAACTCCGATAAACTGTGAACATCTGCATTCGCTCTCTGATTCTGCTGCACAATAACTTCAGCCATTCATTGCATAACTGCTACAGCTGCAGCCATATTCAAATTCTCATCCCCATTAAGTTCCATATTTGTTCTATTATTCCCACGTCCACGTCCTCATCCAGTCATTACTTTTTCTACTCAAACTAGACAACACAAAGAAAGTAAGGTCAATATTCAAACAATATTGTTTCTTTTTAGAAAACAATAACAGAGAATCACACAACACAAACAAGACAGACCTAACCACAAACCCCAACAAGACTCTAACTTGGGCTCTAATACCAACTAATGTAACACCCACCGTAGGGTGCCACATTTATGTTACTTAATTACCCAAATACCCTCAAGATCATAAAAAGTGATGTTATGATAAAAATACGAATTGTAAAATTTTTTTCTTCTTTGATGTCAATTAAATAAACTTAGTGGAAATTAAAATATTATACATCGTCACACATAATTTACATCATTATACATAACGGAAGTTCTGTCAGGATTATTTATATATAGACCAAGTTCTCAAAGTAATTAAACATAATTTAAGACTCACATAATTGCCCAAGTCTGACTAAACAGCAGAACCCTCAGATGGGTCCTCCTTAGATTCCTCAGCAGATAGGAATCCATTATTACGTGAAGCTCTACGGACAGTATGGAAATAAGCTTGCCCCAAATGGTTTAACATGTTAAGTTTTGATGATGACAAATACAAGACAAAAAGAATGATGCATATGCTTGATAGATGTACTTTATAGATGACAATTGCATCACAAAAAAATATTGATCATATTACATAAATGTGCTTAAAGAGATATATGTAACATTCATCATATAATATATCCAATAATATTTTATATGAGTTATAAATGAATTAATATTGGATATGTCTATGAAAGTCTTGTATGCATGTTAGACTAACTATAGTTATACTTTTATGAATCATGCATATGAAGATATTGAGTTATGAATTTGGACTAACTATGTTTGATTAAGTGAGCAATACTTTGTAGGATAGTCCAAGTACCAAGAGTGAGCATTACAACAAGAAAGTAAAAAGATCACAACTATGCTCAACTCAAGAAGGATGAAAATAATAAATATGTTCCAAGCTTGTGCAAGACATGAAGAGAAGAAAATTTCAGAAGCTTGGATTATATCAAGAAGCCAAAGGATTGAAAGTGCAAAGATTAAGTCCCAAGGTTCTTCAAGAATAGCACATAGGGCTTAGATATTATGTTAAGGTATTTAGGATTCACTCCAAAGCTTATTCAAATGGTTTTTCACTTGACTTAAATGGCTTTACAAAATCATGTTTCAAACTTGTGAAAAATTGGTTTATGTTTGAGCTAAAATGTTTTAATGGGATAACATGTTAGTGACTTGATCAAGAACAAAATACTAAATCTTTTTAAGAGCTCCTAACCAATTATGAACTCCACCTAATTGGTTATTGATCAAGTCAGAATGTGTTTTTAGAAATGTCCTAACCAATTAGGAAAAAGGGCTAATCGGTTATCTATCAAAACAGAGGCATTACCTCTTCTTTTATAATGATGCTAACCGATTAATGGATTGTGCTAATTGGTTAGTGTAGTTCCTAGAGAAAATGTATTGGTTATTTTAAATGCTTCTAACCGATTAAGACATTTCTCTAATTGATTAATTGACAACTCAGAAGCTAATCTTAAAAGCTCCTAACCGATTAAGTTATTTTACTAACTGATTAGCATTTGTTATAAAAGCTACGTGAACCACCTTTTTTAATTGCCTAACCGATTAGGCATGTTTGCTAATTGGTTAGTGTGCTTTTAAATGTCACAGAAAATATTTTGTAAAAGGATCTAACCGATTAGAACAACTTGCTAATTGATTATTTGAGAACTCAGAATTAATTTCTAAATGTCCTAACCGATTAGTGCTTCTTGCTAATTGGTTAGTATGTTTCTAAAATGTCACTGGAAAGGAATTGTGAAATGTCCTAACTGATTAGTGACTTTTACTAATCGGTTAGTATATCTTTTAAATGCTACGAGAACTAAATTCTGAATGCCTAACCGATTAGGCAAGCTTTGCTAATCGGTTATTCTCTGAAACAGAAACTCAAGAACAATTTTATATACTGTCTAACTGATTAGGAGGAACCTCTAATCGGTTATCTGGAAAAACAAGGAGAAGCCCGTAACGGCTATATTGTTGAGCATTAATTGCTCACAACCACTTCCAACGGCATTAAATAACACTTACCTATATATTTGCATGTTGGGCTTTGTTGGCATGTTAGAAAAACTGAGTCTATCATTCTGGAAAATTTGTATTGAGCTTTAAACAAGTTTTTATCATCATTCTACAAAATCCTTGATTTGAGCTTGAACTTGTGTGAATCCCAAATACCATAGTGCTTCAATTTGTAATACTTGCTCTAGAAAGAGTTTCTTCCATTTAAATCTTATACAATCTGTTTAGTGAGGGTGAGATATCCCTCAAGTATTGTAAGGGTGAGGTATCCCTTGGAAAATAGAGGCTCAAGCATTAGGGTGAGGTATCCCATAGTGTTGAGTGCTCAAGATTGTAGTGGTTATCAAGCACCCATTGAAGCTTGAAGATATAGTGGAAAATCTCAAGTTGTTGCTTGAGGACTGGACGTAGATCACAAGTGGATTGGTGATCGAACCAGGATAAACTATTGTGTTTGATCTTCTAAACTCTATCTCTTTACATTTGCACCTTAATTGTATATGCTTGAGTTGAACTTGATATTTAGCTTATTTGCTTGATTTATCCTATATCTCAAGTTGCAGTTGAGTAATCTATAATAGTTGTACATTTATTGTGCATATTCCGCTGCATTTATTTATTGAGTGATTTAAAATGCATAATTTGTCAAAGTTGCATTAAAACTAGTCATCACCCAATTCACCCCCCTCTTGGGTAATGGTTGCCATGACTAACAGACAGGTGTCCGCGCAGACGACACGATACTTATCGCACTAGGAGTACGGTAGTAAGCTCTCCAGTACTGCCTAATGGATAGTGAAAACTCTAACTGTACATAAATATTGACACTAAAGTAGGGGTTCCCTTGATAAAGCCTACTGTAAGTAATGTTCAGGTCCCCTATATAAAATATACACTGTCGATCCAAATGGACATGCCACGCCTCCGAACGTCCACGAAACTGTAACGTCACGTATCCTAGAAAGCTGGGCATCTCCATCTTCTCAAAATTCTGCGTTCCCAGACGTGAGAAGTAGTTCTTCTTCTCCTTCTTGTACTGTTTTTTTTTTTAACGTCTTCAGCCAATTATAAATACAATATACAAATATACATACAAAGAGGTGAGATCACCTACGCCAATACCAACATGGTAGCATAGAGATAACATAACAACATGCCATAAACACATCATATGACAATATGGCATCAACATATTATCAATCAAAATTAACATTTAATAATTCCAGGAAATGCCATCTACACTAAGCAGATATTTTAAAAAGTACAATTGTCAAAATCAATATTTCACAGATGTAGGCATTTATGTTAATGCATGAACACATAAACTCGATTTCCTACTCCATGGAGCTAAACTCAGGTCGGAGAAATTGATCGAAAAGATCTGCCGGTACCACGTGCCTCAGATCAAGTGCTATAATTATATCTTGCACATCTAGCACATACACGACAGTCTTTATCAGATCTCGATTAAGAATAGTGTCTCGGTCCGGATCATCGGTGTGTTGCATCGGTTTAACCCATGGTATAGAAGAGCTAGCAACTGTCCATTGCGAGCAACCCGCACCCCGATGCCCCCAAGGTCAACGAGTGACCTACACTACGCGTATCGCACCCACTCAAGAGGTGTACGTTTCTCCTAGGCAATTAGCCATATACAGTCCATCGAACCATTTTCAATGCATGTGTAACGCACTAATTACCAACCAAAGGTAAATCACATAATTTCTTATACCAGGTTCAAATACTGTTTTACGTTCGTGCATTAACGCCAATTACAGGAAAACTTCTCAATTCTTGTACAGTATTCATATACTGATTTTAACCGTAAAGTTTACTGTATAATTAACAGCAAAATCACATTACCGTGTTGTTCTCATTCGCAAAATGTTTTTGCCACGCTTTCACAGTCACCTAATATTTTGTTACGTAAACAATGATTTGTAACATTTTCTGTTACGTTTAAAAATTGCGTAACCATTTTCTACTGTATTCTAAATTGTGTAAAAAATATTCTTTTGTTTTTAAATCGCATAGCGATTTTTCTACAATATTTCGATCGTGTAAAATATTTAATCGATTTAAAAATCGTGTGGAAATATTTTAACGTTTTTCAAGTCGCGTAACTTAAAAATTACGTTTTTGAGTTACATAAATTGTTTTTCACCATTTTTACCCTTCGTAAAATATTTCTTAACTTTAAAAAATACTATTTTGGACTTTTCTTACAATAATATAATTTCTTAATTTATTCTCTTCCTATTCTTAGTCAAAAATCTTTTCCATAATATATTTTCTCAAAATCACTTTTTTTATTGATTTAATCTTACAAAATCACATTTAGTTGATTTAATTACTGTTTATAAACTTTAAATTTCCTAAACGTTTTCCAAAACCCAATAAATAAATTCTACGTTAGTAAATTTAAGTTATAAACGTTTTCTTTTATATTTCTAAATCACTTCTAAAAATTAATTCTTTTAAAATAATTTGAAGTTCAACTCTTTCAATCTCCTTTTTCTTTTATTTATGAAAATTCCACTTTACTTATTTGATAACACTTTAATTCCCCTTTCCAAAATCCTTATTTGAAAATTCTTGTATTTTATAACATCAAAACATTTTTCTAATTTATCAAAACCTTATAAATGGCCATTGAAACCATGAAATATTTTTCTTCTAACTTAAATAAATTCCATTCTTGTTTCTACACAAAATAAATTCATGAAAACACAACTCAAAACCGTGTGCATTCTTTTTGCAAAACAAACCCTTTTGTTTATTTTCTATACTTCTCAAATCATTTAATTTTATCATTCATGAAAATATAATCTTGTGAACGCCAAAATGGTTGGTGTCTTGGCTGAAAATTTGCTTAAGTTGAAGGACTAAAAATTAACTCCATTATTCTTGAAAATTTTCAATAAAAACCCTAGTTTTGGAAACCCAAAACCGTGACCTTCTCTATGGCCTTTGGAGCCAAAATTTGTTTATTTCAACATACATCCATCATAATATATTCAACATATATCATCATGCATATTATAAGCATACCATATAAGCAAATAAAAATCATACTAAGCATGCATACACAAGTAAATCATGCAAAGCATATCAAGCATAGGCAAAAATAATCAAAGCACATAACACACACAAATTATTACATGACCATGGATATGAATCCTCACATGGTTTCACCATCCGTCAAATATAAAACCATCTCTCACCACCATGCTAGGTTATAGATGGAAGACTTTATTTGAGCCATTGGATCATTTTTGGCTTGCAATCCTAACCATTGAATGTGTCTCCAAAATGAAGGGTCAATATTACACCTTCAAACTTTACATCTAAGGGTCCAAAATGGTTATAGTCATTTTTGATGACCAATTCTCCACCATTGATCTAAATCCAAATCCAATAGTCATTAATGATCCTTCTCCACCATTGATTAAATTTACATCCAAGAGTTGATAATGGTCATAGCCATTTTATAAGACTAAATCTCTACCCTTGATTTAATTTCCATCCAACGGTTACATTGATCCTATTCACTTTTAAGATCAAATCTCAACCATTGATTAAATCAAGATTAAATCTCCAACGGTGATTAAATCGATGGTGGATATCCAAACCACCAATGTTGACTTAACAGTATAGAATTTTATTTTTATCTGTTATAACCCCACTAAAGAATATATTTACTGTATTTTTTATCGCCCGATAATTAAATACAGTATAAAACATTGTAAAAGAAATTTTCTAAAACTATTTCTGGATTCAGGTTTAGTAAGATCCCCTGTCTCCATCTAAATAGTACAAATTTTTCTATGCGTAGGAAAATTTTCACTTTGCAGGACCCACCTAGGCCCACGTATGGCCACCTGAGCACACATACACCCCTTGGGGCCCACAAATAGTAAAAATTTCATAATCATCCACAAAATCATAAAAATTAGAAATTTCACAAATATCAAATCAGATTACGTAAAATAATTAAGAATTTTCAATAATAATTAAATTGCGTAAAATTTTTTCGGCCCGAAAATTATTATTTCCCTGACACGGAGCAAATTACTCAAAACGATCAAATATACAGATGAAATATTCAAAATAATTTTACAGCACACAAAAATCACTAAACAGTATAATTCTGTTAACTGTCAAAATTATTGTTTCTAAGATAGAAAGTTCGGGGTGTTACAAGTAGATGGGCCTGCATCAACTGCAAAATGACAAGCAAACTCCTAGTGTGGTGGTGCTGCATCATCCCTTTGGGGTTCAGGTGTTGGAGCTCGTCTGTGCAAGACAACTCCATCTTCGCCAACTAAGTGTAGGGCATCATTCTGATGGACACACATTTTCATAGCCACCAGAATGGGTCCATCAATAACATAAGGCCCTCCGACAAGAGCCTCCTCCAACAAATCCAAATAATCAAAGTGGGCACCAATAACAAAAACATAGCGCCCAAGCAAAATACGGCCAACTCTAGTGGCCCCAACATGCTGAAACTGGTAACACAACTAATACCTCCCATTTACTGGTTCCCCATTGATCATACAGGAAAAGAAAAATAATTCATTCTAGCTAAGGGTCCCCTGACTCTCTCCCCTAGCACAAATAGTGTTAGCAAACCACTTCTAGGTGTATCTATGGGCATGAGATCGAAGTCTGCAGTCCTTAGAGATTTTGGGATCGTAACGACCCAAATCAACCACAATCAAAGCAGACTAAACATTTTCTGAGTTAAAATCATGGGGTAGACAATTGTGCCCCACAAGAAATCCAAATATAGCACTGAACTGGTGAATGTCAAGGGTGTGGAGTGTGACTAGCAACTTAAATTTAATCTCACTGGGCCACTCAACTTGGTTACTTAGAGGGTACAATTTGCACTCAAATGTGGAAATAAATTCGCGAGTCAACTCAGCATAAGTAGGCCTACACAAAGTTACGAACTCACCTCAGCCTATTCTACCTAACAATTCATTGACCTCATCAAGTAAACCAATGGACCTTAGGGTGTCCACATCTAAAAACCTGGTAGGGACCACGTCCTTCCTATCTAAAGGATTAATAGGTACCTGTGGGGGAGATGGCGCATATGGTGGTAGTGGAGGTGGGACCTCCTTCCTGGTAGGCATCTTCATGCACTTCTTTAAAGGCATGTTGAAGGTTAGGAATTGGGAATGGAGGAGAGGAAATTTGGGGAAGGATGGTCGAAATAGGGTTTGGACTAAAATTGGGAATGTGGATGAGGTGTCTTGGTGGCTGTGGAGGGGGAAATTGGTAGGGAGAATGGAATGGGAATGGGGGATACAAGAAATAGGTTATTGTGGAAGTGGCGGCTTACGAGTTATGGTGGTGGTGAGGATGGGTGGAAATTGTAACACCCACCATAGGGTATCACATTTTATATTAATTATTACCGAATTACTTACCAAGTTATAAAATAATATCATTTAATAAAATACGAGTTGTAAAATTTCTTGATTTCGATAAGATAAACTTAGCAGAAAATAAAACTATTAAACATCATCACAAATAATTTACATCATATACATCACATAAGTACTGTCAAACTTATTTATATACAGACCAAGTTCTCAAAAGGATTTAAACATTTCTACATTACCATACTGGCCCAAGTATACCTAGACAACAGAACCCTCAGATGGGTCCTCCTCGGGATCAACCTCAGATTCCTCAAAAGGTAGGAATCCTGGTTGACGTGTCGCCCTACGGACAAGTGTCCGAGCAGACGATACAATGTTGATCTCATATGGGACTTGGTAACGATCGCCCCAATATTGCCTAATAGATAATGGAAATTCTACATGTACATATATAGTAACAGAAAAGAAAGGATCTCTATGAAAGATCCTACTCATATTAACTGTCAAATGTCCCTGATAGATAAGCCCCTCCTCAATGGGACTAATACACCACGCACCAGCTCTTCCGTGAAACTGTAATCTCACATACCCAAAGAAACTAGATCGGGTTGCCATTAAATCAGAACTCAGCCTCCTCAGTAAGAATCTGCTCCTCTCTGCCTTCTTGCTCAATACTTTGCTCAACATCTTTACCAAATATAAATACAATACAAGAATAGGCACACAAAGAGGTGAGATTATCTATGCCAATACCAACATGGCAGCATGGAGACAACAAATACAATATATCATATAGATAAATCACACAATAATACAAGTATAATAAACAATAAACATAATCATTTCATCTAATATTCCTCAACATTTGACAAATAAAATATCTCAAAGATATCCAGATATGTACAAATTATGCATATGCTCATTGACTCATTTCTTACTCCATTGAGCTAAGACTCAAGTCGGAAAGAATGATATAAAAGATTTGTCTATACCAACATGCCTCAGACCACGTGCCACAATTCTCATAAGTGTTTGCACATCTAGTATATACATGATAGTCTTTACCAGATCTTGATTAAGAATAGTGTCTTGGTCCGGATCGTCAGTGCGTTGCATCAGCCAGATCCACGGTACAGAAGAGCTACCAACTGCCCATTGTGGAAAACTCGCACCCTGACACCCCCAAGGTCAACAAGTGACCTACACTATGCATATCGCACCCACTCAAGAGGTGTAAGTCCCTCCTAGGCCATTAGCCTTAACGTAGTCCATCAGACTTTTTCCAATGCATGTTTTCCATGCACATAAGTCATTCACAGTCCAAAGTCATAATCTCATATACAGGATCCACACATTGGCCCAACAGTATCTTTATTGTATTTTCAATCGCATAAACATTTTACTGTGTTTTCTCAAACCCGCAATATTTTTCTCGTGTTTTCAAATCGCATATTGATTTTTCAACGTTTTCTCAATCATGTAAAAATATTTAAATGTTTTCCAAATCGCGTAGCGATTTTTCAACATTTTTGAAATCGTGTAACTTAAAAATCACATTTTTAAGTTATGTAAAGCATTTTTCACCATTTTTCAACTACATAAAATATTTCTCAACCTTCTAAACCTCATTTTGGCCTTTCTAAAAATTTATATTATTTCTTACTTTACTTTTCTATGTTTTTCTCACTTAAAATGTCCTAACGCGCTCAAAAACCCAGTGAGTGAGCTATACGTTAGTAAATTTTAAGTCACTAACATAATCACCATAATAATTAAATCAATTCAAAAAAAATTAATTCTCTTTAAAACAATTTGAGGTTCAAACACTTTCAACCTTTCTTTTCCTTTCATAACTGAAATCTTCATTTTTCAAATAACAAAGTGTTTTGTTTCCATTTCTTAAATCTTTGTACTCAATCAACTAAATTACCACTTTAAAATCATGTTGTTACATAAAACAAAGTCATTTCAAACCTTCAAAATCGTGGGGTACACGACCATTGAAACCATCATATCTTTTCTTTTTCTTTTCTTCCTAAGCATCCAATTTTATCATTCATGAAAATCTTAACTTGGAAAACACCTATTTTGAGGTGTTGAGGTCGTAAGCCTCATGGTCTTTGGAACCAAAATTTGTTTTCCTTTCCATCATCAATCATGACATACATGTATATAATCATCATATCATATAAACAAGCATACCATAAAGCAATAAAAATCACATAAAGCATACAAACACAAATAAATAATTCAAAGCACATAAACACCTAATAAATTAATTACACAACCAAGGATATGAACCCTCACATGGATTCATCACCCTTCATAAACAATTTCATCTCTCACCACCATACTTGGTCGGTGAGATAAATCTCCCTCTTACCTTAAGGAAGATCAAACTCTTCTTGAATCCTTCTCCTAGGGATTTCGTGTGACTTCAAGAAAAATCCTATCAAGTTTAAACAAATTTCAAAGTCATAAACGATGGTTGAAAAAAGAAAAACCATGGATCAATCATGGCTTTAGAACTTAAAAATCACCTTGAAAACAAGAAACAAGGATTTTTACCTTGTAGGATAGAAACTTCAAGCTTGGATTTGAAGCACTAGATGGATGATTTTGAAGAAACTTGCAACATGAAAGATGTTTAGAATATGGTTTAGGTTTAAGAAGTGGGATTAGATAAAATTACGGAAGGTTATATGTTGGTATAGGGTGTGGCTGCCGAGAGCTTTTCAAAGAAGAGAAGATGGAGTTTTTATGTGTTCTTGGAAGAGAGAGAATGGAGAGAAAAGCATAAGTGATAGGAATTGATGAAGATGAACTAATTTTGGTCTCCTATGCCTTTGTGTTAGCCGTGAGAGTGTAGGGAGTGAATGGTAAGCTTTTTGTTTAATCTTATCTTACTATCTAGATCATTATGAAGGCTAGGATATTTAACAAAGTGACAAGCTCAAAAATTTTGAGTCAAGAACCTTCTTAAAGACCAAATGGCCGTGGAAGTCTAATGGGAGAACACTAACCAAGTTTTGCTTCATTTAGTTACCTTGTTAAGCTTAGGCAAACCTAGTTAGCTTACTTAGTTCATTAGCCAACTATCTAGTTACTTTGATGTTAGTCATCAATTCTTGAACATTGTAGAACTTTCTTGTAACTAAGAGTAACTAAGAATCCTAATTATTAGTAACTAAGTTTGTCTCCATTTGATTACTTCCTAAGTACTTTAGAATAACCTAGTTAGATTTAAGCTAACCTAGTTAGATTTTCTAGTTTCTATCTAACTAGTCAAACCACTAAATTTGACCATCATCTGTTGGTTTAGAAAATGTCAAGCCACTAATGTTGACTTCGTTCCTATTGGTTCACTATCAGTAAGTCTCAAGACTTTACCGGTTCCTATTATTCACTGGACAGAAGCTACTGCTCATAAGTCAGTAGGTATCGTCCATTGGATAATATAATAATAATAATAATAATAATATAAAATATTTTTATTTCACAGATAAATTCTAAGAATTAAAAGATTATGATACGCATCTCTCAGAATTGAGTTTAGTAAGATCCCCCAGCCCCGAATAAATATGTAAAGATTTTTTCCGGCTAGAAAATTATTATTTTCTTGGCCAGAAAATTATTATTTTCTTGTCCCAGAGTAAATCACACAAAATAATCAAATATAGTCACAGAACTGTCAAAATAATTTTACAGCACACAGAAATTACAAAATAATATAATTATGTTATTACTGTAAAATAACAAAAATTTTGGGGTGTTACAGAAATGGTGGCTTGAGACCGTGGGGTTTGGTACGATGGAAGGAGAGGTAATGATGTGTGGTGGTGGAATTGGGGTGGCAATGGAGGTTTATGGTGGTGGGGTTGCTGAAAGGAAGGAAGAAATAGTGGTTATGGGGGAGATAGGTAGAGGAAGAGAGGTGAGTGAAGAGAAGAAACTGGGAGAAGAGGGATGGAGATTGAGGCTGTATAGGGTTTGGAGAATAAGGGGCTGAAAAATGCCCAAATTAAATCCTAAGGGAGGGTTTTGGGCCCTCTGTCGCGACAACACAGGTTGTATCAGTGGACACGACCCACCCCATGTACTATTCTAGAAGAGGATTGGGGGCTAAGCATGAGAACATGGGTCGTGTCACATAACATGACCTACACTGTGTTCTTCTCTGGAAGACATATGGTTCCTAGTACCACGACAACATGGGCCATGTCATTTAACACGACCTTCCCCATGTTAGGCTCTATAGGGAACATGGAACCCATATACACGAAAACACAGGCCATGTCAATTGACACGGCACACCCCGTGTTTCCCTCTGGAAGAGATAGGAGTTGCTGTCATTAGGACACAAGCCGTGTCACTTGACATAGCCCACCCCGTGTTTTCTTCTAACTTG
Source organism: Ormosia emarginata (assembly GCA_029884605.1). Lineage (NCBI taxonomy): Eukaryota > Viridiplantae > Streptophyta > Magnoliopsida > Fabales > Fabaceae > Ormosia > Ormosia emarginata. The sequence continues at coordinate 76,097,641 of JAQQTP010000088.1, forward strand.
GTAACTCACGCTAAATCCCTACAGCATTACCAGTTTTCAAAGACTCTCATCCACCCAAACTCTTATAATGACTCCAAACACTTAGCACATAATTAAATCATGCAGCCAATCTCAAATCCAACATTACAAAACACAAGTATTTGCAAATATTAATGGATTAGCAGGCCAGAAACACACCAAAATTCACTGAACTATGAAGTTAAATAGAAAACACTAAAAGAACATAAAATAGAAGGGATAAAGAAAGCAAATCTAGTTGGGTTACCTATAATGCCCTCTTCCCCTTTGGAAGGAGGAGGACGTCACAACTTTATGATTCCAAACTCAATCAATTAAAGTGGAATATGAAACACGTTCAACCCAAGTTATAAAATTAGTAATTATTAAAAAGATAATATTTGATGTAAAATACTCATTTACTTGCAGATAATAGATCAAATAAAGTAGATAGATCATAACACATCATATATATATATATATATATATATATATATATATATATATATATATATATATATATATATATATATATATGTATATATCATTGGTTTGTATGGATCATATACATATTTGTACCCCTAAAATACTTATAAAAAGAAAGGCACTCAAAATATATACGCGCACTCAAAATGTAAAGATGATCCGGAAAGACTGACTAGCAAAGGACACGACTAACCCAAGTCCTACATACCTAAACCATAGGGTCCTCAGAAGGATCCTCTTCCGATTTCTCGGAAGAAATGATCGCAGTAGGAGGTATACCCTGATGGACAGGCATCTGCGTAGAAGACACTACGTTGTCCTCATGAGGAGTGCAGTAGAAGTTACTCCACCATTCTCGGATAGGTATGTTAAACACTAACTGAATAGATACAAAAAAAGACAAACTAGGGGGATGATGAAGATCCCCACGAAAAGTCAATGTCAGCTCCCCAGTGTAAGTAACCCTTTCGTCAGCCAAGTTGACTGACCAAGTGTCTGCTCCACCATAAAAGTACACACGAACATAACCCAAAATACGTATCATTGATGTCATCTTGGTACAATAGCTAACACCAATCAAAGAAGGCATAGTGCCTGTTCAATTCCTTCTCAGTCTTTAATCAATCAGAATATACATTAAAATAACATAATACAACCAAGAGGTGAGAAATATGACATCATTATCAATAGGCAGCGTAGAGACAGTACGAATAGAAATACCATCGGAATCAGCAATATCAAATATCAACAGCAGGGATAACATTAGTAATCTAACAGTTCAATAAGTCATTCAACGCCAAATAGTCAAACACATATACAAATGTCAGGAGGGTATGTAGACTCACTATGCATGTACACAATGTACTTAATTCCTATTCCATGAAGTTAGACAAATATTTCATCGAGAATGATCAGGAGACATGTCTGTATCTCATTAGCCTAAAATCAAGTGCTTTCAATAAAAATCAATATGTTTGCGCAACAAGGCTTTATGCAAGACATTCTACACCAAATCCTGATTAGGGTGAGTATCTCGGTTCGGATCGTCGGTGTGTTTACATTGGTCTGATCCATGGCCCAGGGGAGCTACCAGCTGGCCATTGTGGACACCCCACACCCCAATGTCCCCAAGGTCAATAAAGACCTACACTAGGCCCATCGCACCCGCACAAAGGTGTAATTCAATTCCTAGGCTCATACAGCCATAACAACAGACCACATGACTTTATAAGATATAATGAATGCCTCAATGCACACATACATACATAATATCATTAATGTCATGCAATCCATGATCATACACCATCATAATTCATAGCAATTATCAATAATTCAAGATTCCACTTATGGGTGCGATAATAACATTATCATTTAATCTCAGCCACATAGCTTCCATTATCATTTCAATTCTTGTTTCTCTATCCCAACTAACACTTCTCTTTATCATTAATGAAGTTTACTTACTTAAAGTCTTATGAGTCTCAATGCCTCGCTTACACTCATTTTCCTTCAAAGGTCATAAGTCATCATGATTTTATATTAAAGTTCTCATTTCTTTTATTTTTCTATCTTATGAATTCCTAATTAATCTTCTAGTCATTAAATCTTTAAAATTTCACTTTTGCTTCAAAATGGTTTCATGATTACCCTAAATGGTCGAAACCCTAACATTCTTAGGTTCCAATAATTTCTTTTCTTGTTTACTTATTTCAATTAACTCACTTTTAACCTAAATTTTCTAAATTCCAAGTTACCATAAAATTTATCCAACATTTCCATTTTTTCCTCTTTTTCGGCCGTGAGCTCTAAGTTCATGGAATTCAATATTCATCTTAATCCATTGTTTTAATTCCTCAATTAATCCATTTTCCACTTAAACTTCTAAGTTCCAATTCATCACAAATACCAAAGGTTTCAAGGCTCTAAAATTCTCATTAACTCATCAATCAATTACGTAAGTTCCATTTTATTACAAGGTGTTGTCTTGGTTCACTACTTTAGGCCATGAGGTCGTGAGTCATCCATCCAAATGGGATGGGATTTCTTGTCTTCCATACATGAATTCAAGCATACGAAATAACACAACTTATCCATGCAACATAGTAAAACAACATCAAGTAACAACATCATACAAGCACATAATTATAAATCATCATGAATCAAGGAATCAAGAAGAGAAATCCACACATGGATCCTCCATTTCCAACACACAATTTCGTCCCTCACTACCATGAGTAGTTGATGAGGATGTTCTCCCTCTTACCTAAGAAAATGACAAGAAAAATGCCTCCTTGTTGGTCCTTGAAGATTTCAACCAAGCCTCCAACAAAACCCTAAGAATTTCAACTCACAAAATCAACATTCTGAGCTTGAAAAAGAGTGAATCAATGGTCATAAAGAGGACCATGAACATGAAAATGAGGAGAAGAAATGAAGATCAAAACTTTACCTCAAAAACTTCAAGTTTGGAGCTTGAAGAAAATGATGAAGATGGAAGCTTTTTAGGTAGATTCCAACTAGAAAGTGGTTTAGAATGTGATGGAGTTCAAGAAAACATGGTGGCTTGGATTTTTGCAAGTGGAAAGGTGGAGAATGGTGTGGTGGCCATGGGGTTAAGGAGGAAGAAAAGAAGAGAGAAAATGTGAAGAGAGAAAATAAGAAAGAAGAGAAAATATAGAGAGAGAAAGTGATAGTAAAGTTTTGAATGAAAAATGAAGTTTAACTTAAGTGAAAATTGAAAACTTTTGGTGGTATTTTGGCATGCATTGCCATGGGCTTTAGCAAAGGAGGGAGGAAAAATTGGCTTCTCCAACAAGCCAATAGGAAATTGCTTGGAAGCTTCCTCCAAGCTTCTCTAACAAGCCAAACTTCAACTTTTTGAAAAGTCAATGATGATGTTATGACAATGATATCATCATTGTGATGTCATTAACGTGTTCTTTAAAATATGATTAACACTCTGCTAAAGCTAATATCTAATGAACAAAAGTTATAGTTAACAAAACTTGTATTTATTGTCCAATGGATAATAAAACGTACAACGATTTTATTTATCAAATAAAATCTCGAGAAAAAAGCTTCATAAACTGTGCCCAGCCTAGGATTTAGAAACATCTCCTGTCGACGTTTTCACAGTCCAAGGTTTTCTGGTGTAGGAAAAATATTTCATTTTCCCAGCTCCGTTCAGCGCACACGCAAATTGAGAAAAATATTAAAATAATCAAGAAATTCAAATAATTTCAAAAAAATTCTTAAAAATCACAAATATTATAAAATGAATATTTATCATAAAATAAATAATTTTTGGGGTGTTGCATTGCCTCCCAATAAACGCTTGGTTTATTGTCCTCAGCTTGACATTATGACACTTTTTAGTGTTCTTCATAATATGGATGTAGAAGGGTCATCTCTTCCACTTCTTCACTTTCCGCTTGGTTTATACGTTTTTGGGTCATCTTTGACAGACAACCAATAACTTGAAACATACCTCTTCTGCTTTAATATGTGAATCAATCCTTTCAATATTTGTGCTATGTTTTTATGAGTTTTTGAGATATTCTTGAAGAGCTTTGTAGGGCTTCAGCTTGTACTACATACTCTTGTGAGAGTTTCATCTTTTTTTACACTTTGATTCTTTGTAAAGAGTATGAGGTATCTCTCAAGGAATTGTAAAGAGGGTGATGCATCCCTCGAGGAATTGTAAAAATGGTGAGGCATCCCTCAAGGAATTGTAAGGGTAAGGTATTCCTAGTTGTCGAGGCTCAAGCACAAGGATGAGGTATCCCAAGGTGTGAGGAGTGCTCTAGTTTGTAACGGTAGCAAGCACCTATTCAAGCTTGCATTGATAATGGAAAAATCTCAGGTGGTTACTTGAGGACTAGACGTAGGTCACAAGTGGTTGGTGGCTGAAACATTGTGTTTGTTCTTCTAACTTAAACTCCTTTATATTTATGTTTTTTAATTTCATATATCTACCTGCATACTTTCATTTTAATTTGCTTAGTTGTGAGTTGAACATTCTACCTTCTCTATTCAGTCACTTCAATCAATAAATAGCTTCGAAGAAAATTGTTTTTCAAGTGTTTGATAAAAAATTTCAAAAAGTTTTTTATTTACTCAATTCACCCCCCTCTTGAGTTTTGAAGCTACTTGGTAATAAGTGGTATTAGAGCTAGACTCTTGTGTAAAGAGCTTAGTAGCTTCAAGAAAAAATGGCTTCTTCAAATGGTTTTTTATCAGAAGGATCTTCTATAAATCAACCACCCTTTTTCAATGGGGATGGTTATGCTTATTGTAAAGAATGAATGAAAATTTTCATTGAAGCTATTGATCTACATGTGTGGGATACTATTAAAAATAGTGTTTTTGTTCCCACACATATTGTTGATGGTGTAAAAGTTGAAACACTAAGAAGTAATTGGACTAATGAAGAAAAGAAAAAGGTTCAATATATTTTGAGAGCCAAGAATATCGTTACCACAACTTTGGGGTATGATGAATTCTTTACAATTTCAAATTGTAAGATTGTCCAAGAAATGTGGGGACTTTATAAGTTACCCATGAGGGCAACACTCTCACTCGCGAATATGAACATTTTAGAATGAAGCAAGGAGAAAGCATTCAAGAAATGCAAAAGAAGTTTGCTCACATTGTAAATCATCTTGCTTCATTAAGAAAGAGTTTTTCTAATGAAGATATTATTAACAAAGTTTTGAGGTGTTTGAGCAAGAATTGGCAACCCAAAGTAACAACTATTTTAGAGTCAAGAAATCTAGCAACAATGACACTAGCAACTCTCTTTAGGAAACTTCAGGAGCAGGAGTTGGAGCTAACCAGGCTTGATCAAAGTGAGAAACATGATAAGAAAAAGAAAGGAATTGCACTCAGGGTTACTTTCTCTATTATTGATAATGATAATGAAGAAGATGGAGATAACATGGACAACTTGGAGCTAAATGAAAAGAATCTTAGCCTCTTCGTGAAAAAGTTTGGAAGATTCCTTAAAAAGAAGGGAACTCAAAGAAGGCCACATTTCCCATAAAAGAACTTTCATAAAGGCGAAGGAACCTCATCCACACCGACATGCTACGAATATGGAAAACTAGGGCATATGAAGATCGAATGTCCCATTTATAAAAAAAAGGTGGAGAAATTTGAAAAGAGACGTTCAAAGGAAAAGAAATGAAGGAGAACCTACATAGCATGGGATGACAACAACATGGATTCCATGGACAGTTTGGATAATGAGGAATCCCATCTATGTCTTATGACTAGAGGAGAAGGCAATGAAAGCGACTTAGAGGTATGCTTGAAGATTAAAAGCTCAAATTGGTATCTTGATAGTGGTTGCTCTAACCACATGACTAGAGATGACTCCAAGTTTTTGTTCTTTGTTCCTAAGACACACAGACAGGTAACTGTTAGGAATTCCTGTTATAAAAAATGCAGCGAAAAAGGGAATTCCTACCAAGGATCCATGCGAAAAGGGGACCATGAAACATGATTTTCGAGTTTACCTCTTGAAGCCAGAAGAAAGATGATCAACACAAATCACTAACTCCGTAACTGCAATGATGTCTCTACGTAGTCCACACGAATAGACCCACGAACTTCCAATGTCCGCTTGGAGTCCCGCCACCCCAACACAGTGCTTGCTACGGAGAGAAGGAAATGTATCACACTCTTTCACTCTATCTATTGGCAAGGGCTACAATCTGTGTCCTTTTATACAAGAAGCCTCCAATAGCATCTTTAAGAAGCCTTTCATTAGCTTCTTCAAGAAGCATTCCATTAGCTTCATCAAGAAGCATTCCATTAGCTTCATCAAGAAGCCTTCCATTAGCGTCTTCAAGAAGCATTCCATTAGCTTCTTCAAGAAACATTCATTAGCTTCTTCAAGAAGCCTTCCATTAGCTTCTTTAAGATGCATTCCATTAGCTTCTTTAAGAAGCATCCCATTAGCTTCTTCAAGAAGCCTTATGTGAGTGAAAGAGCAGTAGTAGGGTTAGGTGTAAAGCCTTGGGCTCATCTATTATGAGTTTTGGCCCACGATAGAATCCTAGTCCAACTTGGATTCTATTTACTCTAATTTAGTCTATTGTAAATGTGTGACCCTACAGGTTCTCATAACGTTAGCAGTAATATTAAAATCTCATTTTAATATTACAAGCAGTGAGCGGTATCTAGCAGCATATTGCAGCTATCCAAGTAATGAGAATATCAGTGATTTGACATAACCTTTCCAGGACCAATGTTTTTGTGTAGTTTAGTCCCTTTATCTAGATATCTAGATTGAACACAAGTCATGGAAGTGTCACCCTTGTATAGTTCAATATTTTGTTTCTTAATACTCGAGTAGACTCAAAAAGAAACAAATGAGATCAATATCTCATATTGACTCATTTGAGCTTGGTCATGCATTTTGTAATCTCGCTTAATCAGGGGGCCCAAAGATATTGCTCCTGTTATGTAGAAGGGACAAATCTCATCTAGATCACTCACATCCCTCTGCATGATTCGCGGTATGTCCAATAACCAACTTTATAATCACCCTATTATTGATGATGTTTGATGGCATTAAAACATATAACTTCTCATGTAAGAATTGTAGTGATTTCAAGTCAAAGGACAACATACACCATTGTCACTATGAGAATCGCTTATGACATTCACGTAATGATCCATGCAGCGTTCTCATGGTGGGTCGGTCTAATACTTCATTACTCTAATATATATCCATGTGAAGACTTAATATCTCATATCCATGACCCATGAGATATGGCCATTAGTCTACACATATACTAGTCTATGTGGATTATTATTGTCCTAATTAACAATAATACTTGACTATGGATATTTAAGAATAGTATTCAATTTTTATCCGATAGGATCTCACGATCAAGTCATCTACTTGATGTCTCATAGCATTAAACTTACTATTCTAAGACTTTATTATGTTTATTATAAATAACACAATAAATGAAATGCCTCAAGTAATAAATAACATAATACAATGTTAGAAAGTATGGTAAAAATAAATTAGCCTCTAAGGCATACACCAACAATTTCTCACTTGCACTAGAGCCAATGCCTAAAGATCTAGTCTGACCCTCATGTTTTTGCTATGCAAGAGGCTTCATCAGTGGATCAGTGATATTTTCATCTGTTGGTACTCTATATATCTTTACATCTCCTCTATTGATGATCTCACAAATGAGATGGAAGCGTCTAAGTATATGTTTAGATCACTGATGAGATCTAGATTCTTTAACTTGTGAAATGACTCCATTATTACCACAATAGAGGTCCAGTGGGTCCATAATGCTAGGAGCTTCACCATGCTTACTAATGAACTTCTTGATCCAAACAACCTCCTTTGCTATATTGGAGACAACAATATACTCAACCTTTGCGGTAGAATATGCGATTGTCTCCTGCTTTGAACTCTTCCAGCTCATAGCCCCACCATTCAAGCAAAACACAAAACTAATTGTGATATGGAGTCATCCTTATCAGTTTAGAAGCTAGCATTAGTGTAACTGTCGCGACAGAGATCGCGGCGGGAAATAAGCAACTCGCGTGGATTTTAAAAATGATGAAAATGTGAAATGGAGTCGCCACCAATTTTATTTGAATTTAGGAAAAATTGGAAAACCTTTTTAGAAAATGGTCTTTGGAACTAGATTGGATTCGGGAGTCGGTTATGGTTAAAAAAGGGTGGAAACTTAATCCCACAGCACCCCTAACACACCCGTCCTGAGACGGTACCTTAAGTCAATTGTGCAAAAACTTAATAATTTCAAATTTATTTATTTTACCCTTATTAAAAAGATTTTTGCAATTTATTTTTTATTTTTATTTTTTTTATTTTTTTATTTTTTTATTTTAAAAAAAGAAGAACCAAATTGTGAAAATTTAATTTTGACTTGACAGAATTGAAATTTTGCTCCTACGTACCCTCAGGTACAATGAGGAACTCAAAGTTACGTAGTTCTTTAGAAAATGAATTAGAGGTTGATTTTTTTATTTTAATTTTTTTTTAAAAAAGAAGAAAGATATTTTTGTTTGAAAATCAAAATCAATTTTGCACAGGATTTAAGGTAGCACTGGACTACTCAATAGATCCTTATGATCTAACCGACATTGAAGACAGCATCCGCTATTCAATTATCATTATTGATCATTGCAAATGATTTATTATTTTTATTTTTATTTTATTCATTTTTATTTTTTTATTTTATTTTTATCTTCCTTTTTATTTAAACAAACACTATACTTATTTTTTTTAAAAAAAATTACTTCATATCTTCTTTTTTTTGTTTTTTTTTTTTTTTTTTATTTTTTATTTTATATTTTTTAAATATATATATATATATACAATCAAAACACTCTAAAGTTAAGAAACGAGGAGTAATAGTTGTAATCAAACTGACCTTTCCTTATCAAGAACAAAAATAATAATAGTACTAATAATAATAACAATAAAAATAATAAAAAAGAAGAAGGATAGAGGAGCTAATAAAAACCAGAAAAGGAAGCTCTGTTACGAGCTTAACATACGTAAGTTGAGATGATGAAAGTGGTGAGGTTGGGTGGTCACAGCTGCTTGATTTTCCGTTCAAAGAGAAAGCAACATGATGGAGCTAGATTGCTGCGCAAGTCCAGGTCCAACAGAAACAGGGGGAGAGTAGACGGTGGTTGTGAGAAGATGCCGAGCACGATGGGTACGGTGGAGGTTTGCATGCGGTGGTGGTGGCTCGTGGTAAAGGTCACGGTTGAATGGTGGTGGCTGCTTGGTCTTGGAAGGTGATGATGGTGGCTGCTTGGTCACGGTTGGAGCTTGAGAACGGAAATGGAGAGGAAGATGATGAACAGGAGTGGGTGGAGGTGGCTTCACGGTTTAGGAGAGTAGTTTGGACGTGGATACATGGAGGGTGGTGAGGAAGATGATGAACAAGAGTGGGCTGGTTGGTTTGTAAGGAAGAAAATGGTGGTTACGGGTGATGGAGTGAAGAAGGTGAGGTAGTGAGGTTGGGGTCCTGGTTCTGGTTTTTGGAGGGAAGAGGGTGGTGCAGAACTGGACATGGGACGGCTTGGTGGTGCATGAGGTGATGGATGGTTGCGGTTGGGTGGGTGGAGCTGTTGTGTAGGAAAATTGGTGTGGTGCGAAATGAAGAAAAAAAAGTCCCCCCCGCTCTGGTTTCTCCGGGTCCTCTCGGTTTCACGGTGAAGGGTTTGTTGAGGGGAAGTGAATGGAGTTAGGAGTGAGAGGTTGAGAGTTTATGGAAGTGAAGGTTTTACGTGGATGAGTTTGGAGAGGAGCTTGGTTGGTTATGGGTGGAGATGAGGGAGATGGTGGCTACGGGTAGTTCATGCGTGGGAAGAGAAAAGAAAAATCCCCTCCTGTGATCTTCTCCCCTGTAATATCCTTGTGCTTGCGTGGGAGATTATTATGGAAGGGCTGTTTGAGTGGTAAAGAGAAGGTTGGAGGGAATGGAGGTGGTTCTTTGTTATGGAAAAAAAAATGGAAGTGGTATGGTGCTACGGTTGGAGGGAGATGGAGGTGAGAGTGAAGGGAAGTTGCTTGGGGGTTCAAGAAAAATGGTGGGTATGGGATCAAGCCGTTCAGAAAAAAAAATGAAGAGGGGCTGTTTTTCTTTTGAATGAAAATGAAGAGGGGCTGTCTATATAGTGTGTGAGAATGCAATTTGGTGAGTGAGTGTGTGCTGTGTGTGCCGTAAGTGGATTGTGCAATTTGGTGAGTGCCGTGTGTAATTAGTGAGTGGGAGTGCAATTAGGTGAGTGAGTGGGAGTGCAATTAGTGAGTGGATTGTGCTGTGTGTGTAAAAGAAATAAAAAAAAGAGTGTTGCGTGTGTCTTTGTAAAAAAGAAAGTGTAGTGTGTGCTATGTGAGTGAAAGTGAGTGGATTATGATTGCCTTCTTTTTTTATATTATATTTTTTTTATTTTTTATTTTTTATTTTTATTTTTGTTTTTTTTTATATTATTATTATTATTTTTCAGACTAAGATGAGCTTAATCTGTTTAGACTAAAAAAGGCTAAGTAAAATGGGCTAAAAGGTGGGCCATAATTTTTGATTTTTTTCTTTTTTTAATTAATTTTCTTCACTTTTTTTTATATTTTATTTTTTTTAGTCCGGTCAAAATTGAGTGTTCACAGTTGCCCCTCTTTACTTGTTTCTTATTAGATAATAAGAATAACCGTAGTTTTTCAAATTATCGTCGTAAGAAATGAGTAAAGATATGAACTTCAATTTTGTCCGGCAATGCAAAATAAGGCAAGAAATTGAAATGCATGGAGTCGATGCACTCAACAAAAATTTTAAAAAAGAATGGAGCTAATGCGCTCAACAGAAATTAAAAATGAACAGAAATTAAAAATGAATGGAGCCGATGCGCTCAACAGAAAATTAAAATGTATAGAGCCGATGCACTCAACAGAAATTAAAATGCATGGAGCCGATGCGCTCAACAGAAATTAAAATGCAAGGAGCCGAAGCACTCTAAAATGCATGGAGCCGATGCGCTCAACAGAAATTAAAATGCAATGAAATTAAAATGCAAGGAGCTGATGCGCTCAACAGAAATTAAAATGCATGGAGCCGATGCGCTCAAAATTAAATGACAATGGGCAAACCTGTGTCCCGAAATTTAAATGACAATGGGCAAACCTGTGTCCCGAAAATTTAAATGACAATGGGCAAACCTGTGTCCCGAAATTTAAATGACGAAATTTAAATGACAATGGGCAAACCTGTGTCCCGAAAATTTAAATGACAATGGGCAAACCTGTGTCCCGAAATTTAAATGACAGAATTTAAATGACAATGGGCAAACCTGTGTCCCGGAAATTAAAAAGGCAATGGGCAAACCTGTGTCCCGAAATTAAAAAGCAATGCAATGAGCCGATGCACTCAAAAATTTAAAATGCATGGAGCCGATGCGCTCAAAGAATAAATGACAGGAGCTGATGCGCTCAAAATTAATGACAGGAATTTAAAATGCATGGAGCTGATGCGCTCAAAGAAATATGGAATTAAAATTTTTCTTTTCTCTCTTTTTATCTTCCCTTTTTCTTCAGAAAACCATATGAACCAATGGCGACCATGGAAAGCTTTGACCAATCAAATCCTTTATCCACGTGCTTTTCTTCATTATACCCTTTGTCGGCTGAGACTCCCTTAGATTTTCTCATTTCCTTTTTCATTTTTCTGACCACCTTGTTCTCCTTGGCAACACATCACAACCTGTATCTTGAATTACTGAGATCTTTTAATCTAAATTAATCATTGATGGATTGCTGCAAAATTGTCAGATTAAATTGTTGACCTTAAGTTTATTTTATTTGAGACATAAATTAATGGGTAAACATGCATTCATGAATGGACAGAAATTTGTTGAATGAACAAACTTCCTTTTCGTTATTTTGGTAATGTAATCGTACATGACTTTTTGACAAAACACGTACTTGAAAGACAAAAGAAAGGTTGCAAGAAAAATAAAAAATTTGCCCCAGTATTGATTCTTTGTTCCTCATTCATTTGATTCACTGTAAATGTTTGACAACTCAACCGCTGCCTCTGCTGATACCTCCTTCAACATGAATCCTCTTTAATTTCCTCAAAAATTTTGCCCCAGTATAGCCAATTCAATGTGAACAACTTGCCCACGTGCACATCAAAAATTGCCCCAGTTTGGTGAATCCCTCGAAGAGTTTCAGGCCCACTTTCTTTGAGATGTTGCCTATTTATTTGCCCTTACTTTTGCTTAGACTGCCTTTTCAGGTTTTCAGCCTAACGGACTCTCTTTTTTTTCTTTTTTCTTTTTTCTTCTTTTCAATTGCTCTAACTTTTGCTTAGGTCGCCCTTTTGGGTTTTCAACCTAACGAGCTTTTTCTCTTTTTTTTAGGCATAGAATTTCTTGACAGCATCAGTATTCACGGGTCTTGGCAATTCTTCTCCATCCATATTCTGCAAAATTAATGCTCCTCCGGAAAATGTCTGCTTGACTATGTACGGGCCTTCATAATTCGGAGCCCATTTTCCTCTGGCATCCTCTTGATTAGGAAGAATCTTTTTCAAAACCAAATCCCCTGAACGGAATTCCCTGGGACGAACTTTCTTGTTGAAGGTTCTGGCCATTCTGCTTTGATACAATTGCCCATGACAAATAGCTGCCAATCTCTTCTCTTCTATCATATTCAATTGCTCATACCGAGTTTTCACCCATTCAGATTCCTCTAACTCTGCTTCCATTAAAACTCTTAGAGAAGGGATCTCGATTTCTATTGGAGAGACAGCCTCCATCTCATATACCAAAGAGAAAGGCGTTGCCCCAGTGCTTGATCGTATATTGGTACGATATGCATGCAAAGCATAGGGTAACATTTCATGCCAGTCTTTGTAGTTCACCACCATCTTAGCAACAATTTTCTTCACATTCTTATTTGCTGCTTCAACTGCACCGTTCATCTGAGGCCTGTAAGGAGCTGAATTATGATGCTTAATTTTGAGATTCTCACAGAACTTTTTAATCTCAGCACCATTGAGATTGGTACCATTATCTGTGATTATCCTTTCTGGAATTCCATATCTGCAGACAATATCCCTTTTGAGGAATCTCAAAAACACTTTTTGAGTAATGCTAGCATAAGAGGAAGCTTCTACCCACTTAGTGAAATAGTCAATTGCTACTAAGATGAAGCGATGACCATTGGAGGCTTTGGGATTAATGGGTTCGATGACATCTATTCCCCACATTGAGAAAGGCCATGGAGATACCAAATTATGCAAAGGGAAAGGAGGTGTGTTGACTCGATCTGCATACATCTGGCATTTTTGACACTTCCGTACATAATTTATGCAGTCTGTTTCCATTGTGGACCAATAATAACCACTCCTTAGAATTTTTCGAGCCATTATATGACCATTGGCATGGGTTCCACATATTCCTTCGTGAACCTCAGTCATGATTACAAGAGCTTCACAAGCATCCACGCATCTAAGTAAAGTACCATCGTGACTCCTTTTATACAAAACCTCTCCATTCAAGAAAAAGGTCATCGCCAACCGGCGGATAGTCTTCTTATTCACCTCACTTGCTCCCGTTGGGTATTCTCTATGCTGAATATACTGCTTGATATCATAATACCAAGGTTTACCATCTGGCTCGCCTTCAACATTAGCACAATACGCAGGCTCACTGTGCATCTTCACTTGGATGGGTTGAACATTATTATGAATATCCAACTTGGTCATTACAGCTAAAGTGGCCAAGGCATCTGCAAACTGATTCTGGTCTCGGGTCAAATGGGAGAAGGTCACCTCCTCAAACTTCTCAACCAACTGGATTAAATACTTTTGATAAGGTATCAACTTTGGATCCTTGGTTTGCCATTCACCATTCACCTGATAAATGATGAGTGCTGAGTCTCCAAATACCTTTAACCGTTTGATCTCCAAGTCAATTGCGACTTGTAAACCATTAGCACAAGCCTCATATTCTGCAACATTATTGGTGCACTCAAAATTGAACTTGATAGCGACTGGGTATTGTTTTCCAGTTGGTGAAACCACCACGGCTCCTATGCCATTGCTATACATATTAACCGCTCCATCAAAATACATCTTCCAGTCAGGTTCTTCTTCTTCTTCTCCTTCTTCCGCCATCAGTATTTCTCCATCAGGGAATTCAGATGTCACTTGTTGTCCACCCTCAAGAGGGTTTTCAGCTAAATGATCAGCAATCGCACTTCCTTTGATGGATTTCCGAGTCATGTACTTGATATCGAACTCTGATAGCATCACTTGCCACTTTGAAACCCTTAATGAAACATGAGGACTTTCAAATATGTACTTCAGAGGGTCTACTCGGGAGATCAACCACGTGGTGTAATAGAGCATGTACTGTCGTAGCCGCTTTGAGGTCCATACCAGTGCACAACAGGTCTTCTCAATAGCCATGTAACGAGCTTCACAGTCATTGAACTTCTTACTCAGATAGTAAATTGCTTGCTCCTTTTTTCCTGATTCATCATGTTGTCCCAACATTGCCCCCATCGAGGTTGGTAATACAGTTAGATACAAAATTAAAGGACGACCCGGCGTAAGGGGTACCAAAATAGGAGGATTCATTAAATAAGCTTTTATCTTGTCAAAGGCTTCCTGACATTCTTCATCCCATTTACCTGGTTGATGCTTCTTCAACAACTTGAATATAGGCTCACAGGTGCTGGTTAAGTTAGCAATGAATCTAGCAATGTAATTGAGTCTCCCGAGAAAACTTCGCACTTCACGCTCCGTCTTAGGGGCAGACATCTCTTGTATTGCTTTCGTTTTATCTGGATCCACCTTTATTCCTTCTCTGCTAATAATGAATCCAAGTAATTTCCCAGTAGATGCTCCAAAAACGCACTTGGCAGGATTCAACCTCAACTTGTACTTTCTGAGCCTTTCAAACAGCTTACGCAGGACCGCCACATGACTTTCTCCTTCTTTAGACTTGGCTACTATATCATCCACGTACACTTCAATCTCCTTGTGCATCATGTCATGAAACAGTGCCACCATAGCAAGTTGGTAAGTAGCCCCAGCATTCCTTAATCCAAACGGCATCACCGTGTAACAAAACGTTCCCCAAGGAGTAATGAAAGTGGTCTTTTCTTTGTCATTGACATCCATCAGAATTTGATTGTACCCTGAGTATCCGTCCATGAATGAGAACCTGTGATTCTTAGCAGTGTTATCAACTAGAACATCAATGTGAGGGAGTGGGAAATCATCCTTCGGGCTGGCCTTATTCAGATCTCTATAGTCCACACACATTCTGACTTTTCCATTTTTCTTAGGCACTGGCACGATATTGGCTACCCACTCTGGGTGCCTTGACACTTCCACAAAGCCTGCTTCCAACTGCTTAGTCACCTCTTCCTTGATCTTCAGAGACATATCAGGATGCATCCTCCTTAATTTCTGCTTCTTTGCCTCAATATTCGGGTATAGCGGGATTTTGTGTGATGCTATCTCTGGGTCTAACCCTGGCATATCCCGATATGACCAAGCAAAAATATCCATATACTCTTTGAATAGTATGATCATCTCTTCAAACTCTGGGTTTTCCACTATTTTCAATTCCTTTTTCTCTTCCTCTGTCCCCATGTTGACCACCTCTGCTTCTTCGCCATTCAAGTTAAATCCCCTCTCTGAGTACTCCAGTAATTTTGAAAAATTTTCAACAACATCTTCCTCTTCCCCAGATCCAAAGTCTTCTTCATCAAACATTGCAGGAGAATCAATTGATGAGTTTTCGAAGTCCCTTTCATGAGGCAAACTTTCTACGAAACTCAGATCCCTGGAAAGCCATTTTGTGTGGAGTTGGAAAAGCAGAATAAAGCAGGAATGACAAAGAAAGAACACGATATGGTACAGAAATGTAAAAAGAAAAATGGTAAATGCAAAAGGATAAGTCGGAAAGTGCAACGAAGGGAAATGCTGAATATTCATGCAAGTTCATTTAATCAATGTCTCAAATAACATAAACCATAAGTTCAGAACAACTTAAACATCTGTTTCACAAAATGATAGGACAATTACTTTGAAACAATCACATCAATAATTGGTTCAGATTTCCAGTTCTTTAGCGGCTCCTCATCATCGGCAACAGGACGGATTGCCTTGTGCTCTTCTTGGCTTTCTTCATGCAAAGCATTGATAGTGAGGTGGTATCGAGGGTGAATGACCTCATCAGGCATAATCACCTCGGCGGTCTTTGGGAATGTTTCCCTCAGATGGGGAATATACTTCGCTTTGCCCTTGTCATTCTTTCTTCCAAGAGTCATGCTCCTCATATGCTCCTCCAGAGATACTTCACCCTATCCCAAACTTGTCGACTTTCCTGGGATTGATACTGGGTGACCGAGTACCTTGCAGCTTTGAACCTAAACCCTTTCCTTCCTGGTATCCACTACTAGCCATGATCCGGGCCACCACCTGATTCACACTTGGTGTGAGAGATTCATCTTTACCACGTCCGGTCTCAACTACTTCGAAACTATGCCACATATTCTCTTCTTCTTTTTCTGCACTCTCCACATACGGCACTGAAACCGGTTTTGACAGATAATTTCTTCCTCTCCATGTATGGTGATGACCGACTCATTCTCAATGTATTTAACACTTTGATGCAGGGTGGAAGGAACAGCCCCGGCGGTATGGATCCATGGCCTCCCTAGTAACATGGTATAGCCAGGCTCCATATCCATGATTTGAAACAGCACTTGAAAATTACTTGGAGCAATCTCTAGCGACAACATTATCTCTCCCACAATGCCTCTCTTATTTCCATCAAAAGCTCGTACCACCATCTCTCGTGGCGACAGTTCATTCTCACTTATTGATAACGATGTTAGAGTTGTCCTGGGCATGATATTTAACGCCGACCCCCCGTCAATCAAAACTTTTGCAACTATGTACCCTTTGCATTTGAGGGTTATGTGCAAGGCTCGCTGGTTCTTCTCAGATTGAGAAATGACTTCCTCATCAGTGAATGTGATCATGTTAACGCGTTTCACAGGGTCTACCATGTTAACCACACTTTCGGGAGTAACATCGGGTTTCACATAGGCTTCATTTAGAATTTTTAGCAACGCCTTCCGATGCATCTCAGATGTCAAGATGAGTGACAAAAGAGATATCCTGGCCAGAGTCTTCTTTAACTGTTCCATCACATCATATTTGCTCTGCTTCATTATCTTTAGGAACTCCTCTTCCCCTTCTTTCTCTCTCTCGTCTTCTTTTGACATTTCCTCCCTGCTTCCTTCCTTAACAATTTTTTCTTTTTCTAACTCTCCTGGGCCGTAGCATTGCCCACTCCTTGTAATTCCCCCTACCCTGACTATATTAGTCACAGATTCCTCATCCTTGTGTACTTCAGCAATTCGGGCCTTCGAAATCTCTTCCCCAACTCCTTTTGTCTCTACCTTGGTTTCATAATTCCACGGCACTGAATGAGTGTCATTATAAGCAAATGGCACTGGCTTCTTGATTGTTACCACTACTTTCTCTGATGTTGAGACTTGGTTGAGAGGTGGCACCTTAAGCACAAAGCGTTCGATCACATTAACCTCTTCGGAGAAGGCTAACCCTTGCCTCGCATGTATTACTCCCAAAGTAAGCAACCCTTGGACTCAAACCTTGAAGTCCCAACAATTCTCAATATCATGTCCCATTTCTCCACAATGATAAGCACAATTTGACTCTGCATCATATTTTTCCTCTTCTTTCATCGTGGCGGCTGGTGTAGTGATATTATAGCCAGCTTTCTTCAATCCTTCGAATATCCTTGCCATCGGTGTACGCAAGCTCATAACCTTTCTTATGGATGACCCTTCTACCTCTAAAGCATTCACCACGTCCTTTCCACCATGATTAGGAATTGGGTTGTTAACGATACTGGGTCCAGCCTCTTCCTGGATATCAAGCTTCCCATAGGCAATTAACTTTCTTACTGCGGTCTTAAAAGACTCGCAGTCTTCAATTGAATGCCCTGGGATATCCATGTGATACTTGCAGGTTGAGTTTGGGTTATACCATGATGGAAATGGTGGTTCTAAAGGACGCACAGGAATTCCCGAAATAAGATGAGCATCAAACAACCTTTGTAATAGGTCTACATTCGAAATGGATAACCTTGGAAAGGGGGGAAGGTTTTGAGGACGAAAGCGACTTTGGTTTTGGAGGTCCGGGCGAGGTTGTGAGTGGCTTGGGTAATTCTGCGGAGGTGCATTTGGGTATCGGGTATAAGTTGGGCGAGTTGGTGTATATGGTTGTGGCGAGGGGACATTGTTAACTTGGAATTGTGGTGTTGGGATGAAGTTTGTGGCCGGTATAATTTGGTGAGGCAGTGGCAGTGTTTGGTATGGAGAGTGAGGGTTGGGGTTGTATGATGGCTGATGACTTGGGCTATATTGCGGTCTAAAATTCTGTTGAGGTTGGATATAATTCACCTCAGGTTCCTTTTTCTTTGGCTGGAATCCTTTCTTGAAAGCAGTATTCTCTGTGCTACTCAATGGCAACTTCCCAGTTTTGGCCAATATTTCAATTCTTTCTCCAGAGGTTATTAAATCTGCGAAATCCTTATAGGCTGCTCCAGCCATCGTCCCAATAAAAGGGTTTCCTAGGGTCCCCAAGAAATACGAGCACATCTCAGACAATGTTAATGGAGGCTGGACTTGGGCCGCCAATGCTCTCCACCTCTGCGCATATTGCTTGAACGGTTCTTCATTACCTTTCTGCATTGAACTCAACTGTTCTCGGGTTGGGGCTGCATCCAGATTGAATTTGTATTGGTCCATAAATAAGTCAGCCAATTCTGTCCAATGAGAGATCTTTGAGCGATCCAACTGAAGGTACCATTCTAGGGCGGGACCTGTAAGACTCTCATGGAAGAAACTGATGAGGAACTTATCATCCCTAGACCAAACAGCCATCTTAGTCCCATAACTGATCAAATGGAAACGAGGATTGCCGCTCCCGTCATACTTCACAAAATCAGGAATCTTGAAGTTGTTGGGGATTACTACATCCGTAGTAGGACACAACTCCTCTATCCTCAGAGGTCCATAAGCATTTGGGCCCTTTATTGCCTTGATTTGTTCCTCCATTTTCTCCATCCAAGCTTCTTTCATTTTATCCTTCTCAGTTATGACATGACTATTCCCAGAACAAGGCATAGTCACGTGTCCTGGAATGGACACATGAGGTGGTTCCCAAGTAGGGCCTGCATAACCAGGGACTTCATTATGAGCGCCTTCTAGAGCATGATACCCCTCCCCAATGGGCATGACTATTGATGTTGTTTGAGGTGGTTGCTCGCGGATTCCTGCAGCGATGCTTGAGGTTACGGCCGAGTAGATTGGAGCAGTTACTGGTGGCATGTTTGCATACATTTCAACCCCATTTGCATTCCTGTTTCCACTGATTAAGTGGAGAGACTCCCTTATATCTTGCAATATTGCTTCCAACCTCGCTTGGTTCTCTGACACCTCGTTTATCCTCCCTGTCACTTCGTCGACCTCCCTACTCAAGTTTCTTCCTGTCTCAGAATTATCAGCAGCCATTCTGGTCCGAGATCTAGTATTATGAACTCGGGTTAGATTGGTCTCTTCTTTCCTAGGTCGCGCAATGATTCTTGGACCAGTTTGATTTATTAACAAAGACTGAGATGAAATGAATGAGATGCATGAGAAGCATAAAATGAAATGAATGAAATGCATGGGATGCATAAGGTGAGATGAATGAACTTTGGAAACATTTTTTTCTTTTTTTTCTTTTTTTCTTTTTTTATTTTTTAAAAGATGCGATCAATGCCATGGAAATGTAAGATGTATGTGTTTTTTTCTTTTTTTCTCAAAAAATTATGAATGACATAAAAATGCATGATTTAAAAAAAAAAATTTTTTAGAATGCTATGAAAATGAAATGTATATTTTTTATTTTATTTTATTTTTTTTATGCAAGGAAATGACAAGAAAATGCAAGATGAGGTATTTTTTTATTTTTCTTTTTAAAGGAATGCAAGAATGAATGACATGAGAAATGGATAAATCAAGAATGATGCTCCCTTTATGCCCTAATCAGGTGGAACCTTAGAAGTTAGATTTCCTTAATGTCATGACTCTAATTTTGGAGGTCACTATGTTCAATCTATCAGTGCAAGATTTTCAGGACAGATCTAAACTTCTAAAAAGTCATGGTCCCCAGATTGTCTCTTACTGTCACCAACACTTTGGCTAGCAAGAGTCCTCAATCCTCACCCATGATAGGTTACAAGCGGAAAGAGTTCAATTTGAGTGAGGGATTTTCATGTGCATATTCGGAGACCAAAGGTCTCTCAAAGCAACACTACTTCACCCTCTATTTAATCCTACAAGGTATTGAGCCCGGGTATAGAGCTTGTGTGTGAGGTAAGTGATAGTGACGTGTGTGAGGGAGCATACAAACCTGTACAACAAAATTTAAAAAGACCAAAAAAACTACCCCCCAACCTGCAAAACATATATACAACAACCAGCCAGAAATCATCTACCCTAGGGTTTCAACAAATGAGTACAAAAATATATACAAGTTAAAAATATACACAAAATAATGCTAGCAGATATTTACACCAAAACATCAAACAAAAATTATTTACAAACAAATATGAAAACAAAAAAAAAAACAAAAAGGGTGAAATAAATAAATAGAGATTATTAAAAATTTGCACAACTAACCACAACAGGCCTGACTCTCCAAGTATTCCCCAGCGGAGTCGCCATCTGTCGCGACCGGGATCGCGGCGGGAAATAGCAACTCGCGTGGATTTTAAAAATGATGAAAATGTGAAATGGAGTCGCCACCAATTTTATTTGAATTTAGGAAAAATTGGAAAACCTTTTTAGAAAATGGTCTTTGGAACCAGATTGGATTCGGGAGTCGGTTATGGTTAAAGAAGGGTGGAAACTTAATCCCACAGTACCCCTAACACACCCGTCCTGAGACGGTACCTTAAGTCAATTGTGCAAAAACTTAATAATTTCAAATTTATTTATTTTACCCTTATTAAAAAGATTTTTGCAATTTATTTTTTTTTTTTATTTTTTTATTTTTTTAAAAAAAAAGAAAAGAAGAACCAAATTGTGAAAATTTAATTTTGACTTGACAGAATTGAAATTCTGCTCCTACGTACCCTCAGGTACAATGAGGAACTCAAAGTTACGTAGTTCTTTAGAAAATGAATTAGAGGTTGATTTTTTTATTTTAATTTTTTTTTTAAAAAAAGAAGAAAGATATTTTTGTTTGAAAATCAAAATCAATTTTGCACAGGATTTAAGGTGGCACTGGACTACTCAATAGATCCTTATGATCTAACCGACATTGAAGACAAGATCCGCTATTCAATTATCATTATTGATCATTGCAAATGATTTATTATTTTTATTTTTATTTGATTCATTTTTATTATTATTTTTTATTTTTATCTTCCTTTTTATTTAAACAAACACTATACTTATTTTTTTAAAAAAAATTTACTTCATATCTTCTTTTTTTTTTTGTCTTTTTTTATTTTTGTTTTTTTTATTTTTTATTTTTTATTTTTATATATATATATATATATATATATATATATATATATATATATATATATACAATCAAAACACTCTAAAGTTAAGAAACGAGGAGTAATAGTAGTAATCAAAACTGACCTTTCCTTATCAGCAACAAAAATAATAATAGTACTAATAATAATAACAATAAAAATAATAAAAAGAAGAAGGATAGAGGAGCTAATAAAAACCAGAAAAGGAAGCTCTGTTACAAGCTTAACATACGTAAGTTGAGATGATGAAAGTGGTGAGGTTGGGTGGTCACAGCTGCTTGATTTTCCGTTCAAAGAGAAAGCAACATGATGGAGCTAGATTCTTTGCGCAAGTCCAGGTCCAACAGAAATAGGGGAGAGTAGACGGTGGTTGTGAGAAGATGCTGCTGAGCACGATGGGTACGGTGGAGGTTTGCATGCAGGGTGGTGGCTCTGTGGTAAAGGTCACGGTTGAATGGTGGTGGCTGCTTGGTCTTGGAAGGTGATGATGGTGGCTGCTTGGTCACGGTTGGAGCTTGAGAACGAAAATGGAGAGGAAGATGATGAACAGGAGTGGGTGGAGGTGGCTTCACGGTTTAGGAGAGTAGTTTGGACGTGGATACATGGAGGGTGGTGAGGAAGATGATGAACAAGAGTGGGCTGGTTGGTTTGTAAGGAAGAAAAGTGGTTACGGGTGATGGAGTGAAGAAGGTGAGGTAGTGAGGTTGGGGTCTGGTTCTGGTTTTTTGGAGGGAAGAGGGTGCAGCAGCTGGACATGGGACGGCTTGGTGGTGCATGAGGTGATGGATGGTTGCGGTTGGGTGGGTGGAGCTGTTGTGTAGGAAAATTGGTGTGGTGCGAAATGAAGAAGAAAAAAAAAGTCCCCCCTGCTCTGGTTTCTCTGGTCCTCTCTGGTTTCACGGTGAAGGGCTGTTGAGGGGAAGTGAATGGAGTTAGGAGTGAGAGGTTGAGAGTTTATGGAAGTGAAGGTTTTACGTGGATGAGTTTGGAGAGGAGCTTGGTTGGTTATGGGTGGAGATGAGGGAGATGGTGGCTACGGGTAGTTCATGCGTGGGAAGAGAAAAGAAAAATCCCCCTCCTGTGATCTTCTCCCCTGTAATATCCTTGTGCTTGCGTGGGAGATGATTATGGAAGGGCTGTTTGAGTGGTAAAGAGAAGGTTGGAGGGAATGGAGGTGGTTGCTGTTATGGAAAAAAAAATGGAAGTGGTATGGTGCTACGGTTGGAGGGAGATGGAGGTGAGAGTGAAGGGAAGTTGCTTGGGGGTTCAAGAAAAATGGTGGGTATGGGATCAAGCCGTTCGAGAAAAAAAAAAATGAAGAGGGGCTGTTTTTCTTTTGAATGAAAATGAAGAGGGTGTCTATATAGTGTGTGAGAATGCAATTTGGTGAGTGAGTGTGTGCTGTGTGTGCCGTAAGTGGATTGTGCAATTTGGTGAGTGCCGTGTGTAATTAGTGAGTGGGAGTGCAATTAGTGAGTGGGAGTGCAATTAGGTGAGTGAGCGGGAGTGCAATTAGTGAGTGGATTGTCTTTGTGTGTGTAAAAGAAAAAAAAAAAAGAGTGTTGCGTGTGTCTTTGTAAAAGAAAGTGTAGTGTGTGCTACGTGAGTGAAAGTGAGTGGATTATGATTGCCTTCTTTTTTTATATTATATTTTTTTATTTTTTATTTTTTATTTTTATTTTTGTTTTTGTTATATTATTATTATTATTTTTCAGATTAAGATGAGCTTAATCTGTTTAGACTAAAAAAGGCTAAGTAAAATGGGCTAAAAGGTGGGCCATAATTTTTAATTTTTTTCTTTTTTTAATTAATTTTCTTCTCTTTTTTTATATTTTATTTTTTTTAGTCCGGTCAAAATTGAGTGTTCACAGTAACCCTTTAGAACTTGCTCTTCCTCATCTCTATATGCCAAGAACGAATCCTTAGTCATTCTCAAGTACTTAAGGATGTTCTTGACAGTGCTCCAATGACTCTTATCGGGATTAGACTGGTACCTATTCGTCATGCTTAAAGCATACGAGATGTTTGGTCGAGTACATAACATGGCATACATGAAAGATCCAATTATAGATGCATATAGAATCTTGCTCATGCGATCCCTCTCGTCTTGGGTGAAGGGGGATTGAGCCGTAGATAGGCTTACACCATATGACATAGGCAAAAGTCCTCTATTAGATTCAAGCATGTTAAACCATCTTAACACTTTGTCTATGTATGTACTTTGACTTAGGCCTAGCAGTCTCTGTGATCTGTCTCAATAGATCCTCATACCTAATACATAGATGGCTTTGCCCAAGTCCTTCATGGAAAAGCATTTCTTTAACCAAGTCTTTATTGATTGCAGGTTAGGGATGTCATTTTCGATGAGTAGTATATCATCTACATACAACACTAGAAAGACAACTATGCTCCCACTAACCTTCTTGTAGACACAAGGTTCTTCTTTATTCTTGATGAAACAAATTACTTTGTTGTATCATCAAAACGAAGATTCCAACTTCAAGAAGCTTGCTTCAATCCATAAATAGATCGTTGCAACTTGCAAACTTTTTCGGCATCCTTTGGAATAGAAAAACCCTCAAGTTGTGTCATGTACACATCCTTGAGAAGATTTCTATTAAGAAAAGCAATCTTTGTAACACCCTACTGGGGATGTCACATTTCCGAATAATTATAATAAACACTACCCAAGTTATAAAACCTTTAGCACATATATAATAATAGGAGTTGTAAATTTTTTTTCTCTTTATACATTATATCATTAAATAAAATAAACAGTACATAAATTAAAACAAACTATTAAATACACACCATAATGTACATATGATTTTTGTCTTTAAGATACAAATAATTTAAAAATTACAAATATTTAATAAAGCAGTAAAAAGTTTGATATCACACTAAATACAAACTCGCCCAAGTACACATCTAGGAATTCTAATCCTCCTCCGATGGATCGTTGGATGATAGAAATCCCGGATGTCTCGTAGCGCTACGAACAAGAGTTTGTGCTGTCGATACACTACTAATCTCACTAGGGGTATGAATACGTCCTCCCCAATAATGCCTAATAGTCAAAGGCATCTATAGATGTAAATAAAAAGTAGTAGTAAACATCGGAGCTCCATCAAACTCTCTCTGAAGGGACATAATCAGACGCCCCACATATATAACTGACCCTCTGTCTTCTCGTAGTCGCCAGGCCTCAGAGTCTCTGTGAAACTCAAGTCTCACAAAACCCAGAAACTCAGGCAAAGCCATGACCACTAAATCAATCCAAATGATAAGGGTGATCGAATGGCTCGCCTTCCTCAAACTGGTCGCTCGGATGCTGCTCCTCTGGATACTGACAATCTAGAGGCTGCTCATCTTCCTCTTCTTCAAACTCTTTATGGAACATAAAATTATAATACAGAAAAATGTACACAAAGAGGTGAGACAATCTACATCACTACCAGCATGGCAGTACAGAAAACGACATTACATATAGATATCACAATTTGATACAATAATCCATATCATCACATCATATATAATATCTTGAATTTAAATATAAATAATCACAATTAATGACATTATGATGCAGACCATATATGCAAATGTACACAGACTCATACCTACTCCATGGAGCTAAACACAACATCAGAGAGAATGATTCGGAAGACCTGTCCATACCTCAGGCTGCCCAACCAACTATTACACAGTCAAACGTCGTGTAAATAACACACAGTCAAAACATTGTGTAAGTAGTACATAGTCAAAATGTCGTGAACAACAGGCATTGTACTATACAGTCTCCACAAGATCTTGATTAAGAATAGTGCTTGTCGAGATCATTAGTGTGTTGCCCGTTACCACGGCCTAGAGGAGCTATTAACTGTCTACATGTGAAATCTTCCGCACACTAACGCCTCCAAGTTAACTCAATGAACCGCACTACGCCTATCACACTCACAACCTGGTGTAATTCATCTCTTTAGCCAATCGCCAATTTCAACCAAATTGACACATCTCTCAATGTATGTATATGAACCATAATTACATAAATACCCTTATTATCACTATAAACCATAATTACGCAAATATCCTCACTATCAATATTTCTAAATATAGTATGTCTCCACTTGACAGTACTATTTCTCAACATGTCCAGGTCTACCACTTTGACCCGACAGTAAACGTACTGTTCCTTTTAGTCGCGTAAATATTTTATCACATTTTCACAATTGCGTCACCTTTTTCAAACGTTTTTAAATTGCGTAAATATTTTTTAGTGTTTTTAAAATCGCATAATATTTTTAAATCATTTTCTCAATCGCGTAACTTAAAAATCACTATTTTAAATACTCGTGAACTATTTATAATATTTTTCAACTATGTATAATATTTTCTTTACGTTCTAAATTTTATTTGGAAATTTCCTCCATTATTTATTAATTTTGACAGCATTTCGTTTAGAAAATCCATTAAGTGATGTTTTCTACATTTTCCTCTAAAAATTACCTCTTTTAACCATAAACATTATTTATAACTCGAAACTTGTTAACGCACTTCAAAACCCAAAGGGTGAGCTCTATGTTAGTATTTTTCAAGTGTTCAATTTATTTCTCATCTATACTTAATTTCTCTAATTAGGTTTCTAATAAAAAGTTCACTTATTTTGTTTTCCAAAATTCATTGAAATTGAATTCTCTTTAAATTAATTCCTTAGTCTACACTTAAAAAATAATTTTGGATCAAAGATATGTCAAATGGCATGTTGGCCGAAATTCAACATATCCTTTAGAAATCATTTTTAAATTATCTTTCATTCTCTAAATCATTGTAAAATTTACTCATTGCAACTAAGTTAATTAATTCAAGCTTTAGAAAATGGTTGAAAACATTTTGGTTCTCTTTGGAGTGATGAAGCTGTGAGCTTCCTTGTGTTCTTTGGAACACTCATACAAACCCTCACATGTTATTCATATCCTACAATAATCATCATATATCTATGAACACATACCATATTTTTTAAAGCTATAGACATGCTTGCACACATAATCAATCACAAATAGAAAAGACATTAAACAACCAAGTGAATGAATCCTTATGGATTCTTCACCACAATTACATCCATTTTCTCACTACCACACAAGGTTGATGAGATTAAATCTTGTAACACCCTAACTTTTAGAAAAATTATCGTTTTGTCCTGATTGTGCTGTTTTATGTTTTTCTGTATGTTATAAAATTTATTTGATTTTATTGTGTTCATATTTGAGTGTTTTGTGTGATTTGCTCTGAGTTAGGAAAATGATAATTTCCGGGCCAGAGAAATCTTATTTTCATTATTAGGAGCTGGGGGATCTTACTAAACCCAATTCCGAGTGATATGGTTGTTAATCTTTTAATTTTTTGGATTTAACTGTGCAATAAAATAATTTTATATTATTATAATATTATTTTATCTAACAGTACTTACTGTCTCAAAAATAGTAGAAATCTACTCTAAAACGACCATGGACCTGGAAGAGTCTATGGGACCCGCCTTTAATGAAGCAGTCAACGTATTTGGCTAGACTAAATTCTAAGCTAATAGGAACGAGTCAACAATGTAGGCTTGACATTTCTAGACCAATAGGAATCAAGTCCACAAAATGGTTAGACTTATTAGATTAAAACTAGAAAATCTAATCAAGTTAACTTAAGACCTAACTAAGTTAGCATAGAAAGCTTGTTAAGTAACTAAGTGAAGTAACCTAGTTAGCTATCTAGTTAAGTTCTAGTTAGAGAATTATTCTCAAAATATCAAGACTAACCTAGTTAACCTAAGTAACTATCTAGCTAGGCAAGTAACTAAATGAATTAATCAAATGCACCTACGTGTAACTAGAAGACCAAAGTGATCACAAACTTAGTTTACTCTCCTAAGGGACCATTCGGCCAAGAGACTTCAAGAACCATCAAGAAGGCTTAGTCATTGCATGACTAGGTTTCTCCAAACTAATGAAAGACAAGCTTGGAGGCAAAGCTTTGCATGGCAACCCTAGATCACATCTAAGGCTATTGAGTGGTCTTGGAAGGTCAACAAAGGATGCACCTCCTTTGACAGAGCTCTACAGTTATACATTAGGAAAAGGAGACCATTTTGCTCTTCATTCTCATTTCTTACTATCACTAAACTTATACTTTCTCTCTTCTAAAACAAGAACCACCATTGTTGTCTTCTTGGAGGACCATTTGGCCAATAACCCTACATCACCATCTGCCCATCTAAAATTTTATCCAACCTTATTTCTCAACTCTAAACACCATTCTAAGAACATCTCTAGTTGAGAGTTCTTCCAAAATCTTTCATCTTAAGCTTGGAAAATTGCTTTGGAGGTTTTTCCTAAAAAGTGAAGATCCTTGTTTTTCATTTCTAACTTCATTTCCAAGGTTCTAAACCATGATTGATTCACGGTTTATGTTTTTCTCCTATGGTTATAACTTGTAAAAATTTGTTTGAGCATGTTAGGTTTCTTTGGAGGAGATCATGAAATCATCTAGGAAGGAGAGAAAAAGATTTTATCTTCCTTAAAGGTAAGAGGGAGATTTAATCTCATCAACCAAGTGTGGTGATGAGAAAATGGATTGTATGTGTGTGAAGAATCCATAAGGATTCACTTGTTTGATTGTTTAAATGCTTTCTTATTTGTGTTTGATATTGTTTGTATGCATGTCTATAAGCTTTAAAATATATTGCATGTGTTGATATATGCATGAGTATTAATTAGGATGTGAATAACATGTAAGGTTTGCATGAGTGTTCCAAAGAACACAAAAAGGGGCTCACGGCCTCAACAAGAAAAAGAGAACCAAAATGTTCTCAACAATTTTCTAATGAAAAGATATAATGGAATTAGATAAATTAATGAATTCCAAAATGATTTAGAAGATAGAAAATGATCCAAAGATCAAATGCCAAAGTTTTGTTAATTTCGGCCAACATGCCTTGTAAATGCGTAATCAATCCAAAACTTATTTTCTAAAGTGTAAATTTGATGTTTATCCTAAAAAGAATACATTGGTAATGAATTTTCAAGAATTAAAGAAGCAAACTAATTTTTATTAAAAATATAGTATAGAAGAAAAATAAACAAAACTTTTGAAAAATACTTACCTTTGAGTTTAAAAAGTATAACTTAAGTTTTCAAAGTGTATTTAGTAGTAATAAACTAAATAAAAGAATTTTTAGAGGAAAAACATAGAAAGCTCATTTTTTAATAAATTTTATGGACAAAATATCTTGTCAAAATTTATTAAAAATAGACAAATAAAAGATAATATTTTATAATATATTTATAACGTAAGGAAATTATTCTACGTAGTTTGAAAGTATTGAAAATAGTTTACGTAGTTTTAAAATAGAGATTTTAAAGTTTTTCAATCAAGAAAAACGATTTAAAAATCTTACGTGAGAAGATGATTCAAAAATACTACACGATTTTAAAAACAGCACAATATATTTACGCGATTTAAAAACGTTTGTAAAAGTGACGTGATTGTGAAAACGCGATAAAATTTCTACGCGATTGATTAAAATAGTGAGTTTTGCTGTCGGGCCAAAGTGGTGGACCCAGACATATGGAGATATGGTACTGTCAAGTGATGACGTACTATATATTAGAATTTTTGAGGTTAAGGGCAATTCTGTAAATATAAGAATATTTGAGACTAAGGGTAATTTGGTAATTATTATTTTTATTCATGCATTGAGTTATGTCAATTTGGTTGATATTGGCGATTGATTGACGAGGCGAATTACACCGTGTTGTAGGTGTGATAAGCGTAGTGTGGTTTATCTTGTGTGGACTTGGAGGCATTAGTGTACAGAGTATTTCACATGTGGACAGTTGGTCGCTCCTCTGGGTCGTGGTAACTGGCAACACACTAATGATCTCAACACGCACTATACTTAATCAAGATCTTGTAAAGACTGTTTAGTACAATGCCTGTAGTACACGACGTTGGACTATGTGCTACTACACGACGTTGGACTGTGGGCTATAGACACGACATTAGACAGCGGAATAGTTTGGTTGGGCAGCCTGAAGTACTGATAGATCTTTACAGGTCATTCTCTCTGATGTCTGTGTCTAGCTCCATGGAGTAGGAACGAGTCGTATTGCATTTGCATTTATGTCATGCATCATAATATTATTATCTATGAGATTATATGATACTATTGTATTAAAACTTCTGTGTTAAATTGTATTATTATTTATAATGCTATAGTATTCTTTATTATATTAAATTGTGATATCTGTTGTATTGTCGTTTTCTTAATTGCCAAGCTGGTATTGATGCATGATTATCTCACCTCTTTATATGTATTGTTTCTGTATTATTAATTATGTTATAAAAGAGTTTGAGGAAGAGTAACAACCTCTAGATTGTGTATATCTGGAGGAGGAGCAGCAGCAGCAGATGGGTGATCAGTTCGACGAGTGCGAGCCTTCCGATCATCCATATCCTTTTGACTGACTTGTGAGTATGGCGTTGCCGGGATTTCTTGGTTTCGTGATGCTAGAGTTTCACGGAGGTTCAGAGGCCTGGAGATTACGCGAGGACTGAGGATCGGTGATCTACTTGGGACGTCTAACTGTGTCCCTACGAGGAGAGTTTGATGTTGAACCTGTCTTCACTATGACTTTGTATCTACATCTGGAGATGCCGTTGGATCTGAGACGTCACTGGGGAGGACTCTTTCGTGTTCCCAGTGAGATTAGCATAGTCTCAAAAGCACGGACTCCTGTTCGTAAAGTTGTGAGACATCCTGCATTTCTATCACCTGAAGTTTCATCTGAGAGTGATCCTTTAGAGGGTTAGGGATCTATGATGTGCACTTGGGCACTTTATGATGTTGTTCTATATAATAACTGTTTACTCCTTTATTTAAATATTTTGTAGTTGTAAATTATTTGCAGAACTTAAAACAAAATCTTATGTACATTATGTGTGTGATAACAGGTTGTTGTATTTCATGTTCCGTGTTATTTTATTTAAGGTCAATATGTATAAAAAGAAAAATTTTATAACTCATATTAATTATGTATCAAATGTTTTATAACTTGGGTAATATTTTATTTATTTTATTTTATTGCATTCATAAATGTGACATCCCCACAAGGGTGTTACATTAGTTGGTATCAGAGCCCAAGTTAGAGTCTTTTGGGGTTGTGGTTGGGTCTGTTTTTGCTTGTGTTGTGTGATTCTCTGAAATTTACTTCCGAAAGGATGTATCTAACTTTGTTTTGTTATGATTGAAGAAAGAAGATGTCTAGCGGAAGAGGAACGCATGCAAATGCGAATGTGAACCGTAATGTGGACCGAATGATTGCAGCTGCTGAAGCTATGCAGCGGATGGTTGAAGTGATAACTCAGCAAAATGAGAGAGCAGCTCAACAACAAGATGCTACTGCTGATGCTCTAAATTTATCTGAGTTTAGACGTAACAACCCGCCACAGTTCAGAGGCGAGTTTAACCTTGAGAAGGCAAGTCTGTGGATACAAGACTTGGAAAAGATATTCGAAGGAATGGGATGCATCGATGATAAGAAGGTGACGTATGCTACTTTCATATTGAGAGAGGATGGTGAAAATTGGTGGAAAGGAAGCCACCGATTATTACAAGCTGAAGTAATTGAAATCACGTGGGAGGTATTTTCTGAAGTATTTATGGAAAAGTACTTTCCTGTCAGTGCTAGACATGCCAAGGAGATGGAATTTCTTAGTTTACGTCAAGGCAATATGACTGTCAATGAGTATACTTCTAAATTTGAGAGCTTGTCTCAGTTCTAAGACTATGTTCGAGCCCAACAGAATGATGCATGGAGATGTCGAAAGTTTGAGGAAGGATTAAGGGTAGAATTGCGACGAGGAGTGCTACCCTTGAAGATAAATCAATTTCATGCTTTGGTGGATACTTGTGGATGACTCGAGGAGTTGGAGCCATCACGGGATCTAAGGAATCGTAATTTTGGACCAACGAGGTTTCAGAGAGGAGGTAGCAGTAACAATAGCTAGTTTCAGCGCAAGCCGTATTCGAGACCACCAGGGAATCAACCTCAACGTCCATCCGTTGGAGGAAGTTCTAGTGGTAATAGAGCTGGTCAGAAAGTGACGTTTATGCCAACATGTTTCAAGTGTGGGAAGAGTGGCCATATCTCTAAGGATTGCTCAATCAGAGGGATAATCTATTTTAATTGTCGACAACCTGGACATGTATCTAGGGATTGTACTCAGCCGGAGAGGAAGCCTGCTGTGAGCAATGTTCGTGCTAATCAGCCGAGATCTGGAGGGCGAGTATATACCATGACTGGAGCTGAAGCTTCTCAGTCTGAGGATCTTATTCAGGGGGAAGGTTCCATTGAAGGTAATCTTTTGACTGTGTTATATGATTCAGGTGCAACACATTCATTTATTGCATATGATTGTGTGGAACGATTGAAACTACCTGTGTCTTCTCTGAGCTTTCAATTGATTGTGTCTACACCAACTGCCAAGCCTGTAGTTACATCCAAGATATGTCTGAATTATCCTGTTGTTATAAAGGATCGTGTGTTTTTGGTCAATTTGATTTGTTTACCTCTTGTTGAGATAGATGTAATATTAGGAATGGATTGGTTATCTTCTAACCATATCCTTATAGACTGTGCAAACAAAACCATAGTTTTTCCTAAGGAAGAAAGTTCTGGATTTTTTACTGCTGTTAAAGTTAAGTCATTGTTGAGAGATGGAGCACAAGGGTATATGTTATTATCTTCTCTAGAAGTTAAAAGTGAGAAGGATGTGAGTGCTATTCCTGTCGTCAATGAATTTCCAGAGATTTTTCCTGATGACGTACCTGGTTTGCCACTAGAAAGGGAGATTGAGTTTTTTATTGATTTGGTACCAAGAGCAGGTCCTATATCTACTGCACCGTATCAGATGTCGCCAGTGGAACTGGTAGAATTGAAAAAGTAATTGGAGGAACTGTTGGAGAAATAGTTTGTGCGACCGAGTGTTTCACTTTGGGGAGCACCAGTGCTTCTAGTCAAGAAGAAGGATGGAACTTCTCGTCTTTGCGTAGATTATCGTCAACTGAACAAGGTCACGATAAAGAATAAATATCCACTTTCGAGAATTGACGATTTGATAGACCAGTTGAAGGGAGCAGTGATATTCTCTAAGATAGATCTGCGATCAGGTTATCATCAGATTCGTGTCAAGGTTGATGATGTGCCAAAGACAGCTTTTCGAACTCGTTACGGGCATTATGAGTCTCAGGTGATGCCGTTCGGAGTGACGAATGCTCCTGCAATGTTCATGGACTGTATGAATAAGATTTTTCATCCGTATCTAGACAAATTTGTCATTGTTTTTATCGATGACATTCTGATCTATTCTCAATCTAAGGAAGAGCATGCTGAACATCTCGGTATAGTTCTTCATATTTTAAAGGAAAAGAAGTTGTATGCAAAATTAGCAAAGTGTGAGTTTTGGCTAGAGGAAGTTCAATTTATAGGTCACGTGATTTCCAAGGAAGGTATTGCGGTAGACCCATCGAAGGTGGAGACTATTTTGCAATGGGAAAGGCCTAAGACAGTGATGGAAGTCCGAAGTTTTGTTGGAATGGCCGGATATTACCGGAGCTTTATAGAGGGTTTTTCCAAGATAGCTGGACCGCTTACGCAGCTCACAAGGAAAACTCAAGCTTTTGATTGGATGGAGGAACGTGAAGCGAGCTTCCAAGAATTGAAGAAAAGACTGACGACTGCACCAGTGCTAATTTTACTGGATCCTAACAGATCTTTTGAAGTGTATTATGACGCTTCTTGTAATACCCTCAATAACATGTTAGACTTTTATATGTATACAAAGGTAACATATGATTTGTTTAACTTGTCTGTTGTGTTTGGTGGCGAATTGAATTTAGTTAGGCACTTTGTTGCAGCTCTAAAGGTAAAAAGTAGCTTAAAATGACTCAGTTAATAACATAAACTGTTTAGATAAGGGTTTTAAGTATAGATACTTTATTCATTAGTCATAAATGTATGTTGTAAGCTGTGATTAAAATTTGAGAGAAATCAGAGTCAGTTTGGTATTTTTAGGCATACTGGTTGTGTTTTTTTATTACCGGAGTGACCCTAGCAGATATGGAAAATTAAGATTTTGGTGGAACAATAATTTTGATGAATATTAGTATTTATTTCAAAGTTGTTGGAAGCTGAAAATCTTATTTTAGCTAAAGTTGAATGTTTTTAGCAGATAAAAAATTATCAGTGTAATGTTTTATGGCTAAAAATTCTCCACGGTTGGCAGCCCTTTTATTTGACTATTGCTTGCTATTTTCAAGCATGCAATTTAAGGTTGTTTTCATTCCAAAAACAGAAGCATAAAACTTAAGAGACATAAGGGAAGAAGAGGAAGAAAATACCAAGGAAGAGGAAGAGAGAAAGAGGAAAGCTAAGGGCAAAGTCAAAGCTTGAGATTCAATCAAGTTTGAATCCATTTCAGCAGCTTGTGAAGCTTGAAAGGTAGGGGGTAGAACTTTTATTCTTCTATTTCCTCTATTCTTTTCATGTTTACACTAGACAACCTAATAGGCTAAATTGAGTTCTAAGAGAGTAGGATGTGTTTGGGTTACATGGTTATGTTTGTTTGATGGTTTATGACTTGTTCAAAGTAAAAACCTGAATTTAGAAGCTTAAGACACCTATTTGATGGTTTATTGGTGAAGTTTATTAATCTTCACTTTTCTTTTGATTTTCAAGGTTCTAAGCCATGTTTGATCCATGGTTTATCTTGTTCAAGCTTGATTTACTAATAAATATATGTTTTGTTTTGTATTTGAGAAGCCCTTGGTGGTGAAAGACTTGGAAAGAGAAGCAAAACAAGGAGCTTTTGAGGATCTTCAAGAGGTAAGAGGGAAATTCATCTCACCAACCAAGTATAGTGGTGAGAGATGGTTTGTATATTTGATGGATGGTGAATCCATGTGAGGATTCATATCCATGGTCATGTAATAATTTGTGGGTGTTTATATGCTTTGATTATTTGCCTATGCTTGGTATGATTTGTATGATTTATTGCTTGATTATGGCATGCTTGTGATATATATTTGAATATGTATGTGTATGCCATGATTTGATGATGGAAAGGAAATTAATTTTTGGTTCCAAAGACTAAGAGGATTTCGGCCAAGACACCTCAAAATAGGTGCTCACAAATTAATATTTTCATAAATGATAAAATTAGATGATTAGAAAAGCATGGAAAATAAACAAAGGGTTTGTTTTTCAAGAAGTAGTGTTCACAGTTTTGAGAAGGATTTTTATTGATTTATTTTATGTAAAAAGTTTCTAAGCATTTTACTAAACAAGAGTTTTAAATGAAAAGAGCAATGAGTTGTTAATTTTAAGGATTTGTAAAGAAAGTGAAAAATGAAAATGAACAAATGATTTGATTTCAAAGACCAAGTGCTCACGATTTTTGTTAAGGAATTTTTAATGGTTTTGTTTGTGTAAAACCATATTGACTTAGAAGGAAAAATATTTGATGGTTTAGATAATCTAGTACCACGGTTTTGAAGGCTTATGAATGCCTTGATTTTATGAAATAAAGTGATTTTCAAATGGAAATATAATTGATTTGGCATAAGAAATTTGGAAAGGGAATCAGAGTGTTTTATCACTTGAGAAATGAAATTTTCATATGGGAATGGAAAAGAGAGATTGAAAGTGTTTGAGACTCAATTTATTTTAAAGAGAATTGATTTTAGAATTGATTTGAGAAAAATGGAGAATATAATAATGATTTGATATTTTCTAACGTGCAACTCATCCTTTGGGTTTTGGAGAGCGTTAGTAATTTTTAAAGTTTGAAAACATTGATTTAATTCAATGGAATTGTGAATTTGTGGAATAAATTGCGAAAAGGATTTTCTTGAGTAAGAAAATGTGGAAAATAATGTGAGTAGTCATATTATTTTGAGAAAGGTTGAAATGGAATTTTTGAAGGTTGATAAATAATTTTCGTAATGGAATTATGGTGAAAAATGATTTACGTAACTTAAAAACGTGATTTTTAAGCTACGCGATTTGAAAAACGTTTAAATATTTCCACGCGATTTGAAAAACGTTGAAATATTTCTACGCAATTTGGAAAGCGTTTAAATATTTTTACATGTTTGAGATATTGTTGAAAAATCGCTACGCGATTTAAAAATGGTGGAATATTTTTACGTGATTGAGAAAATGTTGAAAAATCACTACGTGATTTGAAAATGCAACGGAAATGTTGTAAAATTTTGAAAACGTAACAGAAATGTTGCGCGATTGTGAAAACACGACGAAAGTGTTTTGTGACTATGAAAACATGATAATATGATTTCACTGTCGAAAATACAATATGATTACTGTTGGGCTAGTGCGTGGACCCTGATTATGAGATAATGAAATTAAACTGAGAATGGGCCAATGTGTGGACCCTGAATATGAAAGTGTGAATTTTACCTGTGATTGACATTGGTGCATTGAACATGCATTGGAAATGAGGAAATTTGCCTGTGATTGGCATTGGTGCATTGAACATGTATTGAAAAGATATGCATTGAGGTATATGATGATTTTGAATTAAAAAAAAAATTAATAGCTAATGCTATTGGGACCCTTGTGGTTGAAGAGGGAATGTGAATTGATAGTGAGGTCTATGATGGATCTTGGGGTGCATCGAGGCGCGGTGGTCGACTAGTGGATATCTGTCTGTGGGCTACGGCTGGACCATATGCCACTTGGCGATGCAGTCCATTGCAACGCATTGACAATACCCGACAAGAGCACGATTCTTTTCAAAAGCTGGACATTTGTCTGTGGGCTAAGGCTGGGCATTGTCTGTGGGCTAATCTGGAAGATTGTCTTTGGGCTGAGGCTGACAATTAACAGAACATTCTTCTCGAAATTGTGAAAACCTCCATGGAGTAGGACATTAAGTCTACATGCATAACATATGCATAAATTTGAGTATCTATATCTGTATGATATAATAATTGAGGAATATTGGATGATGATGATGATAATCATGTTGATTTCATTATTGTGATTATTGTGTGATGATAATAATGTTAATGGCATGATGATGATAGTTGATTAATGTTGAGTGCATTATTGGAATTCTGGTAAGATATACTTGTATAATATGTTGTTTGTGTTATCTCTGTGCTACTATGTTGGTATTGACGTAGGTGATCTCACCTCTTTGTTATATTGTGTTGTTGTGCTTATATTGGTAAAAACTATATAATAGATGGAACGAGTTGTCTTAGACATACGGGTGATAAATACTCTGAGATCGGAGACAACATTAGAGAATGACCATTCCAAATTTGATAACATGCAGTGTTGATAAGGAACAGATGTCTGATGCATCAAGATGGATACAAGAAGAAATAAGTATGTTAAGTTTTACCGTTAAGTTTTACCGTTAGTGTCTTACCGTGCTATTAAGTAGGAACCGTCATGGGGTTTGCTACTGTTAAAAAGAGAGTCTGTTAGTTTTATATTTCTCTTTAAATTGTTAAATATTAATTGGTGTCAATATTGTATATTAGTAATACTTATGGATTTCAGTAAGTTTATGTTTCTGTAATAAAAAATTTTAAAACTCACCTTTTATAACTTAAACCTTTTATTGAAATCATTGTTAGATTGGGAGTTGGGAGTCGGGAAATGTGATACCCTGAGGAGGGTGTTACACAAAGTATCAAGGATCATGAAGGAAAACTTAAAGAAGGAGCATCATGAAGAAGGAATTCAATGAAGACCATTAGGAATCTTTTTGTAAAGAAAAGACTTTGTTTAATTCTCTGATTAAGCTCTCTTAAATAAGTAAAAATGGTTTTCAAAAGTAAAAATAGATTAAGAATGAAAAAGGTTAATTAATAAGTTTGTACATCTATGTGTACATCTATGTATAAATGTTATACATCTATGTATACATCAACTGATTACGAACTTAATGAAAATCTCAGTGTACATCTATGTATAAGTGATTATACATCTATGTATACATCGATTGATTCTGGACTTACTTGATCAGTATGTAATTTTGCATCTGTACATCGACTGATACATCTATGTATAAACCAGAATAGAAGCAAGAACTTTTTGATATAGTTATACAATCGATTAGGTAATCGATGTATAAACTTTTGGGCTGAAAATACGAATGTGTTTCAAGAACAACATCGATGTACTCATGTGTGTATTAATCAAGAATTAAGAACTTCCAAGAACACAATCGATTAGGCAATCGATGTACACAT
The DNA here is from genome assembly GCA_029884605.1 of Ormosia emarginata. Taxonomy (NCBI): domain Eukaryota; kingdom Viridiplantae; phylum Streptophyta; class Magnoliopsida; order Fabales; family Fabaceae; genus Ormosia; species Ormosia emarginata. The sequence goes on from JAQQTP010000088.1 coordinate 76,135,604, forward strand.
GTTATAAAAGTGAAATTTTGTTTAATACATCTATGTACTAATCGATTGACTGATAATAGAATTTTTCAGATGAATTTGTTTTGATCTTAACTGACTTGTAAAGTCTGTCTGGCAAACACTTTCACAACAACAATTAATTCGAAATTTGAGATCAACCACAAAAATGCTGTGAGAGCTTTCCATTGAAAGAAAATAGAGTATTCTTTTCTGTAGAACTTCAAATTGTTGTATATGATTTTAAAATCTGATTCAATCTTTTCATATTTGTAAAAGAGAGATAAGAGAGAAGGTTCTCTCGCTGATGAAATCAAGAGTAGAAGGGACTCTTGGTGCTATGCAAGAATAGAAGGAATTCTTATGGGAATTGCAAGATTGCGTTGACTTGATAAGCTGTCATTTGGGTAGAAGGAATCCAGAAGTGAAGCTTGTGTAAAGAATCTTGTATATTGATTTTCAATAGTGGATAAAACTCACAGTGGTGTGGGATTTGGATGTAGGTTACCAGAGGAGGTAGCTGAACCAAGATAAACTCGGTTTGCAATTTTCTCTATCCCTTAACTCTTTATATGCTTTATTATAGATTATTTGAATTAATCAATATGTTAGGGATGTTTGCATGATTTGATTAGTTTATAATCTTGTTCATATCTGAAATCATAATTACTGTTAATATTCTTTTTAAGTTTCAAGTCTTGATTGTAATATATCTTGCAAAAACACATTTTAGTTTGTTGGTTGACAAAATATTTTTCATAATTAAAGAAAAGAATCAGTTTTTGCAAAAAAGGGGAATAAGTTTCAAAAAGTTTTATTACTCAATTCAACCCCCCCTTCTTGATTATTCAGAAGCCACAACCAACATTGATTAACAGATTTAGATATTTATGGTTGTTAGTGGAATTGGTACCTGGGAAGATTCGCCTAGGTAAGGTTGTGATCTTGAATGAATTGCTCAACGTGATTCGAGATAAACAGGAGGAGGATCCGTTCTTGCAAAACGAAAGGGAATTTTTGAAGCAAGGTCATAAGGCAACGTTAGAGGAAAGATCAGATGGAATCTTAAGATTCGAGGGAAGAATTTGTATACCTGATGACCCTGAACTTAAGAAAGCGATTTTGGATGAGGCTCATATTAGTGATTTGAGTTTGTATCCGGGGATGACCAAGATGTATCAAGACTTGAAAAGGTTGTTTTGGTGGCCAAGGATGAAAAGAGATGTAGCGGAACATGTGGCGTCTTGTCTCATTTGTCAAAAGGCAAAGGTAGAACATCAGAGGCTAGCCGATATGTTACAACCGCTAGCTATTCCAGAATGGAAATGAGATAGTATCTCAATGGATTTTATTACTGGATTGCCGAAGACAAGGAAAGGACATGATTCTATATGGGTTATAGTTGATAGGCTTACGAAGTCAGCACACTTCTTGCCGATCAATATTAAGTATTCATTGGAAAGATTAACCCAAATATACATAAGCGAAATTGTTAGACTGCATGGTGTACCTACGTGTATAGTTTCGAACAGATATCCAAGGTATACGTCAAGGTTCTAGCGAAGTTTACAAGAAGCAATGGGAACTAAGCTGCAATTGAGTTCTACTTATCACCCGCAGACTAATGGTCATACGGAGAGGACGATACAGTCTTTGGAAGACTTGTTGCGCGCTTGTGTATTGGAACAACAAGGGAGTTGGGATGAATTTTTATCTTTGATAGAATTCACCTACAACAATAGTTTTCACTCAAGTATAGGGATGGCACCCAATGAAGCGCTGTATGGACGACGATGCCGAACACCTTTGTGTTAGTATCAAGATGGGGAGAGTATGACTATTGGACCAGATCTTGTGCAACAGACTATGGAAAAGGTGAAGATGATACAAGAGAAGATGAAGACGACTCAAAGCCGACAAAAGAGCTATGCTGATAAGCGAAGGCAACCTCTAGAATTTGAGGAGGGTGAGCATGTATTCTTGTGAGTAACGCCTACGACTGGTGTCGGAAGGGTTATCAAATCCAAGAAGCTTACTCCTAAGTTCATTGGGCCTTATTAGATTCTTCGACGGATAGGTCCTATAGCCTACTAGATAGCTTTACCGCCTTTTTTATCCAATCTACATGATGTATTCCATGTGTCTCAACTAAGGAAATATATTCCCGATCCGACGCATGTGATATAACCTGACAAAGTGCAACTAAAGGATAACTTGACTTATAAAACACTTCCTGTTAGAATTGAAGACAGGAAAGTAAAGCAGCTTCGAGGATTGAATTGGTGAAGGTGATATGGAATGACATAACAGGTGATGCTACCTGGGAGCTGGAGGATAAAATGAAGGAGCAATACCCTCAGTTATTATGATGTACGACAAATTTTGGGGACGAAATTTTTGTTTGTAGGGGAGAGTTGTAACACCCCAATTTTTAGATAAATTACCATTTTGTCCTGATTGTGCTATTTTATGTTTTTCTGTATGTTATAAAATTTATTTGATTGTTTCAAGTTCATATTTGAGTGTTTTGTGTGATTTGCTCCGAGTCAGGAAAATGATAATTTATGGGCCGGAGAAATCTTATTTTAATTATTCGGAGTTGGGGGATCTTACTAAACCCAATTCCGAGTGATATGGTTCTTAATCTTTTAATTTTTCAGATTTAACTGTGCAATAAAATAATTTTATATTATTATAATATTATTTTATGTGACAGTACCTACTGTCTCAAAAACAGTAAAAATCTGCTCTAAAACGACCATGGACCCAGAAGAGTCTGTGGGACCTGCGTTTAATAAAGCAGTCAACATTTTTTGCTAGACTAAATTCTAAGCTAATAGGAACAAGTCAACCATGTAGGCTTGATATTTCTAGACCAATAGGAATCAAGTCCACAAAATGGTTAGACTTATTAGATTAAGACTAGAAAATCTAACCAAGTTAACTTAAGACCTAACTAAGTTAGCATAGAAAGCTTGTTAAGTAACTAAGTGAAGTAACCTAGTTAGCTATCTAGTTAAGTTCTAGTTAGAGAATTATTCTCAAAATATCAAGACTAACCTAGTTAACCTAAGTAACTATCTAGTTAGGCAAGTAACTAAATGAATTAATCAAATGCACCTACGTGTAACTAGAAGACCAAAGTGACCACAAACTTAGTTTGCTCTCCTAAGGGGCCATTCGGCCAAGAGACTTCAAGAACCATCAAGAAGGCTTAGTCATTGCATGACTAGGTTTCTCCAAACTAATGAAAGACAAGCTTGGAGGCAAAGCTTTGCATGGCAACCCTAGATCACATCTAAGGCTATTGAGTGGTCTTGGAAGGTCAACAAAGGATGCACCTGCTTTGAAGGAGCTCTATGGTTATACATTAGGAAAAGGAGACCATTTTGCTCTTCATTGTCATTTCTTACTATCACTAAACTTACACTTTCTCTCTTCTAAAACAAGAACCATCATTGTTGTCTTCTTAGAGGACCGTTCGGCCAACAACCCTACATCACCATCTACCCATCTAAAATTTTATCCAACCTTTTTTCTCAACTCTAAACACCATTCTAAGAACATCTCTAGTTGAGAGTTCTTCCAAAATCTTTCATCTTAAGCTTGGAAAATTGCTTTGGAGGTTTTTCCTAAAAGGTGAAGATCCTTGTTTTTCATTTCTAACTTCATTTCCAAGGTTCTAAACCATGATTGATCCATGGTTTATGTTTTTCTCCTATGGTTATAACTTGTAAAAATTTGTTTGAGCATGTTAGATTTCTTTGGAGGAGATCACGAAATCATCTAGGAAGGAGAGAAAAAGATTTTATCTTCCTTAAAGGTAAGAGGGAGATTTAATCTCATCAACCAAGTATGGTGATGAGAAAATAGATTGTATGTGTGTGAAGAATCCATAAGGATTCACTTGTTTGATTGTTTAAATGCTTTCTTATTTGTGTTTGATATTGTTTGTATGCATGTCTATAAGCTTTAAAATATGTTGCATGTGTTGATATATGCATGAGTATTAATTAGGATGTAAATAACATGTAAGGTTTGCATGAGTGTTCCAAAGAACACAAAAAGGGGCTCACAGCCTCAACAAGAAAAAGAGAACCAAAATGTTCTCAACAATTTTATAAAGGAAGGATTTAATGGAATTAGGTAAATTAATGAATTCCAAAATGATTTAGAAGATAGAAAATGATCCAAAGATCAAATGCCAAAGTTTTGTTAATTTCGGCCAACATGCCTTGTAAATGTGTAATCAATCCAAAACTTATTTTCTAAAGTGTAAATTTGATGTTTAACCTAAAAAGAATACATTGGTAATGAATTTTTAAGAATTAAAGAAGTAAACTAATTTTTATTAAAAATATAGTATAGGAGAAAAATAAACAAAACTCTTGAAAAATACTTACCTTTGAGTTTTAAAAGTATAACTTAAGTTTTCAAAGTGTATTTAGTAGTAATAAACTAAATTAAAGAATTTTTAGAGAAAAAACATAGAAAGCTCATTTTTAATAGATTTTATAGATAAAATCTTTGTCAAAATTTATTAAAAACAGACAAATAAAAGAGAACGTTTTATAATATATTTATAATGTAAGGAAATTATTCTACATAGTTTGAAAGTATTGAAAATAGTTTATGTAGTTTTAAAATAGAGATTTTAAAGTTTTTCGATCAAGAAAAATGATTTAAAAATCTTACGTGATTGAGAAAACGATTTAAAAATACTACACGATTTTAAAAATAGCAAAATATATCTACGCGATTTAAAAACTTTTGTAAAAGCGACGTGATTGTGAAAACGCGATAAAATTTCTACGCGATTGATTAAAACAGTGAGTTTTGCTGTCAGGCCAAAGTGGTGGACCCAGATATGTGGAGATATGGTACTGTCAAGTGATGACGTATTATATATTAGAATTTTTTAGGTTAAGGGCAATTCTGTAAATATGAGAATATTTTGAGACTAAGGGTAATTTGGTAATTATCATTTTTATTCATGCATTGAGTTGTGCCAATTTGGTTGATATTGGCGATTGATTGACGAGGCGAATTACACCGTATTGTCGGTGTGATAAGCGTAGTGTGGTTCATCTTCTGTGGACTTGGAGGCATTAGTGTGCGGAGTATTCCACATGTGGACAGTTGGTCGCTCTTCTAGGTCGTGGTAACTGGCAACACACTAATGATCTCGACACGCACTATACTTAATCAAGATCTTATAAACACTGTTTAGTACAATGCCTGTAGTACACAACGTTGGACTGTGTGCTACTACACGACATTAGATTGTAGGCTATAGACACGATGTTAGACAGTGGAATAGTTTGGTTGGGCAGCCTGAAGTATTGATAGATCTTTACAGGTCATTCTCTCTGATGTCTGTGTCTAGTTCCATAGAGTAGGAACGAGTCGTATTGCATTTGCATTTGTGTCATGCATCATAATATTATTATATGTGAGATTATATGATACTGTTGTATTAAAACTTATGTGTTAAATTGTATTATTATTTATAATGTTATAGTATTCTTTATTATATTAAATTGTGATATCTGTTGTATTGTCGTTTTCTTGATTGCCAAGCTGGTATTGATGTATGATTATCTCACCTCTTTATATGTATTATTTCTGTATTATTAATTATGTTATAAAAGAGTTTGAGGAAGAGGAACAACCTCTAGATTGTGTATATCCGGAGGAGCAGCAGCAGCAGCAGACGGGTGATCAGTTCGACGAGTGCGAGCCTTTTGATCATCCATATCCTTTAGACTGACTTGTGAGTATGGCGTTGCCGGGATTTCTTGGTTTCGTGAGGCTGGAGTTTCACAGAGGTTCGGAGGCCTGGAGATTATGCGAGGACCGAGGATCGGTGATTTACTTGGGATGTCTGACTGTGTCCCTACGAGGAGAGTTTGATGTTGAACTTGTCTTCACTGGGGAGGACTCTTTCGTGTTCCCAATGTGATTAGCATAGTGTTAACAACACAGACTCCTGTCCGTAGAGCTGTGAGACATCCTGGATTTCTATCACCTGAAGTTTCATCTGAGAGTGATCCTTTAGAGGGTTAGGGATCTATGATGTGCACTTGGGCACTTTATGATGTTGTTTTGTATAATAACTCTTTACTCCTTTATTTAAATATTTTGTAGTTGTAAATTATTTGCAGAACTTAAAACAAAATCTTATGTATATTATGTGTGTGATAACAGGTTGTTGTATTTCATGTTCTGTGTTATTTTATTTAAGGTCATTATGTATAAAAAGAAAAATTTTATAACTCATATTAATTATGTATCAAATATTTTATAACTTGGGTAATATTTTATTTATTTTATTTTATTGCATTCATAAATGTGACATCCCCACAAGGGTGTTACAAATCTCCCTCTTACCTTAAGGGAAAACAAACTCCTTCTAAACTCCTCTTGGTGATTTTCGTGTGACTCCGAGAAAAGCCCTAACAAACTCAAACAATTTTAACAAGTCATCACTATAGTGAAAAATACTAACCATGTATCAATCATGGCTTAGAAATTCAATAATCAAGTTAGAAATAAGAAACAATAACTTCTACCTTGTGGAAAAGAAATTTCAAGATTGGTTTCCAAGCTTCAAAAGAATTTTTTTGAAGAAACTTTCTAGATGAAAGATGCTTAGAATAGTGTTTGGATTTGAGAAGTGAAGTTAGGTGAAAATTTAGAAGAGTGGATGATGGTGTTTAGGGTAGTGGCCGAATTCCTCAAAGAGAAAAACTATGGAGTTTTCTTTGTGTTCTTGAAGAGAGAGAAAGGAAATTTTTGGTGATAGTAAAGATAAAGATGAAGAAGAAATGACTTAGTAAAACTGCTCCCCAACCTCTCCTAATTTACTTGGTCGTGGAGCTCCCTCAAAGGAGGTGGCCATCTATGTTGACCATCCAAGGACTCCTAATGGCCTTAGATGCATTCAAGGGTTGATATCCAAGGCTTTGTCTCCAAGTTTGCTTCTCATTGGTGTAGAGAATTAAGTCATCAAGTGATTTGGCCCTTCTTAAAGATGCCATAACGGAATGGCCTTAGGGAGAGCAAACTAAGTTCTAGTTCACTTAGGCAATCTAGTTCACTTAGGCAATCTAGTTAAGCTTAGGTGCATTTGGTTAAGTCTCTTAGTTACTTGTCTAACTATCTAGTTACTTAAGACAACTAGCCATATTCTTGACATTACTAGAACATTCTCTAACTAGAACTCTAAAGAGTAGCTAACTAAGTTTATTCCATTTAGTTACTACTTAGATACATTAAATTAACTTAGTTAAACTTAAGCCAATTTAGTTAAGTTTTTCTAGTTACTTACTAACTAGTTCAACCACTTTTGTTGACTACATCTTATTGGTTAGAAATTTTCAACCATTTATGTTGACTAAATTCTATTGACTTAGAAATAATTCAAGCCAAATATGTTGATTGACTTACCAAGAATAGGTCTCATAAACTTTTCTAGGTCTATGGTCCTTTTGGAGAAGAAGCTACTGTTTTTAAGACTGTAGGCACTGTCCAATAAAATAATATTATAAAAATATAAAATATTTTTATTGCACAGATAAATTCTAAAAATTAAAAGATTGATACATGTATCACTCGGAATTGGGTTTTGTAAAATCCCCCAGCTCCGAATAATCGAATTAAGATTTTCCCGAGTCTGAAAATTATTATTTTCTTGACTCGGAGTAAATTACACACAATAATCAAATACAGTCACGAAATAGTCAAATTAATTTTATAACTCACAGAAAATATTAAATAGTACATTTAGGACAATATCATAATTTAATCAAAAGTTGGGGTGTTACAATCTTAACATCCATCTTCCATATTTCATAATCGTGGTATGCTGCAATAGCAAGCAAGATCTGAACGAATTTAAGCATAGCAACTGGGGAAAAAGTCTCATCATAATCTACACCATGAATTTGCTTGAAACCCTTAGCCACCAATCGTACCTTCAAGGTATGCACGTTACCATTCATGTCAGTTTTCTTTTTGAATACTGACTTGCACCTAATGGGTTTTACCCCTTCAGGTGGGTCAACCAAGGTCCATACTTGGTTAGTGTACATGGATTCCATCATAGATCTCATGGCCTCAAGCCATTTCTCATATTCTGGGCCCATAATGGCTTCCTGGTAAGTCATAGGTTCATCTTGATCCATGAGTAATATGTTGCCTTGTTGGGTCATGATAACAATGTATTTTATGCATTTTATAATCCTCTAACTAGGCTTCTTAAGGTTCAATTTGGCTTAATTAAGTTGATTTTGTCACACTTTATGAAATTAAGCTTAATTGGATCATTGAAGAAATTATTACTTGAATTATCATTAATTTGGGTGATTGCATTCTTAAGTAAAGTGGCCACAACTTGAGTTGTAATTATCTGATTAATGTGATTTTGGTCTTGTTGGAAAGTTAAGATAATTCTCTAATAACTATTCACTTGATAGCAAGAGCAACATTAATAGCAATATTTTTCATTCATTGTATAACCTTCTCACTTGGATTTTCAGTAAACTGGCTATAATTTGAGTTACAAATATCTGATGGGTGATTTTGGTCTTGTTTTTAAGTTAAGATAAATTTCTACAACTTTCATGAAGGCCTCAAGATCAGAAACACATGTTTGGATAACTCAAATTGGAGTTGAAGCAAAATCTAGCGTTTTGAACCTGACAGCTTGACCTTTATGCACTCATTAGGCTATATCTCGGGCTATAAGAGTTCAATAATCCTGAAATTTTGACAGTGGAAGGTTAAGACCCATATCTACAACTTTCATAAGAATACAAAAGGTAATTCAGATTCCTTGAAGGTGATATTGGGCTTGGAAGTCAGAACTGAGGTGCTGGATTTGGGCCTGACCCATGAGCAGTAATTAGGCCACATCTCGGGCTGTGGTTATTAGATTTAACTAAACTTGGTGTCCTTGGAAAGCTGAGACAATTTCCTAGAACTTTCATGAAGACCACTTGACTCAATTCTGACGCATGCCATGAGCTAAGAGCAGAGACATTTCAGAGACAAGAAAGTCCATAATTTCAGCTTATTCATCATCTATTTTGATTTTACTTCTTATCATCAAACAATTCCATTGTCTTCTTACACTCCTTGAACTCTATAAAAGGAGGCAAAGGCTGAACATTTGAGGGTGTTAGTTAGCTTAGAGTTTAGTTTATGCTATTGTATTATTAGTTTTCCTTTGGGCAGTTTTCTATTGTTCTTAATTGAAGTTATGTTTATCATCTTCTTCTTCTCTCTTTCTTTCATCTTGTCTATGAGTAACTAAATCTTCATCTTGCTTGGGTGAAAAGGTGAAGCTCTTGGTAATAAGGTAAGGTTAGATTAATTTCTTTCTTATGCTTTAAATGATATATTTTTATGTGATCTTTATATGAGTTGTATGTTATTTCCAATTAATTTAGAAACTTTTCTTGTATAATGAATATCTTGATCCATTGTAGACAATAGGATTGGCATAGTGGATGCTTTTGACGATTTACAAGTATTGGTAGATAATTATTGGAATCATAATATGATTACATGATTGAACTTTGAATGTTAAATCTTCCGATTGGAATCTTCATTATGCATGATTTCAATTGAGTTATAAAACGAAATAATCTTGTTTTTAATTTATTACCAAGAGTGGATCTCCTAACCCAAGTAAATCTTTTTCATCTGTGAACAACTTATATCATTTTTAGTATTGTGACAAATCTTCTCCGTACCTCAAATAATTTTATCTTCATCAATTCCTTGTGGATCGACTTCGGACTCCTGAGAATTTACTACTTGAAACAACCTGCACTTGGGTTTGAAACTTTTAATTTTCTCATCAAGTTTTTTAGCGCCATTGCCAGGAACTTGATTTGAAGTTCTAATATATTGAGGTTCTCTTTCTGTAAGTAAACTTCATTATCAGGTATATTCTTCTTCTACTCTTTTCATTTTTATTTATCTATTTACTAACTTAACAACTAACTTATTAACTAACTTTTATATTTACGTCATTTATTTATGTTTTTTTTATTTATTTTCATTTTTTTTTTTATTTTATTTTATTTTATTTACGCTTTTATTGTTATTATTATTATTATTATTATTATTATTATTATTATTATTATTATTATTATTATTATTATTATTATTTACGCTTTATGCTTACTAACTATCTAACATTTAAATTCTGTCATTTATTTTCTGCATCTAACTTTTAAATTCTGTCATTTATTTTTTCGCAATCTGACATTTAAATTCTGTCATTTATTTTCCGCATCTAACATTTAAATTCTGTCATTTATTTTTCGCATCTAACTTTTAAATTCTGTCATTTATTTTTCCGCAATCTAACTTAATGAAATAATTTTTCTTCTTATCTTCTCTTTTGCCGGCTCTGTGGGGCTCTGCCACTCTCCGATTTTCATATTTTAAATTTACTTTCTGCACTTTGTAACACCCCTTTGGAGGATGTCACCCATAAAAGAAAATAAAATAAATAGAAATAGAATCTACCCAAGTTGCGGAACATTTGTTAAATATTATTACGGGTTGTAAAATAATTCCTGATAGACAGAAATATGTAATAAAAAGATAATGCGAAAAATACGAAATAAAATAAAAAAAAACATCATCACTAATAATATACATATGGTTAAGTTATAAAGCTGTACAAATAATTTACAACTAAGACTACAACTATTTAAACAAAAACAAGTAAAGAAAGCAATAAAAGAGTTAATATATACATTCATACCGACGCGCCCAAAAAAAAAAAAAAAAACATCATGGTTATCTAATCCTCGATGGATCACTCTCGGTCGAAAATGATCATCGGGAGATAGATATCCGGATGTCTCGACACACGGCGATAACGGGATCGCGCAGTCGATACGATGCTTATCTCACTAGGCTCAGGGTTTTCAGCACCCCAATAACGCCTAATGGATAAGGGTAACTCTAAGTGCAGAAATAACGTCGTAGTCATAATGGGTTCTCCATCAAACTGATGACGTAAAATCACGGTCATACGTCCTGCATATGTAACAGAAGCACGATCTCCTCGTAAATGCCAAGCCAGATCACCTCCATGAAATACCAGCTCTATGAATCCCAAAAATGCTGGCGTCGCCATCCCACACAATCAATCCAGAGGATATGGATGATCGGATGGTTCTTGATCGTAAAACTGATCGTCTGCTTGCTGACCTTCCTCTTCCTCAGGGTACACGATCTCAAGAGGCTGTTCCTCTTCTTCCTCTTCAAACTCTTTACCGCATAAAATAAACAGACAAGAGACACATACAATAAAGAGGTAAGACAACATAAAATCATCACAACATGGCCAATAAGAAGACGACAATTAACAACTATACAGTTCATACAATACGAAAAAAACTATAACAGTAATAATAAATGAAATAGAGTACATATTAGATATCCTAGTGTTTCAGAACATCACAGATATAACACAAATAAAGAAAACCACATAGATAAATCAATCTCACAGATAAAATAAGATAAGAAATGGACAACTAACATAAGAATTATCAGATAAATATAAATAGAGAAGATGTAAAAACATCCAAGATATTACCAGATAAAGATAAATAGAGAAAATGGAATATTATCCAAGATATAATCAAATACACCAAAACACAACCCTACTCCATGGAGCTAAACCCAAACAGATATCAGAGAGAATGACTTGCAAAATCTATTAGTACCACGGCTGCCCAACCAACTATTACGCGGTCACACGTTGCGTCAATAGCCTACGCAGACTGAATCCACCATCCAGCGTAGTATAGTTCACGGTCTCTCCGTTGTGGCACTATAGGCAATGTACTACTAGACTTTACAAATCTCGATTAAATATAGTGAATGTCGAGTACATTAGTGTGCTATCGGTTTACCACGGCCCCGGAGCTACCAACTGTCACATGTGGGATCCCGTACACTAAAGTCTCCAAGTTCATTAGAACAATGAACCACACTACGTTTATCGCATCGACAACACGATGTGATTCGTCTCGTCAACCAAAACACCAAAAAATTGGTATAAAGACAAAACATAATTCCAAATATATGAAATTACGAAAATGCCCTCAAGATAAAAATATGCCCTCAATGGCAAAAAGCTCAGACGGGTTCACTTTTTCCCGACAAATAAATAACCTCAACAAACTGTCTTGAGTTCACATTTTCTCGACAGCGAAAAATAAATATAGTAACGGTCAATCGCGTAGAAATTTTATCGCGTTTTTGAAATCTCGTCGTTTTTACAAACGTTTAAAAATCGGGTAAAGATATTTTTCTGTTTTTAAAATCGCGTAGCATTTTTAATACGTTTTCTCAATCGCGTAGGATTTTTAAATCATTTTCTTATTCAAATACCTTTAAATTACTGTTTAAACAAAAGAAATAGTACTTAGTACATTTAAACTACGTAGAATAATTTTTCATACCGCATCCTGTCTTTTAGATATTTTTGCTATCTTATTGGTTCATTTTTTACTAAAAATTGACAGTATTTTGTTTAGAATATCATAATAATGGTTTCCTAATTTATCCATAAAATTTCCATTTACCTAATTTTTAACCATTTCATTTAATTCTTTTTGAAATCTCTAACATGCTTCAAAACCAAAAGTGAGCTATATGTTAGAAAATTTCTTAACATTATCTTGTATTTCCTTTCTAATGATAAAATTATGAACTTTTAATCCTTTAGACTTACTTCTAATCAATTGGTCCCTTCAAAAATCATTATAGAAAATTTCTTCTTAACTTGTATTGTTTCTTTTTAATTGAAAAAGGTTTAGAATCAAGTTTTAGAAATCATGATTACCTATAGTGGCATGTTGGCCAAATTTCATAAAACTTTTGCATTTGATTTCCAAAATGTCTTTCACCTTTTAAATCATATCAAATGTATTATATTGTCTAAGTTCATTAAATCATTTTAGAAAATAGTTAACAATAGTCAATTTAATTCTTTAGGCATGTTGGCCCAAAATATTAAGTTTTTACCATTTGATTTCTAAATGCATTTTCTTTGATCAAATCAATTAGAAACTTTCTTGATTCTCCTAGGTTAATTAAGTTACACTTTAGGAAAAATCAAGAGAACATTTTGGTCCTCCAAACTTGTCATTGCCATGAGCTATTGGATGTGTTCTTTGGAACACTCATGCTAATTTACACATGTTATTCACATCCTATACTTTATCATACAATTCTAACACATGCATTATATTTCTAACACATGCAAAAATATTTTCTAACACATACAACCTAAATTAAAGCTTGTAGACATGCTTTCAAAAGCTAATAGACATGCAAAATTATTACAATCATCAAACAAGAAAGCTAATAACAAATACCACATAAACTACTAACAAACACAAAAATTAACAAATACACACATAATTAACACATGACCACCGAATCCTTATGGATTCTACAAACATCACAAATGGCTCCATCTTCTTACCACCATCAAGAGATGATAAGAATTGTCTTCCTCTTACCTTAAATGAAGACAAAAGGCTTGCTTTCACACCTCCTAGGTCACGGTTTTCACCACCAAAAATACCTAGAAATCTCAAACAAAATCTACATGTTACTAACCATGAAGAAGAAGCTAAACCATGGAAAAATCATGGCTTAGAACTTTGAAAAAGAAGAGAGAAAAGAAAAGCATGAAATTTCACCTTCTAGGTAAAACTTTCAAGGTTGGTTTCCAAGCCCTACATGGAAGAATTTGAAGAAACTCCCAACTACAAAGGTTCTTAGAATAGTGTTTAGGTTAAGGAAACTTGGTTAGAAAAATTTTTGGATGGTTGGATGGTTAGGAAACAAGCTTGGCCGAAAATGGTGAAGAAAATGGACAAGAATGGTGGCTAGGGTTTTGATGAGAGAGAAGAGAGAAAAGCAAGGAAGACAAAGTGATTTTTGGTCCTCCCTCCTTCACTTGGCCGTAGCTCTCTAAGGGCATGCAAGGTGGCTCCTTGCTTGGCTTCATCCAAGCCATTGGATGAATCAAAGGCCAAGATCAAGCCTTGGTGAGCAAGCTTGATTCCCATTGGTTGGTTCCCGGTGACTCACATGCTGAGTCACACAACGTATTAAATGCTCTGCTGAGTCACTAGCTGAGTCGAGCCTGTTCTGGAAAGTTCTACAGCTTATGGTAATTAATTAAGCTACCGATCCAATCGTTCTGCTAATTGTGGGTCCCGCAAAATATTTTCGGGTCCACTGTCACTAAATTATCTTGACTAATAAAATAATATTATAATAATATAAAATTATTTTATTTGTGATTAAATCCTAAAAATTAAAAGATTATTTTTAGTCTCATTCAGAATCGGGTTAAGTAAGATCCCCCAATTCTAAATAATAAAATAAGATTTTCCCGGCCCGGAAAAATATTATTTTCCCGCCCGAGCAAATCACACAAAAAGTCCATATAAAATTACAGACAGTATTTTCAGGCATTAAATCAAGAAGAAAACAATTAAAAACAGACAAAAACAGCGAAAACAGTACGTTCGGGACGTAACGGTCATTTTCCCATTTTTTCCCACAACGTAGGTAATCGTCCAAAACGTTCAAATAAAATATCCAGCAGTATTATTTAGCTGTATATCTTTCAGAAAAATTAATACAGTAGCTCAGAAAAATTTTTATTTTACCGTCTCGAAGCAAACTACGTAAAACGATCAAATAAAATTTGAACCTGTATTATCGTAATTGTTTTCATACAAAAATCGAGAACAGAAAAATAGGGACACAGCGGTCATTCATACAAAAGCATGAAAAACGTAAAACAAGACATTCGAATATTTTCTAAAAATTGGGGCGTTACAACTCTCCCCAACAAATAAAAATTTCGTCCTCGAAATTCGATGTTCATCCAAACAAATGAGGATCTTGATCCTTCATTTTATCTTCCAGTTCCCAAGTAGCTTCACCTGTCATATCATTCCATATGACTTTCACTAGCTCGATCATCTTCCCTCGAAGCTGCTTTACCTTTCTGTCCTCTATCCTGACAGGTAAAGTTTCGTAAGTCAAATTCTCCTTTAACTGCACGTCATCTGACTGTATAACATGTGTCGGATCTGGTATATACTTCCGTAACTGAGACACATGAAACACGTCATGCAAATTGGATAGAAAAGGTGGCAAAGCAATCGATATGCTACAGGACCAATACGTCGGATAATCGATATGGTCCAATGAATTTAGGAGTAAGCTTCTTAGACTTAATCACTCTTCCGACACCAGTCGTAGGAGTAACTCTCAGAAACACATGCTCACCATCCTCAAACTCAAGAGGTCGTCTTCGTTTATCCGCGTAACTCTTTTGTCTCTTTTGCGCCGTCCTCATCTTCTCTTGTATCATCTTGACTTTATCCGTAGTCTGTTGTACAAGTTCCGGTCCAACAGTCATACTTTCCCCATCCTGATACCAGCATAGCGGCGTTCGACATCATCTTCCATACAATGCTTCATAAGGTGCCATTCCGATGCTTGCGTGAAAACTATTGTTGTAGGTGAATTCTATCAAAGATAAAAATTCATCTCAACTTCCCCGTTGTTCCAAAACACAAGCCCGCAATAAATCCTCCAAGGACTGTATAGTTCTCTCTGTCTGACCGTCAGTCTGCGGATGATACGCTGAACTCAGTCGTAACTTGGTTCCCATAGCTTCTTGCAGACTTCGCCAAAATCTTGACGTAAACCTTGGATCTCTGTCAGAAACTATACATGTAGGCACTCCATGTAATCTGACAATCTCGCTGATGTACAACTGGGTTAATCTTTCCAATGAATATTTAATATTGATTGGTAAGAAATGAGCTGATTTCGTAAGTCTATCAACTATAACCCATATTGCATCATGACCTCTCCTTGTCTTTGGCAAACCAGTAACGAAATCCATAGAAATGCTGTCCCATTTCCATTCTGGAATCGATAATGGTTGCAACATCCCAGCTGGTCTTTGGTGTTCAACTTTCGATTTTTGATAAACCAACCAAGATTCTATCCACATAACCTTTGAACATTACAGAAACATTCTTCACTCTGAACAGCACCACTTGAAATTTCCCTGCATCTGTACCGCTTCATTCTTCTGCTCTTGTTTTTTTAACAGGAAGTGCCTCACAATTCAAGTTTTCTTTTCCAACAATACTGTATCTGATACTTATGACATAATTTTGACTGAGAATATCCTTTCTTGCAATTATAATATATAAAAGGACATTATAAAAGTTAGAAAGAAAAGGTAGAAAAACTATTAGAATTGTTACCAGACATGTCCAACAAAGAATTTGACATTGTCGATTTTAAGAATAAGTTTTCTAAGACACCAAAGTTTTTTGGAACAATCTATAGGATATGATTAAAAATAACCAATCCATTCATAAGATAACATCTATCTCGTGAAAGAGGTAGACAATTTAGATTAATAGAAAAGATCATTTAAGAAACTGGATAGAAATAATGGATTTGGAAATAAAAGCAGAAATAGATAAGTCAAAAGGTAACAAAGACATTGATAACTCTAATCAACTCAAATAGTCAATTAGTCCTAAAAGAACGAGTTAGACTAAAAGTACATTTCGCAATTGCGATACATGAAAGGTATCATGAAGGCACAGAAATAAGAGATGATAGAATCATCCATATCACCGAACCTATCCAGTAGAGAAATTGATATGGTACGATGAATTTAGAAGTGAACTTTTTAAATTTGAATAATTCAACTGATAAGTCTAACAAAGTATGGATGGTTGGAAAAATACCCAATCCATATTTTTAAATCATGTATGTTTTGAGAAAGGAGTGTACAAATTGAATCAATAGAAAAAATTCAATTATTTAACAAACTTAGGATGGTTTAAGCAACTCAAGTCCTCAACCACATATTTAGCAATTGAAGTGAAAACAACCAGGTCAAAAGATAAAGATGACATAAATAACTCTAATTGACCTACACAATTATATGCCATAAAGAAATAGGTTACCCTTGGAATTATACAGTATAGTTAAAGGATCACCTTTTGTGACACAACCTTCTTTAATCAGGTTTTCAATTTGAGGTGCTTTTGCTCCACTTGAAGAATCGATACTCCATTCTACTTGAGATGTCAAAGCACGTTCATTTTTAACAGATGACGTCGTCTTTTGATAGAATACACTTTTCAACAAGTATTTGGCATCCTATACTTGAAACATGTGACTCCGTTGATGGTATCGTCCCTCGTTAGATGATCTTCCAATACTTCTAACACTTGGGTACGGATGTCGCAGCCTGACTAAACCTGCTACCACTCGTATTTCCTCCACGAGATTGTTGTTGTTGTCTTCCCAATAATCACGAATACGAGTTTTACCGAAATCACCTGGCTTTATAGTTTTTCCTCTTTTGGACACCACGCTTCCGCTGCGCTACTCTGATCATGTTGTACTGTTCCTTTAGCTGTTCTTGGCATTGCTTTTGTAGTTGCAGGCAAACCTGCCACCATCACGTTCTGCCTCCTCATGTGCACGTTTACCACGAGTCATCGTCTTTCTTCAAAGACGGATGAATCATAATACAATGGAAACCAAAGTAACCATTTCAAACAATATTGTCTCCTTTCGGAGTCCAAGCACAGAGAATCACACAGCACAAACAAAAACAGACCCAACCACAACCCCAAAAGACTCTAACTTGGGCTCTGATACCAACTAATGTAACACCCCTTTGGAGGATGTCACCCATAAAAGAAAATAAAATAAATAGAAATAGAATCTACCCAAGTTGCGGAACATTTGTTAAATATTATTACGGGTTGTAAAATAATTCCTGATAGACAGAAATATGTAATAAAAAGATAATGCGAAAAATACGAAATAAAATTAAAAAAAAACATCATCACTAATAATATACATATGGTTAAGTTATAAACTGTACAAATAATTTACAACTAAGACTACAACTATTTAAACAAAAACAGTAAAGAAAGCAATAAAAGAGTTAATATATACAGTCATACGCTGACGCGCCCAAAAAAAACATCATGGTTATCTAATCCTCAGATGGATCACTCTCGGATGCGAAAATGATCATCGGGAGATAGATATCCCGGATGTCTGACACACGGCGATAACGGGATCGCGCAGTCGATACGATGCTTATCTCACTAGGCTCGGGGTTTTCAAGCACCCCAATAACGCCTAATGGATAAGGGTAACTCTAAGTGCATAAATAACGTCGTAGTCATAATGGGCTCTCCATCAAACTGATGACGTAAAATCACGGTCATACGTCCTGCATATGTAATGAAGCACGATCTCCTCGTAAATGCCAAGCCAGATCACCTCCATGAAATACCAGCTCTATGAATCCCAAAAATGCTGGCGTCGCCATCCCACACAATCAATCCAGAGGATATGGATGATCGGATGGTTCTTGATCGTAAAACTGATCGTCTGCTTGCTGACCTTCCTCTTCCTCAGGGTACACGATCTCAAGAGGCTGTTCCTCTTCTTCCTCTTCAAACTCTTTACATCATAAAATAAACAGACAAGAGACACATACAATAAAGAGGTAAGACAACATAAAATCATCACAACATGGCCAATAAGAAGACGACAATTAACAACTATACAGTTCATACAATACAAAAAAAAAACTATAACCGTAATAATAAATGAAATAGAGTACATATTAGATATCCTAGTGTTTCAGAACATCACAGATATAACACAAATAAAGAAAACCACATAGATAAATCAATCTCACAGATAAAATAAGATAAGAAATGGACAACTAACATAAGAATTATCAGATAAATATAAATAGAGAAGATGTAAAAACATCCAAGATATTACCAGATAAAGATAAATAGAGAAAATGGAATATTATCCAAGATATAATCAAATACACCAAAACACAACCCTACTCCATGGAGCTAAACCCAAACAGATATCGAGAGAATGACTTGCAAAATCTATTAGTACCACGGCTGCCCAACCAACTATTACGCGGTCACACGTTGCGTCGATAGCCTACGGCACTTTGGGAATCCACCATCCAGGCGTAGTATAGTTCACGGTCTCCGTTGTGGCACTATAGGCAATGTACTACTAGACTTTACAAATCTCGATTAAATATAGTGAATGTCGAGTACATTAGTGTGCTATCGGTTTACCACGGCCCGGGAGCTACCAACTGTCACATGTGGGATCCCGTACACTAAAGTCTCCAAGTTCATTAGAACAATGAACCACACTACGTTTATCGCATCGACAACACGATGTGATTCGTCTCGTCAACCAAAACACCAAAAAAATTGGTATAAAGACAAAACATAATTCCAAATATATGAAATTACGAAAATGCCCTCAAGATAAAAATATGCCCTCAATGGCAAAAAGCCTGTACGGGTTCACTTTTTCCCGACAGCGAAATAACCTCAAAAACTGACGGGTTCACATTTTCTCGACAGCGAAAAATAAATATAGTAACGGTCAATCGCGTAGAAATTTTATCGCGTTTTTGAAATCTCATCGTTTTTACAAACGTTTAAAAATCGGGTAAAGATATTTTTCTGTTTTTAAAATCGCGTAGCATTTTTAATACGTTTTCTCAATCGCGTAGGATTTTTAAATCATTTTCTTATTCAAATACCTTTAAATTACTGTTTAAACAAACAGAAATAGTACTTAGTACATTTAAACTACGTAGAATAATTTTTCATACCGCATACTGTCTTTTAGATATTTTTGCTATCTTATTGGTTCATTTTTTACTAAAAATTGACAGTATTTTGTTTAGAATATCATAATAATGGTTTCCTAATTTATCCATAAAATTTCCATTTACCTAATTTTTAACCATTTCATTTAATTCTTTTTGAAATCTCTAACATGCTTCAAAACCAAAAGTGAGCTATATGTTAGAAAATTTCTTAACATTACTGTATTTCCTTTCTAATGATAAAATTATGAACTTTTAATCCTTTAGACTTACTTCTAATCAATTGGTCCCTTCAAAAATCATTATAGAAAATTTCTTCTTAACTTGTATTGTTTCTTTTTAATTGAAAAAGGTTTAGAATCAAGTTTTAGAAATCATGATTACCTATAGTGGCATGTTGGCCAAATTTCATAAAACTTTTGCATTTGATTTCCAAAATGTCTTTCACCTTTTAAATCATATCAAATGTATTATATTGTCTAAGTTCATTAAATCATTTTAGAAAATAGTTAACAATAGTCAATTTAATTCTTTAGGCATGTTGGCCCAAAATATTAAGTTTTTACCATTTGATTTCTAAATGCATTTCTTTCTTTGATCAAATCAATTAGAAACTTTCTTGATTCTCCTAGGTTAATTAAGTTACACTTTAGGAAAAATCAAGAGAACATTTTGGTCCTCCAAACTTGTCATTGCCATGAGCTATTGGATGTGTTCTTTGGAACACTCATGCTAATTTACACATGTTATTCACATCCTATACTTTATCATACAATTCTAACACATGCATTATATTTCTAACACATGCAAAAATATTTTCTAACACATACAACCTAAATTAAAGCTTGTAGACATGCTTTCAAAAGCTAATAGACATGCAAAATTATTACAATCATCAAACAAGAAAGCTAATAACAAATACCACATAAACTACTAACAAACACAAAAATTAACAAATACACACATAATTAACACATGACCACCGAATCCTTATGGATTCTACAAACATCACAAATGGCTCCATCTTCTTACCACCATCAAGAGATGATAAGAATTGTCTTCCTCTTACCTTAAATGAAGACAAAAGGCTTGCTTTCACACCTCCTAGGTCACGGTTTTCACCACCAAAAATACCTAGAAATCTCAAACAAAATCTACATGTTACTAACCATGAAGAAGAAGCTAAACCATGGAAAAATCATGGCTTAGAACTTTGAAAAAGAAGAGAGAAAAGAAAAGCATGAAATTTCACCTTCTAGGTAAAACTTTCAAGGTTGGTTTCCAAGCCCTACATGGAAGAATTTGAAGAAACTCCCAACTACAAAGGTTCTTAGAATAGTGTTTAGGTTAAGGAAACTTGGTTAGAAAAATTTTTGGATGGTTGGATGGTTAGGAAACAAGCTTGGCCGAAAATGGTGAAGAAAATGGACAAGAATGGTGGCTAGGGTTTTGATGAGAGAGAAGAGAGAAAAGCAAGGAAGACAAAGTGATTTTTGGTCCTCCTCCTTCACTTGGCCGTAGCTCTCTAAGGGCATGCAAGGTGGCTCCTTGCTTGGCTTCATCCAAGCCATTGGATGAATCAAAGGCCAAGATCAAGCCTTGGTGAGCAAGCTTGATTCCCATTGGTTGGTTCCGGTGACTCACATGCCGAGTCACACAACAGTATTAAATGCTCTTGAGTCGGACTAGTGAGTCACTGTTCTGAAAGTTCTACAGCTTATGGTAATTAATTAAGCTACCGATCCAACCGTTCGCTAATTGTGGGTCCCGCAAAATATTTAGGGTCCATTGTCACTAAATTATCTTGACTAATAAAATAATATTATAATAATATAAAATTATTTTATTTGTGATTAAATCCTAAAAATTAAAAGATTATTTTTAGTCTCATTCAGAATCGGGTTAAGTAAGATCCCCCAATTCTAAATAATAAAATAAGATTTTCCCGCCCGGAAAATATTATTTTCCCGCCTCGAGCAAATCACACAAAAAGTCCATATAAAATTACAGACGGTATTTTCGGGCATTAAATCAAGAAGAAAACAATTAAAAACAGACAAAAACAAATAAAACAGGACGTTCAGGACGTAACGGTCATTTTCCCATTTTTTCCCACAACATAGGTAATCGTCCAAAACGTTCAAATAAAATATCCAGCAGTATTATTTAGCTGTATATCTTTCAGAAAAATTATTACAGTAGCTCAGAAAAATTTTTATTTTACCGTCTCGAAGCAAACTACGTAAAACGATCAAATAAAATTTGAACCTGTATTATCGTAATTGTTTTCATACAGAAATCGAGAACAGAAAAATAGGGACATAGCGGTCATTCATACAAAAGCATGAAAAACAGAAAACAGTACATTCAGAATATTTTCTAAAAATTGGGGCGTTACACACTTTATTTTCTGTATTTTATTTTTCACACTTTATTTTTCGCATTTTATTTTTTGTATATTATTAACTCTCTAACTATCTAATTTTTATTTTATTTTATCAGTTATTTAACTTTTTAATTGTTAAAATACATACATATATATATATTTGGGTGGTTGGTTTATACCACATCCTTCTTAATATCTAACGGCCGATTTATGCTGCCTACTTGTACATTATTTTTATTTTATGTCACTTATTTATGCTTAACTGGTATCGTGATTCAAATTCTGGTCGTTTGGTTAAAATTAATCCTAGTACTTTATATATTGATTTATTTGAATCACAATCACACATAATTAACACAATGGTTGAATTTGAAGGTGCACATGTTGAACATGATAATCAAACACAATGAGCTGAAAATGAAAGTATACATGTTGAACATGGAAATCAACCATTGCGAACTATGCGTGCATATTTGCAACCACCTCGAAATTCCAGTCCATCATGTTTTATCTTTCCACTTACTACTAATAATTTTAGATTTAAGCCGGGTATGATTTCTTTACTTTCTAATTTTCATGGTTTAGAAAATGAAAGCCCATATTTACATCTAAAAGAATCTGAGGAAGTCTGTATTTCTTTCAATGATCAAAATTGCACTGAAGAGATTGTTAAGCTTAAATTGTTTCCTTTTTCTTTGAAAGATAAAGCAAAAACTTGACTTAACGCTTTGAAACCAAGATCAATTGGCACATGGCAAGAAATGTAAAGTGAGTTTTTAAAGAAATTTTTTCCAACACATAAAAAAAATGCTTTGAAAAGACAAATCCAAAATTTTTCCCAAAACTCAAATGAAACGTATTTTCAAAGTTGGGAACGTTTTAAAGATTTGTTAAATTCTTGCCCACATCATGGTTTTGAAAAATGGCGGACTATAAGCTTCTTTTATGAAGGTTTAACACCTGAAACTAAACAATTTGTGGAAACGATGTGTAATGGCGAGTTTCTTGATAAAGAACCTAAAGAAGCTTTAGATTATTTAAACCATTTGGCTGAAAATTCTCAATCTTGGCATGGTACTAATCTTTCTGAAAATTCAATTAGATATAACCTTGTAAATGCAGGAAAAGGAAAATACCATCTTAGTCAAGAAGAAGATCTAAATGCAAGGTATGTTAGTTTGGCTAGAAAGGTTGAAACCATGGAATTGGGAAAAGTAAAAGAAGTCAAATCTGTGCAAAATGAAGAAATTTGTAGCATTTGTGATGAATTAGGACACTCGATAAATGAATGTCCTAATATTCCTGTTTTTAAAGAAGTTGTGCATGAGCAAGTAAATGCAATGAACAATTTTAAAAAGCTATTTACCTCTTCTTTTTCAAATTCTTACAATCCAAGATGGAGAAATCACCTGAACTTCAGTTAGAGGAATAATAATTAAGCATAATTCATGCAACACCACCTCCTCAGGAACAATAGGATTCTCAAAATTCTCAAGGATATGTACCTTATGTCCCACCATATAGTAAAAACCTTGAAAGAACATTGAGTACATTCATAGAAAAGCAAGAAGCTATCAATAAACAAAACACTCAAACCATGATAGACATAAAAGACACTTTTTCCAAACTTACTTCTGCACTCACCATTCACGAGAAAGGAAAATTTCCTTCTCAACCTCAACCGAATCCCAAAGGTCAATATAGTCTAAATGAGGGTAGTTCAGAAAACTAACAAATAAATTAAGTCAATTCTGTGATAACTCTTAGGAGTGGAAAAGTTATTGAAAAAGAAATTTCTGAACCTTGTGAGAAAGATGGTGAATCAATTCCCCAAGATAAGGAAGAGGTTGATAAGTCATTTGGCCAAAATGAAACCAAACTCTCGTCTCCTCCACTTCCATTTCCTTAAGCATTAAGCAAACCAAGGAAATTGGACCACCAAACTGAAATTTTTGAAATTCTTAAACAAGTGAAGGTCAATATTCCATTGTTAGATACTATCAAACACTTTCCTTCTTATGCCAAATTTTTGAAAGACTTATGCACTGTTAAAAGGAAATTAAATGTGAAAAAGAATGCCTTTTTGACCGAACAGGTAAGTTCCATTATTCAAAGCAATAATGTTTTGAAACATAAAGACCCTGGTTGTCCTACGGTTTCATGCATTATTGGAGAACATATGATTGAACAAGCTTTACTTGATCTTGGTGCTAGTGTTAATTTGCTTCCATATTCAGTTTATCAACAACTCAATCTAGGTAAGTTAAAACCAACTTCTGTAACTCTTCTACTTGTTGATAAATCAATTAAAATTCCAAAAGGAATAATGGAAGATGTGTTGGTACAAGTTGATAAATTCATTTATCCTATGGATTTTATTGTCTTGGAAACTGAACCTATGATTAATTGTTCCAAGTCAATTCCTATTATTTTAGGTCGTCCATTTTTAGCAATATCCAATGCTTTGATAAATTGTAGAAATGGATTGATGAAGGTAACATTTGGAAACATGACACTTGAGCTTAATGTTTTCAACTTATGCAAGCAACCACATGAAGTCAATGATGAAAATGAGGAAGCTGACGGGATTGAGGCCATTGTAGATGATCATCTTCTAAAAGGGAGTTCTTCTAACCCATTAGAAGTTTGTTTAATTAATTCATTTGATTCAGATATGCAAGTAGATGGTGATATTTTCGAAATATGCTCTTTGCTTGATTGTACACAAGCAATGGAATACAAAAGATGGAAGTTGAGATTCGAAGAGCTACAACCCATGAATGATAATATTCATAAAGAAGTACCGACACTGGAACTAAAGCCATTTCTTTCTGGGTTGAAATACACATTTTTAGGAGAAGACCAAAGCTTTCCAGTAGTAATTTCATCAATCCTTACTGAAGAACAAGAATGTATGTTGATAGAAGTACTTAAAAGGCATAAAAGTACAATTGGATGGACATTAACAGATATAAAAGGCATTAATCCATTAATTTGTACACATAGAATACATTTAGAGGATAATGCTAAAACATCACAACAACCTCAAAGAAGATTAAATCCACACATGAAAGAGGTAGTTAGGGCTGAAGTTCTTAAATTACTTGATGTTAGAATTATTTACCCTATTTCCGATAGCCAGTGGGCAAACCCTACACAAGTTGTGCCTAAGAAATTTGGAATAACAGTGGTTGAAAATGAAAAAGGTGAGTTAATACCTACGCGAGTTTCATCTTGTTGGCGTATGTGTATTGATTTTAGAAAATTAAATACAGCCACTTGGAAAGATCATTTCCCCTTACCATTTCTTGATCAAATTCTAGAAAGAGTAGCAGGACATCCTTACTATTATTTTCTTGACGGTTATTCGAGGTATAATCAAATACCAATTGCATTAGAGGATCAAGAAAAGACTACTTTTACATGCCCCTTTGGCACTTTTGCATATTGAAGAATTCCTTTCAGTCTTTGTAATGCTCCGACAACTTTTCAAAGATGCATGCTAAGTATTTTTAGTGACATGATTGAGCATTTTTTAGAGGTTTTCGTGGATGATCTAACAGTTTTTGGAAATTCTTTTGAAAATTGTCTTGATAATTTGGACAAAGTTCTTAAAAGATGTGAAGAAAAAGGATTTGTTTTAAATTGGGAAAAATGTCATTATATGGTTACTTCAAGAATCGTGTTAGGTCATGTGATATCTTCTGAAGGAATTGAAGTTGATAAGGCCAAAGTTAAATTAATTGCTTATTTGCCTTCCCAAAAAATAGTCAGAGAAGTTTGTTCCTTTTTAGGACATGCAGGATTTTATCGAAGATTCATCATTAAGGACTTTAGTGTCATATCTAGACCATTATGCAATCTTCTAATAAAAGATGCACCATTTGATTGGACTCAAGAATGCCAAAAATATTTTGAAAAATTAATTGGTCTTCTAACATCGGCTTTTATCATGCAATCCCCTGACTGGTCTTTGCCTTTTAAATTAATGTGTGATGCAAGTGATTTTGCTGTTGGCACTGTTTTAGACCAAAGAAAGGAAGGTAAGCCTCATGTGATTTGTTACGCAAGTAGAACTTTAAATAGTGCACAAATGAATTACACTACTTTGAAAAAGAACTACTTGCTGTAATTTTTGCATTGGACAAATTTCGAGCTCATTTAATTGGTTCTTCTACTATTGTTTTCGTTGATCATGCTGTTGTTAGATATTTAATGTCTAAGCAGGATGCCAAACCTAGGTTGATACAGTGGATCTTGTTGCTTCAAAAATTCAACATCACAATAAAAGATAAGAAAAGAGCTAAAAATATTGTCGCATATCATTTGTCCAGACTTACAACAAGCTCATCTTTTGATAGCACAGCTATCAGTGATTCTTTTCCTGATGAGTTTTTATTTTCTATCAATCCATGCCTTGGTTTGCGAACATAGTCAATTTTCTTATAACAGGAAAGATGCCGCCTTAATGGCCACATCAAGACAGAAAAATTTTTATTGGGATGACCCATATTTGTTCAAATATTCTCCTGATCAAATCTTTCGGAGATGTGTACCCGACAATGAGGTAGGTAGTGTCATTAAATTTAGTCACTCAGAAGCATGTGGAGGTCATTTTTCTTCAAAGAAAATAGTTGCGAAAATCTAACAGTGTGGATTTTATTGGCCCACTTTATTTAAAGACAGCCATACCTTTTTGCAAAAGTTGCGAAAATTGTCAAAAATTAGGGTCCATTTCTAAAAGAAATATGATGCCTCTGAACTCTATCCTTGTCATTGAAATTTTTGATTGTTGGGGAACTGATTTCATGGGTCAATTTCCATCCTCATTTGGATATATGTATATTTTGGTTGCAGTTGATTATGTCTCAAAATGGATTGAGGAGATTCCATGTTGACAAAATGATCATAAAACTGTTCTCAATTTTTAAAAGAAAATGTCTTAAGTCGATTTGGAATCCCTCGAGCAATCATCAGTGATGGGGGAACACATTTTTATAATAAACCATTTGAATCTTTAATGAAGAAATATGGTATTACCCATAAAGTTGTTACCCCTCATCACCCTCAGACAAGTGGACAAGTAGAATTAGCAAATAAGGAAATTAAACAAATTTTAGAAAAAACGGTTAACCCAAATCGTAAAGATTGGTCTTTAAGACTAAACGATGCACTTTGGGCTTACCGTACTGCTTTTAAAACATCTTTAGGCATGTCACCCTATTGGTTAGTCTATGAAAAACCTTGTCACTTGCCTGTAGAACTGGAGCATAAAGCATTTTGGGTCATTAAAGCTTTCAATTTAAATATTCATGATGCTTGCAAGTTACGTAAATTGCAAACAAATGAACTTGAGGAATTGAGAAATGATGCATATGAAAACTCAAAAATTTATAAAGAAAGAACAAATGTTTTTCATGACAAATCTATTTTGAGGAAATCTTTTGAAATTGGTGAAAAAGTTCTGCTTTATAATTCTCGTCTTCACCTATTCCCTAGAAAATTGAGAGCTAGGTGGACTGGTCCTTTTATTGTCAAACATGTATATCCTTATGGGGCCATAGACATTGAGAATCCTAGGAATGGTAATGTGTCTAAGGTCAATGGACAAAGACTTAAACCATTTCTAGAAAATCAAGCTGCTGAGGTAGAATTCATTTCCCTTTCTGATCCTTGTTATGTGAAAAATTTACTATAATTTTGTAGCTTTATTTTGTTTTGTAGCTCTTTAGCTCCCCAGTAAAATGGCGGATGACGGTACTCCGTGACTCTCAAGTCAGTTTGCTCTCTTTCAGTTTCCCAAAATAACTGATTTCTTCTTCTTCAAAATGGATATCATTCTCTCAAACCTGAGAAAACATTTTTCTTCTCTTCCTCAAAATGCTCTAACAAAAATTTACAAGGCTAGATGTGAAAGATTGAGATTGTTAATGCACAAAGGTATACCAGAAGATGTACGTTGGATAATCGAAGCAAAGGTCCAATTAGCAGGTGAGACTTCAACTTTATTTGACTCATACATGCTAGGTCTTGGTAGAAGTTCATATTCTAAAAAGAGAAGAGCAAAAAGATTACAAGTTTGTCACATATGTGGACGATGGAATTGTAACAAGCGATGTCGTTCTTTGGGGATGGTTTCTAAAAATAGAGAAGATAAAATTTTCTTCATTAAGAATGGACTAAGTAAGGAGTCATTAGATGATATCTTATTAACTCTTGATACGCATTCTTGTGTTCTTGTGCATCATGAACTTCTTAATTTGTATAATCTCTTCAAGGATGAACAAAAGCAATACAGTCTTGGAAATCTGACTCTAAAATACCCTGTTTGCCAATTTATAAGAAAATTGGATAGGAAGCTTATACTCAACTCATAGAAGGCGTTTAAGCCATTTCTAGACGTGAAACTAGAGGTAGATGTGAGCAACATCCACAACAACATGTACATATTTTTTTTTCTTCTTCTTCTTCATGTTAAAAAAAAATAAAAAAAAAGAAAAAAAAAGTATGTATACATCTTGGGTTTGGCTTTGGTAACACAAAATGTGAATGGGAAAATGTATGCATCCTGATCCAGCCTTCTTAATTGAAAAACAAAGAAGGTAGATTGTATCCCACATGTGAGGTAGCTAGTCGTATTATGGCCACTTGTCCCTTTTGGGAGCCCTATGTTGTGCTGGTCTTGAATGGGTCTAATACTGGTCAACAATGCTTTGACACAAAGCCGAAAGAGCAGACTACTTCCATCCCAATCTCAAGTGAGTATACACCCATCTTTCATTAGGTTTCTAACAACTTGAAAAAAAAATATAGAGGGCGAAACTACGGTTGTACTTAGTCTTTAATTAGATTAGGAGCCCTGGGCGGATGCCCGTCCTGTCATAGACTCAGGAGGAGACCTTCATACGCCAGTATGTAAATAAAGTTCGTGTGCCATGCTCTGTAGAGAGCCGTGTGCTACATTCCCAGTTCTTGGAACCAAGGCTCTGTAGTGCTGATGGACAGAAAGAAGCGTCCCGTCTTTACAGTGAACGAAAACTGTTAACTGAGCTGTATACTTACTTTACTTAGTAGGTCTCTATGGCGAGTTCTGATTGGCTGCGGTCAGGTATCATCTTCTTAGAATACAGGCCTTTAATTAGGTTTGCAGGAAGATAGAGGGTTGTTCTTCCGTAAGCAGGATGGAAAGGATTCAAAGGTTCTTATTGTCGATTCGGTAATCCTTGTGGAGTTCTTATGTTGCACTGGTGACACGCAACTCAAATACATGCCACTACTGCATTCATGACACGCAGTATAAAGATACGCCATGAAAACTGTACATACAAGTATGTCTTCGTTTATTATTATATTTCTTTTATCTTTGTATGATTTTGTTGTATTTTGATTTTTGGACAGATGATCCTTTGAGTAGGATCCTTCAGGGGTTTCTAGACTTCTTTACCTTGATGGTTTTCTTGATGTTAAAAAAAAAATTCTGTGTTTCTTAATTTCAAACTTTTCTGACAACAGCCAACCTACCCTTATAGGTGTTATCATTTCTCTCTCCATTCTTTTCCTTATTTAAACACTTCATTTTCTCCACTTTCCTCTAACTCAGAAACATTCAAAGGGAGGAAGAGTATATAAATGGGGCCTCCTATTCGTAACCTTAAAAATGTCTGTGTTTTTTGTGGGTCAAGTTATGGGAAAGGTTTAGAGTTTGTAAATATAGCAGGCGCTCTTGATCGAACACTTGATACAAGAAATATTCATGTTGTATATGGGGGTGGTTGTCGTGGGTTAATGAGGGTTGTATCACTCTCTGCATATGTAGGAGGCAGTCAGGTTTTAGGTGTCATTCCTAAACCTTTAGCTCAAAATAATATTATTGGAAAGATAGTTGGAGAAGAAATTCAGGTATCAGCTATACATGGCCGAATGAAAACAATGCTTGACAACTCTGATGCATTCATTGCCTTACTAGGTGGTTTTGGTACTTTGGAAGAAATTTTTCAAATTGTCTCTTGAGCCCAACTGAACATCCACCATAAACCCATTGGTTTGTTGAATGTTAATAATTTCTTTGATCTTTTGTTATTTTTTCTTGATAAAGCTGTGGAATAGAAATTTATCACTCCTTCGGCAAGAAAACTTCTTATCTCTGCCTCCACTATTGATGAGTTGATTGATAAATTAGAAGCTTTTGTTTATGAACCTGATAAAGTCCTAGCTCAGATAGATTGGTCGTCAGGAAGCTGTGCGGGAAGCAGCATGCAAAGAAAGCTAGATCTGACACTTTATCTTTAACTTTCCTTTACCTTTGATTTTATTTATCGTACTTTATTTCTGTTTAAATTTGTGTCAGATTTCTCTAGCAGGTACTATCTTCTATCCTTTACTCATCTATATTTTAACATTGCAGACAATGTTGTGATCTAGTTGGGGGGAAGGACAGTTAAAAAAAAAGTACGGAAGTATGATATGATTTTCATGAACTTGCTCAACCAATGAATATTGGCAGAGTAAGAAGTAATTTTACTCCTGAGATGCATTTTAGTTGAAGAAAGTATGTTTAGTGAGATGACTGTCAGAAACCTACAACAAAACCAATTAAGGATGGCAGAGTAAGGAGTAAATTTTGCCGAAGAGGTAATTTTACTTTTGAGACGTATCATAGTTGAGGAAAAAAATGGTTTTAGAAGTAGCAAAAAGCATATCTTGGGTCATAGCTGTAACACCCCTTAATATAGCGACCGCAACACAATCGTCATTACATCACGGTCACTAAATCCAGGTGTGTCACAGCCATGATAACATACGTTTCAAAATTTAGAAGTTTATTTTTTTTTCGTGTTTATACGTAAGTAGAACATACGAGCCTCGAATGAAATGTATTTGTATTAACCCATATCCAAATGCAACATCATCTTATACACAACCACCAAAATAAAATCCTATGCCTTCTATATATATTTTATAGTTAATTAACATAAATCATTGATATCATAGGATATAATAATTACAGAGTCAAATAAAATACAGCGGGAACTAAAAACACTAAAGGGGAAAAGTAGTAACCCAGGGATGGGTACCACCAGCAGACAAATCCGCAACCCCATGCACATATACGACGCTCGAAGTCCCAGTTGACGAGACAGGCATCAATGCCTCCACGCAGCTGTGCTCTCACGTAATTGAAGAAATCTTATCCAAACATCCAATCCAAATCAACCAAGATTCCTCTTCATCTCCCTCACGATCTTTTATCAAACGTACATATATATATATATACATAATGAAGCACAAGAATACAAGAAAGAGGTAAGACATCCTACCATCATTGCCAATTATAGCAGCTAGAAACGAAACGGTGCCACGCGCCCAATTAGCAACTCGAGAATATCATATTCAATTTAATAAGAAATTCCAAGAGTAAAGTAAGCAAATAAAAACGGTTCCAGTGCAGATAATCATCACAAGTAATTATTAAATCGGTCATAGTTATGGAAAAATAAATATTAACAATGACAGGGTATATCATGACTCATATGCATGCTTTCCCAAATTCCTACTCCATGGAGCTAGACTCAATCAGTCGGAGAGAAAGATCAGGAGACATGTCTGTAACTCGGCTGCCGAGGCCAGTGCTATCAATAACTTTCCACGTGCACAATCATGGCATTGTACAGACATTCTACACTAGATCACGATATAGGACAGTGTCAAGTCCGGATCGTCGGTGTGTTTGCATCGGTTTGCCCCACGGCACAGAGGCGCTCTAAACTGTCCATGTGGAGGACCCGCACCCCGATGCCCCCGAGGTCATAACACGACCCACACTTGTCTATTCGCACCCGCACTAAGGTGTGTTCAATCTCCTAGGCAACTAGGCCTTCCAACAGTCCACAAGGACAATCACAATGCATAAGACACTATGCATGCACATGTATGATTCATAATTTCATACAATTCCATAATATGCCACAATAGGCCAATATAAGCATCAATATATAAATGGTCACTCACATGGACCCATAATCACATAATATCAATATCAAATCAATTAATACGTCATTAGGTTCATTATGAATCCTAACTTAGAATTTATTCCTCATTTCAAGGTTCATGTTCAAAAATCAACTTAACATACTAAGGCAATTCGATCTCCAATAACTTACATTTTATTTAAGCCCTCAAGTCTCACATTCTCATGTTCTTTACCCACTTATAATCACCTTAAGTCTTATGATGAATTCATTCTTAGTCCTTTAAGGCTTATGAAGTCTTAATCCTAATAATCCTTCTAATTTAATAATTGTCCATTTCATTACCTAGTTCTCTAAGTATCTAATTACTTATACTTCCAATTTACCAAAATTACATTTTCCCTAAAAATGTACTAGAGGCCGTGGCCTCCTAATGAATTCAGTTCCAATTCCTTTCAAGCCATAATCTTGTACACCACTCCCTTAATTATTTAAAGTGTTCACTTGTTCAATTAACTCACCAAAAACCCTAGGTTCTTGGCTCCAAAACCGTAGCCACCATAGAAGTTTCAACTTCCAATTGTTCTTCCATTAAATCCCATCTTGTTACTTAATTAATCCTAGTCTTATACTTATTGCACATTAACCATAAATTACCCCATTTTTCCACCCAAAACTGTGGCATCACTTGAGTTTCAATTTCAAATTCTTCTTCCATTACATTCCATATTTATACATTGATTACTTCAAATCAAATGCTTGTTACAATTTATCACAATTTCCCTTAATTGCTAGCCTCAAAACCGTGGCCACCAAGGAGGGCATTCAACCATTTTCCATCCATATCAAGTCATCAAATCCAACCTAACATTCCATTATATTCAACAATTCAATCTAATAGCATAAATAAATAAAAATCAACACATAGCATAATTAATCATTAAATTCAAGAACAACCCTCATTAGGGTTCTTCCACCAATCAAGCAATCAAGGTTCCTAGATGCTAAAAATGGTTGAAGAGGAGTGTCTTCCTCTTACATGAGTGTAGAAATCAAGAGAGCTCCAAGAATGCTCTTGTATTTTCGGATTTGGCCACCAAAATCCCTAAAAATGGTAACTTGTTAGAATAAATACCAAAGCTTGAAAAATCAACCATGGATGACCATCAAAGAAACCAAAATCATGAAATCAAGAGAAGAAGGAGAGTGGTCATGAAACTTACCCAAAATGCTCAAAGTTGGAGCTTGGAGAAAATGGTGAAAATGGAAGATTTTCAAGAAGCTCCAAGAGGGAAAGGTGTTTAGAATGGTGGGGAGAGTAAGAAAATGTAATTTGTTTAATTTTTTTGTGAAGATGGAGGGGCTGGATGGT
Source organism: Ormosia emarginata (assembly GCA_029884605.1). Taxonomy (NCBI): domain Eukaryota; kingdom Viridiplantae; phylum Streptophyta; class Magnoliopsida; order Fabales; family Fabaceae; genus Ormosia; species Ormosia emarginata. The sequence continues at coordinate 76,169,107 of JAQQTP010000088.1, forward strand.
GGCTGGCCGTGGAGCACAAGGGAGGAGAAAAAGAAATGTGGAAGAAGGAGGAAGAAGAAGAAAACGTAAAATGAAGAAGGAAAAAGGTGTTTTGGGTGATAATGTAGTAAATGAAATATTTGGATAAATGAAATCAAATTCATTCCCCTTTGGTGGCAGCTGCAACGTAAAAGAGAGAGAGAGAGATGGGTGGGAAATTTGGCTTCCAAAGGAAGCCAAAACACATGGGTCAAAGGTAAGGTCAAAGCTTCTTAAGGAAGCTTTGATTATTTTACTATTAAATTTGAATTAAAGTGGATGGATTAGACATAAAGTAGATTGCATTAGGATAATGTGATAGGATTTTTATTACACACTATTATCCAATAGATAATAGTTACGATTGATGAAGTCGGTATTTAATTAACGACATGAGATGAATTTTTTTTGTATTGATTTATTTTGTCTGTTAGAATTTCTTGAAAATTGTGAAACCTCGTAAACTGTGTCAAGTCTCGGGTTTAGTAAGATCCCCTGTCGACATGTCCATAGTCCAAGGTTCTCAGAGAAAATATCGCGTTTCTCGGTTCGCTTTCGTCGCACGCAAAACGAGGAATATATTAAAATATTCGACGGTTCCGAAAAATTCCCAGAAAATTCCCAAAAATTGCAAATATTATAAAACAACTATTCGTCATATAATTTTCCAATTTTTGAAGCACTACAATCGTTTTCACGACTCTGCTCGTGTTTCACGCAAAACGAGAAATATATTAAAATATTCGTCTTTTCCGAAAAATTCCAGAAAAATTCACATAAATCACAAATATTAGGAAATGACTATTGGCGGCGAAATAATTAGTTTTCGGAGTGTTACACTAACCTCAGCAATTCTCAGCTCGGTGCGCACGCAAAACAGGGAATATATTAAAATATTCTGCGTTTCCGAAAAATTCTAGAAAAATTCTTAAAAATCAAGAATATTATAAAATGATGAATTATGACCAAATAGGTATTTTTCGGGATGTTACAATAGCATAAATTTTATTCTTTCTTATAAATCACATGCTTGAATATGAATGTTGAATTGATGGATTGAGAATGATAGAAATATGTCTTGTGAGATTTTGAGCCTATTGATGAATGGATTGAACATTTGTACTATTCTCTTCTTTCTTGTGTGATTTTCACTTGTGAAATTGTTACTCTAGAACTTACTTTGATTCTTTTTTAGGCTACATTTTTACATGCATACATAAATATGATTGAGGCATTTTAAAATAGCTACTTTGACCAAATAGCCATCCTTGTATATTTTTCCTTGTGTAACCCCTTTGAACTTATTTGGTCAGTTCTTGTTTTTAGCTTATTGCGTGCCTTTAAAAAAAAAAGGAACATGTTTTTACCTGACCTTAGGGAATAAGAGAGCATTGACTTTGTTCTTAAACAAGTGTGGGGGTGTGTGTGTGTAAAAAAAAAGGGAAAAAGAAAAAAAAAGGAAAAAGAAAACGAGAAAAAAAGAAAAGAAAAGAAAAGAAAAGAAAGAAACAGCTGACCACCTAATACACTATGTGACATATCCATATCTAGAATAAAGATGGATGCTTGGAAACAACAGGAAGAGAAGGAGAAGGTTTATGCCTAACAATGAATTCAACTCATCAATTTGGGATTGATCTTTAACAAAACATTAGTCAAATATTGGTCATTGTCCTTTATGATGAATGTTCTCAAATATCTTTTCCACTCTAACTGTACCATAATGCTCTTTTATTCTCTTTGGTATTTATTTTTTTATATCCATATTATCCCTCCTTCTTTACCATGACCCTGTTACAACCTTGAATAAAGTCTTCTTGATTTTTGTGTGCATGTGTTCTGAGTAGTGGAGAAGTAGAAGATAAGCAAGCTTATGGTAGTGCAATTTTTCATGAGTTGAATTGAGTGAAATATCTACCATTTTAAACAGTTGAGGGATTGAGAGTGAATCTTGTGAGGATCTTTCATTCTTGATTCGTTCTTTTTAACTAAAGTTTCCTTGCTTGCTGGTTTGAGATGTGAAGAAATATTACCTCAAAAAATGCTTTGTTCCCTTGAATGACTGGTTGCTCTTCTTGTTTCATTAAATCTTTTAGAGTTTTTAGCTTTTGAGTCTGTGTCATTTTTTCTTTGTTCCTTAGTTTTTGTTCTTATGTGTTTTGCCCGGAAGTGCAAAAGTTTAGTGTGGGGGAATTTGATAACAATATATTTTATGCATTTTATAATCCTCTAACTAGGCTTCTTAAGGTTCAATTTGGCTTAATTAAGTTGATTTTGTCACATTTTATGAAATTAAGCTTAATTGGATCATTGAGGAAATTATTGCTTGAATTATCGTTAATTTAGGTGATTGCATTCTTAAGTAAAGTGGCCACAACTTGAGTTATAATTATCTGATTAATGTGATTCTGGTCTTGTTGGAAAGTTAAGATAATTATCTAATAACTATTCACTTGATAGCAAGAGCCACATTAATAGCAATATATTTCATTTATTGTATAACCTTCTCAATTGGCTTTTTCAGTAAACTGACTATAATTTGAGTTACAAATATCCGATGGATGTGATTTTGGTCTTGTTTTAAAGCTAAGATAAATTTATACAACTTTCATGAAGGCCTCAAGACCAGAAACACATGTTTGGATAACTCAAATTGGAGTTGAAGCAAAATCTAGCGTTTTGAACCTGACAGCTTGACCTTTATGCACTTATCAGGCTATATCTCGGGCTATAAGAGTTCAATAATCCTGAAATTTTGATAGTGGAAGGTTAAGACCCATATCTACAACTTTCATGCAGAACACAAAAGCTAATTCGGATTCCTTGAAGGTGATATTGGGCTTGGAAGTTAGAACAGAGGTGCTGGATTTGGGCCTGACCCATGAGCAGTAATTGGACCATATCTCGGGTTGTGTTTATTGGATTTGGCTAAACTTGGTGTCTCTGGAAAGCTGAGACAATTTTCTAGAACTTTTATGAAGACCACTTGGCTTAATTCTGATGCATGCCATGAGCTAAGAGCAGAGACATTTCGGAGACAAGAAAGTCCATAATTTTAGCTCATTCATCATCTATTTTGATTTTACTTCTTATCATCAAACAACTCCATTGTCTTCTTACACTCCTTGAACTCTATAAAAGGAGGCAAAGGCTGAACATTTGAGGGTGTTAGTTAGCTTAGAGTTTAGTTTATGCTATTGTTAGTTTTCCTTTGTGTAGTTTTCTATTGTTTTTAATTGAAGTTATGTTCATCATCTTCTTCTTCTCTCTTTCTTTCATCTTGTCTATGAGTAACTAAATCTTCATCTTGCTTGGGTGAAAAGGTGAAGCTCTTAGTAATAAGTTAAGATTAGACTAATTTCTTTCTTGTGCTTTAAATGATATATTTTTATGTGATCTTTATATGAGTTGTATGTTGTTTCCAATTAATTTAGAAACTCTTCTTGTATAATGAATATCTTGATCCATTGTAGACAATAGGATTGACACAGTGGATGCTTTTGACGATTTACAAGTATTGGTAGATAATTATTGGAATCATAATATGATTACATGATTGAACTTTGAATGTTAAATCTTCTGATTGGAATCTTCATTATGCATGATTTCAATTGAGTTATAAAACGAAATAATCTTGTTTTTAATTTATTACCAAGAGTGGATCTCCTAACCCAAGTAAATCTTTTTTATCTGTGAACAACTTATATCATTTTTAGTATTGTGACAAATCTTCTCCGTACCTCAAATAATTTTCTCTTCATCAATTCCCTGTGGATCGACCTCGGACTCCCGAGAATTTACTACTTGAAACAACCTGCACTTGGGTTTGAAACTTTTAATTTTCCCATCAGGTCACGAGAAATGCATATCTCTCTGGTTGATAATGTATCCTATTAGGCCTATGCGAGTCTTGTGCTACTAGGGCAGGTTGTTCTTTTATATTATTTTGTGGAGGTTATTCTATTTCCACCATCAGTTCATTGCTACGCTATGAACTTTGAATTTCTTCAAGTTCTATTTTCCTCCCACTAGTTCCTTTGGAGATAAACTCCTTTTCTAAGAACACAGCAGTCTGTGCGACAAACACTTTGCCCTCGGTAGGATTATAAAAATAGTATCCCTTGGTTTCTTTGGGATTTCCCACAAAGAAGTATTTATCTGATTTGGGTCCAAGCTTATTAGAAACTTGACATTTCACATAAGCTTCGCAATCCCAAATCTTCATGAAAGACATACTGGGTCGTCTCCCAGTCCATATCTCATATGGTGTCTTTTGTAACACCCTAATTCTAGGTACTATAATATATTATCAATATACTAAGGTAAATAGAATTAAGGTGTCACTTGTAAATTTAAATGTAAGAACAACTTGTATAATAACTAACAATGCATAAATATATAGAGCCTTTGACAAAAAGTAAAGAGAATAAGATATTTATACACAATTGGCAACTTGCTCTTTACTACTGATTTACAACATAAGCCTAATATATATAAAAGAACTAAAGCAAACCATGAGGACGTAGGTACAATGTAACACCCCAAAATTTACTTTTCTACTCTCAGGATTCATTCTAAAAATATTTGTGATTTTCTAGAATTTTCTTGGAATTTTCTGAGAACACGAAATATTTTAATATATTTCTCGTTTTACGTGTGTACTGAGCGGAACCGGAGAAATGAGACATTTTCTCCAAGAACCTTGAACTATGGAAACATCGACGGGGGATCTTACTAAACCCGAGGCCGGACAAAATTTACAATGTTTCATATTTTTCGAGAAATCTTAACAGATGAGATAATAAAACACTGTGAAGAATTTATCTGTCAGATTTGTTAATGTTGTCTTCTGCCAACAATAACTGTTGCCCAATAAATAATAACATGTATTAAAAATATTATCACATTATTCAAAATCTGATTTTTGTATCACATCTATTAGTTTTAATTTCAAAAGAAAGATTAAATTTAATCCAAGCTTGTTATGGGAAGCTTCCAAGCAATTTCCCTTGCAACACATTTTTCTCTCTCCCTTTTTCCACTCTTCTACGGCAGAAGCTACAAGGGGAAGCCTAAATATTTCCCCTCCATTGTCCTAATATTTCACTCTCATTTCTCTAAACCCAAATACCCATTTCTCCATTTCCTCTCTTCTCCTTCCTCTCCACCGTACACACACACACACCCACACATTGGAGACCAACTTCCTTATTTGCCAAACAAATCACATTTACTTGTTCCTTCCACCATTTCAAAACTATTCTCCTTGGTGGTTATCTTTTGGTTCCTCTTCTTCTTCTTCCATTTCTCTTCCACCATTGAAGCTAAAGCTTGGAGCTTTAAGGTAAAGTCTTCAACTTTCTTCCATTTCCTTGCTATTTTTGTTTCTCTTGGCCACCTTGGTGACCAAGAACCTATTTTTCATGGTTTGAGTGAACATTGTGGTGATCACTCACATTGGAGTTTTCTTGAAGGAGGGAAAACGAAAATCTAGGGCAAGAAGGAGTGGCACATTGTGTTGTTTTCTAAATAGGTAAGAGGGAGATGATCATCTTCAACCAACCTTGGTAGTAAGGGAATGTCTTGTATGTGTGTTGTTGTTGATTTTTGAATCCATGTATAAAGTTCTCTCATTTTTATGTTGTTCTTGATGATAATGTATTTTGTTGGGTTTGTATGATTTATTGATGTCTCTTGCATGATTTGAAGGTGTATTTGAGTATCTTGTTGATTAAATATGATGAGGAATGGTTTGGTTTGAGTTAGAGGACCTAAAGAACTCTGTTTTCTGCAAGTTTACACGTGGTAATCGATTACACGGGGCTTGTAATCGATTACCAAGCTCTTAAAGATGCAAAATCGTGATTCTGGAAATCTGGTAATCGATTACGTCTGTTGTGTAATCGATTACAGGGATTCTATTTAGCTTGTAATCGATTACAAGAAGAGTGTAATCGATTACCAAGCCTATGATGTCACAAAATAGTGCTGCTGGGAATCACGTAATCGATTACAACTTGTGGGTAATCGATTACGGAGGTTTTGTCCAATTGGTAATCGATTACCACGGTTATGTAATCGATTACCAGGGCCTTGAAGTTACGAAATGTGATTCTGGGAATCATGTAATCCATTACAATGAGATTGTAATCGATTACAGAGGTTCTGTTTCTCGGGTAATCGATTACAAGGGTGAAGTAATCGATTACCAAGACCAAAAATGAGATTTTTGAGCTGGAAATGATTGAGATTATGGTTCTTTGTCCTTTGTAACTCAAACACAACCCAAAAACCCTGGATTCAAGGATTTTACTTTACTAAATTGTGATAGGAATGTGCATTCATACCGATAGAGAAGAAATGACTTTGAATATGGAATTCTTGGATCCATGACATGGAAATTGTGGTATGTGTGTAATGAGGAAACATGTTGATGCTGAAAATTATTGATGTAGTACTCAATGAGATAAGAATGATGATGTGCCATTGAGGCAATGTTTTAATAAATGTATTGTTGATATGTCATGTTGGACATTGAATAATGCTTATGTGCCATTGAGGAAAGGCTTATGCTAAATGCATCGTTGATGAACATACATGATTGGACATTGTGTCATCATGCATGCGTATTGTCCGTGGGACATTGTTAAGAAGGCTATGTTGCCTAGGAGTTTGAATAACACCTATGTGCGGGTGCGAATAGACTAAGCGTAGGTGTCATATGTTGTTGACCCTGAGGGCGTCGGGGTGTGGGTGTCTCACAATGGGCAGTGGTAGCTCCACTGGGGCCGTGGGATAAACCAATGCAACACACTAACGATCCTGACTGTGACACTATCCTATGTCGCGATCAACTATTGAGGTGCCATGTGTAAGCCATTTTGCGCAAATATTTTTATGTGATGAGCACACTATATTTTTAAGACTAACAATACGCTGGCATTACTCTTTGATCATTCACTCCGAAAATGTTTATGTCTAGCTCCATGGAGTAGGAACTTTGGTACCCTTGTTGCATTGTGAGTTGTCAGTCACATGGTCCATTGAGCATTCATGATTCGATAATGTGTTTACTATTATGACTATGATATTTATTTGATTCTTGGTAGTGCTAATGTTGCTAGTTGGCTATGGATGATGTTAATTACTGTTCCTTGTTGTTTTACTCTCATTAATTGCTTTCATGTATTACTATACCTGTATATATTAACTGTGTCTTATGTGGGCGTTCAACGCCGTTTATTTTCTTGCTGCCTTGTTGGTACTGAAAGCTGGGAATCTCACCTCTTTCGGTAATTCTCTTTATTTTACATTTTGGATTGGATCGTATGCTCTCAAGAAGACGTTCGTGAGGAGGATAAGGAAACTACTGAGTTTCAGGGTTTCTAGCCTTATCTCGACTGAGACCGAAGTTGTTGAGAATGTCATTTCGCCCCCGTGGATTTTTTGGTTACGTGCGGATCAACTTTCATGGTGGTCCGGATTGCTGGCATATCAACGTGCAGACTGACTGATGTGTGTACGACGGCGAATTGATGGTGTCTTTAGCATGGGGACGCTACACTGCTTCTATTTTTGACTTTCATGCTTTTGTGTGGTTGGAATTTTATATGCCTGTAAGAGATATGTGGGTGGATATGTACTATAACCCACGTGAAGACTCTTTCTTGTCTACTTGCCAGGGCTCACCGCCATCGTTCGTCGTCTCCGATGGATGTCTCATCGGACGACGAGGACCCTGAGGAGGATCCATCTATGGTTCCTTCTTGTTCCAGGCAGTCTTAGGGTTGGTTCTTAAATTGATGGCTACTGATGGCTATCCGTTTATTTTGAGGGAGCCTGACGTACTACTGGATTTGTAGATAGATATTTGTATCTCTTGGGGTAGGTACACATTTTGCTTTTTGTATATCTTTTTGGAAATGTAATTTAAACAGGCTTGTAATTCTGGTACAAAGTATGTAACTATCCATATTGTACATGGTTGTATGTTTCATTCCATGTTGATTTCTCTTTGACGTTTTTGATAAGAAGTTTTATATGAAAAAGGAACTTTTAATTTTAACTCAATCACGCGATATATTTACAATCAGGTGTATATGTACATTAATGGAAGTTTTAATCGGATTTATGTTAACAAAAAAAATGTTCAAACTTTACGTAATCATTTGTGTGTTGTTTCACTATGGTGCGACGTTCCTTCTTCTTACCCATTATGACTAAGGGAGAAAAAGGGGCGTTACATACAAAACTAATAAACTAATTACATTAGTGATATATACAAAACAACGATGTCAAGTTTTCAATGTCTTCTTTGATTATTGCTTTGATCATTTACTAGATTTACTATGGAAACAAGAAATTAGGGTGAGAATTTGAAATTCTCAATAGTAAGTTTATAAAACGTGATACCATAATAAATCTAGCTACTATAGTTAAAACAAATTACATAAATAATAAATAGAAAAGTAGCGTAATTAAAAACATAATCTTTTCACTTTCAAGGTAGACCGTTCATAAAAAAAATAAATTGATATCTACATTGCATAATACATTTCTTATTAAAATAATTAATTTACATACTCCCAAGAGTACTTTTATCTTTATTTTTTATACCTTCACAAAGCAGTAAGATAATTACTTATTAATACTACCTTTAATTACCTTAGTGGTTACTACCACTTTAAAGCTCAATTTTTATACAAAAGTACATTAAAATTTTTGAAGTTAAACAAAACCAACTCTGTCATGACTTTATATAATTTGATTTATAATTTCACACATTAAAGCCTTCCTTTTGAAGTCAAGAATAGGGCAGCACACTGCTCTTGTTTTGAGCTATCATCAAATGCTCCTTTTCAGACACCAAAAACCACTAAATATAATCATAATTAAAACCACATTTAGTCCTCATTTTACATCATAATTTCAACCTTAATTTCCATCAACAAAGTATCAGAAATTCAGCCCTAAAATAGGGCATTTAATTGTGTTCAACATCCATGCAAGGATTAACTATGAATTTCACTAAATCAATCTCAAAGACAACACAATGACTACTAGAAAGTGAATTATAATTTTAAAGACATAATTCTTGTTGTGGTCGTGAGCCACATAATTAAAAACTCAACGAATTTCTCAAGTATTTTGTTCAATAATTCATCGAGAAAACAACTTAATACAAGCAAGAATTAAAATCAATCAATAATTAATCATCAAATTGAGCATGAACAAGCTCACTTATTATACAATCCACTTAAGACTTAAATAGCCAATTCAGGGGTTTTAGTATTAGGGTTTCTCCATAAATTCATAGCACCTTAATTAAATCAATACTTACACACAAGTAATCAAGTATGTGTCTCAATGTCAAGCACACATGATAAATAAAAATGTCACGGCTAAATTCCTTCCTAATGACCATTAAAATAAATTCATCAAGGGTGAACTCATCAAAGGAGACTCACAGTCATTCACTATCTAACATAGAAATTTCAAATGTCAACACTTCAAGAGTAACTCACGGCCATGACACCAACTAATATAAAAATAAATCAAAGTGCCACACTTTAATAAGAACCATAGGGTGAGACCAACATCAAATCAAATATATTTAAGGATTTTACACAATTAGTTGTTCATTAAATTTTCATACAATCACAAGTCAAGCATTTACTCTTTAAATGCTACATGGAGAATGTCTTATCTCCAAAGGTTCAATCAATCTAATTTAAAATAAATTAAGCACTAAAACTAACAAAATTTAGCCACAAATGGGGCAACATTCTGCCTTGATAACTTCAACCATACAAACCATCATTTCGTACTTAAAAACACTAAATATTCAAATCTTAAAATAGGAAACAATCTACCATAATAATTTAACTTCATTCTAATCACAATTTCATGCATCAAAACAAGTAAGATCATAGTCACAAACAGGGCAATTTTCTGGCCATATTATTTATCTTTATTCAAAGCTCTATTTTAAGCACAAATGGAACTATAACTTATCTACCATCAATGCAGCGCTTTGTTTACATTTTCTGACATAATTTTTAGCCACATAAACAAGCATAAAACCATCACAATTCCTATTTATGAACAAGGTAGCTTGAGCCACCATCAATGTTAGGTTTAGTCATATATTTTATTACAATAATTTATGAACTTCATTCCACCCACAATACTAGACAAATAGATTAGAGGCAATGAACATCCCAATTTATTATATGTGAGTCGTGACCTATTCCCTCTAGAACATATGAAAAACTTATTTTTCTCATCTTAAATAATATCACAATTTTAACCCATAAATCATTAAAAATAGATGTACAACTTAAAATAAAGAAATCAAACAAAGAAACCCTCTTCCACATTTAAAATAGTCGTGGGTTTCCTTGCCTCCCAACCAAAATTTTAATTAAAAAATCAGTAGAAAAGAAAAGCATTTTAAATACACAAAAATCCCCTACCTAGTCACAGCTTTGCAAAATCAGTAGCAGCGGGCTGCTACTCCTCTTCCTCTTCCAAGATATTTTATTTCCATTTAATCATACTTTCCACCAATTTCCAGCTCCTCAAACATTTTATGACATCAAGATATACACTTAATTCATGAATCTCAAGTTTAAACTCAACTCATTCACCCATAATAATCCATTTCGATTCTCACAAAAAATGATAACACAAGGAAGAAAATAAACTGATAAGCTATGAAACCTATGGTAAACAACAACATCAATCTCATTCCCATACTTTACAACTAAGATCAAACCATTATTAAACATAAATGAGTGAAAATTAGCATAAAGTCTTGGTCAACATGAAAAAATCCCCTTCCCTTTTTATGGCAAAAACAACAACCAGAAAATGAGGGAATATAAAAGCAAAGTAAGAAAACAATTTCCTTTACCTTAAGCTTAAGATTTCCTTCTTTGTTTTTGCTTTGACCTTCGTCTTTCTTTCTGTTTCTTTTCTAGCCAAGCAACTGCATGAAAGGATAGTTTAGCAGTTGCATGGCCAGACGGTTGAGCAGCAGCATGGTCGGACGGTTGAGCAACAACGTGGACGACCGATCAGCCAGAATGGATGGTTGTGCAAGCGGACGAAGAGCGTACGAGCTATCAAGGGAGGATTGAGAGCGAATGGATGAGAGAGTGATAAATAGGGAGAGGAATGAAAAATGAGAGAGAGAAAGTGAATAACGAATGAAAAGTAGATGAGGATAAGAAATATATGGCTTAAAACAATGGGAAGAAATTTTATAAAATTCATCAGGAACTTTTGTATCTCATAAGAACACTTTATTCTTTCGAAATCAAGTTTTTCAACTTTCATAAGTGTTCCTAAAAATTAAATATCTTAACAAAATTCATATATTTTAATTTTCATAATTTTCTATACATTGTCATTTATCAGATAAAATGCACTATTTCTTTTAAATTAAATCGAACATGTAAAGTAAGTAAACATACCTGCCTCAACCTATTTTTTTATATCAATATTTTCCATATTCCATTTATCATCTTCAAATAGTTTAATAATTTTCCAAGCTATCTAACTATTTTATTTAATTTATAAACACTTTCTCAGTGTTATTAAAATTATCAAACTAATTCATTTGATCTCTAAAAATTTAATATAGTTCATTCCAAGCATATATAACTTAGAAATAATTTTCCATATTGATTTCTAGCTTCTTAAGTATTTAAACTAAATTTCTGAGCTATTTCTCACATTCAGTATTATAAATTTAGGCTCATTTCAACCTAAACAATTACCTAATTTATCAGGTAACCAATACCAAATTTATTGAGCTACTGTAACACTAATTAGTATCATTAGGTTGGGCAGAGTGTTACATATTTTGAACCGTTTTAGATGGAACATAGTTAAGTATAAAAGTTGCTATTAATAGAGCATGTCCCTAGAAAGAGCCTAAAAGGTCTGCATGACTCGTCATGGATCAGACCATGTCCAACAAGGTCCGGTTCCTCCTTTCAGAAACAACATTCCATTGTGGCGTTCCAGGAGGAGTGAGTTGAGATATTATCCCACACTCTTTCAGATGATCATCAAATTGTTGGCTTAAGTATTCACCACCAAGATCAAAGAACTTTAATATTATTGTCAAGTTGGTTTTATACCTCATTCTTGAATTCCATGAACTTTTCAAAGGATTTTGATTTGTGTTTCATAAGATACATAAACTCATATCCACTAAAACCATTAGTAAATGTAATGAAGGATTGAAAACCACCTCGAGCCAGTGTGTTTAGGGGTCCACATATATCACTATGTATGAGGTCCAAAAGATTAGTAGCCCTTTCACCTTGTCTAGTGAATGGGACTTTAGTCATCTTCCCCAATAAACAAGGCTCACATATCTCATATGATTCAAAATGAAATAAGTCCAAGAATCCATCTTTATAGAGTTTGGAGATGCGTTTCTCATTTATGTGGCCCAAATGATAATGCCAGAAATTAGTTGGGTTCATATTATTTGATTTACCTCTTAGTATTTATGTTATAGATGGCAATTACAAGATCTAAGACATAAAGTCCATTACTCAGTTGTACACTGCCATAAAAATATCATTCAAATAAATAGAATAACTTTTGTCCTTTATTATAAAAGAAAAACCTTTCTCGTCCAAACAAGAAGCATAAATGATATTCCTACTAATAGCAGGCACAAAATGACAATTATCCAGTTCAATAACAAGCCTAGTGGGCAAAGATAATAAATAAGTTCTTACAGCTAAAGTAGCTACTTTTGCTCCATTTCCAACTCGTAAGTCGACTTTACCCTTAGTCAATGGTCTACTTCTTTCCAGATCCTGCACAATTACACAAATGTGAGACCCACATCTAATATCTAATACCCAAGATGCATAAGTAGATAAATTGACTTCTATAACAAAAATACCTGAAGTGAAAGTCTCATTTCCCTTGTTCTTCTTAAGCTCCTCCAGGCACCTGTTGTAGTTCCTCTTCCAATGTCCAGTCTGACCACAGTGGAAGCACACCTTCCTTAGCCACCCTGCCCACAGGTTTTAAGCTGGAAGTGTTGGGCTTGGATTTATCCTTGCCCTTACCCTTCCAATTGCCCTTAGTCTTCTTTAGCTGCTTTTTGCCTTTATTCTGTTGGACCATCAAAATGGCCTTTCCCTTTCCCTTATTAATATTATGCTCAGCAATTCTCAACATGCTTAACAACTCTAGCAGAGGTTTGTCAATTTCGTTCATATTGTAATTCATGACGAATTGACTGTAACTCTCTAGTAATGATTGCAGGACTAAATCTGTGGTCAACTCTTGACCCAATGGAAAACCAAGCCTCTCTAGGTTCTCAAAGTATCTAATCATTTTGAGTACATAAGTACCAACAGGGTTTCCCTCTACCAGTTTGCACTGAAACAGTGTAATACCCAAATCCTAGATACTATAGTATACCCTACGTATACTAAGTATACAAAATTAGTATGACACTTTTTAACTAAAGGGTAATTTACAACCTGTTTAATATCTATTTAACGAATAAATATATAGAGCCTTTAAGGTAGCAAGAGAGCAAGACATTTTATACCTCAGGAAACTTGCTCTTTACTAGAAATCTATCTGATATGTCAAAGATTACAAATCTTCACAAATTAATTATATAAATTTAATTACAGAACTATTAATATAATTACAGAACCAAAATAATTGCATTAATAGCTTAACTAAGTCTTCATCACCTTGCCTTGCGCTTGCTTGGATCCTCCTCTGGATTTATCATGGAAAACATAAAAAATATCTGGCGTGAGAATTAATAATTCTAAGTAGTAAGTTTGAAATCGTAACATCATGGTAAATCCAGCTGCTTTGGATAAAACACAAATTGTACTTAATCATTTGGAAAGGTGGCATCGCCAAAACTCAGTCCTTTCTTTTCCCAAAGCAGACAGTTCATTCAATTACAAAATAATTCATTTATATCATAACAAATCAATTCAAACATCACAACTTAAATGGCATGTACTGTAAATGTTTATCATCATACTATAAATAACACTTAATTCACTTTAAATACTACTATCAACCTTTTATAATAAGCTTTTAACCTTAACCTTCACATTGAATCAAAACAAGATAATTGCCCATACAATCATCAATTTTTATGCAATGTATGATAATGTATGATTATGTCTAATAAGGATCCTAAAGTATGCTCATGCAATGATTCTTTGAAAGGATTTTATTTTAGAAAACTCATGTTATTTGAATATTTCCATAAAGCCCTTTTGTTCCAGGAAGCCCTTTTATTCCTTGTATTGTTTTCTGGGTAGGCAGGATGCTTTTTTGTTCCTTGCACTACCAAACATTCATAACTTTGGCATTTGAAGTCCTTTTGTCCAAGCCACTTGGAGCCCTCTTGTCCAAGCATAAACTTACAATACATGGAAACATCATAACAAGTTTGAAAACAAAACATGCAAGAGTATCAAAGACCTTTCCTTTCTTCACTTTTTACATAATCATACTTTTCCATATACAATGGAGAAGCAATATCATAATCATCAAACTTTTCTTAAGACATTATCATACATGCTAGTAGAGAGGGACTCATTCAACCTCATCTACCTTCACCATTCCTTTATATTGCTTCCAAGTATAATGCATACAAATCATTTCAAGCTCAATAAAGGAGCATTTAATTCAAGTTTAACCCATAAAGGAGCAAACACATTTCTACTACACTTTCATAATTCAACTTTAACAATTAAAGAAGCTACTAAAGTTTCTAAGGTCCAAACTTTCTCAAAAATCCCTAATTTTTGCCTAAAAATGTTGTTTTTCATGAGTGCACCAAATGCACATACTAACTTCAATAATTCTGAGATTTTACAGTCATATAGCCTTCCCTCATATCTTTCAAATGCCACAAAACTCACCTCATTTGGATAAATGTAGCCAAAGTTATGCAACATTATACAGAAGCTAAAACAGGGTATTTTCTATTTTACCCAAAAATGACTTGACTTTGAAATGAAATTGAGAACAAACTAAGAATTCAAAAATTCTAAAATTTAATAGTCAAATAGCCTTATGTGTTAGCTTTCAAATGGCACTAGTTTCATGTAAATACAACATCGGAGCAAGAAATTATGCAATCTGGTTTAACAGGAGCCAGATTGGCTTTTCAGCAGAATTTGGCTCGGCTTCAAATCAAAACTGGGACTAATTGGGTTGCTCAATAATTCTAAAATTTTTACTACATAAATACTTATGTCTTAGCTTTCAAATGGCTCTAGAATCTAGAATAAAGTAATTTCGATGTCTGTAGCTTAAGTTATGTAACAAAAATCATAGACTACTCAATGTTGTCCTATTTCTGCATAACTCGGGTTCTACATAGTTTTGGTCTCTAACCAAGTTCTAATACTCAACTCATGAATTTTAAGTGTTCCTCAAGTCTAATCATGGTCTCTAATCATGTTAGGGTCATTAAACACTAAATTCAACTCATCAATTATAGATTTAAACTCAATCAAGCATGGAAATATCCTTTTTCTCACTTTGTGCATCAAATGTCCAAATGGAGAGTCTCAAGTTTCTAACTCAAACTCCTACCATAAACAATTCATAAATAACCATTACAAACACATTCAAACAAGAAAATAATCAAAATACCTCAAAATCACATTTTGACCTATTATAACTCAACTAAACATGATTTTCCATCACATCTAATCCAATACTCCATATATGCTCATCTAATCATCTATGCAACACTTTGTTGCTCATAACCTTTTTCTACCAAGTCCATTCCAATTCAATTACAAACATGCAATTATTTCCTATTATTACACAATCAACCTTTTCCTTCCATACAAGGTAAATACAATGCATAACTCAATACATAATTGTCTTCTCTCAATTCTTAGTCATAGCTTTTGATTTTTATATATAAACTCATATGTAAATTACACTTTTCATAAATTATCTATCTTTATCGTCATTTAAGATAATGTAAAATAGCATCACATTGCATTATACCTCACATTTTCCTCCTCTTTTCGGTTGGACAGCAACCCAACAACAGCAGTACAACCCTTATATTTTCCTTATCATTTCAACTGGATAGCAACCAGTAACAACAACATGTTGCTACTATAACAAGAAGAAGACGTTGTCGCTATAAAAAAATAGCGTGAGAATATTTAAAAGCAAGACTGAAGATGTTCTCGCTATTCTTCATTTTCTCTTCACTTCCAATCAGTTTTCTTCCATTTTAAACATGCATCAAGCAATTTTCTAACGCTGCAATCATTCCATAACCTTAAACCACCTCCAAATCTCATCAATTTTCAGATCAAAACTCAAATCCCTTACCCATGGAAACCCATTTTTGCAACATCAAAATCATGGAAATCTAACAGCATAAACTCATTTCATATCTCAACCACATTCAAGAATAACCATTAATAAGCTTAAAACACAAGAATCCAACATAACAAAATCATCAAACCATGAAAACCCACTTTCGATTTTCAGTCCCAAAAAAAAACGCACAAAGAGAGAAAAAGAAAATATGGAGGTGTGAAACGAATCCCCTACCTCAAGCTTCAACTTTCCTTCTTAGTTCCTTGATTTCCTCCTCTCCTTCCCTTTCATATTTTTTCCTCTTCATTTCTGCCCCTGTTTTCTTTCCTTCAGCCGTGCGTGAGAGGAATAGAAAGATGAGTGGAAATCTCATCTTTTAATAGATGAGTTATAAGGGCAATTTTGTCATTTTCTTAATTATGTATCTACTAAGAACACTTTGATTTGATTAAATCAAGTTTCCTAACTTCCAACGCCCTTAAAATAAATTATAAGATCCATTAAAATTCTTGTTTCATCATTTTCATAATTTTCTATATCTACTGTGACCCAATTGGTACTTAAATATTCACTCGGTATCCTTAAAAATACCAAACTGACTCCGCTTGCCTTAAAAATTTAACCACATCCTCTTTCACTCATTTGTGACCTAGAAATAATTTTTCCATAACCATTTCATTTAATATAACATTTATGCTATTTTTCTTGAGTTAAAATAGTCATTTTACACTTTCTATGTTATGACAAAATACCTAAATTAACTCAAAATGTCCTAAAATTTAACAGACCTGTTAAGCTAGTATTAAGCTACCTCTATGACCTTATACAAGCCTAACATATGTGAAAAGAGGATGTTACAAACAGTGCCTTTGAGACTTTGTATCTCTCATGCCTAACCTATTCTTGATAGAGCCTTTTCAGGTGTACGATCATATTGTATGCATCCATGTTCTCATGTTGCTTCTGAAGCTCAGAGTTCATGGTGGCTAGCATAAGACAGTCGACGTATAAGGTGTCATCTTGATGCTTCTTATAAGTATCTTTTCAACTTTATGGGCATTTACAGTAGGTGGGTCAAGAATGGGCTGCTCTAGAATATACAACTTTTTCTCATGCTTGAGGACAATCCTCAGATTCCTATACTAGTATAGAAAATTTGTTCCAGACAGTTTGTCCTTCTCAAGGACGGATCACAATGATAAGTTATTTGAAGTGTTTGTGGCCATGGTAATTTATCAATAGAAATATGCAAAGTATAAGTATCATTTCATAAACATATTTAACAAGGTCTTTAATTAAATATGCCTCCCACTATTTTCTTCAAATCAATGACCCTCAACATTGACTTGAAAAATCCTATCGCAAGACTTCTTAGTTGGCCAAGATTCATATTTCACCTAGCTTTGAGTCAGCTTTGGCTGATCACTCAAAATTTGGTTATTTAGGTAGGAAACATTTTCCAATTACATCACATGCAACTCTTGGATAGTTGGATGAATAACACTTATTCTAATCCATCTAATGGACTAAAGCCCAACTCTATGCCTCTAAGCCTTCAATCCTATTGAAATGACCTAGTTAAGTCTGACCCAATGGTTGGTAGTTGGATATTACCTTTATCCAATCACGTCTTACTAGTATAGATAAAGGCATCCTGCTTTGGCAGACCTACACTTAATCGATACTAGTCTTGACGAGTACCATGCATTGGAAGACATCACATAACTACTTAATATTTGCTTTGAGGGATTTTTTTTATTATTATTATTTGATCTCACCATTTGTTAAACTATTTCACATACCATTAACATTCATGCATCTCATACATATAAATCATATAAATAATATGACAAGACTATGGCCCCTAACGCATTGATTCTCCCAAGCCAATGACATTATCATTAAAAAAAAAAAAAACTAATAAGCGAACTAGTTTCACTAAGCGTCTCCCACTAAAGTCCTCATATGATGTCGTCTTCTTGCCTCCATATCAAGATTACATTACATATAAAGAAAGCTTGTTTTACATACGAGGGGAGTTAGGTGAGAAAAGAATGTACAATCAAAACGTAGAGAGAAAGGCACGACACATAGGCCACATTTAAAAATAACCAAAAGAGCAAAATAAGAGGACTAAGGTCATAACCATGTATCATACATCACAAAGATCATATTAGGTCAAAAATAATAATACATTATTATCTTTGTGATTCATAAAACAAATTTGAATTTCGCAAAAAGGGTTCTTTCGATTTTTGAAATAACATGTTAAAGATCATATCTTATACCAAAAAGAGAACAACTAATCATGTTATTTCATACAACACGTAAATAGAAAGGACCGAATCATGATTTCATAACTAGTCTCTAATACCACTGCTGGGAATTCCTGTTATAAAAAAATGCAGTGGAAAAGGGAATTCCCACTAAGGATCCATGCGAAAAGGGGACCATGAAACATGATTTTTGAGTTTGCCTCTTGAAGCCAAAAAAAAGATGATCAACGCAAATCACTAACACCGTAATAGTGACGATGTATCTACGTAGTCCACATGAACAAACCCACAAATGTCCAACGTCTGCTTGGAGTCCCGCTCCCCAACACAGTGCTAGTTGCGAAGAGAAGGAAACATATCACACTCTTTCACTCTATCTATTAGAAAGGGTTACAATCTGTCCCCTTTTATACAAGAAGCCTATAGTAGATTCTTTACGAAGCCTTCTATTAGCTTCTTCAAGAAGCATTCCATTAGCTTCTTCAACAAAAGAAGTTGTCCTTTAGCTTCTTCAAGAAACATTCCCTTAGCTTCTTCAAGAAGCCTTCCATTAGCTTCTTCAAGAAGCCTTCTATTAGCGTCTTCAAGAAGCATTCCATTAGCTTCTTCAAGAAGTATCCCATTAGCTTCTTCAAGAAGCCTTATGTGAGTGAAAGACCAGTAGTAGGGTTAGGTGTGAAGCCTTGGGCTCATCTATTATGAGTTTTGGCCCACAATAGAATCCCAATCCAACGTGGATTCTATTTACTCTAATTTAGTTTGTTGTAAGTGTGTGACCTTGCAGGTTCTCATAATGTTGGCAGTAATATTAAAATCTCATTTTAATATTACAAGCAATGAGTGGTATCTAGCAACACATCGTTACCCAAGTAATGAGAATGTTAGTGATTTAATATAACTTTTCCATGACCAATGTTTTCGTCTAGTTTAGTCCATTTGTCCAGATATCTTGATTAAACACAAGTCATGGATGTGTCACTCTTGTATAGTCTAATCTTTCCTTTCCTGATACTTAAGTAAACTCAAAAAGAAACAAATGAGATCAATATCTCATATTGACTCTATAACATTCTCTCCAACCTAATGATGTTAATCAGGATTATCATAGCTCAATAAGTCTCTGATGATTTTGGAAATTACTTGGAATGAATGGAGAGTAAATCTATAATACTGAATATGAGAAATAACTCAAAGTAATTCTGAACTTAGATTAAATAGCTAAAAGGATGGGAATAAATGTGGTAAATTTATTCCTAAGTCATAAAGGATTGGAATGAGCTATAAGGAATTTTGGAAGATCAAATAATTTAGTTTGGCATTTTAATGATACTAAGATAATGTGAAAAGATCAAACTAATCAGATAAATGGATCAGAAACCCATAGGGGAGAGAGTAATTGTAAAATGGAGGATGAAGATTAATTTTACAGTGGAAATAGAATAAACTAAACATTTGAGAGTTTCCTAGTTCAATCTCCTAAGGTTTAAATTATTTCAGGAATGAATAGTAACACTTAGTAATTGATAAATGTGCCTATAATTATGTGTCGAAGGATGAGAATTGGGATTAAAAAGAAATCTTAAAAATCTTTTATGATTCTAAAGGAAGTTTGGAAATTGAGCATGGATGATTAAAATGTCTTTAAGAGATAAAGTGTTTAGACTTGAAAATTTTATTGTTTCCTTCTCAAAATATCTTCACCAACCTTCTTTCTTTTTAATCTTTTTGGTTTCCTCCTTACTCTTTCCTCTCATTCCATTTTTTCACGCTGCTTTCTCTCTTTCTGGTCTTACTCTCTCTCTCTCTTTCTCTCTCTCTGTGTGTCACGCATCCGCTTATGCCATTTGTTCTTCCTCTTCTGCTCGTTCGTCCGGTGGTTCACCCCAGCTTTGTCCGCTGGTTCGCTCCCTTTGTTTTCCCTTATGTTCATTCGCTTGTCCATTCTTGTTGTTCTTCTCTCATGTACTCGCTGGTTCATTCTTGTCGTGCTCGATTTGGTCTGTTCTAATCTTTTTTGCATTTATTTTTTGTTACTTTGATTCCCACTCACCCTTTTTCTCGTCTCTGGGGCTATGGGAATTGCAGGAATGGAGCAGCAATGAAGAACCAAGAGCAACAGAAAAGAGTGAGAGAAAGGGCGTGGAAACGGGGGGACGAAATCAAGGAGCCGTGGAAATGAGGTAGGGGGTTTTCATTTGCTATTTTTGTTTTATGTTTATTCTGAAAATCTATATTTTGATAAAGATTTTGAAATGAAAAGGTTGGTTATGTGTTGATTGTGATTTGAGAAATTGGTTTCCTTGGTTTATATGATGGTTTTCAGATTTGAAATAAAGTAAAGATAAAGTGAAGAATAAAAAAGGAACAAAGTAAACCATGAGGTAGGGTGTAACATTCCAAATTATTAACACTAATAATGTATCCGGTTACACATCAGTAATTAGAAATTTGGTATATTACTTATGAATATCAAAAATTTTAAATAAAATACTTTGATAAGATACAAATAACATGAAAAGACTTATATTTAATTTATATATCACCAAATATTACATAATATACCATCTCATTAAGCATTAAACTAAAAAAACTAACTATCTCTTATAAACATATATGCTCTATCTATCTTCCATTTTGCTTATCTGTCATTGGTTTTTCCTAGAATCATTGCGAAAAAACATAGATGTAGCGGTAAGAATCAAGATAAAATTTCAATAATTTAATTAAAATTGTCAACACAATAATGCTAGCTATTTCGGAGAAAAGTCCGTTATAAAATATTTATTATCTTTATAGGAAGGTGGCAAAAAAAAAAAAACAAAAACAAGTCCTTCCTTTTTCTGAAATAGTCAGTTCATTTTCTCTTTATAAAAATCATTCATATTATTAAAATTTACATAATAAATCATATTCTAAATTTCAGTATCCTATTAATATAAATCATAACATTGGTTCTTGTATTTTCAAGTAAGTAAATATATCCTTAATATAAAAATTTTATCGATAAAATCTCACTTCAAAAAACTCTTCAAGTCATGACTCAATATCATCATAGAAATCCTTTCTCAATCAATAATTAAGTACCATTCTCTTAGTTCAATAATGTGTATGATAATCAATATATAATTTATCCTTTACATTCTCAATCGGACTTGTTATTTAAGCATAACTCATATTTTTAACTATGGCTAAAACAGGGTAGACTTCAACTTTGAATTATAATCACTTCTTAAGCTAACTTATCATGTACAATTTTATCATATTTCTTATTACAATAAGGCAGCCTTATGCCTTAACACTCCTAACCATTTCAAGTCACTATTTTACATATTTAAAGTAACAAAATATTAGTTCAATTTGGACAGTATACTGCCTCAACAAACAGCCACCAAAACATCACATAAAGACAACATATAACAACAACATATAGTACATGACCATCAACAACTTTGTTCATTTTCCTTATCTAAATTTCTGCCAAAACAAGGCAGCAACCATCATGGCCTTCACATAGCCATTTCATCAACAACTTTGCTCATAAACATTAATTAAATGTAGTCTTATGACAATTAGCAAAATTCAATCAATACATTGGTACAATAACTCACCACATTAACCTTAAAGGTCAAGAGGCTCTCAATAAAGTAACTCAATAATTAATTAACTACACAAGTTCTCACATAATTATACTTTCAAGAATAGGGATCAAATATGATTATTGAACCATACCCAAGCACCTACACACATATATCTTTCTTTCCAATGAGTGGCCAAGACACTCAAGAGTGTAAAATCAAACATCCAATGCTTCATTTTAAGTACAACAACCACTAAATACAATTATAATTAAAGCAACATTCAGCCTTCCTTTTACCTCATAATTCCAACCTTAATTTCCATCACAAACTTAAGTATAATATCATCATAATTTCTGCTTAAAATAAAACCAATACATCCATGATGTTTAACTCAAAATGTCATCAATTTTAACATCAAAAACCATGTCATAATCTAATACCAACACCAATGCTTTGCACACAAATAGGTAGCATACTACCCAAGCCAATACAGCCTTTTCAAGTCACAAATTCTCATACTAGAGGCAACATAATTTCAATTCAAAAATAGAGTAGCAAGCTGCCATAACAATTTAGCCCAAGTAACACAATGAAATCTCATCTTTCCTTGTCATTTCCCATATCACAACTTCAATTCAACATCAATAAAAATAAATGAACAACAAAAAAAGTATTTTCACCTCTAATGTCCCATATGGCTGTGAGATATAATACAACAAAATACAAATATTATATCAAGCTTTTACTCAAAAACTCATAAGAGAAATAGAACTAGAGAATGGTAAAAACAAAGGCACAAAATGAATCAAAACACCATTTATTTAGTTAGTGTTGGTTGTGACCCTCATGGGCATTAAGAGCCAGATTTTTAACTCAAAACAATGAGAAAGAAATAATAAAATAAAAGTAGAGAACTCCTACTAGAACAACCACCACAACAACACCATATCCAATACAATGTAAAACACAAATCAAACAAATTAAATCTTGGCTTAGTCGTGACCTCTCCAAGGTCTGGCCATGAGCCATACAAGAAAATCCCAAGCTCAAGCATCTTCTTTCCATATATACTAAGGTCAATTCATCACCAAAAATCAATGGAATCAGAACCACAACTCAAAATTTAAGAATCAGTCATACCCAAATTAGCCATAACCATGATAGCCATGGAGGGAAAATACAAAGTTTTCAATCAAATAAAAAGTGCAAGAAGAATAGAACAACCCCTACCTTTCAAGCCTCGATTTTGCCCTCTTAATTCCTTCTTCGTTTTCCTCTTCCCCTTTATCCCCTTCCTCCTTTTTTTCTTATCTATTTCGTTCTGTGAGAATGAAAGACCCACGAACGGATGAACCAGCCAACGAGAACCGACAACTGAGTAACGTGAATGGACGATAACAAAAACAAATGCTAGCAGCAAGAGCAGACGACCAAGCGGCAACGAGAGTAGACGGAATTCATGAGAGGGAGCAAATGAGTGAGTGAATGGGAGGGCAACAGGAGAGAAGAAAAAAAAGGAATCCAAAGTAATTTGGTAAAGGTAAGTTAATCTCTTTTATTTATTTCTTTTTCTCATTTCTTTTCTTTCTGCTATTTCATTCCCTTCTTTCTTTTTATTTCTTCTCTTATTTATTCCTTTTGTCTCCTTATTCACTAAGTTAGCCGAGAGAAAGAGTGAGGGAGATGAGTGAGAAAATATCTCAAGGGCAATAATGAGAGTGTGGGGACAATGGAGAGGGAAAAACAAAAAGGAAAAGTGAAATTCCAGTAGACAAATTTTTTATCTGCTAAAGACACTTTAATTTTCTCAGAAATAAATTTTCTAGCTTCCATAGGCATTAGAGAAAATTCTAAGATATCTTATACCTAGTTTTATTTTTTCCACAAACATTTGTGTATACCTTTATTAAACACTAAGCTTCACTATTCATCCCTTGTTAAATTAAACCTCATGGAATTGAATTTAGAAGCATTCAAGTATCCATCTCAATTAATCTTTATTCCTCTATTTTACATCTGCTCCTAAACTTATAATTTTCTAAGCTATTTCACATGTTCAATGTTATAGTTTTATGCTCAATTCACTCTAAATAATTACCTAAAATTATCAAGTAACTTAAACCTGATTTATTGATCTACCATAACACCAAGTAAGGCTATTGGGTTAGGTAGAATGTTACATAGGGGTTGTTCTATTCTTCTTTCACATTTTATTTGATTGAAAATTTTGCATTTTCCCTCCATGGTTGTCACGGTTAGAGATTTGGTATGGTTTATTCTTAAATTTTGAGTTATGGTTATGATTCTATTGATTCCTAATAATAAATTGACTTTAGTATATATATTTAAAGAAGATGCTTGAGCTTGAGATATTTTTTATGGCTCACGGCCAGACCTTGGAGAGGTCATGGTTGAGTCAAGTTTTGATTTCTAATTTGTGCTTTACATTTTGTTGGATGTGGTGTTGCTTTCGGAGGTTGTTTTAGTAGAGTTTATGGCCAATTTTTGGTGGAATGGGGGTTATAGTTGTGTGCTCTAACCTTAACCAGAATTATGGATGATTTATACTTGAAAATTATAACTTAAATGGTAGATAGAATTCATGACTGAAAACTGCCAGTTTTGGTAGAATTTTGTGAAGCATGTATGCTTAAAATGGTAACTAAAATTGTGTATAAAGTTAAGGCAGAGTGCTGCCTAAGATTGTTTAAAATTGTGATGGCTCTAGTAGGAGAATTTGTGACTTGTAAGGGTTGTATTGGCTTGAGTAGTATACTATCCATTTATGAGCAAAGTATTGATGTTTTGTGAATGAAAATAATGGTTGTATGTATTGAGGAAGGTGACGGCTGAATCAATTTGTTGATTTTAACTTCAGTTACTTTGTATTTTGTTATTCTCTGTCATGACTTTAAATTGTATTAAATCATGCTTATTATATACAGTTGAATATCAATTTTATTTGGTCAATGGTGAACCATGGGTGTTTGAGTGTGTGTTCATAATTATGTGGTATTGACCTTGAATAGTGCTTGAAGTGTGCCATAAATCTTACGATCAAATTTTATCTTGGTGACTTTATAGTCTTTTGTGAATTGACCTTGTTGTCTTTTTAATTTGAATGGTCATTGTTGAATCAAATAAATTTTATTTTCTTTATTGACTTTAATTGAAGTGCTTTGAGCTATGATAAGTAAAGTTGATGATTAAATAGCTATATGAAAGCCATGATGGTTGTTGTAACACACTAATACTAGTACTAATGACATACCTAGGACCATGCCTTAGTAATTAGCATTAGTGATGTCACTTTAAAACTATAACAAGTTTATGAAAATAAATATAACTTATACAAAGATATGAGCCTGATATCAGTTTAATCATACACATGTATCGGAAAGGACCACTATACAAACATATACTTTTTAATACACATGATACATAAAATGCCTTCAGGGCAAAACATATTCAAACTTTACATAATGTTTTATCTAATATTTACATCTAAGTTTTCTTCTCTGATACTGGTCTTCACTTCTTCATGCCAAGCTTTCGGTGTTCTTGGAAATAATACGACAATACAAACATACGGGGTAAGAATTCTAAGTAGTTTAATGAAAACGTGGCATCGTAATATTTTCAGCTCTTTCGGAGAAAATAGATCCTTTGTTTAAAATTCAACATAAATATATTTATATAAGTTAGAGAGGTGGCCAAACAGCCAAAGTTAATTCTCATCCTTAATAAGAATCATTTGCACAATTCAATCAATCAATTCAAGCATTAGCATTAATATACATAATTTACGTTATATATATATATATTCATCTTTCATAATAAAACTTAAGATAGCAATAACCAATTACAATTACCATACCTCAACATAAACACTTTATTTCATTCTTTCGGAATACCCTCAAGCTAGGCATCAACCATGGTCCTCTATAACTTGATTTTAAAAATAAGACAATTGCCCATACAATTGTCATTTTATGCTATGCATGATAATGTATGAGTATGCCTAAGAAATGCCCTAATGTATGCTTATGCAATGTTAGTAAAAATATTTTATTTTAAGAAAACTCATGATATTTGCATATTCCTAGGACAACCTTTGGTCCGTGTATTTCCTCTAGGAAAAATGAGATATTAGGAAAACTTTTGTTCCTTGAACTCCCTCATTAAGGTACTAGGAAACCCTTTGTTCCTTGACTTCCCTTAATATCATAACCTTGGCATTAGGAGCACCTTTGGCTAAACCCAAATACATAGAAATAGCAAACATCAAGTTTGAAAATCAAAACATACAAGAATGTTTTAAAACCAATTCTTCCTTCATTTTTCACATAGTGTAACTTTATCTTGCATCAGAATGAAGCGAAACCTCAATCATCAAACTTTTCATTCATACATTACATTATATGCTTGTAGAGAGGGAGTAACTCACTTAACCTCAATCTACCATTATTCTTCCATTATTATATTTCTCAACATCATTTACACATATCATTCATTCCATATAAGGTCAATACAATGATTCTCAACAATTAGCTTAACTTGACTAAACAAGAAGCAATATTGTAACACCCCAATTTTTAAAAAAATGTCCCGAATGTTCTGTTTGCTATTTTTCAAGCTTTTGTGTAAAAGATCGTTGTGTCCCTATTTTACTGTTTCTTGTTTTCTGTATGAAATACAAATACGTTTTTACAGGCTAAGATTTTATTTAGTCGTTTTACGTAATTTGTTTCGAGACGGTAAAATAAAAGTTTTGTCAAGCTACTGTTTTAATTTTTCTGTGTGATATACAGACATATATTACTGTCTGTAATTTTATTTGAACGTTTTGGATGATTTGCTTCGTTGTGGGAGAAAATGAAAAAATGATCATTACGTCCCGAATGTACTGTTTTTAATTTTTCTACATGATACAGTGTTTAATATTACTGTATGTGATTTTATTTGGACTTTTTGTGTGATTTGCTCCGGGACAGGAAAATAATATTTTTTCGAGCCGGGGAAATCTTGTTTTAATTATTCAGAGTTGGGGGATCTTACTAAACCCAATTCTGAATGAGACGATAAATAATCTTTTAATTTTTAGGATTTAACTGTCAAATAAAATAATTTTGTATTATTATAATATTATTTTGTTAGTCAGTATAATTAGATGACAGTGGACCCGAAAATATTTTGCGAGACCCACGTTTAGTTAAAACAATTAACTTAGTAGCTTAATTAAGCATCATTAGTTGTAGAACTTTCAAGAACATGGTGACTAAGCTTAATGACTAGGCTAATTAGTGACTAAGCATGGTGACTAGGTTAATGACAATGCTAGAATCAACCAATGAGAGTTAAGCTTGCTAACCAAGTTTTAATCTTGACCTTTGATCCATTCTAAGGCTTGGATGAAGCCAACCCAATGGACACCTTGCATGGCTCCATGTCTACGGCCATTTGGCCTTTGGAAGACCAAAAATCATTTCATTCTTCATGCATTTTCTCTCTTCTCTCTCTTCCAAAAATCCTAAACTCCATTGAAGTTTTCTTGAAGCTCTATTCGGCCAGACACTCTTGTTTACTATCCAATCACTCAAAAATTTATCCAACCAAGTTTTCTAAACCTAAACACAAATCTAAGAACATCTCTAGTTGAGAGTTCTTGCAAAATCCTTCATTTGAGGCTTGGAAACCTACTTGGGAGATTTTACCTAGAAGGTGAAATTTCTTGTTTTTCATTTCTAAACTCTTTTTCAAAGTTCTAAGCCATGATTTATCCATGGTTTAAGCTCTCTTTTATGGTTAGTAACTTGTAGATTTTTGTTTAAGTTTGTTAGGTTTTGAAGGAGAAAACTGAAACCCTAGAGGAGGTGTGAAAGAGTATTTTGTCTTCATTTAAGGTAAGGGGAAGACTAATCTTATCATCCTTGGGTGGTGGTAAGAAGATGGAGATTGATTGTTGTGATTGTAGAATCCATAAGGATTCCTTTGTGTGATTGTTAGTAGCTTATTTGTGTGTTTATTAGTAGCTTTTCTATTTGATGTTTGTAATAATTTGTATGAAGTTGCATGTCTACAAGCTTTGATAATTTGTATGTGTTAGAAATGCATGATAATTTATAGGATGTGAATAACATGCCAAGGTTTGCATGAGTGTTCCAAAGAACACACCAATGAGGCTCACGGCCATTAACCAAAAATGGAGAACCAAAATGTTCTCATCATTTTCTTAAAATGTGATTTAATTAACATAGGCAAATTAACAAGATATAAAATTGTTTAGATGAAGGAAAATGAATTTAGAAATCAAATGACACAAGTGTATGTTTCGGCCAATGTAACACCCTCCGTAGGGCGTCACATTTTAAAAAAATAAATAAATCTTAAAACTAATTAAAATTATTTTATAAAAGCTTTGAGTTTCAAAATATGGATTTTAAAATTTCTTGTCGTGGAAATACAAACTTACCAGAAATTTTAAGTAAAATGGAAATTAAATTTAACAGATTAACATACACATCACCAATCATTTCATATAAGTTAAAACGTAATATTTACAGACTCAGAGAAATAGTAGCAAACCCAAAGACGGGTACTACCAATAGCACGGTAACAACACTAACGAGAAAAATTCAACCTACATAGTCTGTTTCTTCACCAACTGCATCTTGTTGAAACTTGAAAGACCACTCAATGACGCCGCCACCATCTTCAGAATATTGTCTCCCCTAGGGTTAAGAATGTGCTCCGCCTACTATACGAATTCGAAGAATACAAACCAAACAAAAACAACACATGAAAGAGGTGAGATCCCCTTTCACCAGTACCAGTACGGTAGTAAAGAATAATACGAATGACAAAGTCATTCCATACACACAGATAATCACAATTATAGTCATGTTATCAATTTACAAATATTTCTAACATACATATAACCTAATAAAATAAACAGTAATAACACTATCAGGATAGATATAACAATTCATACCATATAAAATATCATAATGATACAATATAAAAGAAAGATCAAATGTCATAACAACATAAATATCACAAATGGAAGGTCACAGATAAAAATCACGGATAAAGAGCATAGATAGAAATCACAAATAAAATCACAAATAAAAATATCATAGATAAAAGTTGTGAGATAAAATAAATAACAAATAAAAGATAATAGATAAAAATAACAAATAGAAGATAATAATGCACCATATATCAACATATACAATAAGACACAATCCTACTCCATGGAGCTAAACCACACAAACACGGACATCGAGGAACGACCCGCAAAGTCCTCTAGTACCACGGCTGCCCAACCAAACTATTGCCTTTGTCTTACGTTGTGTCTATAGCCCCACGACACAAGGAATCCATCATCCCGGCGTGGTGTAGTTCACGGTCTCACGTTGTGGCACTACAGGCAATGTACTATTAGACTTCACCAGATCTCGATTAAACATAGTGTGTGTCGAGTCCACTAGTGTGTCGCCATTTACCACGGCCTAGAAGAGCAACCAACTGTCCACATATGGATTTATGCACACTAATGTCTCCAAGTCCATTCAAGATCGAACCACACTACGCTTATCGCACCGACAATACGATGTGATTCACCTCGTCAATCAATCCACCAAAAGTTTGGCATAAACTCAACACACAAACCAAAGATAAGAAAATTACGAAAATACCCTCAAGAGATAAAATATATAGAGCCTGTACGGGTTCTCATTTTCCCGACAGCGAAATCCTCAAAAGCCTGTACGGGTTCACATTTTCCCGACAGCGAAAATTCTCAAAAGCCTGTACGGGTTCACATTTTCCCGACAGCGAAAATTCTCAAAAGCCTGTACGGGTTCACATTTTCCCGACAGCGAAAATTCTCAAAAGCCTGTACGGGTTCACATTTTCCCGACAGCAAAAATAAATACAGTAACGTTTAATCGCGTAGAAATTTTATCGTATTTTCACAATTCCGTCATTTTTACAAACGTTTGCAAAACGCGTAAATATATTTTTCTGTTTTCAAAATCGCGTAGAATTTTTAATACGTTTTCTCAATCGCGTAAGATTTTTAAATCGTTTTCTTGTCCAACTTCCTTAAAATAACTGTTTAAAACAAACAGAAATAATATTTAGTACTTTCAAATTACGTAGAATATTTTTCATAGCGTATACTGTCTTTTGGACATCTTTTCTATCTTATTTATCCGTTTTTACTAAAAATTGACAGTATTTTGTTTAATAAATTATAATAATGGTTTCCTAAATTTACCATTGAAAAGTCCTTTTCATTTTTATTAATACTAACTAATTATATTTTAGAAAATTCCTAACGTGCTTCAAAACACACGATGAGCTATACGTTAGAAATTTTATAAAGCTACTGTATTTCTTCTTACAGTAAAAACCATTAGTATTAACCTCTTAAACTTAATTCTAACTACTTTATTTCTTTAAAACTCATTGTAGAAAATTTACTTTAACTTGTATTGCTCCTTCTTGATTGAAAATAGCTTGGAATTAATTTTAGAAATCATGAATGTCTAATTTGGCATGTTGGCCGAATTTGATAAAAACTTTGCATTTGATTTCCAAATTATTTTTCACCTTTTAAATACATGTTTAATCTCTTGTATTGTCTACATTGATTTAATCCTTACCCTAGAAAATAGTTTTAGAAATCAAAGTGTTGAAGTTAGACATGTTGGATGAAAATGTAAGGTTATGCCATTTAATTTCCAAATTCATTTTTCTTAATCTAAACAAATGGATATCTTACCAATTCTCTTAGGTTAATTAGGTCACCTTTTAAGAAAATTAAGAGAACATTTTGGTTCCCCATTTAAATCATGGCCATGAGCCTTGTTAATGTGTTCTTTGGAACACTCATGCAATCCTTGACATATTATTTGCATCCTATATATTATCATGCGTTTCTAACACATGCCATATTATCAAAGCTTGTAGACATCAAATTAAAGCTTGTAGACATGCAAATTATTACAAATATCACATAAGAAGACTACTAACAAATACACAACAACCTACTAGTAAGCACCAAATTATCAAACACACAAATAACAAACACACAAATAATTAACACATCAAAACAAGCACACACCACCGAATCCTTATGGATTCTACAAGCACAACCACATATATTCCTCACCACCCACACTTGGTTGATGAGGGTAATCTCCCTCTTACCTCTTGTAGAAACTTCCAAAGCCATTGTATGTCTCCTTCAAGCAATTCCTCTCCACCAAGAGCTACTTGAAAAATCAAAGAAAACATACAATATTAATATCTAAGGCTTGAGTAAGGAAAACCATGAATCAAAATATGGTTTAAAAGGAAAGAATAAAATTAATAGTGAAGATTTCATAAACTTCACCTTAAAACCCTACACCTTGAGCTTGAAGAACAAGGGTGAAAATGGATGATTTAGGAAAAACTTCCAACATGAAAGTTCCTTAGAATGGTATGGAGATTCAAGATCTATGGTCATTTAAATTTTTAGAAGCTTGGAAGAGGATTTTTTGGTGAGTTGGCCGAATTCAAGGGGGAGAGAAAAAGGAAAGAAATTTGGTTGCTTGACCTTGGTTCTTTGGAGAAAAAGAATATAGATAGAAAAGGATATAGAAGAGAAATGATGGAGATATGGTGGAAGACCGTAGGGTTGGAGAAGAAAAGGAGAAGAAAAGTTGAGAGCTTTTGGCTTATTTGATGTATTTGGAGAAAGATGGTAGACTTGGCTATGCATGGCCGTGAATGACTTTGAGAGAAAGAATGAATAATGAGGTGAGATGGCTAACTATAGTATATTGCCTTTCACCAAATGTGAAGAGCCTTGGAAGTCAAGTGTATTTGCCGTGAAAGCATTGAGAAAAGGTGATAATTATATTTTGTTTTGCTATCTTCAATTGCATGGTCACAAATGCATTGAAAGTAAGCATGAAGTGAAATGTAATAATGGTCTCCATAAAGCATGCACTTGCCGTAGAAGCTTGGAGAACATGAATATATTGAAGTGTTGGAATTGCCTTCCTAAAGGCATTCAATTGCCGTAAATGTATTCATGACAAGAAGCCATCTATATTGACTTTGTCATACTTGATTAATAAATGAAAGGTAGAAAAGAATTAAATTGCAATATTTGGTCTTCCAAAATTTAGCTTGGCCGTAGACATTCAATAAAGAGAGCCATCAATATTGACTTGGTTAATTAGTTGAAAGATAGAAGAATGGAATTGTAATATTGGCTTTGCAAAAGTTGCAATTGCCGTAGAATGAAATCAAAGAGAAGAAACCAAGGTTGACTAGTCTTTATTTGGTTAATTTGGCTTTCAAAATGAATTCCTAAAGCTTCCTACGTAAATTCACTTTGTGAATTGGTTAATTATAGCAAATTTCATCTCTTCCACCGTAGCCAACAATTTCAAGAAATCAAACATTTGTTTAAAAGCTTGCTTTCTATTGGTTCTTAAAATTCAAGCCATTAATTTTGACCAATTTCTATTGGTTAAATATTTGCTAACTTGATTCTTATTGGTTGCTATTTTTGTTGACCAATTTCCTATTGGTGCACACTATATGTTATAGCATACTTTAACCAATGAATAATATTTATTATTTAAAAAGTCAGTATCTATTATCAAATGGATAATAAAATACACATAGATTTTTATTTTATACTAATAGAGTAGAAATTATTATTGATTATTTTTCTTCTACTGATTACCCTTGATGAGTCATAAAGCGAGTCATCACAGAGAAATTTTTAGAATATGTGACTCACTACAATGAGTCAGTATGATGAGTCATCGTGGAATTTTCTAGAACGGGTGAGTCAGCATGGCGAGTCAGCGTAGATATTTTCTAGAGCAGATGAGTCAGCATAGCGAGTCACGATCTTTTTCACGGTCCTTTGATCGATCGCATGGCGAGTCATCACTATTTGTGTCACGGTTGCATCACTGACTGTGTCATCATGGCGAGTCATCAAAGAAGCTTCTGGAACTGCTGAGTTGTCACGCCACGTGTCATCATCCTATTGGCCCGTTGTGATGAGTCATAACCACCAATTTTGACTAGCTCCTCATTGGTCCACGTGTACAGCACTTAATGACTAAACGTGGGTCCCGCAAAATGTTTCCGGGTCCGCCGTCACTTATTTGTACTAACTAATAAAATAATATTATAATAATATAAAATTATTTTATTTGACAGTTAAATCCTAAAAATTAAAAGATAAATTTTAAGCTCATTCAGAATTGGGTTTAGTAAGATCCCCCGCCTCTGAATACTTAAAAACAGATTTTCCCGGTCCGAAAAAATATTATTTTCCTACCCCGGAGCAAATCACACAAAAAGTCCATATAAAATTACAGACAGTAATATTGAGCACTGTATCATGTAGAAAACAATTAAAAACAGCAAAAACAGCACAAACAGCACGTTCGGGACGTAACGGTCATTTTTCCAATTTTTTCCCACAACGTAGCTAATCATGCAAAACGTTCAAATAAAATTACAGACAGTATTATTTGTCTGTATATCAACCAGAAAAATTAAAACAGCAGATTCAAGAAAAATTTTATTTCACTTGTCTTGAAGAAAAATACGTAAAACAATTATATAAAATACTAGACAGTATTATACATTTGTTTTTGATACAGAAAAATTTAAAACAGTAATTTGATAAAATTTTTATTTTACTGTATTGAAACAAATTATGTAAAACTACCAAATAAAATAACAAACAGTATTATTTTTCTGTATTTCATACAGAAAAACAAGAAACAGTAAAATAGGGACACAACGGTCTTTTACCCAAAAGTTGGGATGTTACAGCCAACATGCCAAACTAAGTATCCATGATTTCTAAAATTAAATCCAAACCATTTCCAAGTATAAAGATGCAATATATGTTAAAAAGAATTTTTCTAAAATGAGTTTTGAAGAAATGAATTGATTAGAATTAAGTTTAAGAAATTAAAACTAATGATTTTATTGTTAGAGTAGAAATACAGTAACTTTTGTAAATTCCTAACATATGGCTCATGCTATAATTTTGAAGCATGTTAGTGGTTTTCAAAAGGATTAAATTATACGGTTAAAAATTAAGTAAACAGAATTTTTACGGAAAAATTAGGAAACCATTAATATAATTTTCTAAGCAATATACTGTCAATCTTTAGTAAAAACGGGCAAATAAGATAGAAAAGATGTCTGAAAGACAGTATACGGTATGGAAAATATTTTACGTAGTTTAAACGTATTATTTATTATTTCTGTTTATTTAAACAGTAATTTTTAAGGGATTTGGACAATAAAATGATTTAAAAATCTTACGCAATTGAGAAAACGTATTAAAAACTCTACGTGATTTTAAAATAAGAAAAATAGATTTACGCGATTTAAAAACGTTTGTAAAAACGATGAGATTGTGAAAACGCGATAAAATTTCTACGCGATTGACCAAAATGGTATTTTCTGTATTTTTCTGCTGTCGGGCTATGAGGTGAACTCGTACAGGCTTTGGAACAGTATTTGTCCGGTGGGACTTACTGTATCTTTTTATCTTTGAGGATATATTTTAATGAGGGTATTTTGGTAATTTCTTATTTTTGGATCATATATTGAGTTTATGCCAATTTTTGGTGGATTGGTTGACGAGGTGAATCACATCATGTTGTCGATGCGATAAACGTAGTGTGGTTCATTGTCTTTATGAACTTGGAGACGTTAGTGTACGGGATCCCATATATGGACAGTCGGTCGCTTCACTGGGCCGTGGTAACCGATAGCACACTAATGGACTCGACACGCACTATATTTAATCGAGATTTTGTAAAGTCTAATAGTACATTGCCTGTAGTGACACAACGTTTGACAGTGTGCTACACCACACCATGTGTTGTTGGGCTATAGACGCAACGTGAGACAGCGGAATAGTTGGTTGGGCAAGTACCGTGGTACTAATGGACTTTACGAGTCATTCTCTCTATATCTGTATGTGTTTAGCTCCATGGAGTAGGATCATGTCATATTGCATATGGTTATATCTTGGACATTATTTTATTTTATCTGTTTATTTTTATCTGGTTATTATTATGATAAATTGTCTATTTCTTATTTTATTTTATACGTGATATTATATACGTGATATTATTTTGTTGTGATTCTATTTTATCTGTGATATTATATGTTGTTGTGACATTTAAATCTTTACACTATCCTGTTATTAATTACTGTTATAGCTTTTCATATTGCATGAACTGTATATCTGTTGTTTGTCATTTTCTTATTTACCATGTTTGTGATGATTTTAGATTGTCTTACCTCTTTATTGTATGTGTTTTCTGTATATATTTATTTATGTGGTAAAGAGTTCGAGGAAGAGGACCAGCCTCTTGAGATTTTGTATCCTGAGGAGGAAGAAGAGCAGCAAGTCAAAGATCAGTACGACGACCAAGAACCATCTGATCATCTATATCCCTTGGATTTATTGTTGGGTATGGCGGTGCCAGGATTTTTAGGTTTTGTACGTCTTGAGTTTCACGGTGGATCGTTAGCTTGGCATCTGCGGGGAGATAGAGACTCAGTGACTTACGTGGGACGGTTGACTGTGTCCCTACGACATGAGTTTGATGAGAGAGCGGTTATGACGACTACTGTATTTTTGCACTTAGAGTTACCTTTATCTCTTAGGCGTTATTGGGGTGGTGTGTCCACTGAGCCTAGTGAGATGAGTATCGTATCGACTGCGCGGTCTCGTTTTCGCCGAGTGTCGAGGCATCCTGGATATTTATCTCCTAAAGATCTTCCTGAGAGTGATCCTTCAGAGGGTTAAATATATATGATGTGTATTGTGGGCGCGTCTGCATATGTATATATTGACTCTTTACTATTTTTGTTTACTGTTTCTGTTTAAATATTTGTAGATATAGTTGTAAATTATTTGTATAACTTATAACTTGGACCATATGTATATTATGAGTAATGTTGTTCTGTTTATTTTATGTTTCCGCATTATTTTATTTAATAATATTTTGTTTAACAGGAATTATTTTACAACCCGTAGTAGTATGTAACAAATGTTTTACAACTTGGGTAGATTTTATTTATCTTTCTTTTATTTTCTTTATATATGTGACATCCCCACAAGAGTGTTACAAATATCAAATGCATCCAATCATTTTCTCATTATAATCTACATCACAAATTCTCATAAGAATCAATAAAATGAAGAGAGTAATTAAAGCAATGAAATATCTTCAAATCCTAGCTTAGCCATGATCAACAAGGCACAAAGCCACTCAATTCAAAGTCAATAAAAAAAATTGGCACAACAAGTCTTTGCAAAATCACGACCAAAGTACTTCTTCCATATCCATCATTATAGTTTCATTAATCAATGAATTTCTTAATTTATCAACAAGCAACATTGGAAACTATACGTAACTCATCCTTAATATTTTCAATCCATATCTAGTATCAATACATGACAAAAATTGCATATAAATCATGGCCAAAACAAGACAGCATTCTACCATATGTATCAATCACATTTCAAGCCAAAATGCCATCCACAATACTTCACAATTCTTGTCATAAACAAACCAACACAACCATGACCTTTCAACACTATACAAACCATGATTTTACATATTTAAATCTTCCACATACAAATCTAAACAGGGCAGCATTCTACCCTTGTAATTTATCCATCAATCAAGCTCCAATTACTATATTTTCCAAGTATAGCCAAAGTGCTATAGTTATCAACCATATAATTGAATCACAAGGATAACTACCATTATACGGTTTTAATCATTAAATCTTTGATTAAAGATATATAATATACATGAATTTAAACATTTTTCCTTTCTAAACACACTTAGCCATGATTCCCCTTGGGGCCAAAAGCAAGTAAAAATTGATTCTTATATACCATATTTCTTTACCAACTCCTTAAAAATCATAGAAACAAGATAAAAATATAATCTTAACATCATGGTAAACATAATATACTATGAAGCAACTCATTCAAAATAGCCTCGGATCTGGTCATACTATGACCAAAAGATGACATTTTTAGAGTGTTTGGTCCCAAATTCATCAATATCTTGGCCTAGTGCCCATAGCAACCATAAAATATATTTTTTATCATGAGAATACTCAATCATGTTTCAAATTCAGACTTTTCAACCACTTCATTAGGAAAATGAAATTTATACAAATAAAGCTCTTACCAATAAACCACAACATATACAAGATTAAAGAGTCATGAATCAATGGTGAATAAAGAAGGAAATCATCTAATCCTACCCCTCACCCTCCAAACCCTCATAGCCACATCAAATTAAAATACCAAAAATGCTCAAATTTATAATTATATGTTCATGATTAAAACAAAGGAAGGAAAGTAAAAGGTGCAAAGCTTCAAAAACCCCTACCTCACTTCCTAGTCCCTTGAAGCTTGAATCTTTGAGTTTTTCTCTTCCTTTTCACCTTGTCTTTCCTTCTTTTTACTTGTTTTTGCTCAATATTCTGCCCTATTTTTGCTTCTATTTTTGGGCTATCAACCGTGAGAATCAATGAAGAAAGAACAAGGAAAGTCAAGGCTAGTTTTGGATGAATATAAAAGGATGAAAAATGGGAGTTAAAATGGAAAGAATGGGCTGTTTTTGAGTGTTACTGCTGGACAAAAAACAGGGGAACAAAACGTGAAAGGATCAAGGAAAAGTGAGTGGAAAATAAACAAGAAAAACTAGAGAGCTATGAGGGTGGAGTGGTAGATTTTCTTTTCTTTCTTCCATCTTTCTTCCTTACATTTTCCTTCATCTTCTTTTCCATTCTTTCTTTTCTTTTTCCCCCCCTCTGTTTTCGCTTCTGAACCATGTGAAGAGTGAATGAAAAGTTGAATAAAGATGACTAAAATGTGTGGTTGTGAGTGAATGAGGATATGATTAAAATATTCATGCTAAAACTTTGATATCTGCTATGTATACTTGAATTTTTTGAAATTGAGTTTTCAAGTATCCATAAGTCTTATAGAATATTTTAGGACTCATTTTAGTCATCAGATCTATTTTTCCATAATTTTTCATATATTGTTATTCATTAAATAAGTTGTACTACTTTCTCAAATTAAATCGAACCTGTAAAATAGGTAAATATGCCTGCCTTAAATTTTTTTCCATACCAAAATATTCTCCATATTTTACTTATCATTTTCATGAAATTTCATAATTTTCTGAGCTGTTTAAATGTCTCGGCTATTTCTCAATAGTATTCTTCAAAATACCAAATTAACTCAGTTGACTCTCCAAAATTTTCTACAACTCTTATAAATTATTTATAGCTAGGAAATAAATTTTTCATATTTATTTTCATCATATCAACCGATTCAACAGATATCTTAATTATTCCCTTGTATTAAGTGTTATAGAATTACGCTTAAACTAGTTCAGAAATTACCTGAATTAACAGATAATCTCTTACAAGTATTAATGAGCTACTATAACCTTGATTAGGATCATTAATTTAGGGAGGGTGTTACAGTTGTTGCCTTTTTATGGCAAAAATTTAGATAAGGAAATGAGCAAAGTTGTTGAGTAAATGGTTATGTGAAGGCCATGATGGTTGCTACCTTGTTATGTAAAAAAATTTAGATGCTTATGTACTATATGTTATTGCTTGAGGTATGGATCCTTGTTTGATAAGATTTAGATGTTATCAAGTTAATATATATTAGTTGGGATTACTGGAATTCTGGACATATTATGTATTTGGATTCCTTTATTTGATAAATTGATTTTTATGCATTGTCAGGCTATTTTAAGAAATAATAGATAAAAATAATTAAACTAAAGGTTATGTAAAGCATGTTTATGCTTATGTTTGACCGTTGTAAGAATTATAAGATGAGACTCGATTCTTAATGACTTAAAATATGAAGAGATTTTCTTAAAAGAGATTGATGAATTGAGAGTAGATAAATAGAGTCACGATTTTGAAAAGTTTTTAGAAATCAGATTTTATCGATAAAACTTTGATATTAATGATATTTATGGGCAGACTGTGATCCATGCCACTTTTGTATATTTTGATGTGTAATTATTCAGTATTGCATCCTGTGTTGTTTTCGTTATGTTTAAAGTTATGTTCTCGAGAAAGATAATTTGAAAATTCGTATTTTACAAGATTAACCCTTTTACATCTTGGTTTGAGTTTTGAAATTTTAGTCTTAAATGTGATACACTAAGGAGGGTGTTACAAGCTGCACAATAGTCAAGTGAGAGTCCTTGCAAAAATGGTGGAAGTCACTTGCATTGGATTAATCTTTGATGAAGATGGTTTTGTAAGAACAAGTGTTTTAGATCAAAAATTGAAAAGATATTTGGCTTGCAAGGTGTTTGGAATTAGTTTGAGAGGCCTTGGAAGTGTTTTGAAGGTTTGAGAATAAGTCTTCTACTGTTTGAAGTGAGAAAACCAAGTTTAGAAGGTTGGTAATTAATTACAGCTCTATTGTAATTGATTTTCAAGTTCCCAGATTGCATGTAATCGATTACAACCCCCTTGTCATCGATTACCAGAGAGATTTAAAGGGTCCTGAACGCGAAAGACAACCATTGTTACATTGTACTTCATCTCTTCTCTCTTTACCCATGAACCCCAACTCCCCAAATCTCTCTATTTATCTCTTTTTTCTCCATCAAATACCACATTTCCACCACCAAATCACTCCAAAACCTTTTCTCTACAAAACCCCTCATCTATTTCCCATCAAAAACCTTAAATCCACTCACAAATTCTCCTCTCACCATATGTTGTAACATCCTAATACTAGTATTCATAACGTATCATGAATTTTGCATTAATAACTAGAATTAAGTATGTCATGTATGAATATCCATAATTTTAAAATAAATAATTTGAATAAATATAAAAATATGAGCCTTTTGCGAAAGCATAACATACATATATTATGAGAAGGAGTCTATACACATGATACATAATAGTACTTTGTATACAAAGATAGTCTCATAGGCACAAACTGTAAATGGCAATGATTTTGATGTTAACAAACAAGAAAGGATTGGTTGCACAAAGATCAAGTCCCATGTTTCTTCAAGTTTAGCTTATCGGACTTAAATCTTATGTAAAGGTAAAATAGGAATCACACTGAGCTCAAAAATGTTTTAAAATTGACCTTTGGTTAGTAATTTGACCATTTCATTCAAAATATTTTGAGTTTTGTTCTGAAACTTATTTCATATGAAAGTAGACTCAATGATCTTTCTAATGAGTGGTCATTTGTTTTAAACAGATGAGTAACAAATAAGTTGTGATCTTTCAAAAGTCAGTTTGTCAAAAACATAGTGCAATAACCGATTATGGAATATCCATAACCGGTTATTCACAAAGTCAAGAGCGTGTGCTTTTGTTTTTAAAAGCTCCTAACCGGTTATGAGCTTTCAATAACCAGTTATTAGCTAGTTTTAAACATTCCTAGTGAAAGCAATAACCAGTTATGCTTAATCAATAACTAGTTATTCAAAACCAAATAATCGGTTATGCAACATCAGTAACCGGTTATCTGAGCAACCAGAAATGGTTTTCCAACGACTATAATTTGGCATTTAATGCCCCCAACCACCACTAATGGCTCTTAAATGCTTTGGGTTATAAATGAAAATGTTTGTGCATTAAAAAAGGTTGGAGAAATAATCTAAAAATCATTCTTGAGCATTAAATACGAGTTTTACCATCATTTCAATATTTACTCTATTTTAAGCTTCAAAGTGTGAATCCTTGATACCTATTGAACTTTAATTTGTATTATCCACTCTTGAGAGAGTTTTTATTCACATATGCTTTGTGTAATCTTTAAAGAGGGTGAGGTATCCCTTGTTGTTGAAACTCAAGCACAAAGGATGAGGTATCCTAAGGTTTGTTGACTGTTCTACTTTGTAAAGGTTGCAAGCACCTATTAAAGCTTGAAGATATAGTGAAAAATCTCTAGTGATTACTTGAGGACTGGACGTAAGCCACAAGTGGATTAGTGGCTAAACCAGGATAAACCTTGTATTTGATCTCTTAAACTCAATTCCTTTTACATTTGTGTATTTATTTTATATGCTTGCTTGGATACTATCTATCTTGGCTTATTCATTTATGAATGAAAGTATTTAATCTTCACTATCTATTCACCTCAATCAATTAATAACTTCAACGAAAATTAATATTCAAGTGTTTTGTGAAAGATTTGTGAAAAACTTTTATAAACTCAATTCATCTCGCCTCTTGAGTATTGAAGCCACTTAGTAACAAGTGGTATCAGAGATAGACTCTTATGTAAAGAACTTAGCAGCTTCAAGAGAAGTGATGGCTTCAAGTGGTTTTTATTCTAAAAGTTCTTCTATAAATAGACTTCCTTTTTTCAATGGGAATGATTATGCCTATTGGAAAGAAATGATAAAATTTTTTATTGAAGCTATTGATCTTGATGTGCGGGATATCATTAAAAATGGTCCCTTTGTTCCCACACATATTGTTAATAGTGTAAGAACTAATAGACCAAGAAATGAATGGACCGATGAGAACAAAAAGAAGGTTCAATACAATTTGAGAGCCAAGAAAATCATTACCACATCCCAAGAAATATGGGATACCTTACAAGTTACCCATGAGGGCACAAGTGAGGTTAAAAGATCAAGAATAAATACTCTTACTCATGAAAATGAACTATTTAGAATGAACCAAGGAGAAAGCATTTAAGAAATGCAAAAGAGGTTCACTCATATTGTAAATCATCTTACTTAATTGGGAAAAACTTTTCTTAATGAAGACCTTATTAATAAAGTCTTGAGATGTTTGAGCAGGAATTGGCAACCCAAAGTAATGACTTTACAGAATCAAGGAATTATAAAAAATAACACTAGCCACTCTATTTGGGAAGCTCCAAGAACATAAATTAGAGCTAAATAGGCTCAATCAAAATGAGGAGCTTGACAAAAAGAAAAAATGGGGTTGCACTCAAAGCCACCTTCTCCACAATTGAAGATGATGATAAAGATGATGGAGATGGAGTAGAAAATCTTGAGCTAAATGAGGAGAATCTTAGTCTCCTTGTAAGAAAGTTTGGAAGATTCCTTAAGAAGAAAGGAATTCAAAGAAGACCACATTTCCCTCCAAAGAGGTCTTATTATAAAAGGGAAGGAACCTCATCTACTCCAATATGCTATGAATGTGGAAAACTAGGGCACATGAAGATGGAATGTCCCATATATCTTAAGAAGATGAAGAAGTTTGAGAAGAGACCTTCTAAAGAAAAGAAAGGAAGGAGAGCCTACATAGCATGAGAGGACAATGACATAGATTCTACTGATAGTTCAGAAAATGAAGAAGCCCATCAATGTCTCATGGCTAGAAGAAAAGAAGAAGAAGAAGAAGAAAGTGACATTGAGGTAACTTCTCTTAACCTAGACTTTTCACCTTCCTATTATGAATTACAAGATGCTTTTGAAGAATTGCATGATGAATTCATGAGGCTCACAAAGATGGTTTTATCTTTGATAACTCCATGAAATGTAGTTATTTGTGCCCCGTATCTATGATTTCATTAGTTGCTTAAGTCCTCATTGTATGCATATTTAGAAGGTTTTGTACTTATATTTGTTATATTCCCTTCAAATACATTTCTTATATGATATTGAGCATATTGTGCATACTTTGTTATTGATTAAGTGGATTTGCAAATGTTAATGGGTTGGTGATTTATCTATTGCAGGAAGGGCTCCAAATAGGATCGTATATGGAGCATTTGAGCCAAAATTGGAAAAAAAAAGCCAAAGAAGCATTCTAGCAGCTGATGTTGTGGCGCAGGCATATCAATGTCGTGGTTTAGAGTATCCCCTGCATTAGACAAAGAGCTATGAAAATTGAACGCCACGGCGTAAGGGAATCAATGCTGTGACATGGTGGCCTAATTTACACACGCATCGCGGCGTAGGCTTGTTAATGCCACAACGTGACTCTATTTTCTAGGCTTATAAATATAGTTTTAATAGATTTTTTAGAGAGTTTTTAGGTTTTAGAGAAGCTGCGGCTTGGGTTCCATTTCTGGGCTGAGAGGAG
Organism: Ormosia emarginata; assembly: GCA_029884605.1. Lineage (NCBI taxonomy): Eukaryota > Viridiplantae > Streptophyta > Magnoliopsida > Fabales > Fabaceae > Ormosia > Ormosia emarginata. The sequence continues at coordinate 76,212,506 of JAQQTP010000088.1, forward strand.
GCCAAGGGAGCCAAGGTTGGAGGCCATCTTCTTCATGGAAGGAGATTCTAGTATCAAAGATCATATCCATGAGCTTTCTTCCTTCTCCCTTTTCTTTTCTCTTTTACATTTTCCATGAACATGATTTTTATGATAGATTTTCGTGTTTCATAATATAGCTAAGCTGTATTTAGGGATTACTTTGAATCCTTCTATGAATATTAATGATTTTGTACTTCTTTCAGTATATATTGATGTTTGCTTCTGTTCAATCATATAGTTCTTAATGCTTTTGATTGTTTTATCAACTTTTAAGTGATTTGTTAAAATTTGGTGAACCTAGACATAGGAATTTGGATTTAAAATCATACGTATGGTTGATGCATGTTCAATTTCATTCAATTGGCTTAGATAAGTTGATTCGTTAATGGGATAGAAATATACCTCTTAGCCATGCATAGCAAGTGTTTGAGAATAGATCTTAATGAGTGGAGTTTACGCTAGTTCTTATGGAAATATAGTGAATTAGGCAAATAAAGCATGGTTGATTGACCTAGACATAGGCTTTTAACTAAATCATATTCTCAAGCTAACTTAACTATTCATTAATGTCACTTATAAGGATTGCATATCATTAATTGAAGAATGAGGTGAAAAGGGATTCCCTGAATCTGTAAACCATTATCTTTATTTTCATTTATCGTTTTTCTGTCTTTAGATTAGTTTTACTGCACTTTCTCCTATTATATATGTTCTTGAATAGAAATAGATAAGCTATTGGTTGATATTTAGCATTGGAAGCCAATTATCCTCGAGGGAACGATCTCTTACTCTATAACTATATTACTTGTGCGACTTGTGCACTTGTGGCCTAATAAAGGGACAAACAAGTTTTTAGCGTCGTTACTGGGGATAACGATTTATTTCTATATTGCTAATATTGACAATGAGTTTATTTAGTTCTAATTCAAGCTGCATAGTTCTTTTTCATTTAAGTTTTCATTCTTTGTATTTTAGGTATAATAAATGGCAGTTGAGTATAGTCAAACGAGGCCTTTGAGTGGATCACGACCCCCGAATGGAGAACCTCCAATCAGGCAAAAGAAAGCCTACCATCCAATCCATCAATTTTGAGATCAAACCAGCCATAATCCAAAGAGATACACACTGAAGTGTAGTTTGGCAGTTTGCCTTGTGAAAGTCTTGTCGAGACTATAACTCAGGCCCTTCTTGGGAGGGAACCTAGGTTTTTATGATTTTGTTAGTTTATATGCTTTTCTTTAGTATTAAGTCTTATATATGTTAGTGTGTTTAGTTTTGTAGTTATGTTCATTTTTATGTTTTTCTCTTGTTTTGAGTCTTATATTAGTTAGTATGTTTGATTTTTGTAGTTTTGTAGTTAGTATATTTGATTTTGTAGCTTTAGTTAGTTTTATGTTTTAGTTATGTTTTATGTATATATATACTTAATACCTTGATTTTGTGTTTTTGTATGTTTTTGTTGTATATTCAGCAATTTTATATTTTAGACAAGTTTTAGAGGTGTTGAGGACCTCTTTGGAGCAAATTCTACAGTAAAATTGAATTTGTTACAGAATTTTGTAGGCTGACCTTTCACACCACGGCGTAAGTCTATTGCACACTGCGACGTGACAATTATTTTGTACTCATCAAGCCAGAATCCAAAGAGCTCAGCGCCGCAGTGTGGCATGTTTAATGTCGCAGCATGCCCTTTAAACTTGTTAAAAAAAAAAGATGTGATCTGGGTGTTGCGGAAAGTACCAATTCTGACCAAATGCCATGGCATGGATGTTGTGTGTCGCGACGTGTCATCCTGTAAAGTATATAATGTACATAGTTTATTTTAAGTGCTTTTAAATATTAGTAGTATACTCAGCTCTTACATTTTAGTATTGTAATAGGCCCAACTACCCTACCATGGAGAGTAAGGACACTATTTCACTTCGGTTTGGGGAAGTATCATTACATGCTTTGATTATTATGATGTATTATTTATGCATGTGATGATATTTACTGTATGCAGTAGTGATAGCCACCATGTTCTTATGTTTTTATTACTTTGGCTATTACTGATGGATAATGATGCAAACTTTTCAATTTTTAACATTTTACACTTGATGTGGTGCATGCTTGAAGTGAAAAAGTTGGATCTATTGGAATGTATGACATATTGTCAATTGCTAGTGTAGAATTGGTTGTCCAATGATATAAAGTTTGTGAAATGCCCCTTTTTGAGTGAAACCTTATGTGATCAAGAAACATGTGAAACAATTTAGTTGTTTTTTATGTATGACTTACATCCCACTTAGATGCAAGTGTAACTTTGAAAATGATATGAATGCAAGTTTAGAGAAAGTTTATGGATGTGCATGTAGAGATTTCAATTATCCTAGAAATTGTTTTTAAACTCTCTTGAGGTGAAATCCTAGATTGTGTTTAACTGAGGAAATGATTAGGTCATTCTTTGGACCGATTAAGTCTTTTAAGCTTAACTTGATGTGATTATATCCGTAGGTCCCCTTTTGAAGCCTTATAATTGTTTGGCCTTATATGTTTTTCACTACCATTGTATTTGTTAACCTGTTAACCATTCTAATGCATGTGAAAACATTACATTTTCTTCTTACCATCATTGTTTGTTGAGTGCATAATGTGTTATTTCTTGAAGTGAGTTCAGTGATTAGGGGTATTAATATTTTTAATACAAAAATGATCCTGAAGGAATTAGATGCAGTAAAAGAAAAAGAAAAGAATTGCTTTGTATAAGTAGAAAAAGAGAAAAGAGACAAGTAAAGCAAATAAAAGAAAGAAGAAAAGTTCAAAAAGATAAGCATCGAATGATTCTGGCAAGTTTTATTCTTTCATTGTCGATTACCCTGATAGGTTCACATGGTCTCAAGCCTTGAAATAACATGATAATGTTTCTCAATGTTTGTATGTATGTAACACCCCAAAAATTGTTTGTTTCATGATATATAGTCATTTTATAATATTTGTGATTTTTAAAAATTTTTCTAAAATTATTTGAATTACTTGATTATTTGAATATTTTTCTCAATTTGCATGCACACTGAGTGGAACCAGAAAAAATGAAATATTTTCTCGAGGCCAGAAAGCTTTGAATTGTGGAAGCGGCATTGGGGGAGCTTACTCAACCCGAGATCAGACACAATTTACAAAGTTTTCATTTTTTGAGATTTTATCTGATAAATAAAATCTCAGTATGTTCTATTATCCGTTAAACAATGGATACTAGTTTGGTCAATTGTATCATTTGTTCATTGGATAAAAGCATGCATTGAAAATCTTTATTACCTTTTCTAGAAATCTACTTTATGTCACATCACCTTGACTTTTTTTTGAAAAAGGTGATTTTTGGCTCTTGAAGAAGATTTGGAGGAAGCTTCCTAGCAACTTCCTAAGCATACATCAAGCTCATCCTTCCCCTTTGTGTGTGTGTGTGTGTGTGTTGCGGCTTGTGTAGGGAAAGGGGGAAAATTACACTTTTCACTCTTCTCATTCACCTCACTCTTATTTTGAATTTTCACTTCTCTTTCTTCATTCTCTCTCTAACTCTCCCTACCATCCATTTTCCCTCTTCCTTTCTTCCTCCTCAACCTCATGGCCACCATACCATTCCCCGCCTTCACACTTGCAAAAATCCAAGCCTTAAACTACATCACATTCTAAGCTTTTTTCTTGTTGGAATCTACCTAAAAAGCTCACACATTTACCATTTTCTTCAAGATTCAAACTTGGAGCTTTTGAGGTAAGGTTCTTGATTCTCATTTTTCTCTTCTCATTTTTGTGCTTGTGACCACCATTGTGGTCATTGATCTATTCTTTCTCTAGCCTTGGATGCTAACACCTTAAGTTGAAATTTTTTGGGTTTTTGGGGGTAAAGGCCGAAACCACAAAGGAGCAAGCAAGGAGGCTCTTTTCTTGTTCTTCCACAGGTAAGAGGGAGAACATCCTCATCAACCACTCAAGGTGGTGAGGGATGAATTTGTGTGTTAAAAACGGAGAATCTATGTGTGGATTTCTCCTCTTGATTGGTTGTTTTTCAATGATTGATAACTATGTGATTTGTATGGTGTTATTGTTAATGTTGTGATATTATGTGTTGTTGATGGATTGTGATTGTTGTATGGTTGAATTTATATGTGGATGACAAAGAACACTTTGTCCTTTGGAGGTGAAGCTCACGACCTTATGGCCTTAAAATGAGAACCAAAATGAAATGATTACATTAAAATGGAACTTGATGAGTTAATGGATGAAATGATGAAAAATGTGGACTTGGAAATCTTGATGGAGGTCAAGGCTAAGAAGGAGGAAAAATGGAAATGTTGAATAAATTTTAAAGTAACTTGGAATTTAAAAAATTTAAGTTAAAAATGAGTTAATTAACGAATTGAAATATGTAAGCAAGAAGAGTAATTTTTGAAACCTAAGAATACTAGGGTTTTAGACATTTAGGGTAACCATGAAACCATTTGAATCAAAAGTGGAATTTTAAAGATTTAATGACTAGAAGATTGATTAGGAATTCATAAGATGGAAAAGTAAAAGAAATGAGAACTTTAATATAAAACCATAATGACTTATGACTCTTACAGGAAAATGAGTGTAAGTGAGGCTTTGAGACTCATAAGACTTTAAGTAAGTAAACTTTATTAATGATAAAGAAAGATGTTAATTGGAATAGAGAAACAAGAATTGAAATGATAGTGGAAGCTAAGTGGTTGAGATTAAATGATAATGTTATTATCGCGCTAGTAAGTGGAATCTTGAATTATTGATAATTGCTATGAATTATGATGGTGTATGATCATGGATTGCATGAAATCGATGATATTATGTATATATGTATGCATTGAGTAATTCATCATACCTTGTAAAGTCATGTGGTCTGTTGTTATGGTTGTATGAGCCTAGGAGTTGAATTACACCTTTGTGCAGGTGCGATGGGCCTTGTGTAGGTCTTTATTGACCTTGGGGACGTCGGGGTGTGGGGTGTCCACAATGGCCAGCTGGTAGCTCCCCTGGACCGTGGATCAAACCAATGCAAACACGACAATCTGGACCAAGACACACACCCCAATCAGGATTTGGCGTAGAATGTCTTGTATAAAGCCTTGTTACGCAAACATATTGATTTTATTGAAAAGCACTTGATTTCAGTCTGACGAGATACAAACATGTCTCCCGATCATTCTCTCTAAAATATTTGTCTAGCTCCTTAAAGTAGGAATTGAGTACATTATGAATATGCATAGTGAGTCTGCATACCCTCATGACATTTCATACATGTTTGATTATTTGATATTGAATGACTTATTGAACTATTAGATTACTAATGTTATCCCTGCTGTTGATTATTTGATATTGCTGATTCCTGTGTTTGGATGGTATTTCTATCCATACGTCTCTATACTGCTTGTTGGTATGATGTCGGATTTCTCACCTTTTAGTTGTATTGTGTTATTTTACTGTATGTTCTGATTGATTAAAGACTGAGAAGGAATTGAAGAGGAACTATCCCCTCTTTGATTGGTGTTAGCTGTTGAACCAAGATGACGTCAAGGTTGCATATTTTAGGTTATATCTGCGTGTACTTTCATGGTGGAGCAGACGCTTTGACAGTCAACTTGGCTAACGAGAAGGTTACCTACTTTGGGGAGCTGATATTGACTTTTCGTGGGGATCTTCATCATCCCCCTAGTTTGTCTTTGTTTGTATCTATTCAGTTAGTGTTTAACATACCTATCTGGGAATGGAGGAGTAACTTCCACTATACTCCTCATGAGGACAGCGTAGTGTCCTCTGGGCGGATGCCTGTCCGTCAGGGTGTATCTCCTATTGTGATCATTTCTTCTGAGGAATCGGAAGAGGATCCTTCTGAGGACCCTATGGTTTACGTATGTAGGACTTGGGCTGGTCGTGTCTTTTTGCTAGTCAGTCTTTCTTGATCATCTGTACTTTTTTTAGTGCGCGTATACATTTTGAGCACATTTCTTTTTGTAAGTATTTTGGGGGTACAAATATGTATATGATCCATACAAACCAACTGATATGAACATTTATGTATATGCAATATATATATATATACACTTATCTATAATGTTTTAAGATCTATCTGCTTTGTTTGATCTATTATCCGCAATTAAAATAGTATTTTACATCAAATATTATGGTTTTAATAATTACCGATTTTATAACTTGGGTTGAGTTTGTTTCATATTTCGTTTTAATTGATTGATTTTGGATTCGCAAAGTTGTGATGTCCTCCTCCTTCCAATGGGGAAGGGGGCATTACAACAAGTTTGGAATCAGAGCCCAAGTTTAAGTCTTCTTTTGGGTTTATGGTTAGGTCTGTCTTATTTGTGCTATATGATTCTCTGTGTTTGGTTTCCGAAAGGTTACATTTGACTTTCCTTGTGTTTTGATTAGTCTAACTCTGAAGAAAAGCAATGGCTCGTGGTGGAGGCATGGTTGTAGCAATTGAGGCAATGCAACGAATGACATATGTTATAGTACAACAAAATGAGAGAGCAGCCTAGCAACAAGAGGCAAATGCAGAGACTCAAAATTTGTCAGAACTTCACCACAATAATTCGCCGCAATTTCACGAAGAGTTTGATCCAGAGAAAGTAAGTCTGTGGATCTAAGAACTGGAGAAGATCTTTGAAGGGATGAGATGCACGGATGACCATAAAGTGACTTATGCTGCATTTATATTGGCGGGAAATGGTGAGAATTGGTGGAAAGCAACTCGGAGAGTGTTGCAAGCGAAAGGAAGGGAAATCACATGGGAAGTGTTTTGTGAGGTATTTCTGGAGAAGTATTTTCCAGATAGTGTGAGACATGCCAAGGAGATGGAATTTCTTGGATTATGACAAGGTGGAATGACAATTAGTGAGTATGTTGCCAAGTTTGAGAGTTTGTCAAAATTCTCACGATACTTTCAAATCCAGGCCGACGAAATATGGAAGTGTCATAAATTTGAAGAAGGCTTGAGAGTCAAGCTGAAGCAAGGCATACTACCAATGAGAATGAATCAATTCTCAGCATTGGTGGACATGTGTCATAGGCTTGAGGATTTGGAACCATCCCGAGACACTCAGAATCACAACTTTGGACCGTCTAGGTTCCAAAGGGGAGGAAACAACAATAACTGGTTTCAAAGGAAGCCATATTCCAGACGATCGAGAAGTCAGCAACAACAATAACAACCTCGTGGAGGTAGTTCTAGTAGCAATCGAACTGGTCCGACTGGGACATTTTCTTCAAAGTGTCTCAAGTGCAGGAAGGATCAACCTATGAGAGATTGCACGATTAAGAAGATCATCTGCTTCAAGTGTAGAAAACCGGGACATCTATCTAGAGATTGCAACAATCCCAAGGTGAAACCCTATGTCAGCAATGTACGTGCTACAAGACCCCAAGCTGGAGGAAGGGTCTATACCATGAGCGGAGCTGAAGCCTCAAAATCTGAAAATTTGATTACGGGAGATGGTGACATAGGAGGTAATCCTTTAATTGTACTGTATGACTTCGGAGCAACACATTCTTTTATTTCCTATGACTGTGTGAACCGATTAGGATTGTCTGTGTCTTCTTTACCTTTTGATCTAATTGTTTCTACTCCTACAGCTAAACCTGATACTACTGTAAAAGTTTGCCTAAATTGTCCTATTTCTGTTGAAGGTCGAACCTTTTCGGCCAATCTAATTTGTTTGCCTTTATCCCAAATAGATGTGATTTTAGGAATGGATTGGTTATCTTCTAACCATATCCTGTTAGATTGTTCCTATAAGACCTTAGTATTCCCTGATTCTGAGATTTCTGGATTTATAACTGTTGGTTAAGTCAGAACTTTCTTGAAGGAAGGAGCCCAAGGATACATGCTTTTATCTTTTTTGGAGGCTGAGCGTAAAGTCGATGTGCAAGCTATTCCAGTGATCAACGAATTTCTTGAAGTCTTTTCTGACGATATACCCGGATTTCCACTAGAAAGAGAAGTGGAATTCTCCATCGATCTTGTACCTGGATCTAGTCCTGTATCTATGGCACTATACTGAATGTTGCCAGTAGAGTTAGCAGAGCTCAAGAAACAATTGGAGGGACTGTTAGAGAAGTAGTTTGTGAGACCTAGTATTTCACCATAGGGAGCCCCAGTGCTGTTAGTTAATAAAAAGGATGGAATTTCTCGATTATGTGTGGATTATCACCAGCTGAACAAGATCACAATCAAGAACAAGTATCCACTTCCGAGAATTGACGATTTGATGGATCAGCTAATGGAAGCTATTATTTTCTCCAAAATTGACCTACAATCTGGACCATCAGATTCGTGTGAAGGCGGAGGATATTTCCAAAATAGCTTTTCGGACACGCTATAGACATTATGAGTATCGTGTGACGCCGTTTGAAGTAACCAATGCTTCTGTTGTATTCATAGACTACATGAATCGGATCTTTCACCCTTATTTGGATAGATTCGTTGTTGTCTTTATTGATGACATTCTGATTTATTCTTGAAGTCGGGAGGAACATGCTGAACATCTCAGGATAGTTCTCCAAATTCTAAAAGAGAAGAAGTTGTATGCCAAATTGTCAAAATGTGAGTTTTGGTTAGAAGAAGTTAAGTTTTTAGGGCATGTGATTTCAAAGGAAGGAATTGTTGTAGATCCAACAAAGGTTGAAACAATTCTTCAAAGGGAAAGACCTAAGACTATGATGGAGATCCGTAGCTTCGTGGGATTAGCCGGATACTACTAAAGATTCATTGAAGGATTTTCCAAGATAGCGGGACCTCTTACCCAGCTTACGAGGAAAAATCAAGCTTTCGTGTGGACGGATGCATGTGAAGAAAGTTTCCAAGAATTAAAGAAGCAACTGACTTCTGCACCAGTGTTGATTCTACCCAACCCCAATGAACCGTTTGAAGTGTTTTGTGATACTTCATATCAAGGATTAGGATGTGTGCTCATGCAAGATAAGAAGGTTGTGGCCTATGCTTCAAGACAACTGAGGGTACATGAGAAGAACTACCCAACTCATTACTTAGAATTAGCTGCAGTTGTGTTTGTTATGAAAATATGGAGACATTTTCTATATGGAGCAACGTTCAACGTCTTCAGCGATCACAAGAGCCTGAAGTGCCTATTTGAGCAAAAGGAGCTGAACATGAGGGAAAAAAGATGGTTGGAGTTTCTGAAAGACTATGATTTTCAACTTCAGTACAATCTTGGAAAAGCGACATTATGGCAGATGCTTTGAGCAGGAAAATACTTAGAGTTTCTACCATGATGGTTAAGGCAAAAGAGTTAATAGAGCAATTCAGAGATATATGGTTGTCCTTGGAAATGACACCGAAGGAAGTTTGTCTAGGTATGATTACTATTTCGAATGATCTAATGGAAGAGATTTGAAAGAAGCAGAAGAATGGCCAATTTTTGCAAGATGAGAGAGAGCTTATAAAGCAAGGCATGGTGTAACATCCCGGGACTGTCTGTAGGATTGATGAGTGTCTCCACAAACCAACACGGGTCTTTTCAGCATGCTTTGGCCTTACTCACACGCATCTTAGGAAACTTCCCAAGAGGTCACCCATCCCACAATTGCTCCAGGTCAAGCACGCTTAACCATGGAGTTCTTATGTTCTAGGCTCTCGAAAAGAAGTTGCAACTTGTTGATATGATTACGCCTAATCAATTCCTTTAAGCCATCCTCAACTATGCAGTCCCATACATGCACAGTCTCTGAATCCCTCTCATTCCAGTGTGTATTCAGTTCATTCATGGGACCCTTCACCTAGAAGCCTGCCAGGAGCCGCTCCTTGTACGTGCTTCTCTTACACCGGCATCCACTCCCCGCCTCTCGTCGGCCCCGGGACACCACATGCCCACCAACTTCCGCTTGGTTCGTCCCCGAACCACATCGTAGTAGGAGAGGTCCCGACTCTGATACCATCTATAACATCCCGAGACTGCCTGTAGGATTGATGAGTGTCTCCACAAACCAACACAGATCTTTTCAGCGTGCTCTGTCCTCACTCACACGCATCCTAGGAAACTTCCCAAGAGGTCACCCATCCCACAATTGCTCCAGGTCAAGCACGCTTAACCATAGAGTTCTTATGTTCTAGGCTCCTGAAAAGAAGTTGCAACTTATTGATATGGTTACGCCTAATCAATTCCTTTAAGTCATTCTCAACTATGTAGTCCCATACCTGCACAGTCTCTGAATCATTCTCATTCCGGTGCGTATTCAGTTCATTCATAGGACCCTTCGCCTAGAAGCCTGCCAGGAGCCGCTCCTTGTACGTGCTTCTCTTATACCGACGTCCACTCCCCGCCCTCATCGGCCCCGGGACACCAAATGCACTAATGTAACACCCTTGTGGGGATGTCACACTTTTTATGCAATAAAATAAAACCTTACCCAAGTTATAAAACGTTTGGTACATAAATAATATGAGTTATAAAATTTTTTTCTTTTATACATAATAACGTTAAATAAAATAACACGGAACATAAAATAAAACAAACCATTATCACACACTATAATGTACATATGATTTTGTCTTATGTATACAAATAATTTACAACTACAAATATTTAACAAAACAGTAAAAGTTTGATACTATACTAATATATAAACATGCCCAAGTGCACATCAAAGATTTCTAACCCTCTAAAGGATCACTCTCAGATGGATCATCGGATGACAGAAATCCAGGATGTCTCGCAGCTCTACGGACAAGAGTCCGTGCTGTCGAAACACTACTGATCTCACTAGGCCCATGGAAAAGTCCTCCCCAGTAACGCCTAAGAGTTAGCGGCATCTCAAGATGTAAATACAAAGAAGTAGTAAAAATAGGCTCCCCATCAAACTCTATATGCAGGGACACAGTCAGACGCCCCACGTAGACTACCGATCCTCTATCCTCACGCAGTCGCCAGGCCTCAGAGCCTCCGTGAAACTCAAGTCTCACAAAACCAAAGAATCCAGGTAGCGTCATGACCAAAAGATCAATCCAGATGGTATGGGTGATCTAGTGGCTCGCCTTCCTCGAACTGATCGCTCGGCTGTTGTTCCTCAAGGTACTGAATCTCTAGAGGCTGCTCTTCTTCCTCTTCTTCAAACTCTTTACAGAATATAATGATAATAATATAGAAACGCATACAAAGAGGTGAGACAATCTACATCATTACCTGCATGGCAATAAAGAAAACGACAATACATATAAATATCACAGTTTAACACAATAATGCACACCATCACATCATATGCAGTACCTCAAATTAACACATCATACATGCTATCATAAGTTATAGTAAACATAAAAATGTAGATCATAAATGCAAATGTATACCGACTCATTCCTACTCCATGGAGCTAAATACAGACATCAGAGAGAATGATCCGGAAAAACCTATCCATACCTCAGGCTGCCCAACCAAACTATTACACAGTCAAACGTCGTGTCAATAGCCCACAGTCTAAATCGTCATGTAGTTAGTACACTATCCAAACGTCAAGCACAACAGGCTTTGTACCAGATAGTCTCCACAAGATCTTGATTAAGAATAGTGCTTGTCGAGATCATTAGTGTGTTGCCCGTTATCACGGTCCAGAGGAGCTACCAACTGTCCACATGTAGAATCTTCCGCGCATTAACGCCTCCAAGTTCAATGAATGAACCACACTACGTATATCACACCCACAACACGGTGTAATTCATCTCGTCAATCAATCGCCAATTTCAACCAAATTGACACAACTCTCAATGCATGAATAAGAACCATAATTACGTAAATATCCTTAATCTTGATATATCACCATATTTACATAAATACCCTCAATCTCAATATTCACAAATATAGTATGTCTTCACTTGATAGTACTATATCTCAACATGTCTGGGTCCACCACTTTGGCCCAACAGTAAAACTCACTGTTCCATTTAGTCACGTAGAAATTTTATCGCTTTTTCACAACTGCGTCACTTTTACAAATATTTTTAAATCGCGTAAATATATTTTGACGTTTTTAAATGTCACGTAATGTTTTTAAATCATTTTCTTAATCGCGTAAGATTTTTAAATCGTTTTCTTAACCGTATAGCTTAAAAATCATTATTTTAAATATGCGTAAGCTATTTCTAATACTTTTAAACTACAAAGAATATATTCCTTATGTTATAAATATATTATAAAAACTTTCTCTTTTATTTGTCTGTTTTTAGTAAATTTTGACAAAATTTTATCTAGAAAATTCATTAAATGATATTTTCTACGTTTTTCTTCAAATACTACATATTTTAACCTTAACCATTATTTACACCTTGAAACTTGCTAACGTGCTTCAAAACTCAAAGAGTGAGCTCTACGTTAGTATTTTTCAAGTGTTTACTGTATTTCTTACTTATAACAAATTCTTCTAATTTAGAATTCTAAAACTAAGTTCATTCATTTTATTTCCCAAAGATTCATTGAAATTAGATTCTTTTGTAGATTAGCTACTTAACCTACCTTAGAAAATAATTTTGAAAATCAAATATACATTGAATGGCATGTTGGCCGAATTCAACATATCATTTACAAATGGTCTTTAAATCATTTTCTATCTTCTAAATCATTTTCAAATTCATTGTTTTACCTAAATTTATTAAATCACTGTTTTAGAAAATGGTTGAGAACATTTTGGTTCTCTTTTTCTTGGAGAAGGCATGAGCTCCTTTTGTGTTCTTTGGAACACTCATGCAATCCTTTCATGCTATTCACATCCTACAATAATAGTCATACATCTATAAACACATGCAATATATTTTTAAAGCTATAGACATGCTTACAAATAAAATCAACCACAAATAGGAAAACATTAAATAACCAAATGAATGAATCCTTATGTATTCTTCACCACACATACAATCCATTTTCTCATCACCACAAAAGGTTGATTGTAACACCCTAAATTTCTGAAATATTTGACAGTAAATTTTGACAGTTAACAGAATTCTACTGTTTAGTGATTTCTGTGTGCTGTAAAATTATTTTGAGTGTTCCGTCAGTACTTTTGATCATTTTGAGTGATTTTCTCCGTGTCAGGAAAATTATAATTTTCGGGCCGGGAAAAATCTTTATGTATTTATTTTTCTTGATTTTTAATTATTTTTAACAATCTGACTTGATTTTTATACATTTTCTAATATTTGTGACTTTTGTGGATGATTATAAATTTTTGTATTTCTTTGAATTGTTTTTGGGCTGTTTGTGGGCCCAGGTGGCCTTACGTGGGCCCAGGTGGGTCCTACAAAGTGAAAATTTTTTTACGCATAGAAAAATTTGTACTGGTTAGACGGAGACAGGAGATCTTACTAAACCTGAATCCAGAAACAATTTTTAGAAAATTTCTTTTACTGTGTTTTGTACTGTATTTAATTATCGGGCGATAAAAATACAACAAATATATTCTTTCGTGGGGTTATAGCAGATAAAAATAGAAATTATACTGCTTAAGTCAATAATTATGGTTATGACAACTTTTGACGGACCAATAGGAAACAAGTTTAATTATTTTGACGGACAAATAGGAAGCGAGTCTAATATTGAAGACTTTGATATCAACCGTTGATTTAATCAATGGTGTAGGATTAGTCTAATAAAATGGCTATGACCATTTATAACCGTTGGATTTAGATTTAAATCAAAGGTGGAGATTTGATTTTATAAAGTGGCTAGGACCATTTGTGACCATTGGATTTGGATTTAATCAACGGTGGAGATGGATCAATTATAACCATTGGATTTGGATTTAATCAATGGTGGAGATTTGGTCTTCTAAAATGGCTATGACTAATTATGACCCTTGGATTGAAAGTAAGAAGGAGTAATCTTGACCCTTCATTTTTAGAGATGCATCTAATGGCTAGGATTTCAAGGAGGAAAGATCTAATGGCCTAGATTAAGTCTTCTAATCAAAAGTCTACCTTAATTCTAACCATTGATCTAATCAATGGCTTAAATGGCTCTAAATGGTGGCTAGAAAAGATGACAACATTATGGAATGCATGGATGGACGGGGGGACGGTTTTGTGCTTGTTTTAGGAGTTAAAGGAAAGTTTGAAGACTATTATTAGTGGTCTTGGTCTTTATGAATCATTATTGATTCATTTTGCACTCTTAGGAGAATGCATGGAGGGGGGGATGGTTTTGGTGCATACTTAAGAGCATAGAATGGTTTCAAGACCATTATTACTCCATCTTGATCATTATTGATCATTTCCAAAAACCTAGAGCTCTTCAAAAAAATTTCTCTCCTTCTCCTTCAAGCATGGTTCGGCCATGATCACTAAACCTACCTTCCATCACTCAAAAATTTTATCCAACCTAGTTTCTTGAATCCTTACCTCATTCTAAGAACATCTCTAGTTATGAGTTTTCACCAAATCATTCATTTTGAGCTTCAAATCCAAGCTTCAAGTTTCTATCATAAAGGGTAAAGTTCTTATCTCTTCACCCAAACTTCAAGTTTTAATTTTCTAAGCCATGCTTGAATCATGGTTTACCTATTCTTTTACTTGTTATTGATTTTAAGATTTGTTTATGATTTTTAGGGATTTTTCCATGGAGCTCTACGAAATTGGAGGGAAAAACTAAGTGTCTTCACTTCATTCTTTATCTTAACCAAGTCTAAGAAGCCTTTCTTTCACAAAAATCAAAAACTCCAACCTTGTTCTTCAAGAGGAATTTCGGCCATTCACCCAAAATCACCATCCAATCTCTTTTAATTTCATCCAACCATAGATCTTGAATCTACATGATATTCTAAGCAACTTTCATGTTGGAGATTTTCTCTAAATCATTCATCTTCAACCTTGTTCTTCAAGCTAAAGATTGAAGCTTTATTGGTGAAGTTTGTTAATCTTCACTTTTCTTTTGATTTTCAAGGTTCTAAGCCATGTTTGATCCATGGTTTATCTTGTTTAAGCTTGATTTACTAATAAATATATGTTTTGTTTTGTATTTGAGAAGCCCTTGGTGGTGAAGGACTTGGAAAAAAAAGTAAAACAAGGAGCTTTTGAGGATCTTCAAGAGGTAAGAGGGAGATTCATCTCACCAACCAAGTATGGTGGTGAGAGATGGTTGTGTATTTGATGGATGGTGAATCCATGTGAGGATTCATATCCATGGTCATGTAATTATTTGTGGGTGTTTATGTGTTTATGTGGTTTATATGCTTAGCATGGTTTATTTGTGCTTGCATGCTTAGTATGATTTATTGTCTTAATTATGGCATGCTTGTAGTATTTATGATGAAAAATATATATATATATATATATATATATATATATATATATATATATATATATATATATATATGTCATGATTTGATGATGAAAAAGAAAACAATTTTTGGTTCCAAAGAACCATAGAGGCACACGGCCTCAAGGGTAATTTTTGAGTAAAAAGATTCTAAGTATTTTATTAATCATGAGTTTTATATGAAAAGAGCAATGAGTTGATGATTTTAAGGATTTGCAAAGAAAGTGAAAAATGAAAATGAACAAATGATTTGATTTCAAAGACCAAGTGCTCACGGTTTTTGTGAAGGAATTTTTAATGATTTTGTTTGTGTAAAACCATATCAATTTAGAAGGAAAAATATTTGATGGCCATTTGAAAACAAGTACCATGGTTTTGAAGGTTTGTGAATACCTTGATTTTATAAAGGAAAAGTATTTGATGGCTTTAATGGCCAAAGACTCCACGGTTTTTGGGAGATTGGAATAGTTTTGGTTTTATGAAACAAAGTGATTTCAAAGTGGAAACAAAGTGTTTGAACAAAGTGTTTTAGTACACGGATTAAAGAAAATGGAAACAAGGTGTTTTGTTACTTGCAAAATGGAATTTCGTTTACGAAAGACAAAGAGAGGTTGAAAGTGTTTGAACCTCAATTTATTTTGAAGAAAATTGATTTTGGAATTGATTTGAGAAAAATGGAGAATATAAGAGTGATTTGATGTTTTCTAATGTGTAACTCATCCTTTGGATTTTGGAGAGCGTTAGTAATTTTTAAAGTAAGAAACATTGATTTAATTCAATGGAATTGTGAATTTGTGGAATAAATTGCAAAAAGGATTTTCTTGAGTAAGAAAATGTGGAAAATAATGTGAGTAGTCATATTATTTTGAGAAAGGTTGAAATGGAATTTTTGAAGGTTGAGAAATATTTTTCGTAATGAAATTATGGTGAAAAATGATTTACGTAACTTAAAAACGTGATTTTTAAGCTACGCAATTTGAAAAATGTTTAAATATTTCCACGCGATTTGAGGAACGTTGAAATATTTCTACGCAATTTAGAAAGCGTTTAAATATTTTACGCGTTTGAGATATTGTGGAAAAATCGCTACGCGATTTAAAAATGGTAGAATATTTTTACGTTATTGATGAAAACGTTGAAAAATCAATATGTGATTTGAAAACATAACAAAATTGTGAAAACATAACAGAAATATTGCGCGATTGTGAAAACATGATGAAAGTGTTTTGTGACTATAAAAACGTGATAATATGATTTCGCTGTTGAAAATACTGTATTATTACTGTTGGGCCAGTGTGTGGACCCTAATTATGAGATTATGAAATTAACTGAGAATGGGCCAATGTGTGGACCCTGAATATGAAATGTTGAATTTTTCCTGTGATTGGCATTGGTGCATTGAACATGCATTGGAAATGGTGAATTTTGCCTGTGATTGGCATTGGTGCATTTTATATGCATGAACTAGTGTATGGACATTGTATGAGAAAATGATAAATTTTGCCTATGATTGGCATTGGTGCATTGAACATGCATTGGAAAGGTCTGATGGACTGTATGAGGCTATTTGCCTAGGAGAGACGTACACCTCTTGAGTGGATGCGATATGCGTAATGTAAGTTACTTGTTGACCTTGGGGGCATCGGGGTACGGGTTGCTTACATGGGTGGTTGGTCGCGCTTCTTCTCGTAGGTTAGATCGATGCAACGTACCGATGATCCTGACCGAGACACTATTCTTAATCGAGATCTCGTAAAGACT
Source organism: Ormosia emarginata (assembly GCA_029884605.1). Taxonomy (NCBI): domain Eukaryota; kingdom Viridiplantae; phylum Streptophyta; class Magnoliopsida; order Fabales; family Fabaceae; genus Ormosia; species Ormosia emarginata. Next base: position 76,229,602 of record JAQQTP010000088.1, read on the forward strand.
GTCGTGTATATGCTAGATGTGCAAAATCAAAATGAGGATTATAACACTTGGTCTGAGGCATTTTGGTATAGACAGATCTTTTGGATCAACTTTTCTGAACTGAGTATTAGCTTCATGGAGTAGGACATTGAGTCTATGTGCGCATGGATGAAACTGAGCATTTATATCTATGTGATATAGTAATTGAGGAATATTGGCTATGACAATTGTTCTGTTAAGAAATACTGGATGATGATGATGATAAATAATGTTGATGCCATTATTGTTATTATTGTATGATTTGAATTGATGAATATTTGGATATTGTTGAGGACATCATCGTGAATATTGAATGATATTTGAACTGATAAATAATTGGATGATGATAATTGATTAATGTTGAGTGCATTATTGGAATTATGGTATGACATATCTGTATGGTATGCTATTTGTGTTATCTCTATACTACCATGTTGGTATTGACGTAGGTGATCTCACCTCTTTATTATATTGTTTTGCTATGTTTGTATTATTAAAATTAAATAATAGATGGAACGAGTTGTCTTAGACATGACGGTGGTAGACATTCTGAAATTGGTGACAACATCAGAGAATGACCATTCCAGATTTGATAGAGTGCAGTGTTGACAAGGAACAGATGTCTGATGCATCCAGATGGATACAAGAAGGAATAAGTATGTTAAGTTTTTTCGTTAGTATTATACAGTGCTATTAAGTAGGACCCGTCATAGGGTTTGCTACTGTTAAAAAGAGAGAGTTTTCTGTTAGTTTTATATTTCTCTTTAAATTGTTAAATATTAATTGGGGTCAATATTGTATATTAAATATATTTTCAATAATATTTATGGATCTCAGTAAGTTTATGTTTCTGTCTCTGTAATAAGAAATTTTAAAACCCATCTTTTAAAACTCAAACCTTGTTTATGAACTTCTTTATAGATTATGAGTCGGGAGTCGGAAATGTGATATCCTGAGGAGGGTGTTACATTGATGAGATTAAATCTCCCTCTTACCTTAAAGGAAGACAAACTCCTTCTAACCTTTCCTAGTTGATTTCGTGTAGCTCTCCAAAGAGTTCCTAACAAGCTTAAACAATTTTAAAGAATCAAATACTATGGTTGAAAATAACAAGCCATGGATCAATCATGACTTAAAACCTCAAAAATCATGTTTAGAAAAGAAAAACAAGGATTTTTACCTTGTAGGAAAGAATCCTCAAAGTAGTTTTCCAAGCTTAAGATGAAAGATTTTGGAGAAACTCCTAACTAGAGATGTTCTTAGAATGGTATTTGGATTTGAGAAGTTGGGTTAGATGAAAATTTAGAAGGGTGGAGGTGTTGGTCGTAGTGTTACCAAGTGGCCTCAATACTCAAGAGGGGGGTGAATTGAGTATGTAAAATATTTTCGTAAATCTTTTGCAAAACGTTTGATTAACAATTTTCGTTGAAGCTATTGGATGATTGAAGTGAATAGATAAACGAGATTGAATTCTTCACTCACAAATAAACAACTCAAGATAGAAAGGATTCAAGCAAAGCAAAATAACGAACTCAACTCAAGCAAATATAATTAAAGCACAAAGTAAAGAGATAGAGTTGAGAAGAACAAACACAAAGATTTATCCTGGTTCAGCCACCCCTTGTGACCTACGTCCAGTCCTCAAGCAAACCACTCGAGATTTTCCACTAAACTTCAAGCTTGAACGAGTGCTTGAAAACCTTTACACAAAAGAGCACTCAACTCCTTGGGATGCCTCACCCTTGAGCTTGAGCCTCAAAGCAGGGATACCTCACCCTTTACAATCTTTGAGAGATACCTCACTCTCTTTTTCTCTAGAGGGATACCTCACCCCCTTTACAAAGAATTAAAGTGTTTACAATATGAAACTCTCACAAGAGTAGATTACACAAATTGAAGCCCTATGATGCTCTTCAAGAATATCTCACAATATATACAAAAACAGAGCAAAAGTGATTTAAGGATGAATCTCGGATTATAGTGATTGAAAGATGTTTCTCAATTGTTGGTTAGCCACAAATGATGCCCCAAGATGAGTATTTATAAGTTTTTAGATCAATAGAGCCGTTGGGGGCTTTAATGGGCAACATTAAATGTACCAAATATAGCCGTTGGACACTGTCAGAACACTGGTAATCGATTACATGTTCTTTGTAATCGATCACATGACCGAATGAACGTGTTCTTGGCTTTTTGGGTTTGTGGTAATCGATTACATGACTTGTGTAATCGATTACACGCCCTTTGACTTTCTGGTAATCGATTACAATATTGATGTAATCGATTACACGGCCCTTTGAATGAGTTCTTCCCTTTCTGGGTTCTTGGTAATCGATTACATGGATGAGGTAATCGATTACAAGGCTTCTGTTTAGCTTGTAATCGATTACTGAATGTTGGTAATCGATTACACCATATTTTAAACTCATTTTTCAAGCCCAATTAAGTCTCTAGGCTATTTTTAACATTGGGGTACTTGGACTAAACAAGATTTATAAATGTTTACCATAATCCAAGATTGAAATCAACATTTCTTTGAAATATGAGCTTTTGAAAAACATGTTGATTTATGAGATCTTTGAAAAACCATTTGAATATAATTAAGATACCTTGAGAGCATTTCACATTGATGTTCTAAGACCTATATCTAATATACCTCCTTGATCTTGGTCTTCTTCTTTTGGTCTTGTTCTTTTCCTTTGATCTTGATTTTCATCTTGACTTTGTTATCATCAAAAACTTATTTGATATGCTTCAAGACATAAGCATTCACACGTAGGTGTTGGCCAAATGGCTTTCAAAGAGTGACAATGGTGTTTTTAGGTTTTGGTAGAAAGAAAAGAGATTTTGAATGATAGCAAAATGAAGATGAAGATGAAAATGGTCTCCTAACTCCTAAGCATAAGCCATGAGCTTCACAAAGGAGGTGGCCATCATTGTTGACTCTTAAGACTCCTTAATGTCCTTAGATTAGATCAATGGATGATATCAAAGGCTTTGGCTCTAAGCTTGTTTCTCAATGGTGAAGGAAAACCAAGTCACCAAGTGACTAAGCCTTCTTGTTCCTTCTTGAACCTTGCTTGACCGAATTGCTCCAAGGGAGAGCAAACTTGGTTTTGGTTCATTTGGTTTCCTAGTTAGGTTTAGGCAAATTTAGTTAGGCTTCTTAGTTACTTAGTTAGTCATTTAGTTAGTGTAACACCCCAACTTTAGGAAAAATGATCGTTATATCCTGAATTGTACTGTTTTATATTTTTCTGTATGATATAAAATTTATTTGACTGTTTCATGTTCATATTTGAGTGTTTTGTGTGATTTACTCCGAGTCAGGAAAATAATAATTTTTGGGCCGGGAAAAATCTTATTTTAATTATTCAGAACTGGGAGATCTTACTAAACTCAAATCCGAGTAATACGTGTACCGACCTTTTTATTTTTAGGATTTAACTGTGCAATAAAATAATTTTATATTATTATAATATTATTTTATTAGTCAGTACAAATAAATGACAATGGACCCGGAGAAGTCTGTGGGACCTACTCTTGGTTTGTAGGACCCACAATTGGATTGCGGGACCCATGTTTAGATAAAGTAGTCAACAATGATGGCTTGATTTATTTTGAACCAATAGGAAATTAGTCAACAAAGAGGGCTTGACTTGATTTGTACCGTTGGATGAGAAGGTTTAGTTTTGAATATCAACCGTTGATCTAATCTATGGTTGTAAAGATAAGCTTACTATTGAAGGCTTTGGATATCCGCCGTTGATCAATTGTAAGGTGGAGATTGGTCTCACAAATGGTTAGAATCATTTGTGACCGTTGGATGAGGAGAAATGTAGGGAAGATCTTGACCCTTTATTGTTTTAAGATGAATCTAATGATTTAGATTTGATCATATCACTATCTAATATGAACCCTTGATTTAATCAATGGCTCTTGAAGCTTAGATTACAAGAATGTTAATTAATTAGTAATGTAACCAATTAACCTAATAAAGTTAGATTAAGTGTGCTTAGAAGCTTAATAGGATTAGTAACGTAATTAATCATCTATGATCACCATTAGGGAGGAATATTCAAGAACAAGTGACAAGGCTTGGATGAGCCAATAGGAGACAAGCTTGGAGACCAAGTTTTAATCTCAACCTTTGATCACATCTAAGGCTTAGATGGAGTCTTGGAGGGTCAAACAAAGTGGCCACCTCCTCTTGGAAGTGTTACACGGCCATGCACCCATTTGGAGGGCATTTTCACTTCATTTCCATCTTTGCTATCACACTTTCTCTCTTCTCTCTCTTTAAACACCAAAGCTCACCATTGTTGTTCTTCTTGGAGACCATTCGGCCAAGCCTTATACACCACCATCCAACCACCCAAAATTTTATCTAACCTACTTTTCCAAACCTAAACACCATTCTAAGGACATCTCTAGTTGAGAGTTCTTCCAAAATCTATCATCTTAAGCTTGGAAAATCACTTTGGAGATTTTTCCTTGAAGGTGAAAATCTTTATTTTTCATTTCTAACTTCTATTTCAAGGTTCTAAGCCATGATTTATCCATGGTTTATGATTTTCGACTATAATTATAACTCGTGAAATTTTTGTTTAAGATCTTTAGGTTTTCTTGGAGGTGAAACTTAAACCACTAAGAGAAGGAGTAGAGGTTTTAATCTTCCTTTAAGGTAAGAGGGAGATTTAATCTTATCAACCATGTGTGATGATGAGAAAATGGACTTGTATGCATGTGAAGAATCCATAAGGATTCACTTGTGTTTGATTGTTTAAAAGCTTTCCTATTTGTGTTTGATATTGTTTGTATGCATGTCTACAAGCTTTGAAATATATTACATGTGTGATATATGCATGATTATTACTTAGGATGTGAATAACATGTAAGGTTTGCATGAGTGTTCCAAAGAACACAAAGAGAGGCTCACGGCTTCAACAAAGAAAAGAGAACCAAAATGTTCTTAACCATTTTCTAAAAGAAGGATTAAATGGATTTAGGTAAATTCAAGAATTTTAAAATGATTTAGAAAAAGAAAAATGATCCAAAGATCAAATGCCAATGTTTTATCAATTTCGGCCAACATGCCTAGCAAATGTATAATTAATCCAAAACTTATTTTCTAAAGTGAAGAGTTGATGTTTTACCTAAAAAGAATGCTTTTGTAATGAATTTTCAAGAATTAAAGAAGTAAACCAATTTTTAGAAATGTGATATAGAAGAAAAAAATAAATAAAACCCTTGAAAAATAGTTACTTTTGAATTTTAAAGTATGGTGATAATTACTAAAGTGAATTTAGTAATAATAAACTAAGTAAATGAATTTTTAGAGTAAAAACGTAAAAAGTACATTTTTAATAGAATTTATAGACAAAATGCTGTCAAAATTTATTAAAAACAGTCAAATAAAAGAAAACATTTTATAATATATTTATAACGTAAGAAAAATTATTCTATGTAGTTTTAAAGTAGTGAAAATAGCTTACGTAGTTTTAAAACTGAGATTTTAAAGCTTTTCGATTAAGAAAACGATTTAAAAATCTTACGCGATTGAGAAAACGATTTAAAAATACTACGCTATTTTAAAAACAACAAAATATATTTACGCGATTTAAAAACATTTGTAAAAACGATGAAATTGTGAAAACGCGATAAAATTTCTATGCGATTAATTGAAACAGCGAGATTTTACTGTTGGGCCAAAGTGGTGGACCCGGACATGTGAAAATATGGTACGTCAGGTGGGAACGTACTGTATTTTGGACATGTGGAAATATGGTACGTCAAGTGGGAACGTACTGTATTTGAGATTATTACCATTGAGGGCATTTGCATAAATATGAGAATATTTTGAGACTAAGGGTAATTTGGTAATTACTATTTTTATTCATGCATTGAGTTGTGCCAATATGGTTGATTATTGGTGATTTGATTGACGAGACGAATAACACCATGTTGTCGTTGTGATAAGCGTAGTGTGGTTCATTTCTCTGTATGGACTTGGAGGCATTAGTGTGCGGAGTATTCCACATGTGGACAGTTGGTCACTCCTCTGAACCGTGGTAACTGGCAACACACTAGTGATCTCGAGATTGTGGAGTATTATTTATGTTGTAAAGAGTTTGAGGAAGAGGAACAAACTTCTAGATTGTGAGTATCCTGAGGAAGAACAGCAGCAGCAAGCTGAGGATCAGTTCGACGACTACGAACCACCCGATCATCCATACCCGCTAGATTGACTTCTGAGGATGGCGTTGCTGGGATTTCTTGGGTTCGTGCGACTGGAGTTTCACGGAGGCTCTGAGGCCTAGCGTTTGTGCGAGGATCGAGGATCAGTTATTTACTTGGGACGACTGACTGTGTCCCTATGAGCAGAGTTTGATGCTGAGCTTGTTTTTACTACGACTTGGTACCTACAGTTGGAGATGCCGTTGGATCTGAGGCGTCACTGGGGAGGGATATTCCGTATCCCTAGTGAGATCAGTATAGTGTCGACAGTGCGGACTCATGTCTGTAGAGCTGCGAGACATCCTGGGTACCTATCACCTGAAGTTTCATCTGAGAGTGATCCTTCAGAGGGTTAGATATCTATGATGTGCACTTGGGCACTTTTTGATGTAGTGTTGTATATGAACTCTTTACTATTTTTTTAAATATTTTGTAGTTGTAAATTATTTGCTTAACTTAAAACAAATTTTTATGTACATTATGTGCGAGATATCAGTTTGTTTCACTTTATATTCCATGTTATTTTATTTAGTAATATTCTGTATACAAGAAGAAAAAATTTTTACAACCCATACTATTTATGTAACAAATGTTTTGCAACTTGGGTAGATTTTATTTTATTGCATCATAAATGTGGCACTCCCACAAGGGTGTTACGTTAGTTGGTATCAGAGCCCAAGTTAGAGTCTTTTGGGGTTGTGGTTGGGTCTGTTTTTACTTGTGTTGTGTGATTCTCTGTGATTTACTTATGAAAAGATGTATCTAATTTTGTTTTGTTATGATTGAAGAAATAAGATGTCTGGCGAAAGAGGAGCACGTGCGAACGTGAACCGTAATGTGGACCCAATGATTGCAGCTGCGGAGGCTATGCAGTGGATGGCTGAAGTGATAACTCAACAAAATGAGAGAGCATCTCAATAGCAAGATGCTACTGCTAATGCCCTAAATTTATCTGAGTTTAGGCGTAATAACCTCCCGTAGTTTAGAGGCGAGTTTAATCCTAAGAAGGCAAGTCTGTGGATACAAGACTTGGAAAAGATATTTGAAGGAATAGGATGTGCCGATGATAAGAAGGTGACGTATGCCTCCTTTATACTGAGAGGGGATGGAGAAAATTGGTGGAAAGGAACTCGCCGATTATTGCAGGCTGAAGGAACTGAAATTACTTGGGAGGTATTTTCTGAAGCATTTCTGGATAAGTATTTTCCTGCCAATGCTAGACATGCCAAGGAGATGGAATTTCTTGGTTTACGTTAAGGCAATATGACTGTTAATGAGTATGCTTCTAAGTTTGAGAGTTTGTCTCAGTTTTTGGATTATGCTCAAACCCGACCGAATGATGGGTGGAGATGTCAGAAATTTGAGGAAGGATTGAGGGTGGAATTGCGACGAGGAGTGCTACCTTTGAAGATGAATCAATTTCATGCTTTGGTGGATACTTGTGCACGACTTGAGGAGTTGGAGCCGTCACAGGATCCAAGGAACCGTAATTTTGGACCAACGAGGTTTCAGAGAGGAGGTAGCAGTAATAATAGTCAATTTCAGCGCAAGCCGTATTCGAGACCACCGGGAAGTCAACCTCAACGACCACCTATTGGGGGAAGTGCTAGTGGTAATAGAACTAGTCAGAAAGTGGCATTTACGCCAACGTGTTTTAAGTGTGGAAAGAGTGGCCATATTTCTACGGATTGCTCAATCAAAGGGACAGTCTGTTTTAATTGTCGACAACCTAGACATATTTCTAGGGATTGTACTCAGCCAGAGAGGAAACCTGCTGTGAGAAGTGTTCGTGCTACTCAGCCAAGGTCAGGAGGGTGAGTATATACCATGATTGGAACTGAAGCTTCTCAGTCTGAGTATCTTATTCAGGGGGAAGGTGCCATTGGAGGTAATCTTCTGACTGTGTTATATGATTCAGGTGCGACACATTCATTTATTGCATATAATTGTGTGAAACGATTGAAACTACCTGTGACTTCTCTGAATTTTCAATTGAATATGTCTACACCAACTGCTAAGCCTGTAGTTACATCCAAAAGATGTTTGGATTGTCCTGTTGTTATAAAGGACCATATGTTTTCGGTCAATTTGATTTGTTTGCCTCTTGTGGAGATAAATGTAATACTAGGAATGGATTAGTTATCTTCTAACCATATCCTTATAGACTGTGCATGCAAAACCATAGTTTTTCCTAAGGAAGAAAGTTCTGAATTTTTGACTGCTATTAAAGTCAAGTCATTGTTAAGAGATGGAGCACAGGGATATATGTTATTATCTTCTCTAGAAGTGAAGAGTGAGAAGGATGTGAATGCTATTCCTGTCATCAATGAATTTCTAGAGGTTTTTCCTAATGACATACCTGGTTTGCCACCTGAGAGGGAAATCGAGTTTTCTATCAATTTGGCACCAAGAGCAGGTCCTATCTCAATTGCACCATATCGGATGTCGCCAGCAGAGTTGGTAGGATTAAAGAAGCAATTAGAGGAGCTGTTGGAGAAACAGTTTGTGCGACCTAGTGTTTCACCGTGGGGAGCACCAGTGCTTCTAGTCAAGAAGAAGGATGGAACTTCTCGACTTTGTGTAGATTATTGCCAGCTGAACAAGGTGACTATAAAGAATAAATATCCACTTCCGAGAATTGACGATTTGATGGATCAGTTGAAAGGAGCAGTGGTATTTTCTAAGATAGATCTGAGATCAGGTTATCATCAGATTCATGTCAAGGTTGATGATGTGCCTAAAACAGCTTCCCGAACTCGTTACGGGCATTATGTGTATCAGGTGATACCGTTCAGAGTGACGAATGCTCCTGCAATATTCATGGACTATATGAATAAGATCTTTCATCCGTATTTAGACAGATTTGTCGTTATCTTTATTGATGACATTCTGATCTATTCTCAATCTAAGGAAGAGCATGCTGAACATCTCGGTATAGTTCTTCAGGTTTTGAAGGAAAAGAAGCTATATGCAAAGTTGACAAAGTGTGAATTTTAGCTGGAGGAAGTTCAATTTTTAGGTCATGTGATTTCCAAGGAAGGTATTGCGGTAGATCCATCTAAGGTGGAGACTATTTTGCAATGGGAAAGGCCTAAGACAGTAATGGAAGTCCAAAGTTTTGTTGGAATGGTCGGATATTACCAGAGGTTTATAGAAGGTTTTTCCAAGATAGTTGGACCGCTTACGCAATTGACAAGGAAAAGTCAAGCTTTTGATTGGACGGAGGAATGTGAAGCGAGTTTCCAAGAATTGAAGAAAAGGCTGACAACTGCACCAGTGCTAATTTTACTGGATCTTAACAAGTCCTTTGAAGTGTATTGTGACGCTTCTTATTAGGGGTTAGGGTGCGTATTGATGCGAAACCGGAATGTGGTGGCTTATGCTTCTAGACAGTTAAAGGTTCATGAAAGGAACTATCCAACACATGATTTGGAATTAGCCGCAGTGGTTTTTACATTGAAGGTGTGGAGGCATTTTCTGTATGAAGCTATGTTCGATGTCTTTAGTGATCACAAGCGTTTAAAGTACTTGTTTGATAAAAAAGAATTGAATATGAGGCAGAGGCGATGGTTGGAATTCTTGAAGGATTATGATTTTCAACTCCAATAGCATCCAAGAAAAGCTAATGTGGTAGCTGATGCTTTAAGTAGAAAGGTGATCAGTGTTTCTACAATGATGATAAAGGAGGAAGAATTAATTAAAAAGTTTAGAGATTCGTGGATGTTAGTGGAATTAGAGCCTGGAAAGATTCGCCTAGGTAGGGTTGTGATCTTAAATGAATTACTTGATATAATTCGAGATAAACAAGAGGAGGATGCGTTTTTGCAAAATGAGAAGGAATTCTTAGAGCAAGGTTATAAGGCAACAGTGGAGGAAGGATCAGATGGAATCTTAAAATTCAAGGGAAGAATTTGTATACCTGATGACCCTGAACTTAAGAAAGTAATTATGGATGAAGCCCATACTAGTGATTTAAGTATGCATCTGGGGATGACCAAGATGTACCAAGACTTGCAAAGGTTGTTTTGGTGGCCAAGGATGAAAAGAGATGTAGCGGAACATGTGGCGTCTTGTCTGGTTTGTCAGAAGGCAAAGGTAGAACATCAGAGGCCAGTCGGTATATTACAACCGTTAGCTATTCCAGAGTGGAAGTGGGATAGTATCTCAATGGATTTTGTTACCAGATTACCGAAAACAAGGAAGGGGCATGATTCGATATGGGTTATAGTTGATAGGCTTATAAAGTCAGCACACTTCTTGCAGATCAATATTAGGTATTCATTGGAAAGATTAACCCAGATCTACATCAGCGAGATTGTTAGGCTACATGGTGTACCTACGTGTATAGTTTTTGACAGAGATCCATGGTTTACATCGAGGTTCTGGTGAAGTTTACAGGAAGCCATGAGGACCAAGCTACGATTGAGTTCTGCTTATCACCCGCAGACTGATGGTTAGACAGAGAGGACTATACAGTCTTTGGAAGATCTGTTGCACGCTTGTGTACTGGAACAACGAGGAAGTTGGGATGAATTTTTATCTTTGATAGAATTCACCTACAACAATAGTTTTCACTCAAGCATAGGGATGGCACCCTATGAAGCGTTGTATGGAAGACGATGCCGAACACCTTTGTGTTGGTATCAAGATAGGGAGAGTATGACTATTGAGCCAGATCTTGTGCAGCAGGCTACGGAAAAGGTAAAAAATGATACAAGAAAAGATGAAGACGACCCAAAGCAGACAAAAGAGCTATGCTGATAAGCGAAGGCGACCTTTAGAATTTGAGGAGGATGAGCATGTATTTTTGCGAGTAACTCCTACGACTAGTGTCGGAAGGGTTATCAAATCCAAGAAGCTTACTCCTAAGTTCATTGGGCCTTATCAGATTATTCGATGGATAGGTCCTATAGCCTACCAGATTACTTTGCCGCCTTTTCTATCCAATCCACATGATGTATTCTATGTGTCTCAATTAAGGAAGTATATTCCCGATCCGACGCATGTTATATAGCCTGACGAAGTGTAACTAAAGGACAACTTGACGTATGAGACACCAGGATTAAAGACAGGAAAGTGAAGCAGCTTCGAGGGAAGATGATCGAGTTGGTGAAAGTGATATGGAATGATGTAACAGGTAATGCTACCTGGGAGCTAGAAGACAAAATGAGGGAGCAATACCCTCAGTTGTTTTGATGTACGACAAATTTCAAGGACGAAATTTCTGTTTGTAGGGGAGAGTTGTAACGCCCCAACTTTAGGATAAATGACCGTTATGTCCTGAATTGTAATGTTTTATGTTTTTCTGTATGATATAAAATTTATTTGACTGTTTCATGTTCATATTTGAGTGTTTTGTGTGATTTACTTCGAGTCAGGAAAATTATAATTTCTGGTTCGGGGAAAATCTTATTTTAATTATTCGGAGCTGGGAGATCTTATTAAACCCAAATCCGAGTAATACGTGTACCGACCTTTTAATTTTTAGGATTTAGCTGTGCAATAAAATAATTTTATATTATTATAATATTATTTTATTAGTCAGTACAAATAAACAATAATGGACCCGAAAAAGTCTGTGAGACCCACTCTTGGTTTGTACGACCCACAATTGGATTGCGGGACCCATGTTTAGATAAAGTAGTCAACAATGATGGCTTGATTTATTTTGAACCAATAGGAAATTAGTCAACAAAGAGGGCTTGACTTGATTTGTACTGTTGGATGAGAAGATTTAGTTTTGAATATCAACCGTTGATCTAATCTATGGTTGTAAAGATAAGCTTACTATTGAAGGCTTTGAATATCCGTCGTTGATCAATTGTAAGGTGGAGATTGGTCTCACAAAATGATTAGAATCATTTATGACCATAGGATGAGTAGAAATGTAGGGAAGATATTGACCCTTTATTGTTTTAAGATGAATCTAATGGTTTAGATTTGATCATATCACTACCTAATATGAACCCTTGATTTAATCAATGGCTCTTGAAACTTAGATTACAAGAATGTTAATTAATTAGTATTGTAACCAATTAACCTAATAAAGTTAGATTAAGTGTGCTTAGAAGCTTAATAGAATTAGTAACTTAATTAATCATCTATGATCACCATTAAGGAGGACCATTCACAAACAAGTGACAAGGCTTGGATGAGCCAATAGGAGACAAGCTTGGAGACCAAGTTTTAATCTTAACCTTTGATCACATCTAAGGTTTGGATGGAGTCTTGGAGGGTCAAATAAAGTGGCCACCTTCTCTTGGAAGTGTTACACGGCCATGCACCCATTTGGAGGGCATTTTCACTTCATTTCCATCTTTGCTATCACACTTTCTCTCTTCTCTCTCTTTAAACACCAAAGCTCACCATTGTTGTTCTTCTTGGAGACCATTCGGCCAAGCCTTATACACCACCATCCAACCACCCAAAATTTTATCTAACCTACTTTTCCAAACCTAAACACCATTCTAAGGACATCTCTAGTTGAGAGTTCTTCCAAAATCTATCATCTTAAGCTTGGAAAATCACTTTGGAGATTTTTCCTAGAAGGTGAAAATCTTTATTTTTCATTTCTAACTTCTTTTTCAAGGTTCTAAGCCATGATTTATCCATGGTTTATGATTTTCTCCTATAGTTATAACTCTTGAAATTTTTGTTTAAGATCTTTAGGTTTTCTTGGACGTGAAACTGAAACCACTAGGAGAAGGAGTAGAGGTTTTAATCTTCCTTTAAGGTAAGAGGGAGATTTAATCTCATCAACCATGTGTGGTGATGAGAAAATGGACTTGTATGTATGTGAAGAATCCATAAGGATTCACTTGTGTTTGATTGTTTAAAAGCTTTCCTACTTGTGTTTGATATTGTTTGTATGCATGTCTACAAGCTTTGAAATATATTGCATGTGTGATATATGCATGATTATTACTTAGGATGTGAATAACATGTAAGGTTTGCTTGAGTGTTCCCAAGAACACAAAGAGAGGCTCACGGCTTCAACAAAGAAAAGAGAACCAAAATGTTCTCAACCATTTTCTAAAGGAAGGATTAAATGGACTTAGGTAAATTCAAGAATTTTAAAATGATTTAGAAAAAGAAAAATGATCCAAAGATCAAATGCCAATGTTTTATCAATTTTGGCCAACATGCCTAGCAAATGTATAATTAATCCAAAACTTATTTTCTAAAGTGAAGAGTTGATGTTTTACCTAAAAAGAATGCTTTTGTAATGAATTTTCAAGAATTAAAGAAGTAAACCAATTTTTATTAGAAATGTGATATAGAAGAAAAAAATAAATAAAACCCTTGAAAAATACTTACTTTTGAATTTTAAAGTATAGTGATAATTACTAAAGTGGATTTAGTAATAATAAACTAAGTAAATGAATTTTTAGAGTAAAAACGTAAAGAGTACATTTTTAATAGAATTTATAGACAAAATGCTGTCAAATTTATTAAAAATAGTCAAATAAAAGAAAACCTTTTATAATATATTTATAACGTAAGAAAAATTATTCTACGTAGTTTTAAAGTAGTGAAAATAGCTTGCGTAGTTTTAAAACTCAGATTTTAAAGCTTTTCGATCAAGAAAATGATTTAAAAATCTTACGCGATTGAGAAAACGATTTAAAAATACTATGCAATTTTAAAAACAGCAAAATATATTTACGCGATTTAAAAACATTTGTAAAAATGATGAAATTGTGAAAACGCGATAAAATTTCTATGCGATTAATTGAAACAGCGAGATTTTACTGTTGGGCCAAAGTGGTGGACCCGGACATGTGGAAATATGGTACGTTAGGTGGGAACGTACTGTATTTTGGACATGTGGAAATATGGTACGTCAAGTGGGAACGTACTGTATTTGAGATTATTACCATTGAGGGCATTTGCATAAATATGAGAATATTTTGAGACTAAGGGTAATTTGGTAATTACTATTTTTATTCATGCATTGAGTTGTGCCAATATGTTTGATTATTGGTGATTTGATTGACGAGACGAATAACACCGTGTTGTCATTGTGATAAGCGTAGTGTGGTTCATTTCTCTGTATGGACTTGGAGGCATTAGTGTGCGGAGTATTCCACATGTGGACAGTTGGTCGCTCCTTTGGACCGTGGTAACTGGCAACACACTAGTGATCTCGACACGCACTATACTTAATCAAGATCTTGTAAATACTATTTTAGTACAATGCCTGTAGTTACACGATGTTTGGACTATGTGCTACTACACGATGATTGGACAGTGGGCTATAGACACAACGTTAGACAATGCGATAGTTTGGTTGGGCAACCTAAAGTACTGATAGATCTTTGCTGGTCATTCTCTCTAATATCTGTGTCTAGCTGCATGGAGTAGGAACGAGTCGCATTTCATTTGCATTTCTGTCATGCATCAAATCATTAATATTTGTGATATTATATGATATTGTTGTATTAAATTTCTGTGTTAAATTGTATTATTATTTATACTGTTATAGCATGCTCTATTGTATTAAATTGTGATATTTGTTGTATTTGGCGTTTTCTTATTTGCCATGCTGGTATTGATGTATGATTATCTCACCTCTCTATATGTACTGTGTCTGTATTATTATTTATGTTGTAAAGAGTTTGAGGAAGAGGAACAACCTCTAGATTGTGAGTATCCTGAGGAAGAATAGCAGCAGCAAGCTGAGGATCAGTTCGACGACTGCGAACCGTCCGATCATCCATACCCGCTAGATTGACTTCTGAGGATGGCGTTGCCAGGATTTCTTGGGTTCGTGAGACTGGAGTTTCACGAAGGCTCTGAGGCCTAGCGTTTGCACGAGGATCGAGGATTAATTATTTACTTGGGACTACTGACTGTGTCCCTACAAGCAGAGTTTGATGCTGAGCTTGCTTTTACTATGACTTGGTACCTACAGTTGGAGATGCCGTTGGATCTGAGGCATCACTGGGGAGGGATGTTTCGTATCCCTAGTGAGATCAGTATAGTGTCGATAGCGTGGACTCATGTCCGTAGAACTGCGAGACATCCTGGATACCTATCACCTGAAGTTTCATCTGAGAGTGATCCTTCATAGGGTTAGATATCTATGATGTGCACTTGGGCACTTTTTGATGTAGTGTTGTATATGAACTCTTTACTATTTTCTTTAAATATTTTGTAGTTGTAAATTATTTACTTAAAACAAATTCTTATGTACATTATGTGTGAGATATCAGTTTGTTTCACTTTATATTCCATGTTATTTTATTTAGTAATATTCTGTATACAAGAAGAAAAATTTTTTACAACCCATACTATTTATGTAACAAATGTTTTGCAACTTGGGTAGATTTTATTTTATTGCATCATAAATGTGGCACTCCCACAAGGGTGTTACAGTTCGCTAGGATGACTAACCATCTCCTAGATTTCTCTAGAACCTTCTCTAACTAGAACTTAAATAGATAACTAACTAGGTTTCCTTCATTTAGTTACTAAACAAGCTTCCTATACTAACTTAGTTAGGTTTAAGTGAACTTGGTTACGCTTTCTAGTTCTAAACTAACAAGTCTAACCATTTTTGTGGACTTGCTTCCTATTGGTTTAAAACTTTTAAGCCACTATTGTTGACTAGCTCTCATTAGCTTAGGATTTAATTTAGCCAAAAATGTTGACTGGTTCTCTAAACGTGGATCTCACAGCCTTTTCCGGGTCCATGGTAATTTTGGAGCAGATTTCTACTGTTTTTAAGATAGTAGGTACTGTCAAATAAAATAATATTATAATAATATAAAATTATTTTATTACACAGTTAAATCCTAAAAATTAAAAAATTAACACATGTATCATTCAGAATTGGGTTTAGTAAGATCCTCTAGCTCCGAATAATTAAAATAAGATTTTTTCGGCCAGAAAATTATTATTTTCTTGACTCGGAGCAAATCACACACAATGATCAAATACAATCACGAAACAGTCAAATTCAATTTATAACTCACAAAAAATATAAAATAGTACATTTAGGACAATATCGTACTTAACTCAAAAGTTAGGGTGTTACAACTCTCCCCCACTAATAAAAATTTCGTCCCCGAAATTTATCGTACCTTAGAACAGGTAAAGGTATTGCTCCCTCATTTTATCCTCCAACTGTAACACCTACCGTAGGGTGCCACATTTATGTTACTTTATTACCAAATTACCCCCAAGTTATAAAATGTGATGTTGTGATAAAATATGAGTTGTAAATTTTTTTTACTTTGATGACAATAAAATAAACTTAGCGGAAAATAAAACTATTATACATCCTCACACATAATGTACATCATTATACATAACAGTCATCACACGTAATTTACATCATTATACATAACAGAAGTACTGTTAGGATTATTTATATACAGACTAAGTTCTCAAAGTAATTAAACATAAATTAAGACTCACATATTGCCTAAGTCTAACTAAATAGCAGAACCCTCAGATGGGTCCTCCTCAGATTCCTCAGCAGATAGGAATCCGTTATTATGTGAAGCTCTACGAACAGGTGACCGTGCAGACGATACGATACTTATCGCACTAGGAGTACGGTAGTAGGCTCCCTAATACTGCCTAATGGATAGTGAAAATTCTAACTGTACATATATATTGACACTAAAATAGGAGTTCCCTTGTTCAAGCCTACTATAGGTAATGTTCAGATCCCCTATATAAAATATACACTGTCGATCCAAATGAACATGCCACGCCTCCGGACCTCCACAAAACTGTAATGTCACGTATCCTAGGAAGCTGGGCATCTCCATCTTCAACAATCTGCGTTTCGAGACGTGAGAAGTAGTTCTTCTTCTCCTTCTTGTACTGTTTCTTCCTCAACGTCTTCAACCAATTATAAATACCATATACAAATATACATACAAAGAGGTGAGATCACCTACGCCAATACTAGCATGATAGCACAGAGATAATACAGACAACATATTATGCCAAAAATATCATATCGTGATCACAATTATGCCATCATCATAGTGTAAACATAATAATTACCATCATGCCACTATCACTGTTTAAATCACAAAATAATTACAGTAACACCATCACGTAGATATAGATGCTCAGTTTCATGCATGCGCACATAGACTCAATGTCCTACTCCATGGAGCTAAACTTAAGTCGGAGAAATTGATCGAAAAGATCTGCCGGTACCATGTGCCTCAGACCAAGTGCTATAATTATATCTTGCACATCTAGCACATACACGACAGTCTTTGTCAGATCTCGATTAAGAATAGTGTCTCGGTCCGGATCATCGGTGTGTTGCATCGGTCTAACTCACGGTGCAGAAGAGCTACCAACTGCCCATTGCGAGCAACCCGCACCCCGATGCCCCCAAGGTCAACAAGTGACCTACACTACGCGTATCGCACCCACTCAAGAGGTGTACGTTTCTCCTAGGCAATTAGCCATATACAGTCCATCGGACCATTTTCAATGCATGTGTAATGCACCAATTACCAACCAAAGGTAAATCACATAATTTCTCATACGAGGTTCAAATACTGTTTTACGTTCGTGTATTAATGCCAATTTCAGGCAAACTTCTCAATTTCTTGTACAGTATTCGTATACTGATTTTAACTGTAAAGTTTACTGTATAATTAACAGCAACATCACATTACCGTGTTTTTCTCGTCCGAAAAATATTTTTGTCACGTTTTCACAGTCACGTAATATTTTGTTACGTAAATAATAATTTGTAGTATTTTCTGTTATGTTTTAAAAATCACGTAACCATTTTCTACTGTATTCTAAATTACGTAAAAATATTCTTTTATTTTTAAATCGCATAGCGATTTTCTTACAACATTTCGATTGTGTAAAATATTTAAACGCTTTATAAATCGCGTAGAAATATTTTAACGTTTTTCAAATTGCGTAACTTAGAAATTACGTTTTTGAGTTACGTAAATTGTTTTTCATTGTTTTTACCCTTCATAAAATATTTCTTAACATTAAAAAATATTATTTTGGACTCTTCTTGCAATAAAAAAATATTTTTCGTAATATATTTTCTCAAAATCACTCTTTATTTATTTAATCTTACAAAATCACATTTAGTTGATTTAATTACAATTTCTAACTTTAAATTTCCTAACGTTTTTCCAAAGCCCAATAAATAAATATTACGTTAGTAAATTTAGTATGAACGTTTTCTTTTATATTTCTAAATCACTTCTAAAATTAATTTTCTTTAAAATAATTTGAAATTCAACACTTTCAATTTCCTTTTCCTTTTATTTATAAAAATTTCACTTCACTAAATTGATTACACTTTAATTCCCTTTCCAAAAATCCTTATTTGAAAATTCTTGTATTTTATAACATCAAATATTTTTCTAAATTGTCAAAACCTTATATATGGCCTTTGAAACTACCAAATATTTTTCTTGTAAATCATCTAAGTTCCATTCTTGTTTCTACACAAAATAAATTAATAAAAATATAACTCAAAAACCGTGTGCATTATTTTTGTAAAACAAACCCTTTTATTTAATTTTCTTACTTCTCAAATCATTCAATATTGTCATTCATGAAAATATAATTTTGTGAACACCAAATTAGTTGATGTCTTGACCAAAAATTTGCTTAAGTTTAAGGACCAAAAATTAACTCCATTGTTCTTGAAAAATTTCAATAGAAATCCTTATTTTAGAAGTCCAAAACCGTGACCTCCTCCATGGCCTTTGGAGCCAAAAATTTATTTATTTCAACATACATCTATCATAATATATTCAACATATGTCATTAAGCATATTATAAGCATATCATATAAATAAATAAAAATCATACTAAGCATGTATACACAAGTAAATCATGCAAAGCATATCAAGCATAAGCAAAAATAATTAAAAGCACATAACACACATACAAAGTATTACATGACCATGGATAGGAATCCTCACATGGATTCACCATCCATCAAATATAAAACCATCTCTCACCACCATGCTTGGTTGGTGAGATGAATCTCCCTCTTACCTCTTGAAGAACCACCAAAAAGCTTGTTGCTTTGTGTTTTGAACAAGATCTCCACCAACACAAGTTTCTTAAACATGAAACAAATACAAGAAAATTAGTATATCAAGCTTGAATAAGAAGAACCATGGATCAAACATGGTTTAGAACATGAAAAAGAAAAGAATAAATAAAGTTTCCTTACACTTCACCAATAAAAACTCTAGAACTTGATCTTAGTAAAAGTCCTTCAAGATGGAAGATTTAGAGAAAGTCTTCAACATGAAAGTTGTTTAGAATAAGGTAAAGATTCAAGAAACTAGGTTGTATGAGATTAAAGAGTGATGGAAGAGAGGATTAGAGTGCTTGGCCGAATGGTCTTCTTTTGGGAGAGAAAATAGAATTTGCTTTGGTTGGTTTCTTGAAACTTAAGTGGAAGAGTGAAGAAGTGATAATATGAAGTGTATAAATGAATGGTTTGATCTTCCAAGGTGATATTGCCGTAGCATGCATTTGGAGAGAAGTGTAAAGTGAAGTTTGAAGAACATAAGCATTAATGATCAATAGGAATTGGTCTTGACACTTCATTGTCTTCATTCTTTTTTTCTTTGGCCTAAAAGCCTATACTAAGTTGTCTCCCTTCATCCTTGCTCCTTCAAACCGTCCCCCTCCTCTTCATGCACTCTAAATGTGCCAAATTACATAGCCATCACTATAAGCCATCCTAACCATTTATTAAAAGAATGGTTTGGATTTAAATTAGCTACTAGATTTAGGTTATAGATAGAAGACTTCATTTGAGCCATTGGATCATTTTTAGCTTGCAATCCTAACCATTGAATATGTCTCCAAAATGAAGGGTCAAGATTACACCTTCAAACTTTAATCCAAGGGTCCAAAATGGTTGTAGTCATTTTTGATGACCAATTCTCCACCATTGATCTAAATTCAAATCCAATGGTTATTAATGATCCATCTTCACCATTGATTAATTCTACATCCAAGGGTTGATAATGGTCATAGCCATTTATAAGACTAAATCTCCACCCTTGATTTAATTTCCATCCAACGGTTATAATTGATCTTATTCACTTTTAAGATCAAATCTCCACCGTTGATTAAATCAAGATTAAATCTCCAAGGGTGATTAAATTGATAGTGAATATCCAAACCACTAATATTGACTTAACAGTAAAGAATTTTATTATTATTATTATTATTTTTATATATTTTATAACCCCACGAAAGAATATATTTACTGTATTTTTATCATCCGATAATTAAATACAGTACAAAACACAGTACAATAAAATTTTAAAACTGTTTCCGGATTCAGGTTTAGTAAGATCCCCTGTCTCCATCTAAACAGTACAAATTTTTCTATGCGTAGAAAAATTTTTGCTTTGCGGGACCCACCTGGGCCCACGTATGGCCACCTGGGCTCACATACATCTCGTGGGGCCCACAAATAGTAAAAATTTTAAAAACACACATAAAATCACAAAAATTAGAAAACTCACAAATATCAAATCAGATTACGTAAATTAATTAAGACTAAACAGTAAAAATTAATTTACGTAAATTTTTCTGGCCCGAAAATTATTATTTTCCTGACACGGAGCAAATCACACAGAACGATCAAATATACAGATGAAATATTCAAAATAATTTTACAGTACACAGAAATCACTAAACAGTAGAATTCTATTAACTTGCAAAATTACTGTTCCTAAGATAGAAAGTTCGGGGTGTTACAACTCTCCCCCTCTAACAAAAGTTTCGTCCTCGAAACTTGATGAACTTGAGTTCACATCCTCAGAATAAATAGGGATACTGTTCTTTTATCCTTTCTTCTAGTTCCCATGTGGCTTCTCCACTTACATCATTCCAAACGATTTTAACCAATGAAATTTCCTTACCTCGAAGTTGCTTTGTCCTTCGATCTTCAATCTTTATTGGAAAAGTTTCATAGGTTAAATTTTCCTTCAGCTGTACTGTGTCTGGCTTGATAACATGAGTAGGATCAGAAATATATTTCCGTAATTGTGATACGTGAAATACATTGTGAAGATTTGACAGAAAAGGTGGTAATGCAATCTGATATGCCACTGGACCTACTCGACGTAAAATTTGATACGGCCCAATAAATTTTGGAGTGAGCTTCTTAGATTTAAGCACTCGCCCAACACCCGTCATAGGCGTCACTCGCAAAAATACATGGTCACCTTCTTCAAACTCAAGAGATTTTCTTCTTTTATCAGCATAACTCTTTTGCCGAGTTTGGGTCACTTTTATTTTATCTTGAATCATCTTCACTTTCTCAGTTGTCTATTGGACAATCTCTGGTCCTAATATAGCACTCTCACCGTCTTCATACCAACACAACGGTGTTCTGCATCGCCTCCCATATAATGTCTCATTGGGTGCCATCCCTATACTTGAATGGAAACTGTTGTTATATGTGAATTCTATCAATGGCAAGAATTCATCCCAACCTCCAGTTTGCTCCAGTACACAAGCTCTCAATAAATCTTCTAGAGACTGAATTGTTCTTTCTGACTGACTATCTGTTTAGGGATAGTAAGCAGAACTTAAACGTAGCTTTGTTCCCATCGCTTCTTGCAAGCTATTCCAAAATCTCGACGTAAACCTTGGATCTCGATCCGAAATAATAATGGATGGTACACCATGAAGTCTAACAATTTCACTGATGTACACTTGGGCCAACTTTTCCATTGACTATTTAATATTAATCGGCAAAAAGTGCGCCGACTTTGTAAGCCGATCCACAATTACCCAAATGGCATCATGACCCTTCCAAGTCTTTGGTAGTCCCGTCACAAAATCCATTGCTATGTCATCCCATTTCCATTCAGGAATAGGCAAAGGTTGCAACATTCCCGAAGGTCTTTGATGTTCCACCTTAGCCTTATGATAAACTAAACAGGATCATACATATTCAGCAACATCTTTCTTCATTCCTTGCCACCAATATAATTGTTTTAAATCCTGGTACATCTTTGTGGCTCCTGGATGCATACTCAGCTTACTCCTGTGAGCTTCATCCAAAATCAATCTTCTAAGATCTGGATCATTAGGCACACAAACTCTGCCGTGAAACTTCAAAATTCCTTCAACACCTTCGTTAAATTCCAACACTGCTCCTTGGCTCTTTGCTTCTTGCAAATACTGGTCACTGTTTTGTCCTTCATGAATTCTATCCATCAAATCATTTGAAATGGTGATCATGTTTAAACACATCTTGCCCAGCATCAATTTCATAGATAATCGCATATCTCAAAATTCTTCTATCAACTCCTTCTCTTTGATCATCATAACAGAAGCACTAAGTATTTTTCTACTCAATGCATCCGCTACGACATTCGCCTTTCCGGGATGATATTGCAATTGAAAGTCATAATCCTTCAGAAACTCTAACCAACGCCTTTGCCTCATGTTCAACTCTTTTTGGTCAAACAGATATTTTAAACTTTTATGATCACTAAAAATAGTGAATGTTGCTCCATAGAGAAAATGTCTCCACACTTTCAACGCAAACACCACAGCTGCCAACTCCAAGTCATGAGTTGGATAATTCCTCTCATGATTTTTCAACTGCCTTGAAGCATAAGCCACCGCCTTACGGTTCTGCATAAGTACACAACCTAATCCTTGGTACGAAGCATCACAATATACTTCGAAAGGTTCGTTTGGATCAGGTAGAATCAATACCAGTGAAGTAGTCAATTGTCTTTTCAACTCTTGAAAACTTTCTTCGCATGCATCATTCCACACAAACGGTTGATTCTTTCGCGTAAGTTGGGTAAGAGGTCCTACAATCTTTGAAAACCCCTCAATAAACCGTCTATAGTAACCAGTTAATCCGATAAAACTACTGATTTCTGTTATAGTCTTTGGTCTTTCCCATTCCAAAACTATCTCCACCTTTGAAGCATCAACTTTTATTCCCTCTTTCGATATCACGTGTCCCAAAAAATGAACTTCATTCAACCAGAATTCACATTTGGACAACTTGGCATATAACTTATTCTCCTTCAAAGTCTGAAGAACCACCCTGAGATGTTCAGCATGTTCCTCCTGACTTCAAGAATAGATCAAGATGTCATCAATAAAGACAACAACAAACTTATCCAAGTACGAACGAAAAATTCTATTCATAAAGTCCATGAATATGGCTGGTGCATTTGTCACACCAAATGGCATCACAAGATACTTGTAATGCCCATTGCGCGTCCGGAATGCTGTCTTGGGAATATCCTCCACTTTCACACGTATCTGGTGATATCCAAAATGTAGATTGATCAATCAACTTTGAGCCATTCATTATTGCTTCATATGTGGCCTAATTGATGCTAATTGTGTCCAATATCATGTTTGTAGATGAGTTTTAGATGATTGGTCTTCATTGAGCTTAATTATAAAAACTTCATTAATTTTCGGATTTTAACTCATTTTGACCTTTCTGTCTTGTACAGGCCATAACTTGGACTACAAATATCGTATTTAGATGATCTTGGAGTCCCTTGAAAGCTGAGACGAAGATCTACAATCTGGTGTCTAATGAAAGTTTTCTAATTCAGCTGGATTCAAGGCGAAATTTGGGCCTCAAAGTCAGGATGCTGTTGCTGTCACAATGCTTGGACCTTTCCTCAATGATTTGGGCCTATCTCTCTCAATTTAAGCCCAATTAAGGCAAATGATATGTCTCTGAAAAGCTTATTCAGAGGGCTACAGTTTGGGCTAGGGGTAGATTAGGAATTACATAAGAACTTTCAGTTACAAATAGGTTTAGGCAGATTTCGAATGGAGCTTTTTGATTTGTTGAGATTCAGTTTTAACAGATTCAGCAGAAAACCTTTTTTCTCTCTTTTCTCTATTTTTCGTTTTACTCTCTTCTCTGCATTTTCGTAATGGCCATGGAAGGCTAAAGCTCCAATCAATCCAAGGAATTCAATGATTGTGGTTAGAGTTTTGAGTTCTCTTGTTTAATTATAAATTCTGTTGTGTTCTTCCCTCTTCTCCTTCTTCAATTGAATTCTGATTAGAATTTCGAAATTGAAGTTAGAATTAGGGTTGATTAATCTGAATCTAATGGAGAATAGATCATCGATTGATAATCTATGTTAATCCAAATTTGTTCCTAAATCAATCTTAATCAAGAATTGCGATTGTGATTCTGTATTAATTGATAAAATTCTAGGTGATTATCTAGTTGATTTCGGATTAACAGAGGTGTAAACAATATAAATTCATTCTCTTGAACAATGATTAATTCGCCACTTGAATTGAAAACCTTGGATTGGTGTTTCCTTAATTGAATTTTCTCAATTTGAATTCGTTTTTCTGTTATTGCAATGAACAAAACCCCTACTTATTGATAACTTCTAACATGCTTGAGAAACCGAATTGGTCCTTGGGAGATGACCTAGGTTATGCACTATGCTACATTCCATAAATCCTAGTCTATTTTGAGGCGAGTGCAACATCATTGATCAAAATTTGGCGCCGTTGTCGCCAGGGACCTATTTTCGGTTTCTTAAGTTTATTAGGAGTTCCTAATAGTTGTTAATTTCTCTCGCATTCATGATCAACTTTTCTTTGAAAGTCCTTAAGTGCATTTTGCTATCTTTTACGCTATTGTCCCGATTACGCTCATCGATCTTGCTGCATTCTGGTTCTTTGCATTCTCGTTTGAATTACGCTTCATTCTGGTTGCTTTGCATTACACCGCCATTCTTGTTCCATTGGTTCTTGTTTCATCTGCTACATAATTCACTTCACTTCAGCTGCATAATTCTGCACTTCTGCTGGCTGTATAACTATGCTGCAGAATTCTGTTTCTTCTGCATAATTCTACAGTATTCGGTTCTGATGCATAAATTCTGCTGCTTTGTTGTTCCATTGTATTTTTCTACTGCAATACATCAGTGATCAATTCTGGTATAAATCTGTTGCTTTCCATTTTGCAGTTCATTGGATTTTTCGTTTTCACTGTTCCATTGGATTAATTACTGTTCCATTGAGTTTTGCTGCATTTGATGACTCCTGTGAATGTGCATTGCTTCACTCAACACAGTTGATACTTCTGTTGCACAAATAACACATCCATTTGCTGCAAAAATTCCTGCATAATCTGTTGAGCTGCTAGCCTGATTTGAGCATAACTTTGCTGCGGTTACTGTTCCATTGGTTTCCTTGCATCACATTTGGCTTTTGCATGTAATCTTGCTGCATTTGACCATCCATATACTTCATTATTGATAATTGAAGGTTTTGATTTTCATTTTTGAGTTTCACCTCCACTTTCACTTTTGAGTTTCACTTTGCTCCCATTTTTCTGAATCCAAAAAGGCACTAGAAGACAGGAATTGTACTTGCGATGGAGTCTTGACCTGAAACTTGGCCGCCAAAGGTAAATCATCATTCTAAGCAAAGGGTTCCTAAAAGGATCATTCCTGCATAATTTGGCCAAATTCCATCGTTTGGTAAGGGTTTTGAGCAAATTTAGGTGAGACAATGACATTTTTATAATTTTTGGGTGACCAAACATGCTCAGAATGAGCTGAAAATTGGTGGGTTGAAGGAAAATGGCATTCTCCACAAGGCTCACAGCTAGGCTGTGAGCAACACCCTATCTTGCTCTAATTCCTTCATTTAGACCACTTTTTTCATTTTTTGAAGATTTTTCATTGCATTTTTGAGTTCCATTTTAGTGTAGTTTTAAGTGTGTGGTGGTCCCATATTTTTTTAAAAATCATTTGATAGGTCAAATAGATTTATTTTGGTGCATTTCTAGTGTTGGATACTCCATTTTGCTGCTTTGTTGTTTTTGAGTTTTGCATGTTATATGACTAGGTCCAATCGGTTATTTGCATCAATTTGATCCTGAGATAGATAGGACTTTTCATACCTTGCATAGGTTCAATAGAGTTGATTCTGTATCTGCTGAGCATATAGGAAGTAGAGGTTGTTCACATAGTTACCATATTAGTGATTCTGCTTCTGAATTTTCTGATTCTGAACTTTCTGTCACTGATCCATCTTTCAATTTTGATTTTCTGAGCATACTGAGATTATGGATAACAGAACCTTGAAGGAGCTAGCTGCTCCTGATGTTACATACCGTCTTTATGCATTCAATATCCTGATGTTGATGTTCCATTTGAACTTAAATGGATTGATTCATTTGTTGCCTAAGTTCAGTGGTCATGCAGGAGAAGATCCTCATAAGCACCTCAAGGAGTTCCACATTGTGTGTTCTACCATGAAGCCTCAAGGCATCTCAGAGGATCATATCAAACTTAGAGCATTCCCTTTCTTATTACAGGATGCTGCTAAGGATTGGCTGTATTACCTGCATCCGAGATCTGTGACTAGTTGGAATGATCTTAAGAGGCTGTTTTTGGAGAAATTCTTTCCTGCATCAAGGGCTGCATCAATCCGAAAAGAGATATGTGGCATCAGGCAGTTTGACAGAGAACCATTGTCTGAATACTGGGAAAGATTCAAGAAGATGTGTGCTAGCTATCCTCACCATCAGATTAGTGATCAGTTACTAATCCAGTATTTTTATGAAGGTTTGCTGCCTATGGATAGGAGCATGATTGATGCTGCTAGTGGAGAAGCATTGGTAGACAAGACTCCTGTGGCTGCAAGGGCACTGATTGAGAATATGGCCACTAACTCCCAATAGTTTGGCACCAGAAGTAACTCAGTGGTATTAAGTAGAGGTGTCCACGAAATTGAGGCAACTTATGCTGCAGATCACAGGAAATTGGAAAGCAAAATTGATGACCTTGCTTCCTTGGTGAGGCAATTGGCTGTGACTCAACATCAACAACCTACTGCAGTAGCTCCTGCTAGAGTGTGTGACATTTGTATTTCTGCTGATCATTCCACAGATTCCTGTCCTATACTTCAGGAGGTTGACACTGATGGTACTCCACAGGCCTATGCTGCAAACATTTACAATAATAGGCCTCAGCAGCAACAGCAACAGAGTTATGATCTGTCTTCCAACAGATATAACCCAGGCTGGAGAAATCATCCAAATCTGAGGTGGGGGAATAACTCTACACAGCCTGCCCCTACTCAATTTAGGCAGCAGCAGCAGCCTCCCTTCCAGTCCACTACATGACCCAGCAGACTATACCAGCCACCTTTCATGCAGCAGCCAAATAATGCCCCTCCTCCTAAATCCGAGCCAACCTTGGAGGAATTGATGAAACAGATGGCAGTGAACAACCTGCAGTTCCAGCAGAGGACAGAAGCTACCATTCAGAATTTGGAGAATCAGATTGGACAACTTGCAAGCTCTATGAACCAATTACAGTCCCAAGATTCTGATAAACTTCCTGCACAAACTGTGGTGAATCCAAGAAATATGAGTGCCATCACTCTAAGATCTGGTAAGACTATTGAAGAATTAGATAAGGAGAAGCAAACCATACCAGAAATTTCATGTAGCAGCAAAAATAAGAAAACTGATTCTGGCCCCATTCCTGCAGTTGCTGCTGAGCAGTCCATCCCACTACCATTCCCTCAGAGAGTTGTGCATCTTAAGAAGACTCATGAGACTGATACAGATAGGGAGATCTTGGAGACATTTAGGAAGGTTGAGGTGAACATTCCTCTCATTGAAGCAATCAAGCAAATTCCAAGATATGCCAAGTTTCTTAAAGATTTGTGTACTCATAGAAGGAGACTCAAGGGAAATGAGAAGATCAGCATGGGAAGAAATGTGTCTGCACTTATACAGCCTACAATGCCCCAAAAATGCAAGGATCCAGGAATTTTTACTATTCCATGCACCATAGGCAGTAGCAAATTCGAAAATGCCATGTTGGATTTAGGTGCTTCAATTAATGTTATGCCTATGTCTGTGTTTCAATCTCTTGCCCTTGGACCTTTGCAGAATACAGGAGTCATCATTCAGTTGGCAAATAGGAGTAATGCATACCCTGCTGGACTCATTGAGGATGTCCTTGTTAGAGTTAATGATTTGATCTTCCCTGCAGACTTCTACATTCTGGATATGGATGGAGAATCCGAATCCAGCAAGGCTCCCATCATTCTTGGTAGACCATTCCTCAAACCGCGAACCAAAATTGATGTCCATGCAAGCACTCTTTCCATGGAGTTTGGAGATAATGTGGTTCGATTTAATATCTTGGATGCCATGAAGCACCCCATGGAAGAACATTCGTCTTCCATATAGATTTCTTGGCCGATATAGTTGATGATAGCTTTTCCGAGCTCTTTCTTCGATGATCTTCCATTCTTTTCGATTTTGTTGATACCTACACATGTGATGCTTGTCTTGTTTCGAGAAATGTGTAGTGTTTGTGCTTTGAGATTGCATCTTGTTTACATGGTGATTCCGATACTGATTGTGTGGAGTCCGATCGTTAAATGGTGTCTTCTTGAAAATTTGAGGAAGTCGAATGCAGTTTGATTACAAGCAAATACCTCCGAATCGATTTCATTGAATTGCGTGTCAAACACAACTACTTCCACCAGGATACTCCCATCTGTAATGCAGCCAGCTACACTGGAGCTTAAGCCACTCCCAGAGCACCTTAAGTATGCATACTTAGAGGAGGATCAGAAGCTTCCAGTTATCATTTCCACTGCCCTCCATGCTGACCAGGAGGAGAAGCTGCTGCAAATACTGAGGAAGCATAAGAAAGCTATTGGCTGGACCTTGGCTGACCTTCCTGGCATTAGTCCTTCTATGTGCATGCACAGGATACTACTTGAGGATGGTGTTAAACCAGTGAGACAACCACAGAGGTGACTCAACCCCTTGATCCTGGATGTGGTGAAGAAAGAGGTGACCAAGCTTTTACAAGCAGGCATCATCTATCCTATCTCAGATAGTGCTTGGGTGAGTCCAGTTCAAGTGGTTCCAAAAAAATCAGGAATCACAGTAGTGAAGAATGATCAAGATGAGCTGATTCCTACTAGAGTACAGAGTAGCTGGAGAGTTTGTATTGATTACAGGCGGCTGAACCAAGCGACAAGGAAGGACCATTTTCCTCTGCCCTTTATCGATCAGATGCTTGAGCGCTTGGCTGGAAAGTCTTTCTACTGCTTTCTTGATGGCTTTTCTGGATACTTCTAGATCCATATAGCACCAGAGGATCAGGAGAAGACCACCTTCACTTGCCCTTTTGGCACTTTTGCCTACAGGAGGATGCCTTTCGGCTTGTGCAATGCTCCTGGTACCTTCCAGCGATGCATGGTGAGTATCTTTACAGATTTTTTAGAGGATTGCATTGAGGTGTTTATGGATGATTTTACTGTTTATGGTTCCTCCTTTGATGCATGCTTGGACAGTTTGGATAGAGTTTTGCATAGGTGCATTGAGACTAACCTTGTTCTTAATTATGAGAAATGTCATTTTATGGTAGAACAAGGCATAGTCTTAGGCCATATCATCTCTCAGAAGGGTATAGAAGTAGATCCTGCTAAAATTAATGTTATTTCCCAGTTACCTTACCCCTCTTGCGTGCGAGAGGTTCGTTCTTTTCTTGGCCATGTAGGTTTCTACAGGCGGTTCATTAAAGACTTCAGCAAAAAGGCCCTTCCACTGTCCAACTTGTTGCAGAAAGAAGTTGTTTTTGATTTTGATGACAGGTGCAGAGAGGCTTTTGATTGCCTCAAAGGAGCTTTGACCACCACTCCCATCATTCAGCCACCAGAGTGGACACTTCCTTTTGAACTCATGTGTGACGCATCTAACTATGCATTGGGAGCTATCCTTGCACAGAGAGTTGGCAGACAACCTTATGTCATTTCATATGCTTCTCAGACTTTAGATGCTGCGCAGGCTAACTATACTACCACTGAGAAAGAGTTGCTTGCTATTGTATTTGCACTTGATAAGTTTAGATCATATTTGCTTGGCTCTAGAGTGGTTGTCTTTACTGATCATGCAGCATTAAAATTCTTGTTGAAAAAGGCAGAATCGAAGCCGAGATTGATTAGATGGATGCTGCTTCTCCAGGAGTTTGATTTGGAGATTAGAGATAGGAGTGGCGCAGAGAATTTGGTGGCGGATCATTTGAGCAGAATAGAAGGAGTTGTTGACCCTTCTCCTATCAGAGATGACTTCGTAGATGAGCAGCTCATACAGCTACATGATATCACATTTTCTCCTTAGTTTGCTGATTTAGTGAATTTCTTAGTTGTATCTGTTTTTCCTCCTCATGCATCTAGATCACAGTAAGCTAAACTTAGGAGTGATGCTAAATATTATGTGTGGGATGATCCATATTTGTGGAAATTTTGTAGTGACCAGGTGATTCGCAGATGCATACCTGACCATGAGATCCAATCAGTTCTTCACTTTTGTTATGCCTCTCCAGTAGGAGGACACTTTGGACCATAGCGGACAACTAGGAAGGTGCTGGATTCTGGATTCTATTGGCCTACCATTTTCAGAGATGCATATCAGGTTTTCAGCACTTGTGAGCAGTGCCAGAGAGCAGGAGTGGCCATCACTCGGAGGCAAGAGATGCCCCAGCAGCCCATTCTGTTTTGCGAGGTTTTTTATGTTTGGGGTATCGATTTTATGGGCCCTTTCCCTGTTTCTTTTGGTTTTTCATATATTGTGCTTGCAGTTGATTATTTTTCTAAGTGGGTGGAAGCTAAGGCCACCAGGACTAACGATGCTCGAGTTGTTGTGGATTTTGTCAGGTCTAATATATTTTGCAGGTTTGGAGTGCCCCGAGCTATCATTAGTGACCAAGGGACTCATTTCTGTAACTGGACTTTGGAGGCTTTGTTTCGGAAGTATGGGGTTGTGCATAGAGTGTCTACTGCATATCATCCCTAAACTAACGGGCAGGCCAAGATTTCTAACAGAGAGATTAAGCAGATTCTGGAGAAGATGGTGTAGCCGAATAGGAAAGATTGGAGCCACCGGTTAGAAGATGCTCTTTGGGCTCATCGTACCACTTACAAGACACCTATAAGGATGTCTCCTTTCAGGGTTGTCTTTGGTAAACCATGTCACCTTCCGGTGGAGATAGAGCATCGTGCATACTGGGCAGTGAAGAGTTGTAACTTAGCATTTGACCAAGCAAGTTCAGAGAGGAAGCTTCAATTGCAACAGCTGGAAGAACTCCGCTTGGAGGCTTATGAGAATTCTAGGATCTATAAGGAAAAGACTAAGCATTTCCATGATAAGATGATTTCTAGAAAGGAGTTCTCCATTGGCCAAAAGGTGCTTTTGTTCAACTCTCGCCTTAAACTCATGCCCGGTAAGCTCCGTTCTAGGTGGGATGGTCCTTTTGTTGTCACTAGCATCTTTCCTTATGGTGCAGTGGAGATTTCGAATGAAGCCACCAACAAGAGTTTCAAGGTTAATGGCCACCGTCTTAAGCCCTTTCTTGAGAGCCCCACAAGCCCTGCAAGCCCAGCATCTGTAGAGGAGCTCTCCTTGGCAAAGCCCACCTTTCCCCAAGTGCAAATCTTCCCACCATGATCAGGGTGTTCTCTTCCCTTACTCTTTTATTACACATGTCTACTTGTCTTTTGTTTTGTGTTTCATTGAGGACAATGTATGATTTAAGTGTGGGGGAGGGAATTTCTGCTATTTTTCTGCTATTTCTGTTTTCTGTTTATTTTTTTTTTCTATTTTGCTATTTTTTTATTTCTCGTTTCTCAGAATTTTTACATTTTCTTGATTTTCTTTGATTTTACTGATTTTCTGTTTTGTCAAGTCTTTGTTGTTTCTATTTTTTCTCTTCTTTGTTTTTATTTGTCTTGTCTGTTTTAATTTGTTTTTGTTTCCATTTTGATATTTTGCATGCCTTTCATTGAATATCTTGGTTTGTACAGTTGTGAATAAATTCATCATTCTTAGTTAGAGGTTTCATGACATGATGTGAATACTTTTCTTGCATTTTTGGTTTAGCAAGTGGCATTGAGAATTAAAGTGCTGCATCAATTGTGATAGGCTTGTCCTTGGTGAGATTTTGGACCTTATACATGGATGGATTGCATTATGCCATTCTCTTTTCTTTCTGGTGTGATCTCACTCATGATTGTTGGTGCTCTAGAACTTGACTTGATTCTTTTTGAAGCTTCTTGTTCACATGCATGTATTGAGATGATTGAGGCCTTCTTTCTTTGTTTAGCTACTTTGGCCAAATAGCCAACATTGCATCATTTTCCTTTTATTACCCCCCTTGAGCCTAATTGCCTAATCTTTGCTTTAGCTTATTTTATGCCTTTGTGAAAAACTATGATTTTACCGTACCTTAGGGAATGGGAGAGCATTGGTTCATTTCATTTAAGGAGCTCTTTTGGCTTGTAGGCAGTTGATAGTTTGAGTGGTGTGGTAATACAAATTGATGTGTATGTATGCAAGGTTATTATTATTATTATTAAAAAAAATGAAAAAAAAATAAAAAGGAAGAAAAAGAAAAAGAAAAAAAAATGGTTCAAGAAAGGTTGTAAAAGCAAAAGGAAAGGTGATCAAAGTAAGAGAATGTGCATTACTTGTCATTTGAGTTCCTCCTCATTGTTCTTTTATTCTCTTGGGTGCTTAACTTGTCATATCCATATTGTTCCTTCCCTTACCTTGGCCCCATTACAACCTTGAATAAAGTGCTTTTGATCTTTATTTGCATGTGTTTCAAATGGTGGAAATTAGAGACTTGTCAAGCTTATGGTAGTACTTGCTTTCATGGGTGCTTTGAGTGTAAATACAATCCTAAACACTTGAGAGTAGAGTATGCCTAGTGAGGATCTTATCACTTTTGGTTCATCATTTGATTCAAGTTGTCTTCTTGCTTGCTTGAGATGTTGAGAGATATATTCATGTTTGTCTTGATTCCTTGATACTTTGGATGTTTGAATCTTGAACACTACCTTGCATTCTTGCAAATCATTGGGAGGCATGTTGATTTTGTGTTCTTATGGTGAAACCCCTTTTGGTTCGATTTTGAATGTTGCCCAGGAGTGCAAAGATTCAAGTGTGGGGGATTTTGATCAATCAATTTTGAGCCATTCATTATTGCTTCATATGTGGCCTAATTGATGCTAATTGTGTCCAATATCATGTTTGTAGATGAGTTTTAGATGCTTGGTCTTCATTGAGCTTAATTGTAAAAACTTCATTAATTTTCGGATTTTAACTCATTTTGACCTTTCTGTCTTGTACAGGCCATAACTTGGGCTAAAAATATTGTATTTGGATGATCTTGGAGTCCCTTGAAAGCTGAGACGAAGGTCTACAATCTGGTGTCTAATGCAATTTTTCTAATTCAGCTGGATTCAAGGCGAAATTTGGGCCTCAAAGTCAGGATGATGTTGCTGTCACAATGCTTGGACCTTTCCTCAATGATTTGGGCCTATCTCTCTCAATTTAAGCCCAATTAAGGCAAATGATATGTCTCTGAAAAGCTTATTCAGAGGGCTACAGTTTGGGCTAGGGGTAGATTAGGAATTACATAATAAATTTCAGTTACAAATAGGTTTATACAGATTTCGAATGGAGCTTTTTGATTTGTTGTGATTCAGTTTTAACAGAATCAGTAGAAACCCCTTTTTCTCTCTTTTCTCTATTTTCGTTTTACTCTCTTCTCTGCATTTTCATAATGGCCATGGAAGGCTAAAGCTCCAATCAATCCAAGGAATTCAATGATTGTGGTTAGAGTTTTGAGTTCTCTTGTTTAATTATAAATTCTGTTGTGTTCTTCCCTCTTCTCCTTCTTCAATTGAATTCTGATTAGAATTTCGAAATTGAAGTTAGAATTAGGGTTGATTAATCTGAATCTAATGGAGAATAGATCATCGATTGATAATCTATGTTAATCCAAATTTGTTCCTAAATCAATCTTAATCAAGAATTGCGATTGTGATTCTGTATTAATTGATAAAATTCTAGGTGATTATCTAGTTAATTTCGGATTAACAGAGGTGTAAACAACAAAAATTCATTCTCTTGAACAATGATTAATTCTGCCACTTGAATTGAAGACCTTGGATTGGTGTTTCCTTAATTGAATTTTCTCAATTTGAATTCGTTTTCTGTTATTGCAATGAACAAAACCCCCTACTTATTGATAACTTCTAACATGCTTGAGAAATCTGAATTGGTCCTTGGGAGATGACCTAGGTTATGCACTATGCTACATTCCATAAATCCTAGTCTATTTTGAGGCGAGTGCGACATCGCTGATCATAGATCAATCTTAGAAAATATTGCGGCTCCTCGCATATGATCCATCAGATCATCTATCCTTGGAAGTGGATATTTATTCTTAATCGTAACCTTGTTCAATTGCCGATAGTCTACACATAGACGTAAAGTCCCATCCATCTTCTTAACCAATAAGACTGGAGCTCCCCAAGGTGACACACTAGGTCTCACAAATTGTTTCTCTAATAAATCCTCCAGCTATTTCTTCAGTTCGGCTAATTCTACCGGCGACATCCGATAGGGTGCTATAGATATCAGTCCGGCTCCAGGTACAAGATCAATGGCAAACTCGATTTCCCTTACTGGTGGTAGTCCTGGTATATCTTCAGGAAACACTTCAGGAAATTCGTTGACCACGAAAATATCCTTCAAAACATCTTCACATTGCCCTTCCAAAGAAGATAATAATAATAGCCACGATCTCCTTCCTTTAGACAAGCTTCCACTTGAGTAGCTGTTAAGAATCTAGAATCCTTAGCCTCGGGAAATACTAATGTCTTATTCGAACAATCAATTAGGATATGGTTAGAAGACAACCAATCCATTCCTAAGATTACATTAATCTTGGAAAGAGGCAAACAGATCAAATCCACATAAAAGATTCTATCTCTAACACAGACAAGACAATTCAGGCATACTGTTGAAGTAACTACAGGCTTATCAGTAGGAGTAGCAACACTCAAATCATATGGTAATGCAGTCTCAGTCAATCTCAAACGCTCAACACAATCGCATGCAATGAAAGAATGTGTTGCTCCCAAATCATAGAGTACGGTTAAAGGATTACCTTTAATAGTACACTCCTCCATTATCAAATCCTCAGATTTAGCAGCTACCTCCCCGCCTCATTGGATAGACACGACCACCCGCCTGTGACCTAGCAGTACGGACGTTTCCCACAGAGGATTCCTTCTTTATCTGATCACAGTCTTTGGAGAAATGTCCATGCTTTCCACACTTAAAACAAACGACTTCCTTGTGTTGACAATCTTTCGTGAGATGATCTTTCCCACATTTAAAACATCGAATAGGAGTCCCAACTTGACTTGCCTTATTGCCGCTAGAACTTCCTGCTACAAATTGCTTCTTGTTCTGACCTCCAGCCGGTCTTGCATATGGTTTCTGTTGATAACGGTTTCCTCCGCTACTTTTTCCTTTTTGGAACTGCGTGGGTCCAAAATTCTTATTCCTTGTCGCTCGTTGATGATCAATTTCTTCGACTTTATGACATTTTTCAATCAAAGTTGGAAATTGATTAATCTCCAGCATCGATACAGCTCTCTTAATATCCAGCTTTAATCCTTCCTCAAATTTCCTGCATTTCCAGCCCTCATCTGGGTTCATCTGCAAATATCTTGAAAAGTGAGATAAACTTTCAAATTTTGCCTCATACTCACTGACGGACATCAATCCTTGTCGTAAACTCAGAAATTTCATTTCCTTCATATGCCTCACACTTGGTGGAAAATATTTCTCCAGAAATTTTTGCTTAAAAAGTTGCCATGTCACCATCCTTCCTTCAGCTTCCAGCAGTCTTCTAGCTCCTGCCCACCAATGTTCACCATCTCCTACCAGCATAAACGTTGCTAACGTAAGCTTTCGTTCATCAGCACATCCCATACCATCAAATATCTTTTCTAGTTCTTGGATCCAAAGTTCAACTTTCTCCAGATCAAACTCTCCACGAAACTTCGGTGGATTATTCCTTCGAAATTTCGATAAACTATGAACATTTGCATTCGCTCCCTGATTCTGCTACACAATAACTTTAGCCATTCGTTGCATAGCTGCTACAGCTGCAACCATGTTCAAGTTATCATTCCCATTAAGTTCCATATCTGTGCTAGTATTCTCACGTCCACGTCCTCGTCCAGTCATTTCTTTTTCTACTCAAACTGGACAATACAAGGAAAAATAAGGTCAATCTTCAAATAATATTGTTTCTTTTCAAAAAACAATAACAGAGAATCACACAACACAAACAAGACAGACCTAACCACAAACCCCAAAAGACTCTAACTTGGGTTCTGATACCAACTAATGTAACACCCACCGTAGGGTGCCACATTTATGTTACTTTATTATCAAATTACTCCCAAGTTATAAAATGTGATGTTGTGATAAAATACGAGTTATAAATTTTTTTTTCTTTGATGACAATAAAATAAACTTAGCGGAAAATAAAACTATTATACATCCTCACACATAATGTACATCATTATACATAACAGTCATCACATGTAATTTACATCATTATACATAACAGAAGTACTGTCAGGATTATTTATATATAGACCAAGTTCTCAAAGTAATTAAACATAAATTAAGACTCACATATTGCCCAAGTCTGACTAAACAGCAGAACCCTCAGATGGGTCCTCCTCAGATTCCTCAGCAGATAGGAATCCGTTATTATATGAAGCTCTACGGACAGGTGTCCGTGCAGACGACACGATACTTATCGCACTAGGAGTACGGTAGTAGGCTCCCCAATACTGCCTAATGGATAGTGGAAACTCTAACTGTACATATATATTGACACTAAAATAGGGGTTCCCTTGTTCAAGCCTACTATAGGTAATGTTCAGATCCCCTATATAAAATATAACTGTCGATCCAAATGAACATGCCACGCCTCCGGACCTCCATGAAACTGTAATGTCACGTATCCTAGGAAGTTGGGCATCTCCATCTTCAAAATTCTGCGTTTCCAGACGTGAGAAGTAGTTCTTCTTCTCCTTCT
Organism: Ormosia emarginata; assembly: GCA_029884605.1. Lineage (NCBI taxonomy): Eukaryota > Viridiplantae > Streptophyta > Magnoliopsida > Fabales > Fabaceae > Ormosia > Ormosia emarginata. The sequence continues at coordinate 76,266,825 of JAQQTP010000088.1, forward strand.
TGTACTGTTTCTTCCTCAACGTCTTCAACCAATTATAAATACCATATACAAATATACATACAAAGAGGTAAGATCACCTACGCCAATACTAGCATGATAGCACAGAGATAATACAGACAACATATTATGCCAAAAATATCATATCGTGATCACAATTATGCCATCATCATAGTGTAAACATAATAATTACCATCATGCCACTATCACTGTTTAAATCACAAAATAATTACAGTAACACCATCACATAGATATAGATGCTCAGTTTCATGCATGCGCACATAGACTCAATGTCCTACTCCATGAAGCTAAACTCAAGTCGGAGAAATTGATCGAAAAGATCTGTCGGTACCACGTGCCTCAGACCAAGTGCTATAATTATATCTTGCACATCTAGCACATACACGACAGTCTTTGTCAGATCTCGATTAAGAATAGTGTCTCGGTCCAGATTGTAACACCCCAAATTTCCTAAGTTTTTGACAGTAATTTTGACAGTTAACAGAATTTCACTGTTTAGTGATTTCTGGATACTGTAAAATTATTTTGATTATTCCGTTAGCGTATTTGATCGTTTTGAGTGATTTACTCCGTGTTAGGAAAATAAAAATTTTTGGGCCGGGAAAAACTTTACGTAATTTAATTTTTTCCGTTAGGTAATTATTTTACGTAATCTGATTTGATATTTGTGTATTTTATAATTTTTGTGATTTTTGTAGATGATTATGATTTTTTTTCTGTCTGTGGGCCCAGGTGACCTTACGTGGGCCCATGCGGGTCCTTCAAAGTGAAAAAATTTTCTACGCATAGAAAAATTTGTACTGTTTAGACGGAGACAGGGGATCTTACTAAACCTGAATCCGGAAACAGTTTTAGAAAATTTTTTGTACTGTATTTTATACTGTATTTAATTATCGGATGATAAAAATACAGTAAAAATATTATTTGTAGGATACAAGAATAAATATTATACTGCATAGTCAACAAAGAGAGCTTGACTTGATTTATACCCTTGGATGAGAATACTTAGTTTGAATATTAACCATTGATTTAATCAAAGGTTAAGAAACAAACTTAATAAAGAAGCCTTGGATAATAACCATTGATTTAATCAATGGTGTGAGAATAAGCTTAGTTAGGAAGGCTTTGATATCAACCATAGATGTAATCAAAGGTGTAGAATTGGTCTTGAAAAATGACAAAGACCATTTATAACCATTGGATTTAGATTAAATCAAGGGTGGAGATTTAATCTTAAAAAGTAACAAAGACCATTTATGACCATTGGATGAAGAATCAATCAATGGTGGAGATTTGGTCTTCTAAAATGGCAAAGACTAATTAGGACCCTTGGATTTAAAATTTGAAGAAGCAATCTTGACCCTTAATTTTGGAGACACATCTAAGGGCTAGAATTTAAAAGGAGAAAAATCCAATGGCCTAGATTTAGTCTTCTAAAATTAAAAATCTACCTAAATCCTAACCATTGAATTAATCAATGGCTAGAAATGCTTCAAATGGTGGAAAATAATGAAGACAACTTTATTGAATGCATTATGAAGATAAGGTGATGGTTTTGGAGTGTTTAGAAGACAAAGAGACAAGCTTTATGTCATTTTTGCATGTCTTGGTCAAGTTAAACATCATAATGGCTTACTTTTGATTTTTGCACTCCAAGGAGAATGCTTGAAGGGGGGGCACGGTTTTGGTGCTGCATGAAGGAGTTTGGAAGACCATAATTGCATGCTTTAGTCATTATTGTCTTCCTTGGTCTTCATTGATTCATTTTCAAGAAGGAAACTTAGAAAATTTTCTCTCCATCTCCTTTCTTCTCTAAGTTTCGGCCAAGCCCTCCAAGAGCACCTTCCATCACTCAAAAGTTTCATCCAACTTGATTTTATAAACCTAAACATCATTATAAGAACATCTCTAGTTATGAGTTTTTCCAAAATCATTCATCTTGATCTTCAAATTCAAGCTTCAAGTTTCTATCAAAAATAAAAAATTTCATCTTTGTTCTTCAAGAGATATCATTCGGTCAAAACCCCTAAAATCACCATCCAATCTCTTTTAATTTCATCCAACCTTAGATCTTGAATCTCCATGATATTCTAAGCAACTTTCATGTTGAAAACTTCTTCTAAATCATTCATCTTCAAGGAGTTTCTTCAAGATCAAAGTTATTGAGTTTTTGAGGTAAAGTATAAGGAAACTTCATTTCTTCTCTCTTTTTCATGATCTAAACCATGTTTGATCCATGGTTCCTCTTAATCAAGCTTGATATGTTAATTAACTTGTGTTTTGTTTTGTATTTGAGAAGCCCTTGGTGGTGAAGGACTTGGAAAAAGAAACAAATCAAGAAGCTTTGGAGGATCTTCAAGAGGTAAGAGGGAGATCCATCTCACCAACCAAGCATGGTGGTGAGAGATGGTGTTTTATTTGATGGATGTGGAATCCATGTGAGGATTCATATCCATGGTCATGTAATTAATTTGTGGGTGTTTATGAGCTTTGATTAATTTTCTATGCTTGATATGCTTTGCATGATTCTATAGCTTTGATGATATGCTTGATATGCTATACATGCTTTTATGGCTTTGATGGTATGCTTATATTATTTATGATGAAATATATATGTATATGCCATGATTTGATGATGGAAAGAAAATTAATTCTTGGCTCCAATGGCCAAAGAATGACTACGGTTTTGGCACCCAAGGTTAGGGTTCTATGTTGAAATTTTTCAAGAACAAGGGAATTAATTTTTGATCCCTAGAACATGGTGAATTTTGGTCAAGACACCTCAAGATAGGTGTTCACAAAATTAATATTTTCTTGAATGATGAAAATGGATGTTTAGAAAAGTAAGGAAAATAAACAAAGAATTTATTTTTCAAAGAGTACATGAATACAGTTTTAAAAGAATTTTTATTGATTTATTTTGTGTAAAAGTTTCTAAGTGTCTTACTAAACATGCGATTTAAATGAAAATAGCAATGATAATTTTAAGGATTTGCAAAGAAAGTGAAAAAGGATTTGTAAGGAAAGTAAAAATGAATTTGAACAAATGGGTTTGGTTTTTATGACCATGAATCACACGGTTTTGAAAACAAAATTTTAATGGTTTTGTTTGTGTAAAACCATATCAATTTAGAAGGAAAATATTTGATGGCTTCAATGGCCAAAGACTCTACGATTTTTGGAGGTTGGAATAATTTTGGTTTTATGAAACGAAGTAATTTTAAAGTGGAAACAAAAAGTTTGAACAAAATGTTTCAGTATAAGGATTTTGGAAAGGGAATCAAAGTATTTTATCACTTGAGAAATGAACTTTCATATGAAAATGAAAAAGAAAAGTTACAAGGGTTTGAATCTTAATTTGTTTTAAAGAGAATTGATTTTAGAATTGATTTGGGAAAAATGGAGAATATAATGGTGTTTTGAAAATTTACTAACGTATAACTTATTTTCAAGTTTTGAAATACGTTAGGAAATGTTAAGTTTTGAAACGTTGATTTACATCAATGAAAAAGTGATTTTGTGAATTATATTTTGAAAAAGAAATTCTGGAGTAAAGAACTGTGGAAAAATATTTTCTTGAGTAAGAAAATATATTAAATGAAGTGTAAAGTTATATTATTTTGAGAAAAGTTAAAAAGGAATTTTTAAAGGTCAAGAAATATTTTCTGTAATGAAATTGTGGTGAAAAATTATTTACGTGATTTTTAAGTTACGTAATATGGAAAAATATTTCTACGCGATTTTAAATACGTTAAAATATTTCTACGCGATTTGAATTACATTTAAATATTTTACGTAATCTGAATTACTATTGAAAAATCACTACGTGATGGAAAAGTGATGAATTATTTTTACGTGATTGTGAAAATAGCGGAAAATCATTATGTAATTTGAAAAGTGTTTTAAACATTTTGAGAATGACGGAAAATGATTTATGCGACTTAAAAGAATGATTTTTAAGCTACGCGATTTTGAAACAGTGGAAAAATACTATGCGATTTTGAGAAACGTATATTTTTACGCGATTAAGAAAAATGTTAAAAAATTAGTACGTGTTTTAAAAGTGCAACAGAAGAGTTGCGGTATTTTGAAAATGTAACAGAAATGTTACTGTATTATGAAAACATAACAGAAGTGTCACGGTATTGTGAAAATATAACAAAGACGTTTCAGAATTTTGAAAATGTAACATAAGTGTTACGATATTTTGAAAACGTAATATAAACATTTTGGAATTGTGAAAACGTAACAGAAACATTTTGGAATTGTGAAAATGAAACGGAAATGTTGCGCAATTTTGAAAACACGATGAAAGTGTTTTATAACTATAAAAATATGATAACATGATTTCGTTGTTATAAATACAGTATGATTACTGTGGAACCAGTGTATAAACATTGTGTGAGAAAATGATGTGATTTGCCTGTGATTGGCATTTGGTGCATTATACATGCATTGGAAAAATATGCGTTGAGGCATATGATTGAACAAATGAAATTGGAAAAGATTTGGCCCTTTGGGGTTGGACTTGCACGGATATACTCGTGCATTGTATATGGCCCTTATGGTCGAAGAGGGAATGAGAATTGATAGTGAGATCTATGATGGATCTTGGGGGCGTCGAGGCGCGGCGGTCGACCAGTGGACAGCTGGCGAGTACCCTGTACCACTTGGCGATGCAGTCCGTTGCAACGCATTGACGATACCCGACAAGAACACAATTCTTTTCAACAATTGGAAGATTGCCTTTGGGCTAAGGCTGACAATTGACAGAGCATTCTCCTCAAAATTGTGAAAACCTCCATGGAGTTGTTTTTGAAAAACTGAGTCTTTGTGCACATGCATAATCTGAACATTTTATATCTGCATGATATATTAATTGAGGGATATTGGTTATGACAATTGTTTTGAATACTTGGATGATGATAATGATAATTAGAACATTATTGTAATTTGTTGTTTATGATAATTAAACTAATAAATGATTAGATGATGATAGTTGATTAATGCTGATAGCATAATTGTGATATAATCTATCTGTAAGATATGCTGCTTGTGTTATCTCTGTGCTGCCATGTTGGTATTGGTGTAGGTGATCTCACCTCTTTGTTATGTTGTTTTGCTATGTCTGTACTGTTAAAATAAAAAAAATAGAAGGATCGAGTTGTCTTAGACATAACGGGCGATGGATACTCTGAGATTGGTGACAACAATAAGAGTGGACATTCAGGACTCGAAGGTGTGCAGTGTTGATAAAGAACAGATGTAGAACAGATGTCTGATGCAACAAGATGGATACACAACAGAATAAGTATGTTAAGTTTTAACGTTAGTGTTGTACCGTGCTATTAAGTAGGACCCGTCATGGGGTTTGCTACTGTTAAAAAAAAGAAGAGTCTGTTAGTTTTATATTTCTCTTTAAATTATGAGATATTAATTAGTGTCAATATTGCATAATGAATAATTGAAATATGATTTTCAATATTACCTAATATTTTCAGTAAATTTATGTTTCAGTAAAGAAGAAATTTTAAAACCCACTTTTTATAACTCAAACTTTGTGCGAACTTCTTTTCAGATCATGAGTCGGGAGTCGAAAATGTGATACCCTAGGGAGGGTGTTACACGGATCATCGGTGTGTTGCATCGGTCTAACTCACAGTGCAGAAGAGCTACCAACTGCCCATTGCGAGCAACCCGCACCCCGATGCCCCCAAGGTCAACAAGTGACCTACACTACGCGTATCGCACCCACTCAAGAGGTGTACGTTTCTCCTAGGCAATTAGCCATATACAGTTCATCGGACCATTTTCAATGCATGTGTAATGCACCAATTACCAACCAAAGGTAAATCACATAATTTCTCATACGAGGTTCAAATACTGTTTTACGTTCGTGTATTAATGCCAATTTCAGGCAAACTTCTTAATTTCTTGTACAGTATTCGTATACTGATTTTAACTGTAAAGTTTACTGTATAATTAACAGCAACATCACATTACCATGTTTTTCTCGTCCGAAAAATATTTTTTTGTCACGTTTTCACAGTCACATAATATTTTGTTACGTAAATAATAATTTGTAGTATTTTCTGTTATGTTTTAAAAATCACGTAACCATTTTTTACTGTATTCTAAATTACGTAAAAATATTCTTTTATTTTTAAATCGCATAGCGATTTTTTTACAACATTTCGATCGTGTAAAATATTTAAACGCTTTATAAATCGCGTAGAAATATTTTAACGTTTTTCAAATTACGTAACTTAGAAATTACGTTTTTGAGTTACGTAAATTATTTTTCATTATTTTTACCCTTCGTAAAATATTTCTTAACTTTAAAAAATATTATTTTGGACTCTTCTTGCAATAAAAAAATCTTTTCCGTAATATATTTTCTCAAAATCACTCTTTATTTATTTAATCTTACAAAATCACATTTAGTTGATTTAATTACTATTTCTAACTTTAAATTTCCTAACGTTTTTCCAAAGCCCAATAAATAAATACTACGTTAGTAAATTTAAGTTATGAACATTTTCTTTTATATTTCTAAATCACTTCTAAAATTAATTTTCTTTAAAATAATTTAAAATTCAACACTTTCAATTTCCTTTTCCTTTTATTTATAAAAATTCCACTTCACTAAATTGATTACACTTTAATTCCCTTTCCAAAAATCCTTATTTGAAAATTCTTGTATTTTATAACATCAAATATTTTTCTAAATTGTCAAAACTTATATATGGCCTTTGAAACTACCAAATATTTTTCTTGTAAATCATCTAAGTTCCATTCTTGTTTCTACACAAAATAAATTAATAAAAATATAACTCAAAAACCGTGTGCATTATTTTTGTAAAACAAACCCTTTTATTTAATTTCCTTACTTCTCAAATCATTCAATATTGTCATTCATGAAAATATAATTTTGTGAACACCAAACAAGTTGATGTCTTGACCAAAAATTTGCTTAAGTTTAAGGACCAAAAATTAACTCCATTGTTCTTGAAAAATTTCAATAGAAACCCTTATTTTAGAAGTCCAAAACCGTGACCTCCTCCATGGCCTTTGGAGCCAAAATTTTATTTATTTCAACATACATCCATCATAATATATTCAACATATGTCATTAAGCATATTATAAGCATATCATATAAACAAATAAAAATCATACTAAGCATGTATACACAAGTAAATCATGCAAAGCATATCAAGCATAAGCAAAAATAATTAAAAGCACATAACACACATACAAATTATTACATGACCATGGATAGGAATCCTCACATGGATTCACCATCCATCAAATATAAAACCATCTCTCACCACCATGCTTGGTTGGTGAGATGAATCTCCCTCTTACCTCTTGAAGAACCACCAAAAAGCTTGTTGCTTTGTGTTTTGAACAAGATCTCCACCAACACAAGCTTCTTAAACATGAAACAAATACAAGAAAATTAGTATATCAAGCTTGAATAAGAAGAACCATGGATCAAACATGGTTTAGAACATGAAAAAAAAAAGAATAAATAAAGTTTCCTTACACTTCACCAATAAAAACTCTAGAACTTGATCTTAGTAAAAGTCCTTCAAGATGGAAGATTTAGAGAAAGTCTTCAACATGAAAGTTGTTTAGAATAAGGTAAGAATTCAAGAAACTAGGTTGTATGAGATTAAAGAGTGATGGAAGAGAGGATTAGAGTGCTTGGCCGAATGGTCTTCTTTTGGGAGAGAAAATAGAATTTGCTTTGGTTGGTTTCTTGAAACTTAAGTGGAAGAGTGAAGAAGTGATAATATGAAGTGTATAAATGAATGGTTTGATCTTCCAAGGTGATATTGCCGTAGCATGCATTTGGAGAGAAGTGTAAAGTGAAGTTTGAAGAACATAAGCATTAATGATCAATAGGAATTGGTCTTGACACTTGGCTTGTCTTCATTCTTTTTTTCTTTGGCCTAAAAGCCTATACTAAGTTGTCTCCCTTCATCCTTGCTCCTTCAAACCGTCCCCCTCCTCTTCATGCACTCTAAATGTGCCAAATTACATAGCCATCACTATAAGCCATCCTAACCATTTATTAAAAGAATGGTTTGGATTTAAATTAGCTACTAGATTTAGGTTATAGATAAAAGACTTCATTTGAGCCATTGGATCATTTTTAGCTTGCAATCCTAACCATTGAATATGTCTCCAAAATGAAGGGTCAAGATTACACCTTCAAACTTTAATCCAAGGGTCCAAAATGGTTGTAGTCATTTTTGATGACCAATTCTCCACCATTGATCTAAATTCAAATCCAATGGTTATTAATGATCCATCTTCACCATTGATTAATTCTACATCCAAGGGTTGATAATGGTCATAGCCATTTATAAGACTAAATCTCCACCGTTGATTTAATTTCCATCCAACGGTTATAATTGATCTTATTCACTTTTAAGATCAAATCTCCACCGTTGATTAAATCAAGATTAAATCTTCAAGGGTGATTAAATTGATAGTGTATATTCAAACCACTAATATTGACTTAATAGTAAAGAATTTTATTATTATTATTATTATTTTTATAGATTTTATAACCCCACGAAAGAATATATTTACTGTATTTTTATCGTTCGATAATTAAATACAGTACAAAACACAGTACAATAAAATTTTAAAACTGTTTCTGGATTCAGGTTTAGTAAGATCTCCTGTCTCTGTCTAAACAGTACAATTTTTTCTATGCGTAAAAATTTTTTTGCTTTGCAGGACCCACCTGGGCCCACATACACCTTGTGGGGCCCACAAACAGTAAAAATTTCAAAATCACACATAAAATCATAAAAATTAGAAAACTCACAAATATCAAATCAGATTACGTAAATTAATTAAGACTAAACAGTAAAAATTAATTTACGTAAATTTTTTCGGCCCGAAAATTATTATTTTCCTGACACGAAGCAAATCACACAGAACGATCAAATATACAGATGGAATATTCAAAATAATTTTATAGTACACAGAAATCACTAAACAGTAGAATTCTGTTAACTGTCAAAATTACTGTTCCTAAGATAGAAAGTTCGGGGTGTACACCAGCTCCCAAGTAGCATCACCCGTTATATCGTTCCATATTACCTTTACTAATTTAATCATCTTTCCCCGAAGCTGCTTCACTCTCCTGTCCTCAATCTTCGCAGGAAGTGTCTCATATGTCAAATTATTCTTCAATTGCACTTCATCGGGCTGTATAACATGCGTTGGATCAGGAATATATCTTCTCAGCTGAGACACATGGAATACATTATGTAGATTGGATAGAAAAGGTGGTAAGACTATTTGGTAGGCTACAGGATCTATCCGACGAATAATCTGATAAGGTTCAATGAATTTAGGAGTGAGCTTTCTGGATTTGATAACTCTCCTGACACTAGTTATAGGTGTTACTCGCAAGAACACATGCTCACATTCCTCAAATTCAAGAGGTCGCTTTGAGTTGTCCTCATCTTCTCCTGTATCATCTTTACTTTTTTTGTAGTTTGTTGCACAAGATCGGGCCCAATAGTCATACTTTCTCCATCTTGATACGAACACAAAGGTGTCTGATATCGTCGTCCATATAGGGCTTGATAGGGCGCTATCCCTATACTTGAGTGAAAACTATTGTTGTAGGTGAATTCTATCAGTGACAAGAATTCATCCCAACTTCCTTGTTGTTCCAACACACAAGCACGCAACAAATCTTCCAACGACTATATTGTTCTCTTTGTTTGACCATCAGTCTGAGGATGATAAGCAGAACTTAAATGTAACTTAGTTCCCATGGCTTCTTGCAAACTTCACCAGAATCTTGATGTGAATCTTGGATCTCTATCAGAAACTATACTTGTGGGAACTCCATGTGTCTGACAATTTCACTGATGTACATCTGGGTTAATCATTCCAATGAATACTTAATATTGATCGGCAAGAAGTGCGCTGAATTCGTAAGCCTATCAACTATAACCCATATAGAATCATGACCCTTCCTCGTTCTTGGTAATCCGGTAACAAAATCCATCAAGATACTATCCTATTTCCATTCCGGAATAGCCAATGGTTGTAGTATACCGGCTGGTCGTTGATGTTCCACCTTTGCCTTCTGACAAATAAGGCAAGACGCTACACGTTTTGCCATATCTCTCTTCATTCTTGGCCACCAAAACATCCGCTTTAAGTCTTGATGCATCTTTGTCATTTCCAGATGCATACTTAAATTACTAGTATGAGCTTCATCCAAAATTGTTTTCTTAAGATCGGGGTCATTAGGTATACAAATTCTTCCCTCAAATCTTAAGATTCCATCTTATCCTTCCTCAACTGTTGCCTTATGACCTTGCTTCAAAAATTCCTTTTCATTCTATAAAAATGCATCCTTATCCTATTTTTCTCGGATTACTTCCAGCAAGTCATTCAAAATCACAACCTTACTTAGACGAATTTTTCCTGGTACTAATTCCACTGACAACCATAGATCTCTAGACTGATTAATTAGCTCCTCCTCCTTTATCATCATGGTAGAAACACTAATCACTTTTCTACTCAAGGCATCTGCCACCACATTCGCCTTTCCTGGATGGTATTGAAGCTGAAAATCATAGTCCTTCAAGAATTCTAATCATCTCCTCTGCCTCATGTTCAATTCCTTCTGATCAAACAAGTATTTCAAGCTCTTGTGATCACTAAAGACATTGAACATAGCTCCATACAGAAAAAGCCTCCACACTTTTAATGCAAAAATCATTGCGGCTAGTTCCAAGTCATGCATTGGGTAGTTCCTCTCATGTACCTTCAACTGTCTTGAAGCATAAGCTACTGCATTCTAGTTCTGCATCAACACACATCCTAACCCCTGGTAAGAAGATTCACAATACACCTCAAAAGACTTGTTAAGATCCAGTAAAATCAGCACTGGTGTAGTCGTCAATCTCTTCTTCAACTCTTGGAAACTTGCTTCACGTTCCTCCGTCCAATCAAAAGCTTGACTCTTCCTTGTGAGCTGCGTAAGTGGTCCAGCTATCTTGGAAAAACCTTCAATAAACCTTCGGTAGTATCCGGCCAATCCAACAAAACTTCGAACCTCCGTCACTGTCTTAGGCCTTTCCCATTGCAAAATGGTCTCCACTTTCGATGGGTTCACTGCAATACCTTCTTTAGAAATCACATGACTTAGAAATTGAACTTCCTCTAACCAAAACTCACACTTGGCCAGCTTCACATACAACTTCTTTTCTTTCAAAATCTAGAGAACTATACTGAGATGTTCAACATGCTCTTCCTTAGTTTGAGAGTAGATCAGAATGTTATTGATAAAGACAACGACAAATCTATCTATGTACGGACAAAAGATCCTATTCATATAATCCATGAATATTGCAGGAGCATTCGTCACTTCAAACGGTATTACTTGATACTCATAATGCCCATAACGAGTTCGAAAAGCTATCTTGGGTACATCATCTACCTTGGCACGAATCTAATGATAACTTGATCGCAGATCTACCTTAGAGAAAATAGCTACTCCCTTCAACTGGTCCATCAAATCGTCAATTCTCGGAAGTGGATATTTATTCTTTATCGTAACCTTGTTCAGCTGATGATAATCTACACAAAGACGAGAAATTTCATCTTTCTTCTTGACTAGTAATACTAGTGCTCCCCAATGTGAAACACTAGGTCGCACAAACTGTTTCTCCAATTGCTTCTTCAACTCTACTAACTCTGATGGCGACATCCGATATGGTGCAATCGAAATAGGACCTGCTCCTGGTACCAAATCAATAGAGAACTCGATCTCCCTTTCCGGTGGCAAACCGGGTACATCATCAGGAAAAATCTCTGGAAACTCATTAACAACAGCAATAGTGTTCACATCTTTCTCGCTCTTAATCTCTAAAGAAGATAGCAACATATTTCCCTATGCTCCATCCCTCAGCAATGATTTGACTTTGACAGTAGTCAAAAATCCAGAACCTTCTTCCTTAGGAAAAACTATGGTTTTGTTTGCATAGTCTATTAGGATATGGTTAGAAGATAACCAATCCATTCCTAGTATTACATCTATCTCAACAAGAGGTAAACAAACTAAATTGACCGAAAATACACGATCATTTATGGTGATAGGACAATCCAAACATATTTTAGATGTAACAACAAGCTTGGCAGTTGGCGTAGAAACAATCAATTGAAAACTCATAGAAGACACAAGTAGTTTCAACCGATTCACACAATCATATGCAATAAATGAATGTGTTGCACCCAAATCATATAGTACAGTTAAGAGATTACCTTCAATGACACCTTCCCCCTAAATAAGATATTCAGACTGAGAAGCTTCAGCTCTAGTCATCGTATATACCCGCCCTCCAGATCGCGGCTGAGTAGCACGAACATTGCTCACAATTGGCTTCTTTTTCGGCTGAGTGCAATCCCTAGAAACATGTCCAGGTTTTCTACAATTGAAACAGATCGTTCCTTTGATTGAACAATCCCTAGATAGGTGGCCACTCTTTCCACACTTAAAACATCTTGGTGTAAACGCCATATTCGGGCTAGCTCTATTACCACTAGAACTTCCCCCAATAGGTGGACGTTGAGGCTGACTTCCTAGCGGTCTTGAATAAGGCTTGCGCTGAAACAAATTATTATTGTTGTTACCTCCTCTTTGGAACCTAGTTGGTTCAAAGTTACGATTTCTGGGATTTCCGTGATGGCTCCAACTCCTCAAGTCGTCGACATGTATCCATCAAGGTAGGAAATTCATTCATCCTCATGGGTAGCACTCCTCGCTTCAGCTCTACCCTCAACCCTTCCTCAAACTTACGGCATTTCCATGCCTCATCAAGTTGAATCTGGAAATACCTTGAGAACTGTGACAAGTTTACAAACTTAGCTGCGTACTCACCAACAGTCATGTTACCCTGATGCAAACCAAGAAATTCCATCTTTGTCATGTCGGGCACTAGCAGGAAAGTACTTCTCCAGAAATACTTCACTAAAAATCTCCCAAATAATTTCAGTCCCTTCAGCTTGTAAAAATCGACGGGTTCCTGTAAACACCCAATTTTGTCCGGGTATTTTTGTAAAATAAAAAAAGAAAAAATAAAAAAAAAAAAAAAATAAAAAAAATATAAAAGGAAAAAAGGTTCAACCCATTTGTCTATTAGCCCATGTGCCCATAATCCATTATCCTACCCATTAACCCATTATCCAATCCAATTGGTCCTTAACCCATAACGACCCATTAACCCATAACCCATCCTATAACAATTTCAAGCACTCATCCAAAACAAACTCCATCACTCTTCCTAAACAAACTATAACTCAAACTTATTCTAAACCAACTTAAACACTCATCTTAAACAAACCCTATTAGCTAGCCTAAACAAACTCATCCTAACTAAACCCCATCAGTCAACCTAACACTCGTCCCAAACAAATCTCAACACTCATCCTAAACCAATCCTAATCACACTTTAAGTCAAACATGTTAACCTAATCCTCTCCTATAAAAACCCATAACCCACACCTTACATGGGATTTTTCACTTTGACCTTCAGCACACACGTTTAACCTTGACCTATAGATTTCAGTTGCCGCCAAAATACCTCTCCATCACCTCTCCTATACGAAAACGGCAACCACAAACTACTCCTCACCATGTCGCAAGCCATCCGTCACACCGTGCTACCCACCGTGCAGAAGCTGCCGCAGAAACAGCGTCACACTGCCGCACTGCGCGATCTGCAACCAGACCCGGTTGCAGGCGCTTCACCAACCCGAACCAGCCTAGCCACTGTCGCCGCTGGCCTTCATCTTCCTCGCTCTTTGTTTTTTTTCTACAAATACCCAAAAAGAAAGAAGCAAAACTCACCCTTTTTTGTCTTGTTTTTCTTAAGTCTGTTCTTTTGATTTCTGATATTTTTTTTTGTGTTGTTGTTTTAAGTGAAATGGGCTTGTAATTAAATGGGCTAAGCTAAAAAATATATATATAAAAAAACAATGGTAAGACTACAAAGTAAAAATATAAAAATAATTAATTTTTTTTAAAAAAAAGATCGAAACAGGATGAACTGAGTTGTGATAGCTTGTTAATCTTGTAACTATTTTTGGATCATCTGAGTTGTGACAACCTAATAATTCAAATTATTAAAAAAAATTACTATTTAATAAAGATTCAAATTCATTTTTTTATACTTATTATTATTATTATTATTATTATTATTATTATTTTCTTCTAATTTTTTAGGTAATTTTAGATTAAAAAAATCTCATTTAATAGTAATAAATTCAATAATCGGTGGGTGACGTTTCTAGCGTGACACGAGCTTCACCTATTCAAATCTTAATTTGATTAATAGAGTCGCAAAGACCTGTTAATTCAAATTTTTATAAAATAAAAAATTAAATCTTTTCTTTAAATAAAATCAACCAACCCACACTTATTTTCTAAAGAACTACGTGACTTTGAGTTCCTCATTGCACCTGAGGATACGTAGGAGCGGAATTTTTATTTCGTCAAGCCAAAGTTTAAATTTTTACAAATTATTCATTTTTAGTTATTTTTTTATATATAAAGGGTAAAACAAATATATTTTGAAATTATTAAATTTTGCATAACTAATTTTGGGTAACCAATTTAAAACGGATGTATTAGGGGTGCTGTGGGGTTAAGTCTCCACCTTTCCCTATGCATAACTGACTCCTAAATCCAATCTGGTTCCAAAAACCATTTTCTAAACAAGGTTTTCCAATTTTGCCTAATTTAAATAAAATTGGTGGTGACTCCTAACATAATTTATTTTCTTTCGTTGCTCCCGCCGCGATTACGGTCGCGACAGATGGCGACTCCACTGGGGATTTTTGAGAGTCAAGCCTATAAAAGTTAGTTATGCAAATATTGTGATCTCTATATGTTTGTTTTAGCCTTTTTCTTTTCTTTCTTCTTTTTTATATTGATTTATTATTATTTTTTTTGTAAACCTTAGGATAGACAATTTTTTTAAAATTTTTGTTTTGCATGTAGGTAATTCTTAAGATTATGATGGTTTGTATGCTTCCTACACCCACTACACCTACACGTTTATGACACACATTCGAGTAGGGCCCTATAATCGGGTCTGAGTGAAGCCTAAGCTAAGAAGAGGTTACATAGTGATAGTCATTTTGGATGTACATCCTGTTTAGTTATTGCGAAAATCTCATCTAGAGTGTGCCTTTTTCATGAATGTCCCACACCTAGTGGTTTACCCACTATTTTGTGATCAAACATTCTGAAATGGAACTTAGCTCTAGAGACCTTTAGAATAGAAGAGTTACCCAATGAGAGTTATCACGAATCAGAAAGACCCATAGATCTTTACGATAGAATGTCTCCTTTTAAGGCAACCTCGTAGGACACGAAGGGAGCGTACTTCTTCTTTATCAAGTTATCCCTCATTTTTTTCCTAGCATCTTGCATTTTCATGACAAAAAAAAAGAGATCATGCATTTTCATGACATTCCTAGCATTCTAAAAAATAGAAAAATAAAAAAATAAAAAAAAATAAATCATTTATTTTCAAGACATCCATAGCATTCTAAAAAAAAAAATCATTCATTTTCATAGCATACATTTTCATGGCTTTCCTTGCATTTTTTTTAAAAAAAAAGAAAGAAAAATATTTTCATTTCACCTTATGCATCTCATGAAGCTCATTCATTTCATCTCATTATTTTTGTTTGATGTTACTGTGCTCAGCACCATTGCACGACCAAAGAAAGAAGAGACCAATCAAACCCGAGTTCACAACACAAGAGCTCGAACAAAGCTTGCAGCAATGACAACTCCGAACAAAGGAAGAAATCTGAGTATGGAAGTAGTTGAGATGAAAGAGTCTCAAAGAAGAATGGAGAAAATGTTGTCAACCATGAGGGAGACCCTCTCCTTGATTGGGGCAGCCAGAGGTATAGGAATAACTGGAGCACATTCACACCCTCCAAATATCAATGCCATGGGAACAAATCTTGGGGCCACCACTGAGATGCCTTTTGTGGGAAGAACATCAAATACTACATCACTAGTGATTGGGCATTATTCGTTAGAGGATACTCAAAATGAAGACCATGGTAATGCTGAATTCACGTGGGAATCACCGCTTATGTCAATCCCAACACCAATGAGATTTCCTACTAGTACTGGTCATGCAGCCGTTCAAAATGATAAGAGGGATGAAGAATGGATGGAAAAGATGGAGGAGCAAATCAAGGCGATCAAGGGTCCTAACACCTTTGACCCCCTTGGGATAGAAGAGTTGTGCCCTACTGCCAACGTTATCATCCCAAAGGACTTTAAGGTTTCAGAATTTGACAAATATGATGGGAGTACCAACCCATTTTTTCACCTAAAATCATACATTACCAAAATGTCAATTTGGTCAAAGGACTGGAAGTTCCTTGTCAGTTTTTTCCATGAAAGCTTGACTAGGCTTGCTTTGGAATGGTGTATCCAACAAGACCTCTCCAATATCTCTTCTTGGGATGACTGGGCAAACCTGTTTATGGGACAGTATCAGTTCAACCTGGAAACAGTCCCAACTCAGGAACAGTTAAACTCAATGCAGGAAAAAAATGATGAATCTTTTAAGCAGAATACACAAAGGTGGAGAGCCTTGGCAGCTCAAGTTCAACTCTCATTGACACTGTCTGAGACGTGCTCATATTTCTTGAGAATCCTGGGAAATCCTTTTATTGGAGCAATGGCTAGAACAGCCTATAAAGATTTCGCTGACTTGATCGCTACTAGGAAAAGAATCAAGATTTTATCCAAGGCTGGGAAGTTGCCAATGAGCAGTACAGAGGATATCACTGCTAAGAAAGGATTCCAGCCAAAAAAGATCGAGCCTGAAGTGAATTATGTTGAGCATCAACAGACCTTCAGACCTCAATATTCCCCACAATACCCAAGTCATCAGCCATCATATAACCCTAACCTTCATTTGCGATACCATACACCTACACCTCCTTATTACCCTCCACACCAAATTATACCAACCACAAACATCACCCCAACTCCATAATTCTAAATCAACAACATCATCATACCATAACCATATGCACCAACTCACCCAACCAATACCCGATATCCACCTCCACCCCCACAAAATTACCCAAATCAACCACAACCTCGGCCAAACTTCCAAAATCAAGGTCGCTTTCACCCTCAAAACCTACCCCCTTTCCCAAGATTATCCATTTCGAATTCAGATATTTTCTAGAGGTTGTTTGATGCTCACCTCATTTCGGGAAATCCTGAACGTCCCTTAGAACCACCATTCCCAGCAAGGTATAATCCGAGTTTAACTTGCAAATACCACATGGATGTCGCAGGGCACTCAATTGAAAATTGTGAATCCTTCAAGACTACAGTAAGGAAGCTAATTGTTTATGGGAAGCTTGACATTGAAGAAATAGTTGGACCTAGTATTGTTAACAATTCTTGAAGTGATACTCAGTGATGTTGGACTCATGTTAACTTTCTTGAAACATTAATGTAATGAATTTGCATGGGTACATTGTTTCCTTTCATCACTTTGCCTTTCTTGATAATTATTTTCTTTCATTTCTTTAAAGCGTCTTCCTTGGTAATTCTCAGTCGGGTCCACGTGTGTAACTGTCTTTGCAAAAGAAAAATAAAAAGAAAAATAAAAAAAAAGAGCAAAGAAGTAATCACTTGGTTTGCATAATCTTTCTGTCTCAAAATTAAAGTTTTGAAAATAAAAAATCATGATTTGAAAATAAAGATTGGCCGTTTTTCTCTATCTTTTATAAAATGTCATCATTTTTATCTCTTGTTACCCCTTTTGAGCTTGAAATTTTTTTTTCAAAAAACCCTGAATAAGGATCACTCCTATACTAGGGGATAGCATGAAACAAATGTTGATTGCAATGAGGAATGTTTTGAAGCATAATGAAAAAGAAAGAAAAGGTGAAAAGGACAAGAAGTAAAAATAAAAAAAAATGATAAAAAAAGGAGAAGGGAAAGAAGGATGAAAGAAAATGAAATGAAATGGGAAAGAAAAGGAGAATAATAAGAGAAAAGTGTTTGAAAGTGAAAAAGCAGTTGATGAATAATAAGAGAACAATGATCCTTAGTCCCATTCCACCCTTAAACACTTGGTTGAGCCTTATATCTTTCCTTTCATTACCCTCGCCTTAGCCACGTTACAAGCCTCAAAAAGTCCATTCTGATCAATGAAGGTTTGTTGTCATTTTCGTTAACTTTAATTTTGAGACAAAGGTTACGCTCATTCAAGTATTTAGTTCATTGCTTCTTAAAAAAAATGAAAAGAAAAAAAAGTGACTTACACTAGGGCTAGTTTCTACCCTGTTCGAGTTGGCTCTACACCAGAGTATTCTTTCCCTGGTTCAATTTAATCTACACCGGGGTAAATCTTTTAGTCACCAAGATAGGTCTTGGTTCTACTCAATTCAGTCTTAGACAGGGGCAAATTTCTCTTCGGTTCAATTTGGCTTGATATAGATGTTTAGCAGAAGAAAATCTTGGGCCATAATGTCTAGTAGACAACTAAAGATTGGTCTCATGAAGGTCAAACCTATTCGGGATCTCATATCATCATTTGTGTCTCTTTTTATAGACAAACTTTCAAGACTAATCTAAAAGTTGTTTACCCAGTAAATTCCTTTTATGTCGTACTTTTGAATTCATGCATGTTTGTTACGTAATGTTTCAAGTAAGGTGAACAAAAGTACAGCATTATGATTTGACCATCTGATGACAAGCCCCTGCTGAACAATTCAGATTGAAAAGAACTTAGAAGTTTCAATTAAATGGAAAGATGATATCCCCAGGAATAATCTAGAAATAAGAGGTACCCGAGCAAAAAAAGAAAAGAGTTAGTTAGGTTGAAAACCCGAAAGGGCAATTTAAACAAGAGTTAAGACAAATAAATTAAAATTGCATAAACTAGGAGAATTTTATTTGTGTTCGATTAGCTACACAGAGGCAACTTAGTTCGCATTCAATTAACCAAACTGGGGCAAAACTTCTGAGAATATATGTTGAGGGAAGTAGTAGCAAAGACAGCGATTGAGTTATCAGGCCGTTGTAGGAAATTAATGATCAAGGAACAAATACTGGGGCAAAAAAAAATTCTCGGAAAGACTTAGTGGCTCCAAGCAAGGGTTCACAACAAGAGATTATCATCTCAATTCCTAAAAGGGGAGAAAGGATGGGTAAGTAGGATCGAGACTATCAGGTCCAACAGGCAAAAGCACATGAACAAAGGTTTGATTGGTCAAAGCTTTCTGGAATTGTCGCTGGTCTATTTTTCTTGAGAAAAAAAAGGAAAAAAAAGAAAAAAAAGAAAAGAAAAAAAAAAGAGAAAAAAAGATTGAGAAGAAAAAGATCTTAAGTCCATGACTTACTAGCACAAATTGTTGAGCACATCAGCTCCATGCAACATATTGAGCGCATCAGCTTCATGCATCATTGAGCGCATCGGCTCCCTGTATTTTGAGTGCATCGGCTCCCTACATTTTGAGCGTAACGACTCTATTCATCATTAAGCACACCGGCTCCATTCATCATTGAGCGCATCGGCTTCATGCATCATTGAGTGCATCGACTCGCTACATTTTGAGCGCATCGGCTCTATTCATCATTGAGCGCAGGCTCCATGCATCACTGAACGCATTGGCTCCCTATATTTTGAGCGCATCGGCTCCATACATCATTGAGCGCATCGACTCCCTGCAATTTGAGCACATCGACTCCATGCATCAATTTGAGCGCATTGGTTCCATGCTTTCAAATTCTTTTGAGTACATTGGCTCTTTACTTTTTAAATTGTTTTGAGCAAACCAACTCCTTGCATTTTGAGAGCATCAGCTCCGTACTTTTTAAATTTCTGTCAATTATTGGCTCTCTGCATTTGAAATCCCTTTTGGGTGTATCAGTTCTATGCAATTTAAATCTCTGTCATTTACTTTTTTTCTGAGCGCATCTACTCCATGCATTTTAAATTCCTAGTATTTTAATTTTCGAGCGCATCGACTCCTGTCATTTACTTTTTTTAGCACATCAGTTCCATGCATTTTAAGTCTCTGAGCGCATCGGCTCCTTGCATTTTAAAGTTTTTTTTTAGCACATCAGCTCTATGTCATTTATTTTTTAGCGCATCAGATCCTGTCATTTACTTTTAAGCGCATCGGCTTTTGTCATTTAGATTTCTGTCATTTGAGCGCATTGCTCTTTGTTCTCACGTTGTTTCTTTGTTTCTCCCGTACAAAATTTAAGTTCATTTCTTTACTCATTCCTCACTATGATAACATGAAAAGCTACAGTTATTCTTTTTATCTAGTAAGAAACAAGTAAAGAGGGGCAACTGTGAACACCCAATTTTGTCCGAGTATTTTTGTAAAATAAAAAAATAAAAAATAAAAGAAATATAAAAGGAAAAAAGGTTTAACCCATTGGTCCACTAGCCCATGTGCCCATAATCCATTATCCTACCCATTAACCCATTATCCAATTCAATTGGTCCATTAACCCATAACCTGACCCATTAACCCATAACCCATCCTATAACAATTTCAAGCACTCATCCAAAACAAACTCCATCACTCTTCCTAAACAAACTATAACTCAAACTTATCCTAAACCAACTTAAACACTCTTCTTAAACAAACCCTATCGCCTAGCCTAAACAAACTCATCCTAACTAAACCCCATCACCAACCTAACACTCATCCTAAACAAATCTCAACACTCATCCTAAACTAATCCTAATCACACTTTAACTCAAACACCTTAACCTAATCCTCTTCTATAAAAATCCATAACCCACACCTTACTTGGGATTTTTCACTTTGACCTTCAGCATACACGTTTAACCTTGACCTATAGATTTTAGCCGTCGCCAAAATACCTCTCAATCACCTCTCCTATACGAAAACGGCACCCACAAACTGCTCCTCACTGTGTCGCAAGCCATCCGTCACACCGTGCTACCCACCGGGCAGAAGCCGCCGCAGAAACAGCGTCACACCGCTGCACTGCGCGATCTGCAACCAGACCCGGTTGCCAGCGCTTCACCAACCCGAACCAGCCTAGCCATCGTCGTCGCTGGCCTTCATCTTCCTTGCTCTTTGTTTTTTTTCTGCAAATACCCAAAAAGAAAGAAGCAAAACTCCCCCTTTTTTGTCTTGTTTTTCGTAAGTCTGTTCTTTTGATTTTTGATAAATTTTTTTTTGTGTTGTTGTTTTAAGTGAAATGGGCTTGTAATTAAATGGGCTAAGCTAAAAAAATATATATAAAAAAAACAATGGTAAGACTACAAAGTAAAAATATAAAAATAATTATTTTTTTAAAGAAAAGAGCGAAACAGGATTAACCGAGTTGTGATAGCTTGTTAATCTTGTAACTATTTTTGGATCATCTGAGTTGTGACAACCTAATGATTCGAATTATTAAAAAAAAATACTATTTAATAAAGATTCAAAATTCATTTTTTATACTTATTATTATTATTATTATTATTATTATTATTATTATTATTATTATTTTCTTCTAATTTTTTAGGTAATTTTAGATTAAAAAATCTCATTTAATAGTAATAAATTCAATAATCGGTGGGTGACGTTTCTAGTGTGACGCGAGTTTCACCAATTCAAATCTTAATTTGATTAATAGAGTCGCGAAGACCTGTTAATTCAAATTTTTATAAAATAAAAAATTAAATCTTTTCTTTAAATAAAATCAACCAACCCGCACTTATTTTCTAAAGAACTACGTGACTTTGAGTTCCTCATTGCACCTGAGGATACGTAGGAGTGGAATTTTTATTTCGTCAAGCCAAAATTTAAATTTTCACAAATTATTCATTTTTAGTTATTTTTTTTATATAAAGGGTAAAACAAATATATTTTGAAATTATTAAATTTTGCATAACTAATTTAGGGTAACCGTTTTAAAACGGATGTATTAGGGGTGTTGTGGGGTTAAGTCTCCACCTTTCCCTATGCATAATTGACTCTCGAATCAAATCTGGTTCCAAAAACCATTTTCTAAACAAGGTTTTCCAATTTTGTCTAATTTAAATAAAATTGGTGGCGACTCCTAACATAATTTATTTTGTTTCGTCACTCCCGCCGCGATTACGGTGGCGACAGATGGCGACTCCATTGGGAATTTTTGAGAGTCAAGCCTATAAAAGTTAGTTATGCAAATATTGTGATCTCTATATGTTTGTTTTACCCTTTTCCTTTTCTTTCTTCTTTTTTATATTTGATTTATTATTATTTTTTTTGTAAACCTTAGGATAGACAATTTTTTTAAATTTTTTGTTTTGCATGTGGGTAATTCTTAAGATTATGATGGTTTGTATGCTTCCTACATCCACTATACCTACACATTTATCACACACATTCGAGTAGGGCCCTATACTCGGGTCTGAGTAAAGCCTAAGCTAAGAAGAGGTTGCATAGTGATAGCCATTTTGGATGTACATCCTGTTTGGTTATTGCGAAAATCTCATCTAGAGTGTGCCTTTTTCATGAATGTCCCACACCTAGTGATTTACCCACTATTTCGTGATCAAACATTCTAAAATGGGACTTGACTCTAGAGACCTTTAGAATAGAAGAGTCACCCAATGAGAGTTATCACGAATCAGAAAGACCCATAGATCCTTACGATAGAATGTCTCCTTTTAAGGCAACCTCGTAGGACACGAAGGGAGCGTACTTCTTCTTTATCTAGTTATCCCTCATTTTTTTCCTAGCATCTTGCATTTTCATGACAAAAAAAAGAAAACATACATTTTCATGACATTCCTAGCATTCTAAAAAAAAAATCATGCATTTTCATGACATTCCTAGCATTCTAAAAAATAAAAACATAAAAAAGTAAAAAAAATAAATCATGCATTTTCATGACATCCATAGCATTCTAAAAAAAATCATTCATTTTCATAGCATACATTTTCATGGCATACATTTTCATGGCTTTCCTTGCATTTTTTTTAAAAAAAAGAAAGAAAAATGTTTTCATTTCATTCATTTCACCTTATGCATCTCATGAAGCTCATTCATTTCATCTCATTATTTTTGTTTGATGTTACTGTGCTCAGCACCATTGCACGACCAAAGAAAGAAGAGACCAATCAAACCCGAGTTCACAACACAAGAGCTCGAACAAAGCTTGCAGCAATGACAACTCCGAACAAAGGAAGAAATCTGAGTATGGAAGTAGTTGAGATGAAAGAGTCTCAAAGAAGAATGGAGAAAATGTTGTCAACCATGAGGGAGACCCTCTCCTTGATTGGGGCAGCCAGAGGTATAGGAATAACTGGAGCACATTCACACCCTCCAAATATCAATGCCATGGGAACAAATCTTGGGGCCACCACTGAGATGCCTTTTGTGGGAAGAACATCAAATACTACATCACTAGTGATTGGGCATTGTTCGTCAGAGGATACTCAAAATGAAGACCATGGTAATGCTGAATTCACGTGGGAATCACCGCTTATGTCAATCCCAACACCAATGAGATTTCCTACTAGTACTGGTCATGCAGCCGTTCAAAATGATAAGAGGGATGAAGAATGGATGGAAAAGATGGAGGAGCAAATCAAGGCGATCAAGGGTCATAACACCTTTGGTCCCCTTGGGATAGAAGAGTTGTGCACTACTGCCAACGTTATCATCCTAAAGGACTTTAAGGTTTCAGAATTTGACAAATATGATGGAAACACCAACCCATTTTTTCACCTAAAATCATACATTACCAAAATGTCAATTTGGTGAAAGGACTGAAAGTTCCTTGTCATTTTTTTCCATGAAAGCTTGACTGGGCCTACTTTGGAATGGTGTATCCAACAAGACCTCTCCAATATCTCTTCTTGGGATGACTGGGAAAACCTGTTTATGGGACAGTATCAGTTCAACCTGGAAACAGTCTAAACTCGGGAACAGTTAAACTCAATGCAGAAAAGAAATGACGAATCTTTTAAACAGTATACACAAAGGTGGAGAGCCTTGGCGGCTCAAGTTCAACCCTCATTGACACTGTCTGAGACGTGCTTATATTTCTTAAGAATCATGGGAAATCCTTTTATCGGAGCAACGGTTGGAGCAGCCTATAAAGATTTCGCTGACTTGATCGCTGCTGGGGAAAGAATCAAGATTTTATCCAAGGCTAGGAAGTTGCCAATGAGCACTATAGAGGATATCACTGCTAAGAAAGGATTCCAGCCAAAAAAGATCGAGCCTGAAGCGAATTATGTTGAGCATCAACAGACCTTCAGACCTCAATATTCCCCACAATACCCAAGTCATCAGCCACCATATAACCCTAACCTTCATTTTCGATACCATACACCTACACCTCCTTATTACCCTCCACACCAAATTATGCTAACCACAAACATCACCCCAACTCCACAATTCCAAATCAACAACATCCCCATACCATAACCATATGCACCAACTCGCCCAACCTATACCCGATATCCACCTCCACCCCCACAAAATTACCCAAATCAACCACAACCTCGGCCAAACTTCCAAAATCAAGGTCACTTTCGCCCTCAAAACCTACCCTTTTTTCCAAGATTATCCATTTCGAATTCAGATCTTTTCTAGAGGTTGTTTGATGCTCACGCATTTTGGAAAATCCTGTACATCCCTTAGAATCACCATTCCCAGCGGGGTATAATCCGAGTTTAACTTGCAAATACCACATGGATGTCGCAGGGCACTCAATTAAAGATTGTGAATCCTTCAAGACTACAATAAGGAAGCTAATTGCTTATGGGAAGCTTGACATTGAAGAAATAGTTGGAGTTAGTATTGTAAACAACTCTTGAAGTGATAATCAGTGATGTTGGGCTCATGTTAACTTTTTTGAAACATTAATGTAATGAATTTGCATGGGTACATTGTTTCCTTTCATCACTTTGCCTTTCTTGATAATTATTTTCTTTCATTTCTTTAAAGCGTCTTCCTTGGTAATTCTCAGTCGGGTCCGTGTGTGTAGCTGTCTTTGCAAAAGAAAAATAAAAAAAAGGGAGCAAAGAAGTAATCACTTGATTTGCACAATCTTTCTGTCTCAAAATTAAAGTTTTCAAAATAAAAAATCATGATTTGAAAATAAAGATTGGCCGTTTTTCTCTATCTTTTATTAAATGTCATCATTTTTATCTCTTGTTACCCCGTTTGAGCTTGAATTTTTTTTTCAAAAAACCCGGAATAAGGATCACTCCTATACTAGGGGATATTATGAAACAAATGTTGATTGCAATGATGAATGTTCTGAAGCATAATGAAAAAGAAAGAAAAGGTGAAAAGGACAAGAAGTAAAAATAAAAAAAAATGATAAAAAAAGGAGAAGGGAAAGAAGGATGAAAGAAAATGAAATGAAATGGGAAAGAAAAGGAGAATAATAAGAGAAAAGTGTTTGAAAGTGGAAAAGCAATTGATGAATAATAAGAGAACAATGATCCTTAGTCCCATTCCACCCTTAAACACTAGGTTGAGCCTTATATCTTTCCTTTCATAACCCCTCGCCTTAGCCACGTTACAAGCCTAAAAAAATCCATTCTAATCAATGAAGGTTTGTTGTCATTTTCATTAACTTTAATTTTGAGACAAAGGTTACGCTCATTCAAGTATTTAGTTCATTGCTTCATAAAAAAAATGAAAAGAAAAAAAAAGACTTATATTAGGACTAGTTTCTACCCTGTTCGAGTTGGCTCTACACCGGAGCATTCTTTCCCTGGTTCAATTTAATCTACACCGGGGTAAATCTTTTAGTCACCAAGATAGGTCTTGGTCCTACTCAATTCAGTCTTAGACAGGGGCAAATTTCTCTTCGGTTCAATTTGGCTTGATATAGATGTTTAGCAGAAGAAAATCTTGGGCCATAATGTCTAGTAGACAACTAAAGATCTGTCTCATGAAGGTCAAACCTATTTGGGATCTCATATCATCATTTGTGTCTTTTTTTGTAGACAAACTTTCAAGATCAATCTAAAAGTTGTTTACCCAGTAAATTCCTTTTATGTTGTACTTTTGAATTCATGCATGTTTGTTACGTAATGTTTCAAGTAAGGTGAACAAAAGTACAACATTATGATTTGACCATCTGATGACAAGCCCCTGCTGAACAATTCAGATTGAAAAGAACTTAGAAGTTTCAATTAAAGGGAAAGATGATATTCTCAGGAATAATCTAGAAATAAGAGGTACCCGAGCAAAAAAGGAAAAGAGTTAGTTAGGTTGAAAACCCAAAAGGGCAGTTTAAACAAGAGTTAAGACAAATAAATTGAAATTGCTTAAACTAGGACAATTTTGTTTGTGTTCGATTGGCTACACAAAGGCAACTTGGTTCGCATTCAATTACCCAAACTGGGGCAAAACTTCTGAGAATATATGTTGAGGGAAGTAGCAACAAAGACAGCGATTGAGTTATCAGGCCGTTGTAGGAAATCAATCATCAAGGAACAAATACTGGGGGAAAAAAAATTCTCGGAAAGACTTAGTGGCTCTAAGCAAGGGTTCACAACAAGAGATTATCATCTCAATTCCTAAAAGGGGAGAAAGGATGGGTAAGTAGGATCGAGACTATCAGGTCCAACAGGCAAAAGCACGTGAACAAAGGTTTGATTAGTCAAAGCTTTCTGGAACTGTCGCTGGTTTATTTTTCTTAAGAAAAAAAGGGAAAAAAAGGAAAAAAAGAAAAGAAAAAAAAAGAGAAAAAAATTAAGAAGAAAAAGATCTTAAGTCCATGACTTACTAGCACAAATTGTTAAGCGCATCAGCTCCATCCAACATGTTGAGCGCATCAGCTCCATGCATCATTGAGCGCATTGACTCCCTGTATTTTCAGCACATCGGCTCCCTACATTTTGAGCGTAACGGCTCCATTCATCATTAAGCGCACCGGCTCCATTCATCATTGAGCGCATCGGCTTCATGCATCATTGAGCGCATCGACTCACTGCATTTTGAGCGCATTGGCTCCATTCATCATTAAGCGCAGGCTCCATGCATCATTGAGCGCATTCGCTTCCTATATTTTGAGCGCATCGGCTCCATACATCATTGAGCGCATCGGCTCCTTGCATTTTGAGCACATCGGCTCCATGCATCATTTTGAGCGCATTGGTTCCATGCTTTTAAATTCTTTTGAGTGCATTGGCTCCTTGCTTTTTAAATTGTTTTGAACAAACCAACTCCTTGCATTTTGAGAGCATCAGCTCCATACTTTTTAAATTTCTGTCAATTATTGGCTCTCTGCATTTGAAATCCCTTTTGGGTGTATCAGTTCTATGCATTTTAAATCTCTGTCATTTATTTTTGAGTGCATCGGCTCCTGTCATTTACTTTTTTTCTGAGCGCATCTGCTCCATGCATTTTAAATTCCTAGCATTTTAATTTTCAAGCGCATTGGCTCCTATCATTTACTTTTTGAGCGCATCAATTCCATGCATTTTAAGTTTCTGAGCGCATCTGCTCCTTGCATTTTAAAGTTTTTTTTTTTAGCACATCGGCTCTATGTCATTTATTTTTTAGCGCATCAGATCCTGTCATTTACTTTTGAGCGCATCAACTTTTGTCATTTAGATTTCTGTCATTTGAGCGCATTGCTCTTTGTTCTCACGTTGCTTCTTTGTTTCTCCCGTACAAAATTTGAGTTCATTTCTTTACTCATTCCTCACTATGATAAAATGAAAAGCTACAGTTATTCTTTTTATCTAGTAAGAAACAAGTAAAGAAGGACAACTGTGAACACCCAATTTTGTCCGAGTATTTTTGTAAAATAAAAAAATAAAAAATAAAAGAAATATAAAAGGAAAAAAGGTTTAACCCATTGGTCCATTAGCCCATGTGTCCATAATCCATTATCCTACCCATTAACCCATTATCCAATCCAATTGGTCCATCAACTCATAACCTGACCCATTAACCCATAACCCATCCTATAACAATTTCAGTACTCATCCAAAACAAACTCCATCACTCTTCCTAAACAAACTATAACTCAAACTTATCCTAAACCAACTCAAACACTCATCTTAAACAAACCCTATCGCCTAGCCTAAACAAACTCATCCTAACTAAACCCCATCACCAACCTAACACTCGTCCTAAACAAATCTCAACACTCATCCTAAACCAATCCTAATCACACTTTAACTTAAACATGTTAACCTAATCCTCTCCTATAAAAACCCATACCCCACACCTTACTTGGGATTTTTCACTTTGACCTTCAGCACACACGTTTAACCTTGACCTATAGATTTCAGCCGCCACCAAAATACCTCTCCATCACCTCTCCTATACGAAAATGGCACCCACAAACTGCTCCTCACCGTGTCACAAGCCATCCGTCACACCGCGCTACCCACCGCGTAGAAGCCGCCGTAGAAACAGCGTCACACCACTGCACCGCGCGATTTGCAACCAGACCCAGTTGCCGGCGCTTCACCAACCTGAACTAGCCTAGCCACCGTCGCCGCTGGCCTTCATCTTCCTTGCTCTTTGTTTTTTTTCTGCAAATACCCAAAAAGAAAGAAGCAAAACTCTCCCTTTTTTGTCTTGTTTTTTGTAAGTCTATTCTTTTGATTTCTGATAGTTTTTTTTTGTGTTGTTGTTTTAAGTGAAATGGGCTTGTAATTAAATGGGCTAAGCTAAAAAAATATATATATAAAAAAACAATGGTAAGACTACAAAGTAAAAATATAAAAAAAATTATTATTATTTTTTAAAAAAAGAGCGAAACAGGATTAACCGAGTTGTGATAGCTTGTTAATCTTGTAACTATTTTTGGATCATCTGAGTTGTGACAACCTAATGATTCGAATTATTAAAAAAAATACTATTTAATAAAGATTCAAAATTCATTTTTTTATAATAATAATAATAATAATAATAATATTATTATTATTATTATTATTATTATTATTATTATTATTTTCTTCTAATTTTTTAGGTAATTTTAGATTAAAAAAATCTCATTTAATAGTAATAAATTCAATAATCGGTGGGTGACGTTTCTAGCGTGACACGAGCTTCACCTATTCAAATCTTAATTTGATTAATAGAGTCCCGAAGACCTGTTAATTCAAATTTTTATAAAATAAAAAATTAAATCTTTTCTTTAAATAAAATCAACGAACCCACACTTATTTTCTAAAGAACTACGTGACTTTGAGTTCTTTATTGCATCTGAGGATACGTAGGAGCAGATTTTTTATTTCGTCAAGCCAAAGTTTAAATTTTCACAAATTATTCATTTTTAGTTATTTTTTTATATAAAGGGTAAAACAAATATATTTTGAAATTATTAAATTTTGCATAACTAATTTAGGATAACCGTTTTAAAAAGGATGTATTAGAGGTACTATGGGGTTAAGTCTCTACCTTTCCCTATGCATAACTGACTCCCGAATCCAATCTGGTTCCAAAGACCATTTTCTAAACAAGGTTTTCTAATTTTGCCTAATTTAAATAAAATTAGTGGCGACTCCTAACATAATTTATTTTGTTTAGTCGCTCCCGCCGCGATTACGGTCGCGACAGATGGCGAATCCACTGGGGATTTTTGAGAGTTAAGCCTATAAAAGTTAGTTATGCAAATATTGTGATCTCTATATGTTTGTTTTACCCTTTTTTTTCTTTCTTCTTTTTTAGATTGATTTATTATTATTATTATTTTTGTAAACCTTAGGATAGACAATTTTTTTAAAATTTTTGTTTTGCATGTGGGTAATTCTTAAGATTATGATGGTTTGTATGCTTCCTACACCCACTGCACCTACACGTTTATCACACACATTCGAGTAGGGCCCTATACTCGGGTCTGAGTGAAGCCTAAGCTAAGAAGAGGTTGCATAGTGATAGTCATTTTGGATGTACATCCTGTTTGGTTATTGCGAAAATCTTAGCTAGAGTGTGCCTTTTTCATGAATGTCCCACACCTAGTGGTTTACCCACTATTTTGTGATCAAACATTCTAAAATGGGACATGGCTCTAGAGACCTTTAGAATAGAAGAGTCACCCAATGAGAGTTATCACGAATCAGAAAGACCCATAGATCCTTACGATAGAATGTCTCCTTTTAAGGCAACCTCGTAGGACACGAAGGGAGCGTACTTCTTCTTTATCTAGTTATCCCTCATTTTTTTCCCAACATCATGCATTTTCATGACAAAAAAAAGAAAACATACATTTTCATGACATTCCTAGCATTCTAAAAAATAAAAAATAATCATGCATTTTCATGACATTCCTAGCATTCTAAAAAATAAAAAAATAAAATAAAAAAAATAAATCATGCATTTTCATGACATCCATAGCATTCTAAAAAAAAATCATTCATTTTCATAGCATACATTTTCATGGCATACATTTTCATGGCTTTCCTTGCATTTTTTTTTAAAAAAAAAAAGAAAGAAAAATGTTTTCATTTCATTCATTTCACCTTATGCATCTCATGAAGCTCATTCATTTCATCTCATTATTTTTGTTTGATGTTACTGTGCTCAGCATCATTGCACGACCAAAGAAAGAAGAGACCAATCAAACCCGAGTTCGCAACACAAGGGCTCGAACAAAGCTTGCAGCAATGACAGCTGAGAACAAAGGAAGAAATCTGAGTATGGAAGTAGATGAGATGAAAGAGTCTCAAAGAAGAATGGAGAAAATGTTGTCAACCATGAGGGAGACCCTCTCCTTAATTGGGGCAGCCAGAGGTATAGGAGAAACTGGAGCACATTCACACCCTCCAAATATCACTGCCATGGGAACAAATCTTGGGGCCACCACTGAGATGCCTTTTGTGGGAAGAACATCAAATACTACATCACTAGTGATTCCTATCAGAGAAGGGCATTGTTCGTCAGAGGATACTCAAAATGAAGTCCATGGTAATGCTGAATTTACGTGGGAACCACCGCTTATGTCAATCCCATCATCAACGAGATTTCCTACTAGTACTGGTCATGCGGCCGTTCAAAATGATAAGAGGGATGAAGAATGGATGGAAAAGATGAAGGCGCAAATGAAGGCAATCAAGGGTCCTAACACCTTTGGTCCCCTTGGGATAGAAGAGTTGTGCCCTACTGCCAACGTTATCATCCCAAAGGACTTTAAGGTTTCAGAATTTGACAAATATGATGGGAGCACCAACCCATTTTTTCACCTAAAATCATACATTACAAAAATGTCAATTTGGTCAAAGGACTGGAAGTTCCTTATTAGTTTTTTCCATGAAAGCTTGACTGGGCCTGCTTTGGAATGGTGTATCCAACAAGACCTCTCCAATATCTCTTCTTGGGATGACTGGGCAAACCTGTTTATGGGACAGTATCAGTTCAACTTGGAAATAGTCCCAACTCGGGAACAGTTAAACTCAATGCAGAAAAGAAATGATGAATCTTTTAAGCAGTATACACAAAGGTGGAGAGCCTTGACGGCTCAAGTTCAACCCTCATTGACACTGTCTGAGACGTGCTCATATTTCTTGAGAATCCTGGGAAATCCTTTTATCGGAACAATGGCTGGAGCAGCCTATAAAGATTTCGTTGACTTGATCGCTGCTGGGGAAAGAATCAAGATTTTATCCAAGGCTGGGAAGTTGCCAATGAGCAGTATAGAGGATATCACTGCTAAGAAAGGATTCCAGCCAAAAAAGATCGAGCCTGAAGTGAATTATATCTAACATTAACAGACCTTCAGACCTCAATATTCCCAACAATACCCAAGTCATCAGCCACCATATAACCCTAACCTTCATTTGCTATACCATACACCTACACCTCCTTATTACCCTCCATACCAAATTATACTAACCGCAAACATCACCCCAATTCCACAATTCCAAATCAACAACATCCTCATACCACAGCCATATGCACCAACTTGCCCAACTTATACCCGATATCCACCTCCACCCC
The DNA here is from genome assembly GCA_029884605.1 of Ormosia emarginata. Taxonomy (NCBI): domain Eukaryota; kingdom Viridiplantae; phylum Streptophyta; class Magnoliopsida; order Fabales; family Fabaceae; genus Ormosia; species Ormosia emarginata. The sequence continues at coordinate 76,298,830 of JAQQTP010000088.1, forward strand.
CACAAAATTACCCAAATCAACCACAACCTCAGCCAAACTTCTAAAATCAAGGTCGCTTTCGCCCTCAAAACCTACCCCCTTTCCCATGATTATCCATTTCGAATTCAGATGTTTTCTAGAGGTTGTTTGATGCTCACCTCATTTCGAGAAATCATGTACGTCCCTTAGAACCACCATTCCCAGCGGGGTATAATCCGAGTTTAACTTGCGAATACCACATGGATGCTGTAGGGCACTCAATTGAAGATTGTGAATCCTTCAAGACTACAGCAAGGAAGCTGATTGCTTATGGGAAGCTTGACATTGAAGAATTAGTTGGACCTAGTATTGTTAACAACTCTTGAAGTGATAATCAGTGATATTGGACTCATGTTAACTTTCTTGAAACATTAATGTAATGAATTTGCATGGGTACATTGTTTCCTTTCATCACTTTGCCTTTCTTGATAATTATTTTCTTTCATTTCTTTAAAGCGTCTTCCTTGGTAATTCTCAGTCGGGTCCGCGTGTGTAACTGTCTTTGCAAAAGAAAAATAAAAATAAAAATAAAAAAAAGAGAGCAAAGAAGTAATCACTTGGTCTGCACAATCTTTCTGTCTCAAAATTAAAGTTTTGAAAATAAACAATCATGATTTGAAAATAAAGATTGGCCGTTTTTCTCTATCTTTTATAAAATTTCATCATTTTTATCTCTTGTTACCCCTTTTGAGCTTGAATTTTTTTTTTCAAAAAACCCTGAATAAGGATCACTCCTATACTAGGGGATAACATGAAACAAATGTTGATTGCAATGATGAATGTTCTGAAGCATAATGGAAAAGAAAGAAAAGGTGAAAAGGACAAGAAGCAAAAATAAAAAAATGATAAAAAAAGGAGAAGGGAAAGAAGGATGAAAGAAAATGAAATGAAATGGGAAAGAAAAGAAGAATAATAAGAGAAAAGTGTTTGAAAGTGGAAAACCAGTTGATGAATAATAAGAGAACAATGATCCTTAGTCCCATTCCACCCTTAAACACTTGGTTGAGCCTTACATCTTTCCTTTCATAACCCTTTGCCTTGGCCACGTTACAAGCCTTAAAAAGTCCATTCTGATCAATGAAGGTTTGTTGTCATTTTCATTAACTTTAATTTTGAGACAAAGGTTACGCTCATCCAAGTATTTAGTTCATTGCTTCTTAAAAAAAATGCAAAGAAAAAAAAAGACTTACACTAGGGCTAGTTTCTACCCTGTTCGAGTTGGCTCTACACTGGAGCATTCTTTCCCTGGTTCAATTTAATCTACATCGGGGCAAATCTTTTAGTCACCAAGATAGGTCTTGGTCCTACTCAATTCAGTCTTAGACAGGGGCAAATTTCTTTTCGGTTCAATTTGGCTTGATATAGATGTTCAGCAGAAGAAAATCTTAGGCCATAATGTCTAGTAGACAACTAAAGATTGGTCTCATGAAGGTCAAACCTCTTCGGGATCTCATATCATCATTTGTGTCTTTTTGTGTAGACAAACTTTCAAGACCAATCTAAAAGTTGTTTACCCAGTAAATTCCTTTTATGTTGTACTTTTGAATTCATGCATGTTTGTTACGTAATATTTCAAGTAAGGTGAACAAAAGTACAACATTATGATTTGACCATCTGATGACAATCCCCTGCTGAACAATTCAGACTAAAAAGAACTTAGAAGTTTCAATTAAAGGGAAAGATGATATCCCCAGGGATAATCCAGAAATAAGAGGTACCCGAGCAAAAAAGGAAAAGAGTTAGTTAGGTTGAAAACCCAAAAGGGCAGTTTAAACAAGAGTTAAGACAAATAAATTGAAATTGCTTAAACTGGGGCAATTTTATTTGTGTTCGATTGGCTAAACAGGGGCAAAACTTCTGAGAATATATGTTGCGGGAAGTAGCAACAAAGACAACGATTGAGTTATCAGGCCATTGCAGGAAATCAATGTTCAAGGAACAAATACTAGGGCAAAAAAAAATTCTTAGATAGACTTAGTAGCTCCAGGCAAGGGTTCACAACAAGAGATTATCATCTCAATTCCTAAAAGAGGAGAAAGGATTGGTAAGTAGGATCGAGACTATCAGGTCCAATAGGCAAAAGCACGTGAACAAAGGTTTGATTGGTCAAAGCTTTCTGGAATTGTCGTTGGTCTATTTTTCTTGAGAAAAAAAAAGAAAAAAAAAAAAAAGAAAAAAAAAAAGAGAAAAAAGATTGAAAAAAAAAAGATCTTAAGTCCATGACTTACTAGCACAAATTGTTGAGCGCATTAGCTCCATGCATCATGTTGAGCGCATCAGCTCCATGCATCATTGAGCGCATTGGCTCCCTGTATTTTGAGCGCATCGGCTCCCTACATTTTGAGAGCATCGGCTCCATTCATCGTTGAGTGCACCGGCTCCATTCATTTTGAGCGCATCGGCTCGCTGCATTTTGAGCGCATCGGCTCGCTGCATTTTGAGCGCATCGGCTCGCTGCATTTTGAGCGCATCGGCTCCATTCATCATTGAGCGCATTAGCTCCATGCATCATTGAGCGTATCGGCTCCCTATATTTTGAGCGCATCGGCTCCATACATCATTTTGAGCGCATCGGCTCCATGCTTTTAAATTCTTTTGAGCGCATTGGCTCCTTACTTTTTAAATTATTTTGAGCAAACCAACTCCTTACATTTTGAGAGCATCAGCTCCATACTTTTTAAATTTCTGTCAATTATTGGCTCTCTGCATTTGAAATCCCTTTTGGGTGTATTTGTTCTATGCATTTAAATCTCTGTCATTTATTTTTGAGTGCATCGACTCTTGTCATTTACTTTTTTCTGAGCACATTTGCTCCATGCATTTTAAATTCCTAGCATTTTAATTTTCGAGCGCATCGACTCCTATCATTTACTTTTTTGAGTGCACAGTTCCATGCATTTTAAGTTTCTGAGCGCATCGGCTTCTTGCATTTTAAAGTTTTTTTTTAGCACATCGGCTCTATGTCATTTATTTTTGAGCGCATCAGATCCTGTCATTTACTTTTGAGCGCATCGGCTTTTGTCATTTAGATTTCTGTCATTTAAGTGCACCACTTTTTGTTCTCATGTTGTTTCTTTGTTTCTCCCGTACAAAATTTGAGTTCATTTCTTTACTCGTTCCTCACTATGATAAAATGAAAAGCTGCAGTTATTCTTTTTATCTAGTAAGAAACAAGTAAAGAGGGGCAACTGTGAACACTCAATTTTGTCCGAGTATTTTTGTAAAATAAAAAAATAAAAAATAAAAAATAAAAAAAATATAAAAGGAAAAAAGGTTCAACCCATTGGTCCATTAGCCCATGTCCCATAATCCATTATCCTACTCATTAACCCATTATCCAATCTAATTGGTCCATCAACCCATAACCTGACCCATTAACCCAACTCCATCACTCCTCCTAAACAAACTATAACTCAAACTTATCCTAAACCAACTCAAACACTCATCTTAAACAAACCTTATCACTAGCCTAAACAAACTCATCCTAAGTAAACCTCATCACCAACCCAACACTCATCCTAAACAAATCTCAACACTCATCCTAAACCAATCCTAATCACACTTTAACTCAAACACCTTAACCTAATCCTCTTCTATAAAAATCCATAACCCACACCTTACGTGGGATTTTTCACTTTGACCTTTAGCACATACTTTTAACCTTGACCTAAAGATTTCAGCCTCCGCCAAAATACCTCTCCATCACCTCTCCTATACAAAACCAGCACTCACAAACTGCTCCTCACCATGTCGCAAGCCATCTGTCACACCGCGCTACCCACCGCGTAGAAGTCGCCACAGAAACTGCGTCACACTACCGCACCGCGCAATTTGCAACCAGACCTGGTTGCTGGTGCTTCACCAACCCGAACCAGCCTAACCATCGTCGCCGCTGGCCTTCATCTTCCTTGCTCCTTTGTTTTTTTCTACAAATACTCAAAAAGAAAGAAGCAAAACTCCCCCTTTTTTGTCTTGTTTTTCGTAAGTCTGTTCTTTTGATTTCTGATAGTTTGTTTTTTGTTGTTTTAAGTGAAATGGGCTTGTAATTAAATGGGCTAACTTAAAAATATATATATATAAAAAAAACAATGGTAAGACTTCAAAGTAAAAATATAAAAATAATTAATTTTTGTTTTTTTAAAAAAAGAGCAAAACAAGATTAATCGAGTTGTGACAGCTTGTTAATCTTGTAACTATTTTTGGATCATCTGAGTTGTGACAACCTAATGATTCGAATTATTCTAAAAAATAAAATTACTATTTAATAAAGATTCAAAATTCATTTATTATTTTATTATTATTATTATTATTATTATTATTATTACTATTATTATTATTATTATTTTCTTCTTTTTTAGGTAATTTTAGATTTTAAAAAAATCTCATTTAATAGTAATAAATTCAATAATCGTTGGGTGATGTTTCTAGCGTGACGCGAGCTTCACCTATTCAAATCTTAATTTGATTAATAGAGTCATGATGACTTGTTAATTCAAATTTTTATAAAATAAAAAATTAAATCTTTTCTTTAAATAAAATCAACCAACCCACACTTATTTTCTAAAGAACTACGTGATTTTGAGTTCCTCATTGCACCTGAGGGTACGAAGGAACGAAATTTTTATTTCGTCAAGCCAAAGTTTAAATTTTCACAAATTATTCATTTTTAGTTATTTTTTTATATAAAGGGTAAAACAAATATATTTTGAAATTATTAAATTTTGCATAACTAATTTAGGGTAACCGTTTTAAAACGGATGTATTAGGGGTGCTGTGGGGTTAAGTCTCCACCCTTCCCTATGCATAATCGACTTCCGAATCCAATCTGGTTCCAAAGACCATTTTCTAAACAAGGTTTTCCAATTTTGCCTAATTTAAATAAAATTGGTGGCGACTCCTAACATAATTTATTTTGTTTCGTCGCTCCCGCCGCGATTACGGTCGTGACAGTTCCTCTCCACCAATTCTCGCCATCCCCTCTCAACATAAAAGTAGCATACGTCACCTTTCTATCATCGGCGCACCCCATTCCTTCAAATATTCTTTCCAAGTCTTGTATCTAAAGACTCGCCTTCTCAGGGTCAAACTCGCCTCTGAACTGCAGCGGGTTGTTGCGCCTAAACTCAGATAAATTCAGAGCATCAGTAGTCGCATCTTGCTATTGAGCTGCTCGTTGATTTTGTTGGGTAATCACCTCCGCCATTCGCGGAATAGCCTTAGCAGTTGCAGTCATTGGGTCCATATTACGTTCCACGTTCGCATGCGTTCTTCTTCTGCCAGACATTTCTTTCTTCAATCATAACAAAACAAAGTTAGATGTAACCTTTTGGAAACAAATCATAGAGAATCACACAACACAAGCAAAAACAGACCCAACCATAACTCCAAAAGACTCTAACTTGGGCTTTGATACTAACTAATGTAACACCCTTGTGGGGATGTCACATTTTTTATGCAATAAAATAAAACTTTACCCAAGTTATAAAACGTTTGGTACATAAATAATATGAGTTGTAAAATTTTTTTCTTTTATACATAATAATGTTAAATAAAATAACACGAAACATAAAATAAAACAAACCATTATCACACACCATAATGTACATATGATTTTGTCTTAAGTATACAAATAATTTACAACTACAAATATTTAATAAAGCAGTAAAAGTTTGATACCATACTACTATACAAACATGCCCAAGTGCACATCAAAGATTTCTAACCCTCCGAAGGATCACTCTTAGATGGATCATCGGATGACAGAAATCCAAGATGTGTCGCAGCTCTACAAATAGGAGTCCGTGCTGTCGATACACTACTGATCTCACTAGGCGCATGGAAAAGTCCTCCCCAGTAACGCCTAAGAGTCAGCGGCATCTCAAGATGTAAATACAAAGTAGTAGTAAAAATAGGCTCCCCATCAAACTCTCTATGCAGGGGCACAATCAGACACCCCACGTAGACTACCGATCCTCTATCCTCACGCAGTCGCCAGGCCTCAGAGCCTCCGTGAAACTCAAGTCTCACAAAACCAAAGAATCCAGGCAGCGTCATGACCAAAAGATCAATCCAGATGGTATGGATGATCTAGCGGCTCGCCTTCCTCGAACTGATCGCTCGGCTGTTGCTCCTCAGGGTACTGAATCTCTAGATGCTGCTCCTTTTCCTCTTCCTCTTCCTCAAACTCTTTACAGAATATAATGATAATAATACAGAAATGCATACAAAGAGGTGAGACAATCTACATCATTACTAGCATGGCAATAAAGAAAATGACAATACAAACAAATATCACAGTTTAACACAATAATATACACCATCACATCATATGCAGTACCTCAAATTAACACATCATACATGCTATCATAAGTTATAGTAAACATAAAAATGTAGATCATAAATGCAAATGTATACCGACTCATTCCTACTCCATGGAGCTAAACACAGACATCAGAGAGAATGATCCGGAAAAACCTATTCGTACCTCAGGCTGCCCAACCAAACTATTACACAATCAAACATCGTATCAATAGCCCACAGTCAAAATCGTCGTGTAGTTAGTACACTGTCCAAACGTCATGCACAACATGCATTGTACCAGATAGTCTCCACAAGATCTTGATTAAGAATAGTGCTTGTCGAGATCATTAGTGTGTTGCCCGTTACCACTGCCCAGAGGAGCTACCAACTGTCCACATGTAGAATTCTCCACACACTAACGCCTCCAAGTTCAATGAATGAACCACACTACGCCTATCACACACACAACACGGTGTAATTCATCTCATTAATCAATCGCCAATTTCAACCAAATTGACACAACTCTCAATGCATGAATAAGAACCATAATAACGTAAATATCCTCAATCTTGATATATCACCATATTTATGTAAATACCCTCAATCTCAATATTCACAAATATAGTATGTCTCCACTTGACAGTACTATATTTCAACATGTCCAGGTCCACCACTTTGGTCTGACAGTAAAACTCACTGTTCCATTTAGTCGCATAGAAATTTTATCACGTTTTCACAATCGCGTCACTTTTACAAACGTTTTTAATTCGCGTAAATATATTTTAACATTTTTAAATATCGCGTAATGTTTTTAAATATCGCGTAATGTTTTTAAATCATTTTCTCAATCGCGTAAGATTTTTAAATCGTTTTCTTAACCGTATAGCTTAAAAATCATTATTTTAAATACGTGTAAGCTATTTCTAATACTTTTAAATTACGTAGAATATATTCCTTACGTTATAAATATATTATAAAAACTTTCTCTTTTATTTGTCTATTTTTAGAAAATTTTGACAGCGTTTTGTCTAGAAAATTCATTAAAAGATATTTTCTATATTTTTCTTCAAATACTACATATTTTAACCTTAACCATTATTTATACCTTGAAACTTGCTAACGTGCTTCAAAGCTCAAAGAGCGAGCTCTACGTTAGTATTTTTCAAGTGTTTACTGTATTTCTTACTTATAACAAATTCTTCTAATTTAGAATTCTAAAACTAAGTTCATTCATTTTATTTCCCAAAGATTCATTGAAATTAGATTCTTTTGTAGATTAGCTACTTAACCTACCTTAGAAAATAATTTTGGAAATCAAATATACATTGAATGGCATGTTGGCCGAATTCAACATATCATTTACAAATGGTCTTTAAGTCATTTTCTATCTTCTAAATCATATTCAAATTCATTGTTTTACCTAAATTCATTAAATCATTGTTTTAGAAAATGGTTGAGAACATTTTGGTTCTTTTTTTCTTGGAGAAGCCGTGAGCTCCTTTTGTATTCTTTGGAACACTCATGCAATCCTTTCATGCTATTCACATCCTACAAAAATAGTCATACATCTATAAACACATGCAATATATTTTTAAAGCTATAGACATGCTTGCAAATAAAATCAACCACAAATAGGAAATCATTAAACAACCAAATGAATGAATCCTTATGGATTCTTCACCACACATACAATCCATTTTCTTATCACCACACAAGGTTGATGAGATTAAATCTCCCTCTTACCTTAAAGGAAGACAAACTCCTTCTAACCCTTCCTAGTTGATTTCGTGCAGCTCTCCAAAGAGTTCCTAACAAGCTTAAACAATTTTAAAGAATCAAATACTATGGTTGAAAATAACAAACCATGGATCAATCATGGCTTAGAACCTCAAAAATCATGTTTAGAAAAGAAAAACAAGGATTTTTACCTTGTAGGAAAGAATCCTCAAAGCGGTTTTCCAAGCTTAAGATGAAAGATTTTGGAGAAACTCCTAACTAGAGATGTTCTTAGAATGGTATTTGGATTTGAGAAGTTGGGTTAGATGAAAATTTAGAAGGGTGGAGGTGGTTGTTGTAGGTGTTGGCCGAATGGCTCTCAAAGAGTGACAATGGTGTTTTTAGGTTTTGGTTGAAAGAAAAGAGATTTTGAATGATAGCAAAATGAAGATGAAGATGAAAATGGTCTCCTAACTCCTAAGCATAGCCGTGAGCTTCACAAAGGAGGTGGCCATCATTGTTGACTCTTAAGACTCCTTAATGACCTTAGATTAGATCAATGGATGATATCAAAGGCTTTGGCTCCAAGCTTGTTTCTCATTGGTGTAGGAAAACCAAGTCACCAAGTGACTAAGCCTTCTTGATCCTTCTTGAACCTTGCTTGACTGAATTGCTCCAAGGGAGAGCAAACTTGGTTTTGGTTCATTTGGTTTCCTAGTTAGGTTTAGGCAAATTTAGTTAGGCTTCTTAGTTACTTAGTTAGTCATTTAGTTAGCTAGGATGACTAACCATCTCCTAGATTTCTCTAGAACCTTCTTTAACTAGAACTTAAATAGATAGCTAACCAGGTTTCCTTCATTTAGTTACTAAACAAGCTTCCTATACTAACTTAGTTAGGTTTAAGCTAACTTGGTTACGCTTTCTAGTTCTAAACTAACAAGTCTAACCATTTTTGTGGACTTGCTTCCTATTGGTTTAAAACTTTCAAGCCACTATTGTTGACTAGCTCTCATTGGCTTAAGATTTAATCTAGCCAAAAACGTTGACTGGTTCTCTAAACGTGGGTCCCACAGACTTTTTCGGACCCATGGTCATTTTGGAGTAGATTTCTACTGTTTTTAAGACAGTAGGTACTGTCAAATAAAATAATATTATAATAATATAAAATTATTTTATTACACAGTTAAATCCTAAAAATTAAAAGATTAATACACGCATCATTCAGAATTAGGTTTAGTAAGATCCCCCAGCACCGAATAATTAAAATAAGATTTTTCTGGCTAAAAAATTATTATTTTCTTGACTCGGAGCAAATCACACACAATGATCAAATACAATCATGAAACAGTCAAATTCAATTTATAACTCACAGAAAATATAAAATAGTACATTTAGAACAATATCGTACTTAACTCGAAAGTTGGGGTGTTACACATGGTGTCAACAGTTGTGGAAGGACCTGATGAGATTCTGATGTTCAAAGGAAGAGTATATGTACCTGATGATCAAGAGCTTAAGAAGTTAATTCTTGAAGAAGCCCACATAAGCAAGTTAAGTAAGCATCCTGCAATGATCAAGATGTATCAAGATCTACAATTGATGTATTGGTGGCATGGAATGAAAATAGACGTTGCAAAGTACGTATCATCTTATTTAGTCTGTCAGAAGGCTAAGGTTGAACATCAAAGACCTTCCGAAATGTTGCAACCCTTTAGTATTCCCGAATGGAAATGGGATAGTATTGCAATGGATTTTGTGGTCCGATTGCCAAAGACCTGAAGAGGATATGATTCAATATGGGTAATTGTTGATTGGCTTATGAAGTCTGCACACTTCTTACTGATTAACATAAGGTACTTGATGGAAAGGTTGACCCAAGTGTATATTAGCGAGATTGTTAGACTTCATGGTGTACCTTCCAACATCATTTCTGATAGTGATCCGAGGCTCACATCAAGGTTTTGGAAAAGTCTACAAGCAGCTATGGGAACAAAGCTTTGTTTGAGTTCTGTATATCATCCGCAAACGGATGGACAGTCTGAGAGAACAATTCAATCTTTAAAAGTTCTGTTAAAAGCTTGTGTTTTGGAACAAAGAGGAAGTTGGGATGAAGTCTTACCCTTGATCGAATTCACTTACAACAACAGTTTTCACTCAAGTATAGGGATGGCACCCTATGAAGCCCTGTATGGACGACATTATAGAATGCCATTATGTTGGTACCTGACGAGCGCTGAACTCAGTCAAAATTATAACCAAAGTTATTACCTAAACTTGTAGCACAGTGATAACACCAGATCATCTCCACGAGGATTGTAGATGCAATTTAATCAAATCAAGTGAAAGTTAGCAAAGAGGGGTTTGACAGTTTAAGATCGCACTTAACAAAATTAAAGGAAGAAATAACAATTAAAGAGCAGTCAATTTAGAAACCTATCCAAGATTGGGTGGATTCAATCATAGACCCTTCATAGAACACTTGAAGTGCAATTAAATTGTTAATTTGGATCTAACCGAGATCTCTGCATCAAATCTAGAATTCATACTAGACGATCGTCTAGAATTTAATTAACAAGTGATAAACACAAATCCGCAATCATACCATTCATGAAGATCTATGTTAATTTCAAGTACCGAATTCAATTAACTTATGCACAAATCAGTAACCTAACCTTTTCAATTCTATGATTAATTTAGATCAATCAGTTCTAAGTTTCATCACAAATCTTAATCTTCATTTATGTGATTAGTTTAGATCAATCAGTTCTAAGTTTCATCACAAATCTCAATCTTAAACCAAGATCAATCAGATCAACATAAATAGAATCACCATTCATGCATTCAAGATCAAGAAGAAGAAAAAAAAGAAGAAGAAAGGAGGAATTCAATTACAAATCAAATACAATACATAACCAAGGTCTCAAGAATCCAAACCACAATCTCTTCAAGAGTTCTAAATTGACCGAAAGTAGCTTAGCCCTCTATTACCATGAAGGGGAGCATCAAAATATACAAAAGTTATGAGAAACTATGACGAAACAAGAAGAAACTATGAGAGAAATGAAGGAGAATACAACTTGTTATTCATGATAACCAATGGTGCCTTTTATAGAAGTCTATGGTAACAAAATGACAAAGGGGAGTGGGTGGATGAGTGGGGTGGTTGAGTGGATGGATTAGTGGATGTGTGGGTGGATTAGTGGATGAGTGGGTGGATTAGTGGATGAATGAGTGGATTAGTGGATGAGTGGGTGGATTAGTGGATGAATGAGTGGGTGGTTGAGGACGAAAATTTCTTGTCTGAATTGGAAGCCAAAAACGACTAACTATACTTCAGATCCATGAAAAGTACTCTTCATGAAAGTTGTAGATATTTGTCTTGGCTATAACATGCATATCTGGATCGTCCAATTTGGCTTCTTACAGCCCAAGATATGACCCAAATACCGCAGGTTGCTCAAACCCAACTTCAGCACCTCTGTTCCAACTTGCAAGCTCAAACTGACCCATTAGACTTCATTTTTTCAAAAAGTGTTATTCATGAAAGTTGTTTATTTGGATCTTAACTATCAACTATCCAAATTTCATCCCATCTCCATTATTACAGCTTGAGATATGATTTTATGAGTGCACACCGTTCGGATTCTAGTGACAGAACCCGTATTCTGACTTCCATGTAAACTTAGGTCCCTTAGACATCTGTTTAGGACTTCGATCTCTTCATCAAAATTGTAGAGCTTCCTCCTAGCTTTCCTACAAGATAAAATTCATGATTATCAGATATCAGGAACTCAAGTTATGGCCAAAATATAGAAATAGTGTCAAATCTCAATAATGCTGAAAATATTTAATTAGGACCAATTTGAGCTTAAACTCACAAAATCATACCAAACTCAATCAATTAAGAATATGGAGAGTGTAAATGACTAAACATAAGGACAAGAGATGAAAACCTCTAGAGTATGAGGAAGGCGAACATGTGTTTTTGAGGGTTACACCAATGACGGGCGTCGGCCGAGTTCTTAAGTCTAGAAAACTCACTCCTAAATTCATCGGAACTTGTTAAATCTTGCGTCGTATAGGTCCAGTAGCCTACTGAATAGCCTTGCCGCCTTTTCTTTCTAACCTACACAATGTCTTCCATGTGTCACAATTACGAAAATACATTCCTGATCCAAATCATGTCATTGAACCGGATACAGTGCAATTAAAAGAGAATTTGACCTATGAAACACTTCCTCTCAAGATTGAAGATAAAAGGGTGAAACAACTCCGAGGCAAATAGATTACATTGGTGAAAGTGATTTGTAATGACATAACTGGAGACACAACATGGGAGTTGGAGGACAAATGAAGGAACAATATCTACAACTGTTCTAAGGTATGAAAATTTCGTGAACGAAATTTCTTTATAGAAGGGGAGAGTTGTAACACCCTGAAAATTATTTGTTTCATGATATATAGTCATTTTATAATATTTGTAATTTTTAAAAATTTTTCTGAAATTATTTGAATTACTTGATTATTTTAAAAATTTTCTCAATTTACGTGCACATTGAGCAGAGCCGAAAAAAAGAAATATTTTCCTGAGGCCAGAAAGCTCTAAATTGTGGAAGCGATATTGGGGGATCTTACTCAACCCGAGACTGAACACGGTTTACGAAGTTTTATTTTTTGAGATTTTATCTGATAAATAAAATTCTGGTGCGTTCTATTATCTATTAGACAATGGATATTAGTTTGGTCAACTATATCTTTTGACCATTAGATAAAAGCATGTAGTGAAAATCCTTATCACCTTATCTAGAAATCTACTTTATGTCACATCATCTTGACTTTTTATTTAAAAAGGTGATTTTTGGCTCTTGAAGAAGATTTGGTGGAAGCTTCCTAGCAACTTCCCAAGCATGCATGAAGCTCATCCTTCCCCTTTGTGTGTGTGTGTGCCGCGACTTGTGTAGGGAGAGGGGGGATTACACTTTTCACTCTTCTCATTCACCTCACTCTCATTTTGAATTTTTGCTTCTCTTTCTTCATTCTCTCTCTAACTCTTCCTACCATCCTTTTTCTCTCTTCTTTTCTTCCTCCTCAACCCCACGACCACCACACCATTCCCCACCTTCACACTAGTAAAAATCCAAGCCACCATGTTTTCTTAAACTACATCACATTCTAAGCTTTTTTCTTAATGGAATCTACCTAAAAAGCTCACACCTTTACCATTTTCTTCAAGATTCAAACTTGGAGCTTTTGAGGTAAGGTTCTTGATTCTCATTTTTCTCTTCTCATTTTTGTGCTTGAGATCACCATTGTGGTCATTGATCTATTCTTTCTCTGGCCTTGGATGTTAACACCTTAAGTTGAAATTTTTAGGGTTTTTGGGGGTGAAGGCCGAAACCACAAAGGAGCAAGCAAGGAGGCTCTTTTCTTATTCTTCCATAGGTAAGAGGGAGAACATCCTCATCAACCACTCAAGTTGGTGAGGGATGAATTTGTGTGTTAAAAATGGAGAATTTATGTGTGGATTTCTCCTCTTAATTGGTTATTTTTTCAATGATTGATAACTATGTGATTTGTATGGTGTTATTGTTAATGTTGTGATATTATGTGTTATTGATGGATTGTGATTGTTGTATGGTTGAATTTATGTGTGGATGACAAAGAACACTTTGTCCTTTGGAGGTGAAGCTCATGAGCTTATGGCCTTAAAATGAGAACCAAAATGAAATCATTACATTAAAATGGAACTTGATGAGTTAATCGATGAAATGATGAAAAATGTGGACTTGGAAATCTTGATGGAGGTCACGACCAAGAAGGAGGAAAATGGAAATGTTGGTTAAATTTTAAAGAAACTTGGAATTTAGAAAATTTAAGTTAAAAATGAGTTAATTAAAGAATTGAAATAAGTAAGCAAGAAGAGTAATTTTTGAAACCTAAGAATACTAGGGTTTCAGACATTTAGGGTAACCATGTAACCATTTGAATCAGAAGTGGAATTTTAAAGATTTAATTACTAGAAGATTGATTAGGAATTCATAAGATGGAAAAGTAAAAGAAATGAGAACTTTAATATAAAATCGTAATGACTTATGACTCTTAAAGGAAAATGAGTGTAAGTGAGGCTTTGAGACTCATAAGACTTTAAGTAAGTAAACTTTATTAATGATAAAGAGAAGTGTTAATTGGAATAGAGAAACAAGAATTGAAATAATAGTGGAAGCTATGTGGTTGAGATTAAATGATAATGCTTGTAGAATGTCTTGTATAAAGTCTTGTTGTGCAAACATTTTGATTTTATTGAAAAGCACTTGATTTCAGGCCCGATCATTCTGTCCGAAATAGTTGTCTAGCTCCATGGAGTAGGAATTGAGTGCATTGTGTACATGCATAGTGAGTCTGCATATCCTCATGACATTTCATATATTTTTGATCATTTGATATTGAATGACTTATTGAACTATTAGATTACTGATGTTATCCTTGCTGTTGATTATTTGATATTGTTGATTCCTGTGTTTGGATGGTATTTCTGTCTGTGCCATCTCTACACTACCTGTTGGTAATGATGTCGGATTTCTCACCTCTTAGTTGTATTGTGTTATTTTACTGTATGTTCTGATTGATTAAAGACCGAGAAGGAATTGAAGAGGAACTACCCCCTCTTTGATTGGTGTTAGCTGTTGTACCAAGATGATGTCAAGGCTGCATATTTTGGGTTATGTCCACATGTACTTTCATGGTGGAGCAGACGCTTGGACAGTCAACTTGGCTAACAAGAGGGTTACCTACACTGGGGAGCTAACATTGACTTTTCGTAGGGATCTTCATCGTCCTCCTAGTTTGTCTTTCTCTGTATCTATTTAGTTAGTATTTAACATACCTATCTGGGAATGGTGGAGTGACTTCCACTGTACTGCTCATGAGGAGAGCGTAGTGTCCTCTGGGCGGATGCTTGTCCGTCAGGGTGTATCTCCTACTGTGATCATTTCTTTCGAGGAATCGGAAGAGGATCCTTTTGGGGACCCTATGGTTTAGGTATGTATGACTTGGGTTGATCGTGTCTTTTTACTAGTCAGTCTTTCCTGATCATCTTTACATTTTTGAGTGCGCGTATGTATTTTGAACGTTTTTCTTTTTGTAAGTATTTTGGGGGTACAAATATATATATGATCCATACGAACCAGCTGATATCGACGTTTATATATATATAAAATGTTTTAAGATCTATCTGCTTTGTTTGATCTGTTATCCGCAATTAAAAGAGTATTTTACATCAAATATTATAGTTTTAATAATTACCGATTTTATAACTTGGGTTAAGTTTGTTTCATATTCCGCTTTAATTGATTGATTTTGGATTCATAAAGTTGTGACGTACTCCTCCTTCCATTGAGGAAGGGGGCATTATAATGTATCTTTTCCATTTTTGTTCATAAGCCCATTACCATTGGCCTGATATTACAAGCTATTAAAGACCCTTTTGATCCTCAGTTGTGTATGATTTACATTAGTGGAGAGAAAGTTTAGGATCAATTTCGTGGATTTTATTATTCAAATGCATGTATGCTCATAAACTTATCCGGATGTGTATAACTTAAATAGGAGAAGTTTTTCTTGTATGTTTGTGGAAAATGTGATGTGCATGAAAAGATGCCTGGATTGTTAGCATGTTAAGGATTGTGTAAGTATGGAGCTGATTATGAGACATTAGCATACTTTAAGGGCTATGCAATCGTTATACATTGGTAAAGGTTATTTGAAAATTGAAATTTTAGTAGTTGCTAAATGCATGATTAATATGATTTGTCAATGTAGTCTATTTATTCATACTTTGTTTTGCTCGAGGACCAGCAAAAATTTAAGTTTGGGGGTGTGATAACTCCATGAAATGTAATTATTTGTGCCTTGTATCTATGCTTTCATTGATTGCTTAAGTCCTCATTGTATGCATATTTGGAAGGTTTTGTGCTTATATTTGTTATGTTCACTTCTGATACCTTTCTTACATGATATTGAGCAAATTGTGCTTACTTTGTTATTGATTAAGTAGATTTGCAATTGTTAATGAGTTGGTGATTTCTCTATTGCAGGAAAGGCTCCAAACAAGATAATATATAGAGCATCTGAGTCAAAACTAGAAGAGAAAGCCAAAGAAACATTCTGGCAGCTAATAACTTCAGGAAATGAAGTTATTTCTCTTGAAATTGAATGAATATGAGCATACTATCTTCAAGTTCTTAAGTTCAAAGGTCTCATTCATGCATAATTTTGAGGATCTAAGCTTGTGGTTTTAATTGATTAAGAATCAAATGTTTGATGATTTTATTTAGGGATTTGAATTGATTATGGCTTGATGGACTTTGGTGTTGTTTTGAAACAGATATTCAAGATGGAAAGACCTTGGAAGGGATGAGGAAGCAAAGAGGAGCTCAAATGAAGAAGGATGCAAGAGAGAATGAAAAGCTATCAACCCATGCCTAGGCGTGACAAATCTACGCCTAGGCGTGACCTTCTTAGGTTTTCAGACCAATTCAGGCAGAGTGATCCACGCCTAGGCATGGGAAAGCCATGCCTAGGCGTGGAGCTTGCAATTTTTCAGGTTTCTCAAGCAGAGATACCCACGCCTAGGCGTGGCCAGGAGATGCCAGCACGTGATTCATAACCACGCCTAGGCGTGGAAAAGCCAAGCCTAGGCATAGGTAAAATCTTGGTCTGCAATTTTGGCCCCTTTTTATCTGATTTTGGAGGGCATTTTTAGCATCTTCTATTGAACACAAAATACAAAATCCCTAGAGCAAGTGGGAGGAAGAGGAACTCTTAGAAGATAAAGGTGATTCAAGTGAAGAATCAAGATCAAGGAGGAAGATCAAGCATTGGATTCTCACTATTCTTGTTCATTCTTTCCCTTTTCTCTCTTGATTTTTAATTTGATGGGTTTCTTGAATTCCTTAGTTTGCTTTTCTTTTATGATGTATAACTAAACTCTAATCTAGGGACTCTCTAGGATCTTGCTCTAGATTTGATTATCTTGTAATTAGTTGAGATTCCTTTCAATGAAATTGGTTTTGTTCATCCATATTTATGCTTAATGCTTGTTATTGATTGGCCATCAATTAGTTAATATTAGTATTCCAATTGAACTAGAAATAGGGTGTTATGAATATGGACATGGTATGGTTGATGTATGTTCAATTGCATTCAATTGTTTTGGGTGTGTTGATTAACTAAGGGGATGGACACATACCCTTTGGTCATGCATGGCAAGTGTTTGATAAATGGTCTCAGTGGGTGATTCTTATGCTAGCTCACATGGACATATAGTGGATTAAATAGGTTTCAAATGGGTAATTGTCCTAGACATAAGCTTTTATCTATTGATGGTTTTAGCCAACAATTATCATTTATTTATTAGGTGCTTGTTAAATGCAATTATTCATTGAAGTAGCAAGTGAATAGGGACCCCTAGGCTTTAATCATCCTCATATTCTCATAAGTTGTTATTTTAATTGCAACCCACTCACCTTTCGATTACTTGGATAAGAATTTGTGGAATTTGGTTAAGTTTAGCATTCTTCTAGTTATCAATCCCTTGGGACACGATACTCTAACTCTCATTTATATTACTTGTCGACCAGTGCGCTTGTGGATTTTCAGACTTCAACAGTAGCTGACGCTGCGGCGGAGGCATATCAATGCCACGGCATGGATTACCCCCTACATCAGACAAAGAGCTATGAAAATTGAATGATGTGGCGTAAGAGAATCAATGATGCGACGTGGTGACCTAATTTACACACACGTCATGGCATAGGCTTGTTAATGCCGCGGCGTGACTATGTTTTCTAGGCCTATAAATACAATTTTAACAGATTTTTCATAGAGTTTTTAGGTTTTAGAGAAGTTGCGGCTTGGGTTCCATTTATGGGGTGAGAGGAGGCCAAGGGAGCTAAGGTTGGAGGTCATCTTCTTCATGGTAGGAGATTCAAGCATCAAAGATCATATCCATGAGCTTTCTTTCTTGTCCCTTCTCTTTTCTCTCTTCCATTTTCCAAGAACATGATTTTTGTGATAGATTTTCATGTTTCATGATGTAGCTAAGCTGTATTTAGGGATTACTTTGAATCCTTCTATGAATATTAATAATTTTGTACTTCTTTGAGTATATATTGATGTTTGGTTCTATTCAATCATATAGTTCTTAATGCTCTTGATTGTGTGATCAGCTTTTAAGTGATTTGTTGAAATTTGATGAACCTAAACATAGGAATTTGGATTTAAGATCATACGTATGGTTGATGCATGTTTGATTTCATTCAATTGGCTTGGATAAGTTGATTCGCTAATGGGATAGAAATATACCTCTTAGTCATGCATAGCGAATGTTTGAGAATAGATCTTAATGAGTGGAGTTTGCGCTAGTTCTTATGGAAACATAGTGGATTAGATAAATAAAGTATGGCTGATTGACCTAGACATAGACTTTTAGCTAAATCAGATTCTCAAGCTAACTTAACTATTCATTAATGTCGCTTATAAGGATTATCATTAATTGAAGTATGAGGTGAAAAAGGATTCCCTAAATCTGTAAACCATTATCTTTATTTTCATTTATCACTTTTCTGTCTTTAGATTAGTTTTACTGTATTTCTCCTATTATATATGTTCTTGAATAGAAATATATAAGCTATTGGTTTATATTTAGCATTGGAAGTCAATTATCCTCGAGGGAATGATCCCTTACTCTATAACTATATTACTTGTGTGACCCGTGCACTTGCGGCCTAATAAAGGGACAAACAATCTTCCAACAAAACAATCTCCTTATTGGTAAACAAAATTTCTATTTTAAATAAGGAGATTAATGAACTCAAAATTGAGAATGAGACTCTAGGATTAATCAATGCTAACTCGTCATGCATGACTTGTTCTTCACATGATAATGTATCCATACCCTCATCTTGTACATCATGCAAAGAATTTGAAAAAGAAATTGAGGATTTGAACAACACTTTTTCAAAATTTACCTTTAGAAAAGACAACTTGAATGTGTTGCTAGGGAAGTAAAGATGTGTTTTCCAAAAAGCCGATTTAGGGTATAACCCCAATAACCAACAAAAGTCTTACAAGAATTTCTTTGTTTCCTCAATTACATCAAGTAGCTCCTTTGTTAAGTGCTTTCATTGTGGGAGGAAAAGGCATAGTGTCTCATCATGCAATGTTTGGAAGAACATTAATACCAAGGTTAGGACTAAAATGATTTAGGTCCCTAAGGGCATCTTGCCTAAATCTAACAAACAAGGACCCAAGAAAATTTGGATACCAAAGGTTAAAAACTAAATGTGTATTGTAGGTATACTTGAAGGCCAAGAGCTTAAGTTGGTATCTTGATAGTGGATGCTCCAAGCATATGACCGAAGATAGTTTCAAGTTTTTCTTCCTTGTCCCCAAGAAGAATGGACATGTAGCATATGGTGACAACAACAAAGGAAAGATCCATAGAGTTAGGAAAGTTAGTAAAATCCATTCCTCTTCTATTGATAATGTTTTACTTGTTGAAGGGCTTCAACATAATTTGCTTAACATTGGTCAATTATGTGATAAAGGAAATAAAGTTTGATTCAAATTGTTGCATAATTGAAGGAAAAGATGATAAACAAGTTAAGTTTGTTGGTCATATGGTCAATAATATATATATGATTAGCCGTGATGATATCCTCAAATGATGCTAAATGGTTTATAAGTAAGGAAGATGATTCATGGTTATCGCATACAAGGATTGCTCACATTCACATGGATCACTTAAATAAGTTGGCTTGAAAAGAACTAGTAATTGGTATTTCAAAGCTCAAATTTGAAAAAAGATAAACTTTATGATCCATGTTAAAAGGGAAAACAAGTAAAGATCTCTTTTAAAGCTAAAAATATCGTTTCAACTTCTAGACCTTTACAACTTTTACAAATGGATCTTTTTGGTCCCTCAGAACTATGAGCTTTGGTGGGAAATACTATCCATTAATGATTGTGGTTGATTTCTCTAGGTTTACATGAACATTATTCTTATCTCACAAAAATAATGTTTTTCAATCATTCAAAAGGCTTGCCAAAGTTATCCAAAATGAAAAAAAGTTTTTGTATTACATCCATAAGAAGTGATCATGGTGGTGAATTTGAAAACCACGATTTTGAAACCTTTTGTGATGAACATGGCATTGAGCATAATTTTTTAGCCCCTAGAACTCCTCAACAAAATGGAGTTGTAGAAAGGAAACTACTTCTTATATTATGAATATAGCCTAATATGGTCAATTTTAAAGAAAACCCCATATGAATTGTACAAGGAAAGGAAACCAAATATCGCACACTTTCATGTCTTTGAATGTAAACGTTTTGTGTTAAATAATGGAAAGGATAACTTGGGGAAGTTTGATGGTAAGTCTGATGAAGGAATATTTCTTGGCTATTCAATGTATAGTAAAGCTTTTAGAGTTTACAATAAAAGAACTATGATCATAGAAGAGTCCATTCATGTTATTTTTTATGAAACTAACTCAAATGGACTGGGAAAGGATTTAGTTGATGATGTTACAAAAATCTTGTCAAGAAGATATTTAGAGAATCAAGAGAAAGAGGCCAAGAAGCAAGAAGAAAGACCATTTGATCCCTCAAGGCAAGAGGATTCACAAATCATGGACTTTCCTAAGGAATGGAGGACATTAAGATATCATCCTCTGGACAAGGTGATAGGTGATGTATCAAAAGGGGTAACTACTCATAATTCTCTTAGAGATGCATGTAATCATATAGATTTTGTCTCTCAAGTTAAACCTAAAGACATAAATGAAGCCATTAATGATGAACATTGGATCTTGGTCATGCAAGATGATCTAAACCAATTTGAGAGAAATCAAGTTTAGGAATTAATTCCAAGGCCCAATGATCATCCCATAATTAGCACCAAATAGGTCTTTAGGAACAAACTTGATGAAACAGGTTTAATAATAAGAAATAAAGATAGGCTTGTTGCTAAAGGATATAATCAACAAAAAGGTATAGATTATGAGCAAACATATGCTCCTATAGCTAGATTAGAGGCCATAAGAATGCTATTTGCATATATATGCATAATGGATTTCAAACTTTATCAAATGGATGTAAAAAATGTTTTCTTAAATGGTTTTATACAGGAAGAGGTGTATGTGGAACAACCTCCTAGTTTTGAAGACTTCAAACTACCCAACCATGTTTTTAAATTGAAAAAAGGCCTTGTACGACTTAAAACAAGCTCATAGAGCTTGGTATGAAAGGTTGAGCAAATTCCTTTTAGAAAAAGACTTCTCTGGAGGAAAGGTTGACACTACTCTCTTCATCAAGCATAAAAAGCATGACATATTTGGTGCTACTAATGAATCTCTTTGCAAGGAGTTTGCTAACATTATGCAAAATGAATTTGAGATATCTATGATGGATGAGCTCAACTTCTTCCTTGGACTCCAAATCAAGCAAACAAGGGATAGAACTTTTATAAGTCAATCCAAGTATTGCAAAGAACTGCTCAAAAAGTTTGGAATGGATAACACCAAGCATATGGCTACACCTATGGGCACCTCTTACTATTTGGACAGGGATGAAGGAGGTAAATTGGTAGAAATCTCAAAATATAGAGGTATGATTGGCTCACTCCTTTATCTTACAGCAAGTAGGCCAGGCATTATGTTTAGTGTGTGCATGTGTACTAGCTTTCAAGCAAATTCTAAGGAATCACACCTATATGCTGTAAAAAGAATTATGAAATATCTAATAGGTATTTTACAAATGGGTTTGTAGTGCCCTAAGGGTGCCTCATATAGCCTCATTAGTTATTCTGATTCTGATTTTGCTAGATGTAAAATGGACAAGAAGAGTACTAGTGGGACATGTCACTTGCTTGGAAGCTCACTAGTTTCTTGGCATAGCAAGAAACAAAATAGTATGGCATTGTTTATAGCTGAAACTGAATATGTTGCAGCTGAGAGTTTTTGTGCTCAAATCCTTTGGAAGAAGTAACAACTTCTAGACTATGGTCTTGAGCTTGATCACATCCCTATAAGATATGATAACTCTAGTGCAATCAATTTGTCTAAAAATCCCATTTTGCACTCAAGAACAAAGCATATAGAAATAAGACATCACTTCATTAGAGACTATGTTCAAAAAGGTGATTGCATGCTTGAGTTTGTTGAAACCACTAAACAACTAACTGATATCTTTACTAAACCTTTGAATAAAGAGGCTTTCTTTTACATTAAAAGGGAACTTGACATATTGGATCAATCATGCATTTAAATTTCCTCAATTTTTGCTGCATATTCAATTGTTGCTGCATAATTTAATTTTTGCTGCATAATTACCATGTTTTAATCATTTTTTGAATCCAATACTGACTTGAGCATCGGAGTTTCCCTCAAGTTTGTCTTGTAGGTGCTTGATCCATACTTAAGTCTCCTAATTTCAAATCTCAAGCTCTTGTTGATAAAAATTGCTTTCTAGTGTTTTTTTTTAAGAAGATTAATCTGTTATTGAGCTGAAGTTTGGTGTTTAGAGTCGATGCAACACGAGGCCAAGCTAAAATGGTCTTCAAGAAGGCATGAGGTTGTGTTTTAAAGGCTGAATTACTTAATTTTTTTTGTTTCTAGAGTGGAAGTAATCAGTTATGAGAAGCAAATAACCATTTATTGCTTTTTGGAAATGTCATGATACGTTGGTGTTGCTCTCTGCCAAGCAAAAATAACCGATTAGGAAAATCCAATAACTGGTTATTACCAAAGTCAGAGGAATCCTCCTTTATGCACATGAAAATAACCAGTTATTTAGCAAGTATAACCAGTTATAAGGTTGTTGGGTGCTCTCTAGAACACAAAAATAACCAGTTATGAAATGCACCATAACTGGTTATTCACTTCTCACAGAGGTTGCACTTTCTCAATCCACGAAAATAACCAGTTAGAGACTTTACATAACCGATTATTGAACCCCCTTTAAACAACAACCCAGCAGCCTCCTTCACCATTCACACGTGCCCTTCTCCCTCTTCATCTTCTTCTGCTCATCTCTCACCAAAACCTACTTCCTCAAACACCTCACTTACCTCAAATATCACTAAAATCCACCACTCAAACACCATTTTCTCTCATATCCCTCAATTTCCACCAACTCATATTTTCTTCCAAAATTTCACTCCCTTTATCTTTTTTCTCTCCTCAAACCGAGCCCTAACCCCACTTCCACCATGGCCAACAGCTCCTCTCATCCCAAAAGATCACGCACCAAAAATCCTTCTGTACCCAAGCAAACACTTACCCTAGACAATGACCTAAACATTTCTCTAAGCTTGGACAACCGACGATTCTTTTCCCATAAGAAACAAATAAGCCAATATTGCTTGGATTTTCAAGCTAGAAATCTCATTTAGCCAAAGTACATGGACTAGGATTTCTTCATCAGAGAAGGGTTCACTTTCCTCATAGAGCTTCTGGAGTTTCATGGTCTGTGAACCTTTGTTACCACACATTGTGAGTACTACCTTGAACCCACCAAAGTTTTCTTCTATAATTTAAGTATCACTGGAGCAAATCTGGTCTCAGACATCAAAAGGAATAGAATTATTGTGACCCCCTATCAGTGGACTCCCCTCTTTAGTTTTACTTGTAACACCCTAATGAGGATGTCACATTTTCGATACAATAATAATAAAACCTTACCCAAGTTATAAAACATTTAATAATAATTAATATGAGTTATAAAAATTTTCCTTTTTATACATGATAGCATTACATAAAATAAAACGAAACATGAAATAAAACAAACTATTATTACACACCATAATATACATATGATTTTTGTCTTCAGTACGCAAATAATTTACAACCACAAATATTTAATAAAACAGTAAAAGTTAATATAACTCTAAAACATAAACATGCCCAAGTGCACATCAAAGATTTCTAACCCTCCGAAGGATCCTCCTCAGATAGATCATCAAATGACAGAAATCTTGGATGTCTCGCAGCTCTACGGACATGAGTCTGTGCTGTCGATACACTACTGATCTCACTGGGTGCATGAAAACGTTCTCCCCAGTAACGCCTAAGAGTCAAAGGCATCTCAAGATGTAAATACAAAGTAGTAGTAAATATCGGTTCTCCATCAAACTCTCTACGCAGGGACACAGTCAGATGCCCCACATAAACTGTCAATCCTCTATCTTCACGCAGTCGCCAGGCCTCAGAGCCTCTGTGAAACTCAAGTCTCACAAAACCTAAGAACTCGGGCAAAGCCATAACCACAAGATCAATCCAAATGATATGGGTAATCTAATGGCTTGCCTTCCTCGAACTGATCGCTTAGTTGCTGCTCCTCAAGGTACTATGTAACGCCCTTTTTTCCTAGTCCAATACTCGCGAAGAAGGAATGTCACACTATTATATTTATATAATCATGAAAACCTAAGGTAAAATTATACTACGAAAAATAGTACTTGTTTTGAATTTCAAAAACCCGGTGTATTAATGCTGGTTTAATTTATCTTAAAACTTTCGCCATATTCTTATTATATTATCATTATTATTTTTTGTAAGTCATTGTAAGTAGTACAATAGTAAACTAGAAAAATCCCTGTTGTAGCGAAACTTCAGACACTGAACAGTTATAATACAGTCAACAGAAATTAAACCATTCATCGAAACTACATTATCATAATCATATGTACAAGCCTGTATTAATTACATTTCCAAAATGTACACAAAAAAAAACAAAATGTGTACCTACCCTAAGAAATACAAATATATATATACCCATCAATTCAATAATACGTCAGGCTCCCACAAAAATAAATGGACAGCCATCAATAGCCATTGATTTAAAAACAATCTCTAAGACTGACGAGAATGAGAAGGAACCGTAGATGGGTCCTCCTCAGGGTCCTCATCGTCTGACGAGACATCCATTGGAACTACAGAACAATGGGCAGGAGCCTGAGCAGTGGACAAGAAAGAGTCGTCATGTGGGGTATAATACATATCCGCCCACATATCTCTCACAGGTAGGTAGAATTCCAGCCATACAAAGGCATAGAAATAAAAAATAGAAGCATTATAACGTCCCCACGCTAAGGACACCGTCAGTTCGTCATGGTATACACAACGATCAGTCTGCACGTTGATATGCCAGCAATTCGGACCACCATGAAAGTTAATCCGCACGTAACCAAAGAATCCACGGAGGCGAAATGACATCCTCAGCAACGTCGATCTCAGTTAAGATACGGCCAGAAACCCTGAAACTTAGTGGTTTCCTTGTCCTCCTCACGAATGTCTTTGGACAATCATAGGGTGATACATAATGGCAGAATATACAGTAAAGAGGTGAGATACTCATCATTCATTACCAATAATAACAGCAAGAAACTAAACGGCACTGAATGCCCAAATAGAACACAGTTTATACATTTAAGCACCACAGTATTAAAAATTTACAGTGGAAGTAGAATAACAACATTTAAATAACAGAGATACCATCAACGGTTAACAGTTCAGGTAACCAACATTTTTTTTACAGAAATAATAGTAAGCATGCTTCACAGTTAATAATGCTCATGCTCAATGAGTTGTGCGACTAACAACTCACAATGCAAAAGTGTCTCAAAAACCTACTCCATGGAGCTAGACATAAACATTTTCGGAGTGAATGATCAAGGAGTAATACGAGTATATCGTTAGCCTCAGGAAAATATAGTGTGCTTTATTTCATAAAAATGTTTGTGCAATGGCTTATACATGGTACTTCGACAGTTGATCGCGATATAGGAAAGCGCCTTAGACAGAATCGTCGGTGTGTCGCATTGGTCTATCCCACGGCCCCAGTGAAGCTACCACTGTCTATTGTGAGACACCGACAACCCGACTCCCCCAGGGTCAACAACATATGACACCTACGCTTAGTCTATTCGCACCCGCACATAGGTGTTATTCGAACTCCTAAGCGTACATAGCCTTTCTAACAACGTCCAACGGACAATACACATGCATGATGACACAATGTCGAATCATGTATGCTCATCACGATATTTCACAATCATACATTTATATACATACGTACACAAATTCATTTATTGATATTGTCACATCAAGGTGTGTTGGTAGTCCATATTCGTCAAATGTTCATCCCACATAAGGGTCCACAATAGCATAGAGTCAATTTTTATGTCATTATTGCTTTCTAATTTTCATTCATCATTATGGTCCACATTATGGGTTCCACTTTATCAATTTACATGTTATTGATTTAATGTGACAACTTTGGGTCACTTTAATTCCTTATATCCAGGGCATTCAAGAGTCTTTGAATTTCCTTTAGTTCATTAAGTTAATCCATTCCTATATTAATTAAGTCAAAACTGTGGCCCTCATTGAGTTCTCAAGTCCAATGTCTATTTTCATTTTTTTTATTTTTTTATACATTAGTGTTTCATTATTAATTTACTTTATGTGTTTATTTCAAGTTCTCCCAAACTCACACACTCATGTTCTTTCTCTTGATTCAAATTCTCCAAGTTACCAATTTAGGTCTTTAATTAAGTATCATTACGCATTATGAATCCCTAATTGTCTTCTAATGTCCAATTTATCAATTCCTTCATCCAAGTCACAATTTTTCACCATGTTACTCCTTCATGGCCGTGAGCCTCATGAAGATTAGGCTTCTAATAATTTTCTTTTTTTTTTCCACTTCTTCATTAATCCTTAATCACTTAATTAACACCAATCCATTAAGCTTTAAAATTTTGAGCACCAACACCCCACCAAGGAGGGTGTGGTCATAAGCCTCCATGCCTCAAGCAAGGGGCTTTTGTCCCAATCTCATTAATTTCAATCCATCACAATTTTTACAATGGCAATAAGAATCAAATCTATCTAACAAATCAATTAAATGAAAGAAAATTTAAAGAATCAATTATAAGAAAAATGAAATAGCAAGAGTAACCCCTATTAAGGTTTCTCACAAATATTCAAACAATAAGTCTCCAACCACCATTTTTGGTTGAATAGAGTGGTCTCCCTTTTACTAAAGAGGAGAGCACGAAAATAGCCTCCAAAGTACTCCTTGTGATTTCGGTTTTGGCTCTTCAAAACCCTAGAAAACAACCTCAAAGAATCAACACCATAACTTGAAAAGAAAAGCATCCTTGACCATGAAAATGGTCTTGGAACATGAAAAGGAGAAGAGAAGAGAAGAAAGTTGTGATTTCTACCTTAAAGTCTCCAACTTTGATCTTGAAAAAGGATGGTGAAGATGAAAGATTTTGATGTAGGGTATGAAAGGAAAAAGACTTAGAATGGTGAAGAGAAGCTAGAAATGAAATTAATGAAGCAGGAAAACGAAAATGGTGATGGTGGAAGTGGTAACCCGAAATGGAGAGAAAAGGAAATGGAAGATTTTGGTGAAATCTTGTGAATGAAAGTGGTAGAGATGATGATGGAGAGTAAGGATATGTGGTTGATGAAGAGAAAATATGAAGAGATCAAATGGTGAAGGGGCTGGAATTTTCGGATGGCTATGGAGTTTCTAGAGAGAAGGGAGAGCAAAGAAGAAGATGAAGTGGTAGAGAGAGAAGTAGCTAGGTTAAAGTGAGTGAGATATTTTTGTGAGATAGGTTAAAGTGATGGAGGCAAATTCCCCCCCTTTTCCCTAGTGAGAGCCGTGGCAATGGAGAGAGAGAAGAGGGAAATTGACAAGCTTATCAAGCAAGCTAAGGGTAGTCATGTCATTTTTTTAGGTCAAAGCTTCTAGAAACTTGATTAAAATAACAATATATTTGAATTAAAGTGGATTTGTTATGACATAAAGTAGATTACATTGGGATAAGGTGATAGGATTTTTATTACATGCTATTATCCATTGGATAATAGTTACAGTCGACAGAAGTCAGTATTAATTAATCTGACAGATAAATTTTACGCAGTGTTTCATTATTTTATCTGTTAGAATTTTCTCGTAAAACGTGAAATCTCGTGAATTGTGTCCGGCCTTGGGTTTAGTAAGATCTCCCGTCAACGTTTCCATAATTCAAGGTTCTCGGAGAAAATACCTCGTTTCTACGGCTCCGCTTAATGCACACGTAAAACGAAAAATATATTAAAATATTTTGCATTTCTAAAAAATTTCCAAAAATTATAAATATTATAAAATGACTATTCATCCTATAATTTTCCAATTTTTGGAATGTTATAGTTATTTTCCTGACTCTGTCCAATGTGCACGTAAAACAAAAAATATATTAAAATATTTCACGTTCTCAGAAAAATCCAGAAAATTCCAGAAAATCATAAATATTATAAAATGAATATCGATAGCAGAATAAATAAATTTTGGGGTGTTACATACTGAATATCTAGAGGATGCTCCTTTTCCTCTTTCTCAAACTCTTTATAGAACATAAATAATAATATAGAAAACACATACAGAGAGGTGAGACAATCTACATCATTACCAGCATGGCAGTACAAAAAATGACAATACATACAGATATCACAGTTGATTCAAAAATCCATATCATCACATCATGCACAATATCTCACATTAACACATTAAACATAATATCTCAAGTTAAATATAAATAATCACAAATAATCACATTATGATGCAGACCACAAATGCAAATGTACACCGACTCATTCCTACTCCATGGAGCTAAACACAGACATCAGAGAGAATGATCCGAAAGACCTATCCGTACCTCAGGCTGCCCAACCAACAATTACACAGTGAAACATCGTGTAAATAGCACACAGTCAAAATCGTCGTGTAGTTAGTACACAGTCCAAATGTCGTGC
Organism: Ormosia emarginata; assembly: GCA_029884605.1. Classification (NCBI taxonomy): domain Eukaryota; kingdom Viridiplantae; phylum Streptophyta; class Magnoliopsida; order Fabales; family Fabaceae; genus Ormosia; species Ormosia emarginata. Next base: position 76,327,734 of record JAQQTP010000088.1, read on the forward strand.
ACAACAGGCATTGTACTAGACAGTCTCCACAAGAATCTTGATTAAGAATAGTGCTTGTCAAGATCGTTAGTGTGTTGCCCGTTACCACGGCCTAGAGGAACTACCAACTGTCCACATGTGGAATCTTCCACACACTAACGCCTCCAAGTTCACTCAATGAACCGCACTACACCTATCACACCCACAATACGGTGTAATTCATCTCGTCAGCCAATCGCCAATTTTAACCAAATTGACACATCACTTAATGTATGAACATAAACCAAAATTACATAAATACCCTTATTATCACTATAAACCATAATTATAACAATACCCTCAGTATCGGTATAAACCAAATATAGTATGTCTCCACCTGACAGTACTATTTCTCAACATATCCGGGTCCACCACTTTGGCTTGACAGTAAAACTCACTGTTCCCTTTAGTCGCGTAAAGATTTTATCGTGTTTTCATAATCACATCACCTTTTTCAAACGTTTTCAAATTGCGTAAATATATTTTGACGTTTTCTCAATCGCGTAAGATTTTTAAATTGTTTTCTCAATCGCGTAAGATTTTTAAATCGTTTTCTCAATCGCGTAGCTTAAAATTCTTCATTTTAAATACACATGAGCTATTTCTAGTATTTTTCAACTATGTAAAATATTTTCTTTGCGTTCTAATTATACTTTGAAACTTTCCTCATTATTTGTCCATTTTTAATTAATTTTTGGCAGCATTTTATCTAGAAAATTCATTAAATGATATTTTATATGTTTTTCTTTAAAAATTACCTTGTTTTAATTATAACCATTATTTACACTTTGAAACTTACTAATGTGCTTCAAAACCCAAAGGTAAGCTCTACGTTAACATTTTTCAAGTGTTCACTTTATTTCTTGTTTATAATTAATTCCTCTAATTTAGGTTTCTAAAACTAAGCTCATTTATTTTGTTCTTCAAAAATTCATTGGAATTAAATTCTCTTTAAGTTAACTACTTAATCTACATTAGAAAATAATTTTGGGATCAAATATACATTGAATGGCATTTTGGCTGAATTCAACACATTCTTTACAAATGATCTTTAAATCATTTTCCATCTTCTAAATCATTATCAAATTCATTAATTTACTTAAATCAATTAAGTCATTCTTTTAGAAAATGGTTGAGAACATTTTGGTTCTCTTTTTCTTGGTGAAGTTGTGAGCTCCCTTGTGTACTTTGGAACACTCATGCAAATCCTCACATGTTATTCATATCCTACCATAATTATACTACATCTATGAACACATATCATATGTTTTAAAGCTATAAACATGCATACACACATAATCAATCACAAAATAGAAAAGACATTAAACAACCAAGTGAATGAATCCTTATGGATTCTTCACCACAATTACATCCATTTTCTCACCACCACACAAGGTTGATGAGATTAAATCTCTCTCTTACCTTAAGGGAAGACAAACTTCTTCTAACTCCTCCTAGTGATTTTCGTGTGACCTCCAAAGGATCCCTAACAAGCTCAAACAAATTTTAAAGAGTCATAACTATAAGTGAAAAATATAAACCATGGATCAATCATGGCTTAGAACCTAAGAAATCAATTTAGAAATAAGAAACAATGATTTTCACCTTGTAGGAAAAAATCTTCAAGATGGTTTGCCAAGCTCAAGATGAATTTTTTTGAGGAAACTTTCAAGATGAAAGATGCTTACAATGGTATTTGGATTTGAGAAGTGGTGTTAGGTGAAAATTTAGAAGAGTGGAGGTATGAGAAATGGGTGGAGGCCGTGAGCTTCTCAAAGAAGAAAGGAGAGAATTTTCTTGGTTATTTTGCTTTGGAGAAGGTTGAAGATGAAATGAACTTAGCAAAAATGTTATCTCACCCTTCCTAAAGCACTTGGCCGTGGAGCTCCCTCAAAGGAGGTGGCCACTTTAGTTGACTTCTAAGAACTCCTAATGGCCTTAGATGTGATCAATGGATGATATTCAAGACTTTGTCTCCAAGCTTGCTTCTCATTGGTATAGATAATCAAGTCATCAAGTGACTAAGCCCTTCTTGAAGATGCCATCACTGAATGGCCTGAGGAGAAGCAAACTAGGTTTTAGTTCATTTGGTTTCCTAATTAGGTCTAAGTTAATTTAGCTAGGTTTCTTAGTTACTTAGTTAGCCATTTAGTTAGCTAGGATGACTAACCCTCTTCTTGATTCTTCTAGAACCCTCTCTAACTAAAACTTAAATGACTAGCTAACTAGGTTTGTTACATTTAGTTACTACATAAGCTTCCTAACTTAACTTAGTTAGATTTAGACTAACTTAGTTAGATTTTCTAGTTGTAACCTGACAAGTCCAACCACTTTTGTGGACCGAAATCCTGTTAGTCTAGAAATTTTTAAGCCACTATTGTTGACTAGCTCTCATTGGCTTAAAATAACTCAAGCCCATTTCGTTGACTGGTGCACCCAATATGGGTCCCATAGACTTTTCTGAGTCCATGGTATGTTTTGGAGCAGATTTCTACTATTTTTAAGATAGTAGGCGTTGTCTAATAAAATAATATTATAATAATATAAAATATTTTTATTACACAGTTAAATCCTAAAAATTAAAAGATTAATATGTGTATCACTCGGAATGGAGTTTAGTAAGATCCCCCAGCTCCGAATAATTAAATTAAGATTTTTTCGGCCAGAAAATTATTATTTTCTTGACTCGGAGTAAATCACACACAATAGTTAAATACAGTCATGAAATAGTCAAATTAATTTTATAACACACAGAAAAACATAAAATAGTACATTTAGGAAAATATCGTAATTTAACCAAAAGTTATGGTGTTACATTACTTATTCTAGAGAAACCTTTACAGAGGATAGTCACAAGACTTGGGAAGGATATAATAGAGCGCAGGCTGTCGAGAGCATGCTTCAGCCAAGCATCCTTGTACCAGAAGGGTCCTTCACCATTGGATGTCTGACTCCTGAGCATCTTCTTCTACATTTTGTATTGATCCATATATTGGTTCCTAGGGCAAGCAATTTTGCCTTGGTTGAGGAAGAAGACATCTTCCTACTATAGGCCCTTAAATAGCGATTGTGTATCAATTAGCCCTTTTACATCATGCATTACATGATGAGGGCCAAAGAAAAGTTAATGATGGATCTCCCCTACGCATTGATTGTTGCTAAAATCTTAGATCAATACAAGCTTAGCTTAAGTGATGATAGAGTCATTGAACTTATCAGTCACAACAAGTTCGGAAAGGCCTCCATCAATCGCATGCAAATAAAGAAAGTAAATGATGAATGGGTTTATAGCCTTGGACGTGAGGCAGCCGCACCAGAAGGAATGCTTGCTGCCCCTGATGAAGTAGTTGTGGAAGAGGCTCCTACCCCAAATCAAGATCGAATCCTAGATGCCTTAGTGAGTTTACAAGCCCATCTCACGGATCTTCAGGTTTATCAGGAGCATAGTAATGGAATTATCTATGACCACCTAAGAACTTTGGATGACTGCTTGGACAGAATTAAGCGTCGCCTTCCTCCACCAGAGGATGATGAAGCTTAGGCATGGATCACAATCTTTTATCTACTATTTTTAGATATATCATTCTGTTTTGGATCTAACAATTGTGGATTTACTTTTTGAACATGCTTATTATTGATTTAAGCTACATGATGCTTTTGTTATGATCTTGTTGTAATGAATTTCTTGAATTAGTTGTCTTATTGCTCAACTACTTATTGAATATCTATTATCTAGTAATGGTTTTGGTTCGTATGTATATTGCATGATTTTTTGTTGCAATGTGACTTCTTTCTTTGTCAAAATATGTATTGCATATATTTTTTATCATGACAAAAGGGGGAGAGGTTTTTGATTTATTTTCATTGAGAAAAAGCAAATAAAAGGTACAAATTCAATGATCTTGGGATTCCAATATTAAGGGGGAGTTGTGCATCTCTAAACCAATCACCTCTTGCAAAATAGAAGGGGAGTAAGTCTCTAATACCTTTTTGTGAGTTCTAATTTAATTGAACTAACTCTTTTCTCAATGGTTGTTTGTCATCATCAAAAAGTAGAAGAATGTAAATGGTAATGGTTTTGATGTTAAAAATAAGAAAGGATTGATTGTGCAAAGATCAAGTCCCACATTTCTTCAAGTTTAGCTTATAGGACTTAAATCTTATGTAAAGGTAAAATAGGAATTACACTAAGCTCAAAAATGTTTTAAAACTGACCTTTGGTTAGTTATTTGGCCATTTCTTTCAAAATATTTTGAGTCTTGTTCTAAAACCTTTTTCATATGAAAGTAGACTCAATGATCTTTCCAATGAGTGGTCATTTGTTTTATAGGGATTAGCAACAAAGAAGTTATGATCTTTCAAAAGTCAGTTTGTCAAAAACATAGTGCAATAATCGATTATGGAATATCCATAACCGATTATTCACTAAGTTAGGAGTGTGTGCTTTTGTTTTTAAAGCTCCTAAGTGGTTATGAGCTTTCAATAACTGGTTATTGCCTAGTTTCAAACGTTCCTAGTGAAAGCAATAATCGGTTATGCTTAATCAATAACCTGTTATTCAAAACCAAATAATCGGTTATGCAACATCAATAACTGGTTATCTGGGCAACCAGAAATGGTTTTCCAATGGCTATAATTTGGCATTTAATGCCCTCAACCACCACCAACAACTCTTAAATGCTTTGAGCTATAAATGAAAGTGTTTGGACATTAAAGAAGGTTGGAGAAACAATCTGAAAATCATTCTTGAGCATTAAATATGAGTTTAACCATCATTTCAATATATACTCTATTTTGATATTCAAAGTGTGAATCCTTGATACCCATTGAACTTCAATTTGTATTATCCACTCTTGACAGAGTTTTTATTCACATATACTTTGTGTAATCCATAAAGAGGGTGAGGTATCACTCAAAGGTTTGTAAGGGTGAGGTATTCCTTATTGTTGAGGCTCAAGCACAAAGGGTGAAGTATCCCAAGGTGTATTGAGTACTCTAGTTTATAAATGTTGCAAGTACCTGTTGAAGCTTGAAGATATAGTAGAAAATCTCGGGTAATCACTTGAGGACTGGACATAGACCACAAGTGGATTAGTGGCTGAACCAAGAAAAACCTTGTGTTTAATCTTCTGAACTTAGCTTATTTACATTTGTGTATTTATTTTATATGCTTGCTTGAATACTATCTATCTTAGCTTATTCATTTGTGAATGAAAGTATTCAATCTTCTCTATCTATTCACATCAATCAATTAATAGCTTCAACAAAAATTAATATTCATGTGTTTTCTGAAAGATTTGTGAAAAACTTTTATAAACTCAATTCACCCCCCTCTTGAGTATTGAAGCCACTTGGTAATACAAACCACTATAACTGATCTTCAAGATCCAACAAAAGAACTAAACTATCTTCTCTTACCAGCACTCCATCTTGCTTAGCTATTCAATCCTGCCTGGAATTGTAACACCCTTGTGGGGATGTCACATATATAAATAAAATAAAAGAAAGATAAATAAAATCTACCTAAGTTGTAAAACATTTGTAACATAATATAGTAGGTCGTAAAATTCTTCTTGTTAAATAGAATAGTATTAAATAAAATAACGTGAAAACATAAAATAAACAAACTAACATCTCACATAATATACATATGGTACTAGTTATAAGTTATACAAATAATTTACAACTATCCATATTTAAACTAAAACAGTAAACAAAACAGTAAAAGGTTAATATATACAAACGCAGACGCGTCCAAGTACACATCACAAATATCTAACCCTCTGAAGGATCACTCTCAGATGAAACTTCAGGTGATAGATATCCAAGATGCCTCGACCCTCTACGGACACGGGTCCGTGCAGTCGATACGCTGCTAATCTCACTAGGCGCATCAAACATACCGCCCCAATGACGCCTAAGAGATAGCAGCAACTCCACATGTAAGTACAATAAAGTAGAAAAGATCGGCACTCCATCAAACTCCGTACGTATGGTCACAGTCAGACGCCCTACGTACGTCACCGAATCTCTATCTTCTCGCAGACGCCAGGCTTCAGAGCCTCCGTGAAACTCAAGTTGCACGAATCCAAAGAATCCTGGTAGCGTCATATCCACACAATCAATCCAAAGGATATGGATCATCGGATGGTTCTTGATCGTAGAATTGATCTTCGGCTTGCTACTCTTCCTCCTCTTCAGGATACTCACACTCAAGAGGCTATTCCTCTTCCTCAAACTCTTTATCACATAATTTAAATATATAGATAACAGATACAAGAAAGAGGTAAGACAACCTAAATCATCACAAACATGGTAAATAAGAAAACGACAATACAACAGGTAAAACAGTTCATACAATATAGCATACTAAAATAACATAAATCATAATATTAAATAATACAAAACTCAATACAACAATAACATACAATGGTACAGATGAATAAAATGGTACAAATAATTAAAATGATACAGATAGATAGAATAGTGCAACTAAATAACATTAAAATGTATAAAACATAAATATATGAAATGTGACTCAACCTTACTCTATGGAGCTAAAAATACAGACATAAGAGAGAACAACCCCGCAAAATCTATTAGTACCGTCGACCGCCTAATAACTATTCTGTTGTCTCACGTTGCGTCTATAGCCCACTGTAAAAAAAAGATGTAGTGGTGTAGCACACTGTCATACGTCGTGTCACTACAGGCTTGCACTAATAGACTTCACAAGATCTTGATTAAGTATAGTGCGTGTCGAGTCCATTAGTGTGTTACCAGTTACCGCGGCCCAGAGGAGCGATCAACTGTCCACAAATGGAATAATCTGCACACTAATCTCTCCAAGTTCTTTCAAGTTGAACCACACTATGCTTATCACACCGACAACATGATGTTATTCATCTCGTCAATCAATCCACCAATTATCAACTAAATTGGCACAACTCAATGCATGATAAAAATTTCAAATATGCCCTCACTGGCAAAAATTACGAATATGCCCTCACTGGCAAATCGCATATATATACAGTACGTCCTACCTGACAGTACTGTTTCACAATCTGTCCGGGTCCACCACTTTGGCCAGACAGTAAAACTTGCTGTTTTCGTCAATCGCGTAGAAGTTTTATCGCGTTTTCAAAATCTCGTCACTTTTACAAACGTTTTTAAATCGCGTAAATATATTTTACTATTTTTAAAATCGCGTACTATTTTTCAAATGTTTTCTCAATTGCGTAAGATTTTTAAATCATTTTCTTGTCCGAATTCCTTAAAATTACTGTTTAAATAAACAGAAATAATATTTAATACGTTTGAACTACGTAGAATATTTTTCATACCGTATAAATTATATTTGCAATCTTTTCTATCTTATTTTATTTTTAGCAAAAATTGTGAGTTTTAGCTTAGAAAATGTATAAAGATGATTTTCTAAGTTTTCTGTAAAAATTTCTTTTATTTATATTATAACCATTTAATTACACTTTTGAAAACTACTAACGTGCTTCAAAATATAATATGAGCTCTACATTAGAATTTTTACAAAAGCTACTGTATTTCCTTTTAACTATTAAAATCATTAGTTTTAACTTCTTAAACTTAATCTAATCAATTTATTTCTTCGAAAATCATTGTAGAAAAATTCCTTTTCACATATATTGCTTCGTTTTGATTGAAAATGGTTTGAAAATGATTTTAGAAATCATAAATCCTCGACTTTGGCATGTTGGCCGAAATACTTAAAATTACCATTTGATCTCTACATTCATTTTTCTTGCTCTAAACAATTTTGCATCTTGTTAATTTTCCTAGGTTAATTAAATCACACTCTTAGAAAATTGATGAGAATATTTTCGTTCTCCTTTTTGGTTGAGGTCGTGAGCCTTGGTAATGTGTTCTTTGGAATACTCATGCAATCCTTGACATGTTGTTCACATCTTAAGATTTACACATGCATCTACTAACACATACAATATTTCAAAGCTTGTAGACATGCAAGTTAATACAAATCACAAATAGGAAAGCTAATAACAAGCACACAAATGAATCCTTATGGATTCTACAATCACAAACAATTTTCATCTTCTTACCACCACCCAAGGATGATAAGATTTAAGTCTTCCTCTTACCTTAAATGAAGACAAATACTCTTTCACTCCTTTCTAGGGTTTCGGTTTTCACTCTCCAAGATACCTATCAAGCTTAAACAAAATTCTACAAGTTATAATCATGAAAGAAAGCTTAAACCATGGATCAATCATGGCTTAGAACTTTGAAAAAGAATTTAGAAATGAAAAACAAAGAGTTTCACCTTCTAGGTAAAATCTCCCAAGTAGATTTTCAAGCTCCAAATGATGGATTTTGCAAGAACTCTCAACTAGAGATGTTCTTAGAATTGTGTTTAGGTTTAGAAAAGTTAGTTAGAAGAAATTTTGGGTGGATGGATGGTGAAGAATGGTGTTTGGCCGAATGGTGCTTCAAGAACACAACAATGGAGTTTGGTATTTTTAGAAGAGAGAGAAGAGAGAAAATGTTAGGAAATTAAGTGATAATTACCCTTCCAAAAGGTGCATGGCCGTAGACTTCAAGGGCAAGGGAGGTGTCCATTTGGTTGGCTCCATCCAAGCCTTAGAAATGATCAATGGTGAGGATTAAGACTTGATCACCAAGCTTTGCTCTCATTAGTTAATCTAAGACTAGTCACTAAGCCTTGTCATTAAGCCTTGTCACTAATTAAGCCTTGTCACATGCTTAGTCACATGCTCTTGAATGTTCCACCGCTAATGATATTTAATTAAGCTACTAATCCAATTAAGTTTTCACTAAACTTGGGTCCCGCAAAACATTTTCGGGTCCATTATCACTTATTTGTACTGACTAATAAAATAATATTATAATAATATAAAATTATTTTATTTTACAATTAAATCCTAAAAATTAAAAGATTACTAACCGTATCATTCAGAATTGGGTTTAGTAAGATCCCCCAGCTCCGAATAATTAAAATAAGATTTCCCCGGCCCGGAAAAATATTATTTTCCTGTCCCGGAGCAAATCACACAAAAAGTCCAAATAAAATCACAGACAGTAATATAAAACAATAATTCATACAGAAAAATAACAAACAGTACAAAAAGGACATAACGATCATTTATCCTATAGTTGAAAAACATCAAACAGTACATTCGGGACATAACGGTAATACCCCAAAAGTTTAGGGTGTTACAACTCTCCCCAACAAACAAAAATTTCGTCCTCAAAATTCGTTATACCTCAGAACAAATAAGGATATTGCTCCCTTATTTTGTCTTCCAGCTCCCAGGTAGTATCACCTGTCACATCGTTCCATATGACCTTTACCAATTCGATCATCTTCCCTCGAAGCTGCTTCACTTTTCTGTCCTCTATTCTGACAGGTAAAGTCTCGTAAGTCAAATTCTCCTTCAGCTGTACTTCATCGGGTTGTATAACATGCGTTGGATCCGGAATATACTTCCTTAGCTGGGATACATGAAATACATCATGCAGATTTGATAGAAAAGGCGGCAAAGCAATCTGACAAGCTACAGGACCTATACGTCGGATAATTTGATACGGTCCAATGAACTTAGGAGTAAGCTTCTTAGATTTAATAACTCTTCCGACACCAGTAGTAGGAGTCACTCTTAGAAACACATGCTCACCCTCCTCAAATTCAAGAGGTCGTCTTCGTTTATCTGCATAACTCTTTTGTCTGCTTTGCGTCGTCTTCATCTTCTCTTGTATCATCTTTACCTTCTCCGTAGTCTGTTGTACAAGTTCTGGTCCAATAGCTATACTTTCCCCGTCTTGATACCAACACAACGGTGTCCGACATCGTCTTCCATACAATGCCTCATAAGGTGCCATCCCTATACTCGAGTGAAAACTATTGTTGTAGGTGAATTCTATCAAAGATAAAAATTCATCCCAACTTCCTCGTTGCTCCAAAACACAAGCTCGCAACAGATCTTCCAAAGACTGTATAGTTCTCTCTGTTTGACCATCAGTTTGTGGATGATAAGCTGAACTCAACCGCAACTTAGTGCCCATGGCTTCTTGTAAACTTCGCCAGAACCTCGATGTAAACCTCGGATCTCTGTCAGAAACTATACATGTAGGCACACCATGTAATCTGACAATCTCACTGATGTACAACTGGGTTAATCTTTCCAACAAATATTTTATATTAATTGGCAAGAAATGAGCCGATTTCGTAAGCCTATCGACTATAACCCATATCGAATCATGACCATTCCTTGTCTTCGGCAATCCAGTAACGAAATCCATTGAGATACTATCCCATTTCCACTCTGGAATAGCCAACGGTTGCAACATACCAGTTGGTCTCTGATGTTCCACTTTCACCTTCTGACAAACCAGACAAGACTCCACACGTTCCGCTACGTCTCTTTTCATCCTTGGCCACCAAAACAACTTCTTTAAGTCTTGGTACATTTTGGTCATCCCCGGATGCAAACTCAGATCACTAGTAGGAGCTTCATCTAGAATTCCTTTCTTAAGTTCAGAATCATCAGGCATACAGATTCTTCCCTTAAACCTTAAAATTTCATCTGACCTTTCCTTTGAAATCACGTGACCTAGAAATTGAACTTCCTCCAACCAGAACTCACACTTAGCCAATTTCGCATACAGCTGCTTTTCCTTCAAAATCTAAAGAACAATACCGAGATGTTCAGCATGCTCTTCCTTAGATTGAGAATAGATCAGAATATCATCAATAAAAACAATGACAAATCTGTCTAGATACGGATGAAAAATCCTGTTCATATAGTCCATAAATATGGCAGGAGCATTCGTCACCCCGAACGGCATTACCTGATACTCATAATGTCCATAACGAGTTCGAAAAGTTGTTTTGGGTACATCCTCCCCCTTAACAAGAATCTGATGATAACCCGATCTCAGATCTATTTTAGAAAATACCACTGCTCCCTTCAACTGATCCATCAAATCGTCAATTCTTAGAAGCGAATATTTATTCTTGATAGTCACCTTGTTTAACTGACGATAATCCACACAAAGTCGAGAAGTTCCGTCTTTCTTCTTGACCAAAAGCACTGGTGCTCCTCATGGTGAAACACTAGGTCGCACAAACTGTTTCTCCAACAGTTCCACCAATTGTTGTTTCAGCTCCACCAACTCTGCTGGCGACATTCGATATGGCGCAATTGAGATAGGACCTGCTCCTGGTACTAAATCAATTGAAAACTCGATCTCCCTCTCAGGTGGCAAACCAGGTACATCATCAGGAAAAAATTCTGGAAACTCATTAACAACAGGAATAGTATTCACATCTTTCTCATTCTTGACTTCTAGAGAAGACAATAACATATATCCCTGTGCTCAATCTCTCAACAATGACTTGACTTTAACAGCAGTCAAGAATCCAGACTTTTCTTCCTTAGGAAAAACTATGGTTTTGCTTGCACAATCTATAAGGATATGGTTAGAAGATAACCAGTCCATCCCTAATATTACATCTATCTCAACAAGAGGCAAACAAATCAAGTTGACCGAAAACACACGGTCCTTTATAACAACAGGACAATCCAAACATATCTTAGACGTAATTACAGGTTTAGCAGTTGGCGTAGAAACACTCAATTTAACATTCAGAGAAGACACAGGCAACTTCAATCTCTCCACACAATCATATGCAATAAATGAATGTGTCGCACCAGAATCATATAACACAGTCAGAAGATTACCTCCAATGGCACCTTCTCCTTGAATAAGATCATCAGATTGAGAAATTTCCGTTCCAGTCATAGTATACACTCGCCCTCCAGACCTCGGTTGAACACATCCTGACCTTGGCTGAGTGGCACGAACACTTCTCATAGCTAGCTTTCTCTCTGGCTAAGTACAATCCCTAGATATATGTCCAGGCTGTTTGTAATTAAAACAAATTGTTCCTTTGATAGGGCATTCACTAGAAAGATGGCCTTTCTTTCCACACTTAAAACATGTTGGCGTGAACGCCACTCTCTGTCCAGCACCACTACCACTAGTACTTCCCCCAACCGGTGGTCGTTGAGATTGATTCCCTGGTGGTCTAGAATATGGCTTATTTGAAACCGATTAGTATTACTGCCACCACCTCTCTGAAACCTTGTTGGTCCAAAGTTACGATTCCTCTGATCTCGTGACGGCTCCAACTCCTTGAGTCGCGCACACGCATCAACTAAAGCATGAAACTGATTCATTCTCAAGGATATCACCCCTTGCTTTAGTTCCACTCTTAACCCTGCCTCAAACTTCCGACGTCTCCACCCATCATCTGGTCGAGTTTGAGCATAATTTGAGAATTGAGACAAACTCTCAAATTTAGTAGCATACTCATTCACCGTCATATTACCCTGACGTAAACCAAGAAATTCCATCTCCTTGGCATGTCTAGCACTCGCAGGAAAATACTTCTCCAGAAATGCATTAGAAAATACCTCCCATGTAATTTCTATTCCTTCAGCCTGCAACAACCGGCGGGTTCCTCTCCACCAATGTTCTCCGTCTCCCCTTAACATAAAGGCTGCATACGTTACCTTTTTCTCATCGGAGCATCTCATTCCTTCAAAAATTCTCTCCAAGTCTTGTATCCATTGACTTGCTTTCTCAGGATCAACCTCGCCTCTAAACTGCGGCGGATTGTTATGCCTAAATTTAGATAAATTTAGGGCATTACTTGATAGCATCTTCTTTGTTGAGTGCTCTCGGTCTCGCTGCGTAATCACTTGACCATTATTTGCATAGCTTCAACAGTCGTAATCATTGGGTCCACTTCCTGATTTACGTTCGCACGTCCTCGTCCTCTACCAGACATCTTCTTTCTTCAAACATAACCAAACAAGTTAGATACATCTTTTGGAAGTAAATCACAGAGAATCACACAAAGACAAACAAAAACAGACCCAACCACAACCCCAAAAGACTCTAACTTGGGCTCTGATACCAACTAATGTAACACCCTTGTGGGGATGTCACATATATAAATAAAATAAAAGAAAGATAAATAAAATCTACCCAAGTTGTAAAACATTTGTAACATAATATAGCGGATCATAAAATTCTTCTTATTAAACAGAATAATATTAAATAAAATAACGCGGAAACACAAAATAAACAAACCAACATCTCACATAATATACATATGGTACTAGTTATAAGTTATACAAATAATTTACAACTATCCATATTTAAACTAAAACAGTAAACAAAACAGTAAAAGGTTAATATATACAAACGCAGACGCACCCAAGTACACATCACAAATATCTAACCCTCTGAAGGATCACTCTCAGATGAAACTTCAGGTGATAAATATCCAGGATGCCTCGACCCTCTATGGACACGGGTCCGTGCAGTCGATACGCTGCTAATCTCACTAGGCGCATCAAACATACCGCCCCAATGACGCCTAAGAGATAGCGGCAACTCCACATGTAAGTACAATAAAGTAGAAAAGATCGGCACTCCATCAAACTCCGTACGTATGGTCACAGTCAGACACCCTACGTACGTCACCGAATCTCTATCTTCTCGCAGATGCCAGGCTTCAGAGCCTCTGTGAAACTCAAGTTGCACGAATCCAAAGAATCCAGGTAGAGTCATATCCACACAATCAATCCAAAGGATATGGATGATCAGATGGTTCTTGATCGTAGAACTGATCTTCGGCTTGCTGCTCTTCCTCCTCTTCAGGATACTCACACTCAAGAGGCTATTCCTCTTCCTCAAACTCTTTATCACATAATTTAAATATACAGACAACACATACAAGAAAGAGGTAAGACAATCTAAATCATCACATACATGGTAAATAAGAAAATGACAATACAACAGGTAAAACAATTCATACAATATAGCATACTATAATAACATAAACCATAATATTAAATAATACAAAACTCAATACAACAATAACATACAATGGTACAGATGAATAAAATGGTACAAATAATTAAAATGATACAGATAGATAAAATAGTGCAACTAAATAACATTAAAATGTATAAAACATAAATATATGAAATGTGACTCAACCCTACTCCATGGAGCGAAAAATACAAACATCAGAGAGAACGACCAGCAAAATCTATTAGTACCGTCGACCGCTCAATAACTATTCTACTGTCTCACGTTGCGTCTATAGCCCACTGTGAAAAAAAGATGTAGTGGTGTAGCACACTGTCATACGTCGTGTCACTACAGGCTTGCACTAATAGACTTCATAAGATCTTGATTAAGTATAGTGCGTGTCGAGTCCATTAGTGTGTTACCAGTTACCACGGCCCAGAGGAGCGACCAACTGTCCACAAATGGAATAATCTGCATACTAATGTCTCCAAGTTCATTCAAGTTGAACCACACTACGCTTATCACACCGACAACACGATGTTATTCATCTCGTCAATCAATCCACCAATTATCAACCAAATTGGCACAACTCAATGCATGATAAAAATTTCAAATATGCCCTCACTGGCAAAAATTCCAAATATGCCCTCACTGGCAAAAATTATGAATATGCCCTCACTGGTAAATCGCATATATATACAGTACATCCCACCTGACAGTACTGTTTCACAATCTGTCCGGGTCCACCACTTTGGCTCGATAGTAAAACTTGCTGTTTTTGTCAATCGCGTAGAAATTTTATCGCGTTTTCAAAATCTCGTCGCTTTTACAAACGTTTTTAAATCGCATAAATATATTTTACTGTTTTTAAAATCGCGTACTATTTTTCAAACGTTTTCTCAATCGCATAAGATTTTTAAATCATTTTCTTATCCGAATTCCTTAAAATTACTGTTTAAATAAACAGAAATAATATTTAATACGTTTGAACTATGTAGAATATTTTTCATACCGTATAAATTATATTTGCTATCTTTTCTATCTTATTTATCTGTTTTTAGCAAAAATTGACAGTATTTTGCTTAGAAAATGTATAACGATGATTTTCTAAGTTTTTCGCAAAAATTTCTTTTATTTATATTATAACCATTTAATTACACTTTTGAAAACTACTAACGTGCTTCAAAATATAATATGAGCTCTACGTTAGAAATTTTACAAAAGCTACTGTATTTCCTTTTAACTATTAAAATCATTAGTTTTAACTTCTTAAACTTAATCTAATCAATTTATTTCTTCGAAAATCATTGTAGAAAAATTCCTTTTAACATATATTGCTTTGTTTTGATTGAAAATGGTTTGGAAATGATTTTAGAAATCATAAATCCTTGGCTTTGGCATGTTGGCCGAAATACTTAAAATTACCATTTGATCTCTACATTCATTTTTCTTGCTCTAAATAATTTTGCATCTTGTTAATTTTCCTAGGTTAATTAAATCACACTCTTAGAAAATTGATGAGAACATTTTGGTTCTCCTTTTTGGTTGAGGCCATGAGCCTTGGTGATGTGTTCTTTGGAACACTCATGCAATCCTTGACATGTTGTTCACATCTTAAGATTTACACATGCATCTACTAACACATACAATATTTCAAAGCTTGTAGACATGCAAGTTAATACAAATCACAAATAGGAAAGCTAATAACAAGCACACAAATGAATCCTTATGGATTCTACAATCACAAACAATTTCCATCTTCTTACCACCACCCAAGGGTGATAAGATTTAAGTCTTCCTCTTACCTTAAATGAAGACAAATACTCTTTCACTCCTTTCTAGGGTTTCGGTTTTCACTCTCCAAGATACCTATCAAGCTTAAACAAAATTCTACAAGTTATAATCATGAAAGAAAGCTTAAACTATGGATCAATCATGGCTTAGAACTTTGAAAAAGAATTTAGAAATGAAAAACAAAGAGTTTCACCTTCTAGGTAAAATCTCCCAAGTTGATTTTCAAGCTCCAAATGATGGATTTTGCAAGAACTCTCAACTAGAGATGTTCTTAGAATTGTGTTTAGGTTTAGAAAAGTTGGTTAGAAGAAATTTTGGGTGGATGGATGGTGAAGAATGGTGTTTGGCCGAATGGTGCTTCAAGAACACAACAATGGAGTTTGGTATTTTTGGAAGAGAGAGAAGAGAGAAAATGTTAGGAAATTAAGTGATAATTAACCTTCCAAAAGGTGCATGGCCGTAGGCTTCAAGGGCAAGGGAGGTGTCCATTTGGTTGGCTCCATCCAAGCCTTAGAAATGATCAATGGTGAGGATTAAGACTTGATCACCAGGCTTTGCTCTCATTGGTTAATCTAAGCCTAGTCACTAAGCCTTGTCATTAAGCCTTGTCACTAATTAAGCCTTGTCACATGCTTAGTCACATGCTCTTGAATGTTCCACCACTAATGATATTTAATTAAGCTACTAATCCTATTAAGTTTTCACTAAACGTGGGTCCCGCAAAATATTTCTGGGTCCATTACCGCTTATTTGTACTGACTAATAAAATAATATTATAATAATATAAAATTATTTTATTTTACAGTTAAATCCTAAAAATAAAAAGATTACTAACCGTATCATTTAGAATTGGGTTTAGTAAGATCCCCTAGCTCTGAATAATTAAAATAAGATTTCCCTAGCCCGAAAAAATATTATTTTCCTGTCCCGGAGCAAATCACACAAAAAGTCCAAATAAAATCACAGACAGTAATATAAAATAGTAATTCATACAGAAAAACAACAAACAATACAAAAAGGACATAACGATCATTTATCCTAAAGTTGAAAAACATCAAACAGTACATTCTGGACACAGCGGTAATACCCCAAAAGTTTAGGGTGTTACAGGAATTATCATGGAAAACATAGAAGTAATGGGGTGTGAATTATGAAATTCTCAGTAGTTCGATTAAAAATGTGTCATCATGATAATTCTAGCTATTTTGGGAAAAAAATCCATTTCAAAGCATTTATTATCTTTCTAGGAAGCTGGCAGAAAGCCAAAACAGGTCCTTCCTCTTCCCAAAATAGATGGTTCATTTTAATATTATGAAAATCCTTTGAGTCATCAAAGCATAGATCAATCTATCCAATCTCATGTCGTAAAATCATAAATCAAATCATTAAGTCTCTTGTCATCAAATTAAAAATCATTTCTTAGATTCTCTTATCTTATTATTCATTATGTTTCAAGACATCAAATCTCATGACAATTTCATTTTTGTCATCAAATATCAAAATCATAACAAGAAATCTCATTTCAAAACCTAAATCACTTGTTAATCAAGAAGTCATCAATCTCATTATACTTTAATTATCATAAAGAGAAATCCATCAAAACTCATATATCATCTCGACGTCGAAGGCATAGAACTCATTATACCATTTTCTCACTTAGAAGTAGCTTGCTTTTAGGTTGGTGCACATCAACCTATTCATGATGGTATGTTGTCTCACAGAGTTACTCTAAGTAACTAGGTCATGTCTATCTCTGTCTAGTAAAGAGGAGGTACATTTCCTTGATACTTACCATGATAAGGAGGAGGTACGTTTCCTCACAATATTAATCATCTGGGATAGAGTGAGTGCTATGTTACTCAAACTATCCAAGAGTTAGGATCAACCCAAGTAGTAACTACGTCTACCACTTGATGACTTGGGAAGCTCGGGTAAAAAAGGAGGTCTTCCTCAAACTCTAATACTCTGGTAAGGAGATTCTTATATCCTCTCTTACCATTCTCCAAGTATAAGGTATACCCAAAACCCAATCAACCTAGTTGCACAAAGGGATACCCATGAAAATAAGTTCGTTTCATTAAATCTCAAGTACGCATTACATCGCATAAAACATCATTTTTATCAAATCATTAAGTATGCATTACATCATACACAATAATCATTTTCATCAAATTTTCAAGTATGCAGTATGTCGCATAAAACATCTTTTTTATCAAAATATTAAGTATCCATTACGTCGCACACAATCATCATTTTCATCAAATTATCAAGTATGCAGTACGTCGTATAAAATCATCATTTGTATTATATCATCAATCAACCTTATAACATAGCATAATGCATTGATATCTCATCAATCAATCTCATATCATATCATAATGCATTAATATCTCATCAATCAAGCATTGGTGTATTCCATTATATCATTTTATGCCAAAACATCATGTTTTTCATAACAAAATCTCATAATTAGTAATTTTCCCAATTGTGCCCCAGCTCTATTTCAAGAATGTTGCAGCTTAATGGTTTGTGTTGCAGCACCTTGTGAGTTTGTGCTATGGCTCAATGCCCTATGTTGCGTTTTCCTTGTTTTCTAGAGAATGGGGTGTTGCAGCTCGCCCAAAATTGTGTTGCGACTCTCCCTGAAAATTATGGGTTTCAGATGTAAACCATAATCCATTCCTCCAAACTCCAAATTTTGATTTTTAAACCAAGATCTAACCATTCAAACTCCAAAGCCATCAATTATCAACTCAGCAACATCATATTTATAGTATCCAATCATTCAAACATCATCAAATCAAGCAAAACAAATATGGGTTTCTAACCCATTTTTAAAACTCAAGGTTCATCAAGAATTAATAAAAAATTTCAAGATCTCAATGTTACAATCAACACTTAATCATCTTTCTCATTTAAAAATCTTGATCCAAATCACTAGGTTTCAAAGATTAGGAAAACAAAAGATAAAGGGAATAGTAGAGAAAACCCCCTACCTCAAGTGTTCACTTTCCTCTTTCCTTTTCTATTTTTCTTTCTTTCTTCCACTCTTTGTTTTTCCTCTTGATCTTGTCTTCCCTTGTTTTTCTTGTTCTCCTTCCTCACCTCTACCAGCCATATGAAATAAGGGAATAGAGAGAGTGTGAGAATGAAGAAATGAGAGGATGAGAAATGGGAAGAGAGAAAACGTGTGGGAGCCAAGAAAGTGAGAGAAAATGGAAAAATATCCTGGGTTTGGTGGGTTGCATCAAAATGCAACCTTGGTGGACATGGGAAGGGTCTCATAAAAATGAAATCGAACTGATAAATTTTTATTTGCTAAAGACACTTTAATTTCTCATAAATGAATTTTCCAACCCTCCTAAGCCTCGTGGAAAATTCTAAGATTTCATTTTATTCTCGATATCACTATTCCACCATTTTTCTTATTCTGCAATATCAATCCTCAAGCTTCAATATTATTTTCTATTTAACTTGGTCTTTTAAACACACATCCTGTGCTATTAAAAATAGTAAATTGACTTAAATAATTCTTCAAAATTCATCATAACTTATTCTAATTATTTATAGTTAGAAATAAATTTTTCTCATTTAATTCTTGAAATTATTCAATCGGGGAGAATGTTACATACGCCTTTCTTTTTTTATAAAACCACGACCTAATCTTCAAAATTTCTCCATTTTCTCACCATTTTCTACTATTTCCTAGCACCAAACACTCCTAAAACCCCTTCCTTCAACTTTTCTTCCATTCTTTTTACCCCATTTCACTCAAATGGTTGAATCTTCATGAAGAACAAAGAAGCCACGAGCAGGAGTGGCTATTAGGACGTCCTCCCTATTACCCAAGTGGCTTCCAGTACTCAAGAGGGGGGGTAAATTGAGTATTTAAAAAACTTTTCGTAGAGGCGTAAACTAATTTAAATATGTTGAAAAGAATATTAAAAGACGTGAGATGAAAAGGATAAGCAGAATATTAATAAAATTCAACAAATAAATAATATTAAACAATAAATTAAATTACTGAAAATAAAGAGATAAAGAAGAGAAGAGCAGGCACGATATTTATCCTGGTTCGACCACCAACCACTTGTGGCCTACGTCCAGTCCCCGAAACACAGTTTGAGATTTTACACTAATCAATACAAGCTTAAAGCGGGTGCTTGCAACCTTTACAAACAAGAGCACTCCTCACACCTTGGGATACCTCACCCTTGTGCTTGAGTCTCAACAAACAAGGATACCTCTCCCTATTTACTAGAGGGATACCTCACCCCCTTTGAAGGATACCTCACCTTCTTTACAACAAGGGATACCTCACCCTTTTCACTAGAGGGATACCTCACCTGTAACAGCCCTTGATGTAGCAACTGGAGCGTAATCGTCATTACACCACAGTTACTAAATCCAAGTGTGTCACAGCCATGGTAATAGCAATTTAAATTCTCAAGAGTCTATATTTTTTTTGACAATTTGCATAAGTAGAAAATACGAGCCTCGAATGAAATATAAATGTATTCAACCCATGATACAACCACTGAAATAAAATCATATTCCTTATATATATATATTTTATAGTCAATTTACACAAATCATTGATGACATAGAATATAATAATTACAGAGTCCAATAAAATACAGCGGGAATAAAAACACTAAAGGGGAAAAAGTAGTAACCCAGGGATGGGTACTACCAGCAGACAAAGCCGCCACCCCATATGTATATGACGCATGGCGTCCTAGTTGACACGGCAGGCATCAATGCCTCCTCGCAGTTGCACTCCTATGTAGTCGAAGAAATCTTGTCCAGATGCTCAAGCCAATCAACCAAGGTGTGGTCTCTCTTTATCTTCCTCACGATCTTTTATCAATTATAAATATAAAACAGAAATGCACAAATATAGGAAAGAGGTGAGACACCCGTCTTTCATTACCACTATTGGCAGTAAGAAAACAGCACGGCGCAAAGCGCCCACCAAGTAATACAGTTCATATATTCATTAATAGCAACAACGGAATTTATAATAAAGGTAATTCAATTCTGAGCAATAATCAGAGTCAATAATAACAGTGATATTTATAGTAAAGGTAGAACAACAGTAAGCAATGGCAGGCAGATCACAATAGTATTCCCAAGAATCAGCACAATAATCAGATAATCATTTACAGAAGTACAACAGTTATCTTCACATTTACAGGTGTTCATGCTCAACAGTTTATGAGACCAACAATGAACGATGCACAATGCATTATGATACCACAATTCCTACTCCATGGAGCTAGACATAAACAGTCGGAGAGAAAGATCAGGAGACATGTCTGTAATTCGGCTGCTGCAGCTAAAGTGCTATAAACCAGTAATTTTCACGTGCACATTCAGGCATTGTACAGACATTCCACGCTAGATCACGATATAGGACAGTGTCTCAGTCCGGATCGTCGGTGTGTTTGCATCGGTCTACCCCACGGCACAGAGGAGCTTATAACTGTCCATGTGAGGAACCCGCAGACTTACACTAATCTACTCGCACCGGCATTAAGGTGTGTTCAATCTCCTAGGCAACTTGGCCTTACAACAGTCCACAGGACATTCACAATGCATAAGACTCTATGCATGAACATGTATGATCATCAATTTCATACAATTCCATAATATGCCACAATTGGCCAACAGAGCATCAATATACAAATGGTCACTCATATGGACCCATAATATCATAATATTGAGATCAAGCCAAATGGTACATTCTTAGGTCCATTATGAATCCTAACCTAGAATTTGTCTTTCCTACAAGGTCCATTTCCAATTAAATTCTCATAATTAATTTAATCTTCATATTGTAATTCATTCTTTTACACTTGATAAATCATTCTAAGCTCTTAAAGACTCACACTCTCTTGTTCTTGCTCTCTTGAATTTACCCTAAGTCTTATGAAAGTTTTATTCTTGGTTCTTCAAATTTATGAAATCTCAAATTGTCTTTAATTCTTTCACTTGGTAATATTTCTACTTCATTACCTAGGATTTTAGCCACTTGATTTCTTGAATTTCAAAGTTACCAAAATTTCCTAATAAGCCTAATTTACCCTAGAGGCCGTGGCCTCACTAAAGGTTCCAATTCCAAATTTTCCTTCCATCAATTTTTATTCTACCCACTTGATTACATTATGGCTTGCACTTATTACAAATTCATCACAAAAAGACCACCCTTTTTGGCCCAAAAACCGTGACCTCCCAAGAGGCACTCCCAATTTATTTTTCTTTCATTAATTTTATTTTATACATTTAATTAGTTTAAGTCTTGCACTTGATGCAAATTGTTTACCAAAAGACCAAATTCTTGGGCCCAAAACCGTGACCTCCCAATGGTGAATCCCAAATCATTTTCTTCCATTTCAAGTCTTCAAATCCATTCTTTCCTTCTCTTTTAGGTATTAACTTCTAGTTATTAATTCACTTAAGTTTTTAGTTCATTAAAATCAATCCAAGTGCCCAAGATTCAATGCCAAAACCGTGGCTTCATGATGTCCATTATCCAATTTTTCTTTCCACTTTTATGCATTAGTTTTCTTAACACTAATTCACTTAAATTTAGTTCATCAAGATTAATCCATTTGTCTCTTTACCAAGACCAAAACTGTGGTACCCCTCTTGGGTATTAAACTCTCAAGGTCCTCCATTCATTCATGTTAATACTATCATTCAACCTTTGATTACATAAGTCTTATTTCACTCGTATACAAAACCAATTTTCACCCCTAACTTCTAGTAAAAACCGTGGCACCATGTTAAGGTAGGAAACTCCAAATTTTCCATTTAGCAACCCCAACATGATCAAGCACAATTAATATATCAAACATATTCAAGAGCATAATCAAGTATCAATCAAATTCAAGAATACTAAATCATACAAAATTTATAATTCAAGCAAGCATACAAAGAGCATACAAGGATGGATTTCTTCATCAACACATATACAAAGCCTCCCCACCACCATAAGTGGTTGAAGTGAGTAGTCTTCCTCTTACCTAGAGGAGACAATGCAAGAAAACAACTCCTTGGTTCCTTGATTTGTAAATTTTGGATTCCACCTTCAAGAGAACCATAAAGTGGTCAAATTCTCATATTTACAAATTAAAGCTTGAAAAGAATGATCCTTGGTCACATAGGTAACCAAGGAAAACGAAATTGAGAGGTGAATTGGAAGAACTTTACCTAAAGCCTTGAGCTTGAACTCCTTGAGATTCCTTTTTGGTGATTTTCGGATTCCACTCTCCCAAGAACCCTAGAGTGTTCAAAATCACTCAAATCACACATCAATGCTCAAAAAGAGAAGCCCTTGGTCACATAGCAACCAAGGAAAATGAAAATGAGAAGAAAATGGAGAGAAATCAAGAATCTTTACCTTGGAAGACAATGGAGACAAGGTTGGATTTTGGGCAAACCTTCTAAATGAAACTTGTAGAGAAGATGAAGATGAGTGTATAAATGTGTTTAGTGAAGAGAAAAATCAAAAAGCTTGGTCATCCATGGAAGGGTGATTTTCGGATTTGAAGAAGGAGGGGTAGAAAGGATGGATTTTTGAAGAGATTTTCTAAAGAGAAAGTGTAGAGGAGGTTGAGAGAAGTATAGAAATGGTGTTTATGGAGAGAAAAGTGAAGAGAAACAGTGGTGGTGGTGGCTGCCATTTTTGTAACGCCCCAATTTTTAGAAAATATTCTGAATGTACTGTTTTCTGTTTTTCATGCTTTTGTATGAATGACCGCTGTGTCCCTATTTTTCTGTTCTCGATTTCTGTATGAAAACAATTACGATAATACTGGCTCAAATTTTATTTGATCGTTTTACGTAATTTGTTTCGAGACAATAAAATAAAAATTTTTCTGAGCTACTGTATTAATTTTTCTGAAAGATATACTGACTAAATAATATACTTTGGATATTTTATTTGAACGTTTTGGACGATTACCTACGTTGTGGGAAAAAAATGGGAAAATGACCGTTACGTCCGGACGTCTTGTTTTTTTTTTTTCTTTGTTTTTAATTGTTTTCTTCTTGATTTAATGCCGAAAATACTGTCTGTGATTTTTTATGGACTTTTTGTGTGATTTGCTCCGAGGCAGGAAAATAATATTTTTTCGGGCCGGGGAAATCTTATTTTATTATTTAGAATTGGGGGACCTTACTTAACCCGATTCTGAATGAGACTAAAAATAATCTTTTAATTTTTAGGATTTAACTGTCAAATAAAATAATTTTATATTATTATAATATTATTTTATTAGTCAGTATAATTTAGTGACAGTGGACCCGAAAATATTTTGCGAGACCCACAATTAGCCGAACGGTTAGATCGGAAGCTTAATTAATCACCATAAGCGGTAGAACTTTCGAGCAGTGACTCACTAGTGACTCACAGAGAATTTATTACACTGTGTGACTAAGCAAGGTGAGTCACCATGAGCAACCAATAGAATTTAAGCTTGTTAAGCAAGATTTGATCTTGACCTTTGATGTATTCAATGGCTTGGATGAAGCCAAATCCATGCACATCCTTACCCTTGAAGGCTACGGCCATTTGGAGTGAGAAAGCCAAAAACAACACTTCATCTTCATCACTTTTCTCTCTTCTCTCTCATCAAGAACCCTAGCCACCATTGTTGTTCCTTTTTCCCTTCCATTCGGCCAAGACACAAACTACACCATCCAACCATCCAAAAATTTTTCTAACCAAGTTTCCTTAACCTAAACACCATTCTAAGAACCTTTGTAGTTGGGAGTTTCTTCAAATTCTTCCATCTAGGGCTTGAAACCAACCTTGAAAGTTTTACCTAGAAGGTGAAATTTCATGCTTTTCTTTTCTCTTTTCTTTTTCAAAGTTCTAAGCCATGATTTTTCCATGGTTTAGCTTCTTTTTCATGGTTAGTAACATGTAGATTTTATTTGAGATTTTTAGGTATTTGGTGGAGTGAAAACCGAACCATAGGAGGTGTGAAAGCAAGCTTTTTGTCTTCATTTAAGGTAAGAGGAAGACAATTCTTATCATCCCTTGATGGTGGTAAGAAGATGGATTGTTTGTAGAATCCATAAGGATTCGGTTGTGGTGTGTTTATTGATGTGTATTTGTTAATTTTTGTGGTTGCTAGTAGCTTAAGTGTTGTATGTTAGTAGCTTTCTTGTTTGGTAATTGTAATAATTTTGCATGTTTAATAGCTTTTGATTGTATGTCTATAAGCTTTAAATTAGGTTTTATGTGTTAGAAATATTTTGCATGTGTTAGAGATATAAATGCATGTGTTAGAATTGTATGATAAGGTTTAGGATGTGAATAACATGTGTAAATTTGCATGAGTGTTCCAAAGAACACATTCATGCTCTAGCTCACGGCAATGCCAAAGTGTGAGGACCAAAATGTTCTCTTCATTTTTCCTAAAGTGCAACTTAATTGATTAGGAGAAATAAGAAGGTTTTAAATGGTTTTGATCAAAGAAAAGGAATTTATAAATCAAATGGTAAAGATTTAGTACATTTTGGGCCAACATGCCTAAAAGATTTATTTGATTCAAAATCATTACTTTATAACATGATTTAATGAATTTAGATAAGATAATACCTTTGACATGATTTAGAAATCAAATGAGAGAAAGTTTTATAAAATTCGCCAACATGCCACTATAGGTAATTATGATTTTTAAAACTTGATTCCAAATCTTTTTCAATCAAAAAGAGATAACCCAAGTTAAGAAGAAGTTTCTATAATGATTTTTGAAGAAACAAGTTGAGTAGAATTAAGTTTAAAGGTTAAAAACTAGTGATTTTATCATTAGGAAGTAAAATACAGAAATTTTGAGAAATTTTCTAACATATAGCTCACTTTAGGTTTTGAAGCATGTTAGAGATTTCAAAAGAGAATTAAATGATATGGATAAAAAATTAGGTAAATAGAAAATTTTATGGAAAATTTAGAAAACCATTATTATAAGTTTATAAACAAAATGCTGTCAATTTTTAGTAAAAATGAACTTATAGGATAGTCAAAATATCCTAATGACAGTATGCGGTATGAAAAATTATTCTACGTAGTTTAAATGTACTAAATACTATTTCTATCTGTTTAAACGGTAATTTTAAAGGCATTCGAATAAGAAAATGATTTAAAAATCCTACGCGATTGAGAAAACGTGTTAAAAATACTACGCGATTTTAAAAACAGAAAAATATCTTTACTCGATTTTTAAACGTTTGTAAAAACGACGAGATTTCAAAAACGCGATAAAATTTCTACGCGATTGACCGTTACTACATTTATTTTTATTTGTCGGGAAAATGTGAACCCGCATGGCTTTTGAAAAAATTTATTTTATCTTTGTCGGGAAAATGTGAACCCGCATGTGCTTTTGAAAATTTATTTTATCTTTGTCGGGAAAATGTGAACCCGCATGTGCTTTTTGAAAATCTATTTCTTTGTCGGGAAAATGTGAACCCGCATGGGCTTTCCATCTATCTTATGTGTGCCATGTATTTGGTGGATTTGTTGACGAGACGAATCACATCGTGGTGTCGATGCGATAAACGTAGTGTGGTTCATTGTTCTAATGAACTTGGAGACTTTAGTGTACGGGATCCCACATGGACAATTGGTAGTTCAATGAGATTTTTGGGATTCATAAGTTGGTATTTCATGGAGGTGCCATGGCTTGGCATCTACGAAATTGGTAGCTCCGCTGGGCCGTGGTAAACCGATAGCACACTATGGTACTCGACATACACTATATTTAATCGAGATTAGTGAAATCTAGTAGTACATTTGCCTGTAGTGCCACAACGTGAGACCGTGAACTACACCACGCCTGGATTGATGGATTCCTGTGTCGTGGGGCTATAGACGCAACGTGTGACAGTGCAATAGTTGGTGGGGCAGCCGTGGTACTATTAGGTTTTGCGAATCATTCTCTCTCTCGATACTTGTTTTTTTTTTTTTTTAGCTCCATGGAGTAGGATTTTGTTATATTGTTTATCTCTATGTCTATTTGTTTCCATATTATCTATTTATTTTTATCTCGTATTTTATTTATTTATTTTATCCGGTTCTTGTTATTATTGATTATTATATCTTATCTGTTTATTTATATTTCTTATTTTATCTCGTGAGGTTTTATACGTGAAGTGACATATTGTGATGATACCTAAATTTTATTTCATTTAATTATTATAAAATTGTTAAAGCTTTATGTCTTGCATGAAGCTGTATGTATATATTGTTTGTCATCTTTTTATTGGCCATGTTGTGATGATTTTATGTTGTCTTACCTCTTTGTTATATGTATTTTCTGTTTATTTATTTTACGCGGTAAAGACTTCGAGGAAGAGGAACAGCCTCTTGAGATCGTGTACCCTGAAGAGGAGGAAGATCGGCAAGCAAACGACCGGTTGACGATCAAGAACCATCCGATCATCCATATCCTCTGGATTGATTGTGAGGATGGCGACGCCAGGATTTTGGGATTCATAGAGTTGGTATTTCATGGAGGTGCTCTGGCTTGGCATCTACGAGGAGATCGTGACTCTGTGACGTATGCAGGACGCGTGACTGTGATCCTACGTCATCGTTTTGATGAAGAGCCTGTCATGACGACGACGTTATTTCTACACTTAGAGTTGCCCTTATCCATTAGGCGTTATTGGGGGTGCTGAAAACCCTGAGCCTAGTGAGATAAGCATCGTATCGACTGCGCGATCCCGTTATCGCCGTGTGTCGAGGCATCAGGATATTTATCCACGATGATCATTTTCGGTGATAGTGATCCATCGGAGGATTAGATAACCATGATTTTTTTTTTTAGCGTCAGCGTATGTCTGTATATATTAACTCTTTTATTGCTTTCTTTACTGTTTTTGTTTAAATATTTGTAGTCTTAGTTGTAAATTATTTGTACAACTTATAACTTAACCATATGTATATTATCAGTGATGATTTTTTTTTTTATTTCGTATTTTCCGCATTATCTTTTTTTATCATATTTCTGTCTATCAGGAATTATTTTACAACCCGTAATAATATTTAACAAATATTTCACAACTTGGGTAGATTTTATTTCTATTTCTTTTATTTTCTTTTATGTGTGACATCCTCCAAAGGGGTGTTACAATTTTCGGATTCAAGAGGAGGAAGAAGAGAAGAGGTGGAGAGAAAATGGAGGTAGAAATAGAAAAGGAAGAAACTTTCTACACAAAGAAGGTAGAGGAAGTGAGTGCAAGTGTAGAAATGGGCTTAGAGAGGAGAAAAGATGAGCAAAAATGGAGGAGGAAGGGTTGCCATTTTCGTGCTCATGGTGGAGGTAGAGAGAAGAAGGAGAAAAGATGAAGAAGATGAAGTGAAGAGAGAGAAAGTGATAGGTAAAGTGAATTAGGGTTTGGCGGGTTTAGGTTAAGTGTGGATGAGTTACATTTTTGCCCTCCTTGGCATGAGTGGGCTGCTGAATAGAGGAGAGAGTGAGGGGAAAAATTTGACTTCTCATGCAAGCCAAGGGTAATTGGGTCATTTGGTGGTCAAAACTTCTCAAAGAAGCTTTGAAAAAGCACACAAATTTGAATTAAAGTAGATTTGATTTGACATAAAGTGGATTGCATTAGGATAAGGTGATAGGATTTCTAATGCATGCTATTATCCAATGGATAATAGTTACAGTCGACAGAAGTCAGTATTAATTTATCTGACAGATGAAATTTACACAGCGTTTTATTATTCTGACTGCTAAATTTCTTGAAAAATGTGAAACTTCGTAAAGTGTGTCCAGTCTCGGGTTTAGTAAGATCCCCCGTCGACATGTCCATAGTTCAAGGTTCTCAGAGAAAACATCTAGTTTCTTTGGTTTCGCTCAGCGCGCACGTAAAACAAGAAATATATTAAAATATTCGACGTTTCCAGAAAAATCCCAGAAAATTCTCAAAAATTACAAATATTATAAAACGACTATTCGTCTTATCATTTTCCAATTTTTGAAGCATTACAGTCGTTTTCCTGACTCTGCTCAATACGAACGCAAAACGAGGAATATATTAAAATATTCGTCATTTTCGAAAAATTCTGAAAGAATTCACATAAATCACAAATATTAGAAAATAACTATTCGTAATAAAATTTTCCAACTTTGGGAGCGTTACCGTCGTTTTGCCAACACTGCCCAGTGTGCACGTAAAATGAGGAATAATATTAAAATATTCTGTATTCTCAGAAAAATTCTAGAAAATCCCAAATATTGTAAAATGATCATTTATCCTAAAATTATTAATTTTTGGGATGTTACATCACCCCCTCACAGAAGCAGAAAATAGATGAAATAGAAAACTCTCACAAAGAGTAAATAACACAACTTGAAGCACTATGGAGCTCTATAAGGATATCTCAAGGTTGTGGCAAAAAGAGCACAGAAAATATGTAAAATTGAAAACCACGTTTTAGCACAAGCAAAGAATAATTCAGATAGTTGGCAACCTTCAGAAGAGACCCAAGGTCTCTATTTATAGAGCCTTTGAGGAAAATAGTCGTTGGGTATAATTAATATCACATTAAATGTAGAAAATGGTCGTTTCCTTCCATATCAGGATCCCGTAGTTATTCGAATACCTTCCTGGATATTCGAATACCACTGTTTAGTGAAAAACAATTTTGAAGGAGGTTATTCGAATACCTATAAGGTTATTAGAATACCTTTGTTTTAAAAAGGCTTATGAAAACAGATTAGAAGATGGTTATTCGAATACCTCTCAATGTACTTCAGTCTAAAAATGTTTTTCTGAGATCAGGTGTATTCGAATACCAAAAATGGTTATTTGAATACCTTACTTTCAAAAGCAATTCTGGATACGAGTATCAGACATGTTATTCGAATACCTTATGGGGTATTCGAATACCCCTGATATAAAATCAGTTTTAAATACTTTCAAATATCCAGAAAATGATTCTTTAAGTTTAGAAAAATAATTTTGAAAATATTTCTTTGTGTCCAAAACCAATGAGATATCCAATAAGTCTCCTTACAAAGATCCTAAGTCCTAAAGCTATTCTTGAAGGTCTTGGACTTGGTCTTGCCATCATCTTCATTATGTTTGTTATCATCAAAACAACTATCAATGGCAGTTAGCCAATAATATTCTCTCCCTTTTTGATGATGACAAACTAACATTTGAGAAAAGAATTAGTTCATATAAATTGGAATTCACAAAGTTGTTTAGAGATACTTACTCCCCCTCTTTTTCATAAGAGGTGATTTATATCAGAGATGTGCACAGCAACTCCCCCTTACTTTTGGAATCCAATTTCCATTTTTGTCTTACCGAACTTTTACTTTTTCTCCCCCTGACTTTTCTCAAATAAAGAATTCAAGCTTTTTCTCCCCCTTTTGTCATGATAAAAAAGATGGGGCAAGATAAAGCATAAAGCTAAACAGAGTATATTCCATTCCAACAAAATATATTCATTCATAGCATACCAGAATAGCAACAGAGTATAATTTTATAAATTTAGCAAGATAAGCACAATATTCATCACATTAGCAAAGATATATTCATTCATTGATCAACTAATTGCTTTGTATTATCATCAAAACAGTCATTACATTTACCAAGAGAATTACTTACACTTGTTACCCAAAATGTAAAACATTTACCACTTGTTATCAATTTCTTATAAATCTGCCATATATCAAGAGAATTATAGATATTAAACATTTTACTTTGATGAAATATGCTATAGGGATCAGAGCATTGTATAGAATTAACTTTATTTACCCTATATGCAATGACAACATTAGCAAGTTAATATCTAATTTGGCAAATTGTCAATGCTAAGCATACTACTCATGTAAGGAAAATATTTAATCATTTAAGATCAATTAATTAATGAGTATCATACAATCCATATAGAATATCACAATCGCTTAGGGATAGAGATACTTATTGAATTAGATAAAGAGAGATGCTTCTTTGTAATATTCTTCGTTTATTAGTCCTTTAAGTTTGAGCTTTCTTCCATTGAGTATTCCATTCCATTGTACTTGAAGAAAGTTTCATCATGTCTTTCTTCATTCATTTCCCTCAAGTTGAATAATTTTCATTTAAATGTGTGCTTGAGGTAGTTATCATCCTACAATAAAATTTAAAGAACTTTCCTTGGTATCCATTAATTTTTGGATCCATAGAGGTTAGCCAAACTCATAAGCTAATAAGCATTCAAAACAATGAGCCAAAATAGCAAATGAGTTCACAAGAAAAAATATTTCGTTTTATTGATTAATTTAGCCAAGTACAAATACCACTTGCTTGTTATAAAAAATAATAATAGCCAATTACATTTGGTTAAGAATTTGCATTACAAAGAGTTCAACATATACAATAAATTCTTAAGAAATGAAGGAGCAAGAACAAGCTAAAGCAGAAGCAAGGAGTATGCATTTAGACAAATTATATCCATATTTGTATATGTATCAAAAAGGGCAGAAACAAAACAGAAATCAGGACGTAAACTTGGCTTTCAGCCTTGGGTTATTCGAATACTTCTTCCTATATTTGAATACCCATCACAAATTTATAAACTCCAGAAAGAGCAAGTATTCGAATATATTGAACTCTATTCGAATACTTCAGGGGCATGTGAGAAAAGCTGATAGTAATATGTATCAGGTTATTCGAATAACTACAGAGTTATTCGAATAGACCAACTTGTAAAAACATAAAATGCTGGACTGATGTATGGTTATTCGAATAGCCATAGGTCTATTCGAATAGACCTATCAGAAAAACATAGAATCTCACGTACAGATGCAATGGTATTCGAATACCATAGGGAGGTATTCGAACAACTTTAACAGGAAAGCATATATATCATGCACAGAAATGCATTTTGAGATAAACTAACTTACCCAATGATGAAGTACTTATTCAAGGATTGAAAGTACAAGCTTTATGAAAATGATGAAGAGAGCTTGGAATTATTTTTGGTTTTGTGCTTGCAGTAGCCTCTTTCAAAATGCCAAAGTCAGCTCTTGGCCTTTAAGCACACCTACAACATATTTCAATTTTTGGTTTTTGGTACCTACATTTTCTTGGGTCCTTGAGTGTCAGTTTTGGGTATAGTCCCCTTGGGAACCCAAATCATTTTTGTTCCAATTTATGTGTTAACATTTTTTTTTGCATTGCATGTTGAGGCACTGTGACCCTTCTTCCTACAATAAAAACATTTAATAAATGGGCTACTAGAAGTACTTGAATAAATAAAGAAATTTTTATACGATTTGTGCTGATTTTTCGGGTTGTAACCAATTCTAACTTTTTCAAAATCAATTCCTTGTTTTCCTAATATGATATTTAAGTTATCTCTTCCGAGAGTGAATTTTGCAAGAGTGTTCTTTAAATCTTCAATTTCTTTTTCAAGCAAATGACATGAAGAACAAGATCAATAAGTGGAAGCATGTGAAGAGTGAGTTGTGCATGCATCAATCAATCCTAATGTCTCATTTTCAATTTTTAATTCTTCAATTTCTTCATTTAAAATAAGAATTTGATTTTCTAAAGAAGAAATTGTTTTCTTAGATGAAGAAATTATTTTAGTGAGCTTAAGAGATTCCTCATGCAACTCTTCAAAAGCATCTTGTAATTCATCGTAAGAAGGTAATAAATTATGATTAGAACTTACCTCATATTCGCTTTCTTGATCTTCTTCTCCTATGGCCATAAGACATAGATGGGCTTCATCGCTGTCTGAACTATCAATTGAGTCCATGTCGTTGTTGTCCCATGCTATGTAAGCTCTTCTTTCCTTTGAGGGTTTCTTTTCAAATTTCTTTGGGGAAAAATGCAGTCTTCTTTGAGTTCCTTTCTTTTTGAGAAACTTTCCAAATTTTCTTACCATAAGGCTGAGATTTTGTTCATTTAGCTCAACATTGTCCACGTCATCTCCATTGTCTTCTTCTTCATTATTGATAGTGGAGGTGGTGGCTTTAAGTGCAATCCCTTTATTTTTCTTATCATTTTCTTCACTTAGGTCAAGCCTGTTGAGTTCTAATTCGTGCTCTTGAAGTTTTCCAAAAAGCGTAGCTAATGTCATTGTTGACAAGTCTCTTGATTCAGATATAGCTGTCACCTTAGGCTGCCAAATCCTACTCAAACATCTCAACACTTTGTTAATTAAATCTTCGTTAGAAAAATTCTTTCCTAATGATGCAAGATGATTTACAATGTGGGTGAACCTCTTTTGCATTTCCTGAATGCTTTCAGCATGATTCATTCTAAATAATTCATATTTGCTAGTAAGAGAATTTATTCTCGGTCTCTTTACTTCACTAGTACCCTCATGGGTAACTTGCAAAGTGTCCCACATTTCTTTTGCAGTTTTACAATTTAAAATTCTAAACAATTCATCATACCCCAAAGCAGTGGTAATGATGTTTTTGGCTATCAAGTTATATTGAACTTTTCTTTTATCATCTTTAGACTAATCATTTCTATGTTGGTGTATGCCCTAGTGGCCAATACATTTTGTTTGTATTTACATACATTATATTATGTTATTTTATATGAGGCATTTCATTTATTGTGTTCTTTTTGGTAGACATAATAAAGTCCTTAGAATAGTAAGTTTGATACCATAGGACATCAAGTGGATGACTTGATCGGGAGATCCTATTGGATAAAATACTATTCTTAAATGTCCCTAGTCAAGTATTATTGTTAATTAGGACAACAATAATACATTGAGGCTAGTATGTGCGTAGACTGATGACCACATCTCACGGGTCATGGATATGAGATATCAAGTCTACACATGGATACATATTAGAGTAATGATGTATTGGACAGACCCGCCATGAGAACGCTACGTGGATCGTTACGTGAGTGTCATAAGCGATTCTCATAGTGATAATGGTGTATGTGGTCCTTTGACTGAAATCACTACGATTCCTACATGAGGAGTTGTGTGTTTTAATGCCATCAAACGTCATCGTAACAAGATGATCATAACGTTAGTTATTAGACATGCCGCAATACATGTGGAGGAATGTGAGTGACCTAGATGGGATTTGTCCCTCCTACATAACGGGAGCGATATCTTCGGGCCCCCGATTGAGTGAGACTACGAAATGCATGGCCATGCTCAAATGAGTCAATATGAGATATTGATCTTATTTGTTATTACTATGTCTACTCGGGAATCAGAAAGCGAAGATTGAACTAAACAAGGGTGACACGTTCTATGCCTTGTGTTCAATCTGGATATCGGACAAAGGGACTAAACTACACGGAAACATTGGTCACGGATAGGTTATGTCAAATCACTAACATTCTCATTACTTGGGTAACAAAGTGATGTGTTGCTAGATCTTGCACATTGTTTGTAATATTAAAATGAGATTTTAATATTACTACCAACGTCATGAGAACTGCAGGTCGCACACTTAGAAACGAGACTAAATTGGAGTAATCGAATCCAAGTTGGACTCGGATTCATCCGTGGGCCTAACTCATGACGGATGGGTTTAGGGTTGCACCACTTACCTTGCTACTTGCTCACACTCACTTAAGGCAGCCTTTGTTATAAATAATATTGCTAAGGGGGCTGCTACCTGGTTACATCACAACCCTAGCCGCACCTACAGAAAGTGAGTGAGAGATAGTGAGGTCTTCTTCTCCTCTCTTCGCAGCTAGCACTACGAAAACAGAGGCGTGACTCCTTTTGCAAGTCTGTTCGTGTGGATACCGCAGAAACATCGTCGCTATTACGGTGTTGGTGATTCACCTCGCTTGTGTCTATCACGCTTCAAGAGGTAAAAAAAAATTTAAAAACTCGGATTATGGATTTTTCGCATGGATCCTGTGAGGGAATTCTGTTATTCCGCTGCGAGACTTTTGATCTGCAAATTCCCAACATTCTAGGTGTCTCGGTTTTTACACCATCAACAACTCGTGTAGGTATAAATGCACCGTTTTCGACAGCATCCCATACATCTAGATCAATAGCCTCGATAAAAATTTTCATTCTTTCCTTCCAATATGCATAACCATCCCCATTGAAAAAGGGTGGTCGATTTATGGAAGTTGCTTCTAAAAAACCATTTGAAGAAGCCATGTTCTCTTGAAGCTGCTAAGCTCTTTATACAAGAGTCTAGCTCTGATACCACTTGTTACCTAAGTGGCTTCCAGTACTCAAGAGGGGGGTGAATTGAGTATTTAAAAAACTTTTCGTAGAGGCATAAACTAATTTAAATATGTTGAAAAGAATATTAAAAGACGTGAGATGAAAAGGATAAGCATAATATTAATAAAATTCAACAAATAAATAATATTAAACAATAAATTAAATTGCTGAAAATAAAGAGATAAAGAAGAGAAGAGCAGGCATGATATTTGTCCTAGTTCGACCACCAACCATTTGTGGCCTACGTCCAGTCTCCGAAACACAGTTCGAGATCTTACACTAATCAATACAAGCTTAAAGCGGGTGCTTGCAACCTTTACAAACAAGAGCACTCCTCACATTTTGGGATACCTCACCCTTGTGCTTGAGTCTCAACAAACAGGGATACCTCACCCTCTTTGAAGGATACCTTACCTTTTTTACAACAAGGGATACCTCACCCTTTTCACTAGAGGGATACCTTACCCCCTCACAAAAGCAGAAAATAGATGAAATAGAAAACACTCACAAAGAGTAAATAATACAACTTGAAGCACTATGGAGCTCTTTAAGGATATCTCAAGGTTTTGGTAAAAAGAGCATAAAAAATATGTAAAATTGAAAACCACGTTTTAGCACAAGCAAAGAATAATTCAGATAGTTGGGCAACCTTCAGAAGAGACCCAAGGTCTCTATTTATAGAGCCTTTGAGGAAAATAGCCTTTGGGTATAATTAATATCACATTAAATGTAGAAAATGGTCGTTTCCTTCCATATCAGGATCCCGTAGTTATTCGAATACCTTCCTGGATATTCGAATACCACTGTTTAGTGAAAAACAATTCTGAAAGAGGTTATTCGAATACCTATAAGGTTATTCGAATACCTTTGCTTTTAAAAAGGCTTGTGAAAACATATTAGAAGATGGTTATTCGAATACCTCTCAATGTATTCGAATACTTTAGTCTAAAAAGTTTTTCTGAGATCAGGTGTATTCGAATACCAAAAATGGTTATTCGAATACCTTACTTTCAAAAGCAATTCTGGATACGAGTATCAAGCATGTTATTCGAATACCTTATGGGGTATTCGAATACCCCTGATATAAAATCAATTTTAAATACTTTCAAATATCCAGAAAATGATTCTTTAAGTTTGGAAAAACAATTTTGAAAATATTTCTTTGTGTCCAAAACCAATGAGATATCCTATAAGTCTTCTTACAAAGATCCTAAGTCCTAAAGCTATTCTTGAAGGTCTTAGACTTGGTCTTGCCATCATCTTCATTATGTTTGTTATTATCAAAACAATTATTAATGGCAGCTAGCCAATCACACTCCCAAGCTCTTCTACTCACCATTCCAGGATTGGGCCTCTCAACCCACTTCAGAACTTCTAAGAAAGCAGAAAACTTTCGTCAAAAAATTCAGCTGAGAAAGATCATCCAACCAAGGAATCTCACTGCAGCTTTTTGCTTTAGCAAGCCTTTAGATGTTTTAGATTGCTTGAGAGTCTTGAGCTGGTTAATTTTCTAACTATTAGGAAGGATATCTACCCATATTTGGTTAGGGTATTTTATGCCAATTTGAAATATGAAAATGCATGCCTGATTACTGAGGTAAAGAAGAAATAATTGTCATTACTCATAATATATGGTATAGCTAAACTGACTAGACATTTGATGGTACAAATTTTTCTAGGGCTGTTGATGTTTAAGGAGATGCTTATGATCCCAAAGCTACATTGAATTCTTTACTAAGAATTAGTTACGAGCCCAAACAGAGCATCTTGGCCACTAGGCTTACCACAGAGAATAGGGTCCTCCATTACATTTTGGTTAGGGCATTGATAGCCAGGGGGAGTAATTTCTCCCAAGTTCAACAAGATGACGTACTCACTATGTGGGTGATGAACACCGACAGATTAATTAACTATGCCTATGATGTAATACCCTTCCTAACCTAATAAGTCCTAAATAGTGTTATAGAAGCTCAATAATACTAGTAAGAGATTATCTATTAATTCAGGTAATTTTATGAACTAGGTTAAGCATAAATATATAACGCTGAGTACAAGTGAATAATTAAGGTATCTGCAAAATCAGTTGATATGATAGAAATAAATATGAAAAATCTATTTCCTAGCTATAAATAATTAGTAAGAGTTGTAGAAAATTTTGGAGAGTCAATTGAGTTAATCTGGTATTTTTAAGGATACTGCTGAGAAATAGCTAAGACAGTTAAGCAACTCATAAAATTATGAAATTTCATTGAGATGATAAATAGATTATGGAGAATATTTTGGTATAGAAAATAATTTAAGGCAGACATGTTTACTTATTTTACAAGTTCGATTTGATTTGAGAAAAGTAGTACAGCTTACCTGATGAATAGCAGTATATGGAAAGTTATGGAAAAATGGATCTGAGAACTAAGTTGAGTCCTAAAATTTTTTATAAGGCTTATGGTAACTTGAAAACTCAATTTTGGAAGATTAAAATGTAATTAACATATATAAAAGTTCCAGTACAAAATTTTAAGCCATCTTTTTGGTATCTCTCATGTCACTCACCTTTCTACAACCTTCCTTATTATTCTTCATATTTTCTCCCCTTTTCTCTAGTAGAAAATAGAGCAGAACGGAGGAAGAAAATTCTCATTCCTCCCCCTTTTATCTTCCATTTTCATTCTTCCTTTTCCATTCATATTAAATCTTGTTCTTTCTTGTTCCTTTTCCTTTTGTCACACGTTTTTTACCTCAATAAAATAGAGGCAAAAATAGAACCTAGGACAGCAACAGTAACGTGATGGAGAAGGAGAAAAAGGAGAAAGGAAGTGAGAGGAAAATCAAAGAATCAAGGCTAGGATGTGAGGTGGGGAATTTTTGTATTTAAAATGCTCTTTCTTTCCCTTGATTTTGAATCAAAAAATCTTAACTTTGAGACAAGGAAAATTCACAGCTGTTATGGGTGTGAAAGAGGGTTTCTTTGTTTGTTTTCCTTAAATTATTAAAGTTGAGTTATTTGATGAGAATCATTGTATGAATCTTGCATGGAATAAATGACATTGAGGAGCATAATAATAAAAGAATAAGGGTAGATAGAGGTTGAGTGAGTCACTCCCTCTCTACAAGCATATAATGTAATGTATAAATGAAAAGTTTGATGATTGAGGTTTTGATTCATTATTGTGCAAGGAAAAGCTACCTTATATGAAAGATGATGGAGGAATGAATTTAAATATTCTTACATGTTTTAGTTTTCAAACTTGATGTTTACTATTTTCATGTATTTGGCTTGAGCCAAAGGTGCTCTAAATTCCAGGGTTATGATATTAAGGGAAGTTAAGGAACAAAAGTTTTTCCTAGTACCTCATTTTACATAGAGGAAATACAAGAAACAAAGGTTTTCCTAGGAATATGTAAATATCATGAGTTTTTCTTAAATAAATATGTTTGCATGTTTTGTTTTCAAACTTGTTATTTGGTATTTTCTTGTATGAATGACCCTACGACTTAAGCAAAAAGGGACTCTCAGTGCATAAGGTTCTGGGTATTAGTGGATGTGAGGCAAGTTAGCCCACCATGCTAAGTAGTGTTAAATGGTTGGTACTCTACTACTTAGAAAGGTAATACCCAGTATAGTAGAGTAAGGAGGTCAAGGAACAAAGGTTTTCCTACCCCTTCCTACTTGAGGACATACTGTAACACCCCAATTTTTCTTATCTATGATTTTTGTGAATTATTTGACTTATTTTGATTATTTTAATATTATTTTCAAAAAATTTTAGACTGTTGAAATGAGGTCAGGGGAGCTTACTAAACCCAAGACCTGAGACAGTTTTTGAAGTTTTCATTATCCAAGATTTTATCTAACAAATAAAATCTAGGTACATTTTATTATCCATTGGACAATAAATACTGGTTTTGTCAACTGTAACTTTTGTCAATTAGATAATAGCTTTTAGTGAAAATCTTGTGGATGGTTCTAAATATAAGCCTAGTCACCTTTTTTTAGAGGTTTCTCTTGACGACATTACCCATATGACCACACCTTTATGACATCATCATTTGACTTTTCTCTTTTTGGACTAATAGGAAGAAAGCTTCCTAAAGAAGTTTTGGAGGAAGCTTGTTGGAGAAGTTTGTCTCCCTCTCTCCTTGGGAAGCTCACGACAATCACATGGCAAGGAGGGTTCTAGGACTTTGTTTTTCACTTATTCACTTCATTTAGTTTCACTTTCATCTTTCTACTAAGAACCAAAAAGCAACACTCTCTCATCTTTTCTCTCATCTTTTCTCTCCACCAAGCTCACGGCCTCACCACCAAAACCCACCCTCCAATCTTCTTCAATTTCAACCAACCCCACTTTGGTGTTGTGATCTTGATCTAGTTCATCCACTTTCAAGTACTTCTTCAAGTTAGGGTTTTGAAAGCTTTTAAGGTGAAATTCCTCCATTTTCATCTCTTCTTTTCATTTTCAAATTCTAAGACCAAGATTTTGATCCATGGTCATTCTATTTCCAAGCCTTAAATGTGGATTCTTTTTGTTCTTTGTGAAATAATGTTTTATGTAATTTGAGAATGATGATTTCTGAATTATGCGATAAAGATGCTTTGTGATTGAAAATAACAGCAGTGTGTTGTCGGGCTCTTAAGGGAGACCCGGAGATGTTAATGACTGGTTTGGCTCATGAGTAGCTTATGTTTATGAAGAATAATGATATAAATATATGTGTATGCATTGAGTTATTGATCATGCATTATACCAGCAGTGTCGATCGAGGCTTTTGCCTAGGAGTTGAATTACACCTTAGTGCGAGTACGATGGGGGTAGTGTAGGTCACTTGTTGACCTTGGGGGCGTCGAGGCGCGGGTTTCCCACAATGCCCTGTTGGTAGCTCCATTGTGCCATGGGTCAGACCGATGCAACGCACTGACGATCAAGATCGAGACACTATTCCTAATCACAATCTGGTGTAGACTGTCTTGTATAAGCCATGATGCGCAAATTGAGAAATTATAGCACTTGACTTGAGGCTGACGAGATACAAACAACGTCTTCTAGATAATTCTCTCCGAAATTGTGTTTAGCTCTATAGAGTAGGAAATTGGTTCATTGTGCATATGCATAGTCTGTCCACATATCATTGCGATATTTTATATCTGCTAAATTATCTGATACTTGATGCCATAACTGCAATTGTTGTTTTCTATATATGAATGGTATTACCGTTCTTTACTGTTCTCTCTACTGCCATGTTAGTATTGATGTAGGGAATCTCACCTCTTTGTTATGTTATTTTATTTTATGTGTATATGGTTGATAAAGACTGAGAGGAAGACGAAGAAGATCACATCTTTCTATTGTTTTGTTTTTCTGTGATGGCAGCGAGAAAAGATTTTGTTGGTTTTGTCAGAGTTCAGTTCCATGGAGGTACCAATGCCTGGCGTATCGACTGGGATACTAAGTGTGTTAGATATGTAGGGGATGTGACTGTATCTGTACGTAGGATCCACGATGGGGATCTTATCTTCTCTCTTGACGTCTTTGTACGTTTGGAGTTTGTTATGCCGTTTAGGGAATTGTGGGGTGATTTGCATTACACCCCTAGGGAAGATCAGGACCTTGAGGTGTCATCTGCTAGGACACCTGCCCATGAGATCTTGCACCGGTTGAGGGTTTTGTTATGTAGGGACTCCAAAAGGGAAGACCCAATGGAGGACCTTACTCCCTAGGCACATAGACTTGGGCTAGTTTGTGTTTTGTTAAGCAGTTTGTATCTATATATATGTCTTTTGAGCACAAACTTTATGTATTTTGAGTGGATTGTGATCTATGTCCCTTATGTATAGATTCTTTTTTATGTGTAATATTCAGTAATTACATCATGTGTTGTTTATGTTTTGTTTAAGTTTATGTTTTCGACAAAGAAAAGTTAAAATCCGTATTTTACTATATTAAACCTTTTACACGTTTTGTTAAGTTCACAAGTTTTAGTTGTAAATGTGATACCCTAAGGAGGGTGTTACATATACAAGGATCAAACGAACTTCTCGAACAAGGATTTTCTTGGAAGGGCTTCTTGGAACAAAGGTTGTCTTGGAGGAAAGAGATTCTTGGAAATATGCAAATAACATGAGTTTTCCAAAAACAAAATATTTTAAAAACCTTGCATAAGCATACCTTATTAGGAGATTTTTTAGGAATAATCATGCTTCATAATGTATTGCATAAAATAACAATTGTATGGGCAATTGTCTTGTTTTTACAATTAAATTAATGAGGACCAAGGTTAATGCTTGACTTGAAAGTATTCCGAAAGAATGAATATAGTGATTTATAGTACTTAAGAACTATTGACAAGAAATATATTGAATGATGAATAAATAATGAAGTAAACGATTTGTATAGAATAATGAAAGCTGATGAGTGAACATTGTGATTATATGAGGTATGATATTTGAGATGGATGATTAACTTATGTTTGCTTATGAAAGATGAATACATTTGATGTATATTATGTATACGTAATGTTAATACTTGATTTGATTGTGATAAAGAACTAGATTTGAAATTGTATGAATTAATAAAATGAGTAAATGGTTTTTATAAAAGATAATAATTGAACTTCTATTTTGGGAAGAGAGAGGACCAGCTTTGGCAGTTAGTCACCTTTCTAAACTTTTATATATATATATATATATATTATAATATATATATATATATATATATATATATATAAAGAACTAGATTTGAAATTGTATGAGTTAATAAAATGAGTAAATGTTTTTTATAAAAGATAATAATTGAACTTATGTTTTGGGAAGAGAGAGGACCAACTTTGGTGTTAGTCACCTTTCTAAACTTATATATATATATATATATATATATATATATATATATATATATATATATATATATATATATATATATATATATATATATATGTTGAGTTTAAACAAATGAAACATTTTTCCCAAAATAGTGAAAATATTACGATGTCACATTATTTATAAAAGTACCGAGAATTCTTTGAATTCTCACCCCATATATTTGTAGCTCCGTATTAATTCCAAGAACTTCAAATATATATGAGTAAATGGTTTTTATAAAAGATAATAATTGAACCTCTGTTTTGGGAAGAGAGATCCAAGCTTTGGCGAGTTTGTCACATCTTTAAACTTATATATATATATATATATATATATATATATATATATATATATATATATATATATATATGTGTGTGTGTGTGTGTGTGTGTGTGTGTGTGTGTGTGTGTGTGTGTGTGTGTGTGTGTGTGTGTGTGTTGAGTTTAAACAAATGAAACGTTTTTTTCTCAAAATAGCTGAAAATATTACGATGTCACATTTTTTTTTTTATAAAACTACTAAGAATTCTGCAAATTGGGAGATTATGAGACCATAGCTCTCACAGAGGAGTGTAGTGCAATCTTGTAGAACAAGCTACCTCCCAAATTAAAAGACCCAGGGAGCTTCACCATTCCATGCACAATCGGGAGCCAATTCTTTGGAAAAGCCTTGTGTGATCTAGGGGCAAGCATAAACTTGATGCCTTTATCCATCTTTCAAAGGCTAGGTTTGGGGGAGGCGAAATTGACTTCA
Source organism: Ormosia emarginata (assembly GCA_029884605.1). NCBI lineage: Eukaryota > Viridiplantae > Streptophyta > Magnoliopsida > Fabales > Fabaceae > Ormosia > Ormosia emarginata. The sequence continues at coordinate 76,370,243 of JAQQTP010000088.1, forward strand.
GTTACCTTACAAATAGCTGATCATTCTCTCACATACCGTAAAGGGGTCATAGAAGATGTATTGGTCAAGGTGGACAAGTTCATCTTTCCAGCGGATTTCATCATTCTAGATATAGAAGAGGACCGCAATGTGCCCTTGATTCTTGGGAGACCTTTCTTGGCCACGGGTAAGACTATGATCGATGTCTAAAAAGGTGAGCTTACAATGCAGGTCAATGAGGATAAGGTAACTTTTAACATTTACAAATCCATGAAATTTCCCAATGACCATGAAGAATGTTCTTACCTGGGTATGATTGATCAAGTAGTTAATACTGCATTCCATACTAATTTCACTGATGATCCCCTTACTTTATCATTAACATCCATACATGAGCATGTAGATAGGGATGATGTGATGGAATGTATGAAACTGCTTGACACGTCTGCTAAGTTTTACAGGAGACCAGGTTTTGAACCGTTGAACATAGCTTCTGATAAGCTCATTCTCCAGCCCTCTTTCATAGTTCCACCCAAGCTGGAGCTCAAGCCACTGCCTGATCATTTGAGGTATCCATACTTAGGGGAGGAGTCCACATTGCCAGTTATCATCTCCTCATCCTTGTCAGAAGAGCAAGAATCCAAGTTGCTCAGAGTGCTCAGGGAATACAAACAGACCTTAGGGTGGTCCATTGCGAATATCAGGGGTATTAGCCCCACCATCTGCATGCACAAAATATTGTTGGAAGCTGACCATAAGCCAACCATTGAACATCAAAGGCACCTACATCCCATCATGAAGGAGGTTGTCAAAAAGGAGATTATCAAGTGGCTAGATGCGAGTATCATATACCCTATTTCTGATAGTAAATGGGTGAGCCCAGTTCAGTGCGTGCCCAAGAAAGGTGGAATGACAGTTGTAGCAAATGAGAACAATGATTTGATTCCCACCAGGACTGTCACTGGATGGCGCATATATATGGATTACAGGAAGCTTAACATTGTAACCAAAAAGGATCATTTCCCATTGCCATTTTTTGATCAGATGCTGAATAGGTTGGCAGGTCATAAGTTTTACTGTTTCTTGGATGGGTACTCGGGTTGCAATCAGATTGCGATTGCCCTAGATAATCAAGAGAAAACAACATTCACCTGCCCATATAGTACTTATGCTTTCAGAAGAATGCCCTTCGGGTTGCGTAATGCCCCTGTTACCTTTCAGAGGTGTATGATGGCCATTTCACTTATATGGTGGAGAACTTCTTGGAGATATTCATGGATGACTTCTTTGTTTTTGGTGATTCCTTCAATGGTTGTCTTCAGAACTTGGCCCTAGTGTTGCAAAGGTGCAAGGAAACCAATTTGGTGCTTAATTAGGAGAAGTGTTATTTTATGGTCCAAGAGGGAATAGTACTTGGACATAGAGTGTCACCTAAAGGAATGGAAGTGAACCGAGCTAAAATTGAAGTGATTGAGAAACTTCCTCCACCAATTTCAGTGAAGGGAGTTTGGAGTTTCCTTGGTCATGTGGATTCTACCAGCGGTTCATCAAAGACTTCTCCAAGCTTGCTAAACCAATGTGTAACTTGCTGGAAAAGGATGTGGTTTTCAAGTTTGATGAAGCTTGTGTGGAAGCCTTTGTGGAATTGAAAAAGAGGCTTGTCTCAGCACCTATTATCACTACTTCAGATTGGACCTTACCATTTGAGTTCATGTATGACGCTAATGACTATGCAATTGGAGCAATGTTGGGCCAAAGGAAGAACAAAATCTTTCATTCTATCTATTATGCAAGCCAGACACTCAATGATGCGTAGTTGAATTACACCACCACTGAGAAGGAGGTCCTTGTTGTAGTGTTTGCTTTTGACAAGTTTAGAGCATATTTGGTTGGCACCAAAGTCATTGTCTTCACAGATCACTCTGCCATCAAGTATCTTGTAAGCAAAAAAGATGTCAAGCTAAGGTTGATTCGCTGGATGTTATTATTACAAGGGTTTATTCTTGAGATAAAAGACTGAAAGGGTGCTGAAAATTAGGTGGCTGATCATCTTTCCAGGTTAAAGAATGAGAAGTATCAGCAAGACCCATCCTTGATTGGTGAGATATTTCTAGATGAACAGTTATTTGCTGTGTTTGCTAGTTCAGATCCATGGTATGCTGATTTTGCTAACTACATAATGAGTGGATTGGTGCCATCTAAAATGTCTTATCATCAGAAAAAGAAATTTCTTCATGATGTTAGATATTTTATTTGGGATGAGTCATTTCTCTTTAAACAGTGTGTTGATCAAGTGCTTAGGAGATGCATTCCTATGGAGGAGACTAGAGCAATACTTGAGCAATGTCATGCTTCACCATATGGAGGCCACTATAGGGGTGAAAGGACATCAGCTAAGGTGTTGTAATCAGGCTTCTATTGGCCTTCTTTGTTTCAAAATTCTTACTCCTATGCAGCTAATTGTGACCATTGTCAACGGACTGGCAATATCTCAAAGAGGAATGAGATGTCCTTGAACTCCATTTTAGAAGCGGAACTCTTTTGATGTGTGGGGCATAGACTTTATGGGGCCCTTTGTATCATTTTTTGGCAACCGTTATATTCTTGTAGCAGTGGATTATGTGTTGAAGTGGGTGAAGCTTGTGCTTTACCCACTAGTGACTCTAAGGTGGTTTTGGTTTTTCTGAAAAAGAACATCTTAAGGTTTGGCACCCCTCGTGCTATTATTAGTGATGGGGGATCTTATTTCTGCAACAAGTACTTTGCTACATTACTTGCCAAATACGAGGTGACAGAGAGGGTAGCCACAACCTACCATCCACAATCAAGTGGGCAAGCAAAGGTTTCTAATAGAGAGTTGAAGCAGATTCTGGAGAAAACTGTGAGCCTTTCTAGGAAGGATTGGTTGAAGAAGCTGGATGACGCTCTTTGGGCATATCGCATTGCTTACAAAACCCCTCATTGGCATATCCCCCTATCAACTAGTTTTCGGCAAGGCATGTCACCTTCCTGTTGAGCTTGAGCACCATGCTTACTGGGCCATCAAGAGATTAAATTGGGATTCTGAAGCCAGTGGAGAGAAACGATTGCTGCAACTCAATGCAGTTAAGGAATTCTATCTACAAGCATATGAAAATGCTAAGATATATAAGGACAATGTGAAGAAGTGGCATGACAGTCGTATTATCCCAAGAAACTTTGCACTAGGCCAGAAGGTTCTCATGTTCAATTAAAGGCTTAAACTATTTCCTGGCAAGCTCAAATCTAGATGGTCAAGTCCATTTTTGGTTGTGGAAGTGTTTCCTCATGGTGTCATAACCTTGGAAGACCCAATTTCAAAGTCAACCTTCAAGGTCAATGGTCAGCGGCTCAAGCCCTACTTAGGTGGTGAGGTGGAGAGGCATAAAACCTCACTCATCCTTGCTCCTCCATCTTAAGAGTCTGCAAAGTCCAGCCAGGACTATAAATAAGGCAGTTATTGGGAGGCAACCCAATTTCTTAACCCTATCTCTTAGCTTAGGACATTTTTATGCATGATTTTTCATTTTTTCTTCTTGTCTTGTTTTTGTTTTTGATTGATTTATAGTGTTTGTTTTTCAATTTGATGTATTGATAGTTTTGTCATTCCTATACTATTTCTTAGCTGTTTTGAGGATGAGAAAGGTATGGTGGATGCTGGAAAATTTGGGTATTCTGGCTATTTTGTTCAGATTTGAGGTCCAGAGGCCCACGCCTAGGTGTGGATTTTACATGCCTAGGCGTGGTGGTCTCAACTGCAACAGGAAAATTTCCAGAGAGTTGCACGCCTAGGCATGGATGTTTCACGCCTAGGCGTGGTCCTTTCTGCGTTTTCAGCATTTTTGACCTGTAAGGTTCACGCCTAGGCATGAGTTTTACACGCCTAGGCGTGCTATTGCTGTTTTAAAAAAATAAAATAAAAATCAAAAGTTTTACACGCCTAGGCGTGCTGTTGCTGTTTAAAAATAAAATAAAATAAAAATCAAATTAATAACCATGCCTAGGCGTGGAAAAGTCACACCTTGGTGTGATGTGTCTACTACCGCACAAAATGCAGCAGCTCATTCTTTTCTTTTCTTTTTCCTTTCTAAAAGCCCTAACCCCCAATTTTCTTCTTCTCCCACCCCTTCGTACACATAGCAACCGTACTCTTCCCTCTATCCCAACCACCACCGTAGCCACCCCTCCATTTCCCCCATAGCCATCATAGCTTCCTCCCTACTATCCCATATCTCCACCGTATCGCTTCTCCATCTTCATTTCCCCCACCTAACCACCACCGTAGCTTCCTCCCCACCATTTCCTCTCCACCGTATTTCCTTCCTCCTTCCCCACATCCTTACCCTCACCACCGTAGCCCCATTACCTCTCAGCCTCTCATCTTCTTCTTCTTCACCCAACTCACTCCATTACCCACAACCACAACCCACCCACCGTACCAACCCTCTCCTACGAACCCCATCGCCTCCTCTCCACCCCTCTTCCTGCTACTATTTTCCATAATCCCATTCCCCTGTTCTTGTTGGTTTTGGTGTTGGTTTTGTTTTTGTCTTCTCTGCTGCGTGGTTTTGGGTGCTTTGTGCCATTTGTGCTTCATTCACAGTGAGTTCCATATTTTTGACTTCCAAGTTGTTTAACTACTGTGGCTGTTTCGTTGTGATTAAATTGTTCACCATGTGAATATATTGGTTGTGCTATGCTTCACTTGGAATAACTTGGGTCTGATATGCTCTGTTAATAGTGTGAGTCAATTGCATCAGCTAATAGTTAACTAGGATATGCATGATTGATGTGGTGATGCTGTGATGAGATTGGAGGATGTTCATTTCTGTGTTATCGTGCTTGAGTTCTATATTCATTTTGAATTACCATTTTGATTTTTCTGATAAATTTGTTGTCACTTTTAAGGTTTGATTGTAATTCGTTTTTTTTTTAAACTAGTTTGGCCTGGGATTGGATTGATGTTTGAATCATTGGGTGCTGCTATTGCTCTGTGATTAATGTGTGGCTGCTGGGATGCTGATTGTTAATGATCTGGCTGTTTCAATATTGGACTGCTTGAATATTATGATTGATCATTGATCCTGTTCTTTAATGACTATTAGTTGTGTCATTGTGCCATTACAAGTTATGATGCTTGGTTTTACCCTATTTTAGTGTCATCATGTTGATTAAGTTGGCCTGTGCAATTGCTTGATTTTTGGACTGGTTGGGATGTGCTTTAGTTACTTTTTGAATTGATTGAGTTATGATTTAATTTTGCTAAGCTATAAATTAGCAATGCTTGGTTTGAGGTTGTGATTGTTGTGGCTGTTGCATGCTAAGATCTAATTTGCATTCTTAGTGAACTCTTGAATTGGTATAGCTGCGAATTGATTTAGTTGGGATTGTTGATTTGGGTGAGCTTTGAGCTACATTAGTTGTAGGAGTGACCTTTGTGATTGATTGGGCTTATTGTTTATCATTGCAAATTGTTCTTACTGGGGATGGTTGCTTACATTGATTGCTTGATTCTTGTTCAATGGTCATAACTAGGATTTATTTCTTTTCAGGTATCCTCTGATCATGTCAAAGCGTCAAAGAAAAATTGTTGAGGCTAGACCAAGCTAGTCTGAGGATGCTGATAAGATTCCGGTCTTTGACCCAGCATTCTTTACATCACAGGATGCCTTTGATTACTTCCAGCAGCATTTGCGCAAGATCAACATCATTGTAGAAGGGGAGTTCCATGGTATCAATGTGGCACGCTATCCAGCCATTTCCGATGCCATTGAAGCACTCCACTGGAAGACCTTTGTTGAGCATCCCACTGAGGAGCCTGTGGCTGCTATAGTCAAGGAATTCTATGCTAATGCTCATGCTGAGAAGCGTTCTTCTACAACTACCAGGGTCAGAAGGAAGGTGGTTGATTATTATGCGGAGCGCATTCACCAGGTCATGGACCTTGGCCCTTCTCCACTTCAGTGTGCTTATGGACTTTACAGTTACCTAAAGAGGAGGGAGGAACCCTATTCAGCACAATCATGGGCATCATCTGTGATCCGGCCTTCCCTGTTCAAGTTCAGCGGAACTCAGATCGTTCCATTTGATTCATCAAACAGGAGAGCTTGCGTCGTGAGCTGCACCCTTGGAATCACTTTGTGTGTTCTTGCTTGCTCCCCACTGAGCATATGTCAGAGATCTATCTTGAACGGGCATACACGTTGTATGCGACCCATAGTCTGCAGCAGGTGGACACTGCTTAGATACTCTATGACTAGATCAAATTGTGCATCACTTCCAGGCTCAAATTACTTTTTTTCCCTTTCTTCATCCGTCTGCTTTGTGAGAGAGCTCACGCCAAATGGAAAGATACTGAGATGAGCATGAAGCTGAAGACTCCTATGACAGAGAGGGAAGTTCATACAATCATGACTGCCCAGGAGAAGGGCAGGCAAGCCCTAGGTCAGCCCCCAAGTGCAGATCTTGAGCCTGCTCATGTACCAGCTCCACAGCCTGCCCTTGCACTAGTCCCACAGCCTGCTCCAATCTTTGATGCTGCTTGGGCTGCTTCTGTTGATCAGCGCTTGGACCAGCAGCAAGCGATGCTGGCTGCGATTTACCAGGGCATTCATTGGATGACATTGGGTCAGGGATGCCCAATGGATGATTTTCCCGCATTTCCTCCATTTGTAGCTCTACCAGTTGCACCTTCACCTTCTCCTCCACCTCCTACACCTATGGATGATACAGAAATGGGCGTCGAGGGTGATGACCTGTTTGATAAGGAGGACTTGTGTTGAGGTGCCAGGGCCTATTGTTTTCATGCTCTTTCTGCTTTATTTTTCTGTCTTTACTTTCAGTTCATTGTACATACTTTATTGGAGACTAGTTCTTTTGGATACAGTGGGACACTGCATATCTTAGGTTTGGGGGGGGGAATTATGATCTTTTTGTGATTGCTTGATGAATCATTGTTTTGGACATATATATATATATATATATATATATATATATATATATATATATATATATATATATATATATATATATATATATATATATTAACTCCCTTCTCTTTCCTTTGCTTTTGCTAAAACTCGTTTTTTTTTTCTTTTTTTTTCCCAAATTTTAGATCTGAGTGAGCTTGATTATGACTTGAGGGTTGAATGAATCATGAATTGAATTGATGAGTGTGCTTCGAGGCAAGTTGAATTTGTGTGTGCTAGATTTCTGATTTGAATATCTGATGATTATGTGAATCAAATATACACCTCACTGCTTGGGAACTCTCTTATGAAAAATTCAGAATTTTGTGCTTACACTTACTGCCATAGCTGTGTATGAGAGAATTTTCCTGTTGCATGTGTGGCGGATTCAGGAATATGAATGAAATGTATGATTGGGGAAATTTATGATTGACATGTGTATAGTCAATTTTGCATCTTAGAGGCTTGTCTGATACCCTTTTGAGGCGAAATCCTAGGCAAAGTTTTTTCAAGGAAATGACTAAGGCATTTTTTTTTGGACCGATTGAGCTTTTCAAGCCAACCTTGATTGAATGATATCCCAAGTACCCCTTTTGAAGCCTACTGTGCATGTGTGTGGCCTGATTTTTCCTTCTTTAACCCTAATCTCTTCGCCTTCTTAAACCATGCTTGTGAAAGAAAAATCTTTTTGCCTCATTACAAGTCCCTTATTGAGCACATAATTGAGCAGTTCTGTTGGTTTGAGCCATAATGTTTTGCATGATGCTAAGAATCCAGGAATTTGAATACCAACTTTCATTTAAAAATGGTATAAAAAAAAGAAGAAGAAAAAAATGAAAAGAAAAAGAAGAAAGAAAGAAAGTAAATAAGTGGGTTGTTATGTAAATTGAAGCCCTTTTGATTATGTGATGAGAAAATGATGAGAAAATGGAATAAAGAAGGCTGATTCTTCAATTTGGATTTTGTTTGTGCATCTATATGCTTGGCTTGATTCAATGGAATGGTTGATTATGTGTTTGATATTTGAATTCAAATTCTTTCCCCTCTTTCTTAACCACTACCCTTAGCCTTACATTACAAGCTTAAAAAACCCTCATGATCTTTGATTCTATCTTGCCTACATTAATGGAGAAAGGGATGAAAGACATTCTTTTGAGAGTACATGTGTATCTTATAAATTCATCAATCTTGCTCTTTATGATTAGAAAAGGGTCTTAAGCACATGAGCTTAGGAAATCTTTCACGAACAAAATTGACATTCAAGGGTAATCATGATAGTTGGGAATTTCTTGGATGTATGGACCTTGTTGTGAGGTTGTGAAGTGATTTCTGAGGATATGAATGATAATTGGGAGTTGGATATGCCTTAGTTCAATTTGCCTCAAGTTTCCTGGACTTTGGAATGGATTGTATTCCCTCTTCCTTTGCTTGGATTAGTTTGCTCAAGGACTAGCAAAACTTTAGGTTTGGGGGTGTGATAACTTCAGAAAATGAAGTTAATTTACTTGAATTTGATTGTATTTGAGCATGCTATCCTTAAGTTTTCAAGGCCATAGGTTCAATTATTACATGACTTTGGTGAATTAAGTTTGTTAATTCAAATGATTAAGAATTGAATCTTTGAAGATCTTGTTTATAGAAGTTAGGTGGATTATGGTTTGATGGACTTTAGCATTATTTTGATACAAGTATCTAAGATGGGAAAGGCCTTGGAAGGGATGAGGAAAGTGAAGAGAAGCTCAAATTGTGAAGAAAACATCAAGAGAAGGTGCTTCCAACCCACGCCTAGGCGTGACAAATCCATGCCTAGGCGTGACCCTTGCAGTTTCTCAGGAATCCCAGGCAGAGACATCCATGCCTAGGCGCAGAAAGCCACGCCTAGGCATGACAAGTTCAGTTTTTCAGGGTTTTTAGATAGAGACCCACATGCCTAGGCGTGGACAGCACCTGATAGCACGTGAGTCTTAACCACGCCTAGGCGTGGGAAAAATCCTGGCACACGAGTTTTACCCTTATATTCTGATTTTTGAGGGAATGGGGGTATCTGGAGTTTTGACCTAAGCACGAAATCCATAGAGCAAGTGAAAGGAGGAGGAACCCATTTGGATTAGAGGTGACTCAAGGATGAATCAAGATCAAGGAGGAAGATCAAGCTTGGAATCTCTCCATTTTTGTTCATTCTTTTCCTTTTTCCCTCTTGATTTGTAACTTGATGGATCATTTGATTTCATTTGTTTTCTCTTCTTTCATGATGTGTAACTAAACTCTAATCTAGGGGCTCTCTAGGATCTTGCTATGGATTTGATTAACTTGTAATTAGTTGAGTATCCTTTCAATGAAATTGGTTTTGTTCATCCATATCTATGCTTAGTGCTTGTTATTGATTAGCCATCAATTGCATGTTTTTAATATTCCAATTGAACTAGAAATAAGGTGTTGTGAATATGGATATGGCATGGGTGTGTTGATTAACTAAGGGGATGGACACATACCTCTTGGTCATGCATGACAAGTGTTTGATAATTAGTCTCAATGAGTGATTCTTATGTTACTTCACATGGACACATAGTGGATTAGCTAGGTTTCACATGGGTAATTGTCCTAGACATAGGCTTTTATCTATTGTTGGTTATTAGCTAACAAATATCATTTCATTGATAGGTGCTTATTAATTACAATTATTCATTGAAGTAGAAAGTGAATAGGGACCCCTAGGCTTTAATCATTCTCATCTTCTCTTGTGGAATTGGTGTTTGATGTTTTCTTATTTTGTTTCTTTTAAATTGTTATTTTAATTGCAACCCACTCTCATATTTCGATTGTTTGGTTAAGAATTTTGTGTATATTGATTAAGTTCTAGCATTCTTTTAATTGTCAATCTCTTGGGACACGATACTCTACTCTCAAATATATATTACTTGTCGACCCGTGCGCTTGTGGATTTTTGGACTCAATATATATATATATATATATATATATATATATATATATATATATATTATATATTTATAATAAATATAAATGTTGAGTTTAAACAAAGGAAACGTTTTCCTAAAATAGCTAGAAATATTACGATGTAACATTTTTTTATAAAACTAATGAGAATTCTTTGAGTTCTCACCCCATATATTTGTATCTCTGTATTAATTCTAGGAACTTCGAAGGCTTTAGCCCGCAAAAAGGAAGATCACATCGAGGAAGTGAAGTTTAGTTGTAATTGTTAGTGAATCATTATGTAGAGTTTTGTATATGTATTGCCATGCAGGCATATAACGAATTATTTGTATTAAGAAGTATATATTTGTATAGGGATTATTTTGATATATGTAAATGATTACACCTGTATTAGGCTCATATTTTTGTATAAGTTATATTTATTTTGATAAAGTTGTTATTAATTTTAAAGTTACATTACTAATGCTAATCACTAAGGCATGGTCCTAAGCATGTCATTAGTACTAGTATTAGGTTGTTAAATTTTGTGTATCAAAGCAGTTCATCCTATTGAGTTAGGATATGAACTAGCTATGTTTGTTATGCATTTGTCTTATCTTAATGACAAGATGCATAAGTAGAATTGAATAACGGCCTTGAGTTTTTATGTTTGTAATTAACTGTCACATTGTTACATGATATTGAGCCTGATCAACTCAATATGTAATGTGCTGTGTGTGCAGAAAATTATGACATCGACCAGGTGAACTAAAAGTTAAGGTAGTAAAGTGCCTGCTAATGATAGAAAAAGAGATAATATACTAGATATGTTTGAAGCCTTCAGAGACATAGTCATTGCAATAAGATAGCAAACAACCATGACAAACGAAATATTAGAAGAAATGATAGCCAATGTGCAATGAACACCAGTGAACAATGTGGCTTTGGTGGAGAAATAAGACTTCCAAGATTTGTCCAAATTCATAAAAGACGACCCTTCATCATTCCATGATGAATATGATCCACTAAAGACGGAGAAATGGTTAAGAAAATCAAAGAAGATTTTCTGGTAGTGAGATGTAGAGATGATTAAAAGGTGTTGTTTGCCTCCTATATATTGAAAGGAGAAGTTGAGTATTGGTGGAATGATATTAAAAGATTAAAGGAAGTTGTAGGTATTCAAATAACTTGAGAAGTATTTAGGACGACTTTTCTGGATAAATACTTTCCAAGGAATTTGCAAGAAACAAAAGAGTTATAATTTTTAAAATTAGAGCAGAGGAACATGACAGTGGGAGAATACATGGTGAAGTTTGAAGAATTGTTAAAGTTCTCTTTTTACTTCTAGTATAATCTGGATGAAAATTGGAAGTGTATAAAGTTCAAGGATGGATTAAGAGATGAAATAAAGAGAAAAGGGAAGGCAAACTAAAAATATCAAAAACCAAAGCTTGGTTATATTCAAGAGCAAGAGGTAACGGTGTTTGATTTCATCCATTCCCCTTTTTCTTCATCTTGTTTTCTAGGCTTACTTGATGAGTTGAAAAATGGGTTTGAATGAGTTTAGTGAACTAGATACTTGTTTCTTGCTTCTAGAGTTGAAGTGAGCCTCTTGTTAGCTTGTTTGAAACTTGGATTATAGTTTTAATCCTATAGAACCCTTCGATTTTACTTGAGTTATAAGTTAAGAAATGGGTTAGGTGGAGATTGATTCTTTAATCTAGGCTTGAAGGAGTTAAGAGGTTGTAAGTGATTTACAACATCAACAGAGGTCATGGTTGAGGTTAGACACCCTCTAAGAACTGATCTTGAGGGGTAGGATGATAACTCCACAAATTGTAGTTATTTGTGCCCCATATTTGTGTTATATTGATGGCTTAGTCCTTGTTTTGATGCATGATTAGAAGACTTTAGCTTCAAATTCATGTAATTCAATTTCAATGTATTTCATCATGATTCTAAGAAAATGTTTCCTATTCTTTGATATTTGAGTACATTTGTACTTATTATTGAATTGGTAATTTCTCTATGACAGGTAGGGTTCCAACCAAGTGAAACTTAGAAGATTTGGACCAACATTGCAAGAGAAAGCCAAGTGCAAGGATCATCTTATCACGCTACGGCGCAGGCTTATCAATGCCGCAGCATGGTTCATCCCCTATTTCAGATAGAGAGCTACGAAATTTGTACGCCGCGATGTGGCATTTGAATGCCGTGGCGTGGTGACCTAAATTGTATACATGCCACAGCGTAGGAAGTTTAATATCATGGTGTGACTCTATTTTCTGAGCCCTATAAATACTGTTCAATTAATTTTCTAAAGGGAGTTATGTCATTTTTAGAGAGCAGCTGCTAGGTTTTCGCACTTCAGACTGGAAGGAAGCAAAAGTAACCAAGATTGAAGGTTATCTTCACCTTGGAGGAGAATTGAAGCTTGAAGGATCATTCCATTGAGCTTTCTCTTCTCTTTCCTTCATTTTACTCCCTTTCCTTATCATGACAATGAGTATTTGTGATATATTTTCGTTTGTCATGAGTGGCTAAGCTATTTGTAGGGTTTTTCTTTGGATCCTCCTATGGATGTTGAACAATATTATAATCCTTTGAGTTTATATACATGATTTGGTTTTGTTCAATCATATAATGCTTAATGCTCTTGAATGTTTGATCAACTTTTAAGTGATTTGTTTAAATCTAATGAACCTAGACATATGAATTTAGATTTGAGATAATATGTATGCTTGATGCATGTTCTATTTCATTCAATTAGTTTGAATGCGATGATTCGTTAATAGGATAGAAATATACCTATTGACCATGCATAGTAATTGATTGGGAATAGATCTTAATGAGTGGATTTATACTAGTTCTCATGGAAACATAGTGAATTAGGTAACTGAAGCATGGTTGATTGACCTAGACATAGGCTTTTAACTATATTAGATTCTCAAGCTAACCTAATCATTTGTTTATATTGCTCATAAGGGTTACTTGTTATCAATTGAAGTAAGAGGTAAAAAAGGATTTCTTATTCCCTAATCATCAACTTAATCCAATCTTATAGTTTTTAAGCTCTTTTAATTAATTCACATATCCTTTTCTTCATTTATATGTGCTTGAATAGAAGCTCTTAAACTATTGGTTAATAGTTAGTACTGAACTTAACCATAGTCCTCATGTGAATGATATCCGTGTAACACCCCAAAAATTTCTTATTTTCTATTATATATGCTTTTTACAATATTTGTGATTTTTGTGAATTTTTATAAATTATTTAGGTGATTTTGATTATTTTATTATATTTCTCGATTCATGTGCACAATAAGTGGGGTAGGAAAAATAATATTTTTCTGAGGCCAGAAAATTTTGGGCTGTGAAACGGGGCCGGGGGATCTTACTAAACTCGAAGCTTGACACAGTTTATAAAGTTTTTGTTTTTTAAGATTATATCTGACAAATAAAATCCAGATACGTCATATTATACGATGGATAATAAATACTGATTTTCAACTGTACATTTTGTCCATTGGATAATAGCTTTTAGTAAAGTACAAGTCATCTTTCTAGAAGGTTCACTTTATGACATCACATGGATGACATCATCCTTGACTTTTTCTAAAAGTGAAACCAAGTTTCCTTAAAAATCTTCATCTGAACTTAATAGAGAAGTTTTCTATCAAGGCTTGTTGGAGAAGCTTCTTGCTTCTCTCATTTGAAAGTGGCCCACGGCTTTGAGGAAAAAACAAAAAGATGACCACTTTGATAATCTTTGACTTAAGTTAACTTCACTTTTCATCTCAAAAGTTTCTACCTTTCTTTCTCATATTTTTCTCTCACTTTTTCTCTTCTCTCTTTTCTCTCCATTCTCATGGCCAAACCCCCATTCCCCACCATCCATGTTTGTTTTTCCAAATCACTTCTAGTTCTTGAATCTACTCATCACTTGGAAGCTTTTACTTGTTGTGGTCACCACCTTGTTCTTCCATCTTCATCATTTTCTTTCAAGCTTTAACTTGAGGCTTTTGAGATAAGATCTTTGATCTTCATTTTCTCTTCTCTTTTTCATGATTCAAGGCCATCTATTTGGTCATTGGTCTTCTATTTTTCAAACTCTAAATGTTGATTGTGTGGGTTTGAATCTTCTAGGGTTTGGTGGTGGTGTAGGACGAAATCTTTAAGAAAGCATCAAGGAGTTTTCTTTCTTATTTTCTCTTAAGGTAAGAGGGAGAATAACCTCATCAACCATGCTTGGTGGTGAGAAATGAATTTTGCGTTGAAAATAGAGGATCTATGTGAGGATCCATCCATTTGATTGTATAGTTTATGGTGATTTGTCTTTGTTTAACTTGTGTAATTTTTATTGCTTGATATTACACATGAATGTACCATTATGTGAAATTCATAAATGATGATGCCTTGGAAGTTTGGAATCATGTATGAAAGGCAAAGGTCTCTTGATCCCATTTGAGGAGTGGTTCACAGCCAAGTGGCCTAATTAAGGGTCCAATATAAAATCTTTGTATTAATTTGGGACTTAAGGAATTAGGCGATAAGTAATTGATGAAATGATGAAAATTTTGGGACTATAAATCTTTGGTGGAGGTTTTGTCCAAGAAGGAAAGAAAATGGGATATCCAAGACAAGTTTTGTGGTAATTTGGAACTTAGAAGCTTAGGTTCAAAAGGAATTAATTAAGGGTGAACAATGGTGACACAAGATGAAAATTTTTGGGTCCAATGACCTTTAGGGTTCACGACCATATGGGGCAACCAAGACAAAATTTTTGGTATCAAGTTGGAACTTAAGTAATTAGATAATTTAGAAATATAATTAGGGACTCATAAAGTGGATAAGAGGAAAAATAATATTTCAACCTAATTCAAGAGTGATTTTCGGCCAAGTGGTCAAAAATGGGGTTTTGAACAATGTTTAAGAACTTAATGAATTTAGTGATCTAGTGAATTATAGAGTAGATGATTTAAATCAAGAGAGTTTTCTAAAGGTAATAGAAAAAGGGTTTTTATATATTAAAGTAGTATGGACTTTGTGAAAGATGTTGGAAAGTTGAGCCTAGTGGTGGTGATGGATTTAATATCCTGTAGAGCCTAGTGGTGGTTGTTTTGTATCCTGTGATGGATTTAATATCCCGTTGAGCCTAGTGGTGGCTGTTTTGAATCATGTGATTGTTTATTGTTCATGCATTGAATCAGTGGTCATGCATTGGAAGTCCGGTAGACTATTTGTTAAGGTTGTATGCCTAGGAGATGAATCATACCTTAGTGTGGGTGCGATGGGCCTAGTGTAGGTCATTGGTTGACCTTGGGGGTGTCCAGGTGTGGGTTTTCCACAATAGCCAGTTGGTAGCTCCACTAAGCTGTGGGTGAAACCGATGTTGTAACACTCTCCGTAGGGCATTACTTTCAGACTACAACAAAAGAAAACTAAGGTAGATTATAAAAGATTTAATTATTTAAAATGCGAATTAAAAACTTCTTTCTTGTTCAAAATATAAATTTACCAAAGTTATAGGTACTATTTAAAAATATAGTGAACCGATTAAGATTCATATAACAAATACCACATAATATTTAACAATTATTCAGGAAACATAAAACTTACAGACTCAATTTTAAACAATAGCAAACACCATGACGAGTCCTATTTAATAGCACGGTAAAACACTAACAAGAAAAACTCAACATACTTATTCTATCTTGTATCCATCTTGATGCGTCATATATTTGTTCTTCCTCAAAATTGCACCCCAACGAATTTGGGATGACCACTCCTCGATGTTATCACCGAACTCATAATATTTGCCTCCAGTCAAGTCTAAGAAACTCGTTCCATCTACTATACAAATTTTAACAGTACAAGCACAACAAAACAATACAACAAAGAGGTGAGATCCCCTTTCATCAATACCAGCGTGATAGTAAGGAATGATACGAATGACAAAGTTATTCCATACACACAAATATCACAATTATATTCATGTCATCATTTCATAAGCAATTTCCATAACCATATATCATAGTATAATAACCAGTACCAATTTCATCATAACAAATACCATCAATATATATGAAATGATGATGTCACAACAATATGTGTACTAACCATGTGTATGCATACTAAACCAATTTCCCACTTCATGGAGGTTTTCATAATTTCGAGATGAATGTTCTGGAATAAATGTCAGCCTTAGCCCAACGACATTACCAGTCCACGAAAGGAATCGTGTTCTTGTTGGGTATCATCAATGCGTTGCAATAGACTGCATCACCAAGTGGCACATAGTACTTGCCAACTGTCCACTGGTTGACCGCCGCGCCTCGACGCCCCCAAGATGCATCATAGATCTCACTTTTCAATTCTCATTCACTCTTCGACCACAATGGCCATAATAGTTATCAGCTATATTTTGTTCAATGCACGAATACCTAAATGCAATTTTGTTCAATGCATGAATATCTCAATGCATGTCTCAATTTCATCATATGCCTCAATGCATATCTTAATTTCATCATTAAAAAGGATTCCAAGTGAGATTAGAACAACCGCCCCTACAATTGTCTAATATCATAAGATCAATGGATATTATATAATCGCTCATATAATTACATAATATCACTGATACATCTGAGTCCAGAACATCAGTTTTTACAATATCTTTACTATATTTTCAATCGCGTATCATTTTTAACGCGTTTTCATAATCGCGTAACACTCTTCTTACATTTCCAAATAGCATAACCATTTTCTAACGTTTTCTCAATTACGTAAAAATATTTACACATTTTCCAAATCACTTAAAAATCATATTTTCAAGTCACATAAATCGTTTTTCATCACCTCTCAACTACATAAAACATTTCTCAATATTTCAAACATCATTTTAGATTTTTCAAAAATCAATGTCATTTCCAACTTTATTTTCCACGTTTTCTTCACTTAAAAATCCTTTACATAATATTTTTTATTATTTCCCCAAAATCAATATTCCTTCAAATCAATTATTCCAACTTAAAATTTCCTAATGCGCCTCAAAACCCAACGGGTGAGTTATACGTCAGTAAACTTCAAGTCATCAATTTATTTCTGTTTATAAACTGATCCTACCAATTTCATAGTTTCCAAAAATAATTATCACTTACTTTAAAAATCTCAAAATTCATTACTTTAAATCCTTTGCAAATAATCATCTAAGATTACTCTTAAAAATCATTCTTTTAACTTAATTTACCAATCCTTGGCATATTAGCCAAAAATCATAAATAGCTTCATCATAAAACTTTTGTTCATTTTCATGTCCACTTTCTTTGCAAATCCTTAAAATCATTAACTTATTACCCTTTTCATCTAAAACTCATGAATGTAAAATACTTAGAATCTTTTGCTCCCAAAATAACTTTGAGGCCGTGTGCCTCCATAGCTCTTTGGAACCAACATACTTTCCTTTATCATGTAAATCACATCTTATTACATACATAAATCATCATGCATCATAAACACATACTAAAGCATATTATCAAAGTAATAAACATATCAATCACCAAACAACCATAAATATGGAAAGCTCTTAAATAAACAAGTGAAATAATCCTTATGGATTTTTCACCACACACACAAATCCATTTCTCACCACCAACACATGGTTGATGAGGGTAATTGTAACACCCCTTGATGTAGCAACCGAAGCATAATCGTCATTACACCACGGTTACTAAATCCAAGTGTGTCACAGCCATGATAACAGTAACTTAAATCCTCAAGAGTCTATATTTTTTTTTTTTGACAATTTGCATAGGTAGGTAATATGAGCCTCGAATGAAATATAAATGTATTCAAGCCGTGATACAACCACTGAAATAAAATTATATCTCTTATACATATATATATATATATATAGTCAATTTACACAAATAACTGATGATATAGAATATAACAATTACAGAGTCTAATAAAATACAGCGGAAATAAAACACAAAAAGGGGAAAAAGTAGTGACCCAGGGATAGGTACTACTAGCAGACAAAGCCGCAGCCCCATATACACATACAACGCTCGGAGTCCCAGTCAACAAGTCAGGCATCAATGCCTCCACGCAACTGCACTCGCACGTAGCCGAAGAAACCTTGTCCAAACGCCCAATCCAATCAACCAAAGTGTGGTCCCTCCTTATCTTCCTCACGATCTTTCATCAATATAAATATAAAACAGACATACAAGGATATAGGAAAGAGGTGAGACACCCATCCTTCATTACCATTATTGGCGCAAGAAGAAAACAAACACGGCAAGCAAAGCGCCCACCAAGCAATACAGATTATATATTCATCAATAACAACAAAAGAATTTATAATAAAAGTAATTCAATTCTAAGCAATGATCAAAGTCAATAATCACAGTGATACTTATAGTAAAGGTAGAACAACAATAAGCAATAACAGGCAGATCACAGTAGTATTTCCAGAAATCAGATAATCATTTACAGGCATTCATGTTCAACAGTTTATAAGACCAGGAATGAATGATGTATAACGCATGCTTTCCTAATTCCTACTCCATGGAGCTAGACTCAATCAAGCGGAGAGAAAGATCAGGAGACATGTCTATAACTCGGCTGCTGAGGCCAGTGCTATCAATAAATTTTCTCATGCGCAAATCATGGCATTGTACAGACATTCTACACTAGATCACGATATAGGACAGTGTCAAGTCCGGATCGTCGGTGTGTTTGCATCGGTTTGCCCCACGGTCGGCATGCAGGAGCTCTAAACTGCCCATGTAGAGGACCCGCACCCCGACGCCCCCGAGGTCATAACATGACCCACACTTGTCTATTCGCACCCGCACTAAGGTGTGTTCAATCTCCTAGGCAACTTGGCCTTACAACAGTCCACAAGGACATTCACAATGCATACGACTCTATGCATGAACATGTATGATCATCAATGATGCATTCAACATAAGTCTTGCCTCAATGGCACATTATCATTTCTTATCTTATTGAATACTGAATCAATAACTGCATAACCCACATAGGGAATAACACTTGCATCAATAATTCTCACTAGGAATATATGTTCCTACATACCACAATTTCCATGTCATGGATCCAAGAATTCCATTTTCAAAATCGTTTCTTCTCTATTGGTATGAATACATATTCTTATTGCATTTAAGCAAAGTAAATTCCTTGAATCCAGAGTTTTTAGGTTATGTTTGAGTTACAGAGTACAAAGAACCATAATCTGAATCATTTCCAGCTCAAAAATCTCATCTTTGGTCTTGGTAATCGACACAAAGATCCTCGTAATCGACACTCGAGAAACAGAACCTCGTAATCGATTACAATATCATTGTAATCGATTACGTGGTTCCAGTAATCACGTTTTGTAACTTCAGCAGACCGGTAATCGATTACACAACCGTGGTAATCGATTACCAATTGGACAGAACCTCCGTAATCGATTACCCACAAGTTGTAATCGATTACGTGATTCCCAGAAGCACTATTCCATAAGATCATAGGCTTGGTAATCGATTACACCATTCTTGTAATCGATTACAAGCCGAGCAAATCTGTGTAATCGATTACACACAAGTTGTAATCGATTACCGAGTTCCGTAATCACGATTTCGCCCTTAAGAGCTTGGTAATCGATTACCAACCTCGTGTAATCGATTACCACGCGTAATCTTGCAGTAAAAACAGAGTTCTCCAGGTCCTCTAACTCAAACCAAACCATTCCTCATCATATTTAATCAACAAGATACTCAAATACACCTTCAAATCATGCAAGAGACATCAATAAATAATACAAATCCAACAAATACATTATCATCAAGAACAACATAAAAATGAGAGAACTTTATACATGGATTCAAAAATCAACAACAACACACATACAAGACATTCCCTTACTACCAAGATTGGTTGAAGAGGATCATCTCCCTCTTACCTATTTGGATGACAACACAAGGTGTTACCTCTTCAAGAACAACATAAAAATGAGAGAACTTTATACATGGATTCAAAAATCAACAACAACACACATACAAGACATTCCCTTACTACCAAGATTGGTTGAAGAGGATCATCTCCCTCTTACCTATTTGGATGACAACACAAGGTGTTACCTCTTCTTGCCCTAGATTTTCGTTTTTCCTTTAAGAAGAACACCAATGTGAGTGATTTCCATAATGTTTACTCAAACCATGGAAAAATGAGTTCTTGATCACATAAGTGACCAAGAAAAACGAAAATGAGAAGAAAGTGAAAGAAAGGTTAAGACTTTACCTCCAAGTTCAAAGCTTTAGCTTCAATGGTGAAAAATGGAGGAAGAAGAAGAAGAAGAAGAAGAAGAAGAAGAAGAAGAAGAAGAAGAAGAAGAAGAAGAAGAAGAAGAAGAAGAAGAAGAAGAAGAAGAACCAAGGACAATCACCAAGGAGAATAGTCTTGAAATGGTGGAAGGAAACAAGTAATGTGATTGGTTTGGCAAATAATGGAGTTGGTCTCCAATGTGTGGGTGTGTGTGTACGGTGGAGAGGAAGAGAGAAGAAGAGAAAAAAAGAGAAGAGAGATGTGTTAAATGTTTTGTGTTTAGAAAATGAAGATGAGTTAATAGAAGGAAAAACACCTTTGACTCCCCAAAAGGAGTTGTCTCCCGTGGAGTGAGAGTAGAGGAAAGAGAGAGAAGATGTGTTATAAAGGAAATTGCTAGGAAGCTTCCCCTAACAAGCTTGGATTAAATTTAATCTTTCTTTTGAAATTAAAACTAATAGATGTGATACAAAAATTAGATTTTGAATAATGTGATAATATTTTTATTACACACTATTATCCAATAGATAATAGTTACAGTTGAAAGAAGTTAGTATTTAATTAATCTGACAGATGAATTTTTTGTTGTATTGATTTATTTTATCTGTTAAGATTTCTCAAAAATTATGAAACCTCATAAACTGTGTCAAGTCTCGGGTTTAGTAAGATCCCTCGTCAACATGTCCATAGTCCAAGGTTCTCAGAGAAAACATCGCGTTTCTCTGGCTCTGCTCAGCGTGCACGCAAAACGAGAAATATATTAAAATATTCGACGGTTCCGGAAAAATTCTCGGAAAATTCCCAAAAATTGCAAATATTATAAAACGACTATTCGTCATATAATTTTCCAATTTTTTTGAAACACTACAATCGTTTTCACGACTCTGCTCGTGTTTTACGCAAAACGAGGAATATATTAAAATATTCGTCGTTTCCGAAAAATTCTAGAAAAATTCACATAAATCACAAATATTAGGAAATGACTATTGGCGGCGAAATAATTAGTTTTCGGAGTGTTACACTAACCTAAGCAATTCTCAGCTCGGTGCGCACGCAAAATGAGGAATATATTAAAATATTCTGCGTTGCCGAAAAATTCTAGAAAAATTCTTAAAAATTAAGAATATTATAAAATGATGAATTATGAACAAATAGGTATTTTTCGGGATGTTACAATACTCCCCTTCAAATAGAAATTTCGTCCTCGAAATTTTCATCCCTTAGACCAAACATTAACGTGTTTCTTCATCTTATTTTCTTACCCTCAGATTGTGTCTCTAGTTACGTCAATTTAGATCACCCTTACCAACGCGATCTCTATGTCTTTGTGTTGCTTTATTCTTCTATTCTCAATCTTCACGAGAAGTTTCTCATAAATCAGACTCTCTCTGAATTGCACCGGGTTTAGTTTGATGACGTGGCTAGATCGGTGACATACTTTCGCGATCGTGACATATGGAAGATATCATGGAGATTTAGAAAGAAAGGATAACAGAATTTGTTGACAAGCTATTGAACCAAACTCGAAACGAAATTTGATATAGTCCAAAGAATTTCGGAATGGGTTTATTAGTGACCCAGACAGGACGACACTGAAACTAGACGTCATACTCCTTCAAAACTCTAATCACCTTTCTTGTCTCATGTTCAGCCCCTTTCTATCGAATGGATACTTCAGGTCCTTGTGATTGCTAAAGGCGTTGATCGTAGCAAGTGTCTCCATATTCTCAGAGAAATTTTTAACTACGGCTAGCACCAAACCGTGAGTTAAACAATTCCCAATGTGTTCTCAACTACCTTGAGGTGTAAGTCACAACTTTCCCAACCTTGCATGAACACATATCCTAGATTTTTCTGTGAAGCATAAAATTCTCCAAACAATTCCCTGGGATTAGGTAGAACCAAATCTGACAAGCATTCGAATGTCTCCTCGACCTTTAAAACTTTTCTTCACACGTGTTAGTCCATAGAAGTTTTGATTCTCTTCTTGCAAACTGAGCAAAATATCCGGCTATCTTGGAGGATCCATTGACACTCCTTCAATCTTTGTGTCTTCTTCGATAAAACTAACTAATTCTACCAGTTTTGTGTCTCTCTTACGGTCTCTGATCTTGCCCTTTGAAGAACTGCTTCAATCTCTGGGGAATCCACAATAATCCCTCCGTTTGGAATTTCATGATCCAAAACTGAACCTTCTCAATTAAGAATCCATACTCTGATACTTTGGCATTTACTCTCTCTCCTTTAAAGTCGGGAAAACTATGCCGAGATGTCCAACGTGTATCTCCACATTTTCGAGAATAGATCAGAATGTCATCATTAATGACAATGACAATTCTGTTCTGGGTAAGGACAAAAGATACAATTCATGTCACTCATGAATGCGACAAGGGGATTTGTTATTCCGAACGGCATCACGAGGCACCCACAATGCCCATAGCGCATTCGAAATCATTTCGGGGACATTCTCAATCTTTCACGAACTTAATGATGACCAGGACGTACATCTTTCTCCGAGGATACTCACCCTTGATCATAATCTCGTTCGCTTGACGATGGTGTTCATCTCACTGAAATGTTCCATTCTTCTCCTTAACTGACAGCATTGTAGTTTATCACAAGAAACTTACCGACTACAATGGTGACAAATATATCCCCTTCTCTTTTGTCCTCTACAAAAGGTAACACGTATCCTTGGATTTCTTTTCTCTCACAAAGCTTCAACTTTGTTGGTCGTTACGAACTCAAAAGCCTTAGTTTCAAAAATAACTAAGGTGTTGATCGAAACGCTCTAGCAGTGATAATCGGGAAACGACCAATCAATTTCTAGAATCATGGGCTCAAATAGATATGATTTTAGGTAAGCGAGATAGATCCACGAAAGATTCAGTCTTTAGTAGACATAGAGTAGATTACATAAACTTAGGTGTCAACGACAAGTCTTAACAACAGAAATGAAAACAACTAAGCCGAAGTTAATAAAGATACAGATGAATCCAAGTGATCCATACAGTCACAAATTGTAAAAGGAGGGGTTACCCCCAGAATTATACAACACGATTATGGGATCATCATTTGAGGTATAACTTCCATAGTTTAGATCTCCGGATTTGGGAGTCTCAGCACCTCCCAGGGTATAAGTTCCGGCCTCTGCTTGTGGTTCTACAGCCTTCACAGCATTGACTGAAGAATTTGCCTTTGCTTGGTCGCAGTTGCGAGAGACGTGTCCAGGCTTTCCGCATCTAAAACAGATTATCCCTTTGATCTTACACTCCCTCGTGAAGTGTTCCTTTCCGCATTTCATACATCTTGGTGAAGATGTCGGGATCTGACTAGATACACTGCCACTAGTACTCTGTCCAGGAATTGGTTATTGTTGTTGTTTCCCTGATACCCGTGCACATGGTTTCCGCTTAAACTGGTTAACTTTTCTATTATTCCTCCTTTGGAATCTAGGTAGTCCACGTTTGCCCCAAAGTCGACTTTTCTCCAACAGATTCTGAACCTCAACTTCCAACTCTCGTTGTTGCGTGATCCTCTGATCCTGGTAAGTTGTCATCTCAGCTACCATTTGCCTTTCTTCTGTCGTCGTGGCCATACTTCTATTGTCTTATCCCGCGCTTACATGTATACGTCTGTCACGAGCCACCACCCTTGCATGTCTACTGCGAGTCATTGAATCTCTCTGAAGACGGACATAATTACAACAAGCAAAACAAAAATTACTTCAAACAATGTTATCTCCCTATGAAAACCAAACACAGAGAGTCACACAATTCAAGCAAGACAAGCTCAATTCCATACATCCTAACTATCTCCAGCTCGAACTTCTTCATTCTGCTTCCACAGCGCAATCCCTCGTAAGCCGTCAACTCCCAAACTGCTTCTCGAATCTAGTTTACACCAACTATCTCTTTCTCCAGAAGATCGGTTTTCCAAAACCTTTTGATCTCCACACAAAAGAATTCCTATTTCCCTAACATAATACGCCTAGGTGAAGTCATAGTTTCCTGTACATACAGAACATTACACATTGAGTAGGCTAGTCCTCAACATCATGTAGCTGCATAACAGTAGCTATCAACATTCAACCTACAGCAAGTCATGCATTCCTTTCCCATCATCTCAATCAAGAGACAAGGAAGTGCACAACAAACCAAATTCTAATATGCCTAAACATAGCAAGTCCATACCCCGGCTCAACAGGATGAACTGCTCTGATACCACCCAATGTAACACCCCTTGATGTAGCAACCGAAGCATAATCGTCATTACACCACGGTTACTAAATCCAAGTGTGTCACAGCCATGATAACAGTAACTTAAATCCTCAAGAGTCTATATTTTTTTTTTGACAATTTGCATAGGTAGGTAATATGAGCCTCGAATGAAATATAAATGTATTCAAGCCGTGATACAACCACTGAAATAAAATTATATCTCTTATACATATATATATATATATATAGTCAATTTACACAAATAACTGATGATATAGAATATAACAATTACGAGTCTAATAAAATACGGCGAAAATAAAACACAAAAAGGGGAAAAAGTAGTGACCAGTGGATAGGTACTACTAGCGCGACAAAGCCGCAGCCCCATATATATATACAACGCCGAGTCCCGGTCAACAAGTCAGGCATCAATGCCTCCACGCAACTGCACTCGCACGTAGCCGAAGAAACCTTGTCCAAACGCCCAATCCAATCAACCAAAGTGTGGTCCCTCCTTATCTTCCTCACGATCTTTCATCAATATAAATATAAAACAGACATACAAGGATATAGGAAAGAGGTGAGACACCCATCCTTCATTACCATTATTGGCAGTAAGAAAACAGCACGGCGCAAAGCGCCCACCAAGCAATACAGATTATATATTCATCAATAACAACAAAGGAATTTATAATAAAAGTAATTCAATTCTAAGCAATGATCAAAGTCAATAATCACAGTGATACTTATAGTAAAGGTAGAACAACAATAAGCAATAATAGGCAGATCACAGTAGTATTTCCAGAAATCAGATAATCATTTACAGGCATTCATGTTCAACAGTTTATAAGACCAGGAATGAATGATGTATAACGCATGCTTTCCTAATTCCTACTCCATGGAGCTAGACTCAATCAAGCGGAGAGAAAGATCAGGAGACATGTCTCAGAACTCCTACTGCCGAGGCCAGTGCTATCAATAAATTTTCTCATGCGCAAATCATGGCATTGTACTGAGACATTCTACACTAGATCACGATATGGGGACAAGTGTCAAGTCCGGATCGTCGGTGTGTTTGCATCGGTTTGCCCCATGGTACAGAGGAGCTCTAAACTGCCCATGTGGAGGACCCGCACCCCGACGCCCCCGAGGTCATAACACGACCCACACTTGTCTATTCGCACCCGCACTAAGGTGTGTTCAATCTCCTAGGCAACTTGGCCTTACAACAAAGTCCACAAGGACATTCACAATGCATACGACTCTATGCATGAACATGTATGATCATCAATGATGCATTCAACATAAGTCTTGCCTCAATGGCACATTATCATTTCTTATCTTATTGAATACTGAATCAATAACTGCATAACCCACATAGGGAATAACACTTGCATCAATAATTCTCACTAGGAATATATGTTCCTACATACCACAATTTCCATGTCATGGATCCAAGAATTCCATTTTCAAAATCGTTTCTTCTCTATTGGTATGAATACATATTCTTATTGCATTTAAGCAAAGTAAAATCCTTGAATCTAGAGTTTTTAGGTTATGTTTAAGTTACAGAGTACAAAGAACCATAATCTGAATCATTTCCAGCTCAAAAATCTCATCTTTGTCTTGGTAATCGACACAAAGATCCTCGTAATCGATTACCGAGAAACAAAACCTCAGTAATCGATTACAATATCATTGTAATCGATTACGTGGTTCCCGTAATCACGTTTCGTAACTTCAGCAGACCGGTAATCGATTACACAACCGTGGTAATCGACAATTGATTGACGAACCTCCGTAATCGATTACCCACAAGTTGTAATCGATTACGTGATTCCCATAAGCACCATTCCATAAGATCATAGGCTTGGTAATCGATTACACCATTCTTGTAATCGATTACAAGCTAGACAGAATCTCTGTAATCGATTACACACAAGTTGTAATCGATTACCAGAGTTCCAAAATCACGATTTCGTACCCTTAAGAGCTTGGTAATCGATTACCAACCTCGTGTAATCGATTACCACGCGTAATCTTGCAGAAAAACAGAGTTCTCCAGGTCCTCTAACTCAAACCAAACCATTCCTCATCATATTTAATCAACAAGATACTCAAATACACCTTCAAATCATGTAAGAGACATCAATAAATAATACAAATCCAACAAATACATTATCATCAAGAACAACATAAAAATGAGAGAACATTATACATGGATTCAAAAATCAACAACAACACACATACAAGACATTCCTTTACTACCAAGAATGGTTGAAGAGGATCATCTCCCTCTTACCTATTTGGATGACAACACAAGGTGTTACCTCTTCTTGCCCTAGATTTTCGTTTTTCCTTCAAGAAGAACACCAATGTGAGTGATTTCCATAATGTTCACTCAAACCATGGAAAAATGAGTTCTTGATCACATAAGTGACCAAGAAAAACGAAAATGAGAAGAAAGTGAAAGAAAGGTTAAGACTTTACCTCCAAGTTCAAAGCTTTAGCTTCAATGGTGAAAAATGGAGGAAGAAGAAGAAGAAGAAGAAGAAGAAGAAGAAGAAGAAGAAGAAGAAGAAGAAGAAGACCAAGGACAACCACCAAGGAGAATAGTCTTGAAATGGTGGAAGGAAACAAGTAATGTGATTGGTTTGGCAAATAATGGAGTTGGTCTCCAATGTGTGGGTGTGTGTGTACGGTGGAGAGGAAGGAGAAGAAGAGAAAAAGAAGAGAAGAGAGATGTGTTAAATGTTTTGTGTTTAGAAAATGAAGATGAGTTAATAGAAGGAAGAAAACACCTTTGACTCCCCCAAAAGGAGTTGTCTGCCGTGGAGTGAGAGTAGAGGAAAGAGAGAGAAGATGTGTTACAAAGGAAATTGCTAGGAAGCTTCCCCTAACAAGCTTGGATTAAATTTAATCTTTCTTTTGAAATTAAAACTAATAGATGTGATACAAAAATTAGATTTTGAATAATGTGATAATATTTTTATTACACACTATTATCCAATAGATAATAGTTACTGATGTTAAGTTAGTATTTAATTAATCTGACAGATGAATTTTTCGCTGTATTGATTTATTTTATCTGTTGAGATTTCTCGAAAATTATGAAACCTCGTAAACTGTGTCAAGTCTCGGGTTTAGTAAGATGCCCCGTCGACATGTCCATAGTCCAAGGTTCTCAGAGAAAACATCGCGTTTCTCTGGCTCTGCTCAGCGCGCACGCAAAATGAGAAATATATTAAAATATTCGACGGTTCCGGAAAAATTCTCGGAAAATTCTCAAAAATTGAAAATATTATAAAACGGCTATTCGTCATATAATTTTCCAATTTTTTTGAAACACTACAATCGTTTTCACGACTCTGCTCGTGTTTCACGCAAAACGAGGAATATATTAAAATATTCGTTGTTTCCGAAAAATTCCAGAAAAATTCACATAAATCACAAATATTAGGAAATGACTATTGGCGGCGAAATAATTAGTTTTCGGAGTGTTACACTGACCTCAGCAATTCTCAGCTCGGTGCGCACGCAAAACGGAGAGTATATTAAAATATTCTGCGTTTCCGAAAAATTCTAGAAAAA
This sequence comes from Ormosia emarginata, assembly GCA_029884605.1. Lineage (NCBI taxonomy): Eukaryota > Viridiplantae > Streptophyta > Magnoliopsida > Fabales > Fabaceae > Ormosia > Ormosia emarginata. The sequence goes on from JAQQTP010000088.1 coordinate 76,398,282, forward strand.
TTCCTAAAAATCAAGAATATTATAAAATGATGAATTATGACCAAATAGGTATTTTTCGGGATGTTACAGTAATCTCCCTCTTACTTTTTGTTGATTTCCTCCAAAGCCCCTTGCTTGTCTTCTTGAAATAGATCTACTCCACCAAGTAACACTTAAAAACAAAGAAACACATACAATATTAATATTTTACGATATCAAAGATGACCATAAACCAAAATATGGTCTTAGAGACTTACCAAAGAAAAGAAAGATGAAGAACACAAATCTTCACCTAAAGGCTCTTGATCTTGAACTTGAAGATCAAGGTTGAAGATGGATGATTTAGAGAAAGTCTCCAACATGAAAGTTTCTTAGAATATCATGTAGATCTAAGAAACTAGGTTGGATGAAATTAAAAGAGATTAGAGGTGATTTCTAGGCCCTTGGCCGTGAGGTATAGGGAAAGGAAAAGATGAGAGCTTTTATGTGTAGTTTTTGGCTTTTGAAAGAACTCCTTGAAGATGGATGATTTTAATCAAAACTTCAACTACAAAGATGTTTGGATTGATGTAAGGATTCAAGAAATGATGTTGGTAGAAATTATTGAAGATGGGAGAAAGGTTTTCTCTTGCTTGGTCGAAACCATGAAAAAGAGAAAATGAGAGGATTTGTGAAATTTGCTTTAGGAAAATAGAGAAGATGAGATCAAATGAGTTAGAAGCTTTCCTATAGCCTTCCTAATACTCTCAAAACTGTGACCCCTCCTGGACACCAAAGGAGTGTCCAAGTTCATCTAGCCACTTTTTGAGGCTTCAAGAGCCATTGACTGAATCAATGGTTGATCTTTGGTGTAGGTTCCCAAATGATAAGATTGAATTTGAACCATTAGATCTCTCTTCCATGAAACCTTAGCCATAAGATGCATCTCCAAAATGGAGGGTCAAAAACTTCTCTTGATACTTTCCATCCAAGGGTCACAAAAGGTCCTTGCCACTTTGTGAGACTAATCTCCACCATAGATTAAATCAATTGTGGATATCCAAAGCCTTCATCACTGAGCTTGCTTCCTATTTGTTGTCATTTTGGTTGACCAAATTCTATTGGTTGCTCTTGAAAAGTCTTTGCCACAAATGTTGACTTAATCTTATTAGTTAATCTTATTTCTATAGCTTTCTTATTGGTTCATAAAAAATGACTACTTCTAATTCGTTTATCAGATGAAGACTAGATTCTAATTAGTTTATCAAGGAAGACTAAATTCCTATTAGTTCAATATATAACCATCAAACTTGACCAATTCTTATTGGATTATTTCAAAGAGACTAGTTTTCTATTGGCTTAGAGAATTCAAGCCACTATCGTTGACTTTTCCAAAACTTAGCAAGCAAGCTACGTTCTCCTATTAGTTCGTCATAAAGGTTGTCATGATTAATTTCCAAGATATTTTTGGAAACTATTGTCTAATGGATAATAGTTATAGAAATTATTACACAATGGACAGAACATACTGCTTATCAGTCAGTAAGTATTTATCTGTTGTATAAAAAAATACATTATATTTTTATTTCACAGATAATTTCTAAAAATTAAAAGATTATGACACGTACCTCTTGGAATTGAGTTTAGTAAGATTCCCCGGCTCCGAATAAATACGTAAAGATTTTCCTCGGCCTAAAAATTATTATTTTCCTGACTCGGAGCACATCACACAAAACGATCAAATACAGTCATGGAATAGTCAAAATATTTTTATAACAGATAAAAATTGCAAAATAGTATAATTTTGTCATTACTGTCAAATAATTAAATTTTGGGGTGTTATAGATGCAAACACACCGACGATCCAAACCGAGACACTCACCCCAATCACGGTCTAGTATAGAATATCTTGTATAAAGCCCTGTTGCGCAATTTGATAATATTGAGAAATTTTAGCACTTGATTTTGAGGCTGACGAGATACAGACATGTCTTTCAGATCATTCTCTTCGAGAAATTGTGTTTAGCTCCATGGAGTAGGGAATTGAGTACATTGTGCATATGCATAGTTAGTTTGCATAACATTGTGACATTTATACACCTGTTCAATTATCTGATACTTGATGAAATAATTATTTATTGAATTATCTCTTAAATTAATTAGTTAAATTGATGAGTAACTGATAGTATTATTTTGTCAACTGATGTCTGTAATTGTTGCTTATTGTATCTGGATGGTGTCATGTCCTTCCTGTTTCTTTACTGCCATGTTCGTATTGATGTAAGGGATCTCACCTCTTTGTTGTGGATAAATGACTCTAATATATTTTGATTAATGACTAAACTTAACATGATTATTACTTTGATTCACTAACTACTTGCCAAGCTTGACTTTTTCAATGAGATTTTATGGAGCAAAAAAAATGGATGCAAAGGATCATGGAGCATAATATTTCGATGCAAGGATCATGAAGTCAAACTTAAAGAAGGAGCATCATGAAGAAAGAATTCAAGGAAAATCATTAGGAACCTTTCTGTAAAGAAAAGACTTTGTTTAATTCTTTGATTAAGCTCTCTCAAATAAGTAAAAATGGTTTTCAAAAGTGAAAATGGACTAAGAATGAAAAAGGTTAATTAATAAGTCTGTACATCTATATGTACATCGATGTACTTTCAGTTAATTAACTAACTTTTAAATGAAAAGCTCAGTGTACATTTATGTATAAATGTTATACATCTATGTATACATCAATTGATCAAAGGACTTAATGAAAAATCTTAGTGTACATCTATGTATAAGTGTTATACATCTATGTATACATCGATTGATTCTAGACTTACTTGATCAGGATGCATCTTTGTATCTATACATCGATTGATACATCTATGTATAAGCCAGAACAGAAGCAAGAATTTTTTAAATAGCTATACAAAAGATTGGGTAATCGATGTATAATCTTCTGAGCTGAGAATACGAGTGTTTTTCAAGAACAACATCGATGTACTCATGTGTGTATTAATAAAGATCAAGAACATCAAGAACACAATCGATTAAGCAATCGATGTACACACATTGTAAAAGTGAAATTTTGTTTAATACATTTGTGTACTATTCGATTGACTGATAACAGAATTTTTTAGATCAATCTGTTTTGATCATAACTAACTTGTAAAGTGTGTCCAACGGATCTATTTTATTATATACCTATATAAGGACATTGGCAAACACTTTCAATATAACAATTCATTCGAAATTAGAGATAAAACACACAAATATTGTGAGAGCTTTTCATTGAAAGAAACAGAGTATTCTTTTCTGTAGAACTTCAAGTTGTTGTATCTGATTTTCTTAGAATCTGATTCAATCTTTTCATATTGTAAAAGAGAGATAAGAGAGAAGGTTTTCTCATTAATGAAATCAAGAGTAGAAGGGATTCTTGGTGCTGTGCAAGAATAGAAGGAATTCTTATGGGAATTGCAAGATTACTTTGACTTGAAAAGTTGTCATTTGGGTAAAAGGAACCTAGAAGTGAAGCTTATGTAAAAAATCTTGTATATTGATTTTTTAATAGTGGATAAAACTCACAGTGGTGTGGGGACTGGATGTAGGTTACCAGAGGAGGTAGCTGAACCAGGATAAATCTCGGTTTGTAATTTTCTTTATCCCTTAACTCTTTATTTGCTTTATTGTTAATTACTTTTAATCCAAGGGTCATAATTAGTTTTTGTCACTTTTTAAGACTAAATCTCTACCATAGATTAAATTAACATCCAATGGTTATAAATGGTCCTTGTTACTTTACAAGACCAAATCTTCACCCTTGATTAATTATTCATCCAATGGTCATAAATGGTCTTTGTCACTTTTTGAGACCAAATCTCTACCATTGATTAAATCCATATCCAATGATCATAATTGATCCATCTCCACCATTGATTAAATCAAGATCAAGTCTTTACCATCGATTAAATCAACGGTTGATATCAAAGTCTTCAATATTAGACTTGTTTCCTATTGGTCCATCAAAAATTATCACAATCACTAATATTGACTTAATAGTATAATTTTTATTTTTATCTGCTAAAACCCCATGAAAGAATATATTTACTGTATTTTTATCGCCCGATAAATAAATACAGTACAAGACACAGTATAAGAAATTTTTTAAAACTATTTCCGGATTCAAGTTTAGTAAGATCCCTTGTCTCCGTCTAAACAATACAAATTTTTCTATGCGTAGAAAAATGTTCACTTTGCAGGACTTACCTGGGCCCACGTATGGCCACCTGGGCCGACATACACCCCCTGGGCCCACAAACAGTAAAAAATTTCATAATCATCCACAAAAATCACAAATATTAGAAAACGCACAAATATCAAATCAGATTACATAAAATAATTAAAACCTAATGGTAAAAATTAAATTACATAAAGCTTTTCCCGGCCCGAAAATTTTTATTTTCCTGACACGGAGTAAATCACTCAAAACAATCAAATACGCGGATGGAATAGTCAAAATAATTTTACAGTATCCTGAAATTACTAAACAGTAAAATTCTGTTAACTGTCAAAATTACTGTTTAAGAGATACGGAATTTTTAGGGTGTTACAATACTCCCCCTCTAAAAAGAAATTTCGTCCTCGAAATTTAATAACCATGATTTCACACCCTCGGAATAAATAATGACATTATTCCTTTATCTTTTCTTCAGTCCTCATATTACATCTTCACTTACGTCATTCCATACAATTCTAACCAATGAAAATTCTTTGTCTCATGTTCGCTTGATGTTCACTTAATCAACCAGATATCTCAATAAATTTTCTACAGATTTCTACTATTTTAACTTTTTCCCTTGAAGAAATATTTTTAACTTTTGAAGAATTCACCACGCTTCCGCTGCGCCACTCTGATACTCTGACCTGGATATAAATAGGAATATCCTTTCTTGCAAATTTTAGTACATGAAAAACATTATGGAAGATAGCAAAACTATCTAATATATTACCAGGCCTATCCAACAAGAATTTGATTTTGCCTGATTTTTCTGAAATCAATTTTCTGGAATACTAACACTTTACTGAAATAACCTCATAGGATATGGTTGAAAAATAACCAATCCATTTTCAAAGATCACATCTATTTATGAAACAGATCAAACTAACACAAAGTTTTGATCTATAACAATGATTTGAATAACACAATTAACTCGATCGGCTAAGAATAGAAACAGAAGTAAACAAATCAGAGGATAACGAATAACTCTAACATACATTTGATCTACTCAATCATATGTCACATAGAATAGGTTGCTCACAGAAATATTCAGTATGGTTTATAGGATTAGCTTCAATGACGCAATCTCCATTGTTTAAGTCTTCCGCTCAAAACACTCCCATTTCGCTTAGAGTAACAATTTTCCTTAGCATCCAAGATTTTACTTACAGAAAACTCTATTTTCAAAGAGCATAATCTCTGGGAAAATGTGTCCAACTTTTCCGCAAATTATTTCCTTGACATACATTCTTTCATTAAGTACCTTCTTTCACATCACTTACTGCTTTTGGTTTCCTCAATGGTTATAAATACATCTTCCGTCGAAATCAATCACTTTCCTAATATCCCTAAGAAGAAATACCAGGTTCCAAAAATTACGAAATCTTATATTCCAAGACTGATTCTCTTTCATCAGATCCTGAACCTTAACTTCCAGTTTTTGCTGTTCAGCGATCCTCTGTTCGTGCAGTCATCTTTCCACATTGCTCCTCTTGCTTCCGTAGCTGCAACTGCATTACTAGTAACATGTTCCGCTTCCTCACGCGTACATCTACCACGAGTCGTTTTTCTTTCTTCAAAGACGGATGAACGAAAATACAATGGATCTGATATCCATCGCAAACAACATTGTTTCCTGTCAAAAAATAATAACACAGAGAACACAACACAAGCAAAATAGACCTAACCACAAACCCCAAAAGACTCAAACTGTGCTCTGATACCAACTAATGTAACACCCTCCTTAGGGTATCACATATCTGACTCCCGACTCATATTCTGAAAAGAAGTTCACACAAAGTTTGAGTTATAAAAGGTGGGTTTTAAAATTTCTTACTTATTGAAAAATAAATTTACGGAAATTTATAAGTAATATTGAAAAATAGATTTAAACTTATTTAAACTCATATAACAAATATCACTTAATATTTAACAATTATTCAAGAAATATAAAACTTACAGATTTTTTTTTTAACAGTAGCAAACCCTATGACGGGTCCTACTTAATAGCATAGTACAACACTAACGATAAAAATAACTCTACATATGTATTCTGTTGTGTATCCATCTTGAAGCATCAGACATCTATTCTACATCTGTACTTTGTCCTCAGACATCTCTTCTTTGTCAACACTGTAAGCTATCCAATCTGGAAAGGTCATTCTCTGATGTTGTTTCAAAACGCAGAGGTATTTGTCACCCGTTATGTCTAAGACAAACTCGTTCCTTCTACTATATAGTTTTTACAATACAAACACAGCAAAACAATATAACAAAGAGGTGAGATCACCTACACCAATACCAACATGGCAGCACAGAGATAACACAAACAGCATATCATATAGATAGATCATACCACAATTATGATCATGTCATCAACATTAATCAACTATCATCATCCAATCATTTATCAGTTCAATTATCATAAACAACAATTACGATAATGCCCTCAGCATTATCATCATCATCATTCAAGTATTCAAAACAATTGTCATAGCCAATATTCCTCAATTAATATATCACACAGTTATAAATGTACTCATATAATGTATGTGCATTTAGACTCAATGTTCCTACTCCATGGAGCTAAACTCAGGTCAGAGAAATGATCGAAAAGATCTATCGGTACCACATGCCTCAGACCACATGTTATAATCCTCATTTTGATTTTGCACATCTAGCATATACACGACAGTCTTTATCAGATCTTGAATAAGAATAGTGTCTCGGTCAAGATCATCGGTGTGTTAAATCGGTCTAACCTACGGGAAGAAGCGCGACCTACCACCCGTGTAAGCAACCCGTACCCCGATGCCCCCAAGGTTAACAAGTGACTTACACTACGCATATCGCACCCACTCAAGAGGTGTGTTTCTCCTAGGCAATCAGCCATATCCAGTCCTCATCGGACCATTCCAATGCATGTATAATGCACCAAATACCAATCACAGGTATAATACCAATCACAGGTATATCTCATAATTTCTTAGATATAGTTTATACAATGCACGAATATATCAGTACAAGTCCAACCACAAGGGCCATTCTTTTCAAATTCGTTTGTTCAATTAAATCATATGCCTCAACGCATAATTTTTTCCAATGCATCTAAAATGCACCACGTGCCAATAACAAGCAAAACTCGTTGTTTTCACAAACAGTGTCCATACACTGGTTTTACAGTAATCATACTGTATTTTTCAATAACAAAATCATGTTATTATGTTTTCATAGTTATAAAACACTTTTACCGTATTTTCACAATCGCGTAACATTTCTGTTATGTTTTCACAATCCAAAAACGTTTCTGTTATATTTTCACAATACCATAACACTTCTTTTACATTTTCACAATACCGTAACACTTTTGTTACGTTTTTAAAATTCCAAAACGTTTTTATTACGTTTTCACAATACTGTAACACTATTGTTACATTTACAAAATTTTGTAACATTTCTGTTACGTTTTCAAAATACCGCAACTCTTCTGTTGCACTTTTAAACCACGTACAAATTTTTCAACATTTTTCTCAATCGCATAAAAACATACATTTTTCAAATCACATAGTATTTTTCCACTGTTTCAAAATTGCGTAACTTAAAAATCATTCTTTTAAGTTGCGTAAATCATTTTCCATCATTCTCAAAATATTTAAAACACTTTCCAAATCACATAACGATTTTTCGCCACTTTTCACAATCACGTAAAAATAATTCATCACTTTTCAATTACGTAGTGATTTTTCAATAGGAGTTCAAATTACGTAAAATATTTAAACGTAATTCAAATCCCGTAGAAATATTTCAACGTATTTCAAATCACATAGAAATATTTTACTGTATTTCAAATCATTTTTAAGATACGTAAAATATTTTTCAACACTTTACAATCACGTAAAATATTCCTCAATATTCCAAACATTATTTTGGACTTAAATAAATCAATATCATTTTCAACACGTTTTTCAAATTGTGTAGCTTAAAAATCACGTTTTTAAGATACGTAAAACATTTTTCATCATAATTTCATTACAGAAAATATTTCTTAACCTTCAAAAATTCCTTTTCAACTTTTCTCAAAATAATATGACTTTGTATTTCATTTTTCACATTTTCTTACTCAAGAAAATCTTTTTCCACATTTCTTTACTCAAGAAATCCTTTTTCAAAATATAATCCACAAAAATCACTTTTCCATTGATATAAATCAACGTTTCAAAACTTAACATTTTTTAATGTAATTCAAAACTCAAAAATCAGTTATACGTTAGTAAATTTTCAAAACACCATTATATTCTTCATTTTTCCCAAATCATTTCCAAACACAACCTTCTTCAAAATAAATTGAAGTTCAAAAATATTTTCGTTTACAAAAACTTGATTTTCTCAAGTGATAAACGCTCTAATTCCCTTTCCAAATTCTTGTGCGAAAATCATTTCGTTATAAAATCAAGGTATCAGCAAGTCTTCAAAAACCGTGAACGTGTTCATTGAAAACTGTCAAATCTTTCGAGTGACAAAACACTTCGTTTTGTAAAATATAACTTTGTTCCATAAAAATCAAGGCATTACAAGCCTTCAAAAACGTGGACATGACTATTGAAACCATCAAATATTTTTCCTTCAAAATTGATATGGTTTTACACAAACAAAACCATTAAAAATCCTTTACAAAAACCGTGAACACTTGGTCTTTGAAATCAAGTCATTTGTTCATTTTTATTTTTTACTTTCTTTGCAAATCCATTTCCACGTTCTTTATAAATCCTTTAAAATCAACATTGCCCGTTTCATTTAAAACTCATGTTTAGAAAATACTTAGGATCTTTGTACACAAAATAAATCAATAAAAATTCCTCAAAAATCGTGTTCTTGATCTCTTGAAAAACAAACCCTTTGTTTTTTTTTCCATACTCCTCAAATCATCCATTTTCATCTTTCATGAAAATATTAATTTGTGAACACCTATTTTGAGGTGTCTTGGCCTAAATTCACTAAGTTCTAGGGACCCAAAAATTAATTTCCCTTGTTCTTGAAAATTTTCAACATAAACCCAAATCATGAGTGTCAAAACCGTGACCACTCTCCCTTGGCCATTAGAGCCAAAAATTGATTTTCTTTCCATAATCACATCATGGCATACACATATATATTTCATCATAAATACTACAAGCATGCCATATACTCATCATACATATTTTAAGCATACTATCAAGGCCATAAAATCATGCAAAGCATATCAAGCATAGGCAAATAATCAAAGCATATAAACACCCACAAATAAATTACATGACCATGGATATGAATCCTCACATGGATTCACCATCCATCAAATATAAGACCATTTCTCACCACCATACTTGGTTGGTGAGGTGGATCTCCCTCTTACCTCTTGAAGATCCTCAAAAGCTCTTTGTTTTGCTTCTTTTTCCAAGTCCTTCACCACCAAGGGTTTCTTAAACACAAAACAACACATAAAAATTAGTATACTAAGCTTGATTAAGAGGAACCATGGATCAAACATGGTTTAGATCATGAAAAAGAATATAAGAAATGAAGTTTCCTTACACTTCACCACAAATACCCTATAACTTTGATCTTGAAGAAAGTCCTTGAAGATGAATGATTTAGAGAAAGTCTCCAACATGAAAATTGCATAGAATATCATGTAGATTTAAGATCCATGGTTGGATGAAATTAAAAGAGATTGGATGGTAGTTTTGATGAGCTAGCCATGAGCTTCAATTTGGAGAGAAGGATAAAGAGAATAGATAGAAGACTTAGGAGTTCAAAGTGAGATAAAATGAACATAAAGACCCCTCCTCCTTTGGTGATTGCTGTAGGAACATGTAGCAAAAGAAAGTGGAGAAATTTCACTATCACTTATGACTAGCACATGGCATAAGTCATCAATTTGTCATGTAATGGACATCTAAGCTTTTATTGACTTAAAACAAATAAATCATCTAATTCTAGAGACTTTGAGAAGCCTCTTAGCCGTGGAGCTTCAAGGAAAAATAAACTAAGTTCCTAATTCCATTACCAATTTTCTAGCAAAATATCAATTGATATAAATTTTTTAATGAACTATTATTTAAATAATTATCATTTACACAAACTAAAAATAATTAGTTAAGGTTCATAATTTCCTTATATACATAAATTACTAATCACTAAGCTAACTAGATTTAGTTCACTAAGTCTTTAGTTCCTTTTAAATAAGTATAAGGTACAAATACGAATTTGTAACAACAAATCTCTAAGTTTTCTAATGGAGCTTAGCCGTGGAGATTTTTGCAAGAAGAGAAGAGAATATATATATATATATATATATATATATATATTAAGAAGAAGGTGATAACTTTAAACAAATAAAAGTCAAGTCCAAGACACTCTAAAATTATGTATGGCCGTGGAACTCCAAATAAAAAGACTAACCAAGTTTTGCTTTTCAAAGTCTTTTGGTTTAACTTATTTGTTTCCTATTGATTTAAGACAAGTCAAGCCACAAAGATTGACTAACTTTGTATAGCTTCTTCAATTATTGTTAGAAGAATAACTAAATATTTTTTAATATAAAATTTGTCTTCCAATTTGATGCATGGTCGTAGCTATGCTTGGAGAATGAGTGGAGAGAAAAGTTTGATGAAGACTTGGCTTTTTGGAGGAGACAAAGGTGAATTATGATAGAAATGATGTGATCTTCAACTTTGTTCTTGCATTAAACCATCAAAACTGTAACACCCCTTTGGAGGATGTCACACATAAAAGAAAATAAAAGAAATAGAAATAAAATCTACCCAAGTTGTGAAACATTTGTTAAATATTATTACGGGTTGTAAAATAATTCCGATAGTATTTAAATATGTAATAAAAAGATAATGCGAAAAATACGAAATAAAAAAAAAACATCATCACTAATAATATACATATGATTAAGTTATAAACTGTACAAATAATTTACAACTAAGACTACAACTATTTAAACAAAAACAGTAAGGAAAGCAATAAAAAAGTTAATATATACAGACATACGCTGACGCGCCCAAAAAAAAACATCATGGTTATCTAATCCTCAGATGGATCACTCTCAGCCTGAAAATGATCATCGGGAGATAGATATCCCGGATGTCTCGACACACGGCGATAACGGGATCGCGCAGTCGATACGATGCTTATCTCACTAGGCTCAGGGTTTTCAGCACCCCAATAACGCCTAATGGATAAGGGTAACTCTAAGTGCAGAAATAACGTCGTAGTCATAATCGGATCTCCATCAAACTGATGACGTAGAATCACGGTCACACGTCCTGCATATGTCACAGAATCACGATCGCCTCGTAAATACCACGCCAGAGAACCTTCATGAAATACTAGCTCTATGAATCCCAAAAATCCTGGTGTCGCCATCCCTCACAATCAATCCAGAGGATATGGATGATCGGATGGTTCTTGATCGTAAAACTGATCGTCGGCTTGCTGACCTTCCTCTTCCTCAGGGTACACGATCTCAAGAGGCTGTTCCTCTTCTTCCTCTTCAAACTCTTTACCGCATAAAATAAATAGACAAGAGACACATACAATAAAGAGGTAAGACAACATAAAATCATCACAACATGGCCAATAAGAAGACGACAAATAACAACTATACAGTTCATACAATACAAAAAAAAACTATAACAGTAATAATAATGGAATAGAGTACATATTAGATATCCTAGTGTTTCAGAACATCACAGATATAACACAAATAAAGAAAACCACATAGATAAATCAATCTCACAGATAATATAAGATAAGAAATGGACAACTAACATAAGAATTATCGATAAATATAAATAGAGAAAATGTAAAAACATCCAAGATATTACCAGATAAAGATAAATAGAGAAAATGGAATATTATCCAAGATATAATCAAATACACCAAAACACAACCCTACTCCATGGAGCTAAACCCAAACAGATATCGAGAGAATGACTTGCAAAATCTATTAGTACCACGGCTGCCCAACCAACTATTACGCGGTCACACGTTGCGCCAATAGCCTACGGCACTAGGAATCCACCATCCAGCGTAGTATAGTTCACGGTCTCCGTTGTGGCACTATAGGCAATGTACTACTAGACTTTACAAACCTCGATTAAATATAGTGAATGTCGAGTACATTAGTGTCTTTGTCGGTTTACCACGGCCCACGGAGCTACCAACTCCGTCACATGTGGGATCCCGTACACTAAAGTCTCCAAGTTCATTAGAACAATGAACCACACTACGTTTATCGCATCGACAACACGATGTGATTCGTCTCGTCAACCAAAATACCAAAAATTGGTATAAAGACAAAACATAATTCCAAATATATGAAATTACGAAAATGCCCTCAAGATAAAAATATGCCCTCAATGGCAAAAAGCTCATGACGGTTCACTTTTTCCCGACAAATAAATAACCTCAAAAGCTCAGTACGGGTTCACATTTTCCCGACAAATGAAAAATAAATATAGTAACGGTCAATCGCGTAGAAATTTTATCGCGTTTTTGAAATCTCGTCGTTTTTACAAACGTTTAAAAATCGGGTAAAGATATTTTTCTGTTTTTAAAATCGCGTAGCATTTTTAATACGTTTTCTCAATCGCGTAGGATTTTTAAATCATTTTCTTATTCGAATGCCTTTAAAATTACTTGTTTAAACAAACGAGAAATAGTACTTAGTACATTTAAACTACGTAGAATAATTTTTCATTCCGCATACTTGTCTTTTAGATATTTTTGCTATCTTATTGGTTCATTTTTACTAAAAATTGACAGTATTTTGTTTAGAATATCATAATAATGGTTTCCTATTTTATCCATAAAATTTCCATTTACCTAATTTTTAACCATTTCATTTAATTCTTTTTGAAATCTCTAACATGCTTCAAAACCAAAAGTGAGCTATATGTTAGAAAATTTCTTAACATTCTTGTATTTCCTTCCTAATGATAAAATTATGAATTTTTAACCCTTTAGACTTACTTCTAATCAATTGGTTCCTTCAAAAATCATTATAGAAAATTTCTTCTTAACTTGTATTGTTTCTTTTTAATTGAAAAAGGTTTAGAATCAAGTTTTAGAAATCATGATTACCTATAGTGGCATGTTGGCCAAATTTCATAAAACTTTTGCATTTGATTTCCAAAATGTCTTTCACCTTTTAAATCATATCAAATGTATTATATTGTCTAAGTTCATTAAATCATTTTAGAAAATAGTTAACAATAGTCAATTTAATCCTTTAGGCATGTTGGCCCAAAATATTAAGTTTTTACCATTTGATTTCTAAATGCATTTTCTTTGATCAAATCAATTAGAAACTTTCTTGATTCTCCTAGGTTAATTAAGTTACACTTTAGGAAAAATCAAGAGAACATTTTGGTCTTCCAAACTTGTCATTGCCGTGAGCTAGTGGATGTGTTCTTTGGAACACTCATGCAAATTTACACATGTTATTCACATCCTATACTTTATCATACAATTCTAACACATGCATTATATTTCTAACACATGCAAAAATATTTTCTAACACATACAACCTAAATTAAAGCTTGTAGACATGCTTTCAAAAGCTATTAGACATGCAAAATTATTACAATCATCAAACAAGAAAGCTAATAACAATTACCACATAAACTACTAGAAACCACAAAAATTAACAAATACACACATAATTAACACATGACCACCGAATCCTTATGGATTCTACAAACATCACAAATGGCTCCATCTCCTTACCACCATCAAGAGATGATAAGAATTGTCTTCCTCTTACCTTAAATGAAGACAAAAGGCTTGCTTTCACACCTCCTAGGTCACGGTTTTCACCACCAAAAATACCTAGAAATCTCAAACAAAATCTACATGTTACTAACCATGAAAAAGAAGCTAAACCATGGAGAAATCATGGTTTAGAACTTTGAAAAAGAAGAGAGAAAAGAAAAGCTTGAAATTTCACCTTCTAGGTAAAACTTTCAAGGTTGGTTTCCAAGCCTTAGATGGAAGAATTTGAAGAAACTCCCAACTACAAAGGTTCTTAGAATAGTGTTTAGGTTAAGGAAACTTGGTTAGAAAAATTTTTGGGTGGTTGGATGGTGTAGTTAGTGTCTTGGCCGAATGGAAGGGAAAAAGAAACAACAATGGTGGCTAGGGTTCTTGATGAGAGAGAAGAGAGAAAAGTGATGAAGAAGAAAGTGATTTTGGGTCTCCAAAGGCCTCTTGGCCGTGAACATCAAGTGAGGTGCAAGGTGGGCACCTTGCTTGGCTTCATCCAAGCCATTGGATGAATCAAAGGCCAAGATCAAGCCTTGATGAGCAAGCTTGATTCCCATTGGTTGGTTCCCGGTGACTCACATGCTGAGTCACACAATAGATAAATGCTCTTGAGTCACTAGCCGAGTCACTGTTCTGAAAGTTCTATCGCTACGGTGATTAATTAAGCTACCGATCTAACCGTTTCGCTAATTGTGGGTCCCGCAAAATATTTCCGGGTCCATTGTCACTAAACTATACCGACTAATAAAATAATATTATAATAATATAAAATTATTTTATTTGTGATTAAATCCTAAAAATTAAAAGATTATTTTTAGTCTCATTCAGAATCGGGTTAAGTAAGATCCCCCAATTCTAAATAATAAAATAAGATTTTCCCCGGCAGGAAAATATTATTTTCCGCCTCGAGCAAATCACACAAAAGTCCATATAAAATCACAGACGGTATTTTCGTGCATTAAATCAAGAAGAAAATAATTAAAAAAAAGAAAAAACAATAAAAAAAAGACGTTCGGGACGTAACGGTCATTTTCTCGTTTTTCCCACAACGTAGGTAATTGTCCAAAACGTTCAAATAAAATATCCAAGAAGTATTATATAGATGTATATCTTTCAGAAAAATTAATACAAGTAGCTCTAGAAAAATTTTTATTTTTCCGTCTCGAAAACAAATTACGTAAAACGATCAAATAAAATTTGAACATGTATTATCGTAATTGTTTTCATACAAAAATCGAGAACAGAAAAATAGGGACACAGTGGTCATTCATACAAAAGCATGAAAAACAGAAAACAGTACATTCAGAATATTTTCTAAAAATTGGGGCGTTACAAAACCGTCCCCCCTGTTCATATCGAGAACAGTGCATTCAATAAGTGACCATAATAATTAGCCACCATTTGAAGCATTTCTAGCCATTGATTAATTCAATGGTTAAGATTTAGGTAGACTTTTGATTAGAAGACTTAATCTAGGCCATTGGATCTTTCTCCTTGAAATTCTAGCCATTAGATGCATCTCCAAAAATGAAGGGTTAAGATTACTCCCTCTTACTTTTAATCCAAGGGTCATAATTAGTCTTTGTCACTTTTTAAGACTAAATCTCTACCATAGATTAAATTAACATCCAATGGTTATAAATGGTCTTTGTTACTTTAGAAGACCAAATCTTCACCCTTGATTAATTATTCATCCAATGGTCATAAATGGTCTTTGTCACTTTTTAAGACCAAATCTCTACCATTGATTAAATCCATATCCAATGGTCATAATTGATCCATCTCCACCGTTGATTAAATCAAGATCAAGTCTTTACCTTCGATTAAATCAACGATTGATATCAAAGTCTTCAATATTAGACTTGTTTCCTATTGGTCCATCAAAAATTGTCACAATCACTAATATTGACTTAATAGTATAATTTCTATTTTTATCTGCTAAAACCCCATGAAAGAATATATTTACTGTATTTTTATCGCCCGATAAATAAATACAGTACAAGACACAGTACAAGAAATTTTCTAAAACTGTTTCCGGATTCAGGTTTAGTAAGATCCCCTATCTCCGTCTAAACAGTACAAATTTTTCTATGCGTAGAAAAATTTTCACTTTGCGGGACTCACCTGGGTCCACATATGGCCACCTAGGCCCACATACACCCCTGGGCCCACAAATAGTAAAAAATTTCATAATCATCCACAAAAATCACAAATATTAGAAAACACACAAATATCAAATCAGATTACATAAAATAATTAAAACCTAACGGTAAAAATTAAATTACGTAAAGTTTTTCCCAACCCGAAAATTTTTATTTTCCTGACACGGAGTAAATAACTCAAAACAATCAAATACGCGGACGGAATAATCAAAATAATTTTACAGTATCCAGAAATTACTAAATAGTAAAATTCTGTTAACTGTCAAAATTATTGTTTAAGAGATATGGAATTTTTAGGGTGTTACAATATCATATCATTTGGCACTCATTTATATGATAATTGGACTATTGCTTTAAATGATATGATTATTTGAACTATTTTATTGTTTATTATCTGAGACTTTGTTGCTATTTTTTTATCGTATAAGATTAATGTTGTTTAATATTGTTGCCTTGCTATGTGGGTGTTCTGCGCCATTAGGTTTCTTTACTACCATAATTGGCAATGTAAGTAGGATGTCTCACCTCTTTGTTGTATTACTTTGTCTCATGCTATGTTTGGATAAAGACTGTGAAGTGGACGAGTTGAATTAGCTTAGTTTAGTTTGGGATCGACTTTTGTCCCTTCATGATGGCATCTAGACAAGCTTTCTTCAGTTGCACGTGGATACAGTTCCATGAAGGCTTGGAAGCCTGGCATTCTGACCGTGATGCGGAGTGTTTTATGTACATGGGAGATGTGACTATAATTCGGAGTGGTAACTATCCTGGAGCTGCTACGGACATCTTTCATACTTTTATGCATATGGAGTTCCCTATACCCATTGGGGAGTTGTGGATGATGGCCACCTCTTTCCTAGAGAGGTTTCGGTTATGTCCACTATTCAGGTTCCGGTGCATCATGATGTGCCTCAAGGGGGAAGTTCATCTGTTGGAGATCCGGAAGGGGATCAAGTGCAAGACCCTTCTCTCTAGGTGTATAACTTTGGAAGAGGTCGGACTTTTATATAGTAGTTATTCTATGTAAAACTTATGTTTAATAGTGTAGTATGTTACTTTAATGCATGGATTGTGAAATGTAACTTTATGCTAAGCTGACATTGTATTCTGATTGCAAGTAAACATCAATATATATATATTTCATATCGTGGCTCGTATTTTCTATATATGCACAATGACTAAATTTTTATACTTGTTGTTAAATTGTAATACATCTTGATTTGGTGATTGTGGCAATAATGACGATTGTGCTGTAGTTATTAAATCAAGGTGTGTTGCATTAACTTAATTGTATATTGGTGAAATTGTCAGACTTCATGGTGTGCCTTCCAGTATTGTTTTTGATAGAGATTCGAGATTTACATCAAGGTTTTGGCAAAGTCTGCAAGGAGCGATGGAAAGGAAACTTCGTTTAAGTTCTGTTTATCATTCGCAGACAGATGGTCAATCAGAAAGGACAATTCAATCACTAGAACAGTCTGAAAGTTCGGATGAATTTCTACCTCTGATAGAGTTCACCTACAATAACAGTTTTCACTCAAGCATAGGAATGGCACCCTATGAGGCTTTATATGGGCGACAATGCAGAACACCTCTATGCTGGTATTAAGATGGAAAGCATCTTATAATAGGACCTGATCTTGTGCAACAAACACCAGAAAAGGTTAAGATGATTCAGGAAAAGATGTGAACGACTTAGAGTCGACAAAAAAGCTATGTGGACAAAAGAAGGAAACCTCTTAAGTTTGAGGAAAGCGAACATGTGTTTTTAAAAGTCACACCTACGATTGGGATCAATCGAGTTCTCAAATCCAGAAAGCTTACTCCCAAATTCATCGAGCCTTATCAACTTCTTCGCCGGATAGGTCCAATAGCCTACCAAATAGCTTTACCAGCTTTTCTTTCTAACCTTCATAGTGTCTTCCATGTGTCGCAATTACGAAAGTACATTCCTGATCCCACCCATGTCATAACACCAGATACGATACAATTGAAAGAGAATTTAACCTATGAGGCACTTTCTGTAAAGATCGAGGATAGGAGAGTGAAGCAACTTAGAGGAAAAAAAATCCCATTAGTAAAGGTAATCTGGAATGACGTGACTGGAGACGTAACGTGGGAGCTAGAGGATAAGATGTAGGAACAATATCCACATCTATTCTAAGGTATGATAAAATTTTGAGGATGAAATTTCTTTGTAGAAGGGGAGAGTTGTAACACCCTAGAAATTTCTTATTTTCTATTTTATATGCTTTTTATAATATTTATGATTTTTTTTATTTTTTGCGAATTATTTAGGTGATTTTGATTAGTTTATTATATTTATCAATTTGCGTGCGCGATAAGCGGGGCTGAAAAAATAATATTTTTCTGAGGCCAAAAAATTTTGGACTGTGAAACAAGGCCGGGGGATCTTACTAAACTCAAAATCGGACACAGTTTATGAAATTTTCTTTTTCGAGATTATATCTGATAAATAAAATCTGGGTATGTCCTATTATCCGATAGACAATAAATACTGATTTTGTTAACTGTACATTTTGTCCATTGGGTAATAGCTTTTAGTAAAGTACAAGTCATCTTTCTAGAAGGTTCACTTTATGACATCACATGGATGACATCATCCTTGACTTTTTCAAAAAGTAAAACTAACCTTCCTTAAAAAGCTTCATCTAAACTTAATGGAGAAGTTTTCTATCAAGACTTGTTGGAGGAGCTTCTTCCTTCTCTCATTTGAAAGTGGCCCACGGTTTTGAGGAAAAAAAAAAGATGACCACTTTGATAATCTTTCACTTAAATTAACTTCACTTTTCAGCTCAAAAGTTTCTACCTTTCTTTCTCTCATTTTTCTCTCACTTTTTCTCTTCTCTCTTTTCCCTTCATTCTCATGGCCAAACCCCCATTCCCCACCATCCACGTTTGTTTTTCCAAATCACTTCTAGTTCTTGAATTTACTCATCACTTGGAAGCTTTTACTTGTTGTGGTCACCACCTTATTCTTCCATATTCATCATTTTCTTTCAAGCTTTAACTTGAGGCTTTTGAGATAAGATCTTTGATCTTCATTATCTCTTCTCTTTTTCGTGATTCAAGGCCATCTCATTGTTCATTGGTCTTCTCTTTTTTAAGCTCTAGATGTTGATTGTGTGGGTTTGAATCTTTTAGGGTTTAGTGATGGTGTAGGACAAAATCTTCAAGAAAGCATCAAGGAGTTTTCTTTCTTGTTTTCTCTTAAGGTATGAGGGAGAATAACCTCATCAACCATGCTTGGTGGTGAGAATGAATTTTGGGTTGAAAATAGAGGATCTATGTGAGGATCCATCCATTTGATTGTATAGTTTTTGGTGATTTGTCTTTGTTTAACTTGTGTAATTTTTATTGCTTGATATTATGCATGAATGTACCATCATGTGAAATTGATAAATGATGATGCCTTGGATGTTTGGAATCATGTACGAAAAGCAAGGGTCTCTTGATCCCATTTGAGGAGTGGTTCATGGCCAAGTGGCCTAATTAAAGGTCCAATATAAAATCTTTATATTAATTTGGGACTTAAGGAATTAGGTGATAAGTAATTGATAAAATGATGAAAATTTTGGGACTAGAAATCTTTGGTGGAGGTCTCAGCCAAGAACGAAAGAAAATGGGATATCCAAGACAAGTTTTGTGGTAATTTGGAACTTAGAAGCTTAGGTTAAAAAGGAATTGATTAAGGGAGAACAATGGTGACACAAGATGAAAATTTTTAGGTACAATGACCTTTAGGGTTCACGGCCATATGGGACAACCAAGACAAAATTTTTGGTATCAAGTTGGAACTTAAGTAATTAGATAATTTAGAAATATAATTAGGGACTCATAAAGTGGATAAGAGGAAAAATAATATTTCAACCTAATTAAAGAGTTATTTTTGGCCAAGTGGTTAAAAATAGGGTTTTGAACAATGTTTAAGAACTTAATGAATTTAGTGATCTAGTGAATTATAGAGTAGAAGATTTAAATCAAGAGAGTTTTCTAAATGTAATAGAAAAAGGGTTTTTGTAAATTCATGTAGTATGTGTAACACCCTCCGTAGGGCGTCACATTTTAAAAAAAATAAATAAATCTTAAAACTAATTAAAATTATTTTATAAAAGCTTTGAGTTTCAAAATATGGATTTTAAAATTTCTTGTCGCGGAAATACAAACTTACCGGAAATTTTAAGTAAAATGGAAATTAAATTTAACAGATTAACATACACATCACCAATCATTTCATATAAGTTAAAACGTAATATTTACAGACTCAGAGAAACAGTAGCAAACCCAAAGACGGGTACTACCAATAGCACGGTAACAACACTAACGAGAAAAATTCAACCTACATAGTCTGTTTCTTCACCAACCGCATCTTGTTGAAACTTGAAAGACCACTCAATGACGCCGCCACCATCTTCGAATATTGTCTCCCTAGGGTTAAGAATGTGCTCCGCCTACTATACGAATTCGAAGAATACAAACCAAACAAAAACAACACAGAAAGAGGTGAGATCCCCTTTCACCAAAGACCAAGATACGGTAGTAAAGAATAATACGAATGACAAAGTCATTCCATACACACTGATAATCACAATTATAGTTATGTTATCAATTTACAAATATTTCTAACATACATATAACCTAATAAAATAAACAAGTAATAACATTATCGGGATAGATATAACAATTCATACCATATAAAATATCATAACAGTACAATATAAAAGAAAGATCAAATGTCATAACAACATAAATATCACAAATGGAAGGTCACAGATAAAAATCACAGATAAAAAGCATAGATAGAAATCACAAATAAAATCACAAATAAAAATATCATAGATAAAAGATGACAGATAAAAGAAATAACAAATAAAAGATAATAGATAAAAATAACAAATAGAAGATAATAATGCACCACATATCAACATATACAATAAGATACAATCCTACTCCATGGAGCTAAAGAAAACACAAGTATCAGAGAGAGGAATGACTCGCAAAATCTAATAGTACCACGGCTGCCCCACCAACTATTCTTGTTGTCACACACGCGTCTATAGCCCCACGACACAGAATCCATCAATCCAGGCGTGGTGTAGTTCACGGTCTCACGTTGTGGCACTACAGCAAATGTACTACTAGATTTCACAAATCTTGATTAAATATAGTGTATGTCGAGTACCATAGTGTGCTATCGGTTTACCACGGCCCAGCGGAGCTACCAACTGTCCACATGTGGGATCCCGTACACTAAAGTCTCCAAGTTCATTAGAACAATGAACCACACTACGTTTATCGCATCGACAACACGATGTGATTCGTCTCGTCAACCAATCCACCAAATACATGGCACACATAACAGATAGATGGAAAGCCTGTACGGGTTCACATTTTCCCGATAGCAGATATAGTCTCAAAAGCCTGTACGGGTTCACATTTTTCCGACAGCATATAAATTTTCAAAAGCCTGTACGGGTTCACATTTTCCCGACAGCAAATAGATTTTCAAAAAGCCTGTACGGGTTCACATTTTCCCAACAGCATATAGATTTTCAAAAATAATCTGTACGAGTTCACATTTTCCCGACAGTATAAAGATAGTAACGGTCAATCGCGTAGAAATTTTATCGCATTTTCATAATTCCATCGTTTTTACAAACGTTTAAAAATCGCGTAAAGATATTTTTCTATTTTTAAAATCGCGTAGCATTTTTAATACGTTTTCTCAATCGCGTAGGATTTTTAAATCGTTTTCTTGTCCAACTTCCTTAAATAATCTGTTTAAAACAGCAGTAAATAATATTTAGTACTTTCAAATTACGTAGAATATTTTTCATAGCGTATCTTGTCTTTTGGACATCTTTTCTATCTTATTTATCCGTTTTTACTAAAAATTGACAAGTATTTTGTTTAATAAATTATAATAATGATTTCCTAAATTTACCATTTAAAAGTCCTTTTCATTTTTATTAATACCAAATAATTATACTTTTGAAAATTCCTAACGTGCTTCAAAACACACGATGAGCTATAACGTTAGAAATTTTATAAAGCTCTTGTATTTCTTCTTACAGTAAAAACCATTAGTATTAACCTCTTAAACTTAATTCTAACTATTTTATTTCTTTAAAACTCATTATAGAAAATTTACTTTAACTTGTATTGCTTCTTCTTGATTGAAAATAGCTTGGAATTAATTTTTAGAAATCATGAATGTATTATTTGGCATGTTGGCGAATTTGATAAAAACTTTGCATTTGATTTCCAAATTATTTTTCACCTTTTAAATACATGTTTAATCTCTTGTATTGTCTACATTGATTTAATCCTTACCCTAGAAAATAGTTTTAGAAATCAAAGTGTTGAAGTTAGACATGTTGAATGAAAATGTAAGGTTATGCCATTTAATTTCCAAATTCATTTTTCTTAATCTAAACAAATGGATATCTTACCAATTCTCTTAGGTTAATTAGGTCACCTTTTAAGAAAATTAAGAGAACATTTTGGTTCCCCATTTGGATCATGGTCGTGAGCCTTGTTAGTGTGTTCTTTGGAACACTCATACAATCCTTGACATATTATTCATATCCTATATTTTATCATGCATTTCTAACACATGCAATATTATCAAAGCTTGTAGACATGCAAATTAAAGCTTGTAGACATGCAATTTATTACAAATATCACATAAGAAGACTACTAACAAATACACAACAACCTACTAGTAAGCACCAAATTATCAAACACACAAATAACAAACACACAAATAATTAACACATCAAAACAAGCACACCACCGAATCCTTATGGATTCTACAAGCACAACCACATATATTCCTCACCACCAACACTTGGTTGATGAGGGTAATCTCCCTCTTACCTCTTGTAGAAACCTCCAAACCATTGTATGTCTCCTTCAAGCAATTCCTCTCCACCAAGAGCTACTTGAAAAATCAAAGAAAACATACAATATTAATATCTAAGGCTTGAGTAAGGAAAACCATGAATCAAAATATGGTTTAAAAGGAAAGAATAAAATTAATAGTGAAGATTTCATAAACTTCACCTTAAAACCCTACACCTTGAGCTTGAAGAACAAGGTAGAAAATGGAAGATTTAGGAAAAACTTCCAACATGAAAGTTCTTTAGAATGGTATGGAGATTCAAGATCTATGGTCATTTAGAATTTTAGAAGCTTGGAAGGTGATTTTTTGTAGTTGGCCGAATTCAAGAGGAAGAGAAAAAAAAGGAAAGAAATTTGGTTGCTTGATCTTGGTTCTTTGAAGAAAAAGATATAGAAGAGAACAAATGAAATAAATTGATGAAGATTGTCTCCATTTGGGAGCTTTGGCCGTGAACACAAAGAGAGAAAAGAAGGAAGAATATTTGAGAGGTTGGCTTGATAGCTTTGGAGAAAGATGAAGACTTTGGGTTAAAAGCAAAGTCTCCTATTTTGGAATGCATGGCCGTGAATGGTCTTGAGAGAAAGTGAGAATGCATGGTCACAAATGCATAGGAAATGAGAATGAAATAAATGATTGAATATTGCTTTCCTAAAGGCATTCAATTGCCGTAGAAGCTTGGAGAACAAGAGTGAATTAAAACATTAAAATTGCCTTCTTCCCACATGCATTTGCCGTAAATGCATCATGACAAGAAGCCATCTATATTGACTTTGTCATACTTGGGTAATTAATGAAAGATAGAGAGAAATCAATTGATATATTTTGCCTTGCAAGGTTTTAGCTTTGCCGTAGAAACACATGCAACAAAGTCACTAAGATTGACTTGGTCTCACTTGGTGAATTAGATGAAAGATAGTAAGAATTGATTGTAATAATTGCCTCACCAAATGCTTGGCTTTGCCGTAGAGTGAAACCAAAGAAAAGCCACCAATGTTGACTTGGTTAACTAGTTGAAAGATAGGAAAGATAGAAATGTGATATTGGCTTTGCAAAAATTTGCAATTGCCGTAGAAGGAAAATCAAAGAAAAGAAACCAATGTTGACTAGTCTTCATTTATTCAATTTGGCTTTTCTACATGAATTCACTTTGGTGAATTTGGCTTTGCAAAGTTGAAATTGCCGTAGAAACAACAAAGAAAAGCCACTAAATTTGACTAGTCTTTCTTTTATTAAATTTGGCATTCTTCATGCATTTCAATAAGCCTTCTACGTGAATTCACAAAGTGAATTGAATAATTAGAGCAATTCTCTTCTCTTCCACCGTAGCTTCACACAAATTCAAGAAGTCCAATATTGTTTAAAAGTTTGCTTTCTATTGGTTCTTAAAATTCAAGCCATTAATTTTGACCAATTTCTATTGGTTAATTATTTGCTAACTTGATTCTTATTGGTTGCTATTTTTTGTTGACCAATTTCCTATTGGTGCACATTATATTTTATAGCATACTTTAACCAATGAATAATATTTATTATTTAAAAAGTCAGTATCTATTATCCAATGGATAATAAAATACACACAGATTTTTATTTTATACTAACAAAGCAGAAATTATTATTGATTATTTTTCTTCTCTGATCGACCCTTGATGAGTCATAAAGCGAGTCATCACAGAGAAATTTCTAGAATATGTGACTCACTACGATGAGTCAGTATGATGAGTCATCGTGGAATTTTCTAGAACGGGTGAGTCAGCATGGCGAGTCAGCGTAGATATTTTCTAGAGCAGATGAGTCAGCATAGATATTTTCCAAAACAGGTGAGTCAGCATGGCGAGTCAGCATGCTGAGTCACTGACTGCATCACAACTGCATCATTGGCTGCATCATAAATGGTGAGTCATAATACGAGTCATCAGAGAAGCTTCTGGAATTGGCGAGTCACTGCGGTGAGTCACAGGCCGAGTCAGCACTTATGGAACCTTCTAGAAGCTGCTGAGTCATAATGCTGAGGTGTCACGCCACGTGTCATCGTCCTATTGGCCCGTTGCGATGAGTCATAGCCACCAATTTTGATCAGCTCCTCATTGGTCCACGTGTACAGCACTCGATGACTAAACGTGGGTCCTGCAAGATATTTCTCGGGTCCGTAGTCACTTATTTATATCGACTAATAAAATAATATTATAATAATATAAAATTATTTTATTTGACAAGATTAAATCCTAAAAATTAAAAGATTAATTTTAGGCTCATTCGAATTGGGTTTAGTAAGATCCCGCCTCCGAATAATTAAAAACAGATTTTCCCGGTCCGGAAAAATATTATTTTCCTACCCCGGAGCAAATCACACAAAAAGTCCATATAAAATTACAGACAAGATTATCGGACATTAAATCAAGAAGAAAACAATTAAAAACAAAGCAAAAAAAAGAAAAACAAGACGTTCGGGACGTAACGGTCATTTTTTTCATTTTTTTCCACAACGTAGGTAATCGTCCAAAACGTTCAAATAAAATATCCAAGAAGATTATATAGCTGTATATCTTTCTGAGAAAAATTAAAACAAGTAGTTCGAGAAAAATTTTTATTTCATTGTCTTGAAGAAAAATACGTAAAACGATTATATAAAATACTAGACAAGATATTATACATCCGTTTTTGATACGAGTAAAAATTTAAAACAAGTAATTTGATAAAATTTTTATTTTATGTATCGAAACAAATTATGTAAAACTACCAAATAAAATAACAAACAGTATTATTTTTCTGTATTTCATACAGAAAAACAAGAAACAGTAAAATAGGGACACAACGGTCTTTTACCCAAAAGTTGGGATGTTACAGTATGGACTTTGTGAAAGATGTTGGAAAGTTGAGCCTAGTGGTGGTTGTTTTGTATCCTGTGATGGATTTAATATCCTGTTGAGTCTAGTGGTGTCTATTTTATATGCTATGGTGGATTTAATATCCTATAGAGCCAAGTGGTGGTTGTTTTGTATCCTGTGATGGATTTAATATCTTGTTAAGCCTAGTGGTGGCTGTTTTCAATCATGAGATTGTTTATTGTTCAAGCATTGAATCATTGGAAATGCATTGAAAGTCCGGTGGACTATTTGTTAAGGTTGTATGCCCAGGAGATGAATCACACCTTAGTGCGGGTGCAATGGGCCTAGTGTAGGTCATTGGTTGACCTTGGGGGCATCGGGGTGCGGGTTTTCCACAATAGCCAGTTGGTAGCTCCACTGAGCTGTAGGTCAAACCGATGCAAACACACTGACGATCCAAACTGAGACACTCACCCAATCATGATCTGGTGTAGAATATCTTGTATAAAGTCCTGTTGCGCAATTTAATAATATTGAGAAATTTTAGCACTTGATTTTAAGGCTGACGAGATACAAACATGTCTTCCAAATCATTTTCTCTGAGAAATTGTGTTTAGCTCCATGGAGTAAGGAATTGAGTACATTGTGCATATGCATAGTTGGTCTGCATAACAGTGTGACATTTTTATAATTGTTCAATTATCTGATACTTGATGAAATAATTATTTATTAAATTGTCTCTTAAATAAATTTGTTAAATTGATGAGTAAGTGATAGTATTATTTTGTTGACTGATGTCTGTAATTGTTGCTTATTGTATATGGATGGTGTCACTGTCCTTCCTATTTCTTAACTGCCATGTTGGTATTGATGTAGGGGATCTCACCTCTTTGTTATGTTATGTTGTGTTATATTATTGTATGCTTGATAAAGATCGAGGGGAAGACGAAGAGGGATTTCACCCTTTTTGACTGTGCTGATTCTCCTGTGTTCGTGATGGCATCAAATCGAAACTTTCTGGGTTATGTGAGCATTTTGTTTCATGGGGGTTCAGAGGCCTGGAGGATAGACTGGAACTCGGAGTGCATTTGATATACGGGAGACATTTCTGTGATTATTCATAGGACTCGGGATGAAATTCCCTTCTTTTCTTTGGATACTACTGTATGCTTGGAGTTTTTTAGGCCAGTTAGGGAGCTTTGGGGTGTTCTGAATTATACCCCTTGGGAGGACAGTGAGGCGTCCTCTGCACAAACTTCTGTTCGTCAAGGTGTACATCCTTCGATAATCTTATCATCCGATGAGTCGGAGGAAGATCCATCGGAGGGTCCTCCTCAGTAGTTGTGGGACTTGACATATACTTTGTAGC
Source organism: Ormosia emarginata (assembly GCA_029884605.1). Taxonomy (NCBI): domain Eukaryota; kingdom Viridiplantae; phylum Streptophyta; class Magnoliopsida; order Fabales; family Fabaceae; genus Ormosia; species Ormosia emarginata. The sequence goes on from JAQQTP010000088.1 coordinate 76,425,607, forward strand.
TTTTTGGGGGCCTGATATCTTTTGTTATTTTGGAGGGCTGATGTATGTAATCCTTTTTAGGCATATGAAGCTTTACTTATGTGTTACCAAGATCTTTTGATGTATATAAGTACTCATGATATGTATATTCTGGTTGGATGTATGTAATGTTCTTTATGTTAAATTCCGCTAAGTTTATGTTTTACCGTATATATATTAAGCAAAGCGAAAAGAAGAAATTGACAAATTCATATGCTTATTTAATAAACAGGAAAAAATTTTATAAATCGGGTTTTTAATTTCTCTTTTGAATTTCGTAATGTCAGTGTGATCGTCCCTCTCCAAAAAAGGGCATTACAATCTAACTCCTAACTACACTACAAGTACGATTTGTGCACTTGCAATAAACAAAAGAGCGAACAAGTTTTTGGCGTCGTTGCTGGGAACAACAGATTAAATTCAGCAGAGCTAATATTAACAACAAGTTTAAGTAGCTCTAGTTTAAGTTTCTTTTTATGCATATTGATTTAATTATTTTTCTTATTCTTTAATTGTTTCAGGTAACTAGAAGATGGCAAAAGAAAATGCTACTCATGAGGTGGAGGATGAGAGTTGCACTAGGTCATTGAGGGAGTTTACAACTCCTCATATGGATTATTTGCAATCCAATATTAGACGTCCTGCCATTCGGGCTAACAACTTCGAGATAAAGTCATCTATCATCCAAATGATCCAAACTTCTGTGCAGTTTGGCAGCTTATCCAATGAGGATCCTAACGCACATCTCTCAAATTTCCTGGAGATTTGTGATACATTTAGGCATAACGGAGTATCTAAGGATGCTATTCGCCTAAGGTTTTTCCCTTTCTCTTTAAGGGATAGAGCCAAAAGCTAGTTGCACTCTCTTCCAGTGGGATCAATTACAACTTGGACAGAGGTATGTACTAAATTTCTGAATAAATATTTCCCCCCTGCCAAGACTGCAGAGATGGTGAATGATATTACATCATTCACTTAGACTGAATTAGAATCCTTGCACGAAGCCTAGGAAAGGTACAAGGATCTACTAAGAAGGTGCCCACATCATGAGATACCACCATGGTACCAAATCTACTTATTTCATAAGGGCCTGCTACTGCACCACCACCCAATAGTTGATGTTGCAGCTGGAAGCTCCTTGCAAAGTAAATCTTTCGATGATTCCTTCCAGCTATTGGAGGAACTAGCTGCTAATAGCTATCAATGGCCATCAGCAAGGAACACTCCTACGAGGATAGCTGGAGTGCATGAAGTAGATGCATTAACCTCGCCATCTGCACAGGTAGCAGCATTAGCAAGCAAGATGGATAGTATGGGACAAAATTCGCACCAAAGTCCATTTGTGTTATGCGATAAATGTGGAGATAACCACACGAGTGATATGTGCCCTTCTATGTCAGAAAGTGCACATTATGTTGGCAATTATCGCTCCCAACAAAATAACCCATACACCAACCAATATAACCCTAGATGGAGAAACCATCCCAATTTCTCTTAGAGAGATAATCAAGGAGCTTCCTCTTCAGCTCCTGTGAATGACCGACCTTATAATCCTCTTGGATTCCCCTCTTAATCAAGACAACCAATGCAAGATAAGAAGCCCTATTTGGAGGATATGTTTATGCAACTTATGGTTAAGACTGATTCATACATGACAAAGACGAATGCTCATTTAGCTAAGAACGATTCGATAATTCAAAGTCAAACAGCTTCGATGAAAGCGTTGGACACTTAAGTGGGGCAGTTGGCTAATGCCATCAACAACAGGCCCCTAGGCATCTTCCCTAGCGATACAGTTAGTAATCCTAAGGGTGCCTCAAATGAGTACTGTAAGGTCATCTCACTGAGGAGTGGGAAGGATATTGAGGGATATTTGAAGACAAAATTACTAGTGGATGAGGTAGACAAGAGCCAAGACAAAGATGAAATGGTCCATAAGAAGGTGGATGACAAGAAAGGTGAGAAAAGTGAAAAGGATGAAGAAATAGTCCAAAAGAAGGTCGAAGATAAGCAGGTGGACAATAGGCTTTATGTACATCCTTTACCTTTTCCAAGTAGGCAAATCAAGCATAAGATGGATGAGCAGTTTAAGAAGTTTTTAAAAGATTTCAAGAAACTTCATATAAACATCCCTTTTTGCTAAAGCATTGGAACAGATGTCCAGTTATGTTAAGTTCATGAAGGATATATTATCCAAGAAACATAAGCTAGGCGAGTTTGAAACGGTAGCCACTACAGGAAAAACATGATTTAGTGTCAAATTTTTGCGACGGATATCATATCCGTAGCTAACATCATGATTTAGCGACAGAATTTGCGAAAACAAGTTGTTCATCATGGGTTAGAAAATTTTATTCTTTTAGCAACGATTAGCAATGGAATGGTCCCTAGCTAAACTTTGCATGGGCTTATCCCTCGCTAATCCATCACAAACTTTTTTGGCTAATTGAAAATTTGACGCTATTTCATTCTCGCATTTTTGTTGCATTTTTTATAAAATTTATAGGAATTAAAAATAAATTATAAATTACAAATATTTTAAAAATAGATTTCTTTTTCTCTATGTGAGTACGCACATAATCAGAACACTTCGATTGTCACCACGGAGCCCTAATCAGTTCTAAACGCAAGTCTCTCTGCCATGGGTTGATGAGTTTTCTCTACCATTGCTGGCCCCAGGAATAATTGACCTCAAACTCATTACATCCCCTCATGTTAGCATCGCATTCCCTCATCTCATTGCCATGGATTTGCTTTATTTTTTTTCTTTGGCTTCTAAAGGATCGTTCATTCATCTTGGTGCATGTTCTATTCATTCTTCATCTCGTTCTTGCACCTCCAAGGACCAAGGAACGTGTCTCTTCAACCACCTGCCAAGTGAGTTCTTATTCTCCTATGTTTGTTTGTCTAATCTAATGCTTTAGTTGGATTTCAATTCCATACAATTATTGCCAAAGAAAACTTGATGTTTTTTCTTTTTTTTTCTTCTTTATATATGAGTTTTTAGTTTAAGGAAAACTTAGTGCTACGGGGATTTATTTTCTACTTTATTGTGGGAACTTTCTTTTCTGTTTATGTTTTGCTATGGGAATTTTGAATCTGTAGCCCATGGCATATAATAGTCTAGGTTTAGTCTTAGACAGAGAAGGGTAATAGAACAAATTTAAAGAATTGGCTCTTTTGTTGTTTTTAATTAAATGATTAAATATTAGCATATCTTGTTCAATCTGTGTAACACTACCTAACGATGATAAGCAGGACATAAAGGATCAATATGCATATACTAGAACTAACTTTAGTTAAAAACTTAAAATATATGTCGCTGCATTACCCTTTTTTCTTTGCTTATCCTACATGTTGCCCTGTTTTGTGGGTTGCATGAATGACTTGACCCAGCTAAAAAATTGACACCAAAGCACTAAATGAACAACTTTTGGAAGAAATTGAGTTGACTAGTAAAGAAAAATCTCTCAGCAATCTCATGATAAATGGTAATTATAATATACAATCTTAGAAGAAAGAGGAAAATAAAGCACAAGGAAAGCATCTTTTGGCAAAGGTCACAAGCCTTTGAGCTAAGCTGCCTTTGCTTTCTTGCAGCTTCAACTTTGCCTTTCATGCCTTATTTACTCACTTTTTCTTCACTTTAGCATTGTTGAACATAGAAGAAAGAATTGATTCTGTCAACCAATCCCTTTTAGGAAAATACCCCCATTCATTAAGTAACTATATTACATTAACGCAAACCTAAGAATCATTATGCTGCATGAACTGAGTTAAGAATCCAATAATGTTTGTTCGTTCAGGATAACTATTAACTGGGATTGGTCAACTCTGGACAAAAAAGAAAAAGCAAATCAAATTTTGGCATTATTGTTTACCATTTAGCATGCCAAGTTTCATACCTAGCATTTCATATTTTATAATCATTGAAGATAAAACTCCAATAATTACACTAGCCTTCATACCAAAAAGGATGGCCCAACTTTACGTTAGTTCAATCTAAAGCTTTCCCTCCATCATTTTCTACTTTCCCATCTTAAAATTACTAAAGCTCATGCAACTTTTCATCAAATTATTCCTTGCTTAAACCAAAGTAGTAGTAAGGGCTTCTAGTGTGTAAGAAAGTGAGACAACCATTATTGTGTCTTCTTCTATCTTTTGCCTTCTTAAGTAGAACGTCGTTGCTTCAAAATTGAATATTGGGTTACTTGTGGATAGCTACTTAAGTTGTAGCTTCCTGTGGCAGAGATACTAGGAAGAAAAGGATATGAAGCAGGTAGTTGAGGTCATTGATGAAGCCCCTTCATCAATTTTGTTTGAACTAGGAAATAAAAAATTGAAGGAAAGCATAGACCACCAACAATTTAAAAGAGTTATGGATGAGATAATATTGTTCTTGCCATATTTTATTAGCAACTTTAAAATGCAAATATTGAATTTATTACTTTTAGGATTAATATTCATTTTTACTGTACTTGTCTACGTGAATATAATTTCTTTTAATCACCAAAAAATAATAATATAATTTCTTATTTGGTTATTTTATTTAATTTTATCTTATTGTTTGTTTATTAAACTTTTGTAATTTTGTTACCCAAGTTCTCCAGCAGCCAATGATTTCAATAAAGAAACATGTTAAACCAATGTGCTATTTTTATATCCTAAAATTGTAAAAACATGTTGAAATATGGTATGAAATATTCTCAAAACTAAAGTCTTTTTTTTTCATACAATGGTGGTAATGAGGTGTGAACCTAAGACCTCATGGAAATTGCCCAAATTTCTCACCATTAGCCTAATCCTAATGACTTAATTCAAAAGTAAAGTAGAGCTTAGAGTATCTTTATTTTTTTAAAAAAAATTATTATCTTTTTGAGCAAAAAATTTTGTGCGGAAAACACATATGTAAATTTGGATTTTTGAACAAGGAGATCTAAAAATTGAAAGATTTATAAGGTATGTTCACTTTAATTATCATTCTTTCGCATATATTTTTTACTAGTTTGAACCTGTATATTTGTGCCTATGTAACGCCCATTTTCCTTGTCTCACGAAGAAGGAACGTCACACCATATATGAAATTAAAACGAAAATGCAAAAAATAATAATTACTTTGATCAATTAAGACCCGGTTCATTTTTAACACGTGATTAAATAAATTGCGTCCTTAGGTTGTAAAGTAATTTGAGTATTGAAATATGTGTACATTTTTTTTTGAAGTAACGGTAAAGAGTTAATAATAATCATAGATACAATGGAATAAACACAGAATTGAAAGTCATACATTCAAAATTCATATATATAATATTATATGCATCAGTCTGTTTAATTACATCATGATTTACACAAAAAGTAAAAGATGTACCCACCTGAAATGATACAAATGTACACTCATCAAGTACGGCAAAATGTCAGGCTTCCCCAAAAAAGATAAATGGTTAGCCATCAGTAGCTACTGACAGTATCAGCCCCTAAGACTGACGAGAAGGGACCATAGCCGAGTCCTCCTTAGGGTCCTCTTCATCCGATGAAATTGCCATCGGAGCGACCGAATTTCAGGCAGAAGCCCGAGCAGTGGAGAGGAAAGAGTCCTCTTGTGGGGTGTAGTAAAGGTCATCCCACAAATCTCTAACAGGCAGGTAAAATTCCAAGTGGACAAAAGTAGTAAAATAAAAACAGGTGAGTCGTAGCAGCCCCACGCCAAAGACATAGTCAGCTCCCCATGATAGATGCAACGGTCTGTGCTTAAGTTAATGTGCCAGCAATTGGGTCCTCCATGAAAGGTCATCCTAGCATACCCCAAAAATTGGCACGGACGCAAAGACATCTCTAATCAGCACTAATCGTAGTCGGGCCAAAAGCCAGGAAACTCAGACACTTCCTTTTCTTCCTCGCAAATGTCTTCTCGGTAGTACATAATTTAAAATAAAAGTGCAAATACACAGCAAAAGAGGTGAGACACCCAGCTATCATTACCAATATGGTAGCAAGAAAACAGAACGGTGCTGGACGCCCACATAGCATTACAGTACATATATTCATCAATAGAATAATTAAAAATAACAGTAATAATCAATTAAGCAATAAAGAAGAAATAACAACAGAATCTCAGGCAGTGACAGTTTATCATCCAGATAATTATAGTGACAGTAAGAATAGATATTTCAATAGTCAAAAGTGCTCATGCTCAATAAAATATGAGACTGACAATGGCAATGCACAATGCATTATGGTACCAAAAATCCTACTCCATGGAGCTAGACATAAACATTTTCGGAATGAATAATCAAGGAGTTATGCCAGTATCTCGTTAGCCTTAAAAATAGTGTGCTTCATCTCATAAAAATATTTGCACAATACGACTTATACATGGCACCTCAATAGTTGATCGCGATACAGGACAGTGTCTCAATCTGGATCGTTAGTGTGTTTGTATCGGTCTATCCCATGGCCCCAGTGGAGCTACCACTGTCTATTATAAGACACCCGCACCTCGACGCCCCAGGGCCAACCACTATGACCCTACGCTTAGTCTACTTGCACCTGCACATAGGTGTTATTCAAACTCCTAGGCATACATCGTCTTTCTAACAATGTCCAACGGATAACACATGCATGACGACGCAATGTACATCATGTATGTTTATCAATGATACATTTATCATAAAGCATACCACAATGGTATATGATCATTTTTCAATATTAACATGTCATAATTTCCTCAAGTACACAATCAACAAATAATTAGCCCCACATAGGGACTCGCAATAATGTAGAACCAATTCTTAACATCAATATATATTCATGGTTCATTAATTATCACAATTTCATATTATGGAATCCAACATTTCCAATGTCTTAAGTCTTGATCAATTATGAAAATTTTAGGTTAAATAACCCTTAAAACTGTGGCCGCCCTAGGTCTTCAGAGTTCCAATTTCTTTTCATATTATGCATTAGTCACTTGATATCTAATCACTTAGCTTTTATTTCACACAAGATCAATCCAATCCCTCAAGATCCTAGCCAAAACTGCGGCCTCACATTAGGGTAAGAAACCCTCAAAATTTTTATTTCATGTCTTAACCGTTTTATAATTAATCACATAAGTTTTGTTTTGCACAAATCAATTCCAACCCTAGGAATTTCAAGCCAAAATCATGGCCTCTAAAATAGGTAGTAAACCCTCAAAATTTTCCATTCATTAATTCTATCATTATTAAATATTTCAACACCACCAATGCATTCAAAATCATTATTCAATCATCAATCTCAATTAAGAACATGTACACATGCAAAATCATCAAACAAAGTAAGCATAGAAATATGGATTTCTCCATCAAACAATCACACAAAGTCTCCTCACCACCAATAATGGTTGAAGTGAGTAAATCTCCCTCTTACCTAAAGGAAGAACACGAAAATGGTCTCCTATTTGCTTCTTGGTGGATTTGGTTTTGAGCTTCCAAAACCCTAGAAATTTTAACACAAAGAATCAACACCAATGGTTGAAAAAGAAGAGTCTTTGGTCTCTAATGGAACCATAGAACACGAAAATGAAGAAAAGGAAAAGAAAAAAAGACAACTTGACCTTAAAGTTTGAAGCTTGGTCTTGGAAGACAATGGAGGTGATGATGGATTTTGAAGAAACTTTCTAAATAGGAAGTGTAGAGAAGGTTGACGGGAGTGTAGAAATGGTGTTAATGAAGAGAAAAGTGAGGAGAAGTGGCTAATGGGGGCTGCAAACCGTGGTCAAGGAGGAGAAGAAGAGAGAAGGAGGAGAGAAAATGAAGATGAAAACTAAAGAGAGAAATGGATAGATGAAAAATGAGTGAAATGTGATTAAGTATGTTAAGTGTGTGGGAGCAAAATTTTGCTCCCCTTGGGCTATGGGTGTCATGGCAATGGAGAGAGAGAAGGGGTGGAGAGGCTTCTCCAACAAGCTAAGGGTGACTTAGACATTTGGTGGTCAAAGCTTCTCAAAGAAGTTTTGATTAAAATACAATAAATTTAAATTAAAGTGGATTTGATTAGACATAAAGTAGATTACATTATGATAATGTGATAGGATTTTTAATATATACTATTATCCAATAGACAATTGTTACAGTTGACAGAATTCAGTATTAATTGTCCGACAGATAAAATTTACATAACGGCTATTATTTTATTTGATAAAATTTCTCAAAAAATATGAAACTTCGTAAACCGTATCCAGTCTCTGGTTTAGTAAGATCCCCCATCGACGTTTCCACTGATCAAGGTTCTCGGAAAAAATATCTTATTTTCCCGGCTCAGCTCAATTTGCATGCAAAATAAGAAATAATATTAAAATATTTCACATTCTTAAAAAAATCCAAAAAAATTTCCAAAAATCACAAATATTATAAAATGAATATTCACAATGAAATAAATAAATTTTGGGGTGTTACAGCCTATATTAGTTCTATATATTTGTGCTTTTAAGGATAGAAAGTTATAGTAACTCTGAAGTTTGTATTAAAAAAACTCATCTTCAATTAATTGTTAGCAATATTTAAAAAAACTATTTATTTTTATTGAAAATTTACTTCGTAAGAAGTAGATATTTATAAATATATGCAAGAGGAAGTTGTTATGGCAGCATACTTTCATGTTTTTGAACACTTGTTAGAGCAGCATGTCTTAGCATTCTAAGATGTAGTCAATACTTATTTTCTAATGCTTTTTTTTTTTGTTTTGTTTTCATTCATAATATAGAAATCATGAGGGCTGATCGATATTGGATGTATAATAGACTAGCGCCAAATCGAAAAGGGTTGACAGATGAATTTATAAGAGGCATAGAAAAGTTTTTGTCATTTGCATTAAGTCAAGAAAATTTTGTATCTAATGGCAAGATAAGGTGTCCTTGTTCAAGGTGTGATAATGGACAGTTTGTTAATATTGAGATTGTGAAGCATCACCTTTACAAGTTTGGGTTTGTGCTTGAATACTACCAATGGATCTCACACGGGGAGCCTTATGTGCCCATTGATAGTTTTGAGCATGATGTTAGTGTACATCTTGAGTCAATAATGAACCAACAAATCCATATCGTACAATGGTTTTGGAAGCGTTGGACCAAGTTTCAATGTTGATTTTGATAGAAATGAGGAAGAGCCTCTTAATCAAGATGCTAAGAAATTTTATAAGATGTTGAAAGCAGCAGAAGAGCCATTATATAATGGTTGTAGAACACACACTCCATTATCAGTGATGTCAAGGATGCTAAACATCAAGTTTGAGTTTAAAATGAGTGAGAATTACTTTAATTGCATTTTGTAATTAATGAAGGAGCTATTGCCAGAGGATGTGAAGTTGCCCGCTGATTTTTATAGGACTAAACAAATTGCTAAAAAAACTTGGATTAGGGTATGAGAAGATACATGTATGCAAGAATGGTTGTATGATATACTACGGTGAAAAAAAAAAAGAGTGCTCAGTGTGTGGTCATCCTCATTATAAAACGAAGGTAAATAGTGATGTGAAGCAAAATGACATACCTTTTTAAGGTATTGTGTTACTTTCCTCTTACACCAAGATTGAAGAGATTATACATGTCAAGAAAGACTGTTGAACACATGACATTGCACAAAACAACTAGTCGAGAGTCGAGGGTGATGAGCCATCCTTGTGATGGAGAGGCATGGAAGTGGTTTGATGAGTGTCATTTGTCCTTTTAGGTTAGCTCTTTTAACTGATAGATTTAGTCCTTATGGGCAAATGAAACATCCTTATTCTTGTTGGCCAGTAATTGTAACACCATACAATCTCTCTCCAGAAATGTGCATGGATACACCTTACATGTTCTTAACTCTTGTGATTTGAGGGCCAAAAAATCCTGGGCAAAATATTGATATGTACTTACAACCTTTAATAGAAGAGTTGAAAGTTTTGTGGGAAGTTGGTGTGAAAACTTATGATTCTTTTAAGAAGTAAAATTTTTAACTATGGGGTGCACTTATGTGGACTATAAATGACTTTCCTGCTTACGGCATGCTATCTGGTTAGAGCACACATGGTGTTTTGTCATGCCCTTATTGTATAGAGTTAAGCAAGGCATTTTACTTGAAAGAAGGACAAAAGCCAACATTCTTTGATTGCCATCGTCAGTTTTTACCATGTGATCATCCTTTTCGTAAGGATAAAAAGTCATTTTACAAAGGTAAGGTTGAAAGTCCAGTCCTCCACCAAGGCCATTGGGTGATGAAGTGTGGCATCAAGTGTGTGGCTTACCTAAGATTATGGAGAAGACTAGTAGAGAGAAGTTTATAGGTAATTGGACCAAACGGAGTATATTTTAGGACTTGCCTTATTAGCGTATGAACCTCATTCGACATACTCTTGATGTGATGCATATTGAAAAGAATGTGTTTGATAATATATTCAACACTGTGATGGATGTCAAAGGAAAGATGAAGGACAATTTAAAAGCTAGGAAAGATTTACCATTTTATTGCAATCGTCCCAATCTTGAATTGAAGGTTCAAGATGATGGTCAAATTGTGAAGCCAAAAGCAGCATACGCATTATCAAAGGAACAATGCAAATTAGTGTGTGAATGGGTCAAACACTTAAGGCTCCCTGATGGTTATGCTTCAAATCTGTCTAATTATGTTGACATGCAAGATTACAAACTATCTAAGATGATAAGCCATGATTGTCATGTGTTCATGGAGAGGTTGATGCCAATTGCATTCAAGGACTTGTTACCCGAACCAATTTGGAATACCTTGACCGAGATAAGTTTGTTTTTCAAAGATTTATGCTCAAATGTGCTACAAGTAGAATGTATGAAAAAATTCGAAACAAACATTGTGGTGACATTATGCAAATTAGAGAAGTTTTTTCCTCTAGGATTTTTTGACTCTATGAAGCATTTGCCAATCCATTTACTCTATGAAGCAATGATTGGTGGTCCAGTTCAATATTGCTGGATGTATCCATTTGAACGGTAAGGTTCTTAATCTTTAGCTAAATAATCATGGCTAAATTTGACAATGCTAATAACTTGTGAAACATCCCTTAATATAGATTTTTGCATAATTTGAAGAAGGTTAAGAATAAGGCACATGTAGAACATTCAATTTGTGAAGCATATCTTATTGAAGAAACTTCAACCTTCTGTTCTTATTATTTTCAGCCTTACATCCAAACCAAGCTAAATAAAGTTAGTCGACATGATGATGGCGGAATGGTTGATGCACCAGATGGATGCTTTAGTATTTTCACCCATCCAAGATGCCAAACTGGAAAGGAGCAAAAATGGTATTTGTCAGATGCTGAATTAAGTACAGCAACCACTTATGTTCTCTTGAATTGTCAAGAGATTGAACCATTTGTTGAGTAAGTTCAACATTATAAAACCTAATAGCTTAAGTAGTCACAACTTTCATATCTTATCACTTGAGTAATTGTAATGTAGGATCTTTAAAGAAGAAGTAAAGAAAAGTTCACATGATGTTTCCGGTGAAATAATAGAGGCTAAGATAAATAGTGAATTTGCAACTTGGTTCAAGTTATATGTAAGTTTCTTATAATCAATTAAATGATTACCATTGTTAATATTTTCTAATTGACTTGACACTCAATCAATTGTAAGTTTCTCACTAGGTTTTTGATTTAGCAAATGGTGTCACTGATCATCATATAAAGGACTTAGCATGGGTTCCCTTTAGGGAGGTGCACACATGGCCTCAATATTATGTAAATGGTTATAGGTTTCACACAATGAGCCATGGCTCAAATAAATCAACTATGAATAGTGGTGTGTTCATAAAAAGGACCACTTCCTCTGGTGAAGATTTTGAAAGCAATTATTATGGATTGTTGATTAATATTATACAATTAGAGTACCCTAACTGAACCACTAAAAGAACTACTTTTGTATTGTTCAAGTGTGAGTGGTTCAATCCCACTATAAACCGAGGATGAAAGGTGCACAAACATTATGGTCTGGTTGATATTAATCACAAAAGAAGATTTTTGATGTATGAGTCATTCATACTAGCTCATCAATCTTAACAGGTGTACTTCTCAGAGTATCCTAGCAGAAAGAAAGATAGAATTGATTAGTGGGCTGTGTGCAATATTAAAGCTAGAAATATGATTAAGTCTCCAGATTTGGCTTACCAAGAGGATGAGATGTCTATCTCACCTGAATTGATATTAAATGATGAACTTGATATGTTGTGCAATGTTGATGGTGAGGAAGAGGAAGTACAAGATATTTAAGAATTTAACTTTGAGTCACTCTCTGAAGATGATCAAGAGGAAGAGAGTGTAGAGTATGAATCCACTGATGATGATTAAGACACTCAAGATGACGTTGATGAAGAAATCTAATGTTTTTTGGATTTGTATTTTTATTGGCTTTAAGACTATTGCAATCATATGATTGAGTGATTTATGTTATAGTTTTAAGTTATTTTAATTGCTTTTGTATATAAATATGATTTGTGTTTTATGTCTTAATTCTTACTTTGTTCCTCTATATATTATAAAAGTGCGTGATTTTGGTGAGTGTTTCATTCATTTATTTAGTGATTACTATAGGCATGCCAAATATTAATTGTAAAGGATTGAGTTCTCAAGGTAAAGGTGGAGTTATCGATGCAAATATTTCTCCACTACCAGCCCCCATATCTTTAGCTGCAGGTCCTTCTCAACCAGCACCTCCACCTCCACCTACGCCACCTTCGCCACCCACATCTCAAGCTACAAATAGGCTGCGATGCTTGGCTCTTAATGGAAAAACGTAAGCCTATCTTATTCTTGGTATTAACATTAAAATTATAATCATTTGGGGTTCTACTTTTTTCTTTAGGTTCAAGCCTCATGATGCTATTCGATAAATAGTAAAGATATTCAAAAAATCATTTAATGGCCTATGGTATAAATGCAGTGAAGTACCAAATGAAGCTAGAAACATATGGTTCAATGAGTTAAAGGTTGATTGGGATGAGTTAAATATATTATTCCTTTTATAAGTAAAGTTTTCCATTAACATGCAATATTTCTAACTTTTTTTCTTGGCATATTCTAGAGATCTTATTTTTGGGACCCAACACTTGAGGAACAAATTAAAGAAAGATTTGAACAAATTAATGCAAAGCGACTAAGTGACCACTTGAGTAAGGCAAAAAAAAAATCAAAGCTTCTAAGACTTCTCCTAAATAGATTGTTGAAAATCACTGGAACACACTCTTGCAATATTGGGAAAAAGAAGATGTGAAGAAGATTTCAGAAATCAATTCCAAAAATAGACTATCAAGTTCAAACAACAATGGACCATCCTTACATATGGGGGGATCAAAATCACTGGAAGGATATTTTGATGAATATGTGTGTTTTTAAATTGCTTATTAGTGCATATAAAAAAAGATTTGCTTGTTAGTGTTTTGATTGGTTTAGATAGTTTATATGATGCTAAGTTTATTTTTTAATATAGGTGGAGAAGATGGGTGTTCAACCCACTGCACCAAAGTTGTTCATGTTGGCCCATCACTCAAAAAAGAAAGATGATTGGTGTGACTTGAAATCAAAATCTATTGTGGTATGTACCTTATACATCTTGTTCTCTCTTTCTCTCTCTCTCTCTATTGTGTTGGATATTCTGTTCTTATGTTTTAGTTCACTTCATATTTTTGGGGTTAAATTTTATATAATTGTTGTTATCCTTATGCATCAACAAGTGACAACCTATCAATTGTATGCTTTGTGAAGATGGTACTAGGATTAGGCTTTACTAGAAATTGTTTGCTCTTTGTCTGTATAGTTTGTTCTTGGAAATTGACCTTTAGTTAGAATTAATTTGTGAAAGTGTTGGAAGCTGTGCAGTCTACTTCTTTGTTGAATCGCTGTAAGGTGTGGGTAATTTATAAAAAATGGATTATGATTTGTTAAATCCTTGGCATGGATAAAATCAAAAGAATTTGGGGTTTGTGTTTAGCTATGGGGCTCAATCTTGTTGTTTGAAAATCTACCCTGTTTTTGTGTACAAATGAAGTGGTTGCATTAGTTGAGTGTATAGATGGTCCTGGAAAGGGTCCAAGTAGGTGATTTTTGCTCAATTGTATGTCTAATAAGCATTTTATCTTGGTAAATTGGCTGATGCATTTGACCATGAAGGATTTGGATTTGATACTTTAGTTTCCCTCATTCTGTTCTTTTGTTTTTCTTTCTTTATTTTTCTTTATGCGTGAGTTTGGACTGGTATTTTCTTTTGGTATTAGCTCCTAATCCCATTGTTGAATAAAAATGAGTTATCCAACTTAAAGAACTTAAATTATAGGAACATTGGATGATACTAATGTTTAAAACATTATTAATTTATCGTTAACAGTAGTTAGGAATTAGGATTGTTAAAAGAAAAATAGCAAGACATACAGGGATGTGATCCAATCATGTTGTTACAAGTTTGTTGGTGAAACTGTATATCCGTATTAACAATAAGAACAACAAAATTGGTCTTTAAGTTTCTAGGACAAAATGACATAGACCCATCAACCAATCATTCATATGGTTCACTTTTAAAAAATCTAGCATTTATTAAGATGTTTGCTTCTGGAATTCTTGTTCCCAAGGGATACATATGGCCTGTCGATGCAAGTCTTTATCTACAACCACATACCTCTTTGGTCTCTGATGCACACAAAGTAGGGCTGGAAGTCTTTGCATTAGAATTTATGAATGATGTTCAATTTAGCTATAATTATAGTTATGACCCTCTTGCTGAGAACCTCCAAGCATTACTATTTAATTATAATTAATCTTATTTTATTTTTTGCACACTTTTAAACTTATTTTGTCTCCTAAACTGATGTGAAAGATTGTATGGTAAAATGACCTATAATTAGCATTTTTTAATTATGAATTTGGTTGGAATGCTTGCATGAGTCTTGATTGGTGGCTATGGTTTTATCATAACAGGTGTAGAATTTGAACACTTAATTAGCTTAAGTGTCCATAAGGCCTATACTTATTCTATCCTTAATTGACATTTACATTTACCTAATGGGCCTTTTTTTCTAGCTTATTTGGTACCCAAAGGTTACTCCTCATCCCCTTAGTGCCATCTTTACGTATGTTAGGATTATCAATAGTTTCTAATCTCATTAAGTGTTCTTAGAGAAGATAAATAAATAGGTTACTCATAGTAATCTATCTATAGAGTTAAAAGTTAATAATAAATGTCTTAGCATTGTCTTTCAAGTTTATTAGAAATATCAATAGACTTTATCCTATTTTATATGTTGTCAACTTGAATACAATTTGAGTTTGCCCTCTTCTTTCATTATAATTATTTTTTCCTTGCTTTTATTAGCATTGCAGTAGTTAGGAAATGCTAAATATTATAGATATGGATGCATTGTTTTGTAGTTTGCATGGTACTCTCATTACATATTTTGCATGAAGTTATATCTTATTTTCAAGAAAATTATAAAGTACTTAAAAAGTGAAAACTCCATAAGCATGTTGGTGACACATCTAATGAAAACAATGATGGGATGGAAGATGACGTAATAGAAAGCGACATATTTGATAAAAATGAAGATGATATAACAGCAGAACTGACTTAGATCATCAAGAAGAGTTGTCACTTTGGGTTGAAGCTGTTGGTAGGCCAAAGAAAGGCAGAATTTATAGCCTAGGATCTCAATCATCTGTGGTTTGCCCACTAAATTTTAGAGCTTGTACTTGTAATGCTTCCACACATCATTATTCTAATACACCTGAGTTTGAAAAAGCTATCCAACGTGAGATTGAGAAAAGGCTGGGGGATATGAGAGCAGTGGTTCAAGAGGTGGTACAACAAGAGGTGTAAACTACTGTTAGACTACTTTCAAGTACTTTTCAGAGAGAGGATCTTACACAAGCATCACCAAATGGTCTTAGTTCACCTATCCCATGAATATTAACTTCTACATAGATAGATTTAGACTTAACTTTTGTTTAGGAAGAAACAACTTGTGTAGGTCTATGTATAGCATTTTGTGCCATATTGGCAGTATCTTTTGATATAATGTAGATAGTTTCAAACTAATTGCTTGGAATGATATTTTGGGTTATGTTAATATATAATTAATGCTACGCAGGTAATTATCGATTCTATTTTATGTTTACTATTATTTTTATTGTATTCAATTTATGAGAAATTAAATAAGGGTTGTCTTATTAAAAAAAAGTCCATTAGTGACGAATTAGTCTCTTACTAAATTTAAACACATGATGCTTTAAGGTGATGATGTGGGATAAATTTAGCGACGGATAGTGATGGAAAAAAATCTCTTGCCTGGTAGAAATTTAGCGATGAATTTACGAGGGAATAATCTATTGCTAATTTAGAGATGGATTTTTGCGAGGGAATTATCCGTTGCTAATTTAGAGACAAATTTGCGACGGAATAATCCATTGCTAAGTTAGCGACGGATTTTGCAAGAAAAATATTCGTTGCTAATTTAGCGATGGAATTAATCCATCGCAAAATTTTAGCGTGGAGCAATCTAGCAATGACTTTAGCGAGAATGAAATCCGTCGCTAAATTCGATTTAGCAATTTTTTTGCATTTAGTGACGGATTTGTCCGTAGCTAAATCCTGATTTTCTTGTAGTGAGCATTGTATGAAGAATGTAGTGTCGTTTTGCAATAGAAGCTTCCCCCAAAGTTGAAGGATCCGGGGAGCTTTACAATCCCATATGCCATAGGAGAAAACTTCCTAGGCCAAGCATTGTGTGATATGGGGGCAAGCATTAATCTCATGCCCCTATCCATATTCCAGAGGTTAGGTTTAGGGGAATGCAAGCCCACATTCCGTAATCCTCTAACTTGCCGATCGTTCATATACATACCCGAAGGGAATTGTGGAAGATGTCCTGGTGAAAGTGGACAAGTTCATATTCCCTGTAGACTTTGTTATTCTGGATATGGAAAAGGATCATAGGGTCCCATTGATCTTAGGTAGATTGTTTCTAGCTACGGGGAGAACTCTCATAGACGTCCAAAAAGGTGAACTGACTATGACAGTTCAAGATCAAGAGGTCACTTTTAACATCTTTAAAGCAATTAAGTTTCCTAAAGATCAGGAAGAGTGTTCTTATGTAGGTTTATTGGATGATATCATTAATGATGCATTCCAAGCTAATAATCCTAAAGACTCCCTTGCTTTGGCATTCGCTTCATCAACTGATTATGATGAAAATACTAGGGATGATGTATCGGATTACATCAAGCGCCTTGATGAGGTTTCTAGTCAATATCGGTCTCCCAAGTTTGAAACTTTGGATTCCGATGTAACAAAAGAGGCATCTAAGCCTTCCATTGAGGAACCTCCAAGACTTGAACTAAAGCTTTTGTCTAATCATTTGCAGTATGCATATTTAGGAACAACTTCTACCCTGTTGGTAATCATATCATCATCCCTTTCAGATGATCAAACGGAGAAACTTCTCCATGTGCTTAGGAAATACAAACATGTTATCAGATGGACTATTGCCGATATTCAAGGCATTAGCCCCTCTATCTGCATGCATAAGATTCTGTTAGAGGACAATCAAAGTGGTGTTATGGAACACCAAAGGAGGTTGAATCTAATTATGAAAGAAGTGGTGAAGAAGGAGATAATTAAGTGGCTCAACGCTGGTATAATCTATCTTATTTTTTATAGCCCCTGGGTATCCCCAATTCAATGTGCATCGAAGAAAGGTGGCATGACAGTAGTCACAAATGAAAATAATGAGCTGATCCCTTCTCGTAAGGTCACTGGATGAAGGGTGTGCATGGACTACCGCAAACTGAATAAGGCCACCCAAAAAGACCATTTCTCGCTTCCTTTTATAGACCAGATGTGGGACAGACTAGCAAGAAAAGCCTATTACTACTTCTTGGATGGTTATTCAGGATATAACCAATTTGCCATAGCACCTGAGGACCAAGAAAAGACAACATTTACTTGTCGCTATGGTACATTTGCCTTTAGAAGAATGCCTTTTGGGCTATGCAATGCTCCTGTAACCTTTCAACGTTGCATGATGGCCATCTTTGCTGATATGATTGGGCATGGCCTGGAAGTGTTTATGGATGACTTTTTAGTATTTGGGGATGATTATAGTAGCTGTTTGCAGACCCTTTCATCCGTGCTAAAAAGGTGTGGAGAGACCAACCTCGTCCTGAATTGGGAAAAATGTCATTTTATGGTCTAAGAAGGCATAGTTCTTGGCCACAAGGTTTCTATCAAAAGGATGAAGATGGACAAGACAAAGATTGAGGTAATTGACAGGCTTCGTCTGCCTAACTCTGTAAAAGGAATCCGCAGTTTTCTTGGCCATGTGGGTTTCTATCGGAGGTTTATAAAAGACTTTTCAAAGATAGCCAAGCCTCTCTGTAACCTTCTGGAGAAAGACATCCATTTTACCTTTGATGATTCGTGCCAGGTTAAGAAGAAATTGGTCTCAGCACCAGTAATTATTACTCCAGATTGGAACTTACCTTTTGAGCTCATGTGCGATGCTAGTGATTATATTGTGGGTGCAGTGTTGGGGCAAAGGAAAGACAAGGTGTTTCGCTCCATTTATTATTTTAGCAAAACACTTAATGACGCCCAACTGAACTACACAACAATAGAAAAAAAGTTAATGGCGATTGTATTTATGTTTGATAAGTTTCGGGCTTACTTGGTAGGGATTAAGGTGATTATGTATACATATCAGTCTACAATCAAGTACTTAGTAAGCAAGAAAGATGCGAAACTGCGATTAATTAGGTGGGTTTTGCTTTTACAAGAGTTTGATCTAGAGATCAGAGATAAAAAAGGTGTGGAAAATCGAGTGGCAGACCACCTTTCAAGACTTGAAAATGAAGAATGCTAAGCTGAACCGATCATAATTAAGGAAACATTTCCTGATGAGTAGTTTCTTGCAACCACCACTCAATCATGGCCATGGTATCCAGACATGGTTAATTACATTATGGGTGGAGTATTACTGTTAGATTTAACTTCTCACCAGAAGAAGAAATTCTTGTTTGACGTTAGGCATTACATCTAGGATGAGTCATTTTTGTTTAAGCAGTGTTCTGACCATATATTGAGGAGGTATATACTTATAGAGGAAGTGGAGTAGATTCTGAACCAATGTCATGCTTCTCCATATGGTGGACACTACAGTGGTGAGAGGATGACTACAAAGGTGCTCCAATCTGGCTTTTATTGGCCATCATTATTCAAAGATGCACATTTTCATGTGCAAAGATGTCAATGGTGTCAAAAATATGGAAACATCTCAAGAAGGAATGAGATGCCCCTTAACTCCATTTTAGAAGTTGAGATTTTTTATGTGTGGGGCATTGACTTCATAGGCCCCTTTATTCCCTCCTTGCTATAGTCATACACATGTAACAACTACAAACCATGAAAATAACATAATGTGGCAAAAAGAGAGACCCAATATGGTTTTTCCCCCATTTACAACAACACATACAAGACATTCCCTTAACCAAGATTGGTTGAGGAGGATCATCTTCCTCTTACCTATGTGTAGAAATCAAGAGAGCTCCAAGAAAACTCCTTGTAAATTTTGGATTTCACTCTCCAAAAGCCCTAGAAATGGTGACATGATTAGAATGACATATGGACATGAAAAATAGAGTGTAAATGGCCATTAGAGGACCCTTGAAGACGAAAATGAAGAGAAGGGAAGAGAGGTCTTGAAACTTACCCAAAAACTCTAACTTTGAAACTTGAAGAAGGTGGTGAAAATGGTGGAATCTCTAAATGCTCCAAGAAGGAAAAGTGTTTAGAAGAAGGAGAGGATCTAGAAAATGTAGTTGGATGAAGATTTGGTGAAGATGGAGTGGGGAGATGAAGGCTGGTGTCGTGGGGTTCCAGGAGAAAGGAAGGAGAAAAATAATAATAGAAAAAGAAGAAGAAAGAAGCAGACGGAAGAAGAAGTAGAAGAGGTGATATGGGAAAATCAATTCTTTTCCCCTTCCAAGGGTCTGTCAAGTGAAGAGAGAGAGAGAGGAGTGAAGGAGAGTTGGCTTCCACAGGAAGCCAAGGGCATATAGGTCATTGACTTGGTCAAAGCTTCTCAAAGAAGTTTTGGCTATTTTAACCATTAAATTTGAATCTAAGTGGATAGATTAGACATAAAGTAGGTTGCATTAGGATAATGTGATAGTATTTTTATTACACACTATTATCCAACAGATAATAGTTACAGTTGACAGAAGTCAGTATTTAATTAATCTGACAGATGAATTTTTCTTTTCGCTGTATCGATTTATTTTATCTGTTAAGATTTCTCGAAAGTTTGCGAAACCTCGTAAACTGTGTCAAGTCCCGGGTTTAGTAAGATCCCCTGTTGACTTATCCATAGTTCAAGGATCGCAGAGAAAACATCGCGTTTTCCTAGTTCCGTTAAGCGAGCACGCAAAACGAAGAATATATTAAAATATTCGACGTTTCCGTAAAATTCTAGAAAAATTCCCAAAAATTAAGAATAATATAAAATGACTATTTATTCATAAACAGATATTTTTCAGGATGTTATAGGCATGGCATCAGCTGCTTTATTACAATTTCTATGAA
The DNA here is from genome assembly GCA_029884605.1 of Ormosia emarginata. NCBI lineage: Eukaryota > Viridiplantae > Streptophyta > Magnoliopsida > Fabales > Fabaceae > Ormosia > Ormosia emarginata. Next base: position 76,446,233 of record JAQQTP010000088.1, read on the forward strand.
CATACGCACAATCAAAACTAAAGAACTGGAATGCATCTACAACCACATTATTTTGTTAAAACTAAAGAACTGGAATACATCTACAATTAAAATTTTAGTTAAAACTAAAATTTTGTTAAATGATGAGATGGTTAACAAAATTTTAAGTCACACTACCACGTTATTATCGTTTTACTTTTTCATTCTTCCTCTTTTCCTTTCCTCTCTCTTTCATATGCTTTGATGACCATGAAAGCGAAGCAAACTAAGCACAACCACACCTATCTACAACCAACAAGCTAATACAACAAATTCATCAATGTACCACTAGACCGCCTACTAGTAGAAAATCCCATAAAAAATACCTTCAACAGCTATCATCAACAATCTTCTCCCCAACTAAAAATCACCCAAAACCACTATATTATTGAGCATTTTATTTCAAGTTTCACCAACAAGCAACTTCACGCCACATATTTAAAATCATGAATTTGTAAACTCCAAAAAAGGACAGAAACGCTAAATATATGAAAAACTAAGACTTCACAAAAACAAAAAAGTAGCTAGAGATCACAGATTGATATTCAAATTCAATTTTAGCTTCAACAAAGGATATTTAGGTCAAGTATCCAGATCAGGTAGACCATTGTAATTGAGATGATGAAAGCTGCTACTATATATTTCAAGTTCAAGTCATCAAAGTATTAGGCATCAAATTAATCAAGTTTCAAAAACAACATGCAAAAAAGTTACTTTAGCATGCATGCATCATATAATTCTACTAAAAACACAACCCACAAACTCAACTAGTAAGCAAATCAATTTTCCAACTCTTCAACTATAACAAAATAAGAACAAAACCTCAATTCAACCATATTTAGGCAAATCAAACAATTTATTTGAATAGAACAAGAAAAGATGTAAAGATGAGATACCTGTGGTGTAGGATTTTGAAATAAGCCAACTAACTCCTCAGGGAGCCTTCCTCCTTCCTTCATAGCAATGTAGGCACACAATGCTTGCAATTGTGATTCCATAGTCACCACCTTTTGTCGTAAGTCAGGAGAGGATGTGTTAGCACTAGATGAACCTGAGTTCATAACTCCAAACCGTGTGGTAGTATGCTTGAATGCAATGGTAGGAACCACTCCTATTACTAATCCTCGAACACTGCCAGAGTGCTCTTTTCCAAATACCACACCAACAGCATCATTTGGAGAAATTTCATAGCTTTGTCACTCATTCTGCACAAACATTTAATATGATACAATTTTACCAGAAAAGACAATTTCGAATACTTCGTACACCCTTCATACAATTCTTGATTACCGTCTTTGAGCAACTCATAAAACTCTACATTATCTTCATTATGCACCTCATATGCCCTTCATTTAATGTCTCTTCTCTATTAACAGCCTCAAAAGACACACCAGGTTCATTAAAATTGTGCCCAGTGAACCCAGATGCATCATTGATCATGGTTTCCATCGGATTTTGGGGTTGAAAAGTGTCCTCCATGACATGTGTGCCTTCAAAAGCCTCAGACTGAATTACATTTGATTCTTCACCATGCCAATACCAAACTTTGTAATTTTCTGGAAAAGGCCGTAAAGTTAGGTGTTCTTGAACTACTTTTCTTGTTTGCCACTTCTTAAAACCACACTTTGAACATAGACACTTAATTTTATGCCCGTCAATAGACTGATGTTGAAATGCAAAATCCAAAAACCAAAAACTTGCTTAACCCAACCGCATATTCAGTTGTGTTCTGTGGTTTACTAATCCAAGACTTATCCATCGGCATGACTAGAAAGGAAAATTTAATATTACAATTTAAAATTAATACAATTGTGCAAATTTAAATGGTGATATATGAGAAAAGAAGATAACAGTATAACAAAATAAAATGTACTTCTAAAGTGCTGCATATAAGAGAAATTGTTTCTCAACCACTTCAGTACTTATAGGTGCTGAATAAATAGATGCTTTTTATGTGAAACTTATTCAACTGGATCAACGGTAGGTAACTAGAAGTTGCAAAAATCAGTAGTTCTGATTCATACATCAATATTACATAGTAACATGCTGCCATGCTACATGTTTTTATTGTTGCTCTCTCTTTGGTTGAATTGCTTTCAAAGGCATATACTCTGATTACTGCATACAGGAATATTCGCGAAACACACTTCTCAGAATATTGTTTTCTTTGTGGAATTTCCAGGAAGGACTTGCTAGGCTAGAAAAAAGAAACAGGTGGGATAGAAAAGAAAGACAGCTTGCCCTTGATAAATTGGAGATGTTCCAGTGAGAAGCACGGACCAATAGGCTTGGAATGTGCCAATATAGAGATATCCAGATTATTAATAATTATTAATAAGTACAAATCCAATTCGAAGTGTCAAGTCTGAGCATGCAATGTTGGATTGCCAACTAACACTAATGCATTGAAGTTGTCACAACAGATTATGGTGCTTCTAGTAGTCTGAAACTTTGGCTCACTAAGGACTCAATCCAAGTAATCTCTGCTACCAATGCTGCAAGACTTCCATATTCAGATTATGTACTTGATCTAAAGGCCACGTGTTGCTTCTTTGATGACAATGAAATTATATTTGATCCAAGATAAACATATAGGCCTTATGTTAACCTCCTATCATCAGGGTCTAAAGCCTAATCACTATATTTTACCTATATTTTAAAGTGAAACTATAGCCAGTAATGTTATTTTTCTTTTCTACCCATTCTAGTGTTCTTAGCAATGATGATTGTGTCGTATGTGTTCTTCAGTTTCCATTGGCACTGGTGATAAATGTTGATATATATCCTGAATATTAGGCCTTGTTGGGATTCTAAGCTGAACAGGATCACTCAAGTTCAAAAGTTCATAACAGGATTTTGTATGAATTTAAAGTTTAGGATGTCTAGCTTATGGAGAAAATTAGTGTTTGACACATTAGGCTAGATTTGGACATGAAATAACATGTACAAGCTCAAATACATTTGTGGCCATAATACTGTGTTCGCACATTGCCAAGTGGGGGCAGATGTAAGGATGTTAGTGGAATTAGGTCTCTACCCTTCCTTGAATTTAATTGGCCTCCCAAATCATCTCTAATTGCATAGACTAGTCCTTATCTGCAAGAATTAAGGGTTTTCCCAACTTTTTCCCTATAGAATAAAATTTGGTGTCAATTCCTACTATTTCTTTTTTGTACATTAATTATCAAGATGAAGGCTGATAAAGTTAGAATTCAGGCATTACAGTCTTCTAAGATATAGATACAGAACAAGGTGTCTGTTTTGGAATGAGAATTGATTGAAATTATTAATGTAATTCTACAATTTGTATACAGTATTACGACTTTCATATATGTTAACTATTGATTATGTTTTAGAACTTATTTGATGTTTTTCTATGGTTTTTGGGCTGACACGGTTAAATTTCAATAATTAATATAGTCTACTACTGGTTTTGTAGGCATGAGGAAATAAATGTAGTTAGTTCTTTTAAAAAGAAAATTTTGCTGTCAGCAATCAGGCCAAGCAATTTTTTTTAAAAAAAAATCTGGATGTAGATTTTAATGTCTATGTTTTGAAATTAACAATTGATACTATATATCTATTAGCATCAATCAGACATAAAATTCATTGAATTGGTAAGTCAAATTCTAATGTTTATCAGATATTATAAGACTCCACCAATCTTCTGTGAAAGTTCTGTTTTTCAGTTAGAGGTAATACCTAAGATATATCCAGTTTGTTTGAATGATGCGTTTTGTCACTGACTCAAGCAATCTCTTGATTATGTATCCTGTTATGGCAGTTTTTGTGCTCACAGCTTTATAATGGTAGTAGGATTATCTGCCTGGAAAAAAAGGACTGGTGGGTTATGTTTCCTAATTCTTGTAGGAGGAGCTTTTTCCTGATCATGGTGGAAATATAGTTATCAATGATAATAGCCAGTTCTGGGGTGAATGTTAATCTAAGTCTTTGATATTTCTATACCTCTGAAGTAACATAACTATTAGAACCAGAACAATAGTAAAAGTTCCATATAAAAACAAAAAAGAGAACTTAAAGTACAAAAGGAAGCATACATTTTCGTGTTGCTTCTTCAAAATAAAAGGCTTTGGCAACAGTCTTCAGGGCACAGGGACAAAGGCCAGAAGCAAAAGCACAAGCTGGTAGGATCAGAACAAAGCATGTAAGTATAATTCATATACACCGAAAATGATTTTTTTGGGGGGATTGGGGGGCGGAGGGTTGGAAGTTAAACAACCTGCAGATTTTTCTTACCAACAAAGAGTTGGTTTTCACCCAAATCATCTGTTGGGCTCAGGAACATGTAGATCAATATTTGGTACAAATCAACATGAGAACCAGTGCACCACTTCACAATAATAAGAAGGCATAGGTAGCCAAATAGACCATTGAGAAATATAATCTAGGGAATAAATTGGAACCTGAAAAAGTGAAATATTGAAATAACAAAATGACATTAATTTTAAATTAGTAAGTAGATTTCGATCATAAAGAGAGTGATCAAACTAATTTGAACCAAAAATCCAAACTTTAAGCAGATTTGGAGATACTCAAAACTGCAACTCTCGCCCTCGAAGTCAACTTATGGCTATAAAGAGAGATTTCAAGAACTGATCTGATAAAGCATGAAACATGGATGATGGAGGTAGTAGCATACATACATACATACCACTTTCTTCGTTCGATCTTCAGTCTCGTTCAGCTGAAGCTATCCTTCGGGTCTATGAAGGGAGCAGTAACTCAGCACAACTGCAGAATCAGATGGAGTTTGTACATGAAGCTTGCCACGAAGCTCTGTGTTAGAATAGAGCTTGACATAGATGGAGGCTGAGCCTGATGAGATCTAGAGGCTTTGGGCAAAGGCAGAGGTTGAACGGATGTGGGCTTTGAGTAAGAATGAGAGTGAGAGCTCGACGGAGATGGTGAGAGAGAGAGCTCGACGGAGAAGGAAGTGAGAGTGAGAGTGAGATTGAGGGTGAAAGCGATAGGGTGAGAGTGAGAGGGAAAGCACGAGGGAGAGGGAAGTGAAAATGATAAATGTGAGGGAATTATTTTTGGTGAGAGGGAAATGAAAATTTATTTTTTAAAAAAATATTTTAATTAAATTTTAAAATTAAAATAACGACAGTTTTAACTGCCGTTTTATTCATTCAACTGTCATTTTTTACTTGTAAAATACGACAGGTGTATAACTGCTGTATTATATTGCATATTACGACAGTTTTTTATAACTGCCGTATTAAAACTGTCGTAATTTACCTAATTTTTTGTAGTGCTTGAACTTTTCATCACCTTGCTTCCTTTTCTAAAAGCTTTGTGATTTCTGCTCCACTGAAGGCTTACCATCATGTCCCTCTATTATCCTACACTTGTTCACCAAGGTGGCAAAATCATGGATCTCCATGGGCCCGATAAACTTCTAAACCTCAGCTCTCAATCCTTTCTCAAATTTTACACATTTCCAACGCTCGTTAGTGTTAAATTTGATGTGGGATGAGAATTTGGATAACTCAATAAACTTGGCCACATACTGGCCAATAGACATATCGCCCTGCTCTAACCTCATAAACTCCATCTCCTTTGCATTTTGTAAATTTTGCGGGAAGTGCTTCTCGAGAAATGATCGTTTGAAGAGTTCCCACGTTATCGGTGTCCCTGACATATCAAACAATCTCTTAGCATCTGTCCACCAATTCTCTGCCCCCCTATCCAACAAAAAGGAAGCAAAGAGCACCTTCTACTCATCCAAACAAACCATCACAATAAAGATCTTTTCCATCTCTTTTAGCCACTCTCCGACTCTGACTAGGTTGTACTCTTCCTTGAAAGCAGACGAGTTAAACCTTTTGAATTTCGAAATGTCTAGGAAGTTTTGATTCCTTCCTACTAGTGCTCATAGAATTGGTTGCACTGGTTGAATAGGTGGTGGTGTAGGTTGTGGTTGATTGGCCTCCAGTGTTGGGAATTTGCGGATCAAAAGTCTCGCAGCGGAATAACAGCATTCCCTCTCAGGATCCATGCGAAAAAATCCATAATCCGAGTTTTTAAATTTTTACCTCTTGAAGCGTGATAGACACAAGCGAGGTGAATCACCAACACCATAATAGCGACGATGTTTCTGCGGTATCCACACGAACAGACTTGCAAAAGGAGTCACGCCTCTGTTTTCGTAGTGCTAGCTGCGAAGAGAGGAGAAGAAGACCTCACTATCTCTCACTCACTTTCTGTAGGTGCGGCTAGGGTTGTGATGTAACCCGGTAGCAGCCCCCTTAGCAGTATTATTTATAACAAAGGCTGCCTTAAGTGAGTGTGAGCAAGTAGCAAGGTAAGTGGTGCAACCCTAAACCCATCGTCATGAGTTAGGCCCACAGTTGAATCCGAGTCCAACTTGGATTCGATTACTCCAATTTAGTCGTTTCTAAGTGTGTGACCTGCAGGTTCTCATGACGTTGGTAGTAATATTAAAATCTCATTTTAATATTACAAACAAGTGAGTGGTATCTAGCAACACATCACTGCTACCCAAGTAATGAGAATGTCATTGATTTGATATAACCTATCTGTGACCAATGTTTCCGTGTAGTTTAGTCCCTTTGTCCAGATATCCAGATTGAACACAAGGCATGGAATGTGTCACCCTTGTTTAGTTCAATCTTCAGTTTCCTGATTCCCGAGTAGACATAGTAATAACAAATAAGATCAATATCTCATATTGACTCATTTGAGCATGGCCATGCATTTCGTAGTCTCACTCAATCAGGGGGCCCGAAGATATCGCTCCTGTTATGTAGGAGGGACAAATCCCATCTAGGTCACTCACATTCCTCCACATGTATTGCGGCATGTCTAATAACCAACGTTATGATCATCTTGTTACAGATGACGTTTGATGACATTAAAACACACAACTCCTCATGTAGGAATCGTAGTGATTTCAGGTCAAAGGACCACATACACCATTATCACTATGAGAATCGCTTATGACACTCACGTAACAATCCACGTAGCGTTCTCATGGCGGGTCTGTCCAATACATCATTACTCTAATATGTATCCATGTGTAGACTTGATATCTCATATCCATAACCCGTGAGATGTGGTCATCAGTCTACGCACATACTAGCCTCAATGTATTATTGTTGTCCTAATTAACAATAATACTTGACTAGGGACATTTAAGAATAGTATTTTATCCAATAGGATCTCACGATCAAGTCATCCACTTGATGTCCTATGGTATCAAACTTACTATTCTAAGGACTTTATTATGTCTACCAAAAAGAACACAATAAATAAAATGCCTTATATAAAATAACATAATATAATGTATGTAAATACAAACAAAATGTATTGGCCACTAGGGCATACACCAACATCCAGCCTCTCAATCACAGTTGCAGTTGTAACTGCTTACTCCCTTATTGCAATAGCATTTGCAGTTGTTTGCTCACACATCACTTCGGCCATTGCCATCACGGCTTCGGCCATATTCGGACCTTCACTAGGTGAGTTCCTTGTCTCATGAGTTCGCTGTTTTGGTGCCATAGTTTCTTGCACACACAGAACAATACATATTGAGTTAATCAGTCCTCAATATCATGTAACCGTATAACAGTAGCTATTAACAAACCAATACTAGGCAGGCCATGCAATTCTATTCAACCATCTCAAACAAGAGACAACGAAATGAATAACACACAAAAGAACTCGTAACATGCTGAAGCATAGTCAGCCTATACCCCAACTCAATAGGATGAACTACTCTAATACCATAATGTAACACCCTAATACGAATATCATAAAATAACCAGAATATTTCAAGATAAAGTATATCAAGTATGTCACTTTCTAAAAATGCGTAAAATTAAACTCGTAATAACATATAAAGTCATTATAGAGAGCCAAACAAAAGAAAAGATAGATTAGAAAAATGTATATAGCATTAGCCACAAATGGCTCATTGTCGTATACATCTTTAAACTAAAAAAGAAAGCAATATAAAATAAGTACATGCTTGGTTCCACAATATACAAAATAAGCTACTCTAAGCCTTTCTGCTCTTGTTCTTCTTTCCCTTTTTGGGGTCTTGTCCTGCAATTACATGGAAACACAATCAGGGTGAGAATTTACAACTCTCAGTATAAGTATCCCAAAACCAGCATTTACATCATTCGTAATGAGTAAACAAAACCATAACCATAAGATATAACTAACAATGACATTGAACAACTACCCATGCAATTGTAGAATATCATCAAGGGAGATAACTACCCATACAATTATCAAAACATCCACAATACAATATGTTATATGAATATGCCTAATAGATGTCCTAACAATATGCTTCTGCAATGCTTGTGCAACTTTTAGTTTTAGTAAACACAGGATAATCACATATTCCTAAGGACCTCATTCCTTTGTATATACTAGGTAGGATAGGCAAAAGAGCCCTGAATCTACCAAGTAATTAAAAGATTCCTTCCCCTTATCATAATAAGAGTAATATTATCTTCCCATATACCAGTAACCCTGACCTAATGAGCCTCCACTCTGAGAATTTAGGACTAGCCCTCATTCTGAGAATCATAGACCGATTACCTACAATCCTCTGGCCAAGTGGTTGTGCACACCACATAAGGTCACAATATGTAGGAAAAGCAAGTTTTAAAAACATAAAGACTTATCCCAAATCACATTTGAGAATATCTTAAGGTTCATCATGCTCAAGAGATGATGAAAACTAGCAAACATGCAATCAAGCTCACCCTTACCACCCAAGGGGTCAAACCATGATTCTAGCTCTTCCTATAGCTCAACCTTATCAAAACAAGAGATAATTTGTCACACACATGCATATTAACCCAACCTCACTCATGAAGAAGAATTTCATGTAATAGGACAAATGAAACATAACTCACTCTAACACTTAGAGGAGCCAACAACCTATTTCCTCACTATCTTAACACAACTTTGCCAACACAGGAGTTACTAGTACTTGAAAGGTTGAAAGATATATCAAATACATTCTTTGGAACTCTTGGTGTTGATTACATAGCTTTTACAAGGTTTAATCGACGTCCAAGAACCAAGAATTCTATTTTCTTCATGTCCTTAACTAATTAGCCTTCCTTGGTAATCGATTAAGACAAGGCAAAACACCAAAATTGCAAGAGCATAACCGGTTATGCTCTTTGTGTAACCAGTTAGAGGTTGCCAATAACAGTACGTGAGCTACTGGTTCATTCAATAATCGATTATGCTTCCTAGGCTAATTGGTTATTGATCTAATTCATGTTGTCCCAACTCTCTGCTAAGCAAAATATCTGGTTAGGAAAATCCTCTAACCAGTTATTGGATGAAATTCGTAACTCAAAAGGAATGATAACTGGTTATGTTCTTCACTATAACTGATTATTCTATGCATGGCAGTAGCTGGAAATAAAGTTTCCACGTGAAACTTATAGCTCCAACTCATGTAAACCCATGAAGAACTCTTCACATCAAAAGTGTGATCAAAGCAAGACTTCAAGAGTTCCATGAACACAACCAAGTCATCAACAAACCTTGATTCATGTTCATCCAATTCAAACGATGAAAAATAACTGTCAACCACCCATGAAAACCCCATGTAACAAGAGATGGAAAGGAAAAAGATTAAGTTGAAGATCAAACACCCTTATCTCTTGTGGCAATGATGATGATAATCAAGCTTTTGTTTTTCCTTTAGTTTTCCTCTTTCTTCCCTCTTCCTCCTTCCTCTTTGCTTCCTTTTTTTCCCTGTTCTCTGCTTCTTCTCTTCTATTTTCTAGTTTTCAAATGAGAGAATGAGAGAATAGGTGAATTAAGAAGTAATAACAAAGGAAAAGTCAAAGAAAATGGCTACAGCAGTCGTGGTAAACTTAAGAACATTAAGATATTTTGCAATATACATTATATCTGCTAAGAACACTTGATTTACGCCAAAATAAGTTTTGTAGGCTCCAACAAGTTTAAAATAAATCATAGGATACTTCAAAATTCTTGTTTTACCAATATCATATAATTCCATATCAGCTGCTAGCCAAACCAGCATTAAAACACACAACCAGTATGCTTAAAAATACCAAACTAACTCAGATTATTCTTAAATTTTAACTACACCTTAAAACATACATTTGTGACTTAGGAATAAATTCTCTATATTTAAATCCCTTAGTTAAACTAATTAAGTTAATATCTAGGTCATTTTAAGCTACTTTTCACCTTCCAGGGTACAACAAAGTGCTTAAACTAACTCAGATTGTCACAAAATTAAATAGGCATGTTAAGCAAGTAATATGTTACCTCTATAACCATTTACAAGTCTAACATGTCTTAGAGGATGTTACAATGTTGGATGATCAACCTTGACTTTGGCTTTTCCTTTCCTCTTCCTTTCCTCTTCTTTCTTCCTATTTTCTTCCTTAGTTGCTGAACCATGTAGAGAGTGAGAGAAATGAGATAGAAATGAAGTGAAATATCAAGAGACTTAAAGCCAAAACAAAGGGTTTTCATTTCATGGCTTATTCCACTTAAGTGCAATACTGATACTTCTTAATCTGTTAAAAATACTTAGATTTAGCTAAACCATTTTTTTCAATTTCCAACAACTTTAAAATAAATATTAAGATTCATATAAATTTTTGTTTCACCATTATCTTATTTTTTTCATATCTGATGCTAGTCAATCCAATATTAAATGCACAATTAGTATGCCTAAAACTACCAAATTAACTCTGTTTATCTTGAAACTTTAACTACATCATACTTAGATCATTTGTGACTTAGAAATAAATTATTCACATCTATTTCCTTTATCTAAGCAATTTATGTTATTTTCTGAGTTATTTTAAGCTACTTTTCACTTTTCGGGTTGCAATAAAGTACCTAAACTAACTCAGTTTGTCATAAAATTGAACAAACATGTTAAGTAAGTAATATGCTACCTAAATAGTCATATAAAAGACTAACATGATAAAGGGGATATTACATGAAGTACCTCCAGGGTTGGCATATGTGTTCGGAATCCATCGTGGATTTCGGCCTACATTATCATTCCGCTATCCGAGGTTTTGCCCCTGTGAACAGCTCCACAGGGTCCTTTCCTTTGCAACCTTGTTCTATAATTTGTATCAGTATGAGTTTTCTTGAAAAACTACTGCTTTGACTTTATTGAGAATTAAGGATCCCTTAAAAGAGGATGTCAGCTTTATGTTATTTCCCAACTACCTGTTACTCCTATAACTAATAGGAAAAAGAGAATATTAAATGCAAATTTTATTGTGCGATTGGTTCTCCTTTCTAAGGGCCAATCAGAGCTCTTCATTCCCTTTATAAATAGGGAATGCTTGTGTTAGATGTTGGCATTCCTTTTGATTTGCGCTTTTATTTGAGAATGATCCTTTTTCAGAGGATGATTTCTCTTTCTTTTTCTATGTGCGTATAAAGAGCTTTGCCCTTTGCGAAGATCATCTTCTTGTTCTTTTTTAAATCTTTAAAGGCATCTGCCTTACTTTTCGTTAGTTCCTCTGTAACAGCCCGAAAATTATTTGTTTCATGATAAATAGTCATTTTATAATATTTGTGATTTTTGTGAATTTTTGTAGATTTTTCCTGAAACGTTAATTATTTTAATATTTTTTTGATTTACGTGTGCACTGAACGAAGCCGGAAAAATAAAATATTTTCCCCGAGGCTGAAAAATCTTGAACTGTAAAAACGTCGACGACGGATCTTACTAAACATGAGGCAGGGGCACAATTTACGAGATTTATATTTTTTGATATTTTTATCTGATAAATAAAAATCACAGTACATTTATTATCCATTCGAGAATAAATACTAATTTTTATTATCTGTAATATTTGTCCATTGGATAATAGCTTGTAGTAAAATACTTATCATCTTTTTTAGAATATCTACTTTATGTCACATCACTTTAACTTTGCAAAAAGTAAAGAGTTAGCTTGTTAAAGAAGCCTTATTTTTTGGGTTCTTGAAGAAGCCTTCCACCAAGCTTCTAGGAGAAGCTTCCCTCTTTCCTATTGTGTGGCTATGGTTGGAGGAAGGAAAAAGATGACCATTTGTCATCTTTTCTCTCAACCACACATAGGGGTGTTCTTGGATCAATTTGGATCGGTTTTGAGGCAAAAAACCATCCGATCCAAACAAGATAAATACCATCGGTTTGGTTTGGATTGGATGAATTCCAATAACCAAACCGATCGAATCCAAACCGATTTTAATCGGTTTGGATTGGATTGGATGATTTGGTTTTCAGTCATGCTATATATATTACCTTCTTGTAAACATTCAAATTAAGCAGAAATATATAGTTTCTATATTCTTCTAATTTTGACAGTGTGCACAATTTAGACTCTAAATCACAAGAAGGGCTTTACTCAATTCTTTCATCAACCTAGTCTTCTATATAGGTGATTAAAATCCCCCAAATCAGTTCAACCAACGACCATTTTACTGAAAACATCAACCTAACATCATTTCAGTTTGATCACTAGAAACTAAATTCTTTCCACTTATATCAGTCACCAGTAACATAACCTAGAGGCAAACATATAATTCACAAGCACAGTAGAGACAATAACAACTCAATCATTGAGAATGAAATGGATAAAACAGAAGAAAAAACACCCAAATATGAACAGAGAAGATCGTAAAACATAACCAAGGCAAGTTGAAAGTAGATAATCTAATGAAAAAACACATTTGGAGTACAGTAGCTGAGAACCAAGGCCTGAGACAGAGAATCACAACAAACATAAGAACAAAATTGTAAGTTAGAAACTGACTTTGAGTTTGCACTTGCTCCTTGGTAGAACATTTGCACCGTAGCAGTCGCTCTTTAGCAGCACCATTGTTTGGGGATGAGCCTTGATGGCATCACCATAGTAGCACCATAGCACTGGTCTCCGGTAACAACCCAGTAGAGGCAGCAAATAAACTCAAAGAAAAAAGCAACAACAACACAACAACAACTACAGCAAGGTAATTTTCAGTCCCCAATAAAATGAAAACTCAAAGAAAAAAGAAAGAAGACGAAGATTCAAGTTATTGTAAAATATGAACAAAGAAAAATATGGACTGCACCTCAGACATGGTGGTCCACGGATGCCAGAGTTTTTGGAGGCGGATCCGGGAGGCGATCCGAGGGGGAGCCGCGAATCCGGGAGAGTGGAGGCATGGTACGGGCAGATCTGAGGGGGGAAGGGGGAGGCGCAGTGGGCCGTCGGCCATGGGGGAATGGAGGGGGAAAGGGGTGAAGGTGGGGGGGACTCCGTTCGCGAAGCGGTGGACCGTCGCCGTGGGGAATGGAGGGGGGAAGGGGTGAAGGGGGGGGGGGCTCCGTTCGCATCACGGTGGGGCAACTTACCGTGGGGGAATGAAGGGTAGGGGAAGGGGTGAAGGTAGGGGGCTCCATTCGCGTCGCGGTGGGGAGGGAGGGGGAGGCTCGGCGGTGCGGGGGGGAGGCTCGGTGTTGATCTGCTGAACATGAAGGGGGGAATGAAAAAACGTGAAGAGGGGGAATGAAACCAGAACGGAAGAATGTGAAGGTATGGGGACATTTCAATAATGTAATTTCAATAATATTATGGGGACATTTTAGTCATTTATATGTATATGTATAATAGTCATCGATTCAGTTCGGTTTGGATCAGTTTTATAAAATAAAACCGAAAACCTAACTGAACCGATCGGTTTTTTAATTTTTCCATCCAAAGCAATCCAATCTATTTTGATTTTTTTTAGTTTTCAGTTTTTTTGGATCGGTTCTTAGTTTTTTTTTTGGATTGGTTTGGATCTGAACACCCCTAACCACACATTTCATTTCACCTTTCATTCAAAAGTTTTCTATCACTTTCTCTCTCTACATTTCCTTTCTCTCACTTTCCTCTCGAATTTTTCTTCTCCATTTTCGTTCTAACTCCACGACAGCCACACTATTCCCCCCCCTCCATGGTTTGCTTGATTTCAAGCAACCATCTTGCTTGAAACAACATTTCCTTTGGAGATCATCCTTTCTAGTCGAAGCCATACTAAAAAAGAAGCTCACTTTCTTCTCTATTTTCTCTTCACCTCCATGACCTCACACCATTTTTGCACCTCCATGCTTGCAAAAATTCAAGCAACCACATTTCCATACACTACATCACATTCTAAGACCTTTTCTAGTTGGAACCTACCCAAAAAGTTACATCTTCATCATTCTTCTTCAAGCCCTAACTTGAAGTTCTAAGGTAAAGTTCTTGGCTTTTCTTTTCTTTCCTTCTCTTTTTTGTTTTTCTTTGTCACCTATGTGACCAAGGACTCCTCTTTTCATGGTTTGAGTGAGGATTGTAAAAGTTTGCTCACCTTAGGGTTCTCTTGAAGGTGGAGGACGAAAATTGCAACAAAGGGATCAAGTGGCTTGGTTTCTTGTGTTGTCTTCTATAGGTAAGAGGGAGAATATCTTCATCAACCACTCATGGTGGTGAGGGACGAAAATCTTGGGTTGAAAGTGAAGGATCCATGTGTGGATCTCTTCACTTTATTGTTTGATTTTAATGATTTATAACTATGTGTTGGTTTAATATTATTGTTCATTATGTTGCTATTATGTGATATTAATAATTTGTGATATTGGTATGCTTGAAAAGTTGTGAGAAAAGACAAGGATTTTGTGTCCCTTTGAGGTATAGCTCATGACCTTATGGCCTAGGATGATGATTCATAATCAAACCTTGTATTAAAAATGAAACTCAAGTAATTACTTGAAGAGTTGATGGAAATTTCGGGGCCTTGAGACTTTTGGTGAGGGTCTAGGCCAAGAGGAGGTAAAATGGGGAAAATTATGATTAAATTGGTGGTGAGTTAGAATTTAAAAGGTTAGGTTGAAAATGGATTGATTGAGGATTAAAATGATGTGATGAGAAGACGATTATTGGGTCCAATGACCTTAGTGTTCATGGTTATTGAGGTTATCCAAGATGTAACCTTGAATTAAAATGGAATTTTGGACACTTAAGTGATTAAATATTTAATTAGGAACTCATAAGATGGAAAGAGAAAAGAAAATGCAATTTTATCCTAAACACCAAGAGTGAATCTTGGCCAATTAAGGAAAATGAGTGAAAGTGAGGTTTTGAGAATCATAAGACATTTAATTAAATAAATTGTATTAAGAACAAAGAGAAGGACTAATTGAACTAGAGAAACAAGAATTAGGAGTGTAAGGGAGGTTTTGAGAAACATAAAATGTTCATTTTAAGTGAATTTTATTAAAGACAAAGAAAAGAACTTTTTGAAGTAGAGTGATAAGGATTAAGTGAAAGATAGGAAGATATATTCCCTAGTGAAGCTCAATAAAAGAAGTGTTGAAGTTGGGGTATAGTTCTTACACGAGCTTTGAAGGTTCAACGTTTATTTTAAAATGGCAATAGAAGTGTTCCTTGATTGAAAAACAATAATAAAACCTTATGAGACAATGGTATGTCCAAAATTGAAAATGAATGACAATTTTGTTATCAGGCCCATGAGTGGGACCTAGAATTGTTGATGATTGTTGTGGCCAATGATGGCTTATGATCATGAATTGCATGACATTGATAATTATGTGTGTATGTGCGCATTGAGGCATTCATCATTCTTTGTGAAAGTCTGATGGACTATTGATTAAGGCTGTATGAGCCTAAGAGATGAATTACACCTCAATGCGGGTGCGATGAGCCTAGTGTAGGTCATTTGTTGACCTTGGGGGCGTTGGCGTGTGGGTTTTCCACAATGGTCAGTTGGTAGCTCCACTGCATCGTGGATTAGACCGATGCCACACATCGACGATCTGGACTAAGACACTCACCCCAATCACGATCCAGTGTAGACTGTCTCGTATAAAGCCTAATGTATACATTGAGAAAATTATTATTTTTAGCACTTGGGCTAAGGCTGTCGAGATACAGACATGTTCTTCTGGATCATTCTCTCTGAAATATTTGTCTAGCTCCATGAAGTAGGAAATTGGTACATTGTGTACATTTGCATGGTCAGTCTGCATATCATTATAACATTTCATACTTGTTTAATTATCTAATATTTGATGGAATGATTACCTATTGAATTATCTCTTGAATGATGTATTAAGTTGATGATTGACTGATAGTATTATTTTGTCTATTGATAATTGTGCTTGTTGCTTGCTGTATTAGGACGGTATTTCTGTCCGTATTGTCTCCATGTTGCCATGATGGTATTGATTGTAGGAGTTCTCACCTCTTTCTTGTCTCATTCTGTTTTATATTTATGATCCGTGAAAACTGAGATATCGGTAAGGCAGAATCTTTGTGGGTTCGTGGAGATGTAGTTTTCTTGAAGGTGCCATTATATAGTTTGCTCCCTTGGAGTTAGAGCACGTTGGGTACGTTGGGAACGTTACCCTACCTTTGAGTAGGACCTATTATGGGTTTCTACTTCCTCCTTTGGGTCAGTATGGGCTTGGTGGTGGTAGCTGCATATATGCCTTGGAACAAGTTTGTTTTACATTTTGTATGTGTTAGTGTATTATGTTTTTATATATATTATATATATATATATATATATATATATATATATATATATATATGGAATGTAATTCCCTTTGGAGGATATTATGATTTATGTAATAAATATACTTCATTCATGGCTCATATTTTTCTATATATGTACAACGATTAAATTTGCAAACTTGTTATTAAGTTGCAGCACGCCTAAATTTAATAACTGTGGCATAATGACGATTGTGTCATTGTTATTAAATCAAGGGGTGTTACATCCTCTGGTGGGGACCTTTCTTTCTTGGCGCAATGGATGGCAAAAACCTTTCTTTCCCAATGTATATAGGAGTGTTAGATCTACACTCTGCCGCTAAGGAGATCTATGATACCTGTCACGTTAGACGGAGACACTCGGGGAAATAGAGCTCTTGTCCTTCCTTCTTCCTAAGCGATTTGGAGGCACCAGGCCAGTCCCCTAAGTGCAATAGAGCATGCTGGAGGGACTAATACTTTAGCTCTCCGTGCTTTGAAGTAACTTGGGGTGATGCTGGATTTTATTATCATTGTGAAGGAGACAGGGAAGAAGAATTAGGAAGGTAACGACCCTGAATCTTGGCAGTAGTGTTCTGTTCCGATTTGCCAAAGTTCTTCAAAGCATGTTCAACAAGAAAGAGACTAGTGTTGGTTCCAGAGGAACTATGGATGTGACATGATCCAAGATGTCGATGACGGTGATGTTGGTTTCGTTCCTTTGGTTCTCCAATGATTAGTCTTTTCTGAACACTTCTGATTTCAATATTTTCATTCTTTTTTATGTATGATGATGTATGGAATAAGAACAAACAATAAAAATTCTTTTCTTTTGAATTCTACTTGTTTTTTTTTCTTTCTTTTTTTTGCTATTTGTGCTATATCTTTTACTGGGGTGAGTCCAATGCTCACCTTGCAATAATGCTAAGTTGCCCCCAGCTTGATACTTGGTTGGTACCAACAAAGTGGTAAGCTTAAATACTTACCCCTAGGGTCCTTGTACCTTGTGGAAGCTTTTTAGGATAGCCGATGTCCAGATTGACTTTTCTTCGTCAAGTTATAGATGAACACATCAAATGTAGCCAAGGTCCATATAAAATTTCTGGACTCTTGTTTGCTGAGGTTGCGTGTCTCTTGGTTTTCTTCGCGAACATCCCTTTAACTATCGTGACAGTTATGAGGGGCACATGGCACGCTTCCATTATGTAGCAGTGCTTAGTGCTTCACGCGCCATGATGGGCAATTTTTTTAATTTGAAAGGTTTTGACAAACAAATTCTCTAACCATCTTATCATTATAAATAAGGGTCGAGGGTTCATCATCCTCACTTTACTATTTCTAAGCATTTTGGTGATTTCCTGGAGAGACTTCGTGTATCACAAAGGCGTGAAGAGAAGAGCTCTTCAACCATTTCCGTTCCCTTCTTTGTCCAAATCTACCTTTCACACAAGGTTTGTCTCTTTCTGCCTCTATTTCCCTTTCTATTTTTCTTTTGTTTGCTTCTGCCATTTGAGTCAGAGAGTGGTTGTGCGTTCTATTTTTCAAAATGCACTTCTTTTTTTCTTTAAATGGAAGAAGTCTAGCTATCATAGTTTTCGATTCTTTTCAATGTCTTTGCCTATTCAGAGCACCTCCTCCATCTTGCTAAGCATGGCAGAGGTATCCTTCTGAAGCTCAAACTTTGTAAGGGTTGGAGGCCAGTATATAGGCACTATTTTTTCTGTTTGCCTCCTTTCGTGTCTAAATCTTTAAGTTGATTGATTTTGACAGTTGCTCTTCGGCCTTTGTGGGTGTTACCAGGAACTTGATGGCTAGATGAAAAAGGAGGGGTAGACCCCAAGCTCCGACTCTTGAAGTCCAGGATCCGGTTGATGAAGACCTTATCTGAATTCGTCGTGGTCCTGGGTTAGTATAACCATGGGTCGAGGATAATACTTACGACTAAATCTTAGTTCTAGCCTGGAGAGGAGCTCGAAAAACTTCAAGGCTACTTGATGCTGACCGAGAAAGGTAGCAAGGACCACAAATTTAGCATTATGTCCCCGGAGAACGAGAGAGTGTGCTCTTCTTAGCAAGCCAGAGCGCACTTTATGTTCCTGTACGAGGACTTTTTTACTCGGCTCAGACTTTGGCTTCTTTTTAATGATTTTCAACTTGTTGTCCTTCGTACTCTTCAAGCTGCCCCATCCCAAATTCATCCCAATGGTTGGGTGAACATTCTCGTCTTTGAGAGAATTTGTCGATTACTAGGGTTATTGTGTTTGGAATAGGCGTTCTTCTATTTCCATACTTAGTTTAGCTTAGTGGGTGCTAATGCCTATCAGTAGACCTGACTCTTAGTCCAGTCGAGGCAAGGTCAGAAAGTTTTTCTTCCCTACTAAGAAAGTTACAAAGACTTTAAAGAAAAGTTATTCAAATTAACAGCGGCCCCAGGCACTCGTCCTTTCTAGTTGAATAACGACAGGGAGCCAAAGTTTAGCATGTATTGGACTCAGGGGGCGTGGTTCGTCCCTCTTAAGCATATTGAGAAAGAAAAGCACCTTCTCGATGATAACGAGGTCGAGTGTGCTGAGTTCTTCGAAACGTGGGTCGACTGAGTTGGTAGGATTTCTTCGAGGGATGTGTTGGAGACCCTTGATGATGCAACTCTTCTGGCTATTCTAAGTAGTGTAAGGTGACGCTTTCATAATTATTTACTCTATATGATAATATCTTACATGTTTTCCTCATTCCTTGACCTTTTGTTTATTTGCAGGAAGCTTAGCTGAGATGGCATTTGGTTCTTGAGGCCTTGATGGCCAAGAATGCAGCTAGCTCCTTAAGTGCCCCCACAGTTGCTGCTCCGATTTCCCCACTCCCACCAGCTGAAGTTCCAGTAGATTGGGGGGGAGCCCATTCAGTTGGAAGGATCTCTACAACAGCCGCTTGAGAGGCAAAAAATGAGAGTTATAGAGGGCAACCAACCTGATGACCGGGGTAAAAAGGTGGCCATTGAGTCTGGGTAGACTGGTCCAATCACTTTGTATTTCCATAACTCGAATCCCATAACTTTCATAGATCGCAACATCCTTGATGATCGAGTGGTGGGCCATATTGTAACATCTTAATACTAGTATTAATAATGTACTCAGAATTACGTATTAGTAAGTAGAATTAAGTATGTTACATATAACTAATAAAGTAAATTTAAATTTACATTTTAATAATATATAGAAAATATGAGCCTTATGTTGAATAAGTTAACATTTATATACTAAAAGGTATTATACAACATAATTTACAATACAATTCATTCCAAGAAATTGTCATACAACACTAATTCAAGGAGCACTAATCCGAACTCTTACATATCGTATACATTTTAGAGATCTCCATGCCTCTTTAAATTTGGCCTACAAGGCCAATTCAAGACCTAAATGGTCACTTTATGAATGCATTTGCTATAATTCTTCTATAACTCATAACACCTCAATTAACCAATATCAAGCACAAAAGACTAATAAAATATATTATAATATCAAGCTTAATTAAACAAGAGTGTAACACGACCAAGGTTCTTATTAAGAACACCTTTACAAACTTATCAACCAAACTTCATTTCTTAATACATCAAATGACCATTATCAACCACAATCTAGTAAAAACATGCCACGGCCAAATTATTTATTTCATGAACAATCTAATATTCTCATCAATCAATCTTGTTCTTAACTTATTCAACAATAATTAAGCTTAGAAATTCATCTAAATCTTGCCTTAGTACACTTGATTACCCATATGGAAAACCATAACTATTCTTGTTCAAGATTCACTTTAAAGGCCATCTTCATTAGTTAACCAATCAATCATTATTTCCTCAATCAACTTAACTAATAAATGAATATGGAAACATAAAGAATCTAAAAAATTAGCAACAATAATAGCAGCAAAACAACAACAACAGTACAATAAAAATATAGCAATAGCACATTGAGACAACAACATCAATATACAAGAGAACGATTACACTGTAATTACGATATAGCGAAGAGAGTAATTAAAATAGTAACAACAAAAAAAAATAACAAGAGAAGTAGAATAAATCAATAACAATGTAAATAACAATGTAAGCGAGTAATAAATTAGTAACAACAAAAATAAACAGAAAACAAAACAACATAATAAAATAGAAAATAGAATAACAGTAATAATTAGAAAATAGAACAACAAAACAAAATAAATAAACATAAATCTTCCATTTAACATCCAGTAGAAGTAGAGAAACAATTAGAAGTAAGGAAATCCTTATTTCCCCTAGATTTGGCCATGACTCTCTTATGTATTTCAACCTAAAATTTGATTCAAAAATCATGGAAGATGAAGTGTAAAATAAAGATAAATAGGCCCTACCTTATCTCCCCTTAATAGCTTGTTTGTTCTTCCTTTTTTTTGCCTTTGCTTTTCCTTCCTGAATTCTGATAGATGATGAAAATCCAATATTTATTTTCTAGCTAAGAACCATTGATAAGAGTTGTAGAAAATTTTGGAGAATCAACTGAGCAAGTTTGGTATTTTTAAGGATACGTTATTAGTAATTATATTAAGGATGTTACACATATCACTCAATTTGACACAAAGAAGATTTTGTCGTCCTTCTAAACATACATTCTTCGTATTGTTACTGAATCTCGCTTCCTGGAGAGATGCTATGATGACTACAGCAAGCAGATGGCCGAGAAGGTGTCAACAACTGCGTGATGTGAACACTTGGCTCTGAAGGCCAAAGATGAAGCTTTGAAGGCCAAAAGCGATGTAGAAACCAAGGCCCAAGAGTTGGAGAATGAGCTGGCCACCTTGAGGAACACTTTGAGGCAGAAATAGGCCAACTTGGCAGAAATTTAGAGGGAGGTCTCCGTTTTTCAGGCTGATAACGAGAACCTCCAAGCTCAGAATCATCAAATGCAAACTGGGATGGTCTCTTTGCAAGGTGATGTCCAACAACTTATTATGGTTTCCCTGAAAATCAGCGATGAGCAGTTTCAAAATGCCGTTGAGCAGGTCCAACTTTTCAATCAGGGGAGTAGCCCTGGTATTTGATGAGTTAGACTCGAGGAGGGTGATTCGAGACGGTCGTCTTGTGAACCCCGGTGCTACTCAAAGTATTGTTGAGGCTCCGCCCGCCACTGCTCAAGGTTCAGATGTTGCTAAAGATTCAAAAAATGCTTCTTAGTTCCTGACTTTTGTCTCCTGCGGGGTTTTTTATTTTTGTTGAAACAATTACCCTGGGTTTCGGGCTTTTAAATTTATCTATTATGTCTGTTTCCTTTTTCATGGTCTTTATTGAGTCCAGTGCTTATTATATTACTTTTCATAATCATTTTATAAACTTAAGAATATTTCTAATCACTGAGAGGCTATAGTTTGGGGTCTAACACTCGTTACAATTGAGCGTTTAAAATTTCTCTTAAGACTTAAGCATAATTTAAGCTTAAAATCTTAACTTAGAACTTAATATCTAAAACGTGTTGACATTTAGAAACCCACTTGCTTAAGGTAATTAATAGAAACCTTTGCCCAAGACGTGTTGACTGTATGATACAAGGCTTTGGAGTGATCTAATAGACAATGACAGTGTCACCTTTCGATGTACGAGATTTAAGAAAATGTGAGTAAGTTCAAAAAGGATAGTGTGATAGGGTCTAGGTCATAGCCCCCTAGGCTCTGCTGCACGTCCTTGAGACACACCCTTGTCATATCACATAGGCTCCTTTCTTAGGCAATGACGCCTTGTAGTTAGTTCCCTTTCCCTTAAGCCTTCCAGACCACAACATAGGATAGTCCCCGTATACAACTTTGCTGACTCTCGAGTGTGGCTATGCACTCAAGTTTTGCATGTGCAAATATGCCATTGAACACATTGTCTCGTCCAGGTCTAGTTGGGACCTAACAAGATTCCAACAACATTAATTTTAATCAAATCTCCTCAATTACAATGTCACAAATCATATTATATGTATATTTTAATGTTTTTTATATAATCTTATTTATATACTTTATATATTTATTTAATATATAAGTATATCACAAAACTCGGCTCAGGACCGGGTTCAACTCTGATTAGATATTAAAATCTTTAATCTCTATATAGTCTATACCAATTCAATTTTGGGTCTGGTATTAAAAACATTAATTTAAATCCGTAAATAACGTTATTTTTATCCAAAAAAGTCTTCCAAAAGTAAAATAGGAAAAGAAGAAATAAAGATGCGTGTGTCGGTGAGATTTCAGAAAGGCTAGGAATCAAATTCCCACAGCTAACCAAAACGGAGAAAAAGGCTTGCCAAAAGCTAGCACTTGGCAATGTCAGTCAAAGTCATTTAATTTTAAATTTCCGAAACGGTCCGTAATCTTGTCATTGCCCCTTAGCCCTTACGCAATGCTCACGCTCACATGCTGATTTATCCAAAGTATTTAAAATAATTCAAAATTATTCCATCCAAATCCGTTGAACAATGTTAGTCACGCATGTTTCAATATACTTTATTTTATATTTACAGTTTTTATTATTTAATTATAATTAAGTCTATCATATTTTTTAAATATTATATTTTTATCATGTAAATAAATATTAGAGGTGTGACTAAAAAAATATAAATGCCATTTTTTAATTCTCATCTCCATCGTGCTTGTGACTAGAAGTGTATATAAGTCTAATGAAATGAGCATTTAAAATTTAAGTTTGATTTGTACAAAAATATATCTTTAAAATTTAGTCCATTTATTTAAATAAGATAAAATTAAAATTTAATCTTAACTTATTTAAAAAATATGAAATTTGAATTTAACTTATTTAATTTATTTATTATTTTATTATTTTTTATTTATTTTATCAAATATTTTGTTAATTAATTTTAAATTTATTAATTTAATATTTGATAGACATCTTTATTAAAAAATAAAATAAAATAAAAAGTAAAAAATCTTTCAAAATTAAAGTTAAGTAGTAAAAAAGAATATATAAAATTACAATTAAATAAAATTTAAATTTATTAAGTAATAGTAATATATAAATTATTATTATTTATATTTTTTTCTAAGTAAAATGACATTTTTCTTTTACTATATATAGATAGATGAATTTTTAATATTAAGCATATAAAATTTAAAGTTGAATAATTTATATAATTCAATTTAAATTTAAATTTAAATTTATTTATTTAATTAATTAAATAAACTTAATTAAATATTTAATAAATCAAATTCAAATTTTTTATAAATAACTAACTCATTTACCATGATAATAGGTACCTTCCCCAGACAATCTCATCGGTCAACCACTTGCACAAATGTGTAAAACGAAAGTCTATTTTAACCAACCACTCATTGACACCTATACCAAACAAACTCTTCTCTCACATTGTTCTCCGATTGTTTCTGCGATGCTCCATTACCTTTAGTTTTTTTATAAACTGTCTAGGAATTAGTTATGAGAAAAATATTATTTTTAGATATGTTAATTGAAAAGTTAATTTTATATTTAGATATGTTGATTGAAAAATAATTTAAAAATATATAATATTTGAATTGTATAAAAAATTATTTACCTATAATAAAGTCAAGATAAATATTTTAAATTTTGATTAAAATTAAAATGAAATAAGCAAAATATTCAAAACAAAGCTTTTCATTAAAATCAACTTTTAGTATGAAAAAGATGATTTCATACTTTTTTTAAAGATGTAAGTATTATATATATATTTTTTAAATATATATGATTAAGAGAAAAAATAATAAAAAATAATAAATATAATAAATAATATTAGATGAGATATAAAAAAGATATATATATTATTTATGATAAGAATATCGTAATTATTTTAACATAAAATAATAGGTGCTTTTCGTTAAGCTTTTAGAATAAGTGATTTTAAGATAGTACAAAAAATTAATTTTTTATTTAAAGTTTTTATGAAAAGTAAAAGTTAATTTGTGTTTAGATACAATTACAAAAATATTTTTTACTTTCTCTTTTTTTGTATTGTATCTCTCTAAAAAGTGATTCTTTTAAGAATCGATAGGATGTGTTTGTTTTTGTTTTTTAACAAAAAAAAGTACTTATTTTAATGAAAAAATTATTTCTCAGTTACTTTTAATTAATTGGATAAGGTTATTAAAATAAGCAGAATCTAAAATATAATTATTTTTTCTACTTTTTATGAGAAGTTAAAATGAGTTACTTATAAAAAAGTAAAAAAATAAAAAAAAAAAAAAAAGTACTTCTTTTGCTATCTAAAAATTAGTTTTTTGAAACTTATCCAAACGCAATTATACTCATTACAGCTTTAAATTAAAAGTAGAAAATAATTTATTTTTAAATTTTGATTTTTTTCAAAATCTTATTCAAACAATTGTGTGTGTCTCAAAAATATTTTGTTATATACAAAAGTGTTTTTTATTACAAATTAAACAAAAACAAACACACTCATAATCTTTAGATTATAATAAATTTTACCTCTTTTCTCCAAATATCTCACAAACTACTCAAAAAGCTTCTTTTAGAAAAAAAAAACTTTATGACAAAAATTAATCTTTCTAAAACATGCTCAAACACTCCATTACTTTCTATGATGGTCACAAAAAATTTAGAGTTTAGAGTGATTGTCATGTTCTCAAGTGTGGGCTGTTTTTCAGATTTAATGAGTGTTTTAAAAAAGTATTTATGCATAATTTACTAACAACGGATCTTGATAAAATTCGAAGATCAACCAATTTAATTAGTTGATGTAATCCGCTCTTAGTGTATGTTTGGATTGCAGTTGTAATCTTTAAATTTATGTTTGTTTTGTCTCGAATAATGTGTTTTTTATTTGGCAATTGTAATTTACATTTGCTTCAATAGAAATTTAGCTTCCAATGTACGTTCATACAAAAATAAGATTTTTTTGTTTTTGTGTTAAAGTTTAAGATAAAAATTTGATCAAATTCACTTTTTAAATAAAAGTTTTCAAATATAAATTACGTTGTTACAAATTTACTTTTAATCAAACTTAAGTTTATAAACACACTTTTAACTAAACTTAAGTTTACTAACTGTAATCCAAACACATACTTAGTTGTTGTTGGTTCGGTTGGCTCCGTTACCTTTTATACATATTCAAAAATATTACGTATTTGACGGTAATTCTTATTTGTTCTTTTTTCTCTTTGATATTTAATTCTTTTTTTTTTTTTAAGTAGAGAACATAAGTCTTGTAAGTTAAATTGAATGCAAACTATTTAAAGTTACAATAAGTCTCTTAAAATTATTATCTGATGTCAAAATCAAATTTCAATTAGATATTTTATTTTGGTATATGCTTCCATTTTAACCGTTCATTACCATCTTCTTAACTGTACACACAACAATTTGGGTAGAACTCGATTGTGAATAATTTTCAAAACGATCTTATACCATTTGAGGAGTTTCCAATAATTTTATGTACTGTCGTGATTTCAAACTTAAATTTTAATCAGATCATTTTGCTTTTATTTTAACCTTTCATTCCCATTATCGATTATAAATAATTTTCAAAAACATTTTATACCACTTTTTTTTTAAAAAAATTGATCTTTATTCTGAAGTTGATTCAGAGGGTACTTGAGATAGATACGTATATGGTGACTTTCTCCTTGTACAGTTGTTGTCAAGCGTATTGAACCAAGGGTTGAGTACCTACAAAGAGACTCCTATGCTCAAGTCAGACAGTGCACAAATAGGGTTTATGGAATGAGATAGCAGTATTCTATACGCGGTATTCTGTTCATGGCACTCGCATGAATCAGCAATCCTGGCTCTCAGTCCGATCCCGGTAAGAAAGGACAGTCTTCTTTCAGTACTTGGAAAGTTACAAGGACTTTAAGGAAAAGTTCTTTAAGTTGATGGCAGTTGGCAGTACTCATCCTTTCTGGTTGGAGAGCGACGGGAAGCCAACATTTAGTTTGTATTGGAACCTGGCCACCTGGAGTATTCCCACTCAGTTGTTTGAGAGGGAAATTAGTCAATTGAATTACAAAGAAACTGAATATGTTGACTTCTTCGAGATGTGGGTTGACAAGGTCGGCAAGATTTGGCCTAAAGAAATACTGGACACCCTGGACGACGAGACCCTTTGGGCCGTGTTAGGTAGTATAGGCCGTTGTCCATACTTATTTATATATCTTTTTTTCTTGTGCCGTTTCACGACTGTTTCTAATTGCCTTTGTTGATTTTGTAGTAAGCTTGGCCGAGATGACTCAAAATGGAAACACTCTGACGATCCTTGAAGCCTTGAGGGCCATAAATGCACAGGGGCCATCAAACCCCCCTGCTGATGTTGTATCGGTCTCCTTGCCCCGTCCAGCCGAGCTCCCTATGATGGAGAGGGAACCTATCCATGTGGAGGATTCCCCTCCTTCACTTGAAAGGTGCAAGAGAAAACCAGTGGACGAGGGTCAGTCAGAAGACCGGGGTAAGAGGGCCACGATTGAAGACAACATCTAGCCGATCAATTTGTATCGCAAGGACTCGGACCCTCGTGAGTTCATCGACTTCAACATTCTGGATGATGAAGTTGCCACTCATTTGGCCCAACGTAGCAAGAAGGCTACCTTCTCCTGGTTTGAGACTTTCGGATTCCGTCTTGCTATGGAGACTAGGTACTTGGAGCACATAGTTGAAAAACATGAGTGGGAGATGGCGAAAAGGGTTGTTGCCTCTGAGCGGGGTGAAAACTAAGCTCTTAGGGCAATGGAAGAGGCCGTAAAGGTTAAAAACAATGTTGAAGCTTGGGCTCGGGACTTGTAGAGGGAGGTGGCCGCCCTGAAGGATAACGAGAAGCAAAATGAGGCTAGCTTGGCAGAGGTCAAGGGGCATGTAGCTATACTGAAGATTAAGAATGAAGGTCTTCGGGCTAACAACCAGTAACTTGAAGCCAGGGTTACTTCCTTGCAGGGTGATGTTAGTTAGCTTATCACGGTTTGCACCGATATCAAAGAGGAGCAGTTCTAGAATGCAATTAACCAAGTTTAACTCTTTAATCCTGGGGTCGCCTTGGTTTTGGATGCCTTGGATTCCGAGAAGATAATCCGGGATGGTTATCTCGTGCTTCCTAGTGTTACTCCAGAGAGTTCAAGTGATGAAGGCTCTTCTACAGCTGTCTGGGGTTCGGATCCTGCTATGGAGTAATTTTGACTTTTGCTTTTGCCCCCTGCGTAGGGTTTAGTTTTTTATATGAACGATGGTACTACCCTAGTTTTAGGGGTTTTAATAATTCTGCTTCATTTACTTGCGTTCCATTGTCTATTTTGGGGTCCAACGCCGATCGTGTTTTTTAATACAACTGCTATAGACTTAGGAGTTTGATTGAAAAGAATATGCTGTGGTCCGGGTCCAACACCCATTACCATTGAAAATTAGAACCTTGGCTTAGGAACCGATGTCCAAAACATTTTTGGCATTTGAGAATTGTGCCTAAGGTAAAAAATCTTATGCGGGGTCCATTACTAATTGTTTAGTATTTAGGATCGTCCAACTTCGGTGTAATAAAACTTATCCGTGGTCTATACCATTTGTCTTAGTATTTAAGATCCGCTCGTGATTTGTTTTATTTCTAGCGGTCCTTGGCTGGGGTCTTTTAATGCTTATGGTTTGGTGCTAGAATTTTCCTGAGATGAGATTTTTCCCCTACACAACCTATTTAACATAAGACGACTTATGGCGGGTACTATGATAACTTGGGATGTCATAATAGCCTTTAAAGGCCTTTGAAAGCTTCAGTATAATCATATGTATCAAAACTACAATGTTTATTTTATTTAGTAGGTAAACAGACTAAGGTCCATACAATGTGCTCCCATAACAATTGGGGTAGATCAAACATGAAGTAAACTAGGAGACTAGGGCTTGGAAAGCGCTTAATTGTAGTACTTTCTAAATTTGTTTGCGTTCCAGTGTTTCTTCACCAGTTTTCCTGTCAATGTGTCCAAAGTGTAAGTTTATTTGCTGGTGCTGATCACGATATAATAGGGTCTTTCCCTGTTAGGGGCTAATTTCCCTTGGGAGGCATTCCTTCTGTCGATGTCAGCCCTGCAGAGTACTAGGTCGCCTGGCTAGAATCTCCTAGGGATGACCTTCAGGTTATACTGGGTTGTCGTTCTCTGCTTGATTGCGGCATCACGTATATGAGTGACGCATCTTCTTTCTTCAAGCAGATCCAAGTCTTCCCTGATCAAGTCGGGGTTATTATTAGGTGAGAAGTTCTGAAGACGCCAGCTTAGTTCTCCTATCTTCACCGGGATCATTGCCTCACATCTATAGGTTAGCTTGAAAGGAGTTTCACCCGTTATGAAGTGGGGTGTGGTTCAGTAGGCCCATAGGACATGGTCCAACTGTTCGGCCCAGCTTTTTTTTGGCTTCATCCAGTTTTTTCTTTAACCCCCTGACGATAATACGGTTTATTATTTCAGCTTGTCCGTTTGTTTGGGGGTTTTCCAAAGCACTGCAATGATATTTTATTTTCAGCCTGATGAGTAGTTCTTTGAATCCCTTGTCTTTGAACTGTGTCCTATTGTCTGTAACAATGGATTCTGGGACTCCGAACCTGGCAATGATATGATGCCAAATGAATTTCTGAATTTGGGCTGAAGTGATGGTGACTAGGGGCTCTGTCTCAATCCACTTAGTGAAGTAATCCACGACCACTACCAAAAACTTCAGTTGCTCGGGCGCTTGAGAAAACAGACCCAAGATGTCTATACCCCATTGATAGAATAGCCATGGTATAGACATCGTGGGTAGTTCCTTTGGCAGAGCATGATAATGGTTGGAGTGTCGTTGGCATTTGTGGCATATCTGGACATACGCGTGAGAGTCTGCTTCTATCGTTGGTCAATAATAGCCCGCCCTAAGCGCCTTCAACGTTAGGGCTTTGCCTCCCAAATGGTGTCCACAACTTCCTTCATGAACCTCGGTCAGGATATACTTCGCTTCCTTTGGAGCAAGGCATTTAAGGAGGGGTAAAGAAAATCCACGATGGTATAACTGTCTATTATAGATGGTATACCTGACCGTAACTTTCTTTAACCTGGAAGCTTCCATCAAATCCTCGGGGAGGCTATCGGACTGTAAGTACTCCATCAGTGGTGTGATCCAAGTACGCTCTTGCCCTTCAACCTAGAAGATAGACATGTTAGCAAGAGAGGGTTGTCAGAGGCTCTCCTGGATCACTGAACGGTTGTTACCCGGACTCTTGGTGCTAGTCAACTTAGATAAGAGGTCAGTCCTAGAGTTTTGCTCCTGGGGTATATGCTCCACCTTTACCACTTGAAAACTCGTGAGGAGTTCTTATACTTTTGCCAAGTATTTCTGCAGGAGGGGTTCTTTGGCCTGATAGTCACCTTGGATCTGGGAGGTCACAAGTTGGGAGTCATTACAAAGTCTTATCTTTGTGGTCCCCTAGTCCCTGGCCATTACTAGTCTGGCGATGCATGCTTCATATTCTACCTGATTGTTTGAGGTGGGGAATTCGAACTTTAGGGAGTTCTCAACAGTTACCCCCTCATAATTCTCTAGGATTACCCCAGCACCACTTCCCTTGGGGTTTGAGGACCTATCAATGAACACTGTCCATTGTGTTTCCTCGGTATCACTGGGGTCTGAAGTGAGTTCGGCTATGAAGTCCGAAAGTGTCTGCGCCTTGATGGCTACTCTGGGTTCGTAGGCAATTCCATATTCGAAAAGCTCGATGGACCAAGCAATCATCCTCTATGCTAAGTCCAGCTTGTGCAATATCTGTCAGATGGGCTAATTTGTCCTTACCACCACTGGATGACACTAGAAATATTGTCTTAGTCTCTTGGCTGTGATAATAAGTGCAAATACAACTTTCTCGATTTTTTGATATCAGAGCTCGGGGCCTTGTAGCACCTTGCATATGAAATAAACCAGCTTTTGGCCTTCGACTATTTCCCTGACAAGCACTGAACTCGCAGCCTCCTCGTGGATAGATAGATACACATAAAGTGTTTCACCTGGCTCTGACCTTGTAAGAATAGGAAGGGATGACAGAATATTCTTTAAATACGTGAAAGCGTCCTCGCATTCCTGAGTCCACTCGAATACTGTCCCTTTTTTCAATGACTTGAAGAGAGGGAGGGATTTGTGAGCAGCTTTGGCTAGGAAACGTGTGAGAGTCGCGATCCGTCTAGTTAGCTATTGCACTTCTTTCACATTTTAGGGACTATGTGTAATATCCCTAGTAACATCTTAGACTTGTACATGGTTACTAAAGGGTAGCATATTACTTGTTTAACATGTCAGTTCAGTTTTGTAACGAACTAAGTCAGTTTAGGCACTTTGCTGCAATCTAGAAGTTGAAAAGTAGTTTAAAATGACTCAAATTGTAGCATAAATTGTTAAGTTGAGGGAAACAGGTATGGATAACTTGTTTCTAGGTCACAAATGAGTTAAGTAAGGTATAATTAAAATTTGAGAATAATTGGAGTTAGTTTAGTATTTTTAAGCATGCTGGTTGTGTTTTTAATGCTTGATTGACCCTTAGCAGATATAGAAAGATAGAATAAAAGTAAAACAACAATTTAGATAAATCTTAACATTTATTCCAAAGTTGTTGGAAGCTAGAAAACTTGAATTAGCATAATTCAAGTATCCTTAGCAGATATAAGTTTTAGTACAGAAACTTAAGTTAAACTTATTCCAAAATTTCCTCCACGTCCCACCCCCTTATTCTCCCTTCTCACGGTTGAGAAACGCAGAAATAAAGAAAGAATAAAAGAAAAGAAGAAACGGAGAAGAGAGGAAAAGGAAAAGAGGAAGGGGAAAGAGGAAAAGGAAGAGAGGAAGATCAAGGATCAAGCTTCAAGCTTCAAGATCTTCATCTAATCAAGAGGTAAGGGAATTTTTTTCTATTCATCTCCCTTTTTGAATCTTTTGAATAAAGTTTAGGATTTTGAGTAGAAATAAGGGTTTGGAGAGTCAAATCCAAGTTCTTAACTTGGTTCTTAATTCCAAGAACTAGGTTAGGATAGTTTAAGCTTAGAGAAGGTTAGATAGCTATTTATGGTTCAAGAACAACCATTAGAATCCATAGGAAATGGATTTGGAGAATGGTTGGGGCTAGGTGATTTTGGACCTAGATCTATGCCCCAAGAGAATTAATAGGTTGTGAAAGAGCTACAACAAATTTAGGGGCCTAGAATGGTGTTAGAAATCACTTAGAATTCAAGTTTGTATGATTGAAAATGGTTTTGGGGCCATATAACCCGTGGCTAGGTTCTGCAGAATTTTCTGTAGAATTGGTCACGCCTAGAGGTGAGATTTCCATGCCTAGGCATGGTCTGGTCAGTTTTCAGCCCAGCGACACAGAGAGCACCACGCCTAGGGGTGGTAAAACCAAGCCTAGGCGTGTACAGGGCAACATTCAGACAGCTTGTATTGTTTGTTACATAACTTAAGTTGTAGATATCAGAATCACCTGATTCTAGTGCCATTTGAAAGCTAAGACATAAGGTTTTATGTCGTAAAAATTTTAGAATTATTGAGTAAGCTAATCAATACCAGTTTCTGTTTGAATCCAAGGCAGATTCTGCAGAAAAGACATTCTGGTAGCCAGTAAACCAGATTGCATAATTTCTTGATCCGATATCGTATCAAAATGGGACTAATGGAATTTTGAAGCTAACATGTAAGGCTTCTTGCCTGTAAAATTTTAGAATTTTCCCATTAGTAGTTTGTTCTCAGTTTCAATTTAAAGTCAAGTCAGAACCGGGTAAATCAGAGAATGCCCTGTTTTGGCCTCTGCAAAATGTCACATTACTTTGGCTACACTTATCCAAATGAAGCAAAGTTTATGGCATTGGAAAGATATTAGAGAAAGCTATCTTATCCAAATTCGAAATTTCTGAAGTTATGATGCACCTTTGGTGAAGTCTTGAAAATCAGCCTTTTTAGGCAAGATTTGAGGTGTTTTAGGTATGGTTTGAGCCCTATAAGCACTAGTAACTCTTTTGATAGTTAGAGTTGACCACCATAAGACTTAGTTGGAAATAGTTGAGTGTCATAAGACTTAATTGGCAATAGTTGAGTGTCATAGGGCCTAGTCAGTAAAAGTTGAGCACCATAAGGCCTAGTTGGCAATAGTTAAGTGTCATAAGACTTAGTTTGCAATAGTTGAGCGCCATAGGACCTAGTTGGCAAAAGTTGAGTGCCTTAGGACCTAGTTGGCAAGAGTTGAGTGCCTTAGGACCTAGTTAGCAAGAGTTGAGCGCCATAGGGCCTAGCTGGCAAGAGTTAAGTGTTATAAGGTCTTGTTGGCAATAGTTGAGTATCATAGGACCTGGTTGGTAAGAGTTGGTTCCTTTATTTAAAAAAGATTAGTTATCCAAGTAATGAACATTGTCGGGTAAGCCTAGTAAAATGGTGACACTGGAGTGTTTCATGAAAGGATTTGTTATCTAAGTAGTGAATATTGCTGGGTAAGCCTAGTAAAGTGGTGACACCAGAGTGTTTCATGAAAGGATTAGTTATCTAAGTAATGCATATTGCCGGGTAATGATAGACATAAAAAGTATGTCAATGATAGATTTGGAAACTTCTAGAGAGTATTAGTGGCATGCCAAGTTAGCCAAAAGTTAGTTTTAAGCTACAAATGGTACAAGTTTAGGGGCTATGTAATTTCTCAAAAGGTGAAAATTGCAAACAACCCTAGCAAAGTTTAAGTAGAAGTACAATGGGAAGAGTAACCATTGTAACGTAGAGCAGAGAGTTCATTAGTGGACTTTCTCAGTTAGTGTTATCCTGATTAGATTAGCTAAGAAAGGTAGTGCTTACCAGTGGACTCTAGAGTATGAGTATGATTTCCAATAGTTAAAGAGAAGGTTGAACACTACGTTAGTATTGGTGATTCCAGATTCCTATGAGAACTTTGAAGTAGTCAGTTATACTTTGAAGATAGTACTGGAGTTTGTTCATATGCAAAAGAGGTAAGTAGATACCTATGCATCGAGGCAGTTAAATCTGCAAGAGGACTACCGGTGTGATTTGGAATTAGCCATAGTAGTGATTACCTTACAATTTTAGAGACAATACTCATAAAGAGTCTAGCTTGAGATGTTTAGCGATCATGATAGCTTAAGGATGCTTATTGACCAGAGGAAGCTGAACATGAGGCAACATAGATAGATAAAGTTTTTCAAGGCTTATAACCTTGAGTTATGATATCATTTGGGTAAGGTCAGAGTAGTAGTCGATGCACTAGGTAGGAGAGTCCCACAAGTGTCCCAGATGATAGTCCAAGAGAGAGTGACATTCTTGAAGAGTTTCGAGAATTTGAGTCTAGTAGTGACTATGATTCTAGATAGTCTCACAGTGAGCAAGGTGGATATAGTAGGAAGCCTAAGAACTCAGATTTCTTTGAAGCTCAGAAGAAGAATGAAACTCTAAAGGACAAGAGTGAGCAAAGCATCTAAGGAACCATAAAAGATCTTGGTTATGACCAATGAGGAAATGGTAAAGTTTAGAGACAGACTTTGTATTCCTAGAGGATCAAAAACCAAGGAACGGATCCTAGAGAAGGCTCATAAGAGAAAGAATACCATCTATCTAGAGGCTACAAAGGTTCTTCAAGAGTTAAGGAAGATGTTTTGGTAGCCTAGCATGTTAAAGAACATGGCAGAATATGTTAAGCTGCAAGTAAGGATGGAAAGAGTAAGTAATCCACCTACTTCTTGCCAAGCAAAGTTAGCTATTTTCTAAAAAGGTAGTTTAACTACTTTTGAAAGAAATAGTCCAGATGCATGGAATCCCAGAGAATATAGTATCTGAGAGAGATTTTATGCTCACAGCCAGTTATTGGGAAGCCTTGCATAAATAGTTTTAAGCTAAGTTAAGTTTTAGTACAACTTACCATCCACAAATAGAGGGATCAAAAGCTTTGAGGTAAGTCGATTTCTTCTAGAGAAAGTGCGGTTGAGGAAAAGCTAGTACAGAAAAAGGACTACATGGTAGTCAGAAAGTCTATGTTAAGAAAGTTTACCCAAGTTGTTTACATGAGGTGAACAATTTTGGGGACAAAATTTTTAAAAAGGAGAGGAGAAATGTAACATCCCTAGAAACATGTTAGACTTGTATATGGTTACTAAAGGGTAGCATATTACGTGTCTAACATGCCAATTTAGTTTTGTGACAAACTGAGTCAGTTTAGGCACTTTGCCGTAACCCAGAAGTTGAAAAGTAGCTTAAAATGACTCAAATAGTAGCATAAATTGCTAAGTTGAGGGAAATTGTAATGCCCATTTTTGAGGAGGTAATGTCACACCAAGACCATAATGCGGAAAACGAAACATAAGCTAAGACCTGGTTCATTTTAATATATGTAAGCTTGTTTATTTATAAACGTATAATTAATTTGAGGAATTCTTTTTTTTTCTTGTCGTTCAAAAGAAAAAAGATGAAACATAATAATAACGGAAAATAATATAAGGAGTAAATCATACATCACACATATATATGCTTTTACCATACTTGTTTAGTTACATTAATAGATATACAAAAAGCAAAAGCTTTACAAGCCCCAAAATGATTACACATATACAGCCTACCAAAAAGACAAAACATCAGGCCCCCCAAAAGGATTTACAGATAGCCATCAGTAGCTATCAACAACATCAGCCCCTAAAACTAACGAGAAGGAACTATGGTTGGATCCTCCTCGGGGTCTTCCTCGTCAGAGGAAATCATCATCGAAGCAACCGAGTTACGAGCGGGGGCTCATGCAGAGGATAAGAATGAATCCTCCTGTGGGAAGTAGTAATGATCACCCCACATATCACGTATGGGCAAGTAAAACTCTAAATACAAATGCACATTAGCAGTAAAAACAGGCGGATCATGACGACCCCATGCCAGAGACATCGTCATGTCTCCGTGGTAGATATAGCGATTCGTACTCAGGTTGATGTGCCAGCAGTCCGGACCTCCATGAAATGTCAGCCGAACGTACCCCAAAAAGCCACGTGGACGGGACATCATGTTCCAAACAGGTACTAATTGAAGTCAGGCCAAAAGTCGGGGAATTCGTGCACTTCCCCTTCTTCACCAACATCTTCAGAGAAACACATAAAGATACAGAATGACAGAAATACAGAAAAGATGTGAGACATCTTATATTCAGTACCAATTATGGCAGTAAAGAAACAGAACGGCGCAAGACGCCCACATAGCATAGCAAGAATAATAATCAACATCAAGATTCACATAATAAATAAATTAACAAATTTAGATAGTTATACATAAATAAACAACAGTTCCATCATCATATGAATAAATGCCAAATAATATGTTGACTCACTATGCACGTGCACATGGTACCAAAATCCAACATTCGGTACTACAAATCCTACTCCATGGAGCTAGACAAAAACATCGAAGAGAATGATCAAGGAGACATGCTAGTATCTCGTCAGCCATAAAAATAAAGTGCTTTCCAGAAAAATCAATCATTTGCGCAACAAGGCTTTATACAGCAGCTTTCTCACAGGATCGTGATATAGGACAGTTTCTCAGTCTAGATCATCGGTGCGTTTGCATCGGTCTATCCCATGACCCAGAGGAGCTACCAACTATCCGTTCATGAGACACTCGCACTCTGATGCCCCCAAGTTCAATGATATGACCTACACTTAGTCTATTCGTACCCGCACTAAGGCGTGATTCAATCTCCTAGGCATACAACCTTACAATAGAGTCCACCAGACTTTCACAATGCATGATGACTCAATGCATATTCATGTATATTTAATAATAATATATTTTCTCATAACATGCCACACTTTGGCCAAGTTAAACATCAACATAATTTTGGTCCCACACATGGACGCACAATAACATATTATCAAATTCTCAAATATGACAATACACTTTTTAAGGTTCATTATGGAATTTTACTTTAACTTAACCTTTCTTATAAAATCTCTCTCTAGAGGAATTCTCTTGAAATTCTCATTCAATCTTTATTTCTCTTAACTAGGCAAGTTCTTTATTTAATTTAAATCATTCTTACTTAGAAAATTATTCTAAGGTTCTCCAAATCTCACAAACACTCTTGTTCTTTTCTTAAGTCTAAAATTATTCTAAGTTCTAAGATAAAGTCTTATTCTTCATTCTTCTCATTTTATGAACTTATAATAAATCTCTAATCCCCTAATTAACTAAGTCTCCACTTTAAAATTACTTTTTTGGCATATCCACCTTAAGAGGTCGTGAGCCTCAAAGAATTTAGGGGTTCTAGATTTTTATTTCTCCATTGATTATTATTCACTCGATTAGTTATCTTTCCAACTCTTTACCAAAATTTTAACCATGAACACCCTATTAAAGGGGTTATGGCCGTGAACCTCAATAAGAAAAGCTAGGAACTTTTGCTTCAAATTCATATTTCTAATCCAAGATCATCAACAAAGGCAAATGCAACCAATAAAACCACATAGGAGAAAATTAATACAATGATCATTAGAAAATCCATAAAATCAAGAGAGCAACCCTAACATGGGTTTCTCAAAATCAACACACAACAAGCTTCCCACTACCAATAGAGGTTGAAGTGGATAGTCTCCCTCTTACAAAAAGAAACAACAAGGAAAGCAAGCTCCTTTTTCTTTGGGAAATTCGTCCTCCACCTCCAAGAAACCCTAAGAACATCAAACTCATAAGAATCACAATCAAAACTTGAAAAAGGTATCCATAATCACCAAAGTGACTGATGTGTGTGAAACAACATCATATTTTGTTCTTGATTTGCATACATTTTTAGGCATTTTAGTTTCCCTTTTTATTTGTTTTTCCCCTCAGTTCGGATAACTGCGGTGTTTTTTGTGTTATTGTGCATGATTGGTGTTGAATTGGTCTTGAAATGGATGGAAAGCTTGCATGATTGAAGTTGGAGCTTTACGGATAGCAAATTGGGGCAAAAAGCTCACTCTAGAGAGTTCCACGACCTGCCTGTGGAATTCCCCACGGCCATGGATCGAGCAGATGCGTGAAGAAGCAAAAGAAAATTTCCAGAGAGTTCCACGGCTTGGCCGTGGAATGATCCACAGCCGTGGAACTCAAACAGCAAGATCCACAGTCGTGGATCGCAGTACGAGACTAATTTTTAAGTTTTGTTTTTATTTCTTTTTATGGCCTGAGACCAAAGAAAACCCCTAGGGTATTTATAGATATTCTAAATACAATATTAGGGTTCTAATTTGGTTTTGAAGGAGGCACATTCGGAGGCTCTTGATCTTCATCTTTCTCCTCTTTTCTCTCTTTGATTACGAGTTTGGGTGTTCTTGAATTTGATTTCTTATTTCTTCTTCTCCATGTCTGAGTAGTTTCTTTTGTTTCTAGGATTGGGTAATGCCCTTTGATACATTGATGATGATTAATTAACTTTGTTTACCCCTTTTATTAATCTTGAATATTCTTTGATTCAATCCTTATTGCGCATATTCATGTGAATTTGCTAGCCACATATTTGCATCTCATAGACATTTAGGGATGTACTGAGAGGTGAACCTAAGTATTGGAACCATCAGAATTAAACTTAAGGTCTAAATCACGAGAGCAGGTTTAGCCTTTCAAGGATTTAATGAATTACCATAAAACGTAATGGGTTTAATTTAAATTCAATTACCACGAGAGTGAGAATTGGTTTAATTGGGCACGGTTCTTGTCTCTTAAGAAAAAACATTAACTAATTTGGGGTAGTTCACCTTCAATTGAATTTTAATTTTAATAAAAGGGTTGTCAATTAGGAATTGTCTTGTATCATTGTGGTTATCCCCAATCTTGGAAGCTTTCTTGAATTTGAAAAACCTTTCTTAACGACTTGCTATTTTTGTTCTCAATTTTGCACTTTGATATTTATTTATTTAAATACTTTGTTACTACGTTCTTGTTAATCAACAATTATATTCCCTTTGTTTAATTTAATTGAATTAATTAATTAATTGGTATTCAAAGACACAGCCCCTATGGATTCGATCTTTTTATTACTTGACAACGAAATCGTACACTTACGGATTTCACACACCAAGTTTTTGGCGCCATTGCCGGGGACTGTGTTTTTCTTGAATATCAGTTTAATTTTTAATTTGATTATTTTAAACCTTTTTACTACTTTCTTGTTTTCTCTTTGACTCTCTGCAGGTAATTTCTCTTGTTTATGCGAAGTACTAGTGATGATCACATATTTTATACATTAATAAACTCTCATTTTTAGTCATTTACACTCTCCATGTACTTAATTGATTAAGCCTAATTATGTTTTGTAAGTTTGGACTTAAATTGGACTTAATTGATTTTTTTAGCATTATTTTGGTCTTACGCTGTTTCTGTATTTCGGCCATATCATGAGTTTTAAATGTCTGATAATTATGACTTTTACCTTGTAGGAAAGATAAGAGAGAGCTCTACAACTTTGATGAAGAGCTCAAAGTCTCAATCAGACATCTAGTGGAGCTAATTGGGCTTGGAAGACCGAACACGAGTTTTGTGTCTAAAACCTGAATAGTATACAGTAATCAGAGCATAACTCGGGCTGCAAGAATTATCTTGGGCTGAAATTTGGATATTTGAAAGTTAAGACCCAGATCTAAAACTTTCATTTGAACACAAAACTTGATTTGGGCTCCTTGATGGTGATATTGGGTCTAAAAGTTAAAACAGAGGTGCTGAAACTGGGCCTAAATAGTTTGTAGTAATTAGGCTATATCTTGGGCTGTAGGATGAATTTTTGGGTGATTCTAGAGCCATTGGAAAGCTTAGACAATTTCCTAGAACTTTCATGAAGACCACTTGGCTCGAAAATGACGGAATCAATGACTTAAGCAATGAATGATTTCGGAGACAAGAAATCTCAATGATTTTTCACTCTTATCCTCACCATTTGGCATTCTCCATCATTCATCCACTCATCCCACCTACCCCTAATCAGTCCCTTTGTCATTTTGTATCCCTAATCCTCTATAAAAGGCACCATTGGCTGACCATTTGGAAAACTTGGTGTTAGGCTTAGTTTGTACAAGTTAAGGTTATGCTTGTTTATTGTTTTCCTTTGTTGTAATTTTGTCTTGTTCTAAATTGAAGTCATGTTCATCTTTCTCTTCTTCTCTCTTTCTTTCTTCTTATCCATGAGTAACTAAATCTTCATCTTGCTTGGGTGAAAGAATGAAGCTCTTGGTAATGAAATAAGGTTAGATTATTTTATTTCTTGTGCTTAAATGATATATTATTAAATGAACATTATATGTGTTGTATTTTATTTCCAATCAATTTAGAAACCTTCTTTGTTAATGGAGATCTTGATTTATTGTAGACAATAGGATTGGCACAGTGAATGCTTGAACTCATTTACAAATGTTGGTAGATAATTAAAGGAATCATAATATGATTACATATATAATTGAACTTTGAATGTTATATTTTCCGATTGGAACCTCCGTTGTGTGTGGATTTCAATTGAGTTAAAAAGAGAAATAATCTTATCTTTAATTTATTACTAAGAGTGGATCTCCTAACCCAAGCAAGCCCTTAAATTCATTTGTGAACTTATTTTATTACTTTTGGTGTTGTGACAAATCCTCTTCTTACCTCAATTAATTTTTCTTCATCAATTCCCTATGGATCGACCTCGGACTCCTGAGAAATTTACTACGTGAGACAACCTGCACTTGGGTTTGCATCTTTAAATCCCGCAGTCAAGTTTTGACGCCGTTGCCGGGGACTTGATTTGAAGTTTTGATTTATTGAGGTTCGTTTTCTTTAATAAAATCTATTCTCTCTTCTCCCTCACCGGAGCAAAAGATCGGCTTGCCGATCCTTCGGTTTCTTTACTAACTCTCTAACTTTCTAACTATCTAACTATCTAACTCTAACTTACTAACTTGCTAACATACTAACTTTCTAACTTTTATATTTATGTCATTTATTTTTGCTTTTTAATTTTATTTATTTATTTTCGTCATTTTTTTTTTTTATCAAGTGGGGTAACTCTCCCTTTTACTTTTCTCGTTATTTAATTTTTCGCACTTTATTTTTATTTTTATTTTTATTTTTGGGTGGTTGGTTTATTACCCCACCTTTGTTATATATTTAATGGTAGGTTACACCGCCAGCTTGTACATTATTTTTTATTTATTTATATATTTATGCTTAATTGGTATCGTGATTTAAATTCTGGTCGTTTAGTTAAAATTAATTCTGGTACTTTATATATTGACTTGTTTGAATCACAATCACACACAATTGACACAATGGCTAACAATGAAAGTGTACATGATGAACCGAAAAATCAACTGTTGCGAACCATGCGTGAATATTTGCAACCACCTCGAAATTCTAGTCCATCATGTTTTATCTTTCCACTCAATGCCAATAATTTTAGATTCAAACCAGGTATGATTTCTTTACTTCCCAATTTTCATGGTTTAGAATCTAAAAGTCCATATTTACATCTGAAAGAATTTGAGAAAGTATGTATTGCCTTCAATGATCAAAATTGCACTAAAGAGATTGTTAAGCTTAAATTATTTCCTTTTTCTTTAAAAGATAAAGCAAAATCTTGGCTTAATACTTTGAAACCAAGATCAATTGGCACATGGCAAGAAATGCAAGGTGAGTTCTTAAAGAAATTTTTTCCAACACATAAAACCAATGCTTTGAAAAGACAAATCCAAAATTTTTCCCAAAATTCAAATGAAGCATATTTTCA
This sequence comes from Ormosia emarginata, assembly GCA_029884605.1. Lineage (NCBI taxonomy): Eukaryota > Viridiplantae > Streptophyta > Magnoliopsida > Fabales > Fabaceae > Ormosia > Ormosia emarginata. The sequence goes on from JAQQTP010000088.1 coordinate 76,487,589, forward strand.
ATGTTGGGAACGATTTAAAGATTTGTTAAATTCTTGCCCCCATCATGGTTTTGAAAAATGGCGCACTATAAGCTTCTTTTATGAAGGTTTAACACCTGAAACTAAATAATTTGTGAAAGCAATGTGCAATGGTGAGTTTCTTGATAAAGAACCTGATGAAGCTTTAGACTATTTGAACCAATTGGCTGAAAATTCTTAATCTTGGCATAGTACTAACACTTCTGAAAATTCAATTAGACCTAATCTTGCAAGTGCTAATAAAGGAAAATATCACCTTAGTTAAGAGGAAGATCTAAATGCTAGGTTTGCCAGTTTAGCCAGAAAGGTGGAAGCCATGGAATTAAGAAAAGCAAAAGAAATTAAATCTGTGCAAAATGAAGAAATTTGTGGCATTTGTGATGACTTAGGGCACCCAACACATGAATGTCCTAACATTCCTATTTTTAAAGAAGTTGTACATGAGCAAGTAAATGCAATGAATAATTTTAAAAAGCCATTTACTTCTTCTTTTTCAGATACATACAATCCGGGATGGAGAAATCACCTGAATTTCAGCTGGAGGAATAATAATCAATCACAATTTGTGCAACCACCACCTCCTCAAGCATAACAGGACTCTCAAAATTCTCAAGGATATGCACCTTATGTCCCACCATATAGGAAAAACCTTGAGGAAACACTGCATGCATTCATAGAAAAGCAAGAGGCCATTAATAAACAAAATAATCAAACCATGAATGACATAAAAGACACTCTTGCTAAACTTACTTCTGCTCTCACCATTCATGAGAAAGGAAAATTTCCTTCTCAACCTCAACCAAATCCCAAGGGTCAGTACAGTCTAAATGAGGGGAGTTCAGAAAACCAACAAATGGACCAAGTCCAGTCAGTGATAACTCTTAGGAGTGGAAAGGTTGTTGAAAAACAAATCCTCGAATCTTGTGAGAAAGAAGATGAGCCAATTCCCCAAGAAAATGAAGAAGTTGACCAAAAGGAGACCAAACTCTCGCCTTCACCCCCATTTCCTCAAGCATTGAATAATCCAAAGAAATTGGACCATAACACTGGAATTTTTCAAATTTTGAAACAAGTGAAGATCAATATTCCTCTGTTAGATGCTATCAAATAGATTCCTTCTTATGCCAAATATTTGAAGGACTTGTGCACTGTTAAAAGGAAATTAAATGTGAAAAAGAAAGCATTTTTGGCGAAGCAATGTAAGCTCCATTCTTCAAAATAATAATGCGTTGAAATATAAAGACCCTGGTTGTCCTACAGTTTCATACATTATTGGAGAACATAAAATTGAAAAAGCTTTACTTGATCTTGGTGCTAGTGTCAATTTGCTTCCATATTCAGTTTATCAGCAACTCAACTTAGGTGAGTTAAAACCAACTTCTGTAACTCTTCTACTTGCAGATAGATCAATTAAAATTCCAAGAGGAATGGTGGAAGATATGTTGGTTCAAGTTGATAAATTCATATATACTGTGGATTTTATTGTCTTGGATACTGAACCTATGGTTGATAGTTGCAAGTCAATTCCTGTTATTTTAGGCTGTTCATTTTTAGCAACATCTAATGCTTTGATAAATTGCAGAAATGGAGTGGTGAAGCTAACATTTGGAAACATGACACTAGAGCTTAATGTTTTTAACATGTGCAAGCAACCACAGGAAGTCCTTGATGAAAATGAGGAAGTTGAAGGAATTGAAGCCATTATAGATAATCATCTTCAAAAAAGGAGTTCTTCTGACCCATTAGAAGTTTGTTTAATTAATTCATTTGATTTGCTTGATTGTACAGAGGAAATAGAATATAAAGGAAGAAAGCCAAAATTCGAAGAGCTAAAACCCATGAATGATAATGCTCATGAAGAAGTACCCACACCGGAACTAAAGCCATTACCTGCTGGGTTGAAGTATACATTTTTGGGAGAAAAGCAAAGCTTTCCTGTGGTAATTTCCTCGTCTCTTACTGAAGAACAAGAAGGAAAGATGTCATCTCAATGGACGCACCAAGATAGAAAGAAATTTCTGACAGAGGTGAAAATTTTTTATTGAGATGACCCATACTTGTTCAAACATTGTCCTGACCAAAGTTTTCAGAGATACGTGCTCGACAGTGAGGTAGGTAGTGTCATTAAATTTTGTCACTCAGAAGCATGTGGAGGTCACTTTTCTTCAAAGAAAATAGGTGCGAAAATCTTGTAGTGCAGATTTTATTGGCCCACTTTATTTAAGGACTGCTATACTTTTTGCAAAAGTTATAAATATTGTCAAAAGACAAATCCAATAAAATCCACAATCAAGACAATTTTGAGAAAATCTTTTGAAATTGGTCAAAAAGTTCTGCTTTATGATTCTCGCCTGCACCTATTCCCTAGAAAATTGAGATCTAGCTGGAGTGGTCCTTTTATTGTCAAACACGTGTATCCTCATGGGGCCGTAGATATTGTGAATCCTAGGAATGGTAATGTGTTTAAAGTCAATGGACAAAGGCTCAAACCATTTCTGAAAAAACCAAGTTGATGAGTTCTTTGTGTTGCTGGTTAAGTGGCGGATACGGTACTCGATACTCCGTGACTCTCAAGTCGGTTTGTTTTTCAGTTTCCCAAAATAACTGAATCCTTTTTCTCCCTTAAAATGGATGCCATTCTTTCAAACCTGAGAAAACATTTTCCTTCTCTCCCTCAAAATGCTCTGAAAAAAAATCTACAAAGTTCGATATGAAAGATTGAGACTGTTAATGCACAAAGGTATGCCAGAAGATGTACGCTGGATAATTGAAGCAAAGGTCCGACTAGCAGGTGAGTCTTCAATTTCATTTGACTCATACATGCCAGGTCTTGGAAGAAGTTCGTATTCTAAAAGGAGAAGAGCAAAAAGGTTACAAGTCTGTTACAAATGTGGACGATGGAATTGTAACAAGCGATGTCGTACTTTGGGGATGGTTTCCGCAAACAGAGAAGATAAAATTTTCTTCATTAAGAATGGACTGAGTAAGGAGTCATTAGATGATATCTTATTGACTCTTGAGACGCATTCTTGTGGATTGGTGCATCGTGAACTTCTTAATTTGTGGAATCTCTTCAAGGATGAAGAAAAACGCTATAGTCTTGGGAATTTGACTCTAAAAGACCCTGTTTGCCAATTTATAAGAAAATTGGATGAGAAGCTTATCCTCGACTCATAGAAGGCGTTTAAGCCGTTACTGGACGTTAAACCAGAGGCAGATGTGAGTCATATCCACAACAATCTATACATATCATCTTCTTCTTCTTCATGTCATCTTTCAAAAAAAAAGGAAAAAAAAAAGGAAAAAAAAGAGAAAAAAGGAAAAAAATGTTTGAACAAGGGCGATCCGGAAGGAGTACCATGGCTTTAATTAGTTGTGGAGCTCCAGCCTTTGGCTGACCCGTCATTGACTCGGGTGGACCTTTGCACGCTGGTCCTTAAAAAAAAGTTCGTGAGTGTCTACTGCACTGGTGACACGCAGTATAAAGATATGCCACTACTGCACTCATGACGCGCAGTATAAAGATACGCCATGAAAGCTGTACATATAGGTATATCATCATTTGCTATTATATTTCTTTTATCTTTGTATGATTTTGCTGTATTTTGGTTTTGGACAGACGATCCTTTGAGCAGGGTCCTTCAGGGGTTTCTAGACTTCTTTACCCTGATGGTTTTCTTGAAGTAAAAAAAAAACAAAAACAAAAACAAAAAAAAGCAAAAAAAAAAGATTCTATGTTTTTTAATTTCAAACTCTTTTGACAACAGCCAACCTAACCTTATAGGTGCAATTATTACCCTTTCTATTCTTTTTCCTATTTAAACAATTCACTTTCTCCACTTTCCTCCAACTCAAAATCAATCAAAGGGAAGGTGAGAATAGAAATGGAAGGTGTTTCTGTTCGTCAACTTAAAAATATCTGTGTATTTTGTGGATCTAAGTATGGGAAGGGTTTAGAGTTTGTAAACGCAACTACCACTCTTGGTCGATCACTTACTGCGAGGAATATTCATCTTGTATATGGGGGAGGTTGTCGTGGGTTAATGGGGGGTGTATCACTTGCTGCATATATAGGAGGCAGTCAGGTTTTAGGTGTCATTCCTGAACCTTTAGCTCAACAGAACATCACTGGAAAGACAATTGGAAAGGAACTTAAGGTATCATCAATGCATGAACGAATGAAGATACTGCTTGAAAACTCTGATGCATTCATTGCCTTACCAGGTGATTTTGGTACCTTGGAAGAAGTTTTTCAAATTGTCTCTTGGGCCCAACTGAACATCCACCATAAACTCATAGGTTTGTTGAATGTAAATAATTTCTTTGTTATTTTGTTAATCTTTCTTGACCATGCTGTAGAACAGAAATTTATTACACCTTCGGCAAGACAACTTCTTATCTCTGCTTCCACTATTGATGAGTTGATTGATAAATTACAAGCTTTTGTTCATAAACCTGACCCAACAATAGCTCAGATAGATTGGTCAGCAGGAAGCAGTGAGGGAAACGGGATGAAAAAGGAGCAAGATTTGACACTTCGTTATAACTTTTCTTTTGCTTTTATTTATTGTACTTTGTTTTTGTTTAAATTTGTGTCAGATTTCTCCAACAGGTAATATCTTCTATCCTTTACTCATCTATATTTTAACATTGAGGACAATGTTGTGATCTAGTTGAGGGGGAAGGATAGTTGACTACCAATTTTTTTCTTTTCTTTTTTGGGAAGTATGATATGATTGTCATGGACTTATTAAACCAATCAATGATGGCAGAGTAAGGAGTAATTTTACTTCTGAGACGTATCTAAATTGGGAAGTATGTTTAGTGATATGACTATCAGAAACCTATTCTTAGTAAAACCAATTAGTGATGGCAGAGTAAGGAGTAAATTTTGGAAACAATTTATTACTCTTGAGACACATCTTAGTTGGGGTAGTAATTAATTAGTATTGATATGTGGAAGTAACAAAGTTTTTGTCTTTTGATTTCATTTGAAAGATTCAAGTGAATGCACTCTCACATCCTTTGAAGCGATTGAGATTCTTGGATCTTAGCATAAATTGTCTTCTTTCTTAAAAATCACAAGCTTGGAAATGAGTGTTGATATGATGGATTGAGAATGATAGAAATATGCCTGGTGAGATTTTGAGCCTATTGATGAATGGATTGAATATCTGTACCATTCTCTTCTTTCTTGTGTGATTTTCACTCATGAAATTGTTACTCTAGAACTTGCTTTGATTCTTTTTTAGGCTACATTTTCACATGCATACATTAAAATGATTAAGGCATTTTGAAATAGCTACTTTGACCAAATAGTCATTCTTGTATATTTTCCATTGTGTAACCCCTTTGAACTTGTTTGACCATTCCTTGTTTTAAGCTCATTTCATCCTTCAAAAAAAAAAGAGAAAAAAAAAGAAAAAAAAATGTTTTTACCCAACCTTAGAGAATAAGAGAGCATTGACCTTGTTCTTGAACAAGTGTGGGGGTGTGTGTGCAAAATAATCAAAAAAAAAAATAAATTAACCACCGTTGCAATCAAAGGATTATCAGAATAAAGGTGGATGCTTGGAAACAACAAGAAGAAAAGGAGAATGTTCAAGTCTAACAATGAATTCAATTCACCAATTTGGGATTGATCTTCAACAAAACATTAGTCAAATATTGGTGATTGTCCTTTATGATGAATGTTTTCAAACATTTTCTCCACTCTAACTGTACCATAATGCTCTTTTATTCTCTTTGGTATTTATCTTTTCATATCCATATTATCCCCTCCCATTTACCATGACCCCATTACAACCTTGAATAAAGTCCTCTTGATTTTTGTATACATGTGTTTTTAGTAGCGGAGAAGTAGAAGATAAGCAAGCTTATGGTAGTGCAATTGTTCATTAGTTGAATAGAGTGAAATACTTACATTTTAAACACTTGAGAGATTGAGAGGGAATTCTATGAGGATCTATCATTCTTGATTCATTCTTTTCAACTGAAGTTTCCTTGCTTGTTGGTTTGAGATGTGAAGAAATGTTACCTCATTAATGCTTTGATCCCTTGAATTTCTTGTTGCTCTTCTTGCTTCATCGAGTCTTTTAGAGTTTTTAGCTTTTGAGTCTGTGTCATTTTTCTTTGTCTCCTAACTTTGGTCTTATGTGTTTTGCCCAGGAGTGCAAAAAGCTAAGTGTGGGGGAATTTGATGATCACATATTTTATACATTAATAAACCCTCATTTTTAGTCATTTACACTCTCCATGTACTTAATTGATTAAGCCTAGTTATGTTTTGTAAGTTTGGACTCAAATTGGACTTAATTGATTTTTTTAGCACTATTTTGGTCTTACGTTGTTTCTGTATTTCAGTCATATCTTGAGTTTTAAATGTCTGATAATTATGAATTTTACCTTGTAGGAAAGATAAGAGAGAGCTCTACAACTTTGATGAAGAGCTCAAAGTCTCAATCAGACATCTAATGGAGCTAATTGGGCTTGGAAGACAGAACACGAGTTTTATGTCTGAAACCTAAATAGTGTACAGTAATCAGAGCATAACTCGGGCTGCAAGAATTATCTTGGGCTGAATTTTGGACATTTAAAAGTTAAGACCCAGATCTAAAACTTTCATGTTGAACACAAAACTTGATTCGGGTTCTTTGATGGTGATATTGGGTCTAAAAGTCAAAACAGAGGTGCTGAAACTGGGCCTGAACAGTATGTAGTAATTGGGCTATATCTTGGGTTGTAGGATGAATTTTTGGGTGATTCTAGAGCCATTGGAAAGCTTAGACAATTTCCTAGAACTTTCATGAAGACCACTTGGCTCAAAAATGACGGAATCAATGACTTAAGCAATGAATGATTTCAGAGACAAGAAATCTCAATGATTTTTCACTCTTATCCTCACCATTTGGCATTCTCCATCATTCATCCACTCATCCCACCTACCCCTAATCAGCCCCTTTGTCATTTTGTATCCCTAATCCTCTATAAAAGGCACCATTGGCTGACCATTTGGAAAACTTGGTGTTAGGCTTAGTTTGTACAAGTTAAGGTTATGCTTGTTTATTGTTTTCCTTTGTTGTAATTTTATCTTGTTCTAAATTGAAGTCATGTTCATCTTTCTCTTCTTCTCTCTTTCTTTCTTCTTATCCATGAGTAACTAAATCTTCATCTTGCTTGGGTGAAAGAGTGAAGCTCTTGGTAATGAAATAAGGTTAGATTATTTTATTTCTTGTGCTTAAATGATATATTATTAAATGAACATTATATGTGTTGTATTTTGTTTCCAATCAATTTAGAAACCTTCTTTGTTAATGAAGATCTTGATTTATTGTAGACAATAGGATTGGCACAGTGAATGCTTGAACTCATTTACAAATGTTGGTAGATAATTAAAGGAATCATAATATGATTACATATATAATTGAACTTTGAATGTTATATTTTCCGATTGGAACCTCCGTTGTGTGTGAATTTTAATTGAGTTAAAAAGAGAAATAATCTTATCTTTAATTTATTACTCAGAGTGGATCTCCTAACCCAAGCAAGCCCTTAAATTCATTTGTGAACTTATTTTATTACTTTTGGTGTTGTGACAAATCCTCTTCTTACCTCAATTAATTTTTCTTCATCAATTCCTTGTGGATCAACCTCGGACTCCCGAGAAATTTACTACTTGAGACAACCTGCACTTGGGTTTGCATCTTTAAATCCTGCATTCAACTAGACGTTTCGAGACTCTTATTGAAGCAGATCTTGAAATTGAAAGAACTTTTTGTAGAAGGAAAAGACAACGAGGGCAAAGAGTGAGAGAAATACTTGAACCAACACCTATCATGGCTGAACCTGTGGACAATAAACTGCTAAAAGAGTATGCAGCCCCAAATGATCGAGAATTATAATCTATAATTGTGCGGCCAGCCATTGAAGCTAGACAATTCACTATACCACCTGCCCTACTCTCAATGATAAGGCAGAACCAGTTTGGAGGATTGCCATCAGAGGACCCGAATGATCATGTGGATATGTTCTTAGAGTTCTGTGAGACCCTCAAGATTGAAGGTGCCTTTGTTGATGTTATTCGCCTTCGCCTATTTCCATTATTACTAAGAGATAGAGCTAGAGCTTGGTTGAAGTCTGTTCCAGCTGAAACAATCACTACTAGGGACTAATTAGAGAAAGCTTACTTGGACAAATTCTTTCCACCTTCTAAGACTGCTCATCTTAGGACCAAAATCACAAGCTTCGTTCAAAAAGATGGAGAGTCATTCTCGGAAGCTTGGGACAGATATAAGGCTTTGCTAGAAGCCTGCCTATACCATGGGTTAGAAAAATGGTTGATCATCCACACCTTCTATAATGGTCTAGAATATTCTTCAAAGGTGTCTTTTGACTCTGCAGCTGGTAGAGCTTTGATGAACAGAAGGCTAATAGAAGCTTATGAGATCATTGAGAGTGTTGCTGCAAATCATCACCAATGGGCAAATGAAATAGGGCATAACCCGAGAAAACTCTTGGGAAGTAAGTTTGAGGTAGACAGTGTTGATTTGATTATGTCAAAATTTGATTCTTTGAATAAACGTTTTGACATGCTTGAAAAAGTTCATGTTAATGCCATAGGTGCTTCTAATAATTTTTGTGAGATTTGTGGAACACAGGGACACGTGGGTGCCGATTGCCAAGTTAGAATTGGCTCCTCACATGGTGCACTAGTGGAGCAAGTGGAATCAAGCCACAATTTTCATGACTTCAACCAAAAGGGGAAGAATGATCCGTATTCTCAAACTTACAACCTCGATCGGAGGTCACATCCCAACTTCTCCTACCGGAATAGTCAATACCAAGCTGGGCAAGGTAGTGCTAAACCCTCTTCTGGATTCCAACAGGTACAAAAATTTAGACTTGAGTCTCTTCTAGAGAATTTTGTTGAGAGTCAATCTAAGCAAAATAAGGAGTTTGGGCAACATGGGCAAGTTGTGACTGAGGCCATTAGAGAGTTATCATCTAAGGTTAACAATTTGGCCATTCATAATAAGATGTTAGAAACTCATATTGCCCAACTAGCAGGTACTTCACATAGGCAACATGGTAAGTTTCCTGGTCAACCTGACATAAATCCAAGTAATGAACACTGTAACGCTATGAGTTTGAGAAATGGTAAGAAATTAGAGGATCCCAAAGGTAAGGAGGAGAGTGCCAAAGATAAGGGGAATGAGGAAAAAGACACTAAAACACTACCCTTAGAGGAAAGGGAAACTAATGAGAAGGTGTCTAAGTATGTACCCCCTGAACCATACCAACCCCCAGTGCCCTTCTGTAACGTCCCGAAAATTAGTATTTTATTTGTTTTGGTTGATTCTGAATTATTTTGAATAATCCGACTCGACTTCTGTGAATTTTATGATTTATGTGATTTTTAGAAATTTTTGGGAGTTTTTACATTTTTTATTATTTTAATATTATTTTGGGCGGTATATATATAAGCCTTCGTATTTTATTTCTTTCTCTCAATCCTTAATTATTTTTACTAATCTCATTTGATTTTCATGAGTTTCACAATTAATATGATTTTTGTGAATTTTTGTGAATTTTTGTGATATTTCGGATATTTTGAATATTTTAATATATTTTAGATATTTTAAGATATTTTGAATATTTTATTATATTTAGATATTTTGAGATATTTTTAAGATATTTTAGGATATTTTGAGATATTTTGAATATTATATTATATTTTTTATATTTGATATATTTTGAATATTTAATATATTTCGATATTTTGGAAATTTGTATGTGGGTCGGGGCTAACTGGAAAAATAAAAATTTTTATTAGCCAGAAAGCTTTGTACTGTTGATTCGGAGCTGGGGGAACTTACTAAACCCGAAACCGGAAACAGTTTTTGAAGTTTTATTTTTTCTGCGATTTTATCTGACAAATAAAATCGGGGTATGTTTTATTATTCATTGGAAGATATTTTTCTTGAAAAATATCTAGTGGATGATTCTAGACGCGAGCCTAGTCACTCACTCTAGAATGTTCTAGATGATGACTCATCGTTGGTGACTCACCTAGGTGACTAGCCTAGTGACTCATATGTTCCAGACTGTTCTAGAAGACGCATCGTCAGCGTGCCTAGTCATCGAATGCTTTACATGTGGACCAATGAGGAGCTGGTCAAAGTTAGTGGCTGTGACTCATCGCTAAGGACTAATGGAAGCGCGACACGTGGCATGACACCTCAGCACCTGTGACTCACCGCAGTGAGTCACCTGTTCCAGAAGCTTCCCTGACGACTCACCATGCTGACTCAGCGCTATGACTCACCGTTAGTGACTCAACTGATGACTCGTCATACTGACTCAGCCAATGACTCAACGCTGTGACTAGTCATGCTGACTCAGCCAGTGACTCAGCACTGTGACTCACCATGCAGACTCACCTGTTTTAGAAAATATCTACGCTGACTCATCATACTGACTCATCGTAGTTAGTCACATATTCTAGAAGTTTCTCTTTGATGTCTCGCTCTGTGACTCATCAAGGGCAATCGGTAGAAAATGATCAGCAATAATTGCTACCCAGCTAAAATAAGAGAAAAATCTAAGTATATTTTATTACCCATTAGACAATAGATACTGATCTTATAAGCAGTAATTATTGTTCATTGCTTATAGTATACTGAAAAATGTCTTGAGCCTACATCTTTTTCATGAAATCTATAAATAGGAGGGCTTAGACTCATTTGCAACTTTGGCAAGAAACTCTCACCCCTTTCTCTCCTATGGTCTTCCACGGCCAAAGCTCCCAAAGTGGAAGACAACCTTCATCCATTCATCTCATTTGCTCTCTTACACATCCTTTTCCCCAAAGAACCAAGAACAAGCAACCAAAACTCTCTCCTTTTCTCTCCCCCATGATTTCGGCCAAGCACCAAGAAACCTTCTCCAAATTTCTATAATTCCTACCAATATCATTTCTTGAATCCTCTCATCAATCCAAGACACTTTCATGTTAGGAATTTCTCAAGATTTCTCCATCTTCATCTTCCTATCAAGCAAAGACCACAAAAGCTCATATCTCTTCCTTTCCCAAGCTCACGGTCAACCCCACAAAAGTCACCTTCCAAGCTTCAATAATTCTAATCAACCTTAGATCTCGAATCCCCATGCAATTCTAAGGAACTTTCATGTTGGAGATTTTTCCTAAATCATCCATCTTCATTTTCGTTCTTCAAGCTCAAGGTTTGGAGTTTTAAGATGAAGTTTATGAAATCTTCACTATTGATTTCATTCTTTCCTTCTAAACCATATATTGATCCATGGTTTTCTTATTCAAGCCTTAGGTATTAATATTTCACGTTTTCTTTGTTTTTCAAGAAGCACTTGGTGGTTGAAGTTCATCTTGAAAAAGACAGCAAGAGAACATACAAGGAACTTTGGAGGTTCTTCAAGAGGTAAGAGGGAGATTACCCTCATCAGCCATGTGTTGGTGGTGAGGAATGAAGGTGTTTGTAGTGAAGAATCCATAAGGATTCATTCACTTGGTTGTTTATTATTTTTCCTAATTGTGTTTGATTTTGTGTGCAAGCATGTCTATAGTTTTAAAATATATAGTATGTGTTTTATGATTGCTTTGATATTTTGTATGTGTTTTGTGATTGCTTTAATATATGGTATGTGTTCATAGATGCATTTGATAATTATTATAAAATGTGAATAGCATGTAAGGTTTGTATGAGTGTTCCAAAGAACACAAATCCAAGGCTCACGGCCTCAACACAAAAAGGGAACCAAAATGTTCTCAACAATTTTCTAAAAGAGCAATTTAATTGACTTAGGTAAATTGACAAGATACAAATCAATTTAAAGCAAGGAAAATGAATTTAAAGATCAAATGACAATTTTTGTGGAATTCGGCCAACATGCCAAATTTAAATATTTTGGTTTCTAAAATTATTTTCAACCAAGGTTAGGTAATAATGCCAAAAGAATTTTATTACAATGAATTTCGAGGAATAAAAATGATTAAATTAAGTTTAAGGAACTAAATCTAAGAGTTTTACCATTTAAAAGAAAATACAGTAGCTTTTGTAAAATTTCTAACGTAGAGCTCATTTTTATATTTTGAAGCATGTTAGTAGTTTTCAAAAGTATAATTAATTGGTTATAATATAAATAAAAGGAATTTTAATAGAAAACTTAGAAAACCATTGTTATAAATTTCCTAAACAAAATACTGTTAAGTTTTGTTAAAAACAGACAAATAAGATAGAAAAGATATCTATTATATTATATACGGTATGAAAAATATTCTACGTAGTTCAAACGTATTAAATATTATTTTTGTTTATTTGAATAGTGATTTTTAAGGAATTCGGACAAGAAAATGATTTAAAAATCTTACGCGATTGAGAAAACGTTTGAAAAATAGTACGCGATTTTAAAAACAGTAAAATATATTTACGCGATTTAAAAACGTTTGTAAAAGTAACAAGATTTTGAAAACGCGATAAAATTTCTACGCTATTGATAAAAACAGTAAGTTTTTACTGTCGGGCCAAAGTGGTGGACTCGGACAGATTGTGGAACAGTACTGTCAGGTGGGACATACTGTAAATATATGCGATTTGCCAGTGAGGGCATATTCGTAATTTTTGCCAGTGAGGGCATATTTGGAATTTTTGCCAGTGAGGGCATATTTGGAATTTTTGCCAGTGAGGGCATATTCGTAATTTTTTTATCATGCATTGCGTTGTCCAATTTGGTTGATAATTGGTGGATTGATTGACGAGATGAATAACATCGTGTTGTCGGTGTGATAAGCGTAGTGTGGTTCAACTTGAATGAACTTAGAGACATTAGTGTGCAGATTATTCCATTTGTGGACAGTTGGTCGCTCCTCTGGGCCGTGGTAACTGGTAACACACTAATGGACTCGACACGCACTATACTTAATCAAGATCTTGTGAAGTCTATTAGTGCAAGCCTGTAGTGACATGACGTATGACAGTGTGCTACACCACTACATCTTTTTTTTTTTTACGGTGCTATATAGACGCAACGTGAGGACAAATGGAATAGTTATTGGGCGGTCGACGGTACTAATAGATTTTGCGGGTCTTTCTCTCTGATGTCTGTATTTTTAGCTCCATGGAGTAGGGTTGAGTCACATTCCATATACTTATGTGTTATACATTTTAATGTTATTATCTGTACCATTTTATCTATCTGTACCATTACATGTTGTGGTTATTTATATTCAATGTTAAGATATTATATATAATGTGTTGATGTGAGTTAATATGCATGATGTGATTATGTAGTTTATTGTATCAATTGTTATATCTATCATGGTAATGTTATTGCTGTTAATTTTATTATAACGTGTTTATTAGAATTATTTGTAAATTGATAACATGATTATAATTGATAACATGTATATCTACCGTACTGGTATTGGTGAAAGGGGATCTCACCTCTTTACTGTATTGTTTTGTTGTGTTTGTTTTATTTAAATTCGTATAGTAGACGAAGCAAATTTCTTAGACCCATTGGAGGCAAAATTCTGAAGATAGTGACGGCGTCGAGGAGTGATCTTCCAAGTTTCAACAAGATGCAGTTGATGGAGAAACGAGGCATTTATGTTAGGTTTTTCTCGTTAGTGTTGTTACCATGCTATTAGTAGTAACCGTCATTGGGTTTGCTACTATTTCTCTGAGTCTATAAGTTACATGTTTTATTTCTTTATTGAATATTTTGTAGTATATATAATATGTGTATTAATCAATTTAATTTAATTTCTGTTTTCTTAAAATTTTTGGTAAGTTTATGTTTCCATGAAAAGAAAGTTAAAAATTCATCTTTTAGAACTCAAAACTTTTATAAAAATGATTTTAAGATTTTAAGTTTTCTTTAAAAATGTGATGCCTTATGGAGGATGTTACACCTTCCCTCAAAGATTGGCTAAGGCCAAGCTAGATAGACAATTTGGAAAGTTCCTAGAAGTCCTTAAGAAATTATACATTAATGTACCCTTCACTGAGGCATTGCAACAAATGCCTACCTATGCAAAATTTCTTAAGGACATTTTGTCTAATAAGAGAAAGCTTGAGGAATATGAGACAATAGCTTTAACTGAGGAGTGTAGTGCTTTAATTCAAAATAAATTGTCTCCTAAGCTTAAAGATCCAGGTAGCTTCTCTATTCCTTGTTTGATTGGTAACACTAGTTTTGATAAAGCTTTGTGTGATTTGGGGGCTAGTGTTAGTCTTATGCCCCTTTCTATGTGCAAGAAATTAGAGGTGGGTGAACTAAAACCCACAATTATCTCCCTTCAATTGGCTGATCGATCTGTCAAATATCCCGTAGGCATCTTGGAGGATATTCCTATTAGAGTGGGTAAGTTTTTCATACTTGTTGATTTTGTTGTGCTTGACATGGAAGCAGATGCTAAAATGCCAATCATACTTGGACGTCCATTCCTCGTCACTGGAAGGGTAATTATTGATGTCCATGAAGGGAAATTGACTTTGCGATTGAACAATGAGGAATTAGTTTTTAATGTTTTCAATTCTGAAAAAAATCCTAGTTTCTTTAATTCATGTAATCACATAGATGCTACTGATGTTATAGACAATGTTGTGCTTTCAGATATACAAGAATCTGTGACTGACACTATGTTAGAGGAGACCTTGGCCATGGCTGCTACCAAGTTCGAGAAGGCCAAGCCCTGCAAGAAGGGACCAAAGAAGCAGAATGACAAGTGTATCACGCAGCGTGTGTTTAAACTTGGGGATAAAGTTTTTGTCGATAACTTGCTTCTACGTTTTTGTCCAGGTAAGTTGTGGTCGAAATGGTCTGGACCATATGAGATTGTTTGGATCTTATCCTACGGTGTGCTTGAGGTGAAGACAAAAGGTCATAAGACATTCATGATAAATGGCCAGAGAGTGCAACACTATGAAAAAGGAGTGGGGACTGAGTACCACTCCATTGACATCACCTGAGCATAGAACCAGCTCATAGTTAAGCTAATGACTATAACTTAGCGCTTCTTGGGAGGCAACCCAAGTTTGTTTGTTTTTCTTTTTTATTTCTTCTTTTCCTTTTGATTTTTGTGTGTCGGATTGCTGGTTTGCTCTTTATCTCATAGATCTTGTCTAGGTTTGACCCTTTTTGAAGCTCAAATTAATAGGAGCGTGAAGTCTGAAAGTTCCACACTCATGCCATGGAAAAGTCCATGGCCATGGATTGAAGATCAGAATAAAAATGTAAAAGTCAGAGAGATCCACGGCTAGAGAGGTCCATGGCCTAGCCGTGGATCCAACCATGACTGTGGAATTCAGGGGGGCCTAAAAAATAAGGAAGTCAGCAACTTTTCCCACCACCACAGTGAGTTCTTTTCTTTTATTCCTTCTCCAGTTATAGATTTTTACATTTGGGACAATGTAAGTTCTAAGCTTGGGGGGTATTTTCATTTTTTTATTTTTTATTGTAGGTCATTGCTCTCATGCATTCTTTTGTCTCATATTGCATTGCATCTTCTTGTTGCATTTTCACACCATCATATCTCTCGGCTTTTTGGTTGAACTTTGTGCCCCTCTCTTTTGAGGATTTTGAGATGATATTAATTTGGAACCTAATTTGTTGATTCTTGCGGTAAGCAACAAGCATTGTTTTAATTGATAGTGGAGATGATTTCTTGATAGTTGATAATTAGCATATGTTCTCTGAATTTGTGCTTTTCATTGATTTTGGAACCTCTAAATGTGAGTTTTGAGCCTACATGGGATTTATGCACTATATGATTTTTGCTTCCATTCTTTGTGTTGAGTGATAATTCTTCATTAATTTTATGCTCTAGAACTTGATTTGAAATCATTTTGAGGCCAAATTTTTGTTTGCATGCTTGAATGTGATTAAGGCATCTTAGATTTTTTTTTGGCCTTCTGAAGTAATTGTTACACTTTCATCCACTAATTTTCCATTTTGAGCCTATTGCATAATTGTTTTTTTTTATGCCTATGATGATACATTGTCGGTTATCATTTAGAATATTAAATGGAGCATATTGGGTTTGAAAGTTGTGTTGAGAATCATATGTTATTGAGCCTTCTCTTTCTCAAATAATAATAAAAAAAAAAGAAAATAAAAGAAAATCGTAAGATGAAACCTTGAAAAAGAAGAGAAAGAGAGGAAAGAAAAGAAAGGAAGAAAATGCTTGGAGATGTGGAGTTATTGATTGAAAAATGCCTTTGCTCCACGACCATGGATCGCAGTACGAGACAAATTTTTAAGTTTTGTTTTTATTTCTTTCTATGGGTTAAGACCAAAGAAAACCTCTAAGGTATTTATAAATGTTCTGAATACAATATTAGGGTTTCAATTTGGTTTTGAAGGAGGCACATTAGGTGTAACACCCCCCCGTAGGGCATCACATTTACGACTACCAATTTATAATCTGAAAATGATTTCATAAAATGTTTGAGTTATAAAAGGTGGATTTCAAAATTTCTTTTTGCGGTGAACATAAACTTACTAATATTTATAAGTAATACTAAAAACAATAGATTTAAACTGATTAAAACTTATATAACAGACACCACTTAATATTTAACAATTATTCAAGAAATATAAGACTTACAGACTCAATTTTTAACAGTAGCAAATCTCGTGACGGGTCATACTTAATAGCACGGTAAAACACTAACGAGAAAACTCAACATACTTATTTCATCTTGTATTCATCTTGATGCGCCATATATCTGTTCTTCATCAAAACTGTACACTAACCAGTCCGGGATGGTCACTCTTCGATGTTGTCACCGAACTCAGAATATCTATTTCCCGTCACGTCTAAGGAACTCATTCCATCTATTATATAATTTTTAACAATACAAGTACAACAAAACAATATAACAAAGAGGTGAGATCACCTACGCCAATACTAACATGGTAGCATAGAGATAACATAAACAACACACCACACAGATATATCATACCATAATTACAATTATGCCATCATCATAATGTATAAAATAACAATAATTACAATAATGCCATCAACATTATTTATCATCATCATCATCCAATATTCCTCAATTAGAAATTAATGTTCAATATTTACGATAATGCTCTCAACATTATTCAAGTATTCAACAGTTCAATTATCATAACCAATGCTCAATAATGATGCATATGTTATGCATGTAGACTCAATGTCCTACTCCATAGAGGTTTTCACAATTTTGGAATGCTCTGGTTAATTGTCAGCCTTAGCCCAAAGACAATCTCCCAGTCGTCGAAAAGAATCGTGTTATTGTCGGGTATCGTCAATGCGTTGCAATGGACTGCATCGCCAAGTGGTATGTCCAGCCTTAGCCCACAGACAAATACTCACTGGTCGACCACCGCGCCTCGACGCCCCCAAGATCCATCATAGACCTCACTATCAATTCTCATTCCCTCTTCAACCACAAGGGTCACAATAGCTTTCAGCTATTAATTTTTTGTTCAATGCACGAATATCTCAATGCAATTTTGTTCAATTTCATCATATGCCACAATGCATATTTTTCAATTTCATCATATGCCACAATGCATATCTTTCAATTTCATCATATGCCACAATGCATATTTTTCTAATGCATGTATAATGCACTAAATGCCAATCACAGGCATATCTTTCCAATGCATGTAAAATGCACCAAATGCCAATCACAGGCAAAACTAGTCATTTTCTCATACAGTGTCCATACACTGGTTCAATAGTAACCATACTGTATTTTCAACAGCGAAATCATATTATCGCGTTTTCATAGTCACAAAACACTTTCGTCGTGTTTTCACAATCGCACAACATTTCTGTTACGTTTTCACAATTCCGCAACACTTCTGTTATATTTTCAAATCACATATTGATTTTTTAATGTTTTCTCAATCATGTAAAAATATTTACACGTTTCTCAAATCGCATAGCGATTTTCCACCATTTTCACAATCGCGTAACTTAAAAATCATTCTTTTAAGTCGCGTAAAACATTTTCCATCATTTCTGAAATATTTAAATGCTTTCCAAATCACGTAGAAATATTTTAACATTTTTCAAATCACGTAGCTTAAAAATCACGTTTTTAAGTTATGTAAATTGTTTTTAACCATTTTTCAACTTCGTAAAATATTTCTCAACCTTCAAAAATTCCATTTCAACCTTTCCCAAAATAGTATGACTTCTCACATTATTTTCCACATTTTCTTACTCAAGAAAATCTTTTTCCCAATAATTCGACAAAATCACTTCTCCATTGATTTTAAATCAATGTTTCTATCTTAAAATTTACTAACGTGCTCCAAAACCTAACGAATGAGTTACACGTTAGAAAATCTCAAGTC
This sequence comes from Ormosia emarginata, assembly GCA_029884605.1. Taxonomy (NCBI): domain Eukaryota; kingdom Viridiplantae; phylum Streptophyta; class Magnoliopsida; order Fabales; family Fabaceae; genus Ormosia; species Ormosia emarginata. Next base: position 76,505,997 of record JAQQTP010000088.1, read on the forward strand.
GCCAACGTATTCTTTGTAATTTCAAATTAATTCTAAAAATTAATCCTCTTTAAAATAAATTGAGGTTCAAACACTTTCAACCTCTATTTTCCATTTACATACGAAAATTTCATTTCTCAAGTGATAAAACACTCTGATTCCTTTTTTAAAAATCTTTGTACTAAATCAAACTATATTTCCACTTTGAAAATCACTTTATTTTCATAAAATCAAGGCGTTATAAGCCTTCAAAACCGTGGTACATGGCCATTGAAACCATTAAATAATTTTCCTTCTAAGTCAATATGATTTTACACAAACAAAACTATTAAAATTTCCTTCAAAAAAACCGTGAACACTTGGTCTTTGAAATCAAATCATTTGTTCATTTTTTATTTTCACTTTCTTTGCAAATCCTTAAAATCATCAACTCATTGCTCTTTTCATTTAAAACTCATGATTTATACAATACTTAGAAACTTTTGATTCAAAAATTATCTTGAGGCTGTGTGCCTCTATGGTTCTTTGGAACCAAAATTGTTTTCCTTTCCATCATCACATCATGGCATACATATACACATTTCATCATATATACCACAAGCATGCCATAATCAAAAGCAATAATTCATGCAAATCATACAAAGCATGAACAAATAAATCAAACACATAAACACCTATAAATAATTACATGACCATGAATATGAATCCTCACATGGATTCACCATCCATCAAATACACAAATCATCTCTCACCACCATACTTGGTTGGTGAGATGGATCTCCCTCTTACCTCTTGAAGAACTTCAAAAGCTCCTTGGTTTGCTTCTTTTTCCAAGTCCGTCACCACCAAAGGTTTCTTAAACACAAAACATATATTTATTAGTAAATCAAGCTTGAACAAGGTAAACCATGGATCAAACATGGCTTAGAACATGAAAAAGAGAGAAGAAATGAAGTTTCCTTACACTTCACCATAAAAAACCTATAACTTTGTTCTTGAAGAAAGTCCTTGAAGATGAATGATTTAGAGAAAGTCTCCAACATGAAAGTTGCTTAGAATAAGGTAAGGATTCAAGAAATAAGGTTGGTTGAAATTGTTGAGTTATGGAGGGTAGATTTGAGAGTCATGGCCGAAACAAGCTTGAAGGAGAAAGGAGAGAAAATTTTGAAGAGCTAGCTTCTTGAAAATGATCAATAATGATCAAGAGTAATCAATAATGGTCTTGAAACCATTCTATGCTCTTAAGCACTCACCAAAACCGTCTCCCCTCTTCATATACATTCAATAAGTGACCATTATCACTAGCCACCATTTAGAGCAACCTTAACCATTGATTAGATCAATGGTTAGGATTAATGTAGCTTCTAGGTTTAGCTTTAGATTAGAAGACTTAATCTAGGCCATTGGATCTTTCCTCTTAAAATCCTAGCCATTAGATGTATCTCCAAAATGAAGAGTCAAGATTGCTCCTTCAAACTTTACATCCAATGGTCATAAATGGTCCTAGCCACTTTATAAGACTAAATCTCCACCGTCGATTAAATCAAGATCAAGTTTCCACCGTTGATTAAATCAATGATGGATATCCAAACCACCAATGTTGACTTAAGCAGTATAATATTTATTTTTCTATCTGCTATTACCCTTTGAATAATATTTTTATAGTATTTTTATTGCCCGATAATTAAATACAATACAATATACAGTAAAAGAAAATTTCAAAAACTGTTTCTGGATTCAGGTTTAGTAAGTTCCCCCGTCTCCGTCTCAACAGTATAATTTTTTCTATGCGTAGAAAAATTTTCACTTTGCGGGACCCACCTCGGGCCCACATAAGGCCACCTGAGCCCACAGACAGCCCAAAAACAATCAGAGAAATATAAAAGTTTCATAATCATCTGCAAAAATTACAAATATTAGAATACATATGAAAATCAAGTCAAATTGTTAAAAATAATTAACAATCAAGAGAAATAAATACATAAAGATTTTTCCTGGCCTGAAAATTATTATTTTCTTGACACAGAGTAAATAACTCAAAATGATCAAATATACTTACGGAATAATCAAAATAATTTTACAGCACACAGAAATCACTAAATAGTAAAATTCTGTTAACTGTCAAAATTACTGTCAAATAGTTAAGAAATTTGGGGTGTTGCATTAGGAGGCTCTTGATCTTCATCTTTCTCCTCTCTTCTCTCTTTGATTACGGGTTTGGATGTTCTTGAATTTGATTTCTTGTTTCTTCTTCTCCATGTCTGAGTAGTTTCTTTTGTTTCTAGGATTAGGCAATGCCCTTTGATACATTGATGATGATTAATTGACTTTGTTTACCCCTTTTATTAATCTTGAATGTTCTTTGATTCAATCCTTATTGCGCTTTTTCATGTGAATTTGCTGGCCACATATTTGCATCTCATAGATATTTAGGGACGTACTGAGCGGTGAACCTAAGTGTTAGAACCATAAGAATTGAACTTAAGGTCTAAATCACGAGAGTAGGTTTAGCCTTTCGAGGATTTAATGAATTACCATAAAGTGTAATGAGTTTTATTTAAATTCAATTACTACGAGAGTAGAAATTGGTTTAATTGGGCACGGTTCTTGTCTCTTGAAAAAGAATATTAACTAATTTAGGGTAGTTCACCTTTAATTGAATTTTAATTTTAATAAAAGGGTTGTCAATTAGGAATTGTCTTGTATCATTGTGGTTATCCCCAATCTTGGAAGCTTTCTTGAATTTGAAAAACCTTTCTTAACAACTTGTTATTTTTGTTCTCAATTTTGCACTTTGATATTTATTTATTTAATTACTTTGTTACTACGTTCTTATTAATCAACAATTATATCCCCTTTGTTTAATTTAATTAAATTAATTAATTAATTAGTATTCATAAACATATTCTTTGTGCATTCAATCTTTTTATTACTTGACAACGAAACCGTACACTTACAGATTTCACACACCAGTGACCATGGATCACGAAAATGAGATGGGAAAATGAGAAAGTTATGAGCTTTTACCTTAAAGTTTCTAACTTTAAAGCTTGATGGAGGAAAACGAAAAATGGTGGATTTTGTAACACCCCCCACAAGGCATCATATTTCTGACTACCAACTTATAATCTGAAAATGATTTCATAAAAGGTTTGAGTTATAAAAGGTGGATTTCAAAATTTCTTTTTGCGGTAAACATAAACTTACTAATATTTATAAGTAATACTAAAAAATAGATTTTAAACTGATTAAAACTCATATAACAGACACCACTTAATATTTAACAATTATTTAAGAAATATAACACTTACAAACTCAATTTTTAACAATAGCAAACCCCGTGACGGGTCCTACTTAATAGCACTGTAAAACACTAACGAGAAAACTCAACATACTTATTTCATCTTGTATTCATCTTGATGCGCCATATATCTGTTCTTCATCAAAACTGTACACTAACCAGTCCGGGATGGTCACTCTTCGATGTTGTCATCGAACTCAGAATATCTACTTCCCGTCACGTCTAAGGAACTCGTTTCATCTATTATATAATTTTTAATAATACAAGCACAACAAAACAATATAACAAAGAGGTGAGATCACCTATGTCAATACCAACATGGTAGCATAGAGATAACACAAACAGCACACCACACAGATATATCATACCATAATTACAATTATGCCATCATCATAATGTATAAAATAACAATAATTACAATAATGTCATTAACATTATTTATCATCATCATCATCCAATATTCCTAAATTAGAAATTGATATTCAATATTTACGATAATGCCCTCAACATTATTCAAGTATTCAACAATTCAATTATCATAACCAATGCTCAATAATGATGCATATGTTATGCATGTAGACTCAATGTTCTACTCCATGGAGGTTTTCACAATGTTGAGAAGAATGCTCTGGTTAATTGTCAGCCTTAGCCCAAAGACAATCTCCCAGTCGTCGAAAAGAATCATGTTATTGTCGGGTATCGTCAATGCGTTGCAACGGACTGCATCGCCAAATGGCACATGGTCCAACCTTAGCCCACAGACAAATGTCCACTGGTCGACCGCCGCGCCTCGACGCCCCCAAGATCCATCATAGACCTCACTATCAATTCTCATTCCCTCTTCAACCACAAGGGTCACATTTTTGTTCAATGCACGAATATCTCAATGCAATTTTGTTCAATTTCATCATATGCCACAATGCATATTTTTCCAATGCATATTCAATGCACCAATGCCAATCACAGGCAAAATTCCTCATTTCCAATGCATGTTCAATGCACCAATGCCAATCACAGGCTAATTTCATAATTTTTTTATATAGTGTCCATACACTGGTTCAACAGTAATCATACTGTATATTCAATAGCGAAATCATGTTATCGCGTTTTCATAGTCACAAAAATACTTTTGTCGTGTTTTCACAATCGCGCAACATTTCTGTTACGTTTTCACAATTTTGCAACGTTTCTGTTGCGTTTTCAAATCACATAGTGATTTTTCCATCATTTCTCAATCACGTAAAAATATTCCATTTGTTTTAAAATCACGTAGTGATTTTTCAACAATATCTCAAACACATAAAAATATTTAAACGCTTTCAAAATTACGTAGAAATATTTCAACGTTTTTCAAATCGCGTGAAAATATTTAAACGTCTTTCAAATCGCATTGCTTAAAAATCACGTTTTTAAGTTACGTAAAATATTTTAAACCATTTTACAATCATGTAAAATATTTGTCAATATTCCAAACATTATTTTGGACTTTCAAACAAATCAATATCATTTCCAACATCATTTTTCACATTTCTCCTTTAATAAATCCTTTCCTCAAAATAATATAATTTATCACATTAGTTTCCACATTTTCTTACTCAAGAAAATCATTTTCACAATATATTCTACAAAATCACTTTTCCATTGATGTAAATCAATGTTTCAAATCCTAAAATTTCTTAACGCACTCCAAAACCAAAAGGATGAGTTAAACATTAGAAAATCCCAAGTCACCAACGTATTCTTTATAATTCTAAATCAATTCTAAAAATCAATCCTCTTAAAATAATTTGAGGTTCAAACACTTTCAACCTCTATTTTCCATTCATATACGAAAATTCCATTTTTCAAGTGATAAAACACTCTGATTCCCTTTCCAAAATTCTTGTACTAAATAAAATTATATTTCTACTTTAAAAATCACTTTGTTTCATAAAACCAAAGCATTTACAAACCTTCCAAAACCATGGTACATGGTTCCAATGGCCATCAAATACTTTTCCTTCTAAATCAATTAAGTACCATTCTTGTTTTTACACAAACATAACCATTAAAATTTCTTGCAAAAACCGTGAGACTCATGGCCTTTAAAATCAATTCATTTGTTCATTTTCATTTTCACTTTCTTTGCAAATCCTTAAAATCATCAACTCATTGCTCTTTTCATTTAAAACTCATGATTAGTAAAATACTTAGAATTTTTTTATTCAAAAACATCCTTCAAAAACCGTGAACACTTATTCTTTGAAAACAAACCCTTTGTTTATTTTCCTTGCTTTTCTAAACATCCAATTTTACCATTCATGAAAATATTAATTTGTAAACACCTATTTTGAGGTGTAGAGGCCGAAATCCTCATGGTCTTTGGAACCAAAAATTATTTTTCTTTCCAATAATTTTTATGGCATACATCACATATAATCAACATATTATATTTCAAGCATACCATAAAAGCAAGTAAACATTATACTAAGCATGCAAGCATAAATAAATCATGCAAAGCACATCAAGCATAAACAAATAATCAAAAATACATAAACACCCACAAATAATTACATGACTATGGATATGAATCCTCACATGGATTCACCATCCATCAAATACAAAACCATCTCTCACCACCATACTTAGTTGGTGAGATGGATCTCCCTCTTACCTCTTGAAGAACCACAAAAAGCTCCTTGCTTTGCACTTTAATCAAGATCTCCACTAACAAAAGTTTCTTAAATATAAAACAAACACGAAGAAATTTGTATATTAAGCTTGAATAAGAGGAACCATAGATCAAACATGGTTTAGAACATGAAAAAGAGATAAGAAATGAAATTTCCTTACACTTCACCATAAAAATCCTATAACTTTGCTCTTGAAGAAAGTCCTTGAAGATGAAAGATTTAGAGAAAGTCTTCAACATGAAAGTTGCTTAGAATAAGGTAAGGATTCAAGAAATAAATTTGTTTGAAATTAAAGAGTGATGGAAGGTGTTTCTTGGTGTCTTGTCCGTAGCTTAGAGGAGAAGAGAAATGGAGAGAAATTTTTTTGATGAAGTCTTGACTTTTTGGAGGAGACAAAGATGAATTATGATAGCAATAATATGGTCTTCAAATTTTCCTACACACTTAAGCCACCAAAAACTGTCCCCCCCTCTCATTATGCATTCAATAAGTGATCAATAAGTGAGCATCTTTTCAAGCCACCATTTAGAGCATTCTAAGCCTTTGATTAATTCAATGGTTAGGATTAAGGTAGACTTTAAGTTAGAAGACTTAATCTAGGTCATTGGATCTTTCTCCTTGAAATTCTAACCATTAGATGTGTCTCCAAAATGAAGGGTCAAGATCACTCCTTCAAACTTTACATCCAATGGTCATAAATGGTCCTTGTCACTTTTTAAGACCAAATCTCCACCCTTGATTAAATCAATGGTTGATATTCAAAGCCTTCCTTATTAAGCTTGTCTTTACAACCATTGATTAGATCAATGGTGAACATCCAAAGTTTCCTAACTAAGTTTATTCCCACACCATTGATTAAATCAATGGTGATCATCCAATGCTTCTTCATTAAGTTTATTTCTCAACCGTTGATTAAATCAAGATCAAGTCTCCACCGTTAATTAAATCAATAGTGGATATCCAAACCACCAATGTTGACTTAAGCAGTATAATATTTATTTTTATATCTGCTATAACCCTACGAATAATATTTTTACTATATTTTTATTGTCCGATAATTAAATACAGTACAAAACATAGTAAAAGAAAATTTTAAAAATTGTTTCCAGATTCAGGTTTAGTAAGATCCCCCGTCTCCATCTCAATAGTATAAATTTTTATATCCGCAGAAAAATTTTCACTTTTCGAGATCTACCCAGGCCCACATAAGGCCACTTGGGCCCACAGACAGCCCAAAAAACAATCAGAAAAATATAAAAATTTTATAATCATCCATAAAATCATAAAAATTATAAAACTTACGAAAATTAAGTCGGATTAGTAAAAATCATTAAGGATTTTTTTAAAAATAAAATACGAAGGTTCAGTATACAATCCCAAAATAATATTAAAATAATAAAAAAAATAAAAAAAATCATAAAAATTATAAAATCCACAGAAATCGAGTTGGATTATTCAAAATAATTAAGAATCACCCGAAATAAATAAAATACGAATTTTCAGGGTGTTACAGATTTTGGTGATGGTCACAAAAGAGAAAATGTTCTTGGTGATGAGAAAAGGTAGGAAATGAGGTTGGTTAAATGAAAAGCTTGGATAGCTCAAAAATAGGGTCTTTGGCCGTGAGGGGGTGAGAAAAATGGATGGGAAAATGCTGAGTTTTTGAAGATGATCACCAAAGGGGAAAAGCCTTAGGATGATGAGAGGAAGCAAGAAATAGAAGTAGTTTTAACAAGCTAGTGGAGATGATCTCCAATGGAGTTGGTGTCGTCGAGAGGAGAAGAGCTTGAGAGAAAAAATGAGAGGTGAGAAATGGTATAGAGAGAAAGTAATAGCTTTTGTGTTTTGAATTTTAGGAGTAAATGTGATAAAGTGAGAAGCATAATTTTGGCTCCCCAAAATAGCCATTGCCGTGGAGTGTGGGAGAGAGAGAGGAGGGAAAAGTGTGTTCTAGAAGCTTGGTAAAGCTTCCTTGAGAAGCTTGGTAGGAAGCTTACTTAAGAAGCTTTGTTAGATTTTGCAATAGTCAACTTGATTAGACATAAAGTAGATTTTTGGATAAGGTGATAAAGATTTTTACTACAAGATATTACCTAATGGATAATTGTTACAGTTAACAGAAATCAATATTTATTGTCCAATGGATAATAAATTATACAGCAATTTTTATTTATTTGATAAAAGTCTCGAAAAACATAAACAATGTAAATAGTGCCTGGCTCGGGTTTCGTAAGATCCTCGGTCAACGTTTCCACAGTTCAAGGTTCACCAGCCTTGAGGAAAATATTTGTAGACACAAAACAAGAAATATATTAAAATATTCAACGTTTCCAGAAAAATCTAAAAAAATTCAAAAAAATCACAAATATTATAAAATGACAATTTATCATGAAATTAAAAATTTTTTGGGAGTTACAGAAACAAGTATGGATAACTTGTTTCTAGGTCACAAATGAGTTAAGTAAGGTGCAACTAAAATTTCAAAACAATTGAAGTTAGTTTAGTATTTTTAAGCATATTAGTTGTGCTTTTAATGTCGGATTGACCCCTAACAGATATGGAAAGATAGAATAAAAGTAAAACAACAATTTAAATAAATCCTAATATTTATTCTAAAGTTGTTAGAAGCTAGAAAACTTGAATTAGTATAATTTAAGTATCCTTAGCAGATATAAGTTTCAGTACATAAACTTAAGTTAAACTTTTTCCAAAATTTCCTCCACGTCCCACCCCCTTATTTCTCCCTTCTCATGGCTGAGAAACGTAGAAACAGAGAAAGAAGAAAAGAAAAGAAGAAAGGGAGAAGAAAGGAAAAGGAAAAGAGGAAGATCAAGGATTAAGCTTCAAGCTTCAAGATCTTCATTCAATCAAGAGGTAAGGGGATTTTTTTCTATTCATCTCTCTTTTTGATTCTTTTGAATAAAGTTTGAGATTTTGCGTGGAAATAGAGGTTTGGAGAGCCAAATCCAAGTTCTTAACTTGGTTCTTAATTCCAAGAACTAGGTTAGGATAGTTTAAGCTTAGAGAATGTTAGATAACTATTTATAGTTCAAGAACAACCATTGGAATCCATAGGAAATGGATTTGGAGAATGGTTGGGGTTAGGTGATTTTGGACCTAGATCTATGCCCCAAGAGAATTAATAGGTTATAAAAGAGTTACAACAAGTTTAGGGCCCTAGAATGGTGTTAGAAATTACTTAAAATTCAAGTTTGTATGATTGGAAATGGTTTTGGGGCAACAAAACCCGTGGCTAGGTTCTGTAGAATTTTCTGCATAATTGGTCACCCATAGGGGTGAGATTTCCATGCCTAGGCGTGGTCTGCTCAGTTTTCAGCCCAACACGCCTAGGCATGGTAAAACCAAGCCTAGGCGTGGACAGGGCAACATTCAGACAGCTTGTATTATTTGTTACATAACTTGAGTTGTAGATATCAGAATCAACTGATTCTGGTGTCATTTGAAAGCTAAGACATACGGCTTCATATCGTAAAAAATTTAAAATTATTGAGTAAGTCAATCTGTACCAGTTTCTGTTTGAATCCAACGCAGATTCTGCAGAAAAAGGCATTCTGGCAGCCAGTAAATCAGATTGTATAATTTCTTGATCCGATATCATATCAACATAGGACCAGTGGCATTTTGAAGCTAAGATGTAAGGCTTATTGTCTATAAAATTTCAAAATTTTCCCACTTGTAGTTTGTTTCCATTTTCAATTTAAAGTCAAGTCAGAATCGAGTAAATCAGAGAATGCCCTATTTTGGCCTCTGCAAAATGTCACATAACTTTGGTTACAATAAGCCAAATGAAGCAATGTTTATGACATTGGAAAGATATGAGAGAAAACTATATGCTCATAAAATTTCAGAATTTCTGAAGTTATGATGCACCTTTGGTGAAATCTTTAAAATCAGCCTTTTTAGACAAGATTTGAGGTGTTTTGGGTATGGTTTGAGCCTTATAAATACTAGTAACTCTTTTGATAGTTAGAGTTGAGCGCCATAAGGCCTAGTTGGTAATAGTTGAGTGTCATAAGATTTAATTGGCAATAGTTGAGCGCCATAGGGCTTAGTTGGCAAAAGTTGAGTGTCATAAGGCCTAGTTGGCAATAGTTAAGTGCTATAAGACTTAGTTGGTAATAGTTGAGTGTCATATGACCTAGTTTGCAAAAGTTGAGCACCATAGGGCCTAATTGACAATAGTTAAGCGTCATAAGACCTAATTAGCAAGAGTTGAACGTCATAAGACCTAATTGGCAAGAGTTAAGTGCTATAAGGTCTTGTTGACAATAGTTGAGTACCATAGGACCTGATTGGCAAGAGTTGATTCCTTTATTTAAAAATGATTAATTATCTAAGTAATAGACATTGTCAGGTAAGTCTAGTAAAGTTGTGACATCGAAATGTTTCATGAAAGGATTATGTATATAAAAATAATTTCATTAAAAGAAATCATCACTTAAATGTCAAATCATACCTTAAAAAATTAATATCTTATTTATCAAATAATATAAAAAAATCATTAGTGTATCTCTCCACGTCCACACGCTCCATTTCCGTTATATATGTACCCTCCCATACCCAAAACCAAAGCCACTTATGTCTCTCTCTCTCTTCAAAACTCCTCTTCTTGTCTCATCAATGGCTTGTCTACCCTTTTCACCCCTTATTCTCGGACTCTCCATTTCCCTCTTCATCTCTCTTTTTTCATCGGTGCACTCCCTCTCCTGTGCCTCCCAGAAGCTTCCAGAAAACCGCACCTACGCCAACTGCACCAACCTCCACTCCCTCGGCGCCACGCTCCACTACACCTACAACGCCACCAACCGCTCCCTCGCCGTCGCCTACGCCGCCGAGCAGTCGAAACCCGACGGTTGGGTGGGTTGGGGCATCAACCCCGCCGGCGGCGGCATGCAGGGGGCGCAGGCTCTCATTGCCTACAAGATCCAAGGCAAGATCACCGTCAACACCTACAACCTCACCTACAAATCGATTGACCAAGCAAAGCTCTCCTTCGATGTGTGGGACCTCACCGCCGTCGATGCCGGCGGCGTGATCACGATCTTCGCGGTGCTGAAGTTGCCGGAGAAAGCTGACAACCTGAGCCAGGTCTGGCAGGTCGGGCCGGTTACCGACGGGAAACCCGACAAGCACGAGTTCCAGCCGGCGAATCTGAAAGCGAAGGCAGCATTGCAGGTGGTGGGGACCACGACAGCACAAAGTGGTAGTGGTAGTGGTAATGGGGACAGCAGTGCTGGTGGCAGCAAGAGTGGTGGGGCTTCGGTGATGGGTGAAAGATATGGTTTGGGATTTTACTTGGGGTTGTTTTTGGTCTTAGTGGGTCTAGTGAGTATGTGATCTTTTGTAATTCACGTGAATAATTTTCTTAGTTCTGTGTTGTTTGGATTTTTTTGTGCTTCTTGTAGTTTTCTTGGTATTTGTTATTTTCAATTATTTTTTTGTGATTTTAATTTGGAGACATTAGATGATTTCTATTGGTTAAATATTCTATTTTAAGAATCAAGAACACGGGTTAGTTATTTGAATTAGAATTTTTTTTTTATGAATATCGACGTGTTTATTTAATAAGAAATGCTAAATAACAAGTTTCAAACATGTTAGTTTAAAGTTTTGGATGATCCTTGATTGCTGATACACGGATCAAAATTAAATCCAATTTGTTTATAATGACAAAAAATAAAGGATATTTATTTTGGTAACCAGGTAATATTTTGCTACTAGATAAGCAGAGTGGGTGAGGAGTTTTATTGCCTTCAATTCTTGGTGCATCACTTTCCCACTTGTATGCATATGCTGCTAGTGGCATCTAACTTGTAAGACTTTAATGTGTCAGTCTTGTTTTGTATTCTTGACTATTACGTCTATGCTTTTAATTTTTGGTGAGTTATGTACTATGCTTTTAAGCAATAAAAGTCACGCGTTTTGAGATTTATGTCTAGATATATGTTTGACTGTTTGTGATCCCATAATTTCATACAAATTATATTTCAAGTCCTCAACACAAATTTTGTCACAAATATAGTTGATGGAATTAGATACAACGTAGATTATTTTTTGATGAAGATACAATGTAGATTATTAGACTATAAATAAATTGAATACAAAAAATGGTTGGAATAAGGTTGATCGTAATAAAATGAAATTAGCTAGTATTTTAGTTTGAGTTGCCAAGGGATTTCGATAGAGAGAAACAAGCCTTAACAACAGGGCCTCATAACTGGGAATGGGACAAGGCACTGATTACTTATGTTGTTTAATGAATGCGGTTTTGTCCTTTGTGCGTTCACATGTAATCGAAAGGAAATGGTTCAACGCATGGGTAGCAACATTAAACGTAAAACATTGAATCTAAATTATCAGAAGTCAATGTCAACTTCACATATATTTTTTTTAATTGCATTTTTTTCTTGGCAGTTAAAGCATGCTTACATCATTTTTTTACGTCATAGAGTATTTTCATATGTTCCACCCATTTGAATCACACATAAGATTAATTTTTGCTTGACTGTGAGAGCATAAATATTATGTGATTTTTTCACAAAAATTATTTTCTTGATATTTAAATTTGCATTCTCGTTCCTAAGACTAGATGAGAAAAACATAGAATGAAATAAAAAATTTAATAAAATTGTATGAGAGTTAATTTAATGGAGAAAGTTAAATGACAAGAAAGGATCAAAGAATCTCTCTCTTGTCACTCAAAACTTTCAATTTTTATCTCTTTAATTTGGAGGTAAAAGAAGGAATGACTTGAATACTTCACTCTCTTCTACCATTAAACTCATTAAACATCTAAACAATTGAATAACATATTCTTTTTCATTCAATTCTTTTCTTTTGCATTTTATTATGAGTTATTTCTTTCTATTCGCTTTAAAACTTCTAAATATAACCTAAAAGTTCATGTTGCTTACCACATCAACCCACCTCGACATTGCTTCCTTCATACACGTCGCAAAATAACTTTCACTTAGCGCTTTATTAAAAGGCATCTATACATGTTTTATTAGAAGAAGTAACACTTTTGCTCCGCTAAGACTCATCTGGGAAATGAAAAGTTTTGACTTCAAGATCTTGAATTTTTTTCGAGGAACTTTGCCAATTGAACTTCAATAGCATCTTTAACTTGAAAGGCATTTAGGCTAATATAATATCTTTTATCGTGCATTATTTTTTAAAATTATTTACTTGGAAGCATTATCGAGAATGATCATTAACAATACAAACTTAAAAATAAAGGACCAATAATCATTTTCGTAACAGTGACGAACAATTAAAATGATTTATTAACCATTAGTAATAATTAATTTTTTTTATATTGTTGGCAGTCATTTTCATTAATTATTTCTATTTACTTCAACTTAAAGATAATATATATTATTAAAAAAGTATATTTAATCTTTTTGCTCATGTGCCATAAATGCTCAACACACTAACATGACTCAAGTAAAAATTAAATATACATTCCGATATTTGTTATTTTGTAAAAAAATAAGTAAATTGTTGAGGTTAATATGAGTGTTTGGAAACATTCAAAAACCATATAACTAGGTTCAATAGAGTTGGTTTTAAGATGAATGTTGTTTGGTTATCACAAAATTTTTGAAAAACTAGTTCATATCTTAACCAAATTTGAAGTAAACTAGTTCTTAAGAAAATCAACTCGAAGTTGGTTTCTTTTTAATCCAAATTTTTTTGTGGACTCTCTCTCCTTCTATTTATTGTATCTTTCTCTCATAATTCATTCTATCTTAATATTTAAATTTTAAACTTAGTTACTGTTTTGTATGATTTTTGTCAATAGACAAATTCGATTCCAGTTCTCAATTTGGAAAGGGAATCTCTTCGTCAAGAGATTCTCTAATACCTACTATTTTATTTTTAATAAGAATGCCAAGAAGATTTTGAGTAGAACACAAAGATATGGAAATCGAATTTAATGTGTAATAGTAGTGTTGGAAGTAAAAATAAAGATTTGGCAGTTTGTCGGTTGATGGTGGTTTTGAGAAAACTTTCTGAAATATTGAGCCGACAGAAGTGCCAAATAGAGAAATCGACAATAGCATTGAATAAAGAGGAAGATTTTAATGTGGTTAAGATATTGATGTCAGTGAGAAAAAGTATCTGATGGGCAGATTGCATTAAGTCGACGAAAATTGTTTAAGAATAGTCGAGTGCTGGTTTCGTCGAAAATTGGATACTTGCTGAAGAATAAAACCGCTCGAACTTGTTGGTCTTTTTAGGATGTCAGTTATTTTTTATATTATCTATAAATACCAGTAGTCATAATGTAAAAGGGGAGGTTATTTACTGATACAAAATCCTAACATCTCAACTCAAGCAGATTAAAAGATTTTTATCCAAGTATGCCTTCCTTTTCCATTTCATGTCATTTAAATTAATGCAATGTTCTTTTAGAAATTCTTTATTTTTCAGTCTTGTCTCTTAAATTTTCTTTACAGTTCTTCGCACTTTTATTTGCTTTTCTTTACTGTTTTTCCATTTAAATTCTGCACTTTAATTTTGCGCCATTTACATGCTTTCAATTAATTTTCTGCATTTTTAACTTAATCTTTTCAAACTTTCTTTTCTGCATTTTCATGTTTATTTTACTTCAAATTTCTTAAACTTCTTTTGTTTACTGTTAAAACCATTTTTATAACGAGATTAACACATAACTCGTGAACCCACATTCGTTTTGATCCATTTATTTGTTTGTTGGAATTAATTTTGAATCTTTGAACCAAAATTCCACTTAAACAAATTGGCACGCCCAGTGGAACGAGTTTAGAGTAACTCGTAGTGTCATAGGAAATGATTTTATGCGTTTAAGGAGTGGAAGATTCATCTACTCTTCTCAGAATACGCAAACCATGAGTAATGTAAGTAGTCAGACTTCGGATATACCTTCGACAGCTGTTACTGCGCCACCCTCAACTGTCGTTAATACTGGTTTGGTAGAGGATGTTATAGCAACTGGTGCTCTTCGAAGTAATCATGTAGTGGAACAAGTGTTGCCTGGAATGACTCAGCTATCGCCGAGTCAGCCAAGTAACCAAAGCATAATAAATTCAAATTCGAGGTTTGTGCCCCAATATGGGTTGCCACCGAATTATGTACCTCCTATTATGGCGCAAACGGGACTTGACTCTACTTTAGCTAATATTGTCGGCCAATCAGTAGCTTCACAAGGCCAACCACAGATAAGTTCGACCTTGGCGAGTTTTGGTAGCCAAAGAGTAGGGGTTGCAAGTACAAGCAATCCAACTGCCTTTCGACAAGAGAGATTGAATTTGGGACCAGTTTTCCCAAATATATCGAGAGATAATCCCCAAAATATAACAGGGCCAACTATGAATTCTTTGGCCAGTTTTCGACAACAGATGGATGAGAGTAATCATGATATGGTGCATATGTTCACTCAGCAAATGGGTGCTGTGATTACGCCAATCATGGAAAATACAAATAATGTTTGCAGTGCATTGGCTCAGCAAATGGCAAGGCTAAACCAAGCCTTGAGAGTAGGTGATGTAGCCAATGATAATATTCAGGGAGTCCAGCCTGGGATAAATAGAGAAATGGTCGCACCTCAGGCAAATGTGGGACAAAATCTACAAAACTTAGATCAACCAGGACAAAATGATCAACCCCGTTTGGAATATGGAAATGTCCATATGATCCGTCGAGGAAATGAGGATCAAATGGCCAGAAATGATGTGGCCATGAGATTGCTTCGACAGAATCTTGGGGGGCACCAAGTGGTTGAACAAAATGTAAACCAAGTGGTGGAACAAGTGTTGAATAGGTTTGGTTTTAACGTTGGCTACGCCAACCAACCATATTTTGTATCAGCATTTCCTGAATGGGTCCAACAGGCAGAGTTGCCTAGAGGAATTAAGATTCCAAAACTTTCCAAGTTTGCAGGAGAAAGTGGGGAATCGACCGTCAAACAAATTGCACGGTTTACAATAGAGATGGGGGAGTTGGCCACTGTTGAAGGCCTTAAAATGAGATTTTTCCCAAGTTCCCTCACAAAAAATGCTTTTTCCTGGTTTTCGACATTGTGACCAAATTCAGTCCACTCCTGGGCTCAATTGGACAGAAGCTTTCATGATCAATTTTTTAGAGGAGATTTGAAAGTGGGACTTACAGATCTTTTCAACATCAAAAGGATGTATAATGAAACTGTGGATGACTATCTTGCTAGGTTTCGGCAAATGAGGAGTAGATGTTTTATTCCTATACCTGAGGTCGAAATAGTAAAGATAGCTGCAAACGATTTAGATTATTATATAAGAAAGAAGTTGGTGAATCAACATTTGATTGATCTTGCCCAGCTAGGTGAGAAAGTTAGGCAAATAGAACAACTAAAAGTTAAAAAGATTCAAAAACAAAAAAGATTTCTTAAAAGAGAAAAGGTGGAATTTGTCGGATTAAATGAATCCGACAATGAGTTTGAAGGCAGCGATGATGAGTACGAAGTTAACATTGCTGAACTTCAGAACGGTCCTCCTTATGTTTGTCAGGCGTTACAACCTACTAGAAATAAGGAGAAAATGAGTTATGTTAATAGGAAAACATATACATTCGACGTAAACAAAGCCGACAAGATTTTTGATTTGTTACTAAAAGACAAACAAATTAAATTGTTGGAAGGTCATAGGTTGTTAAAGTTGGATGAAATTAAAGACCGAAAATACTGTAAGTTTCATAATAGTTTCGATCATGTTACTAATGAATGTGTTCGTTTCAGAGACTTAATTCAAAAAGCAATAATGGATGGGCGTCTGAAGTTTGCCGATGTAACACCCCAATTTTTAGAAAATATTCCGAATGTACTGTTTGCTGTTTTTCAAGTTTTTGTGTGAATGACCGTTGTGTCCCTATTTTACTGTTTCTCGATTTCTGCATGAAATACAAATACGTTTATACAGGCTCAAATTTTATTTGGTCTTTTTACGTAATTTGTTTCGAGATAGTAAAATAAAATTTTTTTCGAGCTACTGTTTTAATTTTTCTGGAAGATATACAGACAATTAATACTGTCTGTAATTTTATTTGAACTTTTTGGATGATTAGCTACGTTGTGGGAAAAAATGAAAAAATGACCATTACGTCCCGAACGTGCTGTTTGTACTGTTTTTGCTGTTTTTATTTGTTTTCTACTTGATTTAGTGTCCAAAATTACTGTCTGTGGTTTTATATGGACTTTTTGTGTGATTTGCTACGGGGCAGGAAAATAATATTTTTCCGGACCGGTAAAATCTGTTTTTAATTATTCGGAAAGGGGATCTAACTAAACCGATTGAATGAGCCTAAAATTAATCTTTTAATTTTTAGGATTTAATCTTGTCAAATAAAATAATTTTGTATTATTATAATATTATTTTATTAGTCAGTATAACTTAGCGACAGTGGACCCGAAAATGTTTTGCGGGACCTACGTTTAGCTAAATAGTTAACTTAGTAGCTTAATTAATCATCATTAGTGAATGAACTTTCAAGAAACATGGTGACTCAACTAATGACTAGGCTTAAGAGTTAATGAAGCTTAATGACTAAGCATGGTGACTATGCTTGAACCAACCAATAGGAAACAAGCTTGCTAACCAAGTTTTAATCTTAACCTTTGATGCATTCTAAGGCTAGGATGAAGCCAAGCCATGCACACCTTGCATGCATTGAAGTCTACGGCCAAGAGGGGTTGGAAGACCATAATCACTTCATCTTTCATGATTTTCTCTCTTCTCTCTCATCCAAAAACCCTAGCCACCATTGTTGCTTTCTTTCTTCACCATTCGGCCAAGCTTCATACTCTACCATCCAACCACCTAAAATTCATTTCTAACCAACTTTTCTAAACCTAAACACAATCCTAAGAACATCTCTAGTTGAGAGTTCTTTCAAATTCCTTCATTTGAAGCTTGAAAACCTAGTTGGAAGTTTGTACCAAGGAGTTTGCTAGGTATTTTGGAGGAGGAAAACCGTGACCTAGGAGGAGGGAAAGAAATCCTTTTTGTCTTCATTTAAGGTAAGAGGAAGACAAATCTTATCACCTATGGGTGGTGGTAAGAAGATGGAGTTTGATTTTGTGATTGTAGAATCCATAAGGATTCATGTTTGTGTTTGTTAGTAGCTTATTTGATGTAGTTGTGTAATTGTTAGTAGCTTTCCTATTTGTGGTTTGTAATAGTTTGCATGTCTACAAGCTTTAAGTTGCATGTCTACAAGCTTTGATAATATTGCATGTGTTAGAATTGCATGATAAAGCATAGAATTGCATGATAATGTATAGGATGTGAATAACATGTCAAGGAAATGCATGTGTGTTCCAAAGAGCACTCCATGAGGCTCACGGCCACTAACAAAATGGAGAACCAAAATGTTCTCTTAATTTTCTTAAAAGGTAATTTAATTAACCTAGGAGAATTAAGAAGGTTTCAAGTTGATTAGATCAAAGAAAATGAATTTAGAAATCAAATGGTAAGACTTAGTATTTTCGGCCAACATGCCTAAAATGAATGTGTTGATTTCAAAAACCATTTTTCTAAAACAATGGTTAAATGAATTTAGACAATACAATAAGTTTGACATAAATTTAGAAGATGAGAAATAATTTAGAAATCAATTTCAAAGTATTTAGGAAATTCGGCCAACATGCCAAACCAAGTATCCATGGTTTCTAAAATTAAATCCAAACCTTTTCTAAGTATAAGGATGCAATATGTGTTAAAAAGAATTTTTCTAAAATGAGTTTTAAGGAAAAGAATCAATTAGAAATAAGTTTGAGAACTTAGAACTAATGATTTTGTTATTAGAAATGAAATACAGTAACTTTCGAAAATTTCTAACATATAGCTCATTTGTATTTTGAAGCATGTTAGTAGTTTTCAAAAGGATTAAGTATATGGTTTAAAAATTTAATAAACGAGAATTTTTACGGTAAAATTAGGAAACCATTAATATAATTTTCTAAACAAAATATCTTGTTAATTTTTAGTAAAAACGGACAAATAAGATAGAAAAGATGTCCAAAAGACAAGATACGGTATAGAAAATATTATACGTAGCTTAAAAGTATTATTTATTATTTCTGTTTATTTAAACAAGTAATTTTTAAGGAATTCGGTCAAGAAAATGATTTAAAAATCTTACGCGATTGAGAAAACGTATTAAAAATCCTACGCGATTTTGAAAACGAGAAAAAATATATTTACGCGATTTCAAAACGTTTATAAAAACGACGAGATTGTGAAAACGCGATAAAATTTCTACGCGATTGAACTAAAAAAGTATTTTTATGGAATTTTCGTATTTTATCTTTGTCGGGAAAATGTGAACCCGCAGGCTTTTGAGGATTTTTTTTGTCGGGAAAATGTGAACCCGTCATGCTTTCTATTTTTTCGCCATTGAGGGCATATTATTATCTTGAGGGTATTTTTGTAATTTCATATTTTTGGAATTATGTATTGAGTTTATGCCAAATTTTTGGTGGATTGGTTGATGAGACGAATCACATCGTGTTGTCGATGCGATAAACGTAGTGTGGTTCATTGTTCTAATGGACTTGGAGACGTTAGTGTACGGTATTCCATATGTGGACAGTTGGTAGCTCCGCTGGGCCGTGGTAAACCGATAGCACCCTAATGGACTCGACACGCACTATATTTAATCGAGATTTGTAAAGTCTAGTAGTACATTTACCTGTAGTGCCACAACGTGAGACCGTGAACTGCACCACGCCTGGATGATGGATTCCTGTGTCGTGGGGCTATAGACGCAACGTGTGACAGCGCAATAGTTGGTTGGGCAGCTGTGGTACTAATAGATTTTTGCGAGTCATTCTCTCTGATATCTTTGTATGTTTTTTTTAGCTCCATGGAGTAGGGTGTGTCATATGTTTGTTTATTGGGATTTATTTATTTATTTTGTCTTATCTATTTATTTTTGTCTTATCTGTTTATTATTATTGATTTATTTGTTTCTTGTTTTATTTTATCTGTGATGGTATATTGTTGGGATATTTAAATCTTTTTGAATCTTTACACTACTCTGTTACTTATTAATGTTATAGCTTTTCATATTGCATGAACTGTATATCTGTTGTTTGTCGTCTTCTTATTGGCCATGTTTGTGGTGATTTTAGATTGTCTTACCTCTTTATTGTATGTGTTTTCTGTATATACCTGTTTATATGGTAAAGAGTTCGAGGAAGAGGAACAACCTCTTGAGGTTCTGTACCCCGAGGAGGAGGAAGATCAGCTAGTCGACGACCAGTTTGACGATCAAGAACCATCTGATCATCCATACCCATTGGATTGATTAGTGTTGGTATGGCGGTGCCAGGATTTTTGGGGTTCGTGACTCTCGAGTTTTACGGTGGATCGCTATCGTGGCACATGAGAGGAGATAGAGACTCTGTGACGTATGCGGGACGGATGACGGTGACCCTACGCCATAGATTTGATGACGAGCCAGTGATGACGACGACGGTGTTTCTGCATTTAGACTTACCCTTATCCATTAGGCGTCATTTTGGTGGGATATCCACTAAGCCTAGTGAGATGACACTCGTATCGGCTGCGCGATCTCATTATCGCCGAGAGTCGAGACATCCGGGATATTTGTCTCCTGATGATCATTTTCATGTTGAGAGTGATCCTTCAGAGGAGTAAATATGCATGATGTTTTTTTTTTAGCGCGTCTGCGTATGGATGTATATATTGACTCTTTTACTGTTTTTATTTCTTTTTTGTTTAAATATTTGTAATTGTAGTTATAAATTATTTGTATAACTTATAACTTGGAACATATGTATATTATGAGTAGTGTTGTTCTATTTATTTTATGTTTTCCGCAATATTTTATTTTTAATAATCTGTTTATCAGGAATTACTTTACGACCCATATTATTATGTAATAAATATTTTATAACTTGGGTAGATTTTATTTATTTATTTTAATTTTATTTATATGTGTGGCATCCCCAAAGGGGTGTTACAGCCGACAAGCTTAAAGCGGATATGAAAGTTGACACAGATCCGTTTCAGGCTGAAGTATCTTGTGTTGATCAGCAAGTTCCTCTAAATGTTGGGATGCTCAACATAAGGAAGTTGCAAGAGTTCAACGTGGATACAAAGGATGCAACCGACGTATATCCTAAGCTAGGTGAGTCTCTTGAGGCATTTCTTGAAAGAAAGAAAGATGAGGGCAAGGTAAGGTTATGCCCAAGGTGTAATGCAGTATACGATGAGCTTGCTGCAAAGAAAGCTGCTGAAGAACAACCAAGTATCCAGCAGGGTAAGGAAAGAGTTCTCGACAGAAATACCTGGAGACCACAGAGGACTTTTCATGCTCCAAGGCCAAAGCCGAAACCGCTTGGAAGTTTATGTAGGAGTTGCTAGGTATTTTGGAGGAGGTTTACATGCCTAGGCCTAACATGAATGGTTGGTTAGTCGAACCACAGGGGTTTGTGGGAAACAAAGCTCATGTCAGACCCTTTAAGACTAGGGTGCCACCTGCTAATGTTACCGTGAATAAGTGGATGAAGAATTCCGTAATGGATGGATATACGTATTTTCAACGGAATGTGTCTGCCAGGAGGAGTAATCTTCAAAGGGATCGACCTTTTTGGAACGAAGACTACAAGAATAGAAGGATCAATCTAGGAAAAACCTTAATTGGCCAAGATGAAGCAGGGCCATCAAAGGTTCTTCCAATGTCGAAGAGTAAGAAAAGAAGATTACAGAGATTAAGACAAGCACAAAAGAGGAGATATGACTGAAGGATTGGTGATCAAGGAGCAGCCCGCAGAAACAGGTTGTTTGGTGGTCGAAAAGAAATCAATGTCTGATCAAGATAAGGATGGTAGAAAGATAAAAAGTGTTGTTACCAAGGGATCATTCCCAGGGGAGCCAACAACAAATGCAGTTAGACGGCTTGATACTGATGATAAATCCCGACAAGAAAGGTTGGAAGAAATAAGAAGGGGTAAGCAAGTTCGAAGGCCAATTCCAAATAAAACAAAGAGGAAATGGCCAATTGGGTTAATAGCGGTAGAAAAAGAGGCAAGAAAGAATAGTTTACCAGTCGAAAAGAACAAGGAGTTAATCAGTTCAAATGCTGAGAAACCGATAAAAGGAAAAGAACAGATTAAGGACTCTAGAGTTGGAAATAGTAATATTGAAGACTGGTCAAACGAAGAAATCATGAGAGTTTTAGCAGACCCAGATCAAGATGTTGAGTGGAGGAAGAAAATGCTCGACATAAGAAAAGAAAGAGAAAGATTGGCAAAGCTTGACTGCCAAAATGTGGACTCAATGACTGATGAAGTTATTGAGGCCTTGAATGATCTAGAGGATCCTTTAGGCCTTGGTGATGAGGAGCAATTCGACATGGATATTAACTTGGAAGATAATTTGGATGATATCTTGACGGCTGTGGATAGTAATTTGCCATCGGAAGATTACTTAAGGATTGGAAGACATTTAAGTGAAGAGCTGTTCGACGAGGAGGAATTCTTGAAGTCAATGAGTGTTAATTTAGTTTTAGTGTTACCTGCAGATTTTGAAGGGTATCACAAAATTGAATACACTGGGGAGAATGAAGAAGATTTTGATGACCTAGATGATCATTGGCTTCTTTTCCAAGATAATATGATCATAGTCTTTGAAAAAGGGTATAATTGAAAAAGCATGCTGTCGGATTGTATTTAGCCGACAAAGCAGTATTCACTGCTGAAAGCATGCTGTCGGATTGTATAATTGATGACGGTCCTTTAGGATTTGAAAAAGGGCCTGATGAAAAGCAAAGTGTGGAAGTGGAAGATCTTTTGCAAGAAATAAACTTGGGCACTGAAGCAGATAGAAGGCCCATTTTCGTGAGTTCATTTCTGCCAAAGGATTTCAAAGAAAAGCTTGTCGAGTTAATTATGGAATACAAAGATTGTTTTGCCTGGGATTATGATGAAATGCCTGGATTGAGTAGAGATCTTGTCGAGCACAGATTGCCTCTAAAAGAAGGATGCAGACCTGTCAGACAAGCTAATAGGAGATTTGCACCTGAGGTGATATTAAAGATAAAAGAAGAGGTTGAAAGATTGCTCAAAGCCAAATTCATCAGAACAACCGGGTATGTTGAATGGCTTTCTAATATTGTTCCTGTAGTTAAGAAAAATGGCAAGTTAAGAATATGTGTAGATTTTAGAAATTTGAACACTGCCACACCTAAAGATGAGTATCCTATGCCAATTGCGGACATGTTAGTTGATGCCACATCTGGACATGAATTATTAAGTTTTATGGATGGCCATGCAGGTTATAATCAAATTTTTATAGCCGAAGAAGACGTGTCGAAAACTGCCTTCAGGTGTCCAGGAGCTATTGGGACATTTGAATGGATAGTCATGCCTTTCGGTTTAAAGAATGCAGGGGCCACTTATCAGAGAGCAATGAATACAATTTTTCATGATGTCATTGGAAAATTTATGGAAGTCTACATCGACGATGTCATTGTCAAGTCAGAAACGAAGGAAAGCCATTTGACAAACTTAAGGCAAGCATTCGACAGAATGAGGAAGCATAGCCTTAAGATGAATCCAGAAAAATGCGGTTTTGGAGTGTTGGCTGCCAAATTCTTGGGTTTCCTAATCCATAAAAAAAGGTATAGAAGTGGACAAGAATAAAGCCAAGGCAGTTTTGGAGGCCACACCACCGACAAACAAGAAAGAATTGTAATTTTTTTTAGGAAAAGTTAACTTCCTAAGAAGATTTATATCCAATTTGTCAGGAAGAACCAGAGTTTTTACTCCATTGATGAAGTTGAAGGCTGAACAGGATTTTGTGTGGGAACCTTGCCACCAAGAAGCCTTCGACCAGATAAAGCAGTATTTGACAAAACCTTCGGTCATGATGCTTCCAGTGCCCTGTCGACTGTTGAAATTGTATATATCAGCATCAGAAGAAACCATAGGAAGTATGCTGGCTCAAGATGTAAATGGCATCGAAAGGGCCGTGTATTATCTTAGTCGGGTTTTAAATGATGTCGAGAGAAGATATAGTGCAATAGAGAAACTTTGTTTAGCATTGTATTTCTCGTGTACTAAGCTTAATTATTACATGATGCCTTGTAATGTATTGGTTATGTCAAAAACTGATATAATAAAATATATGTTATCAAAACTAGTGTTAAATGGTCATATTGGAAAATGGATTATAGCTTTGTCAGAATTTTCTTTACAATATGTAGCAATGAGAGCACTAAAAGGCCAAGCAATTACCGATTTCTTGTCCGATCATCCTTGTCTAGATGTAGAAAATATAAATATTGTCGGTTTAAAACCTTGGTGTTTATATTTTGATGGTTCAAAGCATCAAAATGGAATTGGAGTGGGGATTTTAATTATTTCCCCTCAAGGTACTCCAATTAAGTTCATGTTTGAACTTAAATATACTTGTTCTAACAATGAGGCTGAATATGAAGCCTTAATTGTCGGATTAGAGATACTAGTGGAAATGAAAGCACGTAATGTGCATATATTTGGTGATTCACCGTTAGTCGTTAAGCAACTTGCCCAAGAATATAAATGTGTTAGTGAAAATCTAATGAAATATTATATTGTGGCAAGTAAGTTAATGAAACAATTCGACGAGGTAACTGTCGAACACATTTCCAGAGATTTAAATGAAGAGGCTAATGAATTAGCACAAGTAGCCTCTGGTTATAGACTTTCATCTAAGGTTCTTACAAATCTAATGGAAATAAGGGAACTTTTATATCCATTAGAGGAAAGAGATATACTACAAAATGACATTTCGACGATTAATGACTGGAGACAACCAATATTGAGTTATTTGGGAAATCCCAGTCAAGATGCGCATAGAAAGCTCAAGTATAGAGCATCGAAGTTTGTGGTATTAGGGGGAGCCCTATATAGAAAGTCTGTCGATGGAAATTTGGAAGTTTGCCTGAGTGAAGCAGAGGCTTATATTGCCTTGGCAGAAGTCCACGAAAGAATTTGTGGAGCCCATCAGGCAGGTGAAAAAATGAAATGGGT
The DNA here is from genome assembly GCA_029884605.1 of Ormosia emarginata. Lineage (NCBI taxonomy): Eukaryota > Viridiplantae > Streptophyta > Magnoliopsida > Fabales > Fabaceae > Ormosia > Ormosia emarginata. The sequence goes on from JAQQTP010000088.1 coordinate 76,531,024, forward strand.
TCTTCGACGTCAGAGGTTTTATTGGCCAACACTAGTTAGGGATTGTATAATGTTTGCTAAGTCTTGTGAAGAGTGTCAAAGACATAGCCATATACAAAATGTTCCTGCTAGTGAGTTACATGCTATAGTTAAACCTTGACCTTTCAGAGGATGGGCTTTGGATTTAATTGGCCAAATTCATCCCGTCTCGTCGAAAGGACACAAATACATTCTAGTAGGAGTCGATTACTTCACCAAATGGGTTGAGGCTGTAGCCTTGAAAGATGTAACTCAGCAGGATGTGATTAACTTTATTGAAGATAATATAGTTTGTCGGTTTGGAATACCGCAAACTTTGACAACCGACCAAGGATCAGTATTCATTGGAAAGAAAGTTGTCGAATATGCCAGTTCAAGGAAAATTAAAATGCTCACGTCGACGCCATATTATGCTCAGGTGAATGGCCAAGTAGAGGCCATGAACAAAATAATCATAAATTTGATTAAAAAACATATTGGTCGACAACCTAGAAATTGGCATAATACCCTTAATCAAATTCTATGGGCATATAGAAATTCACCAAGAGAATCGACGGGTACTTCACCATATAAGTTAGTTTATGGTCATGATGCAGTGTTACCAGTTGAGATTAATCTTCATTCTATTCAAATTCAAAAACAAGACGAGTTACCAATTGAGCATTATTGGGACTTGATGTTTGATGAATTAAACGAATTAAGTGATGAAAGATTAGTAGCTCTAGAAAACTTGATTCGACAGAAAGAAAGAATTGCAAAGTTTTACAACAGTCGAGTTAAGTATAAATCCTTTAAGATTGATGACTTGGTTTGGAAAGTTATTCTACCCATGGATAAGAATTGTCTAGAATGTGGAAAATGGTCTCCAAAATGGGAAGGACCATTTAAAATTACTCAAGTATTTTCTGGGAATGCTTATGCACTTGTCGATGTTAATTTTTGTTTGAGGATTAAATCAATTAATGGCAAATATTTAAGCCATATAAACCGACAATGTATAAAGTAAAGATATGAATTGAGTAAAAATGAAATTTCATTCATATATTCGACAAATAGAAATTACATACTGATGTTACATCTGGTTTAGATTGTCAAGGAAGATAACGAGAGAGCTGAATGCAATCGAAAATCCCTATTTCCCTCCATAGACTTTCTTTGGAAGCTTGAACTCTGTCAAGCCATTCAAGATACCCATTGATATGGGTAGGGGGAGTCCTGAACAGCCTTTCAGATTTTCCAAAGTAGCTGATAGGAATGGAAGGAAGAGAAGCCAAGATAGCTTCTTGGGGACTTTTACAAGGAAAAAAGGAATTTATTTCATCCGTAATAGATTCCTTGGACAGAACTGGGCCCAAGAAAGCAGCCGGAGGATCCAAGGATAATGAGGAGTCGTTGATGGGGAGTATTACCTTCGAGAAGTGCCAAAGTTCAGACTTTTGCAGAACTGGGTCTTTGAAGACTGCATGATTACCCAAATCTGTTGTTGGCGCGTTGGGAGTTTGAGAGCTAGAAGCCATTGGAGAAGGTAAGAGTTTGCAAAGGAAACGGGCTAGAGTGAGAGGTTGAAGATGAAGAATAGTGAAGAGAAGTGAAAGTTTGAAGACGGTGGGCAGTGATATAGAGTGAAAAGTCGCGTGAATTTCAAAAAATTAATTTTTTCTGCGAGAAAATAGAGGTAACTATGAGCCCTATTTATTGGGAACAACTATTTATTGTTTGCTATGATAAGATTGATTATGACCGTTCAAGTATTGAAAAGTTCTGATTGGATTTGAATATATCTATATAAAGGACTTTTTGATTCTTATAAAATTTTTCTTTCTTCTGTCGACGTCGAAAGAAAATTTTTGGGGGGCATCTGTTGGAAGTAAAAATAAAGATTTGGCAGTTTTTCAGTTGATGGTGGTTTTGAGGAAACTTTATGAAATATTGAGCCGACAGAAGTGCCAAATAGAGAAGTCGACAGTAGCATTGAATAAAGAGAAAGATTTTAATGTGGTTAAGATATTGATGTCAGTGAGAAAAAGTATCTGACGGGGAGATTGCATTCAGTCGACGAAAATTGTTTAAGAATAGTCGAGTGCTGGTTTCGTCGAAAATTGGATACTTGCTGAAGAATAAAACCGCTCGAACGTGTTGGTCTTTTTAGGATGTCAGTTATTTTTTATATTGTCTATAAATACCAGTAGTCATAATATAAAGGGGAGGTTATTTGCTGATACAAAATCCTAACATCTCAACTCAAGCAGATTAAAGGATTTTTATCCAAGTATGCCTTCCATTTCCATTTCATGTCATTTAAATTAATGCAATGTTCTTTTAGAAATTCTTTATTTTTCAGTCTTGTCTCTTAAATTTTCTTTACAGTTCTTCGCACTTTTATTTGCTTTTCTTTACTGTTTTTCCATTTAAATTATGCACTTTAATTTTGCGCCATTTACATGCTTTCAATTAATTTTCTGCATTTTTAACTTAATCTTTTCAAACTTTCCTTTCTGCATTTTCCTGTTTATTTTACTCCAAATTTCTTAAACTTCTTTTGTTTACTGTTAAAACCATTTTTATAACAAGATTACCACATAACTCGTGAACCCACATTCGTTTTGATCCATTTATTTGTTTGTTGGAATTAATTTTGAATCTTTGAACCAAAATTCCACTTAAACAAGTAGTAAGGTAGTAAAGAACTTTGAATAAAAGTAAACATAAAAGCAGTCAAAATGCAATGAAAATAAATTTGCTTGAAAGTTTAAATTGCAATAAGATAAGTAAAACAATTAAAGGAAAACAGTTAAATCGCAAGAAATGTAAAGTGTAGAGAAATAAAGCATTGCAAAGTAAACTTGGCAGAATAGGTAAATTGCAAAATGATAAATGAAAGTAATTAAAAGAAATCAATATAAATGTAGAAAGAATAAACGTGCAAGGAAGTGAAATTGACAAAAAGGTAAACTTGCATAAAGATAAAGAAAGCAATCAAAGGGAAGCAATGTAAAAGAAAATCAAATGATCTCGAGAAGACCACTTAATCAAGAGTAGAAGAGAATTTATAAGAAAGTAAATGATTAGAAATAGAAATGAACTTGAATTAAACTTGCATTAGAATTGTAAAGTTTATAGAAAAGAAGTAGGATGGAAACATGCTTGACTAATTTCTGTTTGCTTGTTATGCGTTAGAATGACTAAGATCATATTTAGAAATGTATGCAAGTAAGTGAATTTCAACCCCTAAATGTTTCCATCTTCTTGATATTTAAAGAGATCCTATGTAACTACGCCCTTTACAAGATTCTGACAAGTGTCTAAAACTACCTAATCATTGTCAGCAATCCTCATACTGCAAGTAACTGCCCAATTTTTGTCAGCAATCCTTGTGTTGTCTAGATCTTACACTTGTAAATGCTGCTAACTTCTGATTTAAATTCAAATTATATCTTATCTGAATTCAAATTTTGAATCTTCAAATAACTACTGCCTTCTGAAGTTAGCTACTGCCCAATTCTAAGTGTTTGTTTGGTTCTTGAAATTGAGCATGAAATTAGAGCTTGAAATTAGACTTGAACCTCTTAATTCTAATTTTTATGTTTAGAATGACATTTAGAATTAGAATTCCATAAACCAATTCCATGAAATTTAAAAATAACTAAGTTAAGTCTTTCTCAATTCTTAGCCTATACCTTAAGAATTATCAATTTCATAGCTTAAAAAATAAACTCTCTCTCTCTCTACATTTATTTATGAACAATCATATTTATTGAGATTCTACATTTATATAGAAAATTATATTCATATGTATATAAAAATTATTATAATAGCCATTTATTTATTTTTCTAAAAAAATTGATGAAAAATTTCTTTAGGAAAAAAATATGACTATTATATTATAAAAATATTATTGTATGAATATTTTTATTAATTTTAATTTTATAAATAATTTTTTAATGTTTTAGATCATATATTTAAACAATAAAATTATAATTAAATTTACAATTATAATTTCTTATCCTAATTCTTTAACAACCCCAAACATAGAATTTAAGATTTTAGACCAATTCTAATTTTGGAAGAATTGGAATTAAAATTAAAATTCTATATTTCAATTCCAATTCCGCTATCTAAACGGGTTAGTGTTTGTTTGACTTTTGGAATTGAGCATGGAATTAAATTTTGGAATTAGAATTGGACCTCTTAATTTCAGTTTTTATGTTTAGAATGTTATTTAGAATTGAAATTGTAATTCCATAAACTAATTCTATGGAATTGAAAAATAACTAAGTTAAATTTTTCTCAATTCATAGCTTATACCTTAAGAATTACGAATTTCATTACTCAAAAATTAAACTTTCTCTCTCTCTCTCTCTACATTTATTTATGAACAACCATATTTATTGAGATTCTATATTTATATAGAAAATTATTTTTATATTTATATAAAAATTATTATAATAGCTATTTATTTATTTTTTCTAAAAAATTCATGAAAAATTTTTTTATTAAAAAATAGCTATTATATTATAAAAATATTATTGTATGAATGTTTTTATTAATTTTAATTTTTTAAATAATTTTTTACTATTTTAAATCATACCTTTAAACAATAAAATTATAATTGAATTTAGAATTACAATTTCTTATCATAGTTCTTTAAAAACTCCAAACATAGAATTTAAGATTCTAGACTAATTCAAATTCTAAAAGAATTGAGATTGAAATTAAAATTCTATATTTCATTTCAAATTCCACTATCCAAATAGACCATAAGTATAGTTACTAGCCTTTTTGGATCTCAATTTTCGAGACCAAATTGAAATCACCATTTTGGTAATTTCAAAGGTCACAACAATTTTGACTCTAAGAGAATCAGAGTATGTATAAGTTCATAACTTAGTAAATATCATTCATACCAAGTGATGGAATGCATCTCGAAATTGTTTGAATCGAAAAGTTTTATTTTTATACCAACATACACCCCCCAATATTTATTTTCGAAATATGAGAGATAAATATTATTGTTTCAAATATTACTTTTGGATTAAATCTTGGTTTAAAGCTTTAATTGCTTTTTATCAATTCAAACTGACATGAGCAGATAAGGAAAGGTTAGAGGGAAAATATCTAAATTTTAATTTAAAATTTAAATTACCCCCCAGCCACAATGTGGCCTTTCTCGCATTAACTAACATTCCCACTTTTTAGGGAATTTCAATTCTAATGATGGCCTTTATGGGGCAATGACTTCAGTTGTCTTATCATAATGCTAGTTTTAATAAGGGTTATACTTGTGCCTCTTTTTTTAAACATGCTTCTAAAACTACAAGCGAGCCCATTTTCCCTCACTTTTCATCTTCTTCCACATTGAGCTCTCTTTCTTTATTCTCTCTTTAAGCTTCCTTGTTGTGCCTGGAATCCTTTCCTTAAATCTTCCAGCTATTGTCTTCTTTCTTCAAGTGCAAAAGTGTAATCTTCTGCTAAAAATGATTCTTTTGTACCGTTTCATTCCATTCTTACATATTTTACCTTCCTGAAATCTCAAGCTTCAATGGCGTCTTCCTCCACCAGAGCTGCTTCAATCCAGCACTCTCATTCCACCACTAAGACTGATGAGGTGGTTAATCTTCCAAATGATGCCATTGTTACAGCTCCTCTAGAGAAAAGAAGGGTTCTATTTGCTCCAAACCCATCTACAGATAACTCAGATCTTTGGAAATCCTAGGTAATGATCCCTTTTCTATCGCCAAGGAAAAATATGCTTTTCTAGGGCCAACTCTTTCTCTTGATGAGTATAAGTCCATTTCTCATTTCTTCCTATGTCTAGAGGGTGAGTTCATCTACGCTTTTGGCTCTTCTTTAAAAATTGACTTCTTTGATTATTTCCCAAAAATATTTAGAAGTTCTCCCCCTACAAGCCCTCAAACCAAATCACTTTATTTATAATGGTTGAATAGGGTTGAAAATGCTAAGCAATACTAGTGGAAAGTCACTAGTATTTTCGACTTTATTCAACTTAATAGAGAACGTATCAAATATAATGCTTCTATGTTATCTAGTTCTTTCTTTTTTCTGAAACAAAACTACCAACTTTTTCCATGTCCCCTATGGCATGCTTACCCCTACTCTTTTCGATCTCGCTGCCATAACGAGCTTAAAACCTACACGAAGAGTTATTACTAGTATCTTAGAGCCAAAAGAAATCATCAAACCTAACTAGCCTAAACTCACATATACAGCCTTTATCGAAAACAACAAACTTGATACTGATACATTTCTGACCAAGAGCATGTTGTTTTTCTTATTTTATGGCTTAGTGCTTTTGTATTCTACACTAAGTCTTTGCAAGTTCCCAAATCCTTGCACCATCTAGCCATTCTTTATTCACGAGGGAACTCCCCTATGCTTGAGCAAATTAATTCTTGACCAATTCTACTTGTCGATAGCTGAAGCTGTAAACTTGCTTCGATCTGAGGACAACCCCCTAATGTTTCCTAGACTATTGAAGGGAGTCGTTTGTCTCACCTTCACTATTCTTCGAAAACTGGAAGGGAGTTTGATGACTTCAAGTATTTTTTTTATTTGTTTATCAACATGAAATTCCACTAAGATAATTTCAACTTCTCTCCCTTTGCCTATCAAGATTGTAGTCCTTATTGGTTTCGACAACCTCACTTTTTCAAAACCCCAGGGGCCCAGTCTGAAAACTTTGATTTGTGGAGTAATATGTTTATTACTCAAATCTTTTCTCCTAGCTTCCTAAAGTCCAAAGACTTCAATCTAATCTTTTACCTACCTTCATGTGTTTCGAGGCAGTTTGATTTTTCCCGATGCATTCCTTCTCCTATTTCAACTCGAGAGGAATGTCAAATCTGTGAATCTAGGGCCAGAGACTTCAAACAGTACAAACACTTCCTCAAGAAAAATGTTGGCAAGAATTAACCTCTTCGACTGCAAAATCTCTTTTTTCACATCCCTTGGTTTCACAAATTGGTGGAACCATTATTACTCCTCTCAAAAACTTTTGATTGAAGAATGCTTCCAAAGGATGACTAATTCAAGATCTTCTGTGCAGATTGGAGATGCCAGGAAAAAGTCGAAAAGTACACGACTCAAAGAAATCTCAAAGTTTGAGAAATTTTTTAAAGTTAAATATGATCTTTGAAAATTAAGACTGGTGGTTCTAGAAGTTGAGAAAACCTTGAAGCAAAAATGAGCAAAATATTACCAGAAATGTTATGCACCATTTATTAATGCTCTAATTTCGAATCCTTTTGCTTCGTTTAAGGATTTTGAAACCTCACTTAAGTTCCTTCCATTTCCCAATGTTCCTTTTGGTATGGCCAATTGGTATCCAGACCCTAAAGGTGGAGCATTAGGTATGAGTAAGGACTCGAAGAAGCATAAAGCTTTTGCTAATTGCTATCTGGATAATTGTTGAGATCTATGTTGGTGTATGCCCTAGAGGCCAACTTATTTTGACCGTACTAGCTTACATTGTATTATGCTATTTATTTAATATATGAGACATTTAATTTATTGTGTGTTATTTATGATAAACATAATAATGTCCTTAGAATAATAAGTTTTATGCCATAGGACATCAAGTGAATGAATTGATCTGGAGATCCTATTGGATAGAAACAGAACATTATTCTTAAATGTCCCTAGCCAAGTATTATTGTTAATTAGGACAACAATAATACATTGAGATTAGTATGTGCGTAGATTGATGGCCACATCTCACGGGTCATGGATATGAGATATCGAGTCTTCACATGGGTACATATTAAAATAATGATGTATTGGACTGACCCCACCATAAGAATACTATGTGGATCATTACGTGAGTGTCATAAGCGATTCTTATAGTGATAATGGTGTATGTGGTTCTTTGACCTGAAATCACTATGATTCCTACTCGAGGAGTTGTATGTTTTAATGACATCAAACGTCATCTGTAACAAGGTGATTATAAAGTTAGTTATTGGACATACTGTGAATCATGTGGAGGGATGTGAGTGACCTAGATGGGATTTATCCCTTCTACATAACATGAGTGATATCTTCAGGCCCCCTGATTAAGTAATCCTACGAAATGCATGACCATGCTCAAATGAGTCAATACGAGACATTGATCTCATTTGTTATTACTATGTCTACTCAAGTATCATGAAACAAAAGATTGAACTATACAAGAGTGACACGTTCCATGCCTTATGTTCAATCTAGATATCTGGACAAACGGGCTAAACTTCACGGTAACATTGATCACGGAAAGGTTATGTCAAATCACTAACATTCTCATTACTTGGGTAGCAACGATATGTTGCTAGATACCGCTCACTGCATATAATATTAAAATAATATTTTAATATTGTTACTAATGTCATGAGAACTTACAGGGTCGCACACTTAGAGCAGACTTAGTTAGAGTAATAAGGATCTAAGTTATACTCGGATTCAATCATGAGCCAAACTCATAACAGATGAGTCTAAGGTTACACAACTTACCTTGTTATTGCTCTCACTCGCATAAGGCAGTAGCTATTATAAATAACACTGTTAAGGGGGCTGTCAAGGCACGCATTACAAACCCTAGCCACACTTGATAGAAACAGTGAGTGAGAAAGTAACAAGTTTCTCTTCTCTTTGCAGCTAGCACTATGGCAGAGAGGTCGGACTCCAAGACTGCGGACGTTGGACGTTTTGCAAGTCTATTCGTATGGATAACGTAGAGGCATCGTCGTTGTTGCGGTGCTTGTGATTTGCTTGATTGTTTTTCCTTCTCACTTCAAGAGATAAACTAAAAAATCACGAATTATGGTCTTTTTTGCATAGATCCATGGTGGGAATTTTTGTTTTTTCGCTACATGATGAATCCGCAATCCCTAACAATCCAATCTATAGATATACTCGAATAATAAAATATCCTTCTCATGGTAAAGTTCATTAATCCCTTCTTACCCTTTTATTTTCGAATTGAACACTAATCATTTCATTTTCTTAATGCAGTCTAAAAAAACCCCAAGGTGATGGAGGATCTTGGTGCCAAAGAAAACTGGGAAGATGACCTCCAGAGGAACAGGAAAATTTCAAAGACTATTAAGTACAAAACAACTTAGAAAACAACATCCATGCCACTTCTAGCTCAAAAAAGAAGTCTGTTGGGCCAACTTCTTCTATGTTGAAATCAATTGTGAGAGAGACTTTCGAAAATCTTGAAGAACCTACCACTACCCCAAAGTTCAAGGTAAAGATAAATAACCTTCGATTTCATCTCTGTTATATCTTCATATCTGGCTTCGATTGACTTTTAAACCTCAAGAAAAGGCTATAGGTGAAAGCCCTATAAAGACAGGCCAAGTGAAACACATGGCTGTCAAAAGAGGAAGAGAAGTCCTGAATGTCGATAGTTTTGACTCTTCTCAGCATGAAATTGAAGAGCAACCAACTTTGAAAGATGCAAGGTCTTCCTTGGTGAACCAAGGGACTTAAAACACTATGGTAAGATCCTTTTCTCTTTTACCTTGTAGTGATAGAAATTTCTCCTTTATTTTTATTAATTTTTTGGATTTTGAGCAAGAACCTTCCTCTCTCCATCTATCAAGAGAGAAATCCCCTATGACCTCGAGATGGCCAAGGACTCCATCTCCTCCTCCTTCTCCTCAAAGGGACTTAATCGCTTCACAAGGTGTGCAAACACCTTTTCTTGAAGAAGTCTCTCCAGCTCCTAGTGCTCGATTCGAAGGGCATTTCAAATCCAAATTTTAACCAAAAGAGAAACGAGTTCTGAAACTGGTTGAGATGCTTCTCTCGAAGACATTGAAGCTTCTGTTCAAATTTGATACTCAAGTTATTAATTTGAACTCAAATTTTGCATAACTTGCTCTAATTATTTTCATTTTGCTGGTATAGGAAAGCATTTCCCCCTAACCAGAGCAAAATCAACTTGAAGTTGAAGCTGGTAAACCTTTTGCTGTCAAGACTTATGCTCATCTCCATGAAATAGTTGAAGCATTCAATGATAATAGTGGGGAGAATAAAGATGTAAGCAGTATGGATGAAGATGATGACGAAGACGATCCCCTAAAGTTAATTAAAGATATCCTTTCTGGAAAAACTTCAATGTCTTCCAAGTCTCTTTATTCGACTGCCCATTCAAAGGTCGAAGTTCAAAGTGTCTCCACCACCCAACTGCTAAAAGAGTTGGTTGCCTTACTAAATCTGGGGTTGGATCAGCTAATGGCCATTGAAGATAAGAATAAAAAATGATCACTCTTGTTGAACAGCTTGACCAACATCGACAACTTCTAAATTCAAATATTTGACAAGTTGTTCAAAAGTTGAAAGACCTATTTAAGGATTTGTAGACCAATTTATTCGATTATCAAAAGGCCATTACTAATCACCAACAACTCCTAGATATAAGGGCCAAGCTGATGAAGGATGTATCTAAAGCCAAAAAGAGAGGCTCGAAGTTGAACACTACTTAGTAGACTACCTAGCAAAGAATAAATCAAAATGAAGAAAAGATTGCTAAGCTAGAAGACCAACTTAAAGAGCTTAAAAGGAAGCAGGAGGAACTTCGAGTAGCTATTGGTACATTCACAACCCAAGAACAACAATTAAAAAATGACTATTCTAGATGGCTTGTTGAAAGTAAAGATGTAATGACAACTATTGAAAACTCAACTCCTTCTTTCGAGAAAGCTTTAGCAAAAAGGATAAAGGCAGAAGAGACACTGGGATCCTTCCAATATTTCTTTAATCACCTTTAGTTTTTAAGATAATATATTTTTTTTTTATTTACATCGAAGCTGTAATTGTATTAACAATACTTTGAATTTTAATATGGAATGTTTATTTCATGGGTTTTTGGTTTATATTGCTTTAAATACTTGCCATTAATTGAAGCAATCCTTTCATTATAATTTAAGTTTACAATCGAATAAACGTTTTTAGAAAATACCATTTCAACTAGATATGGTTCATCCCAATTCGGAGACCATTTTCCATATAGCTTCGACTTTTTCTCCATAGGAAAAATGACTTTCCATACTAATTCATCTAATTTAAACTCCTTTTTCTTGACTCGAAGATCATAGAACTTTGCAATTCTCTCTTTTTATAGATTCAAGTTTTCAAGAGCAAGTAACCTTTCCTCATCTAAATGATTCAATTCATCAAACATTGAATTCTAATAATCTTATATTGGAATTTCATCTTGATGTTGTAATCTAACTGATTGAAGGTTAATTTCAATTGGCAAAACCATCTTATGACCATATACCAAATGGTAAAGTGTAGTACCAATTGTCTCTTTAGGAGAATTTCGATAAGCCCACAAAACTTGACTTAATGTTTCATGCCAACTTCTTGGCTTTCAACCAATATGCTTATTTATTAATCCAATTAAGATTTTATTAGCTCCTTCAACCTGACCATTAGCATGAGCATAATAAAAAGTCAAAGTAATTAATTTAATATTCCTCAATTCAATAAATTGGGTAATATTTCAACTAGTACAAATAGTTCCTTGATTAGTTGTCAAGGTTTGAGGAATACAAAACCTATATATAATATTTTCTTCAATAAAATTTATTATATCCTGTTGAGTAACATCCTTCAAAGGGATGGCTTTGACCCACTTCGTAAAATAATCAACAACAACTAATATATAGTTATGCCCATTGGAAGATGGGGGATGAATCTGACCTATTAGATCGAGTGCCCATCCTCGAAATGACCAAGGTTTAATAATCAAATGTAACTCACTATCTGGAACATGCTGAACGTTCCTATGCTTTTAACATTCTTCACTTGACTTAGCATAGAGATTGTAATCGTTAGTCATTGTAGCCAATATATCCTTTGTCTATGTAAAACCTATTTCATTTTTTCACCAGCTTGATGAGCACCACAAATGCCTTCATGTACTTCTATTAAGGTTGTATATGCTTCCTCTTAACTTAAACATGTTAATAAATTTCCATCTACTAACTTCTTATAAAGTGAATCGCCTATTATAACATATGATAAGACTCTATATTTTGTTTTTCTTTCGACTTGTGAACTTGGGTTCCTTAAATAATCAACAATTGACTTTCTCCAATCAAAGCTATCCATATTTTTTATTGAGTATATTTCTAAGTTTTCAAATGGAAACAATTTCTCCTTGATTTCAATTAACTTAGCCAAAGTTTCTCTCGAAATCTTATATCATGAAGCTATTTGGGCTAGTTTATTAGCTTCATAATTTTATTCTCTTGAATATGTTTGTAACCTCATCGAATTCACATAATAAACTTACTGCAAAAGCAAAGTATCTAAATAGATTTTGGTTAATGCATTTATATTCTTGAGTCAATTGTTTAATGACTAACTGGGAGTCACCCAGTACTTTGATATTTTTAGCTTTGAGTGAAACTAATATTTGCAAGCCAACTATCAAAGCTTCATATTCAACCTCATTATTCAAACACTCATGTCTCAATTCGAACACTCATGTCTCAATTCGAATAAAAACTTGGTTGGGATTCCAATAGGTGAAATAATTAGAACCCCCAGACCAACACCTTCACTGTGTTTTGATCCATCGAAATGTAACTTCTATGACTTCAATCCCACGTAATTAATATCATTTTCTTCAATGTCAACTTAAGGATGATCAATAAAAAAATATGCCAATACTTGGCCTTTCATAGCCTTTAATGACACGTATTTTAAGAAAAATTCAGTTAAAGTAAGAACCTATTTTCCTACTCTACCATGCAAGATAGGTTTGGTTAACATGTATTTCATTATATCTATTTTTGAAATTACAAGTACATCATAAGACTTCATATAATACTTTAGCTTAATATAGGAGAAATATAAAGCTAAACATAGCTTTTCTACTACACTATATCTAGTTTCAACATCAATTAAAACCCTACTAAGATAATAAATGGCTCTTTTGATTCCATTTTCATCTTCTTGGGCAAGCATGCTCCAAATGGTTTCATCCAATGCTGAAATGTATAGCTTCAAGGGACGTCCTAGAGTTGGAGGCGTCATGATTGGATGATTGGCCAAGCAATTCTTGATTTGATTAAAGGCCTCTTCATGTTCGTTCTCCCATTGAGATTTCTCTTCAACTTTAAGCTTCAAAAGTGGAGAGAAGACATTGGTCTTTCTAGATAGATTCGAGATGAATCTTCTTAAGAAGTTTATCTTCCCTAACAAAGATTGGAGTTACTTCTTATTCGAAGGAGGTGATGCTTCAAGTATGGCCTTAGCCTTGTTTTGATCAAACCTGAATTCTTTCTTTTGGACTAAGAGTCCAAGAAAATTTCTTGCAGAAACACCAAAAGCATATTTAATAGGGTTCATTTTCAATCCATGCTTTCTCATTCTTTCGAATGACTATCTCAAGTTTGTTAAAATTCCTTTTCTGATTTTGATTTAACCACAACATCATCTATATAAACCTCCATAAATTTACCAATTATATCATGAAAGATAGGATTCATGGCTCTTTGATATATGGCTCTAGCATTTTTTAAATCAAATGGCATAACTATCCATTCATATGTGTCAACTGCCCCTGGACATCGAAAAGTAGTTTTCGATACATCCTCTTTAGCAATGTAAATTTGGTTGTACTCTAAATAGTCATCCATAAAACTTAGAATTTCATGGCCTGATGCTGAGTCAACTAACATATCAGTAATTGGCATGTGATATTCATCTTTAGGAGTAGCAAAATTTAAATCTCGAAAATCAATGCAAACTCTTAACTTACCATTCTTTTTCATAGTAGGAACAATATTAAAAATCCAATACACATACCTTGTGTAACATGTAACATCCTCTTTGAAATGTTAGACTTGTATATGGTTACAAAGGCATCATAATACTTGTATGATATGCTTGTTTAGTTTTGTGACATTCAGAGTTAGATTAGGCACTTTGTTGTAACACTGAATGTGAAAAGTAGCTTAAAATGACTAAGATAATGACATAAATTGTTTAGTAAAAGGAAATAAATATGGAACGAGAAATATGATTAATACAATTCGAAAGATTATTATGTAACTGGTCCATCTGTCTCCTACTTCTCTTCATCCTGCTCCCTTTCCCCCTCCCCTTCCGTCTTTTCTTCGCCCTATAACTCTGGTATCAAAGTCTGATGGGGAAGTAAGAAAGTAAATGAATGGATCTAAGTTGTTTATTTATCTTACTAAACTGGATACTAACGTTATTATGTTATAATACTTTGATCTTTATCTACTGTTGTTTATTTCTTTACTGAACTATGTTATAATCTGTTAATCTTTGTTATTATAACTAGATCTGGAAAGTAGTAGTTTATGTTACCTCTCCTTGGACTGGACAATATATAATACCTGTGTTGGATCTATTCTATGGGGTTGTAGCAGTAAGACCTGGTGATGAAGGGCAATAAGTCTAATTCGATAATGCTTCCATAGGTAGTGAAAATTTTGGGTACATTGGTGACCTTGGACTAAGAACTAGTAAATGTTTACGGTGGCTATAGATCTGGAAATAATATTAAACTTAAAAGGTTAAAATATAGTTCAGTAACTGATAAACGACTCAGATCTAAATCAAAGTAAGAAATAAAATGATAATCTTAAGATCTAGTTCAGGAGAAAAAATTTAACTAAGATTTCTTATTTACAATTCTATAAATCTAAATGATGGCAATGATATCAGGGGTTGTTGAATATATTTACTTCTGATCTTTTATTTTTTGTTCTTATACTCTGCCTTTATATATTATGCTCCTTATTTCTTTCTGCTATCATGTTGCGATCTTTGTCTTCATTTTTTTCCAAACTATTTGTTAAATCTTCTCAATCTTCATCTTCTTCTATTTCTAAAAAACAAACTAATCAACCTAAACCAAACATCTTCCATGAAGAAATTTGTTTTGAAGACATTAATCAAGATTTTTATAATTGGGAAATTCCAAAAATTTTAACAAACGAACTCTACAAACCTAAAGGTAGATTCTTTAGGAGTTTTGATTATATTATTGGATCTGTAGAAACCAGCTTAGGTCATGGTCCAATCTACTTCAATTGTTATCATATTAGGACGGTAAGTCTAAATGTTAAAAATATCTTAGATGCCTTATTCTTAAATCTGAAAGTTTGTGCTTAGACATGAAGCCCAAATCCATCCCTTTAGCCTTGATATATAGGATTCAATACAAGATTATGAATTCTTGTCATTCTAAGGCTTTCAAACCAAAAGATATGGGAGTAACAACATTATTCCTAACTGATGTAACTAAAACAAACCTAGTTGTCCCTAAGATGATCCATTGGGAGGATGTAGTTCTTCCTGAAAAATGGATGATGGATGAAGCAGTACCAGCTTTGCCCAAAAAATCACTAGAAATTTCCGAGATAATCCAACATCAATCTAGTAAAGTTGAAATAACTTTTGATAGGAGAAAATCCTTTAGTTCGACTAGGTCTCTTAGATCGAGTTCTTCTAGGTTTGAAGACTTTAGATCTGCCCTTTGTAGGAAATCTTTTTCAACAATTAGATCTACTCCATCTTCTATTAACCTTCAAGGTCTGGTTACCTCTTCATCTTTGCCCAAGCCAATCTATCATTAGGAAGACGATAAAGAACAGAGATCTATCTGATCTCTAACCTGCTCTGATATGAATGATGTCCATGATTAATACAACCTTTGAAATAGATAAAGAAACCCTTAGGAAAGACTTTTTCTCCGCGGCATGGACGCCGCAAAGGAAATAGTTTTTTGAAAACTATAAGGGTCAAAATCGTGAAGAAATCTAGGAGAAATGGTACTCCTATATGGGAAATGTTCAATCAAATGTTCCTTTCTTTGATTAGTTTCATGCTTACATGATTAGGAATGAAATCGTTTATCCTTTGAGCATAGGCTTAATGGAAGATAAATTTGTTAATGTCTTAACTATTTGGTCCTGTATAGACAGTAATCTTGTTAAATCTGATCTTCCTCCTTCGAGTTCTTATTTTTTGGATAAAAAGGATAAAAATAATAAACATGTCATCTCTGCTCCCTTCAAGCCTAGGGTTGAAGATGAACCAGTAGGGCCTCAAGACATTAAAGTTCTTATGGAACAAAATAATTATACAAACAAATATCTCTAACTCTTAGATGAAAATATCATAGGTAAAGAACCTAAAAACAAAGAAAAAATTCAGGAAGATAAACCTTCAATTTCTGGAGAAAAGACTACAAAAATTTCAATTGATAAACCAATCTTTAAATAGTTTAAGGTTTCCAAACAATTAAAAGAAAGTATCAAACTTCTTAAAAAATAAGACATAGGTAATCATAGCACTAATCCTAACACTGAACTTGCCAGTGAAATTATCTCAAGTTTAATTAAAAAGAATCTTATTATCCCTGATACACGTCAATCTGAAGAATCTAAAACCTCTTCTAAACCTTTAATCATTAATACGATTAAACAATCTGATTCCCAGTCTGAGCTAGATTATCAATCTGATGTTAGTTCTGTCATTAAGGTTAACCCAGTTATTAGCCAAGTGCTTAATTAGAAAAATCCTTCAAAACTTTATTATCAAAGAGTGACTCCACCGGATATGTTGCTTGAAGAACGTGAGCCAACCTTCAAATCTTTTAGTGCAAACAATGTTTATGTCTGGAATATTGACGGTATGACTGAATATGCAATCCTCAATCTTCTCCAAGAAATGACCATGGTGTCAACAGCCTCTCAAACATCTTACGACTGTAGCGATCAAGTTATCATAGAAGTTCTTGTTGCCAGTTTTACTGGTCAAGTCAAAGGTTGGTGGGATCATTATCTTACTGACGCTCAAAGAAATGATATCCAAAATGCAATCAAAACTGATGCTAAAGGCTTTCCAATCCTTAGCGATGGTAAACCCATTGCTGATGCTATCAATACCTAAATCTTTACAATTCTCCAACACTTTATAGGTGATCCTTCCTTATGGCGTGATAGGTCTGCAAAATTGCTTTCAAATTTTAAATGTCCAACCTTAGCTGATTTTAGGTGGTATTGAGACACCTTCTTAAGTAGGGTTTATACTATAGAAGATAGTCAACGGTCATTCTGGAAAGAAAAATTTCTTGCTAGACTTCCAAAATCTTTAGGAGACAAGGTTTGTGATAAAATTAGAAGTCAATCCCTAAAAGGTGAAATCCCTTATGAGCAATTGAGTTACGGTCAACTCATTGCCTTCATCCAAAAGGTAGCCCTTAAAATTTGCCAAGATGATAATATTCAATATCAACAAGCCAGAGAAAAGGCTCAAACAAAGCGAGAGCTTGGAAACTTTTGCGAACAATTCGGCCTTCCTTGTGCCAAAAAGAAAACCAAACCTAAGCCTAAAAATGTCCAGAAGACTACTACGAAAACCAAATATTGCAAACATAAAGCTTCAGCCAAACTCAGAAGACTTAAACAATAATTTAAGTCCAAACCTCTAGTAGATAATGTTAATGTCCCTAAAAACCTTGTAATCTACTATAACTGTGGTAAACCCAGTCATATTAGCAAGTATTGTAGGTTAAAGAAAAAGATAAAAGCTTTAACAATCAGTTGAAGAGCAATTTAATAATCTTTTAATCGAATCATCTGAAGAAGACTCGGAAAAAGAATTTTTTGAAGATTTAAATCAAATCCAAGATGATGATATATCATCGTTTGAAGGAGATTCAGACTCTCTGATAGTCAATGTCTTAGCTAAAGAGTAAGATCTCTTATTTGAAGTTCTTAATTCAGTTCAAGATTTTGAAGAAAAAAAATCTATTTACAAAAATTAAAATCCTTAATTGAAGAAAGTCCGTCCAAAACTATGAAAAATACAATCATTAAAAACAAATATGATCTTAAAGAAACAATTAAAAAACTTGAGAAAACTTCTAAAAAACCAATAACTATTCAAGATCTTCAGTTTGAGATTAATAATAAAAAAAATTGAAGTTAAAGAACTTAAAGAACAACAAAAGCTACATCATCTTATCATCTCCCAGTTAGGTGGTATGCAAACTGATTCAGAATCTGAAAAAATTCCTAAAACTGCAATCATAATAAAATCTAAAAAAGAAGAAGAAAACGAAAAAATTTGTGATATCATTAATCAATTAAAAATCCAATTTTTTTCATAAACATAAACATCAAAATTGAAGATTTTGTCTTAAATACTGTTGCCTTGTTCGACGTAGGTGCAGATTCAAACCGTATTTTGGAGGGAATGATCCTAACAAAGTACTTTGAAAAAACTACTGCGCGGCTCAATACTGCTAGTGGTTCCAAACTTAAAATACAGTACAAACTCTCTTCTGCAATCATTGAAAAATAATGTTTCCAAGTTGAAACTTCTTTCCTTCTTGTGAAGAATCTAAAAGATGAGGTTATCCTAGGAACTTCGTTCATTAGGTCCCTTTTCCCTCTCTAAATCACTGATGATGATATTACTACTTAACATCTTGGTAAGACAATCATATTTCAATTTCTTAGAAAACCAATTCTTAAAAGTCTAATCTGATTCAGTACAAACAAAAATAAATAAATTTTCTTAAAGAAGAAATTTCTTATAAAAATATCGAATCTCAACTTTCTCAACCTCAAATCCAAAAGTGAATTCAATCTCTTCATAGACAAATTCAAGATTCAATATGTTTTGATCTACCTAACGTTTTTTGGGAAAGGAAGAAACACATCATGGATCTCCCATATGAGAAAGACTTCAATGAAAGACAAATTCCTATGAAGGCTAGACCAATTCAAATGAGTCATAAACTCCTCTAGTATTGTTAACAAGAGATTAAAGATCTCCTATCTAAAGGTCTCATCTACAAGAGCAAGAGTCCTTGGACTTGTTCTACTTTCTATGTCAACAAACAAGATGAAATCGAAAGAGGTACTCCTCGATTAGTCATTAATTACAAACCTCTTAACCAAGCTCTTCAATGGATTCGGTATCCGATTCCAAATAAGAAAGATCTTCTTAAACGTCTTTATTCTGCCAAAATCTTCTCTAAATTTGACATGAAGTCAAGCTTCTGGCAAATTCAAGCCAAGGAAACTGATCGCTACAAGACGACTTTCACTGATCCTTTTGGGCAGTACGAGTGGAATGTGTTGCCCTTTGATCTTAAGAATGCTCCTTCGGAATTCTAGAGGATCATGAATGAAATCTTCAATCCTTATACAAATTTTATGATTGTCTATATTGATGATGTTCTTGTCTTTTCTCAATCCAACGATCAACACTTCAAACATATAAACATATTTATTGGAATCATTAAAAGAAATGGTCTCACTGTTTCTAAATCAAAGATAAATCTTTTTCAGACTAGAATTAGGCTTCTTGGTCACAATATCTATCAAGGAACTATCAATCCAATCAATAGAGTCATTGAGTTTGCCGACAAGTTTCCAAACCAAATCATTGATAAAATCAATTACAGATATTTCTTGGTTGTCTTAATTATGTAACTAATTTCTTTCCTCAACTCAGTAATTAGATCAAACCCCTTCATGACCGTCTAAAAAAGAGTACTCCTCCTTGGTTAGATGTTCATACAAATGTTGTCAAATAGATAAAATCTCAGGTAAAGGATCTTCCATGCCTTTATCTCCCTAATCCGCAAGCTTTCAAAATTGTTGAAATTGATGCCTCTGACATTGGTTATGGTGGCATTCTCAAACAATGTGTCGCAGACAAAGAACATGTTATTGCATTTGCATCAAAGCATTGGAATCCTGCGCAGCAGAATTATTCAATTGTGAAAAAAGAAATTTTATCAATTGTTTTATGCATCAATAAATTTCAATCTGATCATTTAAACTAAAAGTTTTTAGCCCGTGTTGACTGCAAATCTGCAAAAGATATTTTATAAAAAGATGTCAAAATCTTACTTCTAAATAGATTTTTGCCCATTGGCAAGCAATCCTTAGTGCTTTTGATTTTGATATTGAATACATCAAAGGTACCACAAACACTCTACCTGGCACAACGAGCCCAACAATCTGGGTCTTCAACCCTTCCTTCTAGGTCTTCTACCCCAGCTTCGTAAATTCATCCTAACAACCAAAGGAAACAATCCAAAGATGACTATGCTATGCCCATTGAAACACTTATAGCCTTGCAAGATCAAGGTATCACTCATATTTTAGCCAAGTCCTGGAAAGAGATATTTTCTTAAGAATCTGATGAACCAATTGAAATTTAATCCTTAGTCAACAAAATGAAAAATGAGGTTATTCAAGTTAATCCTCCTCCAAAAGATGTTGTCATCCAAACCAAAACAAACCCTGAAAAACCTCATTAGATCCCAAAAGAATCCTTTTGGCCTGTCATCCAAGTTGAACTGGAATTCATGGATTTAAATCCAAACAAAATTCTCGTCAAAATATTCCCATCTGGTTTCCATTTCAAACCTTTTGCCCCAAACAAAACTCAACACTTTTATGAGTTTATTCTTATTGACATTGACTCTGTTGCCATTAAGCATTACGGAGATTCCAAAGATGATAGTCAAATTGCCTATTCCACAGTCCAGATTTTTAAGGTCATGACACCTTCAGACTATGGACCAAATCCTAACGAAGTCAAGAAATTTTCTCGATTTTATGACCCAATAAGTTATAACTACTGGAATTATGTTTAAGCCTGGAGCATGGTTTGGTTCCAGAATAAACATAATCGTCATTCCTGGCTATTCTACTTCAAGCAGAATGTCCAGTACAAGTTTCCTTTGTGGTTCCTCTAATGGTGGGACTTCTTTGGACCTAGTCATTATACCCTTCCACCCCAAGTTGCTAAAAGATTTCAATATTTCCAGAAGAAGTTTAAGCTTGTTGATGATCCTTTTCCAATAGACTTGCATTCCTTCTCTAAATTATTCTTGCCTGGATTCACTCTTGGCAATAAAAATTCAGAAAGCATGATCATCCTAATCATCGACCAGTCTTACAGAGACAAGGTTATTCCAAATGGTGGGGCACTTTTGACGCTTCAAGAGCTTCGCCTGATAACATCAAACTTTGGTTCCAAAAGAACTCAATATTCTTGAAGACTGCTGATCCTGAGTCTTCTCAGTTTCTTAATCAGAAGTCGAAGATTTTAGCCGCTATTGCTACTTCATATGACACTGGCAATCTCATCAACAACATGGAAGAGGTCCTCTGTCTCTACAGAGAAATAGATGCTGCCATTTTTTATGAACTAGTTCCTATAAGTTCTGGCTCTCCTGCACCCTCCATTATCTTATCTTTAGGCGATCCGAATGAAGATGACTGTTATGGAGTTGACTTAAACATTGATGAATAGTCAAGATACTATTCATGTTGCTATTTAATCTTACGGAAGTCTACTGTGCAACACTGTTCACTATAGTGGAAACAAAAGATTACTATATTATTATTCACTGTAGCTGTGCACTATAGCATTACTGTTGTAATAGTAATTTTCATGTCTCTAAATAGAGTGCTTGCCCATGATGTTAGGCAATTGAAAATTTACTCAGATCTTAGTGAAAGGTTAGTAAGAGATACTATCCCTTCTCCCAATCTCCTGTCTCCCTTTTCAATCTTGTAATCGTTATTTCATTTTTAATAAATTTTTTATCTTTTATGTATTTCTTATATAATTAATTCTTCTCTTCTCATCTCCTTGCCAGATCTTGTCATCTCTAACGTGCTTCTGATTTTCACTTTAATGTTTTAATTTCTTTAAATTTATTCACATTTCTACATATTTAATTTTATGCAAGTAGTCCATCTGCCTTCTACTTCTCTTCATCCTACTCCCTCTCCCCCTCCGTCTTTTCTTATGATCTTTGCCTTATAACTCTGGTATCAAAGCCTGGTGGGGAAGTAGGAAAGTAAATGAATGGATCTAAGTTGTTTATTTAACTTATTGAACTGGATACTAACGTTATTATGTTATGATCTTTGTTTGCTATTGTTTATTTCTTTGCTGAACTATGTTATAATCTGTTAATCTTTGTTATTATAACTGGATCTGGAAAGTACGCAGTTTGTGTTACCTTTTCTTGGACTGGACAATATATAAAACCCGTGTTAAATCTATTCTGTGGGGCTGTAGCAGTAAGACCCGGTGGTGAAGGGCAGTAAGTCTAATTCGACGAAACTTCCACAAGTAGTGAAAGTTTTGGGTACAGTGGTGACCTTGGACCAAGAACTGGTAAATGTTTATGGTGGCTATATATTTGGAAAAAATATTAAACTTAAAATGTTAAAATATAGTTCATTAGCTGATAAACAACTCAGATCTAAAGTAAAGTGAGAAATAAAATGATAATCGTAAGATCTAGTTCAGGAGATAAAATTTAACTTAGATTTCTTATTTACAGTTCTATGGATCTAAATGATGGCAATGATATCGAGGGTTGTTGAATATATTTGCATCTGATCTTTTATTTTCTGCTCTTATACTCTGCCTTTATATATTCTGCTCCTTATTTCTTTCAGCTATCATGTTGCGATCTTTGTCTTCATCTTTTTCCAATCTATCAGTTAAATCTTCTCAATATTCATCTTCTTCTCTTTTTGAAGAACAAACTAATCAACCTAAACTAAAAATCTTCAATGAAGAAATTTGTTTTGAAGACATTAATCAAGATTTTGATATTTGGGAAATTCCTAAAATTTCAACAAATGAACTTTACAAACCTGAAGGTAGATTCTTTAGGAGTTCTGATTATATTATTAGAACTGTAGAAAAACAAATTGAAATTGAAAGTGACGATGAAGAATTCCATCTTTTGTTTGAAGAAACCATTAAGAAACAGAAACAAAAATACAACTATCTACACATAGGTTGTGTCCAAGTTGCTGCTAAACTATTAATCCGTGAAGGTCTTAACGCATCTGTTCTTTTCTGTTTCAGAGATGTTCGTCACAATTCATTCCATGACTCTTTACTTGGAACTGTAGAAACTAACTTAGGTCATGGTCCAATCTACTTCAATTGTTATCCTAATAGGATGGTAAGTCTAAATGATAAAATATCTTAGACATTGTATTCTTAAATCTGAAAGTCTGTGGCTTAGGCATGAAGCCCGGATCTATCCCTTTAGCCTTGATCTATAGGATTCAGTACAAGATTACAAATTCTTGTCATTCTAAGGCTTTAAAACCAAAAGATATGGGAGTAACAATGTTATTCCTAATTGATGTAACTAAAACAAAAGTAGTTGTCCCTAAGATGATCTGCTGGGAGGATGTAGTTCTTCTTGAAAAATGGATGATGGATGAAGCTGTACAAACTTTTCCCAGAAAATCACCAGAAATTTCTAAGATAATCCAACATCAATCTAGTAAAGTTGAAATAAATTTTGATAGGAGAAAATCCTTTAGTTCGACTAGGTCTCTTAGATCGAGTTCTTTTAGGTCTCTTAGATCGAGTTCTTCTAAGTCTGAAGACTTTAGATCTGCCCTTTATAAGAAATCTTTTTCAACAATTAGATCTATTTTATCTTCTATTAATCTTCAAGGTCTGGATACCTCTTCATCTTTGCCCAAACCAATTTATCATCGGGAAGACGATAAAGAACAAAGATCTATCTGATCTCCAACCTACTCTAATATGAATGATGTCCATGATTAATACAACCTTTGAAATAGATAAAGAAACTCTTAGGAAAGACTTCTTTTCTGCGGCATGAATGTCGCAAAGGAAATAGTTTTTCAATAACTATAGGGGTCAGAATCGTGAAGAAATCCAGGAGTAATGGTACTCCTTTATGAGAAATGTTCATTCTAATGTTCCTTTCTTTGATGGGTTTCATGCTTACATGATTAGGAATGAAATCATTTATCCTTGGAGCATAGGCTTAATGGAAGATAAATCTATTAATGTCTTAGCTATTTGGTCCTGTATAGACAGTAATCTTGTTAAATATGATCTTCCCCCTTTGAGTTCTTATTTTTTGGATAAGAAGGACAAAAACAATAAACCTGTTATCGTTGCTCCTTTCAAGTCTAGGGTTGCAGATGAACCTGTAGGACCTCAAGACATTAAAGGTCTTATGGAACAAAATAATTATACAAAAAAAAATCTCTAACTCTTAGGTGAAAAAATCATAGGTAAAGAACCTAAAAACAAAGAAAAAATACAAGAAGATAAACCTTCAATTTCTAGAGAAAAGACTACAAAAATTTCAATTGATAAACCAATCTTTAAACCATTTAAGGTTTCTAAACAATTAAAAGAAAGTATCAAACTTCTTAAAAACATAACATAGGTAATCCTAACACTAATCCTAACACTGAACTTGCCATTGAAATTATCTCAAGTTTAATTGGAAAGAATCTTATTATCCCTGATACACGTCAATCTGAAGAATCTAAAACCTCTTCTAAACCTTTAATCATTAATACAATTAAATAATCTAATTCTCAGTCTGAGCCAGATTGTTAATCTGAAGTTAGTTCTATCATTAAGGTTAACCCAATTATTAGCCAAGTGCTTAATTAGAAAAATCCTTCAAAACTTTATTATCAAAGAGCGACTCCACCAAATATGTTGCGTGAAGAACATGACCCAACCTTCAAATCTTTTAGTGCAAACAATGTTTATGTGTGGAATCTTGACGGTATGAATGAGTATGCAATCCTTAATCTTCTTCAAGAAATGACCATGGTGTCAATGGCCTATCAAACATCTTATGACTATAGCGATCAGATTATCATGGAAGTCTTAGTTGTCGGTTTTACTAGTCAACTTAAAGGTTGGTGGGATCATTATCTTACCAACGCTCAAAGAAATGATATCCAAAATGCAATCAAAACTGATGCTGAAGGCTTTCCAATTCTTAGCGATGGTAAACCCATTGCTGATGCTATCAATACCTTAATCTTCACAATCGTTCAACACTTCATAGGTGATCCATCCTTATGGCGTGATAGGTCTACAGAATTGCTTTCAAATCTTAAATGTCGAACCTTAGCTAATTTTAGGTGGTATAGAGTCACCTTCTTAACTAGGGTTTATACTAGAGAAGATAGTCAACAACCGTTCTGGAAAGAAAAATTTCTTGCCGGACTTCCAAAATCTTTAGAAGACAAGGTTCGTGATAAAATTAGAAGTCAATCCCTAAATGGTGAAATTACTTATGAGCAATTGAGTTACGGTTAACTCATTGCCTTTGTCCAAAAGATAGCCCTTAAAATCAGCCAAGAAGATAAAATTCAGTCTCAACTAGCCAGAGAAAAGGCTCAAACTAAGCGGAAGCTTGGAAACTTCTACGAATAATTCGACCTCCCTTGTGCCCAAAAGAACATTAAACCCTAGTCTAAAACTATCCAAAAGACTACCCAAAAAACCAAATATTACAAACATAGAGCTTCAACCAAACCTAGAAGAGTTAAATAAGAATTTAACTCCAAACCTCCAATCGATAATGTTAATGTCCCTAAAAAACCAATGATCTGCTATAACTGTGGTAATCCCAATCATATTAGCAAGTATTGTAGGTTGTAGTAAAAGATAAAAGCTTCAAATCTTGATCAAACAGTTGAAGAACAACTTAATAATCTTTTAATTGAATCATCTGAAGAAGACTTTGAAAAAGAATTTTCTGAAGATTTAAACCATATCTAAGATGATGATATATCTTCATCTGAAGGAGATTCAAACTCTCCGACAATTAATGTCTTAACTAAAAAGCAAGATCTCTTATTTGAAGTTCTTAATTCAGTTCAAGATTCTGAAGAAAAGAAAATCTATTTTCAGAAATTTAAATCTATTATTGATGAAAATAGTTTTAAGACTATGAAAAATCCAATTATTAAAAATAAATATGATCTCAAAGTAACAATTAAAAAACTTGAAAAATCTTCTGCTAAAAAACCCATAACTGTTCAAGATTTGCAGTTTGAGATTACTAATCAAAAAATCAAAGTTAAAGAAATTAAAGAACAGTAAAAGCTACATCATCTTATCATCTCCCAGTTAAGTGATATGCAAATTGATTCAGAGCCTGAGAAAAACTCGGAAAAGGCAATCATAATAAAATCTAAAGAAGAAGAAGAAAACGAAAAATTTTGTGATATCATTAATCAATTAAAAATCCAAATTTCTTTATAAACATAAACATCTAAATTGAAGTTTTTGTCCTAAATATTGTTGCCATGTTCGACACAAGTGCAGATTCAAACTGTATTTGGAGGGAATGATCCCAACAAAGTACTTTGAAAAAACTACTGAGCAGCTCAGTACTGCTAGTGGTTCCAAACCTAAAATACAATACAAACTCTTTTATGCAATCATTGAAAATCAAGGTTTCCAATTTGAAACTTCTTTTCTTCTTGTCAAGAATCTAAAAGGTGAGGTTATCCTAGGAACTGCGTTCATTAGGTCCCTTTTCCCTCTCCATTACTACTCAACATCTTAGTAAGACAATCACATTTCAATTTCTTAGAAAACTAATTCTTAAAAGTCTTAATCCGATTCAATACAAACAAAAAAAAAATATCTTAAAGAAGAAATTTCTTATAAAAATATTGAATCTCAGCTTTCTCAACCTCAAATCCAAAAATGAATTCAATCTCTTCATAGACAGATTCAAGATTCAAGTTGTTTCGATCTGCCAAATGGTTTCTAAGAAAAGAAGAAACACATCGTGGATCTCCCTTAGGAAAAAGACTTCAACGAATGTCCGATCCCTACGAAGGCTAGACCGATTCAAATGAGTCATGAATTCCTTCATTATTATCAGACTAAAATCAAAGATCTTTTGTCCAAAAGTCTTATTCGCAAAAGTAAGAGTCCTTGGTCTTGTTCTGCTTTCTATGTAAACAAATAGGCCGAAATTGAAATAGATACTCCTCGTCTTGTCATAAATTACAAACCTCTTAATCAAGCTCTTCAATGGATCAGGTATCCTTTCCCAAACAAAAAAGATCTCCTTAAACGTCTTTATTCTGCCAAAATATTTTCCAAATTTGATATGAAATATGTTTTTTGGAAAATCCAAGTCAAGGAGAGTGATCGCTACAAGACGACTTTCACTGTACCTTTCGGGTAGTACGAATGGAACGTAATGCCTTTTGTAACACCCCAAATTTTCGTATCTCTTAAACAGTAATTTTGACAGTTAACAAAATTTTACTGTTTAGTAATTTCTGTGTACTGTAAAATTATTTTGTTTATTCTGTCAGCGTATTTGATCGTTTTGAGTGATTTACTCCATGTCAAGAAAATAAAAATTTTCGGGTCGGGAAAAACTTTACGTAATTTAATTTTTACTGTTAGGTAATTATTTTACGTAATCTGATTTGATATTTGTGCATTTTATATTTTTTGTGATTTTTGTGGATGATTATGAAATTTTTTACTGATTGTGGGCCCAGGGGGTGTATGTGGGCCCAGGTGACCTTACGTGGGCCCAAGTGGGTCCCGCAAAGCAAAAATTTTTTTACGCATAGAAAAGTTTATACTGTTTAGACGGAGATAGGGGATCTTACTAAACCTGAATCCGGAAACAGTTTTAAAAAAAATTTTTGTACTGTGTTTTGTACTGTATTTATTTATCGGATGATAAAAAAATACAGTAAATATAATTTTGTGGGGTTTTAACATATAAAAATAGAAATTATATTGCTTAAGTCAACCTTGGTGGTTTGGATATCCACCATTGATTTAATTAATGATGGAGACTTGATCTTGATTTAATCAACGGTAGAGATTTGATCTTAAAAGTGAATAAGATCATTTATACCCGTTAGATGGAGATTAAATCAAGGGTAGAGATTTGGTCATATAAAGTGACTATGACCATTTGTAACCATTGGATTTAGAAGTGATCAAGGGTGGAGATTTGGTCTTGTAAAGTAAACAAGGACCATTTATGACCTTTGGATGAAGATTTAATTAATGGTGAAGATTTAGTCTTAAAAAGTAACAAAGACTAATTATAACCCTTAGATTTAAAGTTTGAAGGAGCAATCTTAACCATTAATTTTTGGAGACACATCCAATGACTAGAATTTCAAGGAGAAAAATCCAATGGCCTAGATTATGTCTTCTAAAATCAAAAGTCTACTTAAATCCTAACCATTGAATTAATCAATGGCTAGAAATGCTCCAAATGGTGGCTAATTATTATGGTCATTTATTGAATGCACAAGGAGAAGCATGCATGGAAGGGGATGGTTTTGGATTGTTTAGGAGACATTTTTGAGTAGCCTTTTTTGGCCAAAGAAAAAGTTTCATGTCATTATTATTGGTCTTAGTCAATGTTTCATCATAATTGATCATTATTGATCAAATAGCACTCAAGAAGAATGCAAGAAGGGGGGGCTACGGTTGTGGTCTGAATTTAGGAGCTTTGAAGACTACAATTGATCACCTTTGGTCATTATTGATCATTCATTCTTGTCTCCAAAATTATCAAGAACCAAAACACAAAAGTTTTCTCTCCATTTCTCTCCTTCTTCATGTTTTGGCCATGACCATCAAGAACACCTTCCATCACTTTTTAATTTCATCCAACTTGATTTTCTAAACGTAAACACCATTCTAAGAACATCTCTAGTTATGAGTTTTTCCAAAATCATTCATCTTGAGCTTCAAATCCAAGCTTCAAGTTTCTATCAAAAATCAAAAATTCCATCTTTGTACTTCAAGAGAAACCATTCGGTCAAGACACTCAAAACCACCATCCAATCTCTTTTAATTTCATCCAACCATAGATATTGAATCTACATGATGTTCTAAGCAACTTTCATGTTGGAGATTTTCTCTAAATCATTCATCTTCAAGGAGTTTCTTCAAGATCCATGTTATTGGGTTTTTGAGGTGAAGTATAAGGAAACTTCATTTCTTCTCTTCTTTTTCATGATCTAAACCATGTTTGATCCATGGTCCCTCTTAATCAAGCTTAGTATACTAATTTTTATGTATTTTGTTTTGTATTTGAGAAGCCCTTGGTGGTGAAGGACTTGGAAAAAGAAGCAAAACAAAGAGTTTTTGAGGATCTTCAAGAGGTAAGAGGGAGATCCATCTCACCAACCAAGCATGGTGGTGAGAGATGGTTATATATTTGATGGATGTTGAATCCATGTGAGGATTCATATCCATGGTCATGTAATTAATTTGTGGGTGTTTATGAGCTTTGATTATTTGCCTATGCTTTATATGCTTTGCATGAGTTTATGACTTTGATGGTATGCTTATACTATGCATGATTTATTGCTTTGATTATGGTATGCTTATAATATATATTTGAATATGTATGTATATGCCATGATTTGATAATGGAAAGAAAATAAATTCTTGGCTCCAATGGCCAAAGAATGACTATGGTTTTGGCACCCAAGGTTAGGGTTCCATGTTGAAATTTTTCAAAAACAAGGGAATTAATTTTTGATCCCTAGAACATGGTGAATTTTGTTCAAGACACCTCAAGATACGTGTTCACAAAATTAATATTTTCTTGAATGATGAAAATGGATGTTCAGAAAAGTAAGGAAAATAAGCAAAGAATTTATTTTTCAAAGAGTACATGAATACGATTTTAGAAGGATTTTTATTGATTTATTTTGTGTAAAAAGTTTCTAAGTGTTTTACTAAACATGAGATTTAAATGAAAATAGCAATGATAATTTTAAGGATTTGCAAAGAAAGTAAAAAAGGACTTGTAAGGAAAGTAAAAATGAATTTGAACAAATGGGTTTGGTTTTTATGACCATCGGTATTTCGATTTTGAAAACAAAGAATTTTTAATGGTTTTGTTTGTGTAAAACCATATCAATTTAGAAGAAAAATATTTGATGGCTTCAATGGCTAAAAACTCTACGATTTTTGGAGGTTGGAATAATTTTGGTTTTATGAAACAAAGTAATTGTAAAGTGGAAACAAAATGTTTGAACAAAATGTTTTAGTATAAAGATTTTGGAAAGGGAATCAAAGTATTTTATCACTTGAGAAATGAACTTTCATATGAAAATGAAAAAGAAAAGTTGCAAGGGTTTGAATCTTAATTTGTTTTGAAGAGAATTTATTTTAGAATTGATTTGGGAAAAATGGAGAATATAATGGTGTTTTGAAAATTTACTAACGTATAACTTATTTTCAAGTTTTGAAATACGTTAGAAAATGTTAAGTTTTGAAACGTTGATTTACATCAATGGAAAAGTGATTTTGTGAATTATATTTTGAAAAAGAATTTCTTGAGTAAAGAACTGTAGAAAAATATTTTATTGAGTAAGAAAATATATTAAATGAAGTATAAAGTTATATTATTTTAAGAAAAGTTAAAAAGGAATTTTTTTAAAGGTCAAGAAATATTTTTTACGTAATGAAATTGTGGTGAAAAATTATTTACATTATCTTAAAAACGTGATTTTTAAGTTACGTGATATGGAAAAATATTTCTATATGATTTTAAATACGTTGAAATATTTATACGCGATTTGAATTTACGTTTAAATATTTTACGTGATTTGAACTACTGTTGATAAATCACTACGTGATTGAATAGCGATAGAATATTTTTTTATGCGATTGTGAAAATGCGGGAAAATTGTTATGAGATTGGAAAGTGTTTTAAATATTTTGAGAATGATAGAAAATGATTTACGTGACGTAAAAGAATGATTTTTAAGTTACGCGATTTTGAAAAAGTGGAAAAATACTATGCGATTTGAGAAACGTATGTTTTTACGCGATTGAGAAAAACGTTAAAAATTAGTACGTGGTTTAAAAGTGCAACAGAAGAGTTGCAACATTTTGAAAATGTAACAGAAATGTTACGAAATTTTAAAAACGTAACAAAAGTGTTACGGTATTGTGAAAATATAAAAGAAGTGTTATGGTATTGTGAAAACATAATGTAAAACGTTTTGGATTGTGAAAACATAACAGAAATGTTACGCGATTGTGAAAATACGGTAAAAGTGTTTTACAACTATGAAAACGTGATAACATGATTTTCGCTGTTGAAAGTACAGTATGATTACTGTTGAACCAGTGTCCATACATCGTTTGTGAGAAAATGACATATTTGTCTGTGATTGGATTTGGTGCATTATACATACATTGGAATGGTCCGATGAGGACTGGATATGGCTGGTTGCCTAGGAGAAACACACCTCTTGAGTGGGTGCGATATGCGTAGTGTAAGTCACTTGTTGACCTTGGGGGCATCAGGGTGCGGGTTGCCTACACGGGTGGTTGGTCGCGCTTCTTCCCGTAGGTTAGACCGATGCAACACACCGATGATCCTGACCGAGACACTATTCTTAATCAAGATCTGATAAAGAATGTCGTGTATGTGCTAGATGTGCAAAAATTGGAATGAGAATTAAAGCACGTGGTCTGAGGCACATGGTACCGGCAGGTCTTTTCGATCATTTCTCCGACCTGAGTTTAGCTCCATGGAGTAGGAAATCGAGTCTTGTATACATGTATAATCTGAACATTTATATCTGTGTGATATATTAATTGAGGAATATTGGCTATGACAATTGTTTTGAATACTTGGATGATGATGATGATAATCATGTTGATGACATTATTGTGATTATTGTGTGATGATAATGATGTTAATAGTATGATGATGATAGTTGATTAATGTTGAGTGCATTATTGGAATTCTGGTATGATATATCTGTATGATATGTTGTTTGTATTATCTCTGTGCTGCCATGTTGGTACTAGTGTAGGTGATCTCACCTCTTTGTTATCTTGTTTTGCTGTGTCTGTACTGTTAAAATCAAATAATAGAAGGATCGAGTTGTCTTAGACATAACGGGCGGTAGCTATTCTGAGATTGGTGACAACAATAAGGAGTGGACATTCATGATCAAGATAGTGTGCAGTATTGACATAGAATAGATGTCTGATGCATCAAGAAGGAGACAAAAAGAAATAAGTATGTTAAGTTTTCTCGTTAGAATTGTACCGTGCTATTAAGTAGGACCCGTTATAGGGTTTGCTACTGTTGAAAAAAAAACAAGTCTGTTAGTTTTATATTTCTGTTCAAATTGTTAAATATTAATTGGTGTCAATGTTGTATATGAATCAGTTTAAATATATTTTCAGTAACACTTATGGATTACAGTAAGTTTATATTTCAGCAATAAAGAAATTTTTTTAAACCCACGTTTTTAACTCAAACCTTTTATGAAAACATTTTCAGATTATGAGTCGGAAGTCAGACATGTGATACCCTAGGGAGGGTGTTACACCTTTCGGTCTCAAAAATACTCCTTCGGAATTCCAGAGGATCATGAACGAAATATTCAATCCTTATACAAACTTTACGATCGTCTATATTGATGATGTTCTTGTCTTTTCTCAATCCATCGATCAACATTTCAAACATATAAACATATTTATTGGAATCATTAAAAGAAATGGTCTCGCTGTTTCTAAATCAAAGATAATTTTTTTGCAGACTAGAATTAGGTTTCTTGGTCACAATATATATCAAGGAACTATCAATCCAATCAATAGAGTCATTGAGTTTACTGACAAGTTTCCAAACTAAATCATTGATAAAAATCAATTATAGAGATTTCTTGGTTGTCTTAATTATGTAACTGATTTCTTTCCTCAACTCAGTAATCAAATCAAATCCCTTTATGACTATTTGAAATAGAGTCCTCCTCCTTGGTCAGATGTTCTTACAAATGTTGTCAAATAGATAAAATCTCAGGTAAAGGATCTTCTATGCCTTTATCTCCCTAATCCTTAAGCTTTCAAAATTGTCAAAACTGATGCCTCTGACATTGGTTATGGTGGCATTCTCAAACAGCGTGTCGCATACAAAGAACATATCATTGTATATGCATCAAAACATTGGAATCCTGCACAGTAAAATTATTCAACTGTGAAAAAAGAAATTTTATCAATCCTTTTATGCATTAACAAATTTCAATATGATCTTTTAAACCAAAAGTTTTTAGTTCATGTTGATTGTAAATCTGCTAAAGATATTTTACAAAAAGATGTCAAAAATCTTGCTTCCAAACAGATTTTTGCCCATTGGAAAGCAATCCTTAGTGCTTTTGATTTTGATATTGAATACATCAAAGGTACCACAAACACTCTACTTGACTATTTGACTCGTGAATATTTATAGGGTTCTTAATGCCCCATGCAACGAGATCATCATCCTCTTCTCGAAGAAGAGGCATTGCTCAAAATGTCTTGGCACAGCCAGCCTAACAATCATTCTTATTGACACTGACTCTGTTGCCATTAAGCATTATAGAGATTCCAAAGTTGATAGTCAAATTGCCTATTCCACTGTCTAGATTCTTTATGTTATGACACCTTCAGACTATGGAGTAAATCCTAATGAAGTTAAGAAACTTTCTTAGTTTTATGACCCAATTGTTTATAACTACTGGGATTATGTTCAAGCCTAGTGCAACATGTTTTGGTTCCAGAATAAACTTAATAATCATTCCTAACTATTCTACTTCAAGCAAAATATCCAGTACAAGTTTTCTTTGTGATTCCTCTAATGGTGGGACTTCTTTGGACCAAGTCGCCAAATCCTTCCTCCTCAAGTTAGTGATAGATTTCAATACTTCTAGAAAAGATTCGAGCCTGCTGATGATCCTTTTCCAGTGGACTTACACTTTTTTACCGAATTATCTCTTCCTTGGATTACTTCTTGGAAATACAAATTCAGAAAGCATGAGCATCCCAGTCACTTGCCTATCTTGTAGAGACAAGCTTACTCCAAATGGTGGGGAACTTGTGATGATTCAAGAGCTTCGCCTGATAACATCAAACTTTAGTTCCAAAAGAACCCAAAATTCTTAAAGACTGCTGATCCTGAGTCTTCTCGGTTTCTCGATCAGAAGTCGAAGATTTTAGCTGCTATTGCTGCTTTATCTGACACTAGCAATCTTATCAACAACATGGAAGAGGTCCTCCATTTCTACAGAGAAATGGATGCTACCATTTTTGACGAACCATTCCTACAAGTTATGGTTCTCCAGCACCTTCCATCATCTTATCTTCAGGCGATCCAAATGAAGATGATTATTATAGAGTTTACTTAAACATTGATGAATAGTCAAGATACTATTCAAGTTACTATTTAATCTTGCGGAAGACTATTGTGTGACGTTGTACACTGTAGCAGAATCAGAAGTTTACTGTATTATTGTTCACTATAGCGGTGCATTGTAGTGTTATTGTTGTAATAGTAATTTTATGTCTTTAAATAGATTGACTGCCCATGATGTTAGGCATTCAAAAATTTACTCAGATCTTAGTGAGAGGTTCGTGAGAGATACTCTCCCTTCTCCCAATCTTCTGTCTCCCTTTTGAATCTTGTAATCTTTATTTTAGTTTTAATAAAAGTTTCAATCTTTTATGTATTTCTTATGTAATTAATTTTTCTCTTCTCATCTCTTTACCAGATCCTATCGTCTCTGATGCGCTTCTAGTTTTCACTTTAATGTTTTAATTTCTTTAATTTTATTTACATTTCTGCATATTTAATTTTATGTAAGCAGTCCGCCTGCCTCCTACTTCTCTTCATCCTGCTCCTTTTCCCCTTCTATCTTTTCCCGTGATCTTCGCCTTATAAGTTTGGTACAAAACCGAGAAACATATTGTATTATAACTCTGGTACATAATACCTGTGTTAGATCTATTCTATGGGGTTGTAGCAGTAAGATCCAATGGTGAAGGGCAATAAGTCTAATTTGATGATACTTCCACAAGTATTGAAAGTTTTGGGTACAGTGGTGACCTTGGACCAAGAACTGGTAAATGTTTGCGGTGGCTATAGATATGGAAATAATATTAAACTTAAAAGGTTAAAATATAGTTCAGTAACTGATAAACGACTCAGATCTAAATCAAAGTAAGAAACAAAATGATAATCTTAAGATCTAGTTCAGGAGATAAAATTTAACTTAGATTTCTTATTTACAGTTCTATGGATCTAAATGATGGCAATGATATCGGGGGTTGTTGAATATATTTGCTTCTGATCTTTTCTTTTATGCTCTTATACTCTGCCTTTATATATTCTGTAACACCCTCCGTAGGGCATTACATTTCTGACTAAAAACTTAAAATCTAAAAGTCATTTCATGAAAACTTTGAGTTCTAAAATATGGATGTTAGAATTTCTTTTCGCGGAAACATAAACTTACCAAAATATATAGATAATACAGAAAATAAACTGGACTGTTTAATACATATGTTACCTATACCACATAATATTAAACAACATTTAAAACATAAAACTTACAGACTCAAAGAAACAGTAGCAAACCCAATGACGGGTCCTACTTAATGGTACGATAACAACACTAACGAGAAAACTCAACATATTTGTTTCATTCCTCCACTAAGCTATACACTGTCGAAACTAGGAAGATCACTCCTCGACGCAGTCACCGACCTCAGAACATTGCCTCTAGTTAAGTCTAAGAAGCTCGCTTCGCCTACTATACGAATTTTAACAATGCAAACACAACAAAACAGTACAACAAAGAAGTGAGATCCTCTTTCATCATTATATAATTATGTTCAGAAAACATATTTCACAATAATATAAACATTAATGATATTTTAACAACAGATATTAACAATATATATATAATGATTATGCCACCATGAAATGTACCTTGACAATGCCACAACAATATGTATACCAACTATGCATATGCACAATGCACCATCTTCCTACTCCATGGAGATAAACAACTTCAGATATGAATGACCCAGAGGATCTGCCCACCTCTATGACAATCTACAATGGATGCGAAAGCAGTAATGTTTTGTTGAGACATGCGCCAGTGCGTTGCAACGGTTTATCATGGCCAGAGATGTATAAAGTGACAAATAGGTCACTATGAATCACCGCGCCCTGACACCCCCAGTAGATCCCCCACTGGATCACACTACTCAATTCTCATTCACTCCTAGGCAACAAAAGTCATAACAGCCACCGACTATATAATGTTCAATGCATGATAACTCGATGCATAACTCAAACCACCGTTGTACTGTTCACAATAATATTAGAACAACTGCCCATTCAATTGTCTAATACTATTAGTATCAATGATATTATATAACCGCTCATTCAATTACATAATATCAATGATCCACCCGGGTCCAGTACGTTGGCCCAATAGTAATCCATTGTTTTCTCAATCGCGTAACCTTTTTATCGCGTTTTAACAATCACGTGATGCTTTTGTCACATTTTCAAATCACGTAAATATTTTTCAATATTTTTCCAATCATATAAAAATATTTAAACGTTTTCAAAATTGCGTAGTTCAAAAATCATTATTTTTGAAACGCGTAAGGTTTTTCTACTGTTTTTCACTGTATAAAATATTTCTTGACGTTCTGAATTAAATTTTGACATTTTACAAGTTTAAAAATTTTGTTTGGACATCATTTCCCATTTTTCTCATAAAAACTCATCTAAGTAATAATTTCTGATGTTTTCCTCAAAATCTGTATTATTTAAATTTAATAAAATCTTCTACCATTACCTCTATTAAAATCCTTTTAAAATAAAATACTTTGTGTAACACCCCTTGATTTAATAACCACGACACAATCGTCACTATGCCACAATCACTAAATCTAGATGTGCTACAACTCAATCCACACATTTGAAAATTTGATCATTGTGCATATATTAGAAAATATGAGCCATGATATGAACTATTTTTATATTTACTCGAATTCAAAACATAACATCAGCTTAAATAAAGATACATTTCCATAATCCATGCTCAAAAGTAACATATAACAATGTTAAACATAAGTTTACATAGAGTAACTACCAAATAAAAGTTCGACCTCTCCCAAAGTTAAACACCTGGAGAGAAGGGTCTTGCACTTGATCCTCCTCTAGATCTCTAACAGATAAGCTTTGCCCTTGAGACACGTCATGATGTATAGGAACCTGAATAGGTGACACAACCGAAACTTTTCTAGGAAAGAGGTAGCGATCATCCCATAACTCCCCAATGGGTATAAGGAACTCCATATGCATAAAAGTATAAAAGATACTCGTAGTAGCTCCAGGATAATTACCACTCCGAATTAGGGTCACATCCCCTATGTACATAAAATGCTCTGCATCACGGTCGGAATGCCAGGCTTCCATGCCTCCATGGAACTGTATCCACATGCAACTGAAGAAAGCTTGTCCAGATGCCATTGCAAAGCGACAAAAGTCGCTCCCAAACTAAATTAAGCTAATTCAACTCGCCCACTTCACAGTCTTTATCCAAACATAGTATGAGACAGAGTAATACAACAAAGAGGTGAGACATCCTACTTGCATTACCAATTATGGCAGTAAAGAAACAGAACGGCGCAAGATGCCCTCATTGCACAGATGTTGCCAGAAGTAGTCAAAGGCATCCTGCGATGTAAAGTAGGCTGGGTCATAGGATACCTGAAAAGAATTAAATCCAAGTTGAGAAGAAAATGAGAAGAAAAAGAAAGAAAGTTGAGAACTTTACCTCAAAGCTTCAAACTTTATAGCTAGAAGAAAAATGATAAAGATGAGAGCTTTTTAGGCAGCTTCCAACAAGAAAAAGGTTTAGAAAGTGATGGAGTGAATGGAAATGTGGTTGCTTGAATTTTTGCAAGCATGGAGGTGCAAAAATGGTGTGAGGCCGTGGAGCATTGAGAGAAGATGGAGATGAGAGAAAAGTGAAAGAGAGGAAAACCTTCAAGTGTTGTGTAGATTCAAGGATCAAGATGAGCCTAAGCAAGCAAAGGTTGAGGTGTGTAGGAATGGTGCAGTCGTGGGGAAGAGAGGGAAGATGGAAGAAGATGAAGGTGTGTAGGAGAAAAGAAAATGTAGAGAGAAGAGAAATAGTAGAGAGAGAAAGTGATGGGAGATGAGTGAAATTTTGAAATGAGAAAATAATGTGTAAGGAAGAATAGAGAGAAGCAATTTTGGCTCCCCAAAATTGTGTCAACTGTGGAACAAGAGAGAGAGAGAAGGGAAGAAAGAGAAATGTCATGTTTAGGAAATTTCTAGGAAGTTTCCTTAATAAGCTTTTTGATTAAATTAATCATTCTTTTGAAATATAGGAGATTGGATGTGACATAAAGTGGATTTCCTTTAGATAAGCTGATAGGATTTCTACTACAAGCTATTATCTAATGGACAATGATTACAGATAGCAAAGCCAGTATTAATTGTCTAACGGATAATAAAATACACATCAATTTTATTTATCAGATAAAAATCTCGAGAAATGTAAAATCTCGTAAACCGTGTCTGGCCTCAGGTTTAGTAAGATCCCTCATCGACGTTTCCACAATTCAAGATTCTCGGAAAAATATCTCATTCCCGGCTCCGCTCAGCATGCACACAAAATGACAAATATATTAAAATATTTCACATTCTCAGAAAAATCCAGTAAAAATCACAAAAATCACAAATAATAGGAAATGAGTATTTATGGTAAAATAATTAATTTTCGAGATGCTACACTTTGAGCTCTAAAACTTATTTTCTATTATCATAAATCAAAATCACTTGTATCTACTAAAAACTTTATTCCATTCTCTTTAAATAAATTACTTGAATTCTCAAATCACTTTTAAAAACTTCTTTTTCATTTCTATCATTAAAATCATTCTTTACCCAATAAAAGCCTTATATTTCCATATTCCTCTTAGTAATACTTTCTAATATTTTTTTCACAAAATTTTACATTACTATAACTTAATCAAATCTTATAGGTCAAAGTCCTCCAACGCGCTTCAAAACCCAAATGGGTGAGCTATACGTTAGTAACTTCAAAGTATAAATTTAATTCCCATCATAATCTAAATTCATTAATTTAATTAATTCCAAAAACTAGTTTACTTTCTTTTTATATTTCGAAATTCACTAAATTGAGTTCCTATTAATTAATCCTTTAAGACTACACTTAATAAAATATTTTTGATCTAGATTATCAATTCTTGGCATGTTGGCTGAAAATCAATCTTTGCTTCATCATTAAATATTTATTCATTTTCTATCTCATTTTTCTTTGTAAAAATATTTAATCCAATTACTTGTTACTAAATCATCTAAATTTACACTTAGTAAAACATTATCAGTTGGTTTGCTCCAAATCAAGAGTGAAGGCCGTGAGCCTCTTTATGGCCATTGGGACCAAAATCTTTTTCTTTGTAACATATATTATAATATACACATATCATTTTAATCATATTTATACTACCACATGTTCATGTATATTATTAAAGCAATAAAACTCATATTAAGCAATTTATCACAAGGCAATCAAAATCATATTACCACACATTCTAATCAAGCAATAAAATCATGCATAGCTATCAAAGAAATAAAATCACATATAACATAACATAGAACACTTAAGCATACACAACCAAGTGAATAAATCCTTATAGATTTTTCACCACACACAAATCCACTCCTCACCACCAACACATGGTTGATGAGGGTAGTCTCCCTCTTACCTTGTTGTGAAGCCTCCAAAGCTCCTTGTATGCCCCCTTATTGTCTCCTTTAAGATGAACTTGAACCACCAAGTGAAACTTAGAAACAAAGAAAACATATAATATTAATATCTAAGGCTTTATCTAAGATAACCATGGATCAAAATCATGATTAGAACCTTGAAAATCAAAAGAAAAGTGAAGATTAATGAACTTCACCTATAAAGCTTCAATCTTTAGCTTTGAAGAACAAGGTTGAAGATGGAAGAATTAGATAATGGTCACAACATGAAAAGGTCCTAGAATTGTGTGTAGATTCAAGATCAAGGGTTGGTATGAATTAAACAAACTTGGAAGGTGATTTTATGGTGGTAGGTCGTGAGCTTTGTGGAAGAGAAAGGTACGAGCTTTTGTGTTCTTTGCTTGATGGGAAGATGGAGATGAATGAATCTTGAGAAATTCCTAACATGAAAGTGTCTTGGATTAATGAGAGGATTCAAGAAATGATATTGGTAGGAATTATAGAAGTTTAGAGAGTGAAGAAGAGTGCTTGGCCGAATCTATAGAGAAAGGAAAGTGAGAGATTTTTGCTTTGGTTCTTAAATGTTTGGAGAGAATGATAGCTAAGTGAACAAGTGATGTGAAATAATGAATTTTGGCCTCCTAATGAGTGCATAACCGTGGGGTTCAAGGAGAAAAAAGGGTGAGAGCTTCATGCAAAAGATGAAAATGAATCAAAGCCCTCCAATTTATAGACTTCATGAACAAGATGAAGGCTTAGGATATTTTGATCAAGATATTTTCATCAAAACAAAATATCTAACCAAAAATATTTAATCAAAATATCTATCAAGATATTTCAAGCAAGATATTTATCAAGAAGATATTTTCCAGCAGGATATTTTTAGAGCCTCCTAGAACCTTCCTTTAGCCTTGAGTCATATGCTAAGTCACATAGCGAGTCATCAGAGAGAAACTTCTAGAACATGCGACTCACTACAATGAGTTAGCATGGTGAGTCGTAGCGCTGAGTCACCAAGAGAACCTTCTGGAACATATGACTCATTACGCTGAGTCACAGGGTAAGTTAGCGTTCTACATTCTTCTAAAATGTGGCAAGTTAGCATTCTAGAACATGTTGAGTCACAAGTACTAAGGTGTCATGCCAAGTGTTAAGCTTCTATTGGTCCTCTGCGATGAGTCATAGCTGTCAACTTTGACCAGCTCCTCATTGGTCCACATGTAAAGCAAGTACTCAAGTACTTGATGACTATCGCGTGACTAGGTATTTTCTAGAATCTTCTAGAACAATCCAGAACATGTGAGTCACTAGGCAAGTCACCTAGGTGAGTCACCAAATGATGAGTCATCATCTAGAACATTCTAGAGTGGGTGACTAGGCTTGCGTCTAGAATCATCCACTAAATATTTCCAAGAAAGATATTTATCGGTAGCTATTAACCAATGGACAATAGCTACTACAATTTTATCATCCTATGAATAATAAAACTTACCCCGATTTTATTTGTCAAATAAAATCATAGAAAAACAAAACTTCAAAAACTGTTTTCGGTTTCGGGTTTAGTAAGATCCCCCAACTCCGAATCAACAGTACAAAATTTTCTGGCTCCGAAATTTTTTTATTTTTCTGGGCCTGCATATTGTAACACCCCTTTTTGGGAAGGAACGTCACATTGTCAAATAAAAGAAAATGCGGAAAAGTAAAGTTTTAACAAATCAAGACCCGGTTCATTAGTTTAAGTTTAACTTGTTCGATGCTTAAGTACGTGACAAAAAATAACAATATATTTTTTTTTTATAATTATTTTAACAATGCGGAATATAAATGATGGTAAAGAATAAAATAGTAGACAAAATTCACATCTGAATAACATGTATATATATATATATATATATATATATATATATATATATATAATGTGTTGACATCAACTATACTCAGATACAAGCCTGAAATATCCAAAAAGCAAAACTATACCTGCCCCAAAGGATTATACAAATATACCCCAGAGATATCAAAATATACAACCCATCAAAAATAATGCATCAGGCCCCTAAAATAAAACACTGGTAGCCATCAGTAGCTGCCAGTAAAATCAGTCCCTCAGATGAGGAGGGACCGTATCAGGGTCCTCAGCAGGATCCTCCTCTTCAGAGGAAACCTCCATGGGAACCACGGAACCATGAGCAGGAGCTCGAGCAGTAGAATCAAAAGAGTCCTCCCAAGGGGTGTAGTAACGATCACCCCACATCTCTCGGATGGGTAGGTAGAACTCCAGCCGCAGGCTGACATGGCAGGTGAGGACAGGCGCCTAATGACGTCTCCAGGCTAGGGCAATCGACACATCTTCCAGGTAGACGCAGCGATCAGAATTCAAGTTGATATGCCAGCACTCTGGCCCTCCGAGGAAGGTCAAACGCACATCACCTAGAAATCCGCACATGCGTGCCGCCATCGTCTCAGTAGAAGCTAATCTTGTTCGAGCCAGAAGCCGGGAAACTCGGGATCTTCCGTCTCCTTGCCGCCATCTTCGATCAATACAGTACACGCACATACAACAAGTAATGGAGATATAAGAAAGAGGTAAGACATCCTACCATCATTACCAATTATAGCAGCTAGAAACAAAACGGCGCAACGCGCCCAAGTAGCAATTCAAGAACAGTATGTCCAAATAATAAATAGTAAATTCAACAGTAATCAGATAAGCAGTTTCAGGCAGACATTCATTACAGTAATGATCAAACAAGTCATAGTTATGGAAAATAATGATTTATAATGACAGAATATATCATGATACACATGCATGCTTTCTCGAATTCCTACTCTATGGAGCTAGACTCAAATAGTCAGAGAGAAAGATCAAGAGACGTATTTGTAACTCAGCTGCCGCGGCCAAAGTGCTATTCATCAATAATTTTCACGTGTGTTACCCAAGTGGCTTCAGTACTCAAGAGGGGGGGTGAATTGAGTAATTAGAAATTTTTCGCAAAAGCCTTAAACAAATAAATTATACTAAATTTAAATAATAAAGGCGAGAATGAGATAAAGATAAGAAGAACAAATAATAATTAAATTGCAAGAATAAATAAAGTGCATAAAGATAAAAGATTAAGGGTAGAAAAGCAGGCACGATATTTATCCTGGTTCGACCACCAACCACTTGTGGCCTACGTCCAGTCCCCGAAACACAGTTCGAGATTTTTCACTATTCAACACAAGCTTAACAACAGTTGCTTGCAACCTTTACACAACAGGGATACCTCACCCTATTTACTAGAGGATACCTCACCCCCCTTTGAAGGATACCTCACCTTCTTTACACCAAGGGATACCTCACCCTTTTACTAGAGGGATACCTCACCCTCACAAATTCACTAAGGGATACCTCACCCTTTTACAGAAGCAGAGAATAGATGAAAAATAAACTCTCACTTAGAGTAGATATTACAAATTGAAGTGCTAATAAGCTCTCTAGAGGATATCTCAAGGTTTTGGCAAAAAGAGCATAGAAAAAATGAAATGATCACGTTTTAATCACAAGCAAATAGTTCAAAATGGTTGGGCGCTTTCAGAAGAGACCCAAGGTCTCTATTTATAGAGCAATGGAAGAAACTAGCCGTTGGAGCAATTAAAAGCAAGTAATTATTGAAATTATGGCCGTTGCTGCCATTTTCGAAAGCTTCGTGAAAATCAATTCTGCAGAACGGTATTCGAATACCTTATGAGGTATTCGAATGCCTCTTGCCAAAACTCTTTTAAAAAACAGATTAAGGTTGGGTTATTCGAATACCCTTAAGGGTATTCGAATGCCTCATTTAAAAAGGTTCATTCTGAATCTAGGGTATTCGAATACCATATGGGGTATTCGAATGCCTCTGTTTTGGCATAGCAGGAAATATCAGTTTCAAAACAGGTTATTCGAATACCATAGATGGGTATTCGAATACCACTTTGAAAAATAGAAAACGTGTAAGCTTGAAAAACACTCTATTCGAATACCTATCAGGGTATTCGAATACCTCTGTTATAAAACCAGTTTTAAATGCTTTCAAATGACCAGAAAATGGTTGTTTAATTTTGGAAAAACAATTTTGAAAACATTTCTTTGCAATGCCAATTAATGAGATATCCAATGAGGCTTTTACAAGGATCCTAAGTCCTAAAGCTTATTCTTGAAGATCTTGGACTTGGTCTTCTCATCATCTTCATGTTTGTCTTCACGTTTGTTATCATCAAAACTATTGCTCATGATAGCTAGCCAATTACATTCTCCCCCTTTTTGATGATGACAAACTAACATTTGAGAAAAACATTAGTTCATATAAATTGGAATTCACAAAGTTAGTTTAGAGATACTTACTCCCCCTCTTTTTCATAAGAGGTGATTTTCATCAGAGATATGTAATGACTCCCCTTACTTTTGGAATTCAATTTCTATTTTTTTTTGACTTTTTCTCCCGACTTTTCTCAAACAAAGACATTTAAACTTGTTCTCCCCCTTTTGTACATTTGATACCATTCTCCCCCTTTTGTCATGATCAAAAAGATGGGGCAAGTATTTTTCTCTCCTATTTTATCATATCGAACAATATATGCATGTCCTCAAGTTGAATGAATTTTGTCCATTTAAATTTATGCTTGAGGTAGTGTTCTCCCTACAACAAAATTCAGAGTGCTTTCATTGGTATCCATTAATGTTGGATCCATAGGGGTTAGTCAAACTCATAAGCCAATAAGCATTTAAAACAATGAGGCAAAAGCAGCAAATGATTCTCAAGGGCAAAAATATATTTATCGATTAATTTGGCCAAGAAATCACTTGTTTGATATCATTTGTTAACATTTGTTATTACTTGTTATTATGTTCATACCACTTTGATATCACTTGTTGTCAAAATGTAAAGCATTTACCACTTGTTTGATATCACTTGTCAAGATGTTCTAAGCATTTACCACTTGTTAACAAATTCTTATAAATCTGACATATGTCAATAAAAACATAGATATTAAATACCACTTATTGCACTTGTTCGTATATCAAAACAATAGCCAATTACATTGAGCATATTTTAGAAAAAAAAGAGCAAGAACAAGCCAAGAAATATGCATTTAAGAACATCATGTAATTTTTATATAGGGCAAAAATGAAGGCTTGATGAAATAAGATTAAAGCATGTTATTCATAGTTGGAATATATTTTCATTGCATATGTATAAGAAAAGGAAACAGAAACGAAACAAAGAACACGTCGTAAAACTTGCTTTCAGTCATGTGGTATTCGAATACCTCTTGCTGTATTCGAATACCCATCACATTTTATAAGCTCCTGAAAGAGCAAGTATTCGA
The DNA here is from genome assembly GCA_029884605.1 of Ormosia emarginata. Taxonomy (NCBI): domain Eukaryota; kingdom Viridiplantae; phylum Streptophyta; class Magnoliopsida; order Fabales; family Fabaceae; genus Ormosia; species Ormosia emarginata. The sequence continues at coordinate 76,575,875 of JAQQTP010000088.1, forward strand.
ATGCCTTGGAAGGTATTCGAATACTCCAGATAGCATGTGACAAGTACTGATAAAGACGTTTCAGGTTATTCGAATACACATTTGGGTATTCGAATGCCCCAGCTAATAAAACCACAAGAACTCTGTACTGATGTATGGTATTCGAATACCATGGGAGGGTATTCGAATAGACCTATCAGAAAAACATGGATTTTCACGTACAGATGCAATGGTATTCGAATACCACAGGGAGGTATTCGAATAACTCAAACATAAAAGCATATATTTTGCATCCAGAAGGCATATTTGAGATATGAAAACTTACCTTTTGATGGAAATACTCATATGAATGCAAGTCCAAGCCTGATAGAGACAAGAAGGAGAGCTTGGAATTCATTATAGTCTTGTGCTTGCAGCAACCATTTTTAAAAATGCCGAAGTTAGCTCTTGGCTATCAAGCACACCTGCAACACAATTCAATTTTTGGTTTTTGGTACCCAAATTTTCTTGGGTCCTTGATTGTCAGTTTTGGGTATAGTGCCCTTAGGAACCCATACCATTTTGGTTCCAATTTTTGTATTGATATTTTTCTTTACATTGCATGTTGAAGCACTATGACCCTTCTTCCCACAATAGAAACATTTAACAAATGGGCTACATGAGATGCTAGAATTAACAAAATAATTTTTATAGGATTTGTGTTGATTATTCGGGTTATATCCTATTCCAGCCTTTTGAAAAACAACCCTTTGTTTTCCTAATAAAATATTTAAATTATCTCTTCCACATGTGAATTTGGCAAGGGTGTTCTTTAAATCTTCAATTTCATTTTCAAGCACATGACATGAAGAACAAGAATACGAAGTAGAAGCATGTGAAGAATGATATGAGCATGCATCAATTAATCCTAATGTCTCATTTTCAATTTTTAATTCCTCAATTTCTTTATTCAAAATTAGAATTTGATTTTCTAAAGAAGAGATAGTTTTCTTAGATGAAGAAATTAATTTTGTAAGCCTAATTGTTTCGTCATGCAATTCTTCAAAGGCATCTTGTAACTCATCATAAGAAGGAGATACGTCAGAATTTACCTCGTTGTCGTTTTCTTCTTCTCCTTTCGCCATAAAACATAGATGGGCTTCTTCACTATCTGAGCTATCAGTGGAGTCCATATCGTTGTCATCCCATGCTATGTAGACTCTTCTTTCTTTAGAGGGTTTCTTTTCAACTTTCTTTGGGGGAAATGGCGATCTTCTTTGAGTTCTCTTTTTCTTTAGGAACTTACCAAATTTTCTTACCAAAAGGTTGAGGTTTTCTTCATTTAATTCTATGTTGTCCACGTCATCTCTATCGTCTTCATCTTTATTAGTGGAGGTGGTGGCTTTGAGTGTAATTCCCTTTTTCTTCTTGTCATTTTCTTCACTTTGACTTAGTCTGTTTAGTTCCAATTCGTGCTCATGAAGCTTTCCAAAGAGGGTAGCCAGAGACATTGTTGACAAGTCCCTCGATTCTGAAATTGCTGTTACTTTTGGTTGCCAAATCCTGCTAAGACATCTCAACACTTTGTTAATCAAATCTTCGTTAGTAAAATTCTTTCCTAATGATGCAAGATGATTAACAATGTGGGTGAACCTCTTTTGCATTTCTTGAATGCTTTCTCCTTGGTTCATAGTAAATAATTCATATTCACGAGTTAGAGAATTGATTCTCGACCTCTTTACCTCACTAGTACCCTCATGGGTAACTTGTAAAGTGTCCCACATTTCTTTAGCAGTTTTACAATTTGAAATTCTAAAAAATTCATCATGTCCCAAAGCTGAGGTAATGATGTTTTTGGCTACTAAGTTATTTTGAACTTTTCTTTTATCATCTTTAGACCAATCACTTCTAGGTGTCTCGGTTTTTACACCATTGACAACGCGTGTAGGTATAAATGCGCCATTTTCGACAGCATCCCACACATCTAGATCAATAGCTTCGATGAAGATTTTCATTCTTTCCTTCCAATATGCGTAACCATCCCCATTGAAAAAGGGTGGTCGATTTATGGAAGTTGCTTCTGATAAAACATTTGATGAAGCCATGTACTCTTGAAGCGGCTAAGCTCTTTATACAAGAGTCTAGCTCTGATACCACTTGTTACCCAAGTGGCTTCAGTACTCAAGAGGGGGGGTGAATTGAGTAATTAGAAATTTTTCGCAAAAGCCTTAAACAAATAAATTATACTAAATTTAAATAATAAAGGCGAGAATGAGATAAAGATAAGAAGAACAAATAATAATTAAATTGCAAGAATAAATAAAGTGCATAAAGATAAAAGATTAAGGGTAGAAAAGGGCACGATATTTATCCCTGGTTCGACCACCAACCACTTGTGGCCTACGTCCAGTCCCGAAACACAGTTCGAGATTTTTCACTATTCAACACAAGCTTAACAACAAATGGTGCTTGCAACCTTTACACAACAGAGGATACCTCACCCTATTTACTAGAGGGATACCTCACCCCCTTTGAAGGATACCTCACCTTCTTTACACCAAGGGATACCTCACCCTTTTACTAGAGGGATACCTCACCCTCACAAATTCACTAAGGGATACCTCACCTTTTTACAGAAGCAGAGAATAGATGAAAAATAAACTCTCACTTAGAGTAGATATTACAAATTGAAGTGCTAATAAGCTCTCTAGAGGATATCTCAAGGTTTTGGCAAAAAAAGCATAGACAAAATGAAATGATCACGTTTTAATCACAAGCAAATAGTTCAAAATGGTTGGGCGCTTTCAGAAGAGACCCAAGGTCTCTATTTATAGAGCAATGGAAGAAACTAGCCGTTGGAGCAATTAAAAGCAAGTAATTATTGAAATTATGGCCGTTGCTGCCATTTTCGAAAGCTTCGTGAAAATCAATTCTGCAGAACGGTATTCGAATACCTTATGAGGTATTCGAATGCCTCTTGCCAAAACTCTTTTAAAAAACAGATTAAGGCTGGGTTATTCGAATACCAGTTAAGGGTATTCGAATGCCTCATTTAAAAAGGTTCATTCTGAAACTAGGGTATTCGAATACCATATGGGGTATTCGAATGCCTCTGTTTTGGCACAGCAGGAAATATCAGTTTCGAAACAGGTTATTCGAATACCATAGATGGGTATTCGAATACCACTTTGAAAAACAGAAAACGTGTAAGCTTGAAAAACACTCTATTCGAATACCTAACAGGGTATTCGAATACCTCTGTTATAAAACCAGTTTTAAATGCTTTCAAATGACCAGAAAATGGTTGTTTAATTTTGGAAAAACAATTTTGAAAACATTTCTTTGCAATGCCAATTAATGAGATATCCAATGAGGCTTTTACAAGGATCCTAAGTCCTAAAGCTTATTCTTGAAGATCTTGGACTTGGTCTTCTCATCATCTTCATGTTTGTCTTCACGTTTGTTATCATCAAAACTATTGCTCATGATAGCTAGCCAATTACAACGTGCACATCAAACATTGTACAGACAATCTGCGCTCGATCACGATATAGGATAGTGTCAAGTCCGGATCGTCGGTGGGTTTGCATCGGTTTGCCCCACGGGCAGAGGAGCTACCAACTGCCTATTGTGAAGGACCTGCACCCCGACGCCCTCGAGGTCATAACAAGACCCACACTAGTCTACTCGCACCTGCACAAAGGTGTGTTCAATCTCCTAGGCAACTTGGCCTTACAACAGTCCACAAGGACATTCACAATGCATAAGACTCTATGCATGAACATGTATGATTCACAATCTCATACAATTCCATAATATGCCACAATGGCCAATATAAGCATCAATATACAAATGGTCACTCACATGGACCCATAACTTTACAACATAAGGATCAAATCAATCACATGGACCCATAACTTTACGACATAGGGATCAAATCAATTGGTGCATTTTTAGGTCCATTATGGATTATATCTTAGAATTTGTTTCCCTTTTTAAGGTTCATGTCCAATCCAATTTGCACAATTAATTAAATCTCCCAAGGTAATTTAATTTCTCGCAACTTGTAAATTATTTAAGCTCTTAGACCTCACACTCTCTTGTTCTTCACTCACTTGGAAGTACCTTAAGTTTTATGACAATCACATTCTTAGTCCTTTAAAATTTACATAATCTTTAATTATGTTAAATTCTTCCAATTTATTTATTATCCAACTCATTACATAGGTTTCTAATTACCTAATTGCTCATGCTTCCAAGTTACCAAAGTTACAACATTACGCCCCAAAAGGGCTTAGAGGTCGTGGCCTCACAAGGGTTTCATTTCCAAATCTTTTCAAGTCATCACATTACATGTCATTCTCTTAATTCATTTAATTGCTCACTTGTTAAATTAGCTCACCAAGAATCCTAATTTCTTGGCCTAAAACCGTAGCCTCCCTAGGAATTTCCATTCCAAATTTTTCTTCCATTCAGTTCCATTTTATCCATTGATCAATTTAAGTTTTATGCTAGTTACAACTTAATCACAAATTTACCTAAATTCTAGCCTAAAACCGTGGCCCTCCAAGAAGGGTTCTCAAATATTTTTCTTCCATTTTCAATCACAAAATCCAATCCAATATACCATTAAATACAACAAACCAATCCAATTGCATAAACAAAATAAAATCAACACACAAGCATACTAATTATGAAATTAAAGAATAACCCTCATTGGGGTTTTTCCACAAATGACAAAATCAAAGTTCCTAGATGCTAAGAGAGGTTGAGGAGGAGTGTATTCCTCTTACCCAAATGAAGAGAACAAAAGAAACACCAAGGAATCTTCTTGTAGATTTTCGGATTTTGAGCTCCACCAAGCCCTAGAAATTTTCAACTTTGTTAAATCAACACCAATGCTTGAAAATAAGCCTTGGATGGTCACCAAAGAGACCATGACCACGAAAATGAAGAGAAAGGAAGAGAGGTCTTGAAACTTACCCAAAAAGCTCAAGACTTGAAGCTTGGAGAAAGTGTTGAAGATGATGGATTTTCAAGAAACTCCAAAAAGAAAAAGTGTTTAGAATGATGATAGGATTTCGGAAATGTATTTAGATGTAAATTTTGTGAAGATTGAGTGGGGAGAGGGAGGGGCTGCCATAGCAATGGGTAGAGAGAAGGAAGAGAAGAAGAAAAATGGAGAAGAAGAAGAAAGGGTAGAGAGAGAAAGTGTCTTGAGAAATTATGAATTAAAGTGTAGTAAATTGATTAAATGAAAGCAAATAATTTCCCCCCTTTGAGTGGGCTGCTGCCGAGCTTGAGAGAGAGAGGAGGGAGAGGAATTTTTGGCTTCCCTTGGAAGCTAAGGGCATTTGAGTCATTGTTTGGTCAAAACTTCTCAAAGAAACTTTGATTATTTAACATTAAATTTGAATTAAAGTGGATTGATTAGACATAAAGAAGATTGTATTGAAATAATGTGATAGGATTTTTATTACATACTATTATCCAATGGATAATAGTTACGATTGATGTGAAAGTCAAGTATTTAATTAATCTGACAGATAAATTTTTCGCAGTATTGATTTGTTTTATCTGTTAAGATTTCTCAAAAATTGTGAAACTTCGTAAACTGTGTCAAGCCTCGGGCTTAGTAAGATCTCCCGTCGACATGTCTATAGTCCAAGGCTCGCGGAGAAAACATCACGCTTTCCCAGTTCCGCTTAGCGCACACGTAAAACGAGGAATACACTAAAATATTCGACGTTTCCGAAAAATTCTCAAAAAATTCTCAAAAATTACAAATATTATAAAACGACTATTCGTCATATAATTTTCCAGTTTTTGAAGCATTACAGTCGTTTTCCGACTCTGCTCGATATTCGCACAAAACGAGGAATATATTAAAATATTCACCGTTTCCGAAAAATTCTGAAATAATTCACACAAATCACAAATATTAGAAAATGACTATTTGTGGTAAAATAATTAATTTCCGGAGCGTTACACTGACCTCAGCAATTCTCAGCTCAGTGTGCACGCAAAACGAGAAATATATTAAAATATTCGACGTTTCTGAAAAATTCCAGAAAAATTCCTAAAAATCAAGAATAATATAAAATGATCATTTATACTTAAACAGATATTTTTCGGGATGTTACACATTTAGCCCGAGAATACTATTAAAATAATCCAAAATATAAAAACACACAAGAATTCAAAAAAATCATAATAATTGAGAAATTCATGAAAATCAAATCAGATTAGTAAAACTAATTAAGAATTGACAGAAAGAAATAAAATACGAAGGCTCATATACAGCTCAAAAATAATATTAAAATAATAAAAAACATAAAAACTCCCAAAAATTCCTAAAAATAACAAAAATTATAAAATTTACGAAAGTTGAGTCAGATTATTCAAAATAATTAAGAATCGACCGAAATAAATAAAAAATAAATTTTCGGGGTGTTACATATTCTGCTCCTTATTTCCTTCTGCTATCATGTTGCGATCTTTGTCTTCATCTTTTTCCAAACTATCTGTTAAATCTTCTCAATCTTCATCTTCTTCTCTTTCTGAAGAACAAACTAATCAACCTAAGCCAAACATCTTCAATGAAGAAATATGTTTTGAAGACATTAATCAAGATTTTGATAATTAGGAAATTCCTAAAATTTCAACAAACAAACTCTGCAAACCTAAAGGTAGATTCTTTAGGAGTTCTGATTATATTATTAGAATTGTAGAAAAACAAATTGAAATTGATAATGGCGATGAAGAATTCCATCTTTTGTCCGAAGAAACTATTAAGAAAAAGAAACAACAATATAATATCTACACGTAGGTTGTGTGTAGGGAGCTATCAAACCGTTAATACATGAAGGTCTTAACACATTTGTTCTTTTTTGTCTTAGAGATGTTCGTCATAATCAATTCCACGACTCTTTGCTTGGAACTGTAGAAACCAACTTAGGTAATGGTCCAATCTACTTCAATTGTTATCCTAATAGGATGGTAAGTCTAAATGATAAAAATATCTTAGATGCCTTATTCTTAAATTTGAAAGTCTGTCACTTAGACATGAAGCACTGATCCCTTCCTTTAGCCTTGATTTATAGGATTCAGTACAAGATTATGAATTCTTGTCATTCAAAGGCTTTAAAACCAAAAGATATGGTAGTAACAACGTTATTTATAACTGACGTAACTAAAACCAATGTAGTTGTCCCTAAGATGATCCGCTAGGAGGATGTAGTTCTTCCTGAAAAATGGACGATGGATGAAGTTGTACCAGCTTTGTCCAAAGAATCAGCAAAAATTTCTGAGATAATCCAACACCAATCTGGTAAAGTTGAAATAACTTTTGATAGGAGAAATTCCTTTAGTTCGACTTGGTCTCTTAGATCGAGTTCTTCTAGGTCTAAAGACTTTAGATCTGCCCTTTATAGGAAATCTTTTTCAATAACCAGATCTACTTCATCTTCTGTTAATCTTCAAGGTCTGGATACCTCTTCATCTTTGCCCAAACCAATCCATTGTCTGGAAGACGATAATGAACAGAGATCTATCCAATCTCTAACCTACTTTGATATGAATGATGTCCATGATTAATACAACATTTGAAATAGATAAAGAAACCCTTAGGAAAGACTTCTTTTCCACGGCATGGATGCCAAAAAAGGAAATGGTTTTTTGAAAACTATAGGGGTCAGAATCGTGAAGAAATCCAAGAGAAATGGTACTCCTTCATAAGAAATGTTGATTCTAATGTTCCTTTCTTTGATTGGTTTCATGCTTACATGATTATGAATGAAATTGTTTATCCTTGGAGCATAGGCTTAATGGAAGGTAAATTTGTCAATGTCTTAACTGTTTGGTCCCATATAGATGGTAATCTTGTTAAATCTGATCTTCTTCCTTCGAGTTCTTATTTGCTAGATAAGAAGGAAAAAAACAATAAACCTGTCATCGCTGCTCCTTTCAAGTATAGAGTAGAAGATGAACCTGTAGGTCCTCAAGATATTAAAGGCCTTATGGAACAAAAAAATTATTCAAACAAATATCTCCAACTCTTAGGTGATCAAATCATAAGTAAAGAACCTAGAAACAAAGAAAAAATTCAAGAAGATAAACCTTCAATTTCTAGAGAAAAGACTGTTAAAACATATTTTGATAAACCAATCTTTAAACCATTTAAGGTTTCCAAATAATTAAAAGAAAATATCAAACTTCTTAAAAAAACATGACATAGGCAATCTTAACACTAATCCTAACACTGAACTTGCCAGTGAAATTATCTCAAGTTTAATTGAAAATAATTTAATTATTCATGATACACCATAATCTGAAGAATCTAAAACTTCTTCTAAACCTTTAATCATTAATACGATTAAATAATATGATTCCTAGTCTGAGCCAGATTGTCAATCTGAAGTTAGTTTTGTCATTAAGGTTAACCCGGTTATTAGCCAAGTGCTTAATTGGAAAAATCCTTCAAAACTTTATTATCAAAGAGTGACTCCACCAGATATGTTGCTTAAAGAACGTGACCCAACCATCAAATCTTTTAGTGCCAACAATGTTTATGTTTGGAATATTGACTGTAACACCACAAAAATTTCTAGTTTTATAATAAATAGTCATTTTATAATATTTGTGATTTTTGAGAATTTTTATGAATTTTTTCAGAAACGTTGATTATTTTAATATATTTCTTATTTTACGTGCACATTGAGCGGAGTCGGGAAAATGAAATATTTTTCCCGAGGCTAGTAAACCTTATACTATGGAAACGTCGACGGGAGACCTTACTAAACCCGAGGCCAGACACAATTTACGAGGTTTGCATTTTTCAAGATTTTTATCTGATAAATAAAAATTACTGTACAATTTATTATTCGCTGGACAATAAAAACTGATTTTCTATTTAACTGTAACATTTGTCCATTGAATAATAACTTGTATTAAAATGCTTGTCTTCTTTTCAAAAGTGTCAACTTTATGTCACATCATGTTGACTTTTGCAAAAAGTTAACAAAGCTTTTCAAAGAAGCTTTGTACAAAGCTTCTCAAGGAAGCTTTACCTAAGCTTCTAGAAGCAATTTTTCCCTCCTCTCTCTCCCACACTCCACGACAATGAGGGCTAAATTGGAGCCAAAAAATTAGCTTTTTACTTTATCACATTTTCACTTCTAATTTCAAAATCACCAAAAAGCTTTCATCTTTCTTCTTTCTTCACCTTTTTTCTCTCAAGCTTTTCTCTCTTCCTCTTTTCCTCTCTACCCCATGGCAGCCCACACCTTATCCCCTCCATAGCTTGCTTGATTTCAAGCAAAGACTTTGCTTGAACAAACCATTCCTTTGAAGCTTTTTCATTCTTTTGGAAGACCATATTCAAAAACTTAACTTTTCCTCTCCATTTTCTCCTCTCTTCCACGACCAAGACCACCATTGTTGGCCATCCAAGCTTTCTCATTCAACCAACCTCATTTTCTACATCTTCTTATCACCTAGAACACTTTCTCTTTTGTGACTACCTCTTGAATCCACCATTTTCATTTTCTTCTATTCAAGCTCTAAAGTTTGAGACTTTAAGGTAAAGTTCATAGCTTTTTCTCTTTTCCTTATCATTTTCGTGATTCTTGATCTCTTAGGTGATCAAGGGTTCCTTTTCTAAGCTTTGGTTGTGATTTTTGTGAGTTTGGATGTCCTAGGGTTTTTGTGTTGGTGGAAGACGAAATTCAAGAACAAAGGAGTTTGCTTTCTTATGTTGTCTTCTTTAGGTAAGAGGGAGATAATCCTCTTCAACCTATCTTGGTGGTAAGGAAATGTTTTTGGTGTGCTTGATGAGCAATCCATATGGGATTGCTCTCTTTGTTGTGTTGCTCTTCATGATTTTTGTATTTATTTTGACTTGTATGAGTTATTGATTGTCATTATGTATCTTGATGGCTATGGAATATATATTGGATTGATCTTGATGGATTAGAAATATAAATTAGAAGCAAAAGTTCCTTGTCTTCCTTATGGAAGCTCACGGCCATACACCCTTCAATAGGGTGTTCATGGTTAAAATTTTGTAACAAGTTGGAAAGATAACTAATCAAGTGAATAATAATCAATGGAGAAATAAAAATTTAGAATCCCTATTTCCCTTGGGGCTCATGGCCTCTTAAGGTGAATAATGGAGAAAATGTAGTGTTAAAATAGAGACTTAGTAAATTAGGAAGTTAGAGATTCATTAGAAGTTCATAAAAGGGAAAGAATAAAGAATAAGACTTTATCCTATAACTTAGAACAATTTTGAACTTAAGGAAAGAACAAGAGAGTGTGTGAGACTTGGAGGACCTTAGAATTGATTTTCTAAGTGAATATGATAAAAAAAATTAAAGTAAAGAACCTGGCTAATTAAGAGAAGTAAAGATTGAAAGAGAATTGCAAGAGAATTCCTCTAGAGAAAGATTTCATAAGAAATGTTAAATTAAAGTGAAATTCCATAATAAACCTTACAAAGTGTATTGTCACATTTGAGAACTTGATAATATGTTTATTGTGGGTCCATGAGTGGGACCAAGAATCTGTTAATGTTTAGCTTGGCCAAATTATGTCATGTTGTGAAAAAGTATATCACTGTTGAATATACATGAACATGCATTAAGTCATGCATTGTCGAAGTAAGGCTGTATGCCTAGGAGTTGAATCATACCTTAGTGCGGGTGCGAATAGATTAGTATAGGTCATATTGCTGACCTTGGGGGCATTGGGGTGCGCGTGTCTCACGAATGGATAGTTGGTAGCTCCTCTGGGCTGTGGGATAGACCGATGCAAACACACTGACGATCCGGATCGAGACACTGTCCTATATCGTGATCTTGTGAAGAATGCCGTGTATAAAGCCTTGTTGCGCAAATTATTAATTTTCTGGAAAGCACTTGATTTTAGGCTGACGAGATACTGGCATATATCCTTGATCATTCTCTCCGATGTTTGTGTCTAGCTCTATAGAGTAGGATTTTTGGTACCATGTGCATGTACATAGCAAGTCAACATATTCTTTGGCATTTATTTATATGATGATGGAACTGTTGTTTTATTGATGTTATAACTGCCTAGATTTGTTAAGTTGTTTACTATTTGAATCTTGATGTTGATTATTATTCCTGCTATGCTATGTGGGCATCTTGCGCCGTTCTATTTCTTTACTACCATAATTAGTATTGAATGTAGGATGTCTCTAATAATCACATATTTTATTCATTAAGAAACCCTTATGTTTAGTTATTTACACTCTTCATGTACTTAATTGACTGAATTTGATTATGTTTTGTAAGTTTGAACTCGAATCGGACTTAATTGATTTTTTCAGCATTATTCGGGTCTTACACTATTTCTGTATTTTAGCCATATCTTGAGTTCTAAATGTCTGATAATTATGAATTTTACCTTGTAGGAAAGATAAGAAAGAGCTCTACAACTTTGATGAAGAGCTCAAAGTCAATTTCAGACATCTAGTGGAGCTAATTGGGCATGGAAATCAGAATATGGGATTTGTGACTGGAACCCGAACAGTGTGTAGTAACCAGAACATAATTCGAGTTTGGGCATATAAAATGGACTGCAAATTTGTAATTTGAAAGTTAAGACCCAGATGTACAACTTTCATGTCAAGCACAAAACTTGATTCGGGCTCCTTGATGGAGATATTGGGTCTGAAAGTCAAAATAGAGGTGCTGAAACTGGTCCTGAACAGTCTATAGTAATTGAGTCATATCTTGGGCTGTGGGATGAATTTTTGGGTGTTTCCAGAGCCATTGGAAAGCTTAGACAATTTCCTAGAACTTTCATGAAGACCACTTGGCTCAGAAATGACGAAATCAATGAGTTCAGCAATAAAGAATTTTGGAGACAAGGTAGCTCACCTACTCACCCACCTACTCATCCACCTACTCATCCACCTACTAATCCCATCTACCCATCTACTACTACTCTGAATCCTCTATAAAAGGAAGCATGTGGAGAGCTCTAGGAACAACACACACTTGGTGTTAAAGATAGCTTTTCATAGTTCTTGTATATTTTTCCTTCATTGTAATGGAGAGCTAAGTCACTTCTAGTCAATTCGGGACTCTTGAAGAGATTGTGGCTTGGATTCTTGAGACCTTGGTTATGTAATGTATTTGATTTATATTTGAATTCCTCTTCTCTTCTTCTTCTGTTCTCTTGATCTTGAATGCATGAATGGTGATTCTGTTTATGTTTGATCGATTTGATCTTGGTTTAAGATTAAGTATTGTGATAAAATTTAGAAGCTGATTGATCTGAATTAATCACATAGCGAAGATTGAGATTTGTGATGAAACTTAGAACTGATTGATCTAAACTAATCACGTAATTGAAGAGGTTAGGTTACTGATTTGTGCCTAGGTTAATTGAATTTGGTGCTTAAATTGACATATATTTACATGAATGATGCGATTGCAGATTTGTGTTTATTACTTGTCAATTGAATTAAGACGATTGTCTAGTATGAATTACGGATCGATGCGAGAGATCTCGGTTAGATCCAAGTTAACCATTCAAATGTATTTCAGGTGTTTGTTGAAAGGTCTATGATTGAATCCACCCAATCTCGGATAGATTTCTGAATTAGTGATTCTTTTAATTGTTATTTTTCTTCGGATCTTGTCATTGTAATCCTTGAACAATCAAACCCCCCTTTCTAACTTAACTTAATTTGATAAAATTGCATTTACGATCCTTGAGGAGACGATCCGGTATTGTTCACTATACTGCAAACTTAGTTAATAACTTCGGTTAGAATTTTGACTGAGTTCGGCGCTCGTCAGTCTCACCTCTTTTCTATATCTCTATTACTTTGTTTATTTATGTGTTTCTCTGAAAACGTCGGTGAGGAAGGGGAAATACATAAATTTCTTAGCTTTTGGCCTGACTTTGATTAGTTACCTGTTTAGACATGGCGTCCCATTCGTATGACCCTTTGGGTTATATGAGATTGACTTTTCATGGAGGTTCGGACTGCTAGCACATCAACTTGAGTACGGATCACTGCACCTACCATGAAGACCTGGCTGTGTCTCTGGCTTGTGGTCGTCATGATCCACCTGTCTTTACTTTTAATGCACACTTATATTTAGAGTTTTACTTGCCCATATGTGATATGTGGGGTGATTGTTACTACACCCCACAAGAGGATTCGTTCTTATCCTTTGCACAAGCCCTGCTCGTAATTCGGTTGCTCCGATGAGGATTTCCTTTGACGAGGAAGACCCTAAGGAGGATCCAACCACGGTTCCTTTTCATATGCTTTACGGGTTGATACTGGTTATAGCCGCTAATGGCTATCTGTAAATCTTTTTGGGGGCTTGATATTTTGTCTTTTTGATGGGCTGTATCTGTGTAATCATTTTTGGGGCATGTAAAGCTTTTGCTTCTTTTGTATATCTGATTATGTATCTAAACAAGTATGATATAAGTATATATACATATGATGTATGAATCTATGGTTTACTTTTCATGTTAATTTCTGCTGTAATTATGTGTTATCATTTTCTTACATAAAAAAAAAAGAGAATTCGCCACATTATTATACATTTACAAATGAATAGGCTTATCTATATTATAATGAACCGGGTCTTAGTTTATATTTTGTTTCCGTTCGTGGTTTGGTGTGATGGCCCCTCTCCAAAAAGGGGTGTTACATTGACGGTATGAATGAATATGTAATCCTCAATCTTCTCCAAGAAATGACTATGGTGTTAACAACCTATCAAACATCTTACGACTGTAGTGATCAAGTTATCATGGAAGTTCTTGTTGCCAGTTTATTGGTCAACTCAAAGGTTGGTGGGATCATTATCTTACCGACGCTCAAAGAAATGATATCCAAAACACAATCAAAACTGATGCTGAAGGCTTTCTAATCCTTAGTGATGGTAAACCTATTGCTGATGCTGTCAATACCTTAATCATTACAATTGTCCAACACTTCATAGGTGATCCATCCTTATGGCGTGATTGGTCAGCAGAATTGCTTTCAAATTCTAAATGTCAAACCTTAGCTGATTTTAGGTGGTATAGAGACACCTTCTTAACTAGGGTTTATACTAGAGAAGATAGTCAACAACCTTTCTAGAAAGAAAAATTTCTTGTCGAACTTCCAAAATCTTTAGGAGACAAGGTTCGTGATAAGATTAGAAGTCAATCCCTAAATGGTGAAATCCCTTATGAGCAATTAAGTTACGGTCAACTCATTGCCTTCGTCCAAAAGGTAGCCCTTAAAATCTGCCAAGATGATAAAATTCAATCTCAACTAGCCAGAGAAAATGCTCAAACAAAGCAGGAGCTTGGAAACTTCTGCGAATAATTCGGCTTTGCTTGTGCTAAAAAGAAAACCAAACCTAAGCCTAAAAATGTCCAGAAGATTTCCCAGAAAACTAAATATTTCAAACATAAAGCTTCAACCAAACCCAGAAGACTTAAATAAGAATTTAAGTCCAAACCTCCAATAAATAATGTTAATGTCACTAAAAAACCTGTAATCTGCTATAATTATGGTAAAGCCGGTCATATTAGCAAGTATTGTAGGTTAAAGAAAAAGATACTGGTTATAGCCGCTAATGGCTATCTGTAAATCTTTTTGGGGGCTTGATATTTTGTCTTTTTGATGGGCTGTATCTATGTAATCATTTTTGGGGCATGTAAAGCTTTTGCTTCTTTTGTATATCTGATTATGTATCTAAACGAGTATGATATAAGTATATATACATATGATGTATGAATCTATGGTTTACTTTTCATGTTAATTTCTGCTGTAATTATGTGTTATCATTTTCTTACATAAAAAAAAAAAAGAGAATTCGCCACATTATTATACATTTACAAATGAATAGGCTTATCTATATTATAATGAACCGGGTCTTAGTTTATATTTTGTTTCCGTTCGTGGTTTGGTGTGATGGCCCCTCTCCAAAAAGGGGTGTTACATTGACGGTATGAATGAATATGTAATCCTCAATCTTCTCCAAGAAATGACTATGGTGTTAACAACCTATCAAACATCTTACGACTGTAGTGATCAAGTTATCATGGAAGTTCTTGTTGCCAGTTTATTGGTCAACTCAAAGGTTGGTGGGATCATTATCTTACCGACGCTCAAAGAAATGATATCCAAAACACAATCAAAACTGATGCTGAAGGCTTTCTAATCCTTAGTGATGGTAAACCTATTGCTGATGCTGTCAATACCTTAATCATTACAATTGTCCAACACTTCATAGGTGATCCATCCTTATGGCGTGATTGGTCAGCAGAATTGCTTTCAAATTCTAAATGTCAAACCTTAGCTGATTTTAGGTGGTATAGAGACACCTTCTTAACTAGGGTTTATACTAGAGAAGATAGTCAACAACCTTTCTAGAAAGAAAAATTTCTTGTCGAACTTCCAAAATCTTTAGGAGACAAGGTTCGTGATAAGATTAGAAGTCAATCCCTAAATGGTGAAATCCCTTATGAGCAATTAAGTTACGGTCAACTCATTGCCTTCGTCCAAAAGGTAGCCCTTAAAATCTGCCAAGATGATAAAATTCAATCTCAACTAGCCAGAGAAAATGCTCAAACAAAGCAGGAGCTTGGAAACTTCTGCGAATAATTCGGCTTTGCTTGTGCTAAAAAGAAAACCAAACCTAAGCCTAAAAATGTCCAGAAGATTTCCCAGAAAACTAAATATTTCAAACATAAAGCTTCAACCAAACCCAGAAGACTTAAATAAGAATTTAAGTCCAAACCTCCAATAAATAATGTTAATGTCACTAAAAAACCTGTAATCTGCTATAATTATGGTAAAGCCGGTCATATTAGCAAGTATTGTAGGTTAAAGAAAAAGATAAAAGCTTTAAATCTTGATCAATCAGTTGAAGAACAACTTAATAATATTTTAATATAATCATCTGAAGAAGACTTTGAAAAAGAATTTACTGAAGATTTAAATCAAATCCAAGATGATGATATATCTTCGTCTGAAGAAGATTCAGACTCTCTGATAGTTAATGTCTTAACTAAAAAGCAAGATCTCTTATTTGATGTTCTTAATTCAGTTCAAGATCATGAAGAAAAGAAAATCTATTTACAAAAATTAAAATCCTTAATTGAAGAAAGTTCATCCAAAACTATGAAAAATCCAATCATTAAAAACAAATATGATCAAGAAACAATTAAAAAACTTGAGAAGACTTTTTCTAGAGAATCGATAACTGTTCAAGATCTTCAGTTTGAGATCAATAATCTAAAAGTTGAAGTTAAAGAACTTAAAAAACAACAAAAGCTACATCATCGTATCATCTCCCAATTAGGTGATATGCAAACTGATTTAGAATCTGAAAAAATTCTTGAAACTGTAATCATATTAAAATCAAAAGAAGAAGAAGAAAATGAAAATTTTTGTGACATTATAAATCAAATTAAAATCCAAAATTTTTTTATCAATGTAAACATCAAAATTGTTGATTTTGTCTTAAATACTGTTACCTTGTTCGACACAAGTGCAAATTGAAACTGTATTTTGGAGGGAATGATTCCAACAAAGTACTTTGAAAAAATAACTGAGTGGCTCAGTACTACTAGTGGTTCCAAACTTAAAATTCAGTACAAACTCTCTTCTGCAATCATTGAAAATCAAGGTTTTCAAATTGAAACTTCTTTTCTTCTCGTCAAGAATCTAAAAGGTGAAGTTATCCTAGGAACTTTGTTCATTAGGTCTCTTTTCCCTCTCCAAATTACTGAAGATGGTATTATTACTCAACATCTCGATAAAACTATCACATTCCAATTTCTTAGAAAACTTATCCTTAAAAGTCTTCATCCAATTCAATACAAGCAAAAACAAATAAATTATCTTAAAGAAGAAATTTCTTATAAAAACATTGAATCTCAACTTTCTCAACCTCAAATCCAAAAATGAATTCAATCTCTTCATAGACAGATTCAAGATTCAATCTATTTTGATAAGCCAAACTGTAACGTCCTAACACTAAAATCACAATTCATATAACTACACAAAGCTGATAATGCTAAAACGTTACTATAAACTTACTATCTTAATAAATATATCTATAATCACTTGAGTAAGTCATCATAGAGAGCCTTATGATATGTAAAAAGATATACTCTTTGTACAAGTATTCATACATATACAGTACTAGCCTTAACAAAGGCTTGAAATATTACATATTTAATTACATTACCAAAAGATCTTAGGAAGTATAACCTATGTACAAACAACTATAAAATAACTAATCTTTAGTCTCTTTCTTCACCTTACTCTTGGAGGAAAGTTCACCTGGAATTACATGATATACAACGGGGTGAGAAATAATATTTCTCAGTATAAGTTATCAAAACTAGTCATAAACAACATAATAAACATGATTTAACTTATAAAGAAAAGTAAATCACATTTATAACATCAACTAGAATATATTTTTACGGAGTAAAGATATCAAGTTGGAGGTACATCTCATCATTCTTATATACTTAATTCAGCGACAAATTAGGTATATTTTAATAAAATCTTGACTTCTAAGTTTATCTTTTGTAGATGGCAAAACTAAGTATATCCACACTACTTGTAACAATGGCACTTGGTTAAGAATAATTTGTTCCTTTAGGAACTTCTTTGAATTCCTTACCTTCTTGGCCAAATGACCTTACGTCATATAAGTTACACTTCTCGATAAACCATGTCAATATATTCTGCTTAATTTGATCTAATATTAATTCTCTTCACATCTATAGTGAAGCTAATTAGCAATAGGTTATCATTAGTGATATATATATATATTTTTCTCTAGTAAACCACTACTCTTGGTTGTTATAGAGTCCATTCTAATCTATGTATACTGAAGGAATTACCCTTTTTATTTCATTTTCTCAACTATCATGTCTATCATACTCCATGTCCTACTTTTATCATTCTTTTGTTATTGGATAACCAACAACTTGTATGACGATTTCTCCATGGAAATATGCCTTAATTAAAGCCCTAACACATGTAATAACATGCATAAATGATTTCTCAAGGGGCTGCATCTCAAATTCTTCAAAAGGACCATTTTTCACGTTTCTGGGGTGGAATGCCGCGGCGCCAGCCCTCCCATGCCGCGGCGCCAGCAGCAGAAACAGGATTCTGCAGAACCAGCATGCGTGGTACTGTTCCAATGGTCAAGTTTTCTTGATTTTGGCCATTTTCAGTTCCTTTCTTGGTCATTGGATGTCCCTAACTAGTTTATAAGTGTATAGGAAACCTTAATTACCATCAAACACATCTTGATTTGGACCTATGACCCAATAACACTCATACTTGGTGTAAAACTCTAAAGTAAGTATCAATGAGCTAAAAGAGGTATCTTAAGCTTCTAAATTCAGGTTTTTACTTTGAACAAGTCATAAACCAACAGACAAACATAACCATGTAACCCCTATACATCCTACTCTCTTAGAATTCAATTTAGCCTATTAGGTTGTTTAGAGCAAATATGAAAAGAATAGAAAAAACTAGAAGAAGAGAAGTTCTACCCCTACCTTCAAGGTTTCCATTTTGCAAAATGAAACCAAACTTGATTGAAACTCAAGCTTCAACTTTGCCCTTAGCCTTCCTCTTTATCTCTTCCTCTTCCTTAGTCTTTTCTTCTTCTCCTTCCCTTAGGTTTCTTTCGTTTTTGTTTTCTGTTTTCCAATGAAACCAGCAGTAAATTGCACACTTAATAATAGCTAACAATAGTCAAAAATAAGGGCTATCAACCGTGGGTAAATATTAGCCATGGAATTTACACTGATAAACCCCTATCTGTTAAAAACATTCAACTTTAGCTAAAATAAGATTTCCAGCTTCCAACAACTTTGAAATAAATACTAAGTTTCATCAAAATTATTGCTCTCCTGAAATCTTAATTTTCCATATCTATTTGGGGTTACTTCGGTATTAAATAAACAAAACCAGTATGCCCAAAAATACCAAACTGACTCTGATTTATCTCAAATTTTAATCACAACTTATGACATACATTTGTGACCTAAGAGTAAAGTATCCATACTTAAAACCCTTATTTAAGCAGTTTATGCAAATAACTGAGTCATTTTAAGCTACTTTTTACCTTTAGAGCTGCAACAAAGTGTCTAACTGAACTCAGTTCGCCACCAAAAACAACAGACAAGTTAAACAAGTCATATGTTACCCTTGTATGCATATAAAAGTCTAACATGCTATTGAGGGTATTACACAAACACTTTCTGGGAAATGAAGAAACACATCGTGGATCTCCCTTATGAGAACGACTTCAATCAAAGACAAATTCCTATGAAGGCTAGACCAATTCAAATGAGTCATGAACTCCTCCAGTATTGTCAACAAGAGATTAAAGATCTCCTATCTAAAGGTCTCATCCGCAAGAGCAAGAGTCCTTGGTCTTGTTATGCTTTCTTTGTCAACAAACAAGCTAAAATTGAAAAAGGTACTCCTCGATTAGTCACTAATTACAAACCTCTTAACCAAGCTCTTCAATGGATACAATATCTGATTCCAAATAAGAAAGATCTTCTTAAACATCTCTATTCTACCAAAATCATCTCTAAACTTGACATGAAGTCAGGCTTCTGGGAAATTCAGGTCAAGGAAAGTGATTGCTACAAGACAACTTTCACTGTTCCTTTCGGGCAGTACGAGTAGAACGTAATGCTTTTCGGTGTAAAAAATGCTCCTTCGGAATTCTAAAGGATCATGAACAAAATATTCAATCCTTATACAAACTTTACAATCGTCTATGTTGATGATGTTCTTGTCTTTTCTCAATCCATCAATCAACGCTTCAAACATATAAACATATTTATTGGGATCATTAAAAGAAATGGTCTCGCTGTTTCTAAATCAAAGATAAATCTTTTTCAGCCTAGAATTAGATTTCTTGGTCACAATATCTGTCAAGGAACTATTAATCTGATCAATAGAGTCATTGAGTTTGCTGACAAGTTTCAAAACCAAATCATTGATAAAAATCAATTATAGAGATTTCTTGGTTATCTTAAATATGTAACTGATTTCTTTCCTCAACTCAGTAATCTGATCAAACCCTTTCATGATCGTTTGAAATAGAGTCCTCCTCCTTGGTCAGATGTTCATACAAATGTTGTCAAATAGATAAAATCTCAGGTAAAAGATCTTCTATGCCTTTATCTCCCTAATCCTTAAGCTTTCAAAATTGTCAAAATTGATGGCTCTCATATTAGTTATGGTGACATTCTCAAACAGCGTTCGCAGACAAAGAACATGCCGTTGCATATGCATCAAAACATTGGAATCCTGCATAGCAAAATTATTCAACTATGGAAAAAGAAATTTTATCAATCATTTTATGCATTAATAAATTTCAATCTGATCTTTTAAACTAAACGTTTTTAGTTCGTGTATACTGTAAAACTGCCAAAGATATTTTATAGAAAGATGTCAAAAATCTTGCTTCCAAACAAATTTTTGCCCGTTGGCAAGCAATCCTTAGTACTTTTGATTTTGATATTGAATACATCAAAGGTACCACAAACACTCAACCTGACTATTTGACTCGTGAATATTTACATGGTTCTTAATGCCCCGTTCAACAAGATCATCATCCTCTTCCTGAAGAAGAGGCGTTGCTCAAAATGCCCTGGCACAGCCAGCCCAACAATCATCTTAACAATTTGGGTCTTCTACCTTTCCATTTGGGTCTTCTACCCAAAGTCAAGCCATGATTGCTTCTCAAATGTAACATCCCGAAAAATACCTATTTGATCATAATTCATCATTTTATAATATTCTTGATTTTTAGGAATTTTTCTAGAATTTTTCGAAAACGCAGAATATTTTAATATATTCCCCGTTTTGCATGCGCACCGAGCTGAGAATTGCTGAGGTCAGTGTAACACTCCGAAAACTAATTATTTCACCGCCAACAGTCATTTCCTAATATTTGTGATTTATGTGAATTTTTCTGGAATTTTTCGGAAATGACGAATATTTTAATATATTCCTCGTTTTACGTGAAACACGAGCAGAGTCGTGAAAACGATTGTAGTGTTTCAAAAAAATTGGAAAATTATATGACGAATAGTCGTTTTATAATATTTGCAATTTTTGGGAATTTTTCGGGAATTTTTCCGGAATCGTCGAATATTTTAATATATTTCTCGTTTTGCGTGCGCGCTGAGCAGAGCCAGAGAAACGCGATGTTTTCTCTGAGAACCTTGGACTATGGACATGTCGACGGGGGATCTTACTAAACCCGAGACTTGACACTCTTCAATGGATTTACGAGGTTTCATAATTTTCGAGAAATCTTAACAAATAAAATAAATCAATACAATGAAAAATTCATCGTCGGATTAATTAAATACTAACTTCGTCAAGCCGTAACTATTATCTATTGGATAATAGTGTGTAATAAAAATATTATCACATTATTCAAAATCTAATTTTTGTATCACATCTATTAGTTCTTGCCCTTCAACAAATCAAATTTTGAGGGTTGCTAAGATTTCCTATCTTCCAACTTTTAATAAATACTCAAGTTTCATCAAAATCACCTCTAATCACGCTTTAGTTTGGTTTAATAAAATTTCAAAAGAAAGATTAAATTTAATCCAAGCTTGTTAGGGAAGCTTCCTAGCAATTTCCTTTGTAACACATCTTCTCTCTCTTTCCTCTACTCTCACTCCACGGCAGGACAACTCCTTTGGGGGAGTCAAAGGTGTTTTCTTCCTTCTATTAACTCATCTTCATTTTCTAAACACAAAACATTTAACACATCTCTCTTCTCTTCTTTTTCTCTTCTTCTCCTTCCTCTCCACCGTACACACACACCCACACATTGGAGACCAACTCCATTATTTGCCAAACCAATCACATTACTTGTTTCCTTCCACCATTTCAAGACTATTCTCCTTGGTGGTTGTCCTTGGTTCTTCTTCTTCTTCTTCTTCTTCTTCTTCTTCTTCTTCTTCTTCTTCTTCTTCCTCCATTTTTCACCATTGAAGCTAAAGCTTTGAACTTGGAGGTAAAGTCTTAACCTTTCTTTCACTTTCTTCTCATTTTCGTTTTTCTTGGTCACTTATGTGATCAAGAACTCATTTTTCCATGGTTTGAGTGAACATTATGGAAATCACTCACATTGGTGTTCTTCTTGAAGGAAAAACGAAAATCTAGGGCAAGAAGAGGTAACACCTTGTGTTGTCATCCAAATAGGTAAGAGGGGGATGATCCTCTTCAACTAATCTTGGTAGTAAGGGAATGTCTTGTATGTGTGTTGTTGTTGATTTTTGAATCCATGTATAAAGTTCTCTCATTTTTATGTTGTTCTTGATGATAATGTATTTGTTGGATTTGTATTATTTATTGATGTCTCTTGCATGATTTGAAGGTGTATTTGAGTATCTTGTTGATTAAATATGATGAGGAATGGTTTGGTTTGAGTTAGAGGACCTGGAGAACTCTGTTTTTCTGCAAGATTACGCGTGGTAATCGATTACACGAGGTTGGTAATCGATTACCAAGCTCTTAAGGGTACGAAATCGTGATTCTGGAACTCTGGTAATCGATTACAACTTGTGTGTAATCGATTACAGAGATTCTGTCTAGCTTGTAATCGATTACAAGAATGGTGTAATCGATTACCAAGCCTATGATCTTATGGAATGGTGCTTCTGGGAATCACGTAATCGATTACAACTTGTGGGTAATCGATTACGGAGGTTCTGTCCAATTGGTAATCGATTACCACGGTTGTGTAATCGATTACCAGTGCCTTGAAGTTACGAAACGTGATTCTGGGAACCACGTAATCGATTACAATGATATTGTAATCGATTACGATGAGGTTGTTTCTCAGTGTCGATTACGAGGATCTTTGTAATCGATTACCAAGACCAAAGATGAGATTTTTGAGCTGGAAATGATTCAGATTATGGTTCTTTGTACTTGTAACTCAAACATAACCTAAAAACTCTGGATTCAAGGATTTTACTTTGCTTAAATGCAATAAGAATATGTATTCATACCAATAGAGAAGAAACGATTTTGAAAATGGAATTCTTGGATCCATGACATGGAAATTGTGGTATGTAGGAACATATATTCCTAGTGAGAATTATTGATGCAAGTGTTATTCCCTATGTGGGTTATGCGAGTTATTGATTCAAGTATTCAATAAGATAAGAAATGATAATGTGCCATTGAGGCAAGACTTATGTTGAATGCATCATTGATGATCATACATGTTCATGCATAGAGTCGTATGCATTGTGAATGTCCTTGTGGATTGTTGTAAGGCCAAGTTGCCTAGGAGATTGAACACACCTTAGTGCGGGTGCGAATAGACAAGTGTGGGTCGTGTTATGACCTCGGGGGCGTCGGGGTGCGGGTCCTCCACATGGGCGGTTTAGAGCTCCTGCATGCACCGTGGGGCAAACCGATGCAAACACACCGACGATCCGGACTTGACACTTTGTCCTATATCGTGATCTAGTGTAGAATATCCGTACAATGCCATGATTTGCGCATGAGAAAATTTATTGATAGCACGGCCTCGGCGTAGGAGTTACGAGACATGTCTCCCCGATCTTTCTCTCCGCTTGATTGAGTCTAGCTCCATGGAGTAGGAATTAAGAAAGCATGCGTTATACATCATTCATTCCTGGTCTTATAAACTGTTGAACATGAATGCCTGTAAATGATTATCTGATTTCTGGAAATACTACTATGATCTGCCTGTTATTGCTTATTGTTGTTCTACCTTTACTATAAGTATCACTGTGATTATTGACTCTGATCATTGCTTAGAATTGAATTACTTTTATTATAAATTCCTTTGTTGTTATTGATGAATATATAACTGTATTGCTTGGTGGGCGCTTTTGCGCCGTCTTTGTTTTCTTACTACCAATAATGGTAATGAAGGATGGGTGTCTCACCTCTTTCCTATATCCTTGTATGTCTGTTTTATATTTATATTGATGAAAGATCGTGAGGAAGATAAGGAGGGACCACACTTTGGTTGATTGGATTGGGCATTTGGACAAGGTTTCTTCGGCTACGTGCGAGTGCAATTGCGTGGAGGCATTGATGCCTGACTTGTTGATTTGGGACTCGAGCGTTGTATGTGTATATGGGGCTGCGGCTTTGTCCGCTAGTAGTACCTATCCACGGGTCACTACTTTTTCCCCTTTTTGTGTTTTATTTCCATCTGTATTTTATTGGACTCTGTAATTGTTATATTCTATATCATCAGTTATTTGTGTAAATTGACTATATATATATATGTATAAGAGATATGATTTTATTTCAGTGGTTGTATCACGGCTTGAATACATTTATATTTCATTCGAGGCTCATATTACCTACCTATGCAAATTGTCAAAAAAAAATATAGACTCTTGAGGATTTAAGTTACTGTTATCATGGCTGTGACACACTTGGATTTAGTAACCGTGGTGTAATGACGATTATGCTTCGGTTGCTACATCAAGGGGTGTTACATTGGGTGGTATCAGAGCAGTTCATCCTATTGAGCCGAGGTATGGACTTGCTATGTTTAGGCATATTAGAATTTGGTCTGTTGTGCACTTCCTTGTCTCTTGATTGAGATGATGGGAAAGGAATGCATGACTTGCTGTAGGTTGAATGTTGATAGCTACTGTTATGCAGCTACGTGATGTTGAGGACTGACCTACTCAATGTGTAATGTTCTGTATGTACAGGAAACTATGACTTCACCTAGGCATATTATGTTAGGGAAATAGGAATTCTTTTGTGTGGAGATCAAAAGGTTTTGGAAAACCGATCTTCTGGAGAAAGAGATAGTTGGTGTAAACTAGATTCGAGAAGCAGTTTGGGAGTTGACGGCTTACGAGGGATTGCGCTGTGGAAGCAGAATGAAGAAGTTCGAGCTGGAGATAGTTAGGATGTATGGAATTGAGCTTGTCTTGCTTGAATTGTGTGACTCTCTGTGTTTGGTTTTCATAGGGAGATAACATTGTTTGAAGTAATTTTTTTTTTTGCTTGTTGTAATTATATCCGTCTTCAGAGAGATTCAATGGCTCGCAGTAGACATGCAAGGGCGGTGGCTCGTGACAGACGTATACATGTAAGCGCGGGACAAGAAAATAGAAGTATGGCCACGACGGCAGAAGAAAGGCAAATGGTAGCTGAGATGACAACTTACCAGGATCAGAGGATCACGCAACAACGAGAGTTGGAAGTTGAGGTTCAGAATCTGTTGGAGGAAAGTCGACTTTGGGGCAAACGTGGACTACCTAGATTCCAAAGGAGGAATAATAGAAAAGTTAACCAGTTTAAGCGAAAACCATGCGCACGGGTATCAGGGAAACAACAACAACAACCAATTCCTGGACAGAGTACTAGTGGCGGTGTATCTAGTCGGTTCAGACATCTTCACCAAGATGTATGAAATGCGGAAAGGAACACTTCACGAGGGAGTGTAAGATCAAAGGGATAATCTGTTTTAGATGCGGAAAGCCTGGACACGTCTCTCGCAACTGCGACCAAGCAAAGGCAAATTCTTCAGTCAATGCTGTGAAGGCTGTAGAACCACAAGCAGAGGCCGGAACTTATACCCTGGGAGGTGCTGAGACTCCCAAATCCGGAGATCTAAACTATGGAAGTTATACCTCAAATGATGATCCCCATAATCGTGTTGTATAATTCTGGGGGTAACCCCTTCTTTTACAATTTGTGACTGTATGGATCACTTGGATTCATCTGTATCTTTATTAACTTCGGCTTAGTTGTTTTCATTTCTGTTGTTAAGACTTGTCGTTGACACCTAAGTTTATGTAATCTACTCTATGTCTACTAAAGACTGAATCTTTCGTGGATCTATCTCGCTTACCTAAAATCATATCTATTTGAGCCCATGATTCTAGAAATTGATTGGTCGTTTCCCGATTATCACCTGCTAGAGCGTTTCGATCAACACCTTAGTTATTTTTGAAACTAAGGCTTTTGAGTTCGTAACAGCCAACAAAGTTGAAGCTTTGTGAGAGAAAAGAAATCCAAGGATACGTGTTACCTTTTGTAGAGGACAAAAGAGAAAGGGGATATGACTGTCACCATTGTAGTCAGTAAGTTTCTTGTGATAAACTACAGTGCTGTCAGTTAAGGAGAAGAATGGAACATTTCAGTGAGATGAACACCATCGTCAAGCGAACGAGATTATGATCAAGGGTGAGTATCCTCGGAGAAAGATGTACGTCCTGGTCATCATTAAGTTCGTGAAAGATTGAGAATGTCCCCGAAATGATTTCGAATGCGCTATGGGCATTGTGGGTGCCTCGTGATGCCGTTCGGAATAACAAATCCCCTTGTCGCATTCATGAGTGACATGAATTGTATCTTTTGTCCTTACCCAGAACAGAATTGTCATTGTCATTAATGATGACATTCTGATCTATTCTCGAAAATGTGGAGATACACGTTGGACATCTCGGCATAGTTTTCCCGACTTTAAAGGAGAGAGAGTAAATGCCAAAGTATCAGAGTATGGATTCTTAATTGAGAAGGTTCAGTTTTGGATCATGAAATTCCAAACGGAGGGATTATTGTGGATTCCCCAGAGATTGAAGCAGTTCTTCAAAGGGCAAGATCGGAGACCGTAAGAGAGACACAAAACTGGTGGAATTAGTTAGTTTTATCGAAGAAGACACAAAGATTGAAGGAGTGTCAATGGATCCTCCAAGATAGCCGGATATTTTGCTCAGTTTGCAAGAAGAGAATCAAAACTTCTATGGACTAACACGTGTGAAGAAAGGTTTTAAAGGTCGAGGAGACATTCGAATGCCTGTCAGATTTGGTTCTACCTAATCCCGGGGCTGTTTGGAGAATTTTATGCTTCACAGAAAAATCTAGGACATGTGTTCATGCAAGGTTGGGAAAGTTGTGACTTACACCTCAAGGTAGTTGAGAACACATTGGGAATTGTTTAACTCACGGTTTGGTGCTAGCCGTAGTTAAAAATTTCTCTGAGAATATGGAGACACTTGCTACGATCAACGCCTTTAGCAATCACAAGGACCTGAAGTATCCATTCGATAGAAAGGGGCTGAACATGAGACAAGAAAGGTGATTAGAGTTTTGAAGGAGTATGACGTCTAGTTTCAGTGTCGTCCTGTCTGGGTCACTAATAAACCCATTCCGAAATTCTTTGGACTATATCAAATTTCGTTTCGAGTTTGGTTCAAAAGCTTGTCAACAAATTCTGTTATCCTTTCTTTCTAAATCTCCATGATATCTTCCATATGTCACGATCGCGAAAGTATGTCACCGATCTAGCCACGTCATCAAACTAAACCCGGTGCAATTCAAAGAGAGTCTGATTTATGAGAAACTTCTCGTGAAGATTGAGAATAGAAGAATAAAGCAACACAAAGACATAGAGATCGCGTTGGTAAGGGTGATCTAAATTGACGTAACTAGAGACACAATCTGAGGGTAAGAAAATAAGATGAAGAAACACGTTAATGTTTGGTCTAAGGGATGAAAATTTCGAGGACGAAATTTCTATTTGAAGGGGAGTATTGTAACATCCCGAAAAATACCTATTTGGTCATAATTCATCATTTTATAATATTCTTGATTTTTAGGAATTTTTCTAGAATTTTTCGAAAACGCAGAATATTTTAATATATTCTCCGTTTTACGTGTGCACCGAGCTGAGAATTGCTGAGGTCAGTGTAACACTCCGAAAACTAATTATTTCACCGCCAATAGTCATTTCCTAATATTTGTGATTTATGTGAATTTTTCTGGAATTTTTCGGAAACGACGAATATTTTAATATATTTCTCGTTTTGCGTGAAACACGAGCAGAGTCGTGAAAACGATTGTAGTGTTTCAAAAAAATTGGAAAATTATATGATGAATAGTCGTTTTATAATATTTGCAATTTTTGGGAATTTTTCGGGAATTTTTCCGGAACCGTCGAATATTTTAATATATTTCTCATTTTGCGTGCGCGCTGAGCAGAGCCAGAGAAACGCGATGTTTTCTCTGAGAACCTTGGACTATGGACATGTCGACGGGGGATCTTACTAAACCCGAGACTTGACACAGTTTATGAGGTTTCATAATTTTTGAGAAATCTTAACAAATAAAATAAATCAATATTGCGAAAAATTCATCTGTCAGATTAATTAAATACTAACTTCTGTCAACTGTAACTATTATCTATTGGATAATAGTATGTAATAAAAATATTATCACATTATTCAAAATCTAATTTTTGTATCACATCTATTAGTTTTAATTTCAAAAGAAAGATTAAATTTAATCCAAGCTTGTTAGGGGAAGCTTCCTAGCAATTTCCTTTGTAACACATCTTCTCTCTCTTTCCTCTACTCTCACTCCAAGGCAGACAACTCCTTTTGGGGGAGTCAAAGGTGTTTTCTTCCTTCTATTAACTCATCTTCATTTTCTAAACACAAAACATTTAACACATCTCTCTTCTCTTCTTTTTCTCTTCTTCTCCTTCCTCTCCACCGTACACACACACCCACACATTGGAGACCAACTCCATTATTTGCCAAACCAATCACATTACTTGTTTCCTTCCACCATTTCAAGACTATTCTCCTTGGTGGTTGTCCTTGGTTCTTCTTCTTCTTCTTCTTCTTCTTCTTCTTTCTTCTTCTTCTTCTTCTTCTTCTTCTTCCTCCATTTTTCACCATTGAAGCTAAAGCTTTGAACTTGGAGGTAAAGTCTTAACCTTTCTTTCACTTTCTTCTCATTTTCGTTTTTCTTGGTCACTTATGTGATCAAGAACTCATTTTTCCATGGTTTGAGTGAACATTATGGAAATCACTCACATTGGTGTTCTTCTTGAAGGAAAAACGAAAATCTAGGGCAAGAAGAGGTAACACCTTGTGTTGTCATCCAAATAGGTAAGAGGGGGATGATCCTCTTCAACCAATCTTGGTAGTAAGAGAATGTCTTGTATGTGTGTTGTTGTTGATTTTTGAATCCATGTATAAAGTTCTCTCATTTTTATGTTGTTCTTGATGATAATGTATTTGTTGGATTTGTATTATTTATTGATGTCTCTTGCATGATTTGAAGGTGTATTTGAGTATCTTGTTGATTAAATATGATGAGGAATGGTTTGGTTTGAGTTAGAGGACCTGGAGAACTCTGTTTTTCTGCAAGATTACGCGTGGTAATCGATTACACGAGGTTGGTAATCGATTACCAAGCTCTTAAGTACGAAATCGTGATTACGGAACTCACTGTAATCGATTACAACTTGTGTGTAATCGATTATGAGATCTGTCTAGCTTGTAATCGATTACAAGAATGGTGTAATCGATTACCAAGCCTATGATCTTATGGAATGGTGCTTCTGGGAATCACGTAATCGATTACAACTTGTGGGTAATCGATTACGGAGGTTCTGTCCAATTGGTAATCGATTACCACGGTTGTGTAATCGATTACCAGTGCCTTGAAGTTACGAAACGTGATTCTGGGAACCACGTAATCGATTACAATGATATTGTAATCGATTACAGAGGTTCTGTTTCTCAGGTAATCGATTACGAGGATGCTGTAATCGATTACCAAGACCAAAGATGAGATTTTTGAGCTGGAAATGATTCAGATTATGGTTCTTTGTACTCTGTAACTCAAACATAACCTAAAAACTCTGGATTCAAGGATTTTACTTTGCTTAAATGCAATAAGAATATGTATTCATACCAATAGAGAAGAAACGATTTTGAAAATGGAATTCTTGGATCCATGACATGGAAATTGTGGTATGTAGGAACATATATTCCTAGTGAGAATTATTGATGCAAGTGTTATTCCCTATGTGGGTTATGCAGTTATTGATTCAGTATTCAATAAGATAAGAAATGATAATGTGCCATTGAGGCAAGACTTATGTTGAATGCATCATTGATGATCATACATGTTCATGCATAGAGTCGTATGCATTGTGAATGTCCTTGTGGACTGTTGTAAGGCCAAGTTGCCTAGGAGATTGAACACACCTTAGTGCTGGTGCGAATAGACAAGTGTGGGTCGTGTTATGACCTCGGGGGCGTCGGGGTGCGGGTCCTCCACATGGGCAGTTTAGCTCCTCATACCGTGGGGCAAACCGATGCAAACACACCGACGATCCGGACTTGACACCGTCCTATATCGTGATCTAGTGTAGAATATCTGTACAATGCCATGATTTGCGCATGAGAAAATTTATTGATAGCACTGGCCTCGGCAGCCGAGTTACAGACATGTCTCCTGATCTTTCTCTCCGCTTGATTGAGTCTAGCTCCATGGAGTAGGAATTAGGAAAGCATGCGTTATACATCATTCATTCCTGGTCTTATAAACTGTTGAACATGAATGCCTGTAAATGATTATCTGATTTCTGGAAATACTACTATGATCTGCCTGTTATTGCTTATTGTTGTTCTACCTTTACTATAAGTATCACTGTGATTATTGACTTTGATCATTGCTTAGAATTGAATTACTTTTATTATAAATTCCTTTGTTGTTATTGATGAATATATAACCTGTATTGCTTGGTGGGCGCTTTGCGCCGTGCTGTTTTCTTACTACCAATAATGGTAATGAAGGATGGGTGTCTCACCTCTTTCCTATATCCTTGTATGTCTGTTTTATATTTATATTGATGAAAGATCGTGAGGAAGATAAGGAGGGACCACACTTTGGTTGATTGGATTGGGCATTTGGACAAGGTTTCTTCGGCTACGTGCGAGTGCAGTTGCGTGGAGGCATTGATGCCTGACTTGTTGACTGGGACTCCGAGCGTTGTATGTGTATATGGGGCTGCGGCTTTGTCTGCTAGTAGTACCTATCCCTGGGTCACTACTTTTTCCCCTTTTTGTGTTTTATTTCCGCTGTATTTTATTGGACTCTGTAATTGTTATATTCTATATCATCAGTTATTTGTGTAAATTGACTATATATATATATATATATATGTATAAGAGATATGATTTTATTTCAGTGGTTGTATCACAGCTTGAATACATTTATATTTCATTCGAGGCTCATATTACCTACCTATGCAAATTGTCAAAAAAAAAAATATAGACTCTTGAGGATTTAAGTTATTGTTATCATGGCTATGACACACTTGGATTTAGTAACCGTGGTGTAATGACGATTATGCTTCGGTTGCTACATCAAGGGGTGTTACATCAAACCCATCCAAATAATCAAAGGAAATAATCCAAAAATGACTTTGCTATGCCCATTCAAACTCTTATGGCCTTGCAAGATCAGGGTATCACTTATCTCCCAGCCAAGTCCTGGAAAGAAATATTTTCTCAAGAATCTGACGAACTGATTGAAATCCAATCCTTAGTCATTGATAACTCCACAATGTATAGTTATTTGTGCCCCATATCAATACTTTACTGATTGCTTAAGTCCTTGTTATTATGCATATTTAGAAGGTTGTATACTTATATTTGTTGTATTCAATTATAATGCCTTCCATTATGATATTAAGCAAACTGTGTGTATTATGTTATTGATTAAGTGAATTTGTAATTGTTAATGATTTGGTAATTTCTCTATTGTAGGAAGGGCTCTAAACAATTAGATATATGAAGCATTTGAGCCAAAATTGGAAGAGAAAGCCAAAAGAGCATTTTGGCAGCTGACGCCGCGGCGTAGGCATATCAATGCCGCGGTGTTGTCGTGGTGCAGTCTCTGCATCAGGCAGAGAGACTCAAGAGCAGCCGCGAGGTGGGAAATGAGTGCCGCGCCGCGGCGACCTAAATTAACATGCGTCGCGGCATAGGCATGTTAATGTCGCGTTGTGCCTCTGTTTTTTTGAGTCTATAAATACATTTTTAATAGGTTTTAGGATGAAGTTCAGAGATTTTTTAAGTTTTAGAGAAGCTGCGGCTTGAACTTCATTTCTGGGCAGATTGGAGGCCTAGGGAGCCAAGGTTGGAGGCCATCTTCCTTATGGTGGATGATTCAAGCATAGAAGATCACATCTATGAGCTTCCTTCCTTTTCCCTTAGTTTTCTTCTTTTTCCTTATCCTTTGAGCACTGTTTTTGTGTATATTTTCGTGTTCAATGATTAACTGAGCTGTATTTAGGGATTACTTGGAATCTTTCTATGAATATTGATGTTTATGTATCACTTTGAGTATATATTGATGTTTGGTTATGTTTAATCATATAGATCTTAATGCTCTTGATAGTTTGATCAGTTGTTAAGTGATTTGTTGAAATCTGATGAACCTGAACATAGGAATTTGGATTTGAGATCATATGTATGGTTGATGCATGTTCAACAAGTTCAATTGGCTTGGATGAGTTGATTCGCTAATGGGATAGAAATATACCTTTTAACTATGCATAGCGTGTGTTTGAGAATTGATCATTCATTAGTGGATTTCACTCTAGTTCTCATGGAAGCATAGTGAGTTAGGTGAAGGAAGCCAGGGTTAACTGACCTAGACATAGGCTTTTAACTAAATCAGATTCTCAAGCTAACTTAATTAATACATTAATGTTGCTTATAAGGATTGCATATCATTAGTTGAAGTATGAGGTGAAAAAGGATTCCCTAAATCTCTAAACCATTATGTTTACTTTTATTTATTATTTTTATGTCTTTAGATTAGTTTACTGCACTTTCTCCTATTTTTATGTTCTTGAATAGAATTAGATAAGCTATTTATTGATACTTAATATTAGATACCAATCATCCTCGTGGGAACGAACTTTACTTTGTATCTATATTACTTTAATGACCCGTGCACTTGCAGTACACAAATGGTCTAACAGTCATCAAAATGAAAAATGAGGTCATTCAAGTTAATCCTCCTCCAAAAGATGTTGTCGTCCAAACCCAAACCAACACTGATAAACCTCATTACATCCCGAAGGAATCCATTTGGCCTGTCATCCAAGTTGAATCGGAATTCATAGATTCAAATCCAAACAAAATTCCCGCCAAAATATTCCCATCTGGTTTCCATTTCAAACCTTTTGCCCCAAACAAAACTCAATAATTTTATGAGTTTATTCTTATTGACACTGACTCTGTTGCCATTAACCATTACAGGGATTCCAAAGATGATAGTCAAATTGTCTATTCCATAGTCCAGATTCTTAATATCATGACACCTTCAGACTATGGAACAAATCCTAATGATGTTAAGAAATTTTTTTGGTTTTAAGACCCAATTGGTTATAACTAATGGGATTATGTTCAAGCCTGGAGCAATATGTTTTGGTTCTAGAATAAGCTTAATCGTCATTCCTGGCTATTCTACTTCAAGTAGAATATCCAGTACAAGTTTCCTCTGTGGTTCCTCCAATGGTGGGACTTCTTTGGACCTAGTCATCAGATCCTTCCTCCCCAAGTTGCTAAAGGATTTCCATATTTCCAGAAGAAGTTCGAGCTTAGTGATGATCCCTTTCCAGTAGACTTACATTTGTTCTCTAAATTGTCTCTTGCCGGGATTCACTCATGGCAATACAAATTTAGAAAGCATGATCATCTCAGTCTTCTACCTGTCTTACAGAGACAAGCTTATTCCAAATGGTGGGGAACTTTTGACGCTTCAAGAGCTTTGCTTGATAACATCAAACTTTGGTTCCAAAAGAACTCAAAATTCTTGAAGACTACTAATCTTGAGTCTTCTCGGTTTCTTAATCAAAAGTCAAAGATTTTAGCTGCTATTGCTGCTTCATCTGACACTTGCAATCTCATTAACAACATAGAAGAGGTCTTCCGTCTCCATAGAGAAATGGAAGCTGCCATTTTCGACAAACCAGTTCCTATAAGTTCTGGCTCTCTTGCACCCTCTATTATCTTATCTTCAGGCGATCTGAATGAAGATGACTGTTATGGAGTTAATTTAAACATTAATGAATAGTCAAGATACTATTTATGTTACTGTTCAATCTTGTGGAAGTATACTATGCAACACTGCTCACTGTAGTAGAAACAGAAGATTACTGTATTACTATTCACTATAGCGGTGCACAATAGCATTAATGTTGTAATAGTAATTTTCATGTCTTTAAATAGAGTGCTTGCCCATGATGTTAGGCATTCGAAAATTTATTCTAATCTTAGTGAGAGGTTAATGAAAGATACTCTCCCTTCTCCTAATCTTCTGTCTCCATTTTCAATCTTGCAATCTTTATTTCAATTTTAATAAAAGTTTCAACCTTTTATGTATTTCTTATGTAATTAATTCTTCTCTTCTCATCTCTTCGCCAGTATAACATCCCAAAAATTTCCTATCTCTTAAACAGTAATTTTGACAGTTAACAGAATTTTACTGTTTAGTAATTTCTGTGTGCTGTAAAATTATTTTGATTATTCCGTCAGCGTATTTGATCGTTTTAAGTGATCTACACCTTGTCAGGAAAATAAAAATTTTCAGGCCGGAGAAAACTTTACGTAATTTAATTTTTACCGTTAGGTAATTATTTTACGTAATCTGATTTGATATTTGTGCATTTTATAATTTTTGTGATTTTTGTGGATGATTATGAATTTTTTTCTGTTGGTGGGCCCAGGGGGTGTATGTGGGCCCAAGTGGCCATACGTGGGCCCAAGTGGGTCACGCAAAGCAAAAATTTTTCTACGCATAGAAAAATTTGTACTGTTTAGACGGAGACAGGGGATCTTACTAAACCTGAATCCGAAAACAGTTTTTAAAATTTTATTGTGCTATGTTTTGTACTGTATTTATTTATCAGGCGATAAAAATACAGTAAATATAATCTTTCGTGGGGTTTTTAGCAGATAAAAATAGAAATTATATTACTAAGTCAATAGTAGTGATTGTGACAATTTTTGATAGACCAATAGGAAACAAGTCTAAGATGGAAGACTTTAATATCAACCGCCGATTTAATCAACGGTAAAGACTTGATCTTGATTAAATCAACGGTGGAGATGGATCAATTATGACCATTGGATAAGGATTTAATCAATGGTAGAGATTTGGTCTCAAAGAGTGACAAAGACCATTTATGACCATTGGATGAAGAATTAATCAAGGGTGGAGATTTGGTCTTGTAAAGTAACAAGGACAATTTATGACCATTGGATGTAAATTTAATTAATGGTGAAGATTTAGTCTTAAAAAGTGACAAAGACTAATTATGACCCTTGGATTAAAAGTAAGAAGGAGCAATCTTGACCTTTTATTTTGGAGACACATCCAATGACTAGAATTTAAAGGAGAAAGATCCAATGGCCTAGATTAAGTCTTCTAAAATCAAAAGTCTACCTAAATCCTCACCATTGATCTAATCAATGGCTTAAATGGCTTCAAATAATGAGTAGAAAAGATGACAAATAATTAAATGCACTAGGAGAAGCATGCATGGAAGGGGATGGTTTTGGATTGTTTAGGAGACAAAAAACAAAACTTTATGACCATTATTACATGTCATGGTCAATGGTGTATCATTATTGATCATTATTGATCAATTTGCATTCAAGGAGAATGGATTGGAGGGGGGCACGGTTTTGGTCTGAATTTAGGAGCTTTGAAGACCATTATTAGCTATCTTGGTCATTATTGATCATTCTTGATCATCTTTGTCTTCTCCAAAAGCAAAAGCCCATCAAACTTTTCTCTCCACCTCTCCTCCAAGCAAGTTTTGGCCATGACCATCAAGAACACCTTCCATCACTTTTTAATTTCATCCAACTTGATTTTCTAAACCTAAACACCATTCTAAGAACATCTCTAGTTATGAGTTTTTCCAAAATCATTCATCTTGGGCTTCAAATCCAAGCTTCAAGTTTCTATCAAAAATAAAAAATTCCATCTTTGTGCTTCAAGAGAAACCATTCGGTCAAGACACTCAAAACCACCATCCAATCTCTTTTAATTTCATCCAACCATAGATCTTGAATCTACATGATATTCTAAGCAACTTTCATGTTGGAGATTTTCTCTAAATCATTCATTTTCAAGGAGTTTTTCCAAGAGCAAGTTCTAAGGTTTTTGAGGTGAAGTGTAAGGAAACTTCATTTCTTCTTTCTTTTTCATGATCTAAACCATGTTTGATCCATGGTTCCTCTTAATCAAGTTTAGTATACTAATTTCTATATATGTGTTGTTTTGTGTTTAAGAAACCCTTGGTGGTGAAGGACTTGGAAAGAGAAGCAAATCAATAAGCTTTTGAGGATCTTCAAGAGGTAAGAGGGAGATCCATCTCACCAACCAAGTATGGTGGTGAGAGATGGTTTTATATTTGATGGATGGTGAATCCATGTGAGGATTACTATCCATGGTCATGTAATAATTTATTTGTGTTTATGAGCTTTGATTATTTGCCTATGCTTGATATGCTTTGCAAGAGTTTATGACTTTGATGGTATGCTTATACTATGCATGATTTATTGCTTTGATTATGGCATGCTTATAATATATATTTGAATATGTATGCATATGCCATGGTTTGATGGTGGAAAGAAAATCAATTTTTTGCTCCAATGGCCAAAGAATGAATACGGTTTTGGCACCTAAGGTTAGGGTTCCATGTTGAAATTTTTCAAGAACAAGGGAATTAATTTTTGATCCCTAGAACATGGTGAATTTTGGTCAAGACACCTCAAGATAGGTGTTCACAAAATTAATATTTTCTTGAATGATGAAAATGGATGTTTAGAAAAGTAAGGAAAATAAACAAAGAGTTTATTTTTCAAAGAGTACATGAATACGGTTTTAGAAGGATTTTTATTGATTTATTTTGTGTAAAAAGTTTCTAAGTGTTTTACTAAACATGAGATTTAAAGGAAAATAGCAATGATAATTTTAAGGATTTGCAAAGAAAGTGAAAAAGGATTTGTAAAGAAAGTAAAAATGAATTTGAACAAATAGGTTTGGTTTTTAAGACCATCGGTATTTCGGTTTTGAAAACAAAGAATTTTTAATGGTTTTGTTTGTGTAAAACGATATCAATTTAGAAGAAAAATATTTGATGGCTTCAATGGCCAAAGACTATACGTTTTTTGTTTGGAGGTTGGAATAATTTTGGTTTTATGAAACAAAGTAATTTTAAAGTGGAAACAAAATGTTTGAACAAAATGTTTTAGTATAAGGATTTTGGAAAAGAAATCAAAGTATTTTATCACTTGAGAAATGAACTTTCATATGAAAATGAAAAAGAAAAGTTGTAAGTGTTTGAATCTTAATTTGTTTTGAAAAGAATTAATTTTAGAATTGATTTGGAAAAAATGGAGAATATAATGGTGTTTTGAAAATTTACTAACATATAACTTATTTTCAAGTTTTGAAATATGTTAGAAAATGTTAAGTTTTGAAACGTTGATTTATATCAATGGAAAAGTGATTTTGTAAAATAAATTTTGAAAAAGAATTTCTTGAGTAAAGAACTGTGGAAAAATATTTTCTTGAGTAAGAAAATATATTAAATGAAGTATAAAGTTATATTATTTTGAGAAAAGTTGAAAAGGAATTTTTGAAGGTTAAGAAATATTTTCTGTAATGAAATTGTGGTGGAAATTTATTTGCGTAGCTTAAAAATGATTTGAAAATACAATAAAATATTTCTACACGATTTGGAATACGTTAAAATGTTTCTATGCAATTTGAAAAATGTTGAAAATGATATTGATTTATTAAGGAATATTTTACGTGATTGTAAAATGTTGAAAAATATTTTACGTATCTTAAAAACGATTTGAAATACTTTGAAATATTTCTATGCGATTTGAATTACGTTTAAATATTTTACGTAATTTGAACTATTATTGAAAAATCACTACGTGATTGAAAAGTGATGAATTATTTTTACATGATTGTGAAAATGATGGAAAATCATTATGTTATTTGGAAAGTGTTTTAAATATTTTGAGAATGATGGAAAATGATTTACGCGACTTAAAAGAATGATTTTTAAGTTACGTAAATTTGAAAATAGTGGAAAATCGTTATGCGATTTGAGAAATGTATATTTTTATACGATTGAGAAAAACATTGAAAAATTAAATACGTGATTTAAAAGTGCAACAGAAGAGTTGCAGCATTTTGAAAACGTAATAGAAATGTTACGAAATTTTGAAAACGTAACAGTAGTGTTACGATATTGTGAAAACGTAATAAAAACGTTTTGGAATTTAAAAAAAAACGTAACAAAAGTGTTACGGTATTGTGAAAATATGAAAACAT
Source organism: Ormosia emarginata (assembly GCA_029884605.1). NCBI lineage: Eukaryota > Viridiplantae > Streptophyta > Magnoliopsida > Fabales > Fabaceae > Ormosia > Ormosia emarginata. Next base: position 76,614,090 of record JAQQTP010000088.1, read on the forward strand.
AACAAAAATGTTTTGAAATTGTGAAAACGTAACAGAAAATGTTACGCTGTTGTGAAAACATGACAAAAGTATTTTATGACTATAAAAACATGATGATTATTGTTAAAATAGTGTCCATAAACTGTTTGTGAAAACAACGAGTTTTACCTGTTATTGGCACGTGGTGCATTTTAGATGCATTGAATATATATATATATATATATATATATATATATATATATATATATATATATATATATGTGTGTGTGTGTGTGTGTGTGTGTGTGTGCGTGTGTGTGTGTGTTGAGGTATATGATTTAATTTAACAAACGAATTTGAAAAGAATGGCCCTTGTGGTTGTACTTGCACTGATATATTCGTGCATTGTATAATCTATATCTAAGAAATTATGAGATATACCTGTGATTGGTATTGTACCTGTGATTGGTATTTGGTGCATTATACATGCATTGGAATGGTCCGATGAGGACTGGATATGGCTGATTGCCTAGGAGAAACACACCTCTTAAGTGGGTGCGATATGCGTAGTGTAAGTCACTTGTTGACCTTGGGGGCATCGGGGTGCGGGTTGCCTACACGGGTGGTTGGTCGCGCTTCTTCCCGTAGGTTAGACCGATGCAACACATCGATGATCCTGACCGAGACACTATTCTTAATCAAGATCTAATAAAGACTGTCGTGTATGTGCTAGATGTGCAAAAATTGAAATGAGAATTAAAGCACGTGGTCTGAGGCACGTGGTACCGGCAGGTCTTTTCGATCATTTCTTCGACCTGAGTTTTAGCTCCATGGAGTAGGAAATCGAGTCTTGCGTATATGTATAATCTGAACATTTATATCTGTGTGATATATTAATTGAGGAATATTGACTATGACAATTGTTTTGAATACTTGGATGATGATGATGATAATCATGTTGATGACATTATTGTGATTGTTGTGTGATGATAATAATGTTAATGGTATGATGATGATAGTTGATTAATGTTGAGTGCATTATTGGAATTCTGGTATGATATATCTGTATGATATGTTGTTTGTGTTATCTCTGTGCTGCCATGTTGGTATTGGTGTAGGTGATTTCACCTCTTTGTTATCTTGTTTCTTGTGTATCATCTTTGTTAAAATTAAATAATAGAAGGATCGAGTTGTCTTAGACATAAGGCAATGAATACTCGAGATGGGTGACAACAATAAGGAGTAGACATTCAGGACTCGAAGGTGTGCAGTGTTGACAAAGAACAGATGTAGAACAGATGTCTGATGCAACAAGATGGATACACAACAGAATAAGTATGTTAATTTTTAACATTAGTATTATACCGTGCTATTAAGTAGAACCTGTCATAGGGTTACTACTGTTAGAAAAAAAAAAGTCTGTAAGTTTTATATTTCTCTTTAAATTGTGAAATATTAATTGGTGTCAATATTGCATAATGAATAGTTGAAATATGATTTTCAATATTACCTAATATTTTCAGTAAATTTACGTTTCAGTAAAGAATTAATTTTGAAACCCATATTTTATAACTCAAACTTTGTGCGAACTTCTTTTCAGATTATGAGTCGGGAGTTGAAAATGTGATACCCTAAGGAGGGTGTTACATTAGTTGGTATCAGAGCACGGTTTGAGTCTTTTGGGATTTGTGGTTAGGTCTATTTTGCTTGTGTTGTGTTCTCTGTGTTATTGTTTTCCGAAAGGAAACAATATTATTTATAATGGATATCAGATCCATTGTATTTCGATCCGCACGCCTCGAGAAAAAAAAAAGGAAATGGCTCGGGATAGTTGTACTTGTGTGGAAGTGGAACATGTTACTAGTAATGCAGTTGCAGCTACGACAACAATGGGAGCAATGTGGAAAGACGACTGCATGAACAGAGGATCGCTGAACAGCGGAAAGAAATGAAAGTTGAGGTTTAGGATCTAATGGAAGAGAAATCAGTCTTAGAATATAAGACTACGTAATTTTGGAACCCGATATTTTTAAGGATATTTGGAAAGTGATTGATTTCAACGGAAGATGTATTTATAACCATTGAGGAAACCAAAGGCAGTAACTGATGTGAAAGAAGTTACTTAATGAAGGAATGTACGTCAAGAAAACAAACGTTTATTTGAAATGGTTACATCTGATTTCCATTTTATTTTGATTCGTCCATCTTTGAAGATAAGAAATGACTCATGATAGACGTACGCGTGTGGAAGCGAGACATAATGGTGGTGATATGATTGCAACTTTGGAAGTAATACAAACAGTGGCTGAAGCAATTATACAGCAAACTCAGAAGATTGTTCCGCAGCAAGAATTGATTTCTTAAGCTAAGATTTTGTTAGAGTTAAATCAATCTCAGGATGAGAGACCCTGTAACGTTAGACTATACTGGTTACGAAAAAGGGAAAATCGTAAAGTCAAGCGATTCCAACAGAAAACGTACTTGCAATCTCCAAGAAGTCAACAACAACAACAATCTTGTTGAGAAAATACTAGTAATGACAGGTTTAGTTTGACTGTGACATCTGCACCGAAATGTAAGAAGTATGGAAAGGAGCACTTAATGAAAGATTGTACGTTAAGGAAATAATTTGTTTTAAGTGCGGGAAGTTTGGAACACAATCTTTAAAAATAGAGTTCCAATGAAAACAGAGTTTTCTGTTAGTAAAATCTCAGGTAGTAGGAAGCGTTCGGACTGGAAGATTTAAACAATGGAGATTGTGTCATTGGAGCTAATCCTATAAACCATACTGAATATTTCTGTGAGCAACTTATTTTGTGTGGCATATGATTGAGTAGATCAATTATATGTTAGATTTATTCGTTATCCTCTGATTTGTTTAATTTTGTTTCTATTTTTAGCCGATCGAGCTACTCAAGTTATTCAAATCGTTGTTATGGATCAAATCCTTGTGTTAGTTTGATCTGTCATTCAAAATTTTTATGTAGGTTGATCTGTTTCCTAAACAAATGTGATCTTTCAAAACTCAAAACTTTGTGTTAATTTGATCTGTTTTATAAATAGACGTGATCTTTGAAAATGGATTGGTTATTTTCCAACCATATCCTATGAGATTGTCTCAATGCAGTATTAGTATTTCAGAAAAATTCATTCCTGAAAATCAAGCAAAATCAAATTCTTGTTGAATATGTTTGGTAACATATCAGGTCACTTCGCTACCTTTTCTTCCTAAACCTTTATAATGTTCTTTCATATATTGCATTTGCAAGAAAGAATATTTTGCAAGAAAGGATATTCCTATTTAAAATCCATGTTATAGTATCTGGTATATAATGCGGTTGAAAGGAGAACTCGGTTAGTGAGACATTTCCTGTTAAAGAAGCTAAAGTTGGAGAATAAAGTGATATGAGGATAAGAAAATTTTAAGTAATACATTACATTAGTTGGAAGTTATCTGAGAAAAACTATTCTAAGCATGAAAGAAGGATTGGTAGCCACTGTATTGGTATCAGAGAATTCATTCTTGAAGATCGAGCTACATCCAATTCTTTGCTGGATATGTTCGATAACATATTCGATTCGTTTTGTTCTTTTCCATGATGTTTTCTTTCATCTACTGCAATTGAAGGAATATCTTGCAAGAGAGAATATTCCTATTTATATCCAGGTCAGAGTATCAAAGTGGCGCAGCGGAAGCGTGGTGGATTCTTCAAAAATTGAAGAAGTCTGTCTATGGGAAAAGTTAAGACGGTAATGGAAAACCGTAGAGAAAAAAAAATTATTAAGATATTTGCTTGATCAGGAGAAGTGAACAAGAGATAAAGAACTTTCAATGGTTTAGAATCGTTTGGAATAACGTAAGAGGTGAAACTACATGGGCACTGAAGAAAAGATAAAGGAATAATGTCATTATTTATTCCGAGGGTGTGAAATCATGGTCATGAAATTTCGAGGACGAAATTTCTATAAAGATGGGGAGTATTGTAACATCCCAAAAATTTCCTCTCTCTTAAATAGTAATTTTGACAGTTAACAGAATTTTACTGTTTAGTAATTTTTGTGTGTTGTAAAATTATTTTGATTATTCCGTCAGCGTATTTGATCGTTTTGAGTGATTTACACCTTGTCAGGAAAATAAAAATTTTCAGGCCGGAGAAAACTTTACGTAATTTAATTTTTACCGTTAGGTAATTATTTTACGTAATCTGATTTGATATTTGTGCATTTTATAATTTTTGTGATTTTTGTGGATGATTATGATTTTTTTTCTGTTAGTGGGCCCAGGGGGTGTATGTAGGCCCAGGTGGCCATACGTGGGCCCAGGTGGCCATACGTGGGCCCAGGTAGGTCACGCAAAGCAAAAATTTTTCTACGCATAGAAAAATTTGTACTGTTTAGACGGAGACAGGGGATCTTACTAAACCTGAATCCGAAAATATTTTTTAAAATTTTATTGTCCTATGTTTTGTACTGTATTTATTTATCAGGCGATAAAAATACAGTAAATATAATCTTTCGTGGGGTTTTTAGCAGATAAAAATAGAAATTATATTACTAAGTCAATATTAGTGATTGTGACAATTTTTGATGGACCAATAGGAAACAAGTCTAAGATGGAAGACTTTAATATCAACCGTCGATTTAATCAACGGTAAAGACTTGATCTTGATTTAATCAACGGTGGAGATAGATCAATTATGACCATTGGATAAGGATTTAATCAATGGTAGAGATTTGGTCTCAAAGAGTGACAAAGACCATTTATGACCATTGGATGAAGAATTAATCAAGGATGGAGATTTGGTCTTGTAAAGTAACAAGGACAATTTATGACCATTGGATGTAAATTTAATTAATGGTGAAGATTTAGTCTTAAAAAGTGACAAAGACTAATTATGACCCTTGGATTAAAAGTAAGAAGGAGCAATCTTGACCCTTTATTTTGGAGACACATCCAATGACTAGAATTTAAAGGAGAAAGATCCAATGGCCTAGATTAAGTCTTCTAAAATCAAAAGTCTACCTAAATCCTCACCATTGATCTAATCAATGGCTTAAATGGCTTCAAATAATGAGTAGAAAATATGACAAATAATTAAATGCACTAGGAGAAGCATGCATGGAAGGGGATGGTTTTGGATTGTTTAGGAGACAAAGAAACAAAACTTTATGACCATTATTACATGTCATGGTCAATGGTGTATCATTATTGATCATTATTGATCAATTTGCATTCAAGGAGAATGGATTGGAGGGGGGCATGGTTTTGGTCTGAATTTAGGAGCTTTGAAGACCATTATTAGCTATCTTGGTCATTATTGATCATTCTTGATCATCTTTGTCTTCTCCAAAAGCAAAAGCCCATCAAACTTTTCTCTCCACCTCTCCTCCAAGCAAGTTTTGGCCATGACCATCAAGAACACCTTCCATCACTTTTTAATTTCATCCAACTTGATTTTCTAAACCTAAACACCATTCTAAGAACATCTCTAGTTATGAGTTTTTCCAAAATCATTCATCTTGGGCTTCAAATCCAAGCTTCAAGTTTCTATCAAAAATAAAAAATTCCATCTTTGTGCTTCAAGAGAAACCATTCGGTCAAGACACTCAAAACCACCATCCAATCTCTTTTAATTTCATCCAACCATAGATCTTGAATCTACATGATATTCTAAGCAACTTTCATGTTAGAGATTTTCTCTAAATCATTCATTTTCAAGGAGTTTTTCCAAGAGCAAGTTCTAAGGTTTTTGAGGTGAAGTGTAAGGAAACTTCATTTCTTCTTTCTTTTTCATGATCTAAACCATGTTTGATCCATGGTTCCTCTTAATCAAGCTTAGTATACTAATTTCTATATATGTGTTGTTTTGTGTTTAAGAAACCTTTGGTGGTGAAGGACTTGGAAAGATAAGCAAATCAATAAGCTTTTGAGGATCTTCAAGAGATAAGAGAGAGATCCATCTCACCAACCAAGTATAGTGATGAGAGATGATTTTATATTTGATGGATGGTGAATCCATGTGAGGATTCCTATCCATGGTCATGTAATAATTTATTTGTATTTATGAGCTTTGATTATTTGCCTATGCTTGATATGCTTTGCATGAGTTTATGACTTTGATGGCATGCTTATACTATGCATGATTTATTGCTTTGATTATGGCATGCTTATAATATATATTTGAATATGTATGTATATGCCATGATTTGATGATGGAAAGAAAATAAATTTTTGGCTCCAATGGCCAAAGAATGAATACGGTTTTGGCACCCAAGGTTAGGGTTCCATGTTGAAATTTTTCAAGAACAAGGGAATTAATTTTTGATCCCTAGAACATGGTGAATTTTGGTCAAGACACCTCAAGATAGGTGTTCACAAAATTAATATTTTCTTGAATGATGAAAATAGATGTTTAGAAAAGTAAGGAAAATAAACGAAGAGTTTATTTTTCAAAGAGTACATGAATACGATTTTAGAAGGATTTTTATTGATTTATTTTGTGTAAAAAGTTTCTAAGTGTTTTACTAAACATGAGATTTAAATGAAAATAGCAACGATAATTTTAAGGATTTGCAAAGAAAGTGAAAAAGGATTTGTAAAGAAAGTAAAAATGAATTTGAACAAATAGGTTTAGTTTTTATGACCATCGGTATTTCGGTTTTGAAAACAAAGAATTTTTAATGGTTTTGTTTGTGTAAAACGATATCAATTTAGAAGAAAAATATTTGATGGTTTCAATGGCCAAAGACTCTACGTTTTTTGTTTGGAGGTTGGAATAATTTTGGTTTTATGAAACAAAGTAATTTTAAAGTGAAAATAAAATGTTTGAACAAAATGTTTTAGTATAAGGATTTTGGAAAAGAAATCAAAGTATTTTATCACTTGAGAAATGAACTTTCATATGAAAATGAAAAGAAAAGTTGCAAGTGTTTGAATCTTAATTTGTTTTGAAAAGAATTAATTTTAGAATTGATTTGGAAAAAATGGAGAATATAATGGTGTTTTGAAAATTTACTAACGTATAACTTATTTTCAAGTTTTGAAATATGTTAGAAAATGTTAAGTTTTGAAACGTTGATTTATATCAATGGAAAAGTGATTTTGTAAATTAAATTTTGAAAAAGAATTTCTTGAGTAAAGAACTGTGGAAAAATATTTTCTAGAGTAAGAAAATATATTAAATGAAGTATAAAGTTATATTATTTTGAGAAAAGTTGAAAAGGAATTTTTGAAGGTTAAGAAATATTTTCTGTAATGAAATTGTGGTGGAAATTTATTTGTGTAACTTAAAAACGATTTGAAAATACAATAAAATATTTCTACACGATTTGGAATACGTTAAAATGTTTCTATGCAATTTGAAAAATGTTGAAAATGATATTGATTTATTAAGGAATATTTTACGTGATTGTAAAATGTTGAAAAATATTTTACGTATCTTAAAAACGATTTGAAATACTTTGAAATATTTCTACGCGATTTGAATTACGTTTAAATATTTTACGTAATTTGAACTATTATTGAAAAATCACTACGTGATTGAAAAGTGATGAATTATTTTTACATGATTGTGAAAATGATGGAAAATCATTATGTTATTTGGAAAGTGTTTTAAATATTTTGAGAATGATGGAAAATGATTTACGCGACTTAAAAGAATGATTTTTAAGTTACGTAAATTTGAAAACAGTGGAAAATCATTATGCGATTTGAGAAATGTATATTTTTATACGATTGAGAAAAACGTTGAAAAATTAAATATGTGATTTAAAAGTGCAACAGAAGAGTTGCAGCATTTTGAAAACGTAATAGAAATGTTACGAAATTTTGAAAACGTAACAGTGGTGTTACGATATTGTGAAAATGTAATAAAAACGTTTTGGAATTTAAAAAAAAACGTAACAAAAGTGTTACAGTATTGTGAAAATATGAAAACATAACAAAAATGTTTTGAAATTGTGAAAACGTAACAGAAAATGTTACGCCGTTGTGAAAACATGATAAAAGTGTTTTATGACTATAAAAACATGATGATTATTGTTAAAACAGTGTCCATAAACTGTTTGTGAAAACAACGAGTTTTGTCTGTTATTGGCACGTGGTGCATTTTAGATGCATTGAAAAATATATATATATATATATATATATATATATATATATATATATATATATATATGTGTGTGTGTGTGTGTGTGTGTGTGTGTGTGTGTGTGTGTGTGTGTGTGTGTGTTGAGGTATATGATTTAATTTAACAAACAAATTTGAAAAGAATGGCCCTTGTGGTTGGACTTGCACTGATATATTCGTGCATTGTATAATCTATATCTGAGAATTAAAGCATGTGCTAGATGTCGAAGGACCATTTTTTTTTTGTTTTTTTGTTTTTGTTTTTGTTTTTGTGTTTTTTTTACTTCAAGAAAACCATTAGGGTAAAGAAGTCTAGAAACCCCTAAAGGACCCTGCTCAAAGGATCGTCTGTCTAAAACCAAAATACAGCAAAATCATACAAAGATAAAAGAAATATAATACCAAATGATAGCATACCTATATGTACAGCTTTCATGGCATATCTTTATACTGCGCGTCATGAGTGCAGTAGTGGCATATCTTTATACTGCATGTCACCAGTGCAGTAGATACTCACGTCCGTTTATTTAAAGAAAGGAGAAAGAAGAAACCATCATGGGTTTCCATCCTGGGTCTGGAACCTGGAGCGCTCACACTTGGGCTCGTAACATTAACAAAGATGTTAAAATCTGAAACCCGTAATATCCAAGATCCAAAACATCCCATCCCAGGTCGCTGAGAGCCCCTTCTAATAAAAGAGGGATCAAGCTCAGATGCCTCATACGCTTTGGCAGCCGCGGGTTACTTCTCACTAATAACTAGAGTGGGACGCTTCTGCCTGTCCATCAACTCCACAGTGCCTAGATGGTAAACATTGGGTTATGGAGTGCGACTATCTTCAGAGCATGGTACACAAACTTTTTTTAAGGACTAGCGTGCAAAGGTCCACCCGAGTCAATGACGCGTCAGCCAAAGGCTGGGGCTCCACAACTAATTAAAGTCATGGTACTCCTTTCGGATCCCCCTTGTTCAAAGATTTTTTTTAATTTTTTTTTGAAATATGACATGAAGAAGAAGAAGATGATATGTACAGATTATTGTGGATATGACTCACATTTGCCTCTGGTTTAACGTCCAGTAACGGCTTAAACGCCTTCTATGAGTCGAGTATAAGCTTCCCATCCAATTTTCTTATAAATTGGCAAACAGGGTCTTTTAGAGTCAGATTCCCAAGACTGTAGCATTTTTTTCATCCTTGAAGAGATTCCACAAATTAAGAATTTCACGATGCACCAATCCACAAGAATGCGTCTCAAGAGTCAATAAGATATCATCTAATGACTCCTTACTCAGTCCATTCTTAATGAAGAAAATTTTATCTTCTCTGTTTGTGAAAACCATCCCCAAAGAACGACATCGCTTGTTACAATTCCATCGTCCACATCTGTGACAGACTTACAACCTTTTTGCTCTTCTCCTTTTAGAATACGAACTTCTTCCAACTACTAGTCGGACCTTTGCTTCAATTATCTAGCGAACATCTTCTGGCATACCTTTGTGCAATAACAGTCTCAATCTTTCACATCTAACTTTGTAGATTTTTTTCAGAGCATTTTGAGGGAGAGAAGGAAAATGTTTTCTCAGGTTTGAAAGAATGACATCCATTTTAAAGGAGAAAAAGGATTCAGTTATTTTGGAAAATTGAAAAATAAATCGACTTGAGAGTTACGGAGTACCGTATCCGCCACTTAACCAGCAACACAAAGAACTGCAAAAACAAGGCAACAAAATTAGAGTGAATTCTATTCATAACAAGGATCAAAAAGAGAGATGAATTCTACCTCATCAACTTAGTTTTCCAGAAATGGTTTGAGCCTTTGTCCATTGACTTTAAACACATTACCATTCCTAGGATTCTCAATATCTACAGCCCCATGAGGATACACATGTTTGATAACAAAAGGACCACTCCACCTATATCTTAATTTTTCAGGAATAGGTGCAGGCGAGAATCATAAAGAAAAACTTTTTGACCAATTTCAAAAGATTTTCTCAAAATTGTATTGTCATGAAAAGCTTTTGTTCTGGCTTTATAAATCTTTGAGTTCTCATATGCATCATTTCTCAATTCCTCAAGTTCATTTAATTGCAATTTGCGTATCTTACAAGCATCATCAAGATTTAGATTGAAAGCTTTAATGGCCCAAAATGCTTTATGTTCCAATTCTACAGGCAAGTGACAAGGTTTTCCATAGATTAACCGATAGGGTGACATGCCCAAAAATGTTTTGAAAGCAGTACGATAAGCCCAAAGTGCATCGTTTAGTCTTAAAGACCAATTTTTACGATTTGGGTTAACCGTTTTTTCCAAAATTTGTTTAATCTCCCTATTTGCTAATTCAACTTGTCCACTTGTCTGAGGGTGATAAGGGGTGGAAATTTTGTATGTAATACCATATTTCTTCATTAAAGATTCAAATGGTTTATTGCAAAAATGTGTTCCCCCATCACTTATGATAGCTCGAGGGATTCCAAATCGACACAAGATATTTTCTTTTAAAAATTTGAGAACAGTTTTATGATCATTGTGTCAGCATGAAATCGCCTCAATCCATTTTGAGACATAATCAACTGCAACCAAAATATACACAAATCCAAATGAAGATGGAAATGGACCAATGAAATCAATTCCCCAACAATTAAAAATTTCAATGACAAGGATGGGGTTCAGAGGCATCATGTTTCTTTTTGAAATTGAGCCCAACTTTTGATAATTTTCACAACTTTTGCAAAAAGCATAGCAGTCTTAAATAAAGTGGGCCAATAAAATCCACACTACAAGATTTTCGCAGCTGTTTTCTTTGAAGAAAAGTGACCTCCACATGCTTCTGAGTGACAAAATTTAATGACACTACCTACCTCACTATCAAGCACACATCTCCGAAAGATTTGATCAGCACAATATTTGAACAAGTATGGGTTATCCCAATAAAAAATTTTCACCTCTGTCAAAAATTTCCTTCTGTCTTGGTGCATCCATTGAGGCAGCATTTTTTCTGTTACAAGAAAGTTGACTATGTTAGCAAACCAAGGCATGGAATTGACAGAAAATAAAAATTCATCAGGAAAAAAATCATTGATAGGTGTGCTATCAAAAGGTGAGCCTATTGTAAGTCTGGACAAATGATCAGCAACAACATTTTTGGCTCCTTTCTTATCTTTTATTGTGATATTCTTGAAGCAACAAGATCCACCTTATCAATCTTGGTTTGGCATCCTGCTTAGACATCAAATATCTAACAGCAGAATGATCAGTGAAAATCACAATAGAAGAACCAACTAAGTAAGATTGAAATTTGTCCAGTGCAAAAATTACAGCAAGTAGTTCTTTTTCAGTAGTGGTGTAATTCATTTGTGCACTGTTTAAAGTTCTACTTATGTAACAAATCACATGAGGCTTACCTTCCTTTCTTTGGCCTAAAACAGCGCCCACAGCAAAATCACTAGCATCACACATTAACTCAAAAGGCAAAGACCAGTCAGGAGATTGCATGATAGGAGCAGATGTCAGAAGACCAATTAATTTTTCAAAAGATTTTTGACATTCTTGAGTCCAATCAAATGGTGCATCTTTCAACAGAAGATTACATAATGGTCTAGATATGGCACTAAAGTCCTTAATGAATCTTCTGTAAAATCCTGTATGTCCTAAAAAGGAACAAACTTCTCTGACTATTTTTGGAGAAGGCAAATGAGCAATTAATTTAACTTTAGCTTTATCAACTTCAATTCCTTTAGAATATATCACATGACCTAACAATGTTCCTGAGGTAACCATGTAATGACATTTTTCCCAATTTAACACAAATCCTTTTTCTTCGCATCTTTTAAGAACTTTTTCCAAATTATTAAGATAATTTTCAAAAGAATTTCCAAAAACTATCAGATCATCCATGAAAACCTCTAAATAATGCTCAATCATGTCAACTAAAATGCTTAACATGCATATTTGAAATGTTGCCGGAGCATTACAAAGGCCAAAAGACATTCTTCTATATGCAAAAGTACCAAAGGGACAAGTACAAGTGGTCTTTTCTTGATCTTCCAATACAATTGGTATTTGATTATAACCTGAAAAACCATCTAGAAAATAGTAGTATGGATGTCCTGCTACCCTTTCCAGAATTTGATCAAGAAACGACAAGGGAAAATGATCTTTCCTAGTAGCAGCATTTAATTTTCTAAAATCAATACACATACGCCAACTAGATGAGACTCGTATAGGTATTAATTCACCTTTATCATTTTCAACCACTGTTATTCCAAATTTCTTAGGCACAACTTGTGTAGGGCTTACCCATTGACTATCAGAGATAGGATAGATAATTCCAACATCAAGCAATTTAAGGACTTCAGCTCTAACTACCTCTTTCATGTGTGGATTTAATCTTCTTTGAGGTTGTTGAGAAGTTTTAGCATTATCCTCTAAATGTATTCTATGTGTACAAATTAATGGATTAATGCCTTTTATGTCCTTTAATGTCCATCCAATTGCACTTTTATGCCTTTTAAGTACTTCTGTTAACATACCTTCTTGTTCTTCAGTAAGAGACGAGGAAATTACCACTGGAAAGTTTTGCTTTTCTCCCAAAAATGTGTACTTCAACCCAGTAGGTAATGACTTTAGTTCCAGTGTGGGTATTTCTTCATGAGCATTATCATTCATGGGTTTTAGCTTTTCAAATCTTGGCTTCCATCCCTTGTACTCCATTGCCTGTGTACAATCAAGCAAGAAGCATATTTCAGAGATATCATCTTCTAATTGCATGCTTGAATCTAATGAATTGACTAAACAAATTTCTAATGGGTCAGAAGAACTCCTTGTTTGAAGATGATTATCTATAATGACTTCAATTCCTTCAACTTCCTCTTTTTCATCAAGGACTTCCTGTGGTTACTTGCACATGTTAAAAACATTGAGCTCTAGTGTCATGTTTCCAAATGTTAGCTTCACCACTCCATTTCTGCAATTTATCAAAGCATTAGATGTTGCTAAAAATGGACGGCCTAAAATAACAGGAATTGACTTGCAACTATCAACCATAGGTTCAGTATCCAAGACAATAAAATCCACAGGATATATGAATTTATCAACTTGAACTAACACATCTTCCACTATTCCTCTTGGAATTTTATTTGATCTATCTGCAAGTAGAAGAGTTACAGAAGTTGGTTTTAACTCACCTAAATTGAGTTGCTGATAAACTGAATATGGAAGCAAATTGACACTAGCACCAAGATCAAGTAAAGCTTTTTCAATTTTATGTTCTCCAATAATGCATGAAACTGTAGGACAACCAGGGACTTTATATTTCAACGCATTATTATTTTGAAGAATGGAGCTTACCTGTTCAGCCAAAAATGCTTTCTTTTTCACATTTAATTTTCTTTTAACAGTGCACAAGTCCTTCAAATATTTGGCATAAGAAGGAATCTGTTTGATAGCATCTAACAGAGGAATATTGATCTTCACTTGTTTCAAAATTTCAAAAATTTCAGTGTGGTGGTCCAATTTCTTTGGATTATTCAATGCTTGAGGAAATGGGGGTGAAGGCGAGAGTTTGGTCGCCTTTTGGTCAACTTCTTCATTTTCTTGGGGAACTAGTTCATCTTATTTCTCACAAGATTCGAGGATTTGTTTTTCAACAACCTTTCCACTCCTAAGAGTTATCACTGACTTGACTTAGTCCATTTGTTAGTTTTCTGAACTCCCCTCATTTAGACTGTACTGACCTTTGGGATTTGGTTGAGGTTGAGAAGGAAATTTTCCTTTCTCGTGAATGGTGAGTGCAGAAGAAAGTTTAGCAAGAATATCTTTTATGTCATTCATGGTTTGATTGTTTTGTTTATTAATGGTCTCTTGCTTTTCTATGAATGCATGCAGTGTTTCTTCAAGGTTTTTCCTATATGGTGGGACATAAGGTGCATATCCTTGAGAATTTTGAGAGTTCTGTTGTGCCTGAGGAGGTGGTGGTTGCACGAATTATGACTGAGTATTATTCCTCCAGCTAAAGTTCAGGTGATTTCTCCATCCCAGATTGTATGTATCTGAAAAAGAAGAAGTAAATGGCTTTTTAAAATTATTCATTGCATTTACTTGCTCATGTACAACTTCTTTAAAAACAGGAATGTTAGGACATTCGTATGTTGAGTGTCCTAAGTCATCACAAATGCCACAAATTTCTTCATTTTGCACAGATTTGATTTCTTTTGCTTTTCTTAATTCCATGGCTTCAACCTTTCTAGCCAAACTAGCAAACCTAGCATTTAGATCTTCCTCTTGACTAAGGTGATATTTTCCTTTATTAGCACTTGCAAGGTTAGATCTAATTGAATTTTCAGAAGGGTTAGTACTATGCCAAGATTGAGAATTTTCAGCCAACTAGTTTAAATAGTCTAAAGCTTCATCAGGTTCTTTATCAAGAAACTCACCATTGCACATTGTTTCCACAAATTGTTTAGTTTCAGGTGTTAAACCTTCATAAAAGAAGCTTATAGTGCGTCATTTTTTAAAACCATGATGTGGGCAAGAATTTAACAAATCTTTAAACCATTCCCAACATTGAAAATATGCTTCATTTGAATTTTGAGAAAAATTTTGAATTTGTCTTTTCATAGCATTGGTTTTATGTGTTGGAAAAAATTTATTTAAGAACTCACCTTGCATTTCTTGCCATGTGCCAATTGATCTTGGTTTCAACGTGTTAAGCCAAGATTTTGCTTTATCTTTTAAAGAAAAAGGAAACAATTTAAGCTTAACAATCTCTTCAGTACAATTTTGATCCTTGAAGGCAATACATACTTCCTCAAATTCTTTTAAATGTAAATATGGACTTTCAGATTCTAAACCATGAAAATTAGGAAGTAAAGAAATCATACCTGGCTTAAATCTAAAATTGTTGGCATTGAGTGGAAAGATAAAACATAATGGACTAGAATTTTGAGGTGGTTGTAAATATTCACGCATGGTTCGCAACGGTTGATTTTCAGGTTCATCATGTACATTTTTATTGTCAGCCATTGTGTCAATTGTGTATAATTGTGATTCAAACAAATCAATATATAAAGTACCAGGATTAATTTTGACTAAATGACTAGAATTTAAATCACGATACCAATTAAGCATAAATACATAAATAACTTAAAATAAATAAACAAAAATAATGTACAAGCTGGCAGTGTAACCCACCATTAAATATTAACAAGTAAAAAGTTAAATAATTAGAGAGTTAATAATTAGTAAGTTAAAAAGTGCAGAAAATAAAAAGTTAGTAAGTAGAAAATAAATAACATAAATTAAAAGTTAGTAAACAGAAAATAAATGGACAATTTAGTAGGTTAGTAAGTTAGATAGTTAGTAAGTTAAAGAGTTATAAAGAAACTGAAGGATCGGCAAGCCGATCTTTTGCTCCGGTGAGGAAGATTTTATTAAAGAAAACGAACCTCAATAAATTAAAACTTCAAATCAAGTCCCCGGCAATGGCGCCAAAAACTTGACTGTGGGATTTAAGGATGCAAACCAAGTGCATGTTGTCTCAAGTAGTAAATTTCTCGAGAGTCCGAGGTCGATCCACAGGGAATTGATGAAGAAAAATTAATTGAGGTAGGAAAGGATTTGTCACAATACCAAAAGTAATAGAAGATGTTCACAAATGAATTTAAGAACTTGCTTGGGTTAGAACATCCACTCTTGGTAATAAATTAAAGGCAAGATTATTTCTATTTATAACTCAATTGAAATCCACACACAACGGAGGTTCCAATCGAAAAATATAACATTCAAAGTTCAATTATATATGCAATCATATTATGATTCCTTTAATTATCTACCAACATTTGTAAATGAGTTCAAGCATTCACTGTGCCAATCCTATTGTCTATAATAAATCAAGATCTCCATTATACAAATAAGGTTTCTAAATTAATTGGAAACAAAATACAACACATATAATGTCCATTTAATAATATATCTTTTAAGCACAAGAAATAAAATAATCTAATCTTATTTCATTACCAAGAGCTTCACTCTTTCACCCAAGCAAGATGAAGATTTAGTTACTCATAGATAAGAAGAAAGAAAGAGAGAAGAAGAGAAAGATGAACATAGCTTCACTTTAGAACAAGAGAAAATTACAACAAAGTAAAACAAGAAACAAGTATAACCATAACTTGTAAAAACTAAGCCTAACACCAAGTGCCCTAAATGATCAACCAATGGTGCCTTTTATAGAGGATTAGGGATACAAAATAACAAGGAGGTTGATTAAGAGTAGGTGGATGAGTGGATGAATGAGTGGAACATGCCAAATGGTGAGGATAAGAGTGAAAAATTATTGAGATTTCTTATCTCTGAAATCATTCATTGCTTAACTCATGGATTCCGTCATCAAATAGAAAATTCATCTTCATGAAAGTTGTAGATCTAGATCTTAACTTTTAGATGTCCAAATTTCAGCTCATTTTATCACCTGCAGCCCGAGATATGGCCCAATTACTGCAGACTGTTCAGGCTCAGTTTCAGCACCTCTGTTTTGACTTCCAAACCCAATATCACCTCCAAGCTGTCCGAATGAGCTCTTGTGTTCTTCATGAAAGTTGTAGATCTAGGTCTTAACTTTCAAATGTCCAAATTTTAGCCCAAGATAATTCTTACAGTCGAGTTATGCTCTGATTCATCGTACCTTTGTTCAGGTTCCAGACACAAAACTCGTGTTCTGTCTTCCAAGCCCATTTAGCTCTTCTAGATGTCCATATTTTACCTGGAGTTCTCATGAAAGTTGTAGAGCTTTCTCTCAGCTTTCCTACAAGGTAAAATTCATAATTTTTAGACATCTAGAACTCAAGATATGTCCAAAATACTGAAACAGTGTAAGACTCAAATAATGCTAAAAAAATCAATTAAGTCCAATTTGAGTCCAATCTTACAAAACATAACTAGACTTAATCAATTAAGTACATGAAGAGTGTAAATAACTAATAATGAGGGTTTATTAATGTATAAAATATATGATTATCAAATCATCTAAAGAAGACTCTGAAAAAGAATTTTTTGAAGATTTAAATCACATCCAAGATGATGATATATCTTCATCTGAAGGAGATTCAGGCTCTCTGACAGTCAATGTCTTAACTAAAGAGCAAGATCTCTTAATTGAAGTTCTTAATTCAATTCAAGATTCTAAAGAAAAGAAAATGTATTTACAAAAATTAAAATCCTTAATTGAAGAAAGTTCGTCCAAAACTATGAAAAATCCAATCATTAAAAACAAATATGATCTTAAAGAAACAATTTAAAAACTTGAAAAGACTTATTCTAAAACATCAATAATTGTTCAAGATCTTCAGTTTGAGATTAATAATCTAAAAATTGAAGTTAAAGAACTTAAAGAACCTTAAAAGCTACATCATCTTATCATCTCTCAGTTAGGTGATATACTTTTTTTTTTAAGCGAATGGTTTGCAAAAGCATCACTCTAAAGGCAGACATCCCAACTATGTTGGCACCTCTGCCGATATCAATCATTTGCAGCAAACCATAAATATATTAATAAAAGAAAATAAAGAGTACCAAAGAATACATGGGGGGACAAGAAATCGTACCCATGAAAGAGTTACATATTCTTAAATCTATAGCTAGAAACATAGTTCCTATTTTTAAAGAAATCTTCTACAATGAAAGAAGGAATTGAATTCCACTAAACTAAACCAGAAATAGAAGAGCCATGACAAGCAAGTTTGTCTGCACAAGCATTACCCTCTCTATAAATGTGAGAGCAAGAGAATCTCATTTGCTTGGATAAGAATAAGCAATTCTTCCATCTGTTTTGTAATTGCCAAGGAAATTATTGTCTTAAACGAAAAAATTTGTCACATTATAAATCAAATTAAAATCCAATTTTTTTTTATCAGCGTAAATATCAAAATTGATGATTTTGTCTTAAATAATGTTGCTTGTTCGACACAAGTGCAACTTCAAACTGTATTTTGGAGGGAATGATTCCAACAAAGTACTTTGAAAAAACTATTGAGCGGCTCAGTACTGTTAGTGGTTCCAAACTTAAAATATAATACAAACTCTCTTCTGCAATCATTGAAAATCAAGGTTTTCAAATTGAAACTTCTTTTCTTCTTGTCAAGAATTTGAAAGGTGAAGTTATCCTAGGAACTCCATTCATTAGGTCTCTTTTCCCTCTCCAAATTACTGAAGACAATATTATTACTCAACATCTCGGTAAAACTATCACATTCCATTTCTTAGAAAACCAACCCTTAAAAGTCTTAATCTGATTCAATACAAGCAAAAACAAATAAATTATCTTAAAGAAGAAATTTCTTATAAAAACATTGAATCTCAACTTTCTCAACCTCAAATCCAAAAGCAAATTCAATCCCTTCATAAACAAATTCAAGATTCAATTTGTTCTGATCTGCCAAACGCTTTTTGGGAAAGTAAGAAACACATCGTGGATCTCCCCTGTGAGAAAGACTTCAATGAAAGACAAATTCCTATGAAGGCTAGACTAATTCAAATGAGTCATGAACTCCTCCAGTATTGTCAACAAGAGATTAAAGATCTCCTATCTAAAGGTCTTATCCGCAAGAGCAAGAGTCCTTGGTCTTGTTCTACTTTCTATGTAAACAAATAGGCTGAAATCGAAAGAGGTACTCCTCGTCTTGTCATAAATTACAAACCTCTTAATCAAGCTCTTCAATGGATCAGGTATCCTATCCCAAACAAAAAAGGATATCTTTAAATGCCTTTATTTTGCCAAAATCTTTTCCAAATTTGATATGAAATTTGGTTTCTGGCAAATCCAAGTCAAGGAGAATGATCGCTATAAGACGACTTTCACTGTACCTTTCGGGCAATACGAATGGAACGTAATGCTTTTCGGTCTCAAAAATGCTCCTTTCGAATTCTAGAGAATCATGAACAAAATCTTCAATCCTTATACAAATTTTACAATCGTCTATGTTGATGATGTTCTTGTCTTTTCTCAATCTATCAATCAACATTTCAAACATATAAACATATTTATTGGAATCATTAAAAGAAATGGTCTCGCTGTTTCTAAATCAAAGATAAATCTTTTTCAGACTAGAATTAGATTTCTTGGTCACAATATTTTCCATCTCCAAATCACTGATGATGGTATTACTACTCAACGTCTTGTTAAGACAATCACATTTCAATTTCTTAGAAAACCAATTCTTAAAAGTCTTAGTCTGATTCAATACAAACAAAAATAGATAAATTATCTTAAAAAAGAAATTTCTTATAAAAATATCAAATCTCAGCTTTCTCAACCTTAAAAATCGTAGAATAATTTTATTATCCGTTGGACAATAAATATCAATTTTTGTTAACTGTGATTTCTATCCACTGATAATAAATCTGATACAGTGTTAGTCACATTTTAGAGAATGCTTTAATGACATCACCATGGTGACATCATCACCATGACATCACTTTGACTTTTCAAAGGGAGGAAACTTCCTAGCACCTTCCTTTTGGCTTGTTGGAGAAGCTAGGAGGAAGCTTCCTTGCATTTTCCTATTGGTTTCTTTAAGAAGCCATATTTCTTCTCTCCTCCTCTCCACCACACATTTTTTAGGGCTCTTTGTGGCCACACATTTTAATTCATACACTTACACAAAATACACCTAATTACACATTTCATTTCATTTTACTTTACTATCACTTTCTCTTTCTATCTTATCTCTTCATATTTTTCTCTCAACTTTCTCTTCTTCTCTTCCCTCTCCATTCCTACGGCCATGGAGGCTTGAAGATGGCCAAACTCTTCACCCCACTTCATTCTACTACTCATTTGTTCATCTCATCATTCCTATCAAAGAGATCAAGCAAAAAGCTCTCACCTTTCTCCTTTGAGGCTCATGGCCTCACCCCTCAAATACACCCATCTATCTTCTTTAATTCCAACTAACCCTTGATCTTGAATCTAGACACCATTCTAAGCAACTTTAATGTTGTGACCATCACCAAAATCTACCATTTTCATTTTGTTCCATCAAGCTTCAAAGTTGGAGACTTTAACATAAAGCTCATAGATTTTTCCACCTTTTCTCCTCATTTTCATGATCCTTGATCTCTTGGGTGATCAAAGGTTCCTTTTCTAAGCTTTGATGATGTTTTTGGTAAGTTTTGATGTCTTTAGGGTTTCCTTAAAAGTGTAGTACGAAAATCTCTACAGGGGACCAAGAGGCTTACTTTCTTGAGTTGTCTTCCATAGGTAAGAGGGAGATAATCCTCTTCAACCTATCTTGGTAGTGAGGAAACGTTTTTGGTGTTGTTGATGAGGAATCCATGTGTGGATTGCTCTCTTTGTGGTGTTGTTTTTAATGATTGTGCATTTATTTGGACTTGTATGAGCTATTGGTTGTCTTTGTATGTCTTGTATATATATCTTGTTTGCATTAATATATGGAAAATGTAGGGTTGCCTACCATTTTGGGGGTCATGGCCTTAGGGCCAATTTTTAGGAATTCAAGTGTGATTTTGGAGACATTGGAACTTAGGTGATTAGGTGTTAAGGAATTGATAATTGTAATGGAAAAGATTTGAGACTTCTACCCTAGGGAGGCTCACGGCCTCTAGGGGGATTAATGGTCCAAGTTGCGATTCTTGGTGCAACATTAGGATTTAAGTGATCAACATTGTGGTGAAAGAAAAAGGGTTAGACTTTTAGTATAATGAGGCTCAAGGCTTTTTGAGGAAAAATGTCACAAAATGTAGTGCTAAAAGGGAGACTTAGATGATTGGGAAATTTTAGATTCCTTAGGAGTTCATAAAATGGAAAGAATAAAGGAAAAGACTTTATCCTATGGATTAGACTGATTTTGAACATAAGGGAAGAACAAGAGAATTTGTATACTCTTAGAGTAATTTTAAGTGAGCATAATTGATTAGATTAAGGAACTTGATCAAACTAAAGGAATGAAGATTTAACAAGGACTTCAAAAGAATCCCTCAAAATAAATAAATTCATAAGGGATGTTAATTAAAGTGAAACTTTATAATGACTTCATAAGAAATGTTAATCAAAGTAAAACTTTGTTAAGGTTTCATAAGAATTGTTAAGTTAAAGTGAAACCCTGAAATAGACCTATCAAAGTGTGTTATCACTCTTGAGAAGATTAATATTATACTATTGTGGGTCCGTGTTTAGACTAAAATTCTGTTGATGTTTAAATTGACCAAATTGTGGCATGTTGTGGATTGTAAATATATCATTATTGTTGGATATACACGGTTGTGCATGGAGTCAACATGCATTGAGCATTATACAATGTTGGTTATTGTGCCGATGTTCAAAAACCAGGTCGATCAGTGTTATTATGTAATTGTATGGGCGGTTATGTAATATCATTGATACTAATGGTATTAGGCAATTGTATGGACAATTGTTTTAATATCATTGGGAATAGTACAATGATTGCTTGAGTTATGCATATTTATATTGAACAATTTGCTCAATCGATGACTGTTAAAAGGCTATATGAGCCTATGAACGAGAATTGGATAGTGTGATCTATGATGGATCTGATTGAGGACCGTGAGGCGCGGTGGTTCATTTTGTGATGATGTTATCACCTTATTATACCCCTGGCCATGATAAACCGATTGCAACGCATCACGCACCTGACAAGCACTATTCTCTTCATGGTCCAGTGTAGACTGTCATTAAGGGGGATAGATCTTCTGGAACGTTCATCTTTGAAATGGAATAGAAAATCTTGGTACCAAGTGCACATGCATTGTGAGTCAGCATAGTGGGTCGGCATTGTGAGTCAGCATATCATTTGGCACTCATTTATATGATGATTATACTATTGTGTTATTGATGTCATGATTATCTGAAATGTTTTAATTGTTCATTATCTGAGATTCTGTTCTTGTTTTCTCTTATCGTTTGTGATTACTACTGCTTAAATGTTATTGCTCTGCTATATGGGCGCTCTGCGCCGTTTTGTTTCTTTACTGTCATAATTGGTAATGTAAGTAGGATGTTTCATCTCTTTCCTGTATCATTGTGTTTCTGTTATATATATTTGATAAAAGATCGTGAGGAAGATGAAAAGGGATCACACCCTTGTTGATTGGACTGGGTCGATTCATTATTTTTGAGATGGCGTCTGAACGAGATTTTCAGTTATGTACGGGTGCAACTTCATGGGGGCGGCCTTGTCTGCTAGTAGTACCTATCCTAGGGTTACTACTTTTCCCTTTTGTACTTTTGTATCCGTTACCTTTTATTTGAATATGTAAGTACTATATTTCATGTTATCAGTGCTTTGTGTTAAAGATGAAAATATTATATTTGGAGTATGCTGTTCTTAAAGTGGTTGTGTTTTAAAATGGTCGGGTACTAAATATGCATTCATTCGGGGCTTATATTTTTCATCTATGTATAAATGAAATATTTATTTTGAAAAGATTATTGTTGAGACTGTGGCACGTCTAGATTTAGTGACTGTGGTGTAATGACGATTGTGCCATAGTTATTAAATCGAGGGGTGTTACACCAGATGGTATCAGAGCAGTTCATCCTGTTGAGCCGGGGTATGGACTTGCTATGTTTAGGCATATTAGAACTTTTGTATATTATGCACTTCCTTATCTCTTGATTGAGATGATGGGAAAGGAATGCATGGTTTGCCATAGGTTGAATGTTAGTAGCTACTGTTATACAGTTGCATGATATTGAGGATTGGCCTACTCAATATGTAATATTCTATATGTATAGGAAACTATGACTTCGCCTAGGCGCACTGTATTAGGAGAATAAGAATTCTTTAGTAAGGAGATCAGGAGGTTATGGAAAGCCGATCTTCGGGAGAAAGGAATGTTACCCAAGTGGCTCCAGTACTCAAGAGGGGGGTGAATTGAGTAATTAAAAAGTTTTTCGCAAACTCTTTTGAATACAAATTTCTTGAAGCAATATAATGAATATATATAAAGATGATAAAATGCCTTAAGAACAGAAAATAAATAATTAAACAATGATAAATAAATTACAATAAATAAAGAGATAAAGGATAGAAGAGCAAGCACAATACTTATCCTGGTTCGATCACCGACCACTTGTGGTCTACGTCCAGTCCCCGAAACACAGTTCGAGATTTTTCACTATTCAATACAAGCTTAAAAACAGGTGCTTGCAACCTTTACACAATAGAGCACTTTTCACATACAGGGAAACTCTACCCTTGTGCTAAAGCCTCAGCCTACAGGGATACCTCACCCTTACACAAACCTTAGAGGGATACCTCACTCCCTTTAAAGGATACCTCATCCTTTTTACTGAGGGATACCTCACCCTCACAATACAGTATATCAGAGAAATAGATGAAGAAGAAAAACTCTCACTCAGAGTAATTTATACAAATTAAAGTTCTAATGAAGCTCTCACAGAAATATCTCAAAGTTTAATCGAAAATAGAGTGTAGAAAATAATTTCACAAGATAGAGCAATCAGAAAAATAATCAGAGTATTGGGGTGTTTTTGAGAGGACCCAAGGCTTCTATTTATAGAGAAAATTCGAAGAAACAACCATTGGGGGTAATTAATGCTTAATATTTCAAAAACTTGATTCCATATTAGACTTCGTAAAAATTGTGATTATTCGAATAAATTAAACTCTATTCGAATAACACTGTTTATGAAGCTTTGTAAAGGGCCATCTGATATGGGTTATTCGAATGACTTTAAGTCTATTCGAATAGCTCTTTTAACAAGTATTTCTGGAAAACTGAGTTTATTTGAATAACTACTAAGTTATTCGAATAACTACTGAGTTATTCGAATAACTCTTTTGAGAGAGCCTTTCTGGAGGTCCTGTTATTCGAATAAACACTTGGTTTATTCGAATAGCATATATTAGAAAACAGAGGCTTTAAAACACATTATTCGAATACCAGTTCAGAAAACAGAAGATTTATTCGAATGGATGGAGCTTTATTCGAATAGATAAGTTAAAAAACAGAAGCTCGTAAAAGAAGGAATAAACCTTGTTTGTTTAGAAAATAATAGAAACTGATTTTAAAGAAACACTTGATTAAACCAAACTTAATTTTTCTTTCAAAAAAACTGAGAGATATTTAGAGTGAGCTCCGTACAAAAAGATCCTAAGTCCTAAAGCTATTCTCATGCGATCCTGGACTTGGTCTTTCTATCATCTTCATTTTAGACTTCACGTTTGTTATCATCAAAACAAAATCCTCAAAGGCATATGTCCAATTACAAGGAATAACTGATGTAAGTTTGACATTGATTTAGAAGATGAAAAATAATTTAAAGACCAAATGCAAAGACTTTGTTAAATTTGGCCAACATGCCACATACCTTTGATCCAAATTTATTTTCTAACTATTGACTAGATAATTTAATAAAAATAAATTAGATCAAGAGTTTTATAAGAGATTAAATGTATGAAAATAATTAGGAATGAATTATAAAGCATAGAATGATTTTCGGCCAATATGCCAAATTTAAATGTTTTTGATTTATAGAATTGTTTTCAACTAAGGTTAAGTAATAAATGCCAAAAGGATTTTATTACAATGAGTTTTGAAGAAATAAATTGATTAGAATTAAGTTTAAGAAATTTAAACTAATGATTTTTACTGTTAGAAGAAAATACAGTAACTTTTGTAAATTGCTAACATATAGCTCATATTATATTTTGAAGCATGTTAGTGGTTTTCTAAAAGTTAAATTATACGGTTAAAAATTAAGTAAACAGAATTTTTACAGAAAAGTTAGGAAACCATTATTATAAGTTTTCTAAAACATAATACTGTCAATTTTTATTAAAAACGGACAAATAAGATAGAAAAGATACCCAAAAGACAGTATACGGTATGAAAAATATTCTACGTAGTTTAAATGTATTAAATATTATTTCTGTTTATTTTAAATAGTGATTTTTAAGGAATTCGGACAAGAAAATGATTTAAAAATCTTACGCGATTGAGAAAACGTATTAAAAACTCTACGCGATTTTAAAAATAGTAAAATATATTTACGCGATTTAAAAACGTTTATAAAAACGATGAGATTGTGAAAACGCGATAAAATTTCTATGCGATTGACCGAAACTGTATATTTTATACCGTTGAGGGTATTCTGTATATTTTTCGCTGTCGGGCTATGAGGTGAACCCGTACAGGCTTTGAAACAGTATTTGTCTGGTGGGACTTACTGTATATTTTTGCCATTGGAGGCAAGCCATGAGGGCATTATTTTTTTTATATATACCATTGAGGGTATTTTGGTAATTTCTTATTTTTTTATCATGCATTGAGTTAATGCCAATTTTTGGTGGGTTGATTGACGAGGTGAATCACATCGTGTTGTCGGTGCGATAAACGTAGTGTGGTTCAATTTTGAATGAACTTGGAGACATTAGTGTGCAAAATTCCATTTGTGGACAGTAGGGTTGCTCCTCTGGGCCGTGGTAATTGGCAACACACTAATGGACTCGACACGCACTATTTTTAATCGAGATCTTGTAAAGTCTAATAGTACATTGCCTGTAGTGCCACAACGTGAGACCGTGAACTACACCACGCCTTGGACAATGGGTTCCATGTGACGTGGGGCTATAGACGCAACGTGTGACAGCGCAATAGTTTGGTTGGGCAGCCGTGGTACTAATAGATTTTGAAGATCATTCGCTCTCTGATGTTTGTATGTTTTTAGCTCCATGGAGTAGGATTGTGTCATATTGCACATGTATCTGTGTTGTTATCTATTATATTTTTATCTGTGATATTTTTATTTGTGTTGTTATATATTATATTTTTATCTGTGATATTTTTATCGTGTTGTTATTTATTATATTTTTATACGTGATGTTATATGTTGTTATTGTTTTTAATCTTTATATTATATCATTATCTATACTGTTATGGTATTTTATATTGAATGAATTGTTATATCTATCATAGTAATGTTATAGTTGTTCATTATATTATGATATATGCTTATTTGATTTATTTATAAATTGATAACATGATTGCATTTGTGATATCTGTGTGTATGGAATAACTTTGTCATTCGTATTATTCTTTGCTACCGTACTGGTACTGGTGAAAGGGGATCTCACCTCTTTACTGTATTGTTTTTGTTGTGTTTATATTGTTAAATTCATATAATAGACGAAGGAAGTTTCTTAGACCTACTGGAGGCTATGTTCTGAAGATGGTGACGGCGTCAAGGTGTAATCTTCCAAGTTTCAACAGGATGCAGTTGATGAAGAAATGGAACATGTAGGTTGGGGTTTTCGTTAGTGTTGTTACCGTGCCATTAGTAGTAACCATCAGTGGGTTTGCTACTGTTTCTCTGAGTCTGTAAATGTTATGTTTTAAATTGTTGTTGAATATTTTTGTGGCATATATAATATGTGTGTTAATCAATTCAATTTAATTTCTATTTTTCTTATAATTTTTGGTAAGTTTATATTTTCGCGAAATCAAATTTTAAAATTTATCTTTTAAAACTCAAAGCTTTTATAAAATGATTTCATTTGGTTTTATGTTTTATTTAAAAACGTGACGCCCTACGGAGGGTGTTACAATTGCTCTATTATGTGGGCGCTCTGTGCCATTTTGTTTCTTTACCATCATAATTGGTAATGTAAGTAGGATGTTTCATCTCTTTCCTATATCCTTGTATTTCTGTTATATATATTTGATAAAAGATCGTGAGGAAGATGAAAAGGGATCACACCCTTGCTGATTGGACTGAGCCGATTCATTATTTTTGAGATGGCGTCTGAACGAGATTTTCGGTTACGTACGAGTGCAACTTCATGGGGGCATTGATGCCTGACTTGTCGACTAAGACTCTGAGCGTCACATATATTTGGGGTTGCAGCCTTGTCTGCTAGTAGTACCTATCCCAGGGTTACTACTTTTCCCTTTTGTACTTTTGTACCTGTTACCTTTTATTTGAATATGTAAGTACTATATTTCGTGTTATCGGTGCTTTGTGTTAAAGACAAAAATATTATATATAGAGTATGTTGTTCTTAAAGTGGTTGTGTTTTAAAATGGTTGGGTACTAAATATGCATTCATTCGGGGCTTATATTTTCCATCTATGCATAAATGAAATATTTATTTTGAAAAAATTATTGTTGAGACTGTGGCACGCCTGGATTTAGTGATTGTGGTGCAATGACGATTGTGCCGTAGTTATTAAATCGAGGGGTGTTACATTTCTATATCAAAGATAAATCTTTTTCATATTAGAATTAGGTTTCTTGGTCACAATATCTATCAAGGAACTATCAATCCGATCAATAAAGTCATTGAGTTTGCTAACAAGTTTCCAAACCAAATCATTGATAAAAATCAATTACAGAGATTTCTTGCTTGTCTTAACTATGTTGTTGATTTCTAGGTCACAAACGTATGAAATATGATGTAGTTAAAGTTTGAGGATAAATTGAGTTAGTTTGGTAATTTTGAGTATATTGAGTGTGTGTTTTAATACTAGATTGACTTGACTGATATATGGAAATTTATGGAAATAATGAAACTAGGGTTAAGGTGAATCCTAGGATTTTCTATAATGCTTATGGAAGTTAGGAAACTTGATTTTTGTAAAATCGAAGTATTCTTAACAAATATAAAGTTTTAACTAAATATCTTAAGTTAATATCTCACTTTGCTTTGCATTCCACGACACTTATCCTTGCATGCCTTGACTTTCTTGCCATTTCTCCTCTCATTCACTCATTTTCTCTCATGGTTCACTAGTAGTAGAAACAAAGAAAGGGAAAAGAAAGAAGGAAAAGGAGGAGGAAGAAGAGGAAAGAAAGGGAAGGAAGACAAGGGAAAGCTAGAGCTTGAGGATCATCAACCACACAGGTGAGGTAGGGGTGCCTGTTCTCAAACTCTACCTCTTATTATTCTCTCTTCATGTTTGTAATATGCATGATTTGGTTTGCAAATGGGTTTTGTGTGGTTTTTCCATGGTTTAGGTTGGATGAACTTGTTGGAGGCCTATTTTGTTATTCAACTTGTATTGAAGTGTGTATGGTTGATGATTTTGATCGTAGGAATATCCATGAAACTCCTTGAGGTAGAAGTTGAGGAATGGGTGTTTGAGATTGTGGGTTTTGTTCATAAATCCATGCTTACATGAGTTGAGATTCTGCATAAGGATTATAACATGATTACAAACCATGTTTTGGGTTGAAAACCATCCAAGATTTGTGTTTGGATGTAACATCCTCCCTAACCTAATAGTTCTAATTAAGCTTATACAAGCTCAGTAATATTGGTAGGAATTATCTGTTAATTTAGGTAACCTTTTAGACTAATTTGAGCAAAATACTATAACACTGAAAGCGAATAATAGCTCATATAAACTCAGATTTTAGCATAAATAGTTGAGATGATGAAAATAAATAAGAAAAATTTATTTCTATGTCACAAATGATTGGAATAAGTTATAGTAAATTTTGGAGGATCAAATGAATTAGTTTGGCAATTATAACGAAGCTTAGTGGCTAATAATGGTGTATAAGGATAACTGTTGAATAATGAAACTGATAATTGAATGAAATCCTATAATTTTCTATAATACCTATGAAGGTTAGAAAATTCATCAATAGAAGATTAAAGTATCCTTAAGAGATACATTTTTTCCACTTGGATTTCATAATTATCCTTTCTTTTCTCTTCTCCACTGTGTCTTCACTCTGCTTTTTTATCTTTAGTTTGTTTTGACTTTTCACTTATTTTCACTTTCTCACCCACATATTCAGCAGAGAAAGAAAATAAGGGAAAGATAAGAAACAAAGGAAGAAAATGAAAAGAGAGAAACAAAGAGGAAGAATGGAAGAAGTAGTATATGAGAAACAAGGAAAAAGAAGAGAAAGAAGGAAAGAAATGTTAAGAACCAAGCACATAGGAATAGAGGCAGTGGTTGTTTTTGTGGAAATAAGTTTGCCTCAATGGTTTAATATGTTAAGTTTTGATGATGACAAATACAAGACAAAAAGAATGATGCTTATGCTACTTAATAGATTATATTGGATCGTGCATGATCATGTACTTCATCTTGTTATATTTCATATAAGAACCATGCATATTCTTTATGCAATCGTTTATAGGATATATCGAACAATATGTTACATGAGTGGTATTAAATTAATATTGGATTTGGCTCTAGTTAATGAAAATATGCAAATTGTTCTTTGTTGCATCCTATATAGAGCATATCTATTAATAATTGATAAATGTCTTATTTGGATATGTCTATGAAAGTCTTATATGTGTGTTTGACTAACTAGAGTTATACATTTATGAATTATGCATATGAAGATGTTAAATTATGAGTTTGGACTAACTATGTTTTAAGTGAACAATACTTTGAAGGATAGTCCGAGTACCAAGAGTGAGTATTGCAACAAGAAAGTAAAAGATCTCAATTATGCTCAACTCAAGGAGAATGTGAATTCATATTTCATGAAAGTTTTGATAACAACAAATCCAAGTCGAAGACCAAGTCCAAATAAAGTATAATTGGTATAGTTTATAGGACTTAGAGTCTTTTATGTGAGCAGCTCTCAATATATCTCAAAATGTTTTATAATGTTTGTTAAAGAACTCAAATATGTTTTTAAAATCTTCACAAATGGTTTTTACATGCTAAAATGCCCAATAAACATGTTTTGAAAAGCTAGTCATGGTGGTAGTTAAAAACTATGAAAAATAGTCAAGTTTGAGTTTTGAAAAGCTGACCTTTGGTTACTCTTTTGATCATAACTTTCAAAATACTTTGATTTTTGTTTTGAATATGCCTCATATGAAACAAAACTCAAATATCTTTCTAATAAGTTGTCATTTGCTTTAAACGGATAAAAAACGAAGAAGTTATGACCATTTAAAGTCAGTTTTTGAAACCAAAGGCCATGTAATTGATTACACAAGCCTTGTAATCGATTACAACTCTGGCAGAGGCCATGTAATCGATTAGATGAACCTTTTAATCGATTACATCCTACCCAGAAAGCCCAGAATGTGTTCTAAGAGTCCTGTAATTGATTACAACATCTATGTAATTGATTACTATGAGTCTAAAAGTCTGTAACGACTATTTTTTGAGCATTTAATGCATAGATTTAATACCCCCAACGACTCTTTTTCTTAGAATACTATAAATGGATGTTATTAGGTCATCTTTTCCATAGAACAAACATTGAAAAAACATCCTTCTATTGGGTTTAATATGAGTTTCATCTTTTTCCTCTATATGCTTTATTTTTGAGAGGTTTTGAGATATTCTTGAAAGAGTTTCATAGGGCTTCAACTTGTACTACATACTCTTGAGAGAGTTTCTTCTTTCTTCTACTCTTTGATCCATTATAACGAGGGTGAGGTATCATTCAGAGAAATCGTAAAGAGGGTGAGGTGTAACATCCTAAATTTAATAACCATAGTATAACTTATGTTATATCACAGTCATCAAATTCAGGCCTGCTACTTTCTACAGCTATGCAATTTCCAAATATAACAACTATATATATACAGAAAATATGAGCCACAAATGAATATATTTAATACACAACATCTATATTTCTCATAAATATAACCATCATATTTTCAAAAGAAACTACAAAGCTATACTAAGCTAAGCCTTCCATGCTGCTAATAGCACTTCACTTTCCATAAGTCTTCCTCCCTAGAATCATCATGAAAATAGATACATGGGGTAAGAATCGTAAATTCTCAGTAGATAAATCCATAAAACATGTCATCACAATCATTCCAGCCATTTCAGGAAAAACATATTTTCTAAACTCAAGTCACATACTTGTACAACCTAGAAAGATAGCAAATGCCAAAACCATGTCCTTTCTCTTCCCGAAATAGATTCACATTTTATAAGTTTACATAAAAACTCATTTATCACTAACAATTTTCAAGTGATCACCACACTCTCGAAAATGTCATCTCTATCACAGAGACACACACAACATCTCTATCTTACAGATACCAAAGCATCGTCTCCATCGCAGAGACACAACAACAATATCTCCATCTCAGAGATATAATAACAACAATAACATCTCCATATCAGAGATACACAACTGTCCATACAATTGCAATGTCATGAGTTCATGTCATGAAGGAAACTGCCCATACAATCACCATGCTATGCCAAATTATGTCTAATGTTTATGTCTATGCAAATCCTTAGTATGAAATGAGTAATGTTATGAAACCAAGTCTATAGTAATGTTATGATACCATATTCAAGAACTTTAATTCCATGGTAATGTCATAAATGCATGGGTCTTGAACAAAGTAATGGAAGTCATATCCATAACCTTGAATAAGTACTGGAACCTAGTTCCAACAATCATCACTCCAAGTAGTGAAATCCATCAGCTACACGGTCATCATGAATTAAGAAGGAAATCCATCCTCAAATCACAAGGAAAATCCATCCTCAATTCCACTATAATAGGAAGGATACCATCCACCTTGCCTAATATAGATTACCCTCATCTATGGGGCTACACCTTTGAATAAAGGCAAAACATACAATCATGTATATAATCATATCTAATTATTCTCCTTAATTAGCATCACAAATCATTTTGATTCAATACATTCACTCTTCATTTAATACTCCTACTAAAGTCTCATCACACTTGTAAAGGTGTACATGAATGATCCCAACACGTAGGAATCCTCAAAACATCTAGAATAAATTTCTTGAAAAAAATCTGGAACCCACACCTAGGCATGACTGCCTCACGCTTAGGCATAAAAATCTTATGCCTAGGCGTGACACTCTTTATCTCACCAGAACTGAAAACTGATCAGCCTATGCCTAGGCATGGTTCAGTCACACCTAGGCGTGACCCTACAATAGAAACTTCTGCAGAATTTTGCAAATACAGGATACTATTCCATTTGAACTTACCCCTCATCCAATCACTCAAAACTCACTTCTAAGTGATTTCCAACCTTATACAAGGTCCATCTACCTACAACAACTCTTATTTCACTTTAAATTTTCAAAATCATGGACATCATTGATATTAAAACCTAAACCCCAAATTCAACTCCAATGGGAACCAAGATGTTCAAGTGATGAATAATTCATCCTCATGCATCCAACAAACCAACAATAAGCCATATTCCAGTTCAACAACAAGAAATAGGCCAAGAACTCACAAAACAACCCTTCAAACCCATTTCTCCCATCATGCCAACATATGGAACAAGATGAAGAAAATGGAAAACAAGATTATAAACAAAGTCCCCCTACCTCAAGGTCTTGAAGATGAAGATGAAGCCAAGGATGGTTCATAGAATATCCAAGCTCTCCCTTCCTCTTTCCCTTTATTCCTCTTTCTCCTTCTTCTTTCCCCTGTACAATTTCCCCTTTCTCTTTCTCCTTTCTCTTTTCTTTCTTCTGTTTTCTACTCCTTCCTTCTCCCAGTCGTGGGATACTTAACAAGGGAAGTCAAAATTGGCTTCTCTTGGATAGGTACTACAAACTTCTTTCTGCTAAGAACATTTTGATTCATCCAAATCAAGTTTCCTAGCCTCCAATAAGATTCAAATAAATCCTCTGATTCATAAATAATCTTGTTTCACCATTTCGACATTTTTCCATATTTGCTAGTAGTCAATCTAGCATTAAAACACAACCAATATGCTTAAAAATACCAAACTAACTCTAATTAACCTCAAATTTTAACTGTACCACAGTTTACACATTTGTGACCTAGAAACAAATTCTCCACATTTATTTTCATTAACTAAGCAGTTTAAGCCACTTTCGGAGCTAATAACAACTATTTTTCACATATAGTGTTACAACAAAGTGCCTAAACGTGCTTAGACAGTCAACTTAACAAACATGATAAACATGTATTAGGCTACTGCCGTAACCATATACAAGTCTATCATGTTTTCACACATGTTAAATGAGGTATTCCTCAAGGAATTGTAAAGAGGGTGAGGTATCCCTCAAGAAATTGTAAAGAGGATGACGCATCCCTCAAGGAATTGTAAGGGTGAGGTATACCTAGTTGTTGAGGCTCAAGTACAAAGGGTGAGGTATCTTAAGGTGTGAAGAGTGCTCTAGTTTGTAAAGGTTTCAAGTACCTATTCAAGCTTGAAGTGATAATGGAAAATCTCGGGTGGTTTACTTGAGGAATGGACGTAGGCCACAAGTGGTTCATGGCTGAACCAGGATAAATATTGTGTTTGCTTCTCTCAACTTTATCTCCTTTATATTTGTTCTTTAATTATATATGCTTGAGAATTTGATATCTAGCTTATTTATTTGATTTATCCTATAGCCCAAGTGGTTTTTGAGAAATCTCTGTTAGTTGTACCTTTGTTATACATGTTCCGCATCATGTGTTGATTGAAAATATCAAAATGCATAATTTCTAAAAGTTGTTTTGAAAATTTGTAATTACCTAATTCACCCACCTCTTAGGTGATGGTTGTCATGGCTAACAGTTTTTTACACCTTATTATTCTTTTCTTGGTTTCTAGAAAGTTTTGAATTGAACCCTTGAATGACAATTACGAAAAGAATAATGAATTTGATGAGTTAGAATGGTGTTCTTGTGTTATGTTTTATAGGTTTAAGCTTAGTTTTTGGCTTTGAAACTTGATGAGCTTGTGATAGAAAAATGGGTTTTTTAAGATTACCCATATTTGAAATATCACTTTGAGGATGATTTGAATGATTATCATTGGGGTATTTATGTTGTAGATGAATTATATTTGGTTAGAATTGATTTGTTATGGGTCTAATATGTTTTAAAAAATTGGTTTTTGTGTTGAAACCCATGTGGTAGTCGATTACCAAGAGCTGTTAATGATTACCACCCTTCTGGAAAACGTGGTAATGGATTATTGTAAGTGGTAATGGATTACCATTTGTGGTAATTGATTAGCAATCTTCTGACTTGCCAAAATTAAGTTGGTAATCGATTACCATTACCAAGCCTCTAATTTGATAAAATAGAGTTCTTAACCCCTTGTAAACCAAAAATAAACTTAAGATATGATCTAAATCATTAAGCATGCTTTAAGTGATTTGATTGTGAAATTAGGATTGAATAATTATGAGATTCTATTCTTTCTTATGATATACTTGTGATATAGTAGGTTGAGGTTGAGATAATCCCTCCCTACTTGAGATGATCCTATAGTAGATTGAGGTTGAGATACTCCCTCTCTACTTGAAGTGACCCATAGTAGATTGAGGTTGAGATACTCCTTCTCTACTTAAAATGATCCATAGTGGATTAAGGTTGAGATATTCCTTCTCTACTTGAAATGACCCATAGTAGATTAAGGTTAAGATACTCCTTCTCTACTTGAAGAGTTGCATAATAGATTGAGGTTAAGATACTCCCTCTCTACTTGAAGTGATCCATAGTAGATTGAGGTTGAGATACTTCCTCTCCATTTGAAGTGACCCATAGTAGATTGAGGTTGAGATATTCCTTCTTTACTTGAAGTGATCCATAGTATATTAAGGTTGAGAAATTTCCTCTCTACTTGAAATAATCCATAATAGATTAAGGTTGAGATACTCCCTCTCTACTTAAAGTGATCCATAGTAGATTAAGGTTGAGATACTCCTTCTCTACTTGAAGTGATCCACAATAGATTGAGGTTAAGATACTCCCTCTCTACTTAAATCTCTCCATTGAGGATGGACATACCCTCTCCACCTATTGATACTTGAGATGAGATAAATGATGAATGATATTTGATATTTGAGATGTGATAAGTGATGAATGATATTTGATACTTGAGATGTGAAATGAAAAATGATGAAATGTGATAAATAATGAAATATCATGAATGTTGAGATATAACAAATGATAATATATCATAAATGATTACTCTTGATAAATGATGAGACTTAATGAATTATTTAATTTTATATGATTTTGATAAAGGATATAAATTTAACCTCTGTTTCGGGAAGAAAAAGGACTAGTTTTGCTTTCTGCCACCTTTCTACCATATATTTTAAGTTTTGAATGATTTTTTCCTGAAACAACTGGAATTGTTATGAAGACATGATTTTTAAAATAAACTACTGAGAATTATAAGATTCTCACCCCATTTGTTTGAATTTTCATGATGATTCCAAGAAGAATGTATGAAGTCAGATGATAAGAAGAACTTTTATATAGAGATGATTTAGCTCTTTTTGCTTTAATTTAGATACATAGTTATATAGATTTTGTGCCTTGGAGGAAAGTTATGTATATAAAGTATAATAATGTATAGTTTGTATAAATTTCATTCTTAGATAGATGTATAATATACTTCTGAGACAGACTCATATTTTTGTATATCTTCAATTTGTTTTCTTTGAAGATTGATGATATTTATAAGTGATGTGCCAAATCTAACTACTAATGCATAATTTGGATATGTCATTAGTACTAGTATTTGGGTTGTTACATTATGATATCAGAGCAGTTCATCCTGTTAAGTTGGGGTATGAACTAGCTATGCTTTTAACATGGATGTTATGCACTTTCTTGTCTTGATGATGAGATGTATAGATAGAATTGCACAATAACATTGGCTATGAATGTTAATGGTTATTGTTGCACTGTTACATGATATTGAGTCTGATAAACTCAATATGTAATGTTCTGTGTGTACAGGAGACTATGGCATCATCCAGGCGTACGCGTGGAGATAGAGTGTCTTCTAATGAAAACATGGCAGATATAATGAAAATGTTTAGGGAAGTGACAGCTGCTTAAAGGGAAATTAAAAGTTTCAAACTCAAGTGCAGGTTGTTTCAAGTAGTAAATTCTCGGGAGTCTGAGGTCGATCCATAGGGAATTGATGAAGAAAAATTATTTGAGGTAAGGAACAAATTTGTCACAATACTAAAGGTAATAAAAGTTGTCCACAGATGAAAAGGATTCGCTTGGGTTAGGAGATCCACTCTTGGTAATAAATTAAAGACAAGATTATTTCTTTTAATAACTCAATTGAAATCATACATAATGAAGGTTCAAATCAGAAGGTTTAGCATTCAAAGTTCAATTAAAATTATATATGTAATCATATTATGGTTCCTTTAATTATCCACCAACACTTGTAAATGGTCTCAAGCATCCACTGTGCGAACGTCTTGTCTACAATGAATCAAGTTCTTCAATATACAACAAGGGTTTCTAAATTGATTAGAAACAAGATACAACACATATAATGATCACTTAAAAATATATCATTTAAGCACAAGAAGGAAATTAATCTAACATCAACTTATTACCAAGAGCTTCACCTTTTCACCCAAGCAAAATAAAAATTAGTTACTCGTGAATCAAGAAGAAAGAAAGAGAGAAGAAGAAGATGATGAACATAACTTCAATTAAGAACAATAGAAAACTACACAAAAGAAACAATTAACATACAAACATGAAAGTAAACTCTAAGCTAACACCACAAAATGATCAGCCCTTGCCTCCTTTTATAGAGTTAGAAGAGTACAAAATGCCAAAAGAGATGATGGATGATGAGAACAAAATGCCAAAATAGTTGTTTGATGATGATGAATGGGTGGATTCTTGTCTCCGAAATGTTTCGCTTCTGAGCTCATGGCATGCGTCATGTTTTGGCCAAGTGATCTTTATAAAAGTTCTAGAGAATTGTCTTAGCTTACAAATGCCACTAGTTTCAGCTCAATTGGACACCCACAGCCCGAGATATGGCCCAATTACTGCTCATGGGTTAGGCCCAACTTCAGCTCCTCTATTCTGACTTCCAAGCCCAATATCTCCTTCAAAAATTCTGATCTAACTTTTGTATTCTACATAAAAGTTATAGATATGGGTCTTAACCTTCCACTGTCAAAATTTCAAAATTGTTGAACTCCTATAACCTGAGATATAGCCTAATGAGTGCATAGAGGTCAAGTTGTAAGGTTCAAAACTCTAGATTTTGCTTCAACTCCAATTTGAGTTATCCAAACGTGTGTTTTCAGTCTTGAGTCCTCATGAAAGTTGTAGAAATTTGTCTTAGTTTTAAAATAAGACTAAAATCACATCCATCGGATATTTGTAACTCAAATTATACCCAGTTTACTGAAAAAATCAAGTGAGAAGATTATACAATGAATGAAATATATTGCTATTAATATAGCTCTTGCTATCAAGTGAATAGTTGTTAGGGAATTATCTTAACTTTCCAACAAGACCAGAATCACATTAATCAGATTATTGCAACTCAAATTGTGGCCATTTTACTTAAGAATGCAATCACCCAAATTAATGATAATTCAAGCAATAATTTCTTTAAAGATCTAATTAAGCTTAATTTCATAAAATATGACAAAATTAACTTAATTAAGCCAAATTGAACCTTAAGAAGCCTAGTGAAAGGATTTTAAAATGAATAAAATATATTGTTATCAAATTCCCTCACACTAAACTTTTACACTCTTAGGCAAAACATATAGGAAAAAACTAGGGAACAAAGAAAAACGATACAAACTCAAAAGCTAAAAACTCTAAAAGATTTAATGAAACAAGAAGAGCAACCAGTCATTCAAGGGATCAAAGCATTAATGAGGTAATATTTCTTCACATCTAAAACCATCAAGCAAGGAAACTTTAGTTAAAAAGAATGAATTAAGAATGAAAGATCCTCACAGGATTGACTCTCAATCTTTTAAGCGTTAAAAAGGTAAATATTTCACTATATTCAACCCATTAACAATTGTACTACCATAAGCTTGCCTATCTTCTACTTCTCCACTACTCAAAATGTAACACCCTAATACAGATATCTAGATATATCATAGTTACACAACGATATACAAAGATAACGGTACTAGAAACATCACTTCCACATACTATATTCTAACATATATCCATAATCACAACTGAGTAATTATAGAAAGCCTTGAGAGATTGCGGAAAAACTTAAACTCATACAAACTTAGCCATAAGAGGGCTTATTATAATACATATAACATAAAACTTACAGAATAAATATAAATTGATTACATAAGTTCTGTCTACTTAAAACAATAAAAAATACTCTAGTCTTCATGCTTTATCTTCTTACCCTTAGCAGGGTCTGTACTATAGTACCTGTGCCTGATCCTGCATCTGTTCATGCATCTGGATTTACATGGAATAGCAACTGGGGTGAGAATAAACATTCTTAGTAAAAGCAATTCCAATACCATCTAACTATAATATTGTATATAATAATTATATAACAGATGCTATAATTCTAACTTAGGAGCTTCCTCCTCTTTTCTCATATCTGCACACTTTCTTATAGTGTGATATCAACCGATAGCCTACACACTATTAATATATACAACGCCCATACAGCTGTAAATACTAATAATGATGGACAATGCCCATACAACTGTCCGTAAATGTAATGAGAATGATATGTAATATGAATATGCCTAAGGAAATCCTAAGAGTATGTGGATGAAATGCAAATGCAAGGTTTTGTTTTGAAATACATGTAAAAGTTTATTTTGAAAACAAGGAAGTTTGCTAGGAACTAGTCAGTATATCATCCAGTGGTAATTAGAGGGAAAACTCATCCTCACATTACACATATCCTGGCACGCTGAGAAATTCGGGCTTCATCCTTGCTCAAAGAGCGTCTTTGGATTTCCCACTTATCTCCTTTGGCCTTGGCACTATCGAGACATCAGGGTTATGTCCTTCTCAAAAGTCCTTCGGACACCCATCTATCTCCTTTTGCCTCCATGAATGAACATCAAAGGATATTCACCAAGATCGATACTACTTGACTAATTCGTAGACTTACATACGTACTTATATACTTAGTTCCTTTACGATCTAAGCATATTCTCCTAGGAACTTTGGCTTCTTATGTTTACCCTTTGTAATGAGAAGAATCTATAACCTCATACTACATGTAACCTTAGCATTTGGTTAGAAATACTTGTCCCTTTAGGAACTTCTCTGATTTCTTACCTTCTTAGCTAAATGACCTCGCGTCATGTAATGTTACATTCTCAGGTAAATATTACTAGACCATTTCTCATACTTGTACCTAACTCCACCTCATCACTTATATCTCTTAAGTGATTTTTAATGCAACACTATGTTACCGAGGTGTTAGGTACTTACCTATGGCAAACCACTTTTCTTGGTTGCACTAAGGTTCTATCTCTTCACATACATACTAGATTAACTAACTAGTGTGTGAAAAGCGTAGTGTTATGTTTAACTCTTACATAACCACCATCTTAACTTTCCTATAGACTCAACTCATCCTAGTGAAAGAGTCTATCTTAGCTAATGCCTCATCTACCCTTGCTTAAGGAAATAAATGAACATTTCTCTAAAACTTTGTATAATTAACTCAAATTTAACTAAAGCGAGTAAGTCATGCATCTAGATAAGTATAACATACTTATTCTGGTTGTATCTAGTTTTCCCTTCCATCACACTTCTAGTAGTAGCTTATGCTACACTTGTATGCTTAAGGATCCAGATACCTCTTTAATTATTCTAAACTCATGGAATGCTTAAGAACTTAACTTCCATACTTTCATTAGTATCTAAGGAAGTAAATTCCCTTTATCTTGCACTTCTAACTCATCTTTGTTAATGCATGAGTTATTGCACATTTCTACTATACCTTATGATTATGACATCTTCTTAGTCACAATTCATCTTATTGTGTATTTATCAATATACAAAGTCCCACTTAACTAGAGACTTAGTACCTAAACATTCCCTTCTTGGAACTAATACACAATCTTGTCTCCACTCAAGTGAATCTAACTCAAGTGTGATTTCTACTTTCAATTCTTGTTGTTCAAGGTCTTAGGTATCTTCCTAAGTTAATCCACTTCTCTTGGATATTCTAAGGTTCATACCTTTCTCATTCTCTACTAGAGTGCATACTATTATGCATACTAGCATACTTATCTTCATTGCACTATCTAATCACATCTTAAGTGATATCTAATGCAACACTAAGTTGCCTAAGGTGCTATTAAAGATTCTAGTGTTCAACTTTCTCAAAAACACCTCAAATCTTGCCTAAAAAGGTTGATTTTCAAGATTGCACCAAGCATGCATCATAATCTAAAATTCTGAATTTTTTATGAGCACATAGCTCTTTCTCATATCTTTCCAATGCCACAAACCTTGCTTCATTTAGCTAAGTGTAGCCAAAGTTATGCGACATTTTGCAGAGGCCAAAACAGAGCATTATCTTATTTACCCATTTTTGACCTAATTTTAAACTGAAACTGGGAATAAACTACATGTGGGAAAATTCTGAAATTTTTACCACATGAAACCATATGTCTTAGCTTTCAAATGGCATCAGTTTCATGTCCATACGACATCGGAGCAAGAAATTATGCAATCTGGTTTACTGACTGCCAGAATGCCTTTTTCTGCAGAATCTGCCTTGGATTCAAACAGAAACTGATATTGATTGGCTTGGTGGAAAATTCTGAAATTTTTATCACAATAAGCCTTATGTCTTAGCTTTCAAATGGCACCAGAATCAAGTGATTCCGATATCTACAGCCCAAGTTATGCAACAAACACTGCAGGGTGTTTAGAATTTTCCTGTTCTGGTTTCAGGCCTCACGCCGCTGCGCCACACTCCCCATGCCGTGGCGCCCACAACAGAAGCACGATTCTGCATAATTCTGCAGGGCGTGATACTGTTCCAATGGTTATTTGCACGGATTTTGGCCATTTCCAATCAGTTTCTAAGTGATTTTAAGTTCCTAACTAGTTCATTAACACTAGAGAAACATCAATCACCATTCTAAACCTCTTGATTTGGATTCTTGAACCAAAATCATGCATGCTTGACCCTAAACCCCAAAATGGGCATCAATGGTTTACATGAATATTTCTAGGTTTCTAAATTTAGTTTATGACATGAATAAGTCATAATTGATCTAATAAACATATCCATGCAAACCAAACACATCAAATTCATCTAGAACTCAATTTAGCATATTAGGTTGTTAATATGCATACATAGAGAATATAGAGAAAATAGATGAGTGGAAATTCTAAACCCCTACCTCTTGAAGACTCTTGATCTTGAAGCTTGATCCTTGATCTTCTTCCTCTCTTTCTTCCCTTCTTCCCCTTTCTTCCTTTCTCCCTTTCTCTTTTCTTCTTTCTTTCTCTGTTTTTCGGTTCTCTGCCGAGGGAGAAGATAGAAATAGGGGGTGGGACATAGAGGGAATTAAGGAAAAAGAGTAACTTAAGTTTCTACACTAAAACTTATATCTGCTAAGGACACTCGAATCATGCTAATTCAAGTTTCTCAGCTTCCAACAACTTTAGAATAAATCATAGGATTCATCTAAATTATTGTTTCACCATTATTCTATTTTTCCATATCTACTGGGAGTCAATCGGGCATTAAAAACACAACTTGTATGCCTAAAAATACCAAACTGACTCCGATGCTCTTGAAACTTTTACCACATTTTTCTTAGCTTATTTGTGACTTAGAAATAAACTCTCTATGTTTATTTCCCTCAACTTAGCAACGTATGCTATTATCTGAGTCATTTTAAGCTACTTTACAACTTCTGTATTGCAACTAAGTGCCTAAACGAACTCAGTTTGTCACAAAACTTTACTGGCATGCTAAACAAGTTAAACGCTACCTTTGGCAACCATTTACCAGTCTAATATGTGTTTAAGGGTATTACACAAAACACATGCACACAAAAATCATGTGGACTTTATTCAAGGTTGTAATGGGGTCAAGGTAAAGAAGGGTGATAATATGGATTTGACAAGTTAAAAACTAAAGAGAATAAAAAAGTATGAGAGTTGAGTTCAATTAACAAGCATGAAAGTTCATCCCAACTCCACCTAATACAAATTCCCTTTACATATTCTTTTTCCTTCCCTTTTTGCCTTGTTGGCCCTAATTTATACATTTCTTTTTTTTTCTTTTTTTTTTATAAATATACACACACATTTTTTTTAATTTTTTTAACTTCAAGAAAACTATCAGGGTAAAAATGTCTAGAAACCCCTAAAGGATCTTGCTCAAAGGATCGTCTGTCCAAAAACCAAAATACAACAAAATCATACAAAGATAAAAGAAATATAATAACAAATGAGGATATACTTGTATGTATAATTTTTATGGCGTATCTTTATATTGCGTGTCATGAGTGTAGTAGTGGCATGTCTTTGAGTTACGTGTCACCATGCAACATAAGAACTCCACAAGGATTGCCGAACCGACAACAAGAACCTTTGAATCCTTTCTGTCCTACTTACGGAATAACAACCCTCTATTTTCCTGCAAACTTAATTAAAGGCTTGTATTCTAAGAAGATGGTACCAGACCGCAGCCTATTAGAACTCGCCATAGAGGCCTACTAATTAAAGTAAGTATACAACTCAGTTAACAACTTTCTTCACTATAAAGACGAGACGCTTCTTTTTATCCATCAGCGCTTTGGTTCCAAGAACTGGGAATGTAGGACGTAGCTCTCTATAGAGCATGGCACACGAACCTTATTTACATACTGGCGTGTGAAAGTCTTCTCTTGAGTCTATGACAGGACAGGTCATCTGCCCGGGGCTCCTAATCTAATTAAAGATCAAGTACAACCGTAGTTTCGCCCTTTTTTTCAAGTTGTTAGAAACCTGATGAAAGGTGAGTGTATATTCACTTGAGATTGGGATGAAGGTAGTTTGCTCTTTTGGCTTTGTGCCAAAGCATTGTTGACCAGTATTAGACCCATTCAATACTAGCGCAACATAGGGCTTCCAAAAGGGACAAGTGGCCATAATGCGATTGGCTGCCTCACATGTGGGATACAATCTACTTACTTTATTTTTCAATTAAGAAGGCTAGATCAGGATGCGTGCATTTCCCCATTCACGTTTTGTGTTACCAAAGCCAAACCCAAGATGTATACATACTTTTTTTTCTTTTTAAGAAGAAGAAGAAGAAAAAGAAGAAAATATGCACATGTTGTTGTGGATGTGGCTCACATCTGCCTCTAGTTTCACGTCCAGAAATAGCTTAAATGCCTTCTATGAGTCGAGGATAAGCTTCCTATCCAATTTTCTTATAAATTAGTAAACAGGGTCTTTTGAAGTTAGATTCCCAAGACTGTATTGCTTTTGTTCCTCCTTGAAGAGATTTCACAACTTATGAAGTTCACGATGCATAATACCACAAGAATGCATATCAAGAGTCAATAAGATATCATCTAATGACTCCTTACTCAGTCCATTCTTAATTAAGAAAATTTTATCTTCTCTATTTGCGAAAACTATTCCAAAAGAATGACATTGCTTATTACAATTCCATCGTGCACATTTATGACAGACTTGTAATCTTTTTGCTCTGCTTCTTTTAGAATATGAACTTCTACCAAGACCTGGCATGTATGAGTCAAATGAAATTGAAGACTCACCTGCTAGTCAGACCTTCACTTCAATTATCCAGCGTACATCTTCCGGCATACCCTTGTACATTAACAATCTCAATCTTTCACATCTAGCTTCGTAAATTTTTGTTAGAGCATTTTGAGGAAGAGAAGGAAAATGTTTTCTCATGTTTGAGAGAATGATATCCATTTTAAAGGAGAAGGAATCAATTATTTTGAGAAATTGAAAAAA
The DNA here is from genome assembly GCA_029884605.1 of Ormosia emarginata. Classification (NCBI taxonomy): domain Eukaryota; kingdom Viridiplantae; phylum Streptophyta; class Magnoliopsida; order Fabales; family Fabaceae; genus Ormosia; species Ormosia emarginata. Next base: position 76,657,869 of record JAQQTP010000088.1, read on the forward strand.
AACAAACTGACTTGAGAGTCACGGAGTACCATCATCTACCATTTAATCAGGAACACAAAGAACTGCAAAACAAAATAAAGCCACAATAGAGTAAATTTTTCTCATAATAAGGATCAGAAAGAGAAATGAATTCTACCTCAGCAGCTTGATTTTCCAGAAATGGTTTAAGTCTTTGTCCATTGACCTTAAACACATTACCATTCCTAGGATTCTCAATATCTATGGTCCCATAAGGATATACATGTTTGACAATAAAAGGGTCAGTCCACCTAGATCTCAATTTTTCAGGGAATAGGTGAAGACAAGAATTATGAAGTAGAACTTTTTGACCAATTTGAAAAGATTTTCTCAAAATAGATTTGTCATGAAAAGATTTTGTTCTTTCTTTACAAATTTTTGAGTTTTCATATGCATCATTTCTCAATTCCTCAAGTTCATTTATTTACAATTTGCATAACCTGCAAGCATCATCAAGATTTAAATTGAAAGCTTTAATGACACAAAATGCTTTATGTTCCAGTTCTACAGGCAAGTGACAAGGTTTTTCATAGACTAACCGATAGGGTAACATACCTAAAGATGTTTGAAAAGCAGTACAGTAAACCCAAAGTGCATCGTTTAGTCTTAAAGACCAATCTTTACGATTTAGGTTAACCGTTTTTTTCCAAAATTTGTTTAATTTCTCTATTTGCTAATTCTACTTGTCCACTTGTCTGAAGGTAATAAGGGGTGGCAACTTTATGGGTAATACTATATTTCTTCATTAAAGATTCAAATTGTTTATTTCAAGAATATATTCCCCCATCACTGATGATAGCTCGAGGGATTCCAAATCAACTTAAGACATTTTCTTTTAAAAATTTAAGAATGGTTTTATGATCATTTTGTCGACATGGAATTGCCTCAATCCATTTTGAGACATAATCAACTGCAACCAAAATATATACAAATTCAAATGAGGATGGAAATGGACCCATGAAATCAATTCCCCAACAATCAAAAATTTTAATGACAAGGATAGGGTTCAGAGGCATCATATTTCTTTTAGAAAAACCTAATTTCTGACAATTTTCGTAACTTTTACAAAAGGTATAGCTGTCCTTAAATAAAGTGCACCAATAAAATCCACACTGCAAGATTTTCACAGCTGTTTTCTTTGAAGAAAAATGACCTCCACATGTTTCTAAGTGACTAAATTTAATGACACTACCTACCTCATTGTCAGGTACATATCTCCGAAAGATTTGATCAGGACAATATTTGAACAAATATGGGTCATCCCAATAAATTTTTTTTACCTCAGTCAAAAACTTTTTTCTGTCTTGATGTGACCACTGAGGCAACATCTTTCCTGTTACAAGAAAATTGACTATGTTAGCAAACCAAGGTATTGAATTGACAAAAAATAAAAACTCATCAGAAAAAGAATCATTGATAGATGTGCTACCAAAAGGTGAGCCTGTTATAAGTCTGGACAAATGATCTCCAACAATATTTTTGGCTCCTTTCTTATCTTTTATTGTGATGTTGAATTCTTAAAGCAATAAGATCCATCGTATCAACCTAGGTTTGGCATCCTGCTTAGACATTAAATATCTAACAGCAACATGATCAGTGAAAACAACAGTAGAAGAACCAATTAAATGAGCTCGACATTTATCCAACGCAAAAATTACAGCAAATAGTTCTTTTTCAGTAGTGGTGTAATTCATTTGTGCACTATTTAAAGTTCTACTTGCGTAACAAATCACATGAGGCTTACTTTCCTTTCTTTGACCTAAAACAGTGCCAACTGTAACACCCTTGTGGGGATGTCACATTTATGATGCAATAAAATAAAATCTACCCAAGTTATAAAATGTTTGGTACATAATTATATGAGTTGTAAAATTTTTCCTTTTATACCGGATGTTATTAAATAAAAAAACACAGAACATAAAATAAAACAAACTATTATCACACTCCATAATATACATATGATTTTGTCGAAAGTTTTGCAAATAATTTACAACTACAAATATTTAGATAAAACAGTAAAGAGTTAGAATAACAGTACTAGAAACATAAAGTGCCCAAGTGCACATCAAAAGTTTCTAACCCTCCGAAGGATCACTCTCAAATCGATCATCGGATAATAGAAATCCAGGATGTCTCACAGCTCTACGGACAGGAGTCTGTGTTGTCGATACAATACTGATCTCACTGGGTGTATGAAATAGTCCTCCCCAGTGATGTCTCAGCGCCAAAGGCAACTCCAAATGTAAATACAGAGTAGTAGTAAAAATAGGCTCCCCATCAAACTCTCCTCGCAGGGACACAGTCAGACGCCCTAAGTAAATCACCGATCCTCTATCCTCATGCAGTCGCCAGGCCTCCGAACCTCCGTGAACTCAAGTCTCACAAAACCTAGGAATCCAGGCAACGCCATAACCACAAGATCAATCTAGATGGTATGGTTGATCCAACGGCTCGCCGTCCTCGCACTACTCACTGGGTGGTAATCCTCGGGATACTGAATATCAAAAGGTTGTTCATATTCCTTTTCCTCAAACTCTTTACAGAAATAAAATAATAATACAGAAACACATAAAAATAAAGAGGTGAGATAATCTACATCATTACTAGCATGGAAAATAAGAAAATAATAATACAACAGATATCACAGTTAAATACAATAAAGCATACCATAGCATCATAAATAATAATACAATTTAACACAATAATGCATACTGCAGTATAATAACACAAATAATAATGTTATGATGCATGCCACAAATGCAAATGCATAACGACTCATTCCTATTCCATGGAGCTAGACACAGACATTAGAGAGAATGATCCGAAAAGAACTATCAGTACCTCAGGCTGCCCAACCAAACTATAACACTGTCCAACGTCGTGTCTATAGCCCACAGTCCAACATTGTGAAGTAGTACACAGTCCAAACACGTCGCACACTACAGGCATTGCACTAAACAATCTCCCCAAGATCTTGATTAAGAATAGTGCATGTCGAGATCATTAGTGTGTTGCCAGTTACCATAGCCTAGAGGAGCGACCAACTGTTGTAACACCCTAATTTTTGGATAAATGACTATTTTATCCTAATTGTACTGTTTTTATGTTTTTCTGTGAGTTATAAAATTTATTTGACTGTTTCGTGTTCATATTCGAATGTTTTGTGTGATTTACTCCGAGTCAAGAAAATAATAATTTTTGGGCTGGGAAAAATCTTATTTTAATTATTCGGAGTTGGGGGATCTTACAAAACCCAATTCTGAATGATACGTGTATCAATCTTTTAATTTTTAGAGTTTATCTGTACAATAAAATAATTTTATAATATTATTTTATTAGTCAATACAACTAAAACGACCATGGACCTGGAAAAGTTTGTGGGACCCACAATTAGTTTGCAGGACCCACGTTTAGAAAAAGTAGTCAACGTTGATGGCTTGATTTATTTTTAAGCCAATAGGAATTAGTCAACAATGAGGGCTTGGCTTGATTTGCACCATTGGATGAGAAGGTTTAGTTTTGAATATCAACCGTTGATCTAATCAATGGTTGAAAAGATAAGCTTAAGAAGGAAGGCTTTGGATATCCACCATTGGTTTAATGTATGGTGGAGATTGGTTTCACAAAATGGTTAGAATCATTTGTGACCATTGGATGGGAGGAATGTAGAGAAGATCTTGACCCTCTATTTTTGAAGATGCATCTAATGGCTAGAATTTCATGGAAAAAAGATCTAATGGCTTAGATTTGATCATATTACTACCTAATATCAACCATTGATTTAATCAATGACTCTTGAAGCTTGGTTACACGAATGCTAATTAATTAGTAATGTAACTAGTTTTCCTAATTAAGTAAGATTAATTGTGCATAGAAACTTAATCAGATTAGTAACTTAATTAATAACCTATGATCACCATTAGGGTAGAACTTTCAAGAACATGTGACTAAGGCTTGAATGAGCCAATTAGAAGCAAGCTTGGGAGAGAAGCCTTTGCAAGTGAACCCTTGATGTAAGCTAAGGCTAGGATGGAGTCTTGGAAGGTCAAACAAAGTGGCCACCTTCTCTTGGATGTGCTCCCTGGCCATGCACCATTAGGAGACCATTTTCACTTCATTCATCATCTTTGCTAACACCAAATCTCTCTTCTCTCTCTTCAACAACAAGAACTCACCATTGTTGTTCTTCTTTGAGCCATTCGGCCAAGCACCATACACTACCATCCACCCATCTAAAATTTTATCCAACCTTATTTCTCAACTCTAAACACCATTCTAAGAACATCTCTAGTTGAGAGTTCTTCCAAAATCTTTCATCCTAAGCTTGGAAAATTGCTTTGGAGGTTTTTCCTAAAAGGTGAAGATCCTTGTTTTTCATTTCTAACTTCAATTCCAAGGTTCTAAGCCATTATTGATCCATGGTTTATGTTTTTCTCCTATGGTTATAACTTGTAAAAATTTATTTGAGCATGTTAGGTTTTCTTGGAGGAGATCACGAAATCATCTAGGAATGAGAGAAAAAGATTTTATCTTCCTTAAAGGTAAGAGGGAGATTTAATCTCATCAACCATGTGTGGTGATGAAAAAATGGATTGTATGTGTGTGAAGAATCCATAAGGATTCACTTGTTTGATTGTTTAAATGCTTTCCTATTTGTGTTTGATATTGTTTGTATGCATGTCTATAAGCTTTAAAATATATTATATGTGTGATATATGCATGTTTATTAATTAGGATGTGAATAACATGTAAGGTTTGCATGAGTGTTCCAAAGAGCACAAAAAGGGGCTCACGACCTCAACAAGAAAAAGAGAACCAAAATGTTCTCAATCATTTTCTAAAGGAAGGATTTAATGGAATTAGGTAAATTATTGAATTACAAAATGAATTAGAAGAAGAAAAATGATCCAAAGATCAAATGCCAAGGTTTTACTAATTTCGGCCAACATGCCTTGTAAATGTGTAATCAATCCAAAACTTATTTTTCTAAAGTGCAGATTTGATGTTTTACCTAAAAAGAATGCATTTGTAATGAATTTTCAAGAATTAAAGAAGTAAACTAATTTTTATTAGAAATATAGTATAGAAGAAAAATAAACAAGACTCTTGAAAAATACTTATCTATGAGTTTTAAAAGTATGATTTAAATTTTTAAAATGTATTTAGTAGTAATAAACTAAACAAAAGAAATTTTAAAGGAAAAACATAGAAAGCACATTTTAAATAGATTTTATAGACAAAATCTTGTCAAAATTTATTAAAAATAGACAAATAAAAGAGAACGCTTTATAATATATTTATAACGTAAGGAAAATATTCTACGTAGTTTTAAAGTATAAGAAATAGCTTACAAAATTTTAAAATAGAGATTTTAAAGTTTTTCGATCAAGAAAACGATTTAAAAATCTTACGCGATTAAGAAAACGATTTAAAAATATTACGCGATTTTAAAAATAGCAAAATATATTTACGCAATTTAAAAACGTTTGTAAAAATGATAAAATTGTGAAAACACGATAAAATTTTTACGCGACTAATTGGAATAGTAAGTTTGCTGTCGGGCCAAAGTACTGTACCCGAACATGTGAGATATGGTACTGTCAAGTGGTGACGTACTATATATTAGAATTTTGAGGTTAAGGGTATTTTTGTAAATATGATAATATTTTTAAGCTAAGGGTAATTTGATAATTATTATTTTATTCATGTATTGAGTTGTGCCAATTTAGTTGATACTGGTGATTGATTAACGAGGCGAATTACACCGTGTTGTCGGTGTGATAAGCGTAGTGTGGTTCATCTTGTGTGGACTTGGAGGCATTAGTGTGCAGAGTATTCCACATGTGGACAGTTGGTTATTCCTTTGGGCCGTGGTAACTGGCAACACACTAGTGATCTCGACACGCACTATACTTAATCAAGATCTTGTAAAGACTGTTTAGTACAATGCCTGTAGTGCACGACGATTGGACTGTGTACTACTACACGACGTTGGACTGTGGGCTATAGACACAACGTTAGACAGTGAAATAGTTTGGTTGGGCAGCCTAAAGTACTGACAGATCTTTACGGGTCATTCTCTATGATGTCTATGTCTAGCTCCATGGAGTATGAACGAGTCGTATTGCATTTGCATTTGTGTCATGCATCATAACATTATTAATTGTGATATTGTATGATACTGTTGTATTAAAATTTCTGTATTAAATTATATTATTATTTATGATGTTATGTTATGCTTTATTGTATTAAACTGTGATATCTGTTGTACTATCGTTTTCTTATTTGCCATGTTAGTGTTGATGTATGATTATCTCACCTCTCTATATGTATTGTTTCTGTATTATTAATTATGTTATAAAAGAGTTTAAGGAAGAGGAACAACCTCTAGATTGTGTGTATCCTGAGGAAGAGGAGGAGCAGCAGACGGGGGATCAGTTCGATGAGTGCGAACCTTCCGATCATCCATATCCGTTAGACTGATTTGGCGAGTATGGCGTTGCCAGGATTTCTTAGTTTCGTGAGGCTAGAGTCTCACGGAGGGTCAGAAGCCTGACGATTATGCGAGGATCGAGGATCAGTGGTCTACTTGGGATGTTTGACTTTGTCCTTACGAGGAGAGTTTGATGTTGGGCCTGTCTTTACTGCGACTTTATATCTACATCTGGAGCTGCCATTGGATCTGAGGCGTCACTGGGGAGGACTCTTTCGTGTTCCCAATGAGATTAGCATAGTGTCAACAGCGCGAACTCCTGTCCGTAGAGCTGTGAGACATCCTGGATTCCTGTCACCTGAAGTTTCATCTGAGAGTGATCCTTCAGAGGGTTAAGGATCTATGATGTGCACTTGGGCACTTTATGATGTTGTATTGTATATTAACTCTTTACTGCTCTATTTAAATATTTTGTAGTTGTAAATTATTTGCATAATGCAAAACAAAATCATATGTATATTATGTGTGCAATAACAGTTTATTTTATTTCCTATTTTGTGTTATTTTATTTAAGGTTATTATGTATGAAAAGAAAAATTTTATAACTCATATTAATTATTTATCAAATGTTTTATAACTTGGGTAATATTTTATTTATTTTTATTTCATTGCATCATAAATGTGACATCCCCACAAGAGTGTTACATTAGTTGGTATCAGAGCCCAAGTTAGAGTCTTTTGGGGTTGTGGTTGGGTCTTTTTTTGCTTGTGTTGTGAGATTCTCTGAGATTTATTTCCGAAAGGATGTATCTAAGTTTGTTTTGTTATGATTGAAGAAAGAAGATGTCTGGCGGAAGAGGAAAGCACGCGAATGCGAATGTGAACCGTAATGTGGACCCAATGATTGCGGCTGCTGAAGATATGCAGCAGATGGCTAAAGTGATAACTCAGCAAAATTAGAGAGCAACTCAACAGCAAGATGCTATTGCTAATGCCCTAAATTTATCTAAGTTTAGGCGTAACAAGCCGCCACAGTTCAGAGGTGAGTTTAACCCTAAGAAGGCAAGTCTGTGAATACAAGACTTGGAAAAGATATTCGAAGGAATAGGATGCACCGATGATAAGAAGGTGACGTATGCTACCTTTATGTTGAGAGGGGATGGTGAAAATTGGTGGAAAGGAACCTACCGATTATTGCAGGCTGAAGGAATTGAAATCACGTGGGAGGTATTTTCTGAAGTATTTCTGGAGAAGTACTTTCCTACCAGTGCTAAACATGCCAAGGAGATGGAATTTCTTGGTTTACGTCAAGGCAATATGACTGTCAATGAGTATGCTTCTAAATTTGAGAGCTTGTCTCAGTTCTCAGACTATGTTCAAGCCCAACAGAATGATGCGTGGAGATGTCAGAAATTTGAGGAAGGGTTGAGGGTAGAATTGTGACGAGGAGTGCTACCCTTGAAGATAAATCAATTTCATGCTTTGGTGGATACTTGTGGACGACTTGAGGAGTTAGAGCCGTCACGGATCCCAGGAACCGTAATTTTGGACCAACAAGGTTTCAGAGAGGAGGTAGCAGTAACAATAGCCGGTTTCAGCGTAAGCCATATTCGAGACCACCAGGAAATCAACCTCAACGACCACCAGTTGGGGGAAGTTCTAGTGGTAATAGAGCTGGTCAGAAAGTGGCGTTTATGCCAACGTGTTTCAAGTGTGGAAAAAGTGGCCATATCTCTAAGGATTGCTCAATCAGAGGGACAATTTGTTTTAATTATCGACAACCTGGACATGTATCTAGAGACTATACTCAACCGGAAAGGAAACCTGCTATGAGTAATGTTCGTGCTAATCAGCCGAGATCTGGAGGGCGAGTATATACAATGACTGGAATTGAAACTTCTCAGTCTGAGGATCTTATTCAGGGGGAAGGTGTCATTGAAGGTAATCTTCTGACTGTGCTATATGATTCAGGTGCGACACATTCATTTATTGCATATGATTGTGTGGAACGATTGAAACTGCCTGTGACTTCTCTGAATTTTCAATTGGTTGTGTCTACACCAAGTGCCAAACCTGTAGTTACATCCAAGATATGTCTGAATTGTCCTATTGTTATAAAAGATCGTATGTTTTCGGTCAATTTGATTTGTTTACCCCTTATGGAGATAGATGTAATATTAGGAATGGATTGGTTATCTTCTAACCATATCCTTATAGACTGTGCAAACAAAACCATAGTTTTTCCTAAGGAAGAAAGTTCTGGATTTTTGAATGTTGTTAAAGTCAAGTCATTATTAAGAGATGGAGCGCAGGGATATATGTTATTATCTTCTCTAGAAGTTAAGAGTGAGAAAGATATGAATGCTATTCCTGTCGTCAATGAATTTCTAGAGATTTTTCCTGATGACGTACCTGGTTTGCCACGGGAAAGGGAGATCGAGTTTTCTATTGATTTGGTACTAGGAGTAGGTTCTATATCGATTGCACCGTATCGGATGTCGCCAGCAGAACTGGTAGAATTGAAGAAGCAATTGGAGGAGGAGTTGTTGGAGAAACAGTTTGTGCGACCTAGTGTTTCACCGTGGGGAGCACCAGTACTTCTAGTTAAGAAGAAGGATGGAACTTCTTGACTTTGCATAGATTATCGCCAGTTGAACAAGGTTACTATAAAGAATAAATATCCACTTTCGAGAATTGACGATTTGATGGACCAGTTGAAAGGAGCAATTATTTTCTCTAAGATAGATATGCTTCCAGGTTATCATCAAATTCATGTCAAGGTTGATGATGTGCCTAAAACAACTTTCCGAACTCGCTACGGGCATTATGAGTATCAGGTGATGCCATTCGGAGTGACAAATGCTCCTGCAATATTCATGGACTATATGAATAGGATTTTTTGTCCATATCTAGACAGATTTGTCGTTGTCTTTATCGATGACATTCTGATCTATTCTCAATCTAAGGAAGAGCATGTTGAACATCTCGGTATAGTTCTTCGGATTTTAAAGGAAAAGAAGTTGTATGCAAAGTTGGTAAAGTGTGAGTTTTGGCTAGAGGAAGTTCAATTTCTAGGTCACGTGATTTTCAAGGAAGGTATTGCGGTAGACCCATCAAAGGTAGAGACTATTTTGAAATGGAAAAGGCCTAAGACAGTGACAGAAGTCAGAAGTTTTGTTGGAATGGCCAGATATTACCGGAGATTTATAAAAGGTTTTTCCAAGATTGCTGGACCGCTTACGCAGCTCACGAGGAAGAGTCAAGCTTTTGATTGGATGGAGGAATGTGAAGCGAGTTTCCAAGAATTGAAGAAAAGGCTAACGACTACACTAATTCTAATTTTACCGGATCCTAACAAGTCCTTTGAAGTGTATTGTGACGCTTCTTACCAGGGGTTAGGGTGCGTATTGATGCAAGACCAGAATGTGGTGGCTTATGCTTCTAGACAGTTGAAGGTTCATGAGAGGAACTATCCAACACATGATTTGGAATTAGCTGCAGTGGTTTTTGCATTGAAAGTGTGGAGGCATTTTCTGTATGGAGCTATGTTCAATGTCTTTAGTGATCACAAGAGTTTGAAGTACTTGTTTGATAAAAAAGAATTGAATATGAGGCAGAGGCGATGGTTGGAATTCTTAAAGGACTATGATTTTCAACTTCAATACCATCCAGGAAAGGCTAATGTGGTAGCAGATGCCTTGAGTAGAAAGGTGATCAGTGTTTCTACGATGATGATAAAGGAGGAGGAATTGATTAACAAATTCAGAGATTTATGGTTGTCAGTGGAGTTGGTGCCTGGAAAGATTTGCTTAGGTAAGGTTGTGATCTTGAATAAATTGCTCGATGTGATTCGAGATAAACAGGAAGAGGATCCGTCTTTGCAAAACGAAAGGGAATTTTTGAAGCAAGGTCATAAGGCAACGGTAAAGGAAGGATTAGATGGAATCTTAAGATTCGAGGGAAGAATTTGTATACCTGATGACCCTGAACTTAAGAAAGGAATTTTGGATGAAGCTTATACTAGTGATTTGAATATACATCCGGGGATGACCAAGATGTACCAAGACTTGAAAAGGTTGTTTTGGTGGCCAAGGATGAAAAGAGATGTAGCAGAACGTGTGGCGTCTTACCTGGTTTGTCAGAAGGCAAAGGTGGAACATCAAAGGCTAGCCGGTATGTTACAACCGCTAGCTATTCCAGAATGAAAATGGGATAGTATCTCGATGGATTTTGTTATCGGATTGCCAAAAACAAGGAAAGGTCATGATTCAATATGGGTTATAGTTGATAGCCTTACGAAGTCAGCATACTTCTTGCCGATCAATATTAAGTATTCATTGGAAAGATTAACCCAGATGTATATTAGTGAGATTGTTAGACTGCATGGTGTACCTACATGTATAGTTTCTGACAGAGATCCAAGGTTTACATCAAGGTTCTGGTGAAGTTTGCAAGGAGCCATAAGAACTAAACTACGATTGAGTTCTGCTTATCACCTGTAGACTGATAGTCAGACGAAGAGGGCGATACAGTCTTTGGAAGATTTGTTGCGCTCTTGTGTATTGGAACAACGAGGAAGTTGGGATGAATTTTTATCTTTGATAGAATTCACCTACAACAATAGTTTTCACTCAAGTATAGGGATGGCACCCTATGAAGCGCTATATGGATGACGATGCTGAACACCTTTGTGTTGGTATCAAGATGGAGAGAGTATGACTATTGGACCAGATCTTGTGCAACAGACTACGGAAAAGGTGAAGATGATACAAGAAAAGATGAAGATGACTCAAAGCCGACAAAAGAGCTATGCTGATAAGCGAAGGCGACCTCTTGAATTTGAGGAGGGTGAGCATGTATTCTCGCGAGTAACGCCTACGACTGGAGTCGGAAGGGTTATCAAATCCAAGAAGCTTACTCCTAAGTTCATTGGGCCTTATCAGATTCTTTGACGGATAGGTCCTGTAGCCTACCAGATAGCTTTACCGCCTTTTCTATCCAATGTGAATAATGTATTCTATGTGTCTCAACTAAGGAAGTATATTCCCGATTCGACGCATGTTATACAGCCAGACGAAGTGCAACTAAAAGATAACTTGACGTATGAGACACTTCCTGTTAGAATTGAAGACAGGAAAGTGAAATAATTTCGAGGGAAGATGATCGAGCTGGTGAAGGTGATATGGAATGATGTAACAAGTGAGGCTACCTGGGAGCTGAAGGATAAAATAAGGGAGCAATACCCTCAGTTGTTCTGATGTACGATAAATTTCGGGACAAAATTTCTGTTTGTAGGGGAGAGTTGTAACACCCCAATTTTTGGATAAATGACTATTTTATCTTGATTGTACTGTTTTATGATTTTTTATGAGTTATAAAATTTATTTAACTGTTTCGTGTTTATATTCGAATGTTTTGTATGATTTACTCCGAGTCAAGAAAATAATAATTTTCGGGCCTGGGAAAATCTTATTTTAATTATTCGAAGCTGGGGGATCTTACTAAACCCAATTCTGAATGATACGTGTATCAATCTTTTAATTTTTAGAATTTATCTGTACAATAAAATAATTTTATATTTTTATAATACTATTTTATTAGTCAGTACAAATAAAACGACTATGGACCCGAAAAAGTCTGTAGGACCCACAATTGGATTGCGGGACCCACGTTTAGAAAAGGTAGTCAACGTTGATGACTTGATTTATTTTTAAGCCAATAGGAATTAGTCAACAAAGTGGGCTTGACTTGATTTGCACCATTGGATGAGAAGGTTTAGTTTTGAATATCAACTGTTGATCTAATCAATGGTTGAAAAGATAAGCTTAATAAGGAAGGCTTTGGATATCCACCGTTGGTTTAATGTACGGTGGAGATTGGTTTCACAAAATGGTTAGAATCATTTGTGACCATTGGATGGGAGGAATGTAGAGAAGATCTTGACCCTCTATTTTTGAAGATGCATCTAATGGCTAGGATTTCATGGAAAAAAGATCTAATGGCTTAGATTTGATCATATTACTACCTAATATCAACTATTGATTTAATCAATGACTCTTTACGCTTGGTTACAAGAATGCTAATTAATTAGCAATGTAACTAATTTTCCTAATTAAGTTAGATTAAGTGTGCATAGAAACTTAATAGGATTAGTAATTTAATTAATAACCTATGATCACCATTAGGGTGGAACTTTCAAGAACATGTGACTAAGGCTTGAATGAGCCAATTCGAAGCAAGCTTGGGAGAGAAGCCTTTGCATGTGAACCCTTGATGTAAGCTAAGGCTAGGATGGAGTCTTGGAATGTCAAACAAAGTGGCCACCTTCTCTTGGATGAGCTCCACGGCCATGCACCATTAGGAGACCATTTTCACTTCATTCATCATCTTTGCTAACACTAAATCTCTCTTCTCTCTCTTCAACAACAAGAACTCACCATTATTGTTCTTCTTTGAGCCATTCGGCCAAGCACTGATAATCACATATTTTATTCATTAAGAAACCCTTATGTTTAGTCATTTACACTCTCTATATTCTTAATTGATTGAGTTTGGTATGATTTTGTGAGTTTGAGCTCAAATTGGTCCTAATTGAATATTTTCAGCATTATTGAGATTTGACACTATTTCTGTATTTTGGCCATAACTTGAGTTCCTAATATCTGATGAACATGAATTTTACCTTGTAGGAAAGCTAAGAGGAAGCTCTACAACTTTAATGAAGAGCTTGAAGTCCTATTCAGATGTCTAAGGGACCTAAGTTTACATGGAAGTCAGAATACGGGTTCTGTCAGTAGAATCCGAACAGTGTGCACTCATAAAATCATATTTCAAGATGTAATAATGGAGATGGGCTGAAATTTGTATAGTGGATAGTCAAGATCCAAATAAACAACTTTCATGAGGAACACATTTTGAGAAAAGAAGTCTAGTAGGTCATTTTGAGCTTGCAAGTCGGAACAGAGGAGCTGAAGTTGGGTTTGAGCAACCTACGGTATTTGGGACATATCATGGGCTTAAGGAAGCCAAATTGGACGAACCAGCTATCCATTTTATAGCCAAGACAAGGATCTACAACTTTCATGAAGAACACTTTTCGTGATTCTGAAGTATAGTGGGTCGTTTTTGGCTTCCAAGTCAGACATGAAATTTTCGTCCTCAATCACCCACTCATCCATCCACTAATCCACTCATCCACTCATCCACTAACTCACCCACTCATCCACTCATACACTAATCCAACCACTTAACCACTCCACCTACTCATCCACTCATCCATCCACTAATCCATCCACTCACCCATTCATGTCCATAATTTCCCACTCACCAAAAGTCCTTTGGCATTTTCTACTCAACGAAACCACTTAACCATTCCACTCACTCATCCACTAAACCAATCCACTAAACCAACCCACTCAACCATTCCACTCAAACACTCCACTCACTCACCCACTCATCCACTCACTCCCCTTTGTCATTTTGTTACCCTAGACTTCTATAAACGGCACCATTGGTTATCATTTCTTTCATGCATTCTCTTTCATTTCTCTCTAAGTTTCTTCTTGCTTCTTCATAGTTTCTCATAGTTTTGTATATTTTGATGCTCCCCTTCATGGTAATGGAGGGCTAAGCTACTTTCGGTTAATTTAGAACTCTTGAAGAGATTGTGGTTTGGATTCTTGAGACCTTGGTTATGTATTGTATTTGATTTGTAATTGAATTCCTCCTTTCTTCTTCTTTTTCTTCTTCTTGATCTTGAATGCATGAATGGTGATTCTATTTATGTTGATCTAATTGATCTTGGTTTAAGATTGAGATTTGTGATGAAACTTAGAACTAATTGATCTAAACTAATCACATAAATGAAGATTGAGATTTGTGATGAAACTTAGAACTGATTGATCTAAACTAATCACAGAATTGAAAAGGTTAGGTTACTGATTTGTGCCTAAGTTAATTGAATTCGGTACTTGAAATTAACATAGATTTTCATGAATGGTGCGATTGCGGATTTGTGTTTATCACTTGGTAATTGAATTCTAGACGATCGTCTAGTATGAATTTTAGATTTGATGCAGAGATCTCGGTTAGATCCAAATTAACAATTCAATTACGCTTCAAGTGTTTTATGAAGGGTCTATGATTGAATCCACCCAATCTTGGATAGGTTTCTAAATTGACTGCTCTTTAATTGTTATTTCTTCCTTTAATTTTGTTAAGTGCGATCTTAAACTGTCAAACCCCCCTTTTTGCTAACTTTCACTTGATTTGATTAAATTGCATTTACGATCCTTGAGGAGACGATCCGGTGTTGTCACTGTGCTACAAGCTTAGGTAATAACTTCGGTTATAATTTTGACTGAGTTCGGCGCTCGTCAAAATTTTGGCGCCGTTGCCGGGGATCCGTAAGTGTGATATGATCTTTTTAAGTTATCATCTAACTCTTTCTTTTTCTTTTCTTTCATTATCATTTTGTTGCATTCTGTTGCATTTTAAGGATATAATGGACCATGCATAATGGAGTCAAAACTTGAGGAGTTGACTTCTTTGGTAAGACATATAGTAGTGAGACAACAATTACTGCGGCAGAAGCTACACTTATGTGTAACATTTGTTTTTGTTCATCTCACCCCACATATGCATGCCCTACACTTCAAGTATGGTAGTTCTGTTTTTCCAGATCAATTTGTTGCAAAGAAAATTGGTTATTTTCCCGATGAACCACAGTCCAAAGAAGAAGAACGAGTTATGACCCCTTCTTCAACACATACAACCTTAGTTGGGAATACTATCCGGATCTGGGATATGGCAATACGACATCACTACAGCAACAATCATTTCAATATGAGCAGCCATTCCAGCAGATAACAAGTCCATCAACCACAAAACTTGAGCCTTCATGGGAAGACTTGATGAAAACCCAAATTGAGTTCCAGCAGAATTTCACTGCCACTATTCAGGATTTAATAACCCAAATTGAGCAGATGACAACTACTATTAATGAACTGAGAAGTCAAGAGTCAGACCAACTCTCTTCCCAAACAATTCCCAACTCCCTGCATTCTAATTGCCATATTGATTTACCTGCAGATTTAGTTGAGGAAACTCATGATGAGTTGTGTACTGAATTTCCTGATTTTATTGGTTTTAATGATTCTATCAATTGCAACTCATGTACTGATTGTGACGGTAATATAGAATGTGTTGCATGTGCTGAGATTTCTGCATATTTGAAAGTTGATGATTCTGTTTACGCAGCATCTAATGATATTGAAGGGTCTATCAGCAATGCAGTTGCAGAGTCTATAACACATAGGGAGGTGGAGTTGAAGGCCATTGAGGAATTTTCAAAGAAGGAGGAAAAGCAGCATATGACAGTAACTACTGAAGTGGATTTTGTTTTTGGGTCATGGTCCAATAGAATCAATGAAAGCAGAATTGCCAAATTACACGTGTTGCATGCCATTGGTGAAGTCAAGGAAATTAAGAAAGACCAATGGGACCCCAATGGGAGCCCTCATGCTTCAAACTTAACTTGGTCATTACACTTCAACCAATGGGACCCTAGTGAAAGCTATCATGTTGTGTCAACCATAACTTGGTCATCACGTTTCAACCAATGGGATCCTGGTGGAGTCTTTTCACCAACCTCACTTAATAAGACCAATGGACACCATCTCAAGCCGAAAAATGTGGATGTGAAAGTGATGGGCTTTTACCATCCACATTATAAAGATCACTAAGAAGTGTCCCAACGTTGAGCTAATGACGTTAAACAAGCGCTTATTGGGAGGCAACCCAACTAGATTTGTTTTCAAGATCTTTGGGGATGGTTTTCGCAATCTGAGAAGATAAAAACATACTTCACTTTGAATGGCTGAGTAAGGAGTCAGTAAGTTGTACCTTATTGACTCTTGAGACGCATTCTTGTGGCCCGGTACATCATGAACTTCTTAATTGTGGAATCTCTTCAGAGATGAACAGAAGTGTTACAGTCTTGGGAATCTGACTTCAAAAGACCCGCATTTCCTCTTTAATTTTATATTATTCTAGTCATGTTATTTTGGTTTTACATTTTACTCATTTGTTTTGTGAGTTTTCAGGTTCTGTTGCAGCTTTGATTCTTATGCATCTTTTCTGCTTGCCATTATCTCGGCCCTCATCAGGTTATGTTGCTCTTTTCTTTCCGTTTTATTTATCACTTTCACATTGAGGACAATGTCTATATTAAGTGTGGGGGAGAGATTTTAGCATGTTTCTTTTTTTTGTTAAAAAAAAATAAAAAAAGGGGTTCATTGCATGATTGAATAACTTTTCTCCCTTCTTGAACTGATATGCTTGGAGATGGATGATTGAATTGATGAATTGAGTTTGATGGATGCATACCTTGTGAGATTTTGAGCCTAATGGATGGATTCAACATTTATACCATTCTCTTCTTTCTTGTGTGATTTTCACTCATGTTAATGATCACTCTAGAACTTGCTTTGATTCTTTTTGAGGCTACATTTCACTTGCATGCATGAACATGATTGAGGCCCTCTTTCTTAATTAGCTAGTTTAACCAAATAGCCAACCTTGTTTCCAATATGATATCAAGCACTCTTTTGACTTCTTGAAAATTCTCTGATTCCTGCCAACCTTGTATATTTTCCTTTGCTTGACCCCTTTGAGCTTATTTGACCATTCCTTGTTTCTAGCTCATTATGTGCCTTAAATGAGAAATCGTGTTCTTACTTTACCTTAGGGAATAAAAGAACATTAGCTTGGTTAATGAATGAGTTTTTGAACAAGTGTGGGAGTGTGTGTACAAAATGGTTGTTGAAAAAGAAAAGAGTGCCCAAAAAGGAAAAAAAATTGATGTATATAGTTATGTTCATATATATATAAAAAAAAAAAAAAAAAAAAAAAAAAAAAAAAAAAAAAATCAAGTGTTTAAAAAAAGAAAAGGATTGGGAAATGAATATGTAAAGGGATATACACTAGAGTTGGGATGAACTTTTATGCTTGTTATTTGAACTCAGCTCTCATTTGCTTTTATTCTCTTTGGTATTTATCTTCTCATATCCATTTTATCCTCTCCTGTTACCTTGACCTCACTACAACCTTGAATAAAGTCCTCATGATTTGTGTGTGCATGTGTTTTGAGTAGTGGAGAAATAGAATATAAGCAAGCTTATGGTAGTGCAATTTTCATGGGTTGAATTGAGAGAAATACCTACCTTTTAAACACTTGAGAGATTGAGAGGGGATCTTGTGAAGATCTATCATTCTCGATTCATGTTGAAGATACCTTGCTTGTTGGTTTGAGATATGGAGAATTGTTAACTCATGAATGTTTTGATCCCTTGAACCTTTGGTTGTTCTTCTTGATTGTAAAATTTTGGGTTCTTGAATGTCGTTGGAATTTAAATTTTTGTTAATCTCTTATGTCCTTGTTTTGGTCTTGAGTCTTGCCCAGGAGTGCAAAAAGCTAAGTGTGGAGGAATTTGATAATCACATATTTTATTCATTAAGAAACCCTTATGTTTAGTCATTTACACTCTCTATATTCTTAATTGATTGAGTTTGGTATGATTTTGTGAGTTTGAGCTCAAATTGGTCCTAATTGAATATTTTTAGCATTATTGAGATTTGACACTGTTTCTGTATTTTGGCCATAACTTGAGTTCCTAATATCTGATGAACATGAATTTTACCTTGTAGGAAAGCTAATAGGAAGCTCTACAACTTTAATGGAGAGCTCGAAGTCCGATTCAGATGTCTAAGGGACCTAAGTTTACATGGAAGTCAGAATACGGGTTCTGTCAGTAGAATCCGAACAGTGTGCACTCATAAAATCATATCTCAAGATGTAATAATGGAGATGGGCTGAAATTTGGACAGTGGATAGTCAAGATCCAAATAAACAACTTTCATGAGGAACACATTTTGAGAAAAGAAGTCTAGTAGGTCATTTTGAGCTTGCAAGTCGGAACAGAGGAGCTGAAGTTGGGTTTGAGCAACCTACAGTATTTGGGACATATCTTGGTCTTAAGGAAGCCAAATTGGACGAACCAGCTATCCATTTTATAGCCAAGACAAGGATCTACAACTTTCATGAAGAACACTTTTCGTGGTTCGGAAGTATAGTGGGTTGTTTTTGGCTTCCAAGTCAGACACGAAATTTTCGTCCTCAATCACCCACTCATCCATCCACTCATCCACTCATCCACTCATCCACTCATCCACTAACTCACCCACTCATCCACTCATACACTAATCCAACCACTTAACCACTCCACCCACTCATCCACTCATCCATCCACTAATCCATCCACTCACCCATTCATGTCCATAATTTCCCACTCACCAAAAGTCCTTTGGCATTTTCCACTCAACCAACCCACTTAACCATTCCACTCACTCATCCACTAAACCAATCCACTAAACCAACCCACTCAACCATTCCACTCAAACACTCCACTCACTCACCCACTCATCCACTCACTCCCCTTTGTCATTTTGTTACCCTAGACTTCTATAAAAGGCACCATTGGTTATCATTTCTTTCATGTATTCTCTTTCATTTCTCTCTAAGTTTCTTCTTGCTTCTTCATAGTTTCTCATAGTTTTGTATATTTTGATGCTCCCCTTCATGGTAATGGAGGGCTAAGCTACTTTCGGTCAATTTAGAACTCTTGAAGAGATTGTGGTTTGGATTCTTGAGACCTTGGTTATGTATTGTATTTGATTTGTAATTGAATTCCTCCTTTCTTCTTCTTTTTCTTCTTCTTGATCTTGAATGCATGAATGGTGATTCTATTTATGTTGATCTAATTGATCTTGGTTTAAGATTGAGATTTGTGATGAAACTTAGAACTGATTGATCTAAACTAATCACATAAATGAAGATTGAGATTTGTGATGAAACTTAGAACTGATTGATCTAAACTAATCACAGAATTGAAGAGGTTAGGTTACTGATTTGTGCCTAAGTTAATTGAATTCGGTACTTGAAATTAACATAGATTTTCATGAATGGTGCGATTGCGGATTTGTGCTTATCACTTGTTAATTGAATTCTAGACGATCGTCTAGTATGAATTTTAGATTTGATGCAGAGATCTCGGTTAGATCCAAATTAACAATTCAATTACGCTTCAAGTGTTTTATGAAGGGTCTATGATTGAATCCACCCAATCTTGGATAGGTTTCTAAATTGACTACTCTTTAATTGTTATTTCTTCCTTTAATTTTGTTAAGTGCGATCTTAAACTGTCAAACCCCCCTTTTTGCTAACTTTCACTTGATTTGATTAAATTGCATTTACGATCCTTGAGGAGACGATCCGGTGTTGTCACTGTGCTACAAGCTTAGGTAATAACTTCGGTTATAATTTTGACTGAGTTCGGCGCTCGTCAAGCACCATACACTACCATCCACCCATCTAAAATTTTATCTAACCTTAATTCTCAACTCTAAACACTATTCTAAGAACATCTCTAGTTGAGAGTTCTTCCAAAATCTTTCATCTTAAGCTTGGAAAATTGCTTTAGAGGTTTTTCCTAACAGGTAAAGATCCTTGTTTTTCATTTCTAACTTCAATTCCAAGGTTCTAAGCCATGATTGATCCATGGTTTATGTTTTTCTCCTATGGTTATAACTTGTAAAAATTTATTTGAGCATGTTGGGTTTTCTTGGAGGAGATCACGAAATCATCTAGGAAGGAGAGAAAAAGATTTTATCTTCCTTAAAGGTAAGAAGGAGATTTAATCTCATTAACCATGCGTGGTGATGAGAAAATGGATTGTATGTGTGTTAAGAATCCATAAGGATTCACTTGTTTGATTGTTTAAATGCTTTCCTATTTGTGTTTGATATTGTTTGTATGCATGTCTATAAGCTTTAAAATATATTACATGTGTGATATATGCATGATTATTAATTAGGATGTGAATAACATGTAAGGTTTGCATGAGTGTTTCAAAGAGCACAAAAAGGGGCTCACGGCCTCAACAAGAAAAAGAGAACCAAAATGTTCTCAACCATTTTCTAAAGGAAGGATTTGATGGAATTAGGTAAATTATTGAATTACAAAATGAATTAGAAGAAGAAAAATGATCCAAAGATTAAATGCCAAGGTTTTACTAATTTCGGCCAACATGCCTTGTAAATGTGTAATCAATCCAAAACTTATTTTTCTAAAGTGTAGATTTGATGTTTTACCTAAAAAGAATGCATTTGTAATGAATTTTCAAGAATTAAAGAAGTAAACTAATTTTTATTAGAAATATAGTATAGAAGAAAAATAAACAAGACTCTTGAAAAATACTTATCTATGAGTTTTAAAAGTACGATTTAAATTTTTAAAGTGTATTTAGTAGTAATAAACTAAACAAAGAATTTTTAAAGGAAAAATGTAGAAAGCACATTTTAAATAGATTTTATAGACAAAATCTTTGTCAAAATTTATTAAAAACAGACAAATAAAAGAGAATATTTTATAATATATTTATAACGTAAGGAAAATATTCTATGTAGTTATAAAGTATAAGAAATAGCTTACGAAATTTTAAAATAGAGATTTTAAAGTTTTTCGATCAAGAAAATGATTTAAAAATCTTACGCGATTGAGAAAACGATTTAAAAATACTACGCGATTTTAAAAACAACAAAATATATTTACGCGATTTAAAAATGTTTGTAAAAATGATGAAATTGTGAAAACGCGATAAAATTTCTATGTGACTAATTGGAACAGTAAGTTTGCTGTCGGGCCAAAGTGGTGGACTCGGACATGTGGAGATATGGTATTGTCAAGTGGTAATGTACTATATATTGGAATTTTGAGGTTAAGGGTATTTTTATAAATATGATAATACTTTTAAGGTAAGGGTAATTTGGTAATTATTATTTTATTTATGCATTGAGTTGTGCCAATTTAGTTGATATTGGAGATTGATTGACGAGGCGAATTACACCGTGTTGTCGGTGTGATAAGCATAGTGTGGTTCATCTTGTGTGGACTTGGAGGCATTAGTGTGCGGAGTATTCCACATATGGACAGTTGGTCGCTCCTCTAGGCCGTGGTAATTGGCAACACACTAGTAATCTCGACATGCACTATACTTAATCAAGATCTTGTAAAGACTGTTTAGTACAATGCTTGTAGTGCACGACGATTGGACTGTGTACTACTACACGACATTGGACTGTGGGCTATAGACACGACGTTAGACAGTGGAATAGTTTGGTTGGGCAGCCTAAAGTACTGACAGATCTTTACAGGTCATTCTCTCTGATGTCTATGTCTAGCTCCATGGAGTAGGAACGAGTCGTATTGCATTTGCATTTGTGTCATGCATCATAACATTATTAATTATGATATTGTATGATACTGTTGTATTAAAATTTTTGTATTAAATTATATTATTATTTATGATGTTATGTTATGCTTTATTGTATTAAACTGTGATATCTGTTGTACTATCATTTTCTTATTTGCCATGCTGGTATTGATGTATGATTATCTCACCTCTCTATATGTACTGTTTCTGTATTATTAATTATGTTATAAAAGAGTTTGAGGAAGAGGAACAACCTCTAGATTGTGTGTATCCTGAGGAGGAGGAGGAGCAGCAGCAGACGGGGGATCAATTCGACGAGTGCGAACCTTCTGATCATCCATATCCGTTAGACTGATTTGGCGAGTATAGCGTTGCCGGGATTTCTTGGTTTCGTGATGCTATAGTTTCACGGAGGTTCAAAAGCCTGACGATTACACGAGGATCGAGGATCGGTGGTCTATTTGGGACGTTTGACTTTGTCCCTACGAGGAGCGTTTGATGTTGAGCCTGTCTTTACTACGACTTTATATCTACATCTGGAGCTGCCATTGGATCTGAGGCGTCACTGGGGAGGACTCTTTCGTGTTCCCAGTGAGATTAGCATAGTGTCAACAGCGTGGACTCCTGTCCGTAGAGCTGTGAGACATCTTGGATTCCTGTTACCTGAAGTTTTATCTGAGAGTGATCCTTCAGAGGGTTAAGGATCTATGATGTGCACTTGGACACTTTATGATGTTGTATTGTATATTAACTCTTTACTGCTCTATTTAAATATTTTGTAGTTATAAATTATTTGCATAACTCAAACAAAGTCATATGTATATTATGTGTGCGATAACAATTTGTTTTATTTCATGTTTTGTGTTATTTTATTTAAGGTTATTATGTATAAAAAGAAAAATTTTATAACTCATATTAATTATTTATTAAATGCTTTATAACTTGGGTAATATTTTATTAATTTTTATTTCATTACATCATAAATGTGACATCCCCACAAGGGTGTTACAACTGTCCACATGTGGAATACTCCGCACACTAATGCCTCCAAGTCCACTCAATGAACCACACTATGCTTATCACACCGACAACATGGTGTAATTCGTCTCGTCAATCAATCGCCAATATCAACCAATTGTCACGACTCTCAATGCATGAATAAGAACCATAATTCCAAAAACACCCTTGGTCTCAAAATATTACCATTTTTACAAAAACGCCCTCAATCTCAAAATTCTCAAATATAGTACGTCTCCACTTGGCAGTACCATGTCTCAACATGTCCGGGTCCACCATTTTGCCCCGACAGCAAAACTCACTGTTCCAATTAGTCGCGTAAAATTTTTATCGCGTTTTCACAATCACGTCACTTTTACAAACATTTTTAAATCGCGTAAATATATTTCGCTATTTTTAAAATTGCGCAGTGTTTTTAAATCGTTTTCTCAATCGCGTAAGATTTTTAAATCGTTTTCTTAACTGTATAGCTTAAAAATCATTATTTTAAATAAGTGTAAGCTAATTCTAATACTTTTAAATTACGTAGAATATTTCCCGTACGTTATAAATTTTATTTTTGAAACATTCTTTATTACTTGACCACTTTTAATCAATTTTGACAGTATCTTGTCTAGTAAATCTACTTAGTGATATTTTCTACGTTTTCCTTTAAATATTACTTTGTTTAGTTTATAACTATAAAATACACTTTGAAAATTGCTATCAAACTTTAAAACTTAAAGGTAAGTGTTTTTCAAGAGTTTTGTTTATTTCTCTTCTATACTATATTTCTAATAAAAATTCGTTTACTTATTTAGTTCTTGAAAATTCATTGCAAATGTATTCTTTTTAACTAGTCTACACTTAGAAAACAAATTTTGGATTAATTACACATTAAAAGGCATGTTGGCCGAATTTAACAAAATCTTTGCATTTGATCTTTAAATCATTTTTCATCTTCTAAATTATTTTGGAATTCATTAATTTACCTAATTCCATTAAATCCTTCCTTTAGAAAATGGTTGAGAACATTTTGATTCTCTTTTTCATGGTGAAGCCGTGAGCTCCATGTTGTGTTCTTTGGAACACATGCAATCCTTACATGTTATTCACATCCTAATTAATAATCATGCATTTATATACACATGCAATATATTTTAAAGCTACGAACATACATACAAATAAAATCAAACACAAATAAGGAAAGCATTTAAACAACCATATAAATGAATCCTTATGGATTCTTCACACACATACAATCCATTTTCTCATCACCACACAAGGTTGATCAGATTAAATCTCCCTCTTACTTTAAAGGAAAACAAATCCTTCTACTCTCCTTCCTATGAATTTCGTGTGGCTCTTCAAAGAAATCCTAGCAACCTTAAACATATTTTAAAGAGTTATAACCATAGGAGAAAAACATAAACCATGGATTAATCATGGCTTAGAACCTTAGAAATCAAGTTAGAAATGAAAAACAAGAATCTTCACCTTGTAGGAAAAATCTCCAAAGTGATTTTCCAAGCTGAAGATGAATTTTTTTGAAGAAATCTCCAACTAGAGATGTTCTTAGAATGTTATTTGAATTTGAGAAATAAGGTTGGATAACATTTTAGAAGGGTGGAGGTATGGTGTATGGGTGTTGGCCGAATGGCTCCTCAAAGAGCAACAATGGTGATTTTTGTTCTTGGTGTTCTTGAAGAGAGAGAAGAGAGATTTTTGTGATCATAGAATGAAGATGAAATGAAGTGAAGAGCTCTCCAAAGCTCTACTTGGCCGTGAGCTTCATCAAGGGAGGTGGCCTCCTTTGTTGACTTCTCCTATCACTTAATAGCCTTAGATATGATCAATGGATGATAACAAAAGCTTTGCCTCCAAGCTTGTCTCTAATTGGTGTAGGAAATCTAGTCATGCAAGTGACTAAGCTCTTCTTGATGGTTCTTGAACATGCTTGGCCGAATGGCCCTAAAGAGAAGCAAACCAAGTTTGTGCTTCATTTGGTTTTCTAGTTACACTTAGGTAAAATTAATTAGTTTGTTTAGTTACTAGCTAAACTATATAGTTACTTAGGTTAACTAGGTTTGTCTTGATATTTTGAGAACCTTCTCTAACTAGGACTCAACTAGATAGCTAACTAGGTTTACTTCACTTAGTTACTACATATGCTTTCTATACTAACTTAGTTAGGTTTTAAGCTAACTTGGTTAAGCTTTCTAGTTTCATCTTAACAAGTCCAACCACTTTTGTGGACTTGAATCTTATTGGTCTAAAACCTTCAAGCCACTTTTGTTGATCACTCCTCATTGGCTTAGGAGTTAGTCTAGCCAGAAACATTGACTGGTTCACTAAATGCGGGTCCTACAAACTTTTCCGGGTCCATAGTCGTTTTGGAGCAGATTTCTACTGTTTTTGAGACAGTAGGTACAGTCAAATAAAATAATATTATAATAATATAAAATTTTTTTATTGCATAGTTAAATCTTAAAAATTAAAAGATTAATATTCATGTAACTCGGAATTGGGTTTAGTAAGATCCCCCAACTCCGAATAATTAAAATAAGATTTCCCCGATCCGAAAATTATTATTTTCTTAACTTGGAGTAAATCACACCAAACAATCAAATATAATCACGAAATAGCCAAACAAATTTTATAACATACAGAAAAACACAAAACAGTATATTTAGGACAATACTGTCATTTATCCAAAAGCTGAGGTGTTACACCAACAACAAAATCACTTGCACCACATATTAATTCAAAAGGCAAAGACCAGTCAAGGGATTGCATGATAGGAGCCGATGTCAGAAGACTAATTAATTTTTCAAAAGATTTTTGGCATTCTTGAGTCTAATCAAATGGTGCATTTTTTATCAAAAGATTGCATAATGGTCTAGATATGGCACTAAAGTCCTTAATGAATCTTCGATAGAATCCTACATATCCTAAAAAGGAACGAACTTCTCTAACTATTTTTGGGGAAGGCAAATGAGCAATTAATTCAACTTTGGCCTTATCAACTTCAATTCCTTCAGAAGATATCACATGACCTAACACGATTCCTGAAGTAACCATGTAATGACATTTTTCCCAATTTAAAACAAATCCTTTTTCTTCACATCTTTTAAGAACTTTATCCAAATTATCAAGACAATTTTTAAAAGAATTTCTAAAAACTGTCAGATCATCCATGAAAACCTCTCAATAATTCTCAATCATGTCACTAAAAATACTTAGCATGCATCTTTGAAAAGTTGACAGAGCATTACAAAGATCGAAAAACATTATTCTATATGCAAAAGTGTCAAAGGGACACGTAAAAGTGGTCTTTTCTTGATCCTCTAATGCAATTGGTATTTGATTATACCCCGAATAACCATCAAGAAAACAATAGTAGGGATATCCTGCTACTCTTTCTAGAATTTGATCAAGAAATGGTAAGGGGAAATGATATTTCTTAGTCGCTGCATTCAATTTTCTAAAATCAATACACATACGCGAACTGGATGAAACCTGCGTAGGTATTAACTCACCTTTTTCATTTTCAACCACTATTATTCCAGATTTCTTAGGCACAACTTATGTAGGGCTTACCCACTAGTTATCAGAAATAAGGTAAATAATTCCAACATCAAGTAATTTAAGAACGTCAGCCCTAACTACCTCTTTCATGTGTTGATTTAATCTTCTTTGAGGTTGTTGTGATGCTTTAACATTATCCTCTAAATGTATTATATGTGTACAAATTAATGGATTAATGCCTTTTATATCTGTTAATGTCCATCCAATTACACTTTTATGCCTTTTAAGTACTTTTATTAACATACCTTCTTGTTCTTCAGTAAGGATTGATGAAATTACTATTGTAAAGCTTTGTTCTTCTCCTAAAAATGTGTACTTCAACCCAATAGGTAATGACTTTAGTTCCAGTGTGGGTACTTCTTCAGGAATATTATCATTCATGGGTTGTAACTCTTCAAATCTCGGCTTCTATCCCTTGTATTCCATTGTCTGTGTACAATCAAGCAAAAAGCATATTTCAGAAAAATCACCATCTACTTGTATACCTGAATCAAATGAATTAATTAAACAAACTTCTAATGGATCAGAAGAACTCTCTTTTAGAAGATGATCATCTACAATGGCCTCAATCCCATCAGCTTCCTCATTTTCATCATTGACTTCATGTGGTTGCTTGCATATGTTGAAAACATTAAGCTCAAGTGTCATGTTTCCAAATGTTAGCTTCATCACTCCATTTCTGTAATTTATCAAAGCATTAAATGTTGCTAAAAATAGACAACCTAAAATAACAGGAATTGACTTGGAACTATTAACCATAGGTTTAGTTTCCAAGACAATAAAATTCACAAGATAAATGAATTTATCAACTTGTACCACCACATTTTCCACTATTCCTTTTGGAATTTTAATTGATCTATCAACAAGTAGAAGAGTTATAGAAGTTGGTTTTAACTCACCCAAATTGAGTTGTTGATAAACTGAATATGGAAGTAAATTAACACTAGCACTAAGATCAAGTAAAGCTTGTTCAATTTTATGTTCTCCAATAATGCATGAAACCGTAGGACAACCAGGATCTTTATGTTTCAAAACATTATTTCTTTGAAAATATGAGTTATCCAAACGTGTGTTCCCGGTCTTGAGGCCTTCATGAAAGTTGTAGAAATTTGTCTTAGCTTTAAAACAAGACCAAAAATCATATCCATCGGATATTTGTAACTTAAATTATAGTCAGTTTACTAAAAAAATCAAGTGAGAATATTATACAATGAATGAAATATATTGCTATCAATGTGGTTTTTGCTATTAAGTGAATTATTATTAGGAAATTATCTTAACTTTCCAATAAGACCAGAATCACATTAATCAGATAATTACAACTCAAATTGTGGTCACTTTACTTAAGAATGCAATCACCCAAATTAATGATAATTCAAGCAATAATTTTTTCAATGATCCAATTAAGCTTAATTTCATAAAATGTGACAAAATCAACTTAATTAAGCCAAATTGAACCTTAAACTAGTGAGAAGATTATAAAATGAATAAAATACATTGTTATCTCTACTATGAGAGCACAGAGGGAAATGGCAGCTGTTGTGAGAGATCAACCGCTATCATGAATAGATTATTAGAAAGAATGAGGCATAACCCACATCAACAACCAGAGAATGAAGCAACAATGGTGAGAAAGCATAACTTTCATGGCCTTTTTGAGTTCAAAAAGGCTAACCCCCTATCTTTTTGCGAAGAGTATGATCCATCTAAAGCTGAAGAGTGAATAAGGGAGCTGGAGAAATTTTATGCTATAATGGCATGTACAAACGAACAACGACTATCCTTCACCTCCTATATGTTGAAAAGGGAGGATAAGTACTGGTGGAATAATGCCAGAAGACATTTGGAAGTTACAGGAACCTATATTACATGGGAAGTATTTTAAACTATCTTCTGAGACAAATATTTTTCACA
This sequence comes from Ormosia emarginata, assembly GCA_029884605.1. NCBI lineage: Eukaryota > Viridiplantae > Streptophyta > Magnoliopsida > Fabales > Fabaceae > Ormosia > Ormosia emarginata. The sequence goes on from JAQQTP010000088.1 coordinate 76,686,147, forward strand.
TAATCTACAAGAAAGGAAGGAATTGGAAGTTTTGGAACTCAAACAAGGAAATTTGTTAGTAGGACAGTATGTGGCGAAGTTTAAGGAATTATCCAAATTTTATTCTTACTTCAAGTATAATCCAGATGAAAAATGGAAATGTGTTAAGTTTGAGGCTAGATTAAAGGAAGATATAAAGAAGGCAATACGACCTTTTGTGATCCAAGACTTTCCCACTGTGGTGAATAAGTGCCATATTATCGAGTCTAGTGAATCGAAGCCACAACAAGACTTCTGTAAAAGGAAAAGAGAGGAAGATAAATTTGAAAGCAGTGTTTCATAGTTTAAAGACCAACATGAAAGAGGAAAGCAGATCCAGATAGATGATCGGGGGCCAAAATGTAAGAAATGTGGTGGATACCATGGTGACAAAGTTTGTATGAATGACCACATAATATGTAATACTTGTGGAGAATCGGGACACTATGCCAGAGACTACCCTTAGAGGCAAAGGGCAACACACATTACTAGACCAAAAACCACAAGGAGAGTGTATATCTTGAGAGGCAAAGAGGCAATCCAATCTTCTGATTCAGAACAAGGTGACTACACAACCCAGGATTCTTCTTTTATATAAGAAAGTTGAAATTATTTGGAAGTTCAATTCTAATATGATATAGGATTGCTTGGAACTTCTCATATTAGGTAATCAAATTTTGAGGACAAAATTTTTAAAAGGAGGGGAGAATTGTAACATCCTCCCTAACATAATAGTTCTAATCAGGATTATAGAAGCTCAGTAGTACTAGTATGATTTATTTGTCAATTAGGGTAGCCTTTTGGACTAGTTTGAGTAAAATACTATAACACTAAAAGTGAATAACAACTCATATAAACTCAAATTTTCGCATAAATAGTTGAGATGATGAAAATAAATATGAAAAATTTATTTCTAGGTCACAAATGGTTGGAAAATTTTGAAGGATCAAATGAATTAGTTTGGCAGTTATAACGAAGCTTAGTGGCTGGTAATGGTGTATAAGGATAGCTGTTGAATAATGAAACTAATAATTGAATGAAATCTTACAATTTTCTATAATACTTACGAAGGTTAGAAAATTCATTAATGGAAGATTAAAGTATCCTTAAGAGATATAATTTTTCCAGTTAGATTTCATAATTATCCTTTCTTTTCTCTTCCTCCACCGCATCTTCACTCTGCTTCTTTATCTTTAATTTCTTTTGACTTTTCACTCATTTTCACTTTCTCACCCACGTATTCAGTAGAGAAAGAAAATAAGGGAAAGGTAAGAAACAAAGGAAGAAAAAGAAAAGAGAGAAACATAGAGGAAGAAAGGAAGAAGCAATACGTGAGAAACAAGGAAAAAGAAGAGAAAGAAGGAAAGAAAGGTGAAGAACCAAGCATATAGGAATAGAGGTAGGGGTTGTTTTCTACAGCCTTCTGGTAAATGTGGTAATGGATTACCATTAGTGGTAATTGATTACCAAGCCTCTAATTTGATAAAACAGAGTTCTTAACCCCTTGGGAAGAAAATATAAACTTAAGATATGATCTAAATCATTAAGCATGACATTTAGTGATTTGATTGTGAAATTAGGATTGAATAATTATGAGATTATATTCTTGCTTGTGATATACTTGTGATATAGTAGGTTGAGGTTAAGATACTTTCTCCCTACTTTAGATGATCCTATGGTAGATTGAGTTTGAGATACTCCTTCTCTACTTGAAGTGACCCATAGTAAACTGAGGTTAAGATAATCCCTCTCTACTTAAAGTGATCCATAGTATATTGAGGTTCAGATACTCTCTCTCTACTTGAAGTGACCCATAGTAGATTAAGGTTGAGATACTCCCTCTCTACTTGAAGTGATCTATTGGAGATTGAGGTTGAGATACTCCCTCTCTACTTGAAGTGACCCATAGTAGATTAAGATTGAGATACTCCTTCTCTACTTGAAGTAATGCATAATAGATTAAGGTTGAGATACTCTTTCTCTACTTAAAGTGATCCATAGTAGATTGAGGTTAAGATACACCCTCTCTACTTGAACTGACTCATAGTAGATTGAGGTTGAGATACTCCCTCTCTACTTGAAGTGATCCATATTAGATTGAGGTTGAGATACTCTGTCTCCACTTAAAGTGATGCATAGCAGATTGAGGTTTAGATACTGCCTCTCTATTTGAAGTGACCCATAGTAGATTGAGGTTGAGATACTCCCTTTCTACTTGAAGTGATCAACTGTTTATGCTAAAATTTGAGTTTATATGAGCTATTATTCACTTACATTGTTATAGCATGTTGCTCAAACCAGTCCAAAAGGTTACTGAAATTAACAGATTACTGATAGGTTAGGAAGGATGCTACATTTAGGTTAGGGAGGGAAGATGTTACATTGGAAGTAAAGGATTGGTTAGAAACTCAATAGAACAAAGCATCTAAGTTTGGTGTTGGGCACTTAGAAAGGAATGCCTAAGCGCCGAAGGCCAGAAAGAAAAAGTGTGATGGGTGCGTAAGCACCCAGAGAGTGAGCGCCTAAGCACGCAAAACCAGAAGGCTTTGGTGCTGAGCGCTTGATCAATCAGAAGCTGGGCACCTAAGCACCCAATAGTAGATGAAACAGGGAAGGTTTGTTGTCATGGAGCACCCAAGCGCCCAGTAAGTGAGCACTTAAGTGCCCAGATATAGAACTTCCCAGGCTGTTTATTTTAAGGAATTGTAGTTTCCCACTTCTCAGGATCCTTCATATATGCTTTTTAAAGTGTGTTGAGACACTAGTAGGGGTATTTCATAGAGGAAATAACCACCTTGCATATATAAGAAAGTAGGAGACTTTGAGCATCCAATGGTTGTGACGTTTAAGGGAGGTTTTGAAAATAACTTTGTTTTTTTCTAAAACTTGTTATTCCTATATATTGTAACCTTATGAGCTGGTATTAGTACTCTTACCAATATGAGGGGAACGAGTCCACTCTTTACCAAATAGTGTAAGGGGCTCTTTTGTCTATCATACCCAGAAAGATACCAGGGAACCGAATTTCTGGGAATGAGCAAGTATCTTATGTTTTCTAAAACAAAAATTTGCACAAGCATTGCACAAGCATACTCTTAGGGCATTTCTTTAAGCATAAGCATATGACATAAACATTGCATTCAATTGATAATTTTATGGGCAGTTGTCTTCCTTTATGGAATGAGATGTAAATTTGGGATTATGGTTTGCTTGGGAATATTACATAGAGTGAGTATATGAATGTTCCTTTGGTAATGAGTAGTGGCTCATATACTTATTGCAAACATATCTTGATGTAAATGGATTTATTTATTCATTGTGAATGGATAATTATGTGATAATTAGACCATGTTTTGTAAATAAATGAACTGTTTGCCTCGGGAAGAGAGAAGATTGTTTTAGAAGGTATATTATAATATACAATAATTACATAATTGGTTCCAAAGTATTAAATATACATGACAAGTACAAAATGATATCAAAACCTATTCTACATCTTCTTTCTTCACCTGCTTGCTGAAAAACGTGTCCCTAGAAATATTATGGAATACAAATAAAAAGGGGTAAGAATTATATGAATTCTTAATAATACTATTACAAATTCATGTCATCATAATACTTCCAACTGCTTCGGGAAAAAAATCATTTCAACATTCATTTTATAAAGTAAAAAGGTGGCAAAAGCCAAATCAAATTCTTTTTCTTCCTGAAACAGATGTTCAATTTATATCATTTATAAAAAATCATTTATATAATCAAATAATTCATATCAATCATCATACATTACTATTCATCATATTCAAATATCATCATTCATCATATGTCATAATTATTTATCAAATACCATCATTCATCATTTACATATCATTATTCATCATTTCTCATTATTCATATCTCAAGTATCAAATAGGTAGAGAGGGTATGCTACACGTCGTACTACCCTAATAATGAGGGAATCATCCTTCCTCAATCTTTCATTCATCCTATCTCAATCATCAAATAGGTAGTTAGGGAATATCCATCCTCATGCTACCTTAATAATGAGGGAATCATCCTTCCTCATTTAATATATCTCAATTCAAGTAGAGAGGGAATGTCTGTCCTTAACTACTTTGATAGGGAGAGAACCATCTTTCCTCACACTATCAATCATCTAAGGTAAGAGGGAAACATCTTTCCTCATATTAGCCTTCATCTAAGACAGGGAGGGAATCATCCTTCCTCACAATATCAATCTCATTCAAGGACAAATGTCCCAAATTCTCATATACAAATCAATTTCAAATTTCATGAGCACTGTTTAATCATACACAAGGACAAATTACATTCTAGGTCAACCTTAAAGATTTAAGGGAGCAATGTAATTTAGATTTTAGCTCATCTTGATTAGTCAAGGAGCAATATAGTCTCTAATACATAACAACTATCAAATATCATTTTATTCATCACATTCTATATACGTTGAAGTAACTAAATCAATTCAATAAATTCTCAATAACTATATTCACCAATGAACTAATTGTCATACATTTACATTACCAAATTTATACATTTTTTCAATTACAACTTTAGGTTTAGCAATCGTTCAAACACTTGAGTATTAGATACAACATAGAATTGTCCACATCTCTTTGAATTCGACCTACATGGCTAATACAAGGGTTCAAGAACTATAGTCTCTCTAAAAGTTCTTATTATCTCAAATAATCATTAACAAACATAATTCTATTTAACATATAATCATCTAATTAATCATAACTTATTAAATAAACAAATTAGGTCTTTAAACTAAATCAAGCTTAAGTCACAGCCTAAGCTTTCTCATATAACAAACTAGATAATTTCATCAACTAATCATCATTATCTGATTATTTAACGTAAATAACAAATGAATAAATGAGTTCAAAGAATCACAACCCACAATTCTCACTATTGAAACCAAGTCCCCAACTACACTTAATCATACTTGGAAATTCATTTCAAGTTTACATTAATCTAATCAACTAGGATTTAGAAACAAGAGAATAAAACCAACAAACATTCCATTTTGTTTTTAGTATGGCCATGACTCACATACCCAAGAACACAACCAATACCACAAGTTTTTCATTCAAGGATTCATAAAAGAAAAAGAACAAAGGTAACCATCCTATACCTCACTTCCTAGCTCCTTGTAGCTTGATTCTTTGGTTCCCTTTCTTTTCCTTCTTTTTCTTTCTCTTTCCTTTTCCTCCTTCCTCCTTTCTCCTATCTCCTTTCTCCCTTACGTTTTTGTTGCTATGTTTTTTAGCTCCTAAACTGTGTAAAGATGAAAGCAAAAGATGAAGGAAAAGTCAATTTATTAGATAAAGATAAAGAGAATGGTAAGGCGGCGGGTTGGTCACAAAAAGTGGCAAAAATTTCCATGCTAAAACTTCTATCTCTGTTAAATACACTTTAATCTTTCATCTCTGTTCAACTTAGTCCTTGTATCCTTTTTTTCACAATTTTTCATATACTTCTATTTATCAGTTAAGCTTCATTACTCTTCCCTAAGTTAAATTAAACCTAGGAACTAAGTAAATATGCTTATAGATACTTATCTTAGTTTGTATTTTATACTAAAATATTCTTCATATTTTACTTGTCATCTCCATGTAATTTCATAATTTTCTAAGCTATTTAATTGTTCCATTTATCCCTCTTCAGTGCCCTTAAAAATACCAAACTAACCTAGTTGATTCTCCAAAATTTACTATATCTTATATCAATCATTTATGACAAGGAAATAAATTTTCCATATTTATTTCCATCATATCAAATTTTTATGCAGAAACTTTAACTATTCTTCATATTCAGTGTTATAGAATTAGGTTCAAACTAGTCTAGAAGGTTTTCTGAATTAACAAATAACACATACTAGAGTTACTAAGCTTCTATAACTCTGATTAGGGCTATTAGGTTAGGGAAAATGTTACACCTTGCGGTTCGAATGAACTTAGCTTTTAATAGCCTTTCGATTTTCTTTTTGATCTTGAGAACCACACTAGGTGCAAACCTTCTTGGGGATTGCTTAACTGCCCTTTGTCTTGCTTGAATTGGTAGTGTGTATTCTACAAGACTTTGACTGAGTACCGGTATTTCATCACAACCACATGCAAAACAATTCTTGAACTCTTCGAGCAATTTGACCAACTCCAATTTGAAGCTTTTATTTAATAAACTACTAATAAAAGTAAGTTTATTATTTGCATCATTTCCTAAATTAATCTTTTCTAAGTCGTCTTGTACCTCTATCTTCTTAATTTCAAGAGATAGAGAGACCTGTTTGAACCTTAAAGAAAAGTTATCATAAATACAATCTAAGTTGACACCTTCTTTGGTGCTAAATTTGTTAGCCATATAGGATGAAATACGAGTAAATTGACTTAAAATTGCACCTTCAATGGTGCATTTGTCAGCTATGTAGGTTGATAGTCAAGCCAAATGGCTCTCAAATGTCATTATTACAAATTTGAGGCCGAATCGAATTGGCCTTGGAATTAAAAAGAATTTGGTAGGCCTTAGCATCATTATTACAAACTTGAAGCCAAATCGAATCGACTTTCAAAATTATTGAAAAACTGGTAGGGCTAAGAGCCACCATCTCAACGGTTCTACTGTCGAAGGCTCTTGAGTTCCAAATATTGAAGGGCTTTACTTCAAGGATATATACTTTGAGGTCAGCATGGTTTTGTTGTACATGATACATGGTATCATTTGCTTCTGCCATCTTGAGTTCTCCAAGTTCATTCCACAAAAACATTTTTTGATGAACTGTTGGTGGTACTACTCCTACTGCACGTATCCATTTTCTTCCTAGAAGCATATTATAACTCACCTTGGAAGGAACCACTATGAAATAATGGACCTGGTCATAGAAACTGCCCTGACATTGAGAGCCACTGCCCCCTTGGAAGTCAAAGACTTCCTATTAAAGTCAGTCTCCACCATGTTATAGGGTAATAGGTCTGACTCAGTCTTGGCAAACGTTTTTAGCAAACTTTTGGGTTTGAGATTTATAACAGCACCTCCATCAATCAGAACTTTTCCTACAATCTTTTTGTCTACAACAACTTTATTAAAGAGAGGACGAAGGTGGTCTTTCATCTCCTTTGCGGGTACATCAAAGATTACAGAGTTTTCTTTCACTCTTTGATGAGATACCTTCCTGCATCCTCAGAGTCATCTTCGAAGTCCTTATTCGTGTTAATGTCTCCATCACATGAAGCAGCAAAGTTGTATGGCAGCAAAGACACCACATTGACTCCAAAAATGGCCTCCAAATCGTCATTAAAACCATATTCAAATGAATCTGTTATCATGTCCTCATCCATAGGACTTAGCTGTTTAGTGATAAGTTCATATTTTGTAGTCACAAATCAAATGAATTATGGTGATTTACTTGTTTTTGTTGGTAAATTTTAGATGGATTCTTATCATTGTCTTCGATTTTTGTAGATTTAAAGGGATTTATCTCATTTGGAGTGAAAGCAAGCGAAGACTGTAACACCCCTTTGGGGATGCCACACATATAAAGAAAAATAAAATAAATAGATAAAATCTACCCAAGTTATAAAACATTTATTACATAATAATATGGGTCATAAAGTAATTCCTGTTAAACAGATTATTAAAAATAAAATATTACGGAAAACATAAAATAACCAGAACAACATCACTCATAATATACATATGTTCCAAGTTATAAGTTATACAAATAATTTACAACTACAATTACAAATAATTAAACAGAAACAGTAAATAAAAACAATAAAAGAGTCAATATATACATCCATACGCAGACGCGCCAAAAAAAAATATCATGCATATTTAATCCTCTGAAGGATCACTCTCAACATGAAAATGATCATCAGGAGACAAATATCCCGGATGTCTCGACACTTGGCGATAACGAGATCACGCAGTCGATACGATACTAATCTCACTAGGCTCCGTGGTTATACCACCAAAATGACGCCTAAGAGATAAAGGTAACTCTAAATGTAAAAACACAGTAGTAGTCATAACTTAGGCTCTCCATCAAACTGTTGACGTAAGGTCACAGTCACCGTCCTACATACGTCACAGAGTCTCGGTCTCCTCGCAGATGCCAAGCTAACGATCCTCCATGAAACTCCAGTTGTACAAACCCTAGAAATCCAGGTATCGCCATACCCAATCAAATCAATCCAATGGATATGGATGATCAGATGGTTCTTGATCGTCAAACTGGTCGTCGGCTAGCTGATTTTCCTCCTCCTCGGGATACAGAACCTCAAGAGGCTGTTCCTCTTCTTCTTCCTCAAACTCTTTACCGCATAAAAGAAATATACAGGAAACATACACAATACAGAAAAGAGGTAAGACAATCTATAATCACCATAAACATGGCCAATAAGAAGACGACAAACAACAGTTATACAATTCATGCAATATGAAAAGCTATAACAGAAATCAGTAATAGAATACAGAAAAAGATTTAATTATCATAACGACACATAATATCACAGATAAAATAAAACATCACAGATAAAATAATAGAACAGATAAATAATCCTCATAATACTAACCAGATAAAATAGACAGATAAGATAAAATAAAGTACCAGATATACTCATAAGAAATGTGACACGTTCCTACTCCATGGAGCTAAACAACACAGATACCACAGATATCAGAGGGAATGACTCGCAAAAATCTATTAGTACCACGGCTGCCCAGCCAACTATTCCGCGGTCATACGTTGCGTCTATAGCTCCACATCACTGGGAATTTACCATCCAGGCGTGGGGTAGTTCACTGTCTCACGTCGTGACACTACGGGCAAATGTACTACTAGACTTTACAAATCTCGATTAAATATAGTGTGTGTCGAGTCCATTAGGGTGCTATCGGTTACCACGGCCCAGCGGAGCGACCGACTGTCCATATATGGAATCCCGTACACTAAAGTCTCCAAGTTCATTAGAACAATGAACCACACTACGTTTATCGCATCGACAACACGATGTGATTCACCTCGTCAACCAAAATTCACCAAAAATTGATAAATTACCAGAATACCCTCAAGGTATAAAAATAGAAAGCCTGTACGGGTTCACATTTTTCCGACAACGAAGAATCCTCAAAAAGTTTGTACGGGTTCACATTTTCCCGACAGCATAAAATACAGAAAATTCTAGAAAAATACTGTTTCGATCAATCGCGTAGAAATTTTATCGCATTTTCACAATTCCGTCGTTTTTACAAACGTTTATAAATCGCGTAAATATATTTTTCTGTTTTCAAAATCGCGTAGGATTTTTAATACGTTTTCTCAATCGCGTAAGATTTTTAAATTATTTTCTTGACCGAATTCCTTAAAAATTACTGTTTAAATAAACAGAAATAATAAATAATACTTTTAAGCTACGTATAATATTTTCCATACCGTATACTGTCTTTTGGACATCTTTTCTATCTTATTTATCCGTTTTTACTAAAAATTGACAGTATTTTGTTTAGAATTTTAATAATAATGGTTTCCTAATTTTTCGTAAAAACTTTGTTTATTTAAATAAACCGGATAATTTAATCTTTTAAAAACTCCTAACATGCTTCAAAATATAGCATGAGCCATATGTTAGAAATTCTTAAAGATTACTGTATTTCCTTTATAACAATAAAATTATTGATTTTAGTTCCTTAAATTAATTCTAATCAATTGATTTCTTCAAAACTTATTTTAGAAAAATTCTTTTTAACATGTATTGCAACTTTATAAATGAAAATGGTTTGGAATTGATTTTAGAAATCAAGAATATCTAGTTTGGCATGTTGGCCGAATTTCCTAAATCCTTTGAAATTGATTTCTAAATTATTTCTCATCTTCTAAATATATGTCAAACTTATTGCATTGTCTAAATTCATTTAACCATTGTTCTAGAAATTGGTTTTTGAAATCAACACATTCATTTTAGGCATGTTGGCCGAAAATACTAAGTCTTACCATTTGATTTCTAAATTCATTTTCTTTGATCTAATCAACTTGAAACCTTCTTAATTCTCCTAGGTTAATTAAATTACCTTTTAAGAAAATTAAGAGAACATTTTGGTTCTCCATTTTGTTAGTGGCCGTGAGCCTTGGTGTGGTGTTCTTTGGAACACACATGCATTTCCTTGACATGTTATTCACATCCTATACATTATCATGCAATTCTATACTTTACCATGCAATTCTAACACATGCAATATTATCAAAGCTTATAGACATGCAACTTAAAGCTTGTAGACATGCAATTAATTACAAACCACAAATAGGAAAGCTATTAACAAATACACAACCACATCAAATAAGCTACTAACAAGCACACACATGAATCCTTATGGATTCTACAATCACAAAATCAACTCCATCTTCTTACCACCATCCATAGGTGATAAGATTTATCTTCCTCTTACCTTAAATGAAGACAAAAGGATTTCTTTTACTCCTCCTAGGTCACGATTTTCTCCTTCAAAATACCTAGCAAACTTAAACAAAACTACAAGTTACTAACCATTAAAAGAGAACCTAAACCATGGATAAATCATGGCTTAGAACTTTGAAAAAGAATTTAGAAAAGAAAAACAAGAGATTTCACCTCCTTGGTACAAACTTCCAAGTAGGTTTTCAAGCTTCAAATGTAAGATTTTGAAAGAACTCTCAACTAGAGATGTTCTTAGGATTGTGTTTAGGTTTAGAAAACTTGGTTGGATAGAATTTTAGGTGGTTGGATGGTGTAGAACTAGGTTTGGCCGAATGGTGAAGAAAGGAAGCAACAATGGTGTTTAGGGTTCTTGGATGAGAGAGAAGAGAGAAAATGCTTGAAGACAAAGTGATTTTTGGTCTTCCAAACCTCACTTGGCCGTAGACTTCAAGCCATGCAAGGTGTCCATGGCTTGGCTTCATCCAAGCCTTAGAATGCATCAAAGGCCAAGATCAAAACTTGGTTAGCAAGCTTGTCTCCCATTGGTTCCTTCTAACCTAGTCACTAAGCCTTGTCACTAAGCTTCATCATCACACTAACCTTGTCACTAAGCTAGTCACCATGTTCTAGAGAGTTCCTTCACTAATGATGATTAATTAAGCTACTAAGTTAACTGTATTAGCTAAACGTGGGTCCCGCAAAACATTTTCGGGTCCACTGTCACTAAGTTTATATTGACTAATAAAATAATATTATAATAATACAAAATTATTTTATTTGTGATTAAATCCTAAAAATTAAAAGATTAATTTTAGGCTCATTCAGAATTGGGTTTAGTAAGATCCCCGCCTCTGAATAATTAAAAACAGATTTTATCGGTCCGAAAAAATATTATTTTCCTGCCTAGTAGCAAATCACACAAAAAGTTCATATAAAATCACAGACAGTAATATTGGACACTAAATCAAGTAGAAAACAATTAAAAACAGCAAAAACAATAAAAACAGCACGTTCAGGACGTAATGGTCATTTTTCCATTTTTTCCCACAACGTAGCTAATCATCCAAAAAGTTCAAATAAAATTACAGACAGTATTAATTGTCTGTATATCTTCCAGAAAAATTAAAACTGTAGCTCGGAAAAACTTTTATTTTACCGTCTCGAAACAAATTACGTAAAAAGACCAAATAAAATTTGAGCCTGTATAAACGTATTTGTATTTCATGCAGAAATCGAGAAACAGTAAAATAGGGATACAACGGTCATTCACACGAAAGCTTGAAAAACAGCAAACAGTACATTCGGTACATTTTCTAAAAATTGGAGTGTTACAAAGACACTGTGTTTTCAGAGTAAAAGAAGGTCATATTGACTTAGACAAGGCTCTGTGTCAACTCAAAAGCAATTCCTAAGTTAGACACGGCCCTGTCTAACTTGGGGAACACTTCTAACTTGGAGACACGATGGTGTCCCTAGGTGACACGCCCGTGTCTCCCTAACATGGAATTTGTGAGCTCTATTGGAGACACAGTCGTGTTGAACTTAGACACAGCTGTATGAGGCCTTCTGTGCATGAAAACTTACAATTTTGCCCTAATTATTATAAATAGCAGCGAACCCCCAAACCTAGAGAAGACTTTTTGCGGCAACAGACTTTTAAGAGAAAAAATCACAAGCTAGGACTGCCACAAATCTTTAGAAGACAACCATGAAGAGATGACAAAATTCTTGAAGGCTTGTGATAACTCTATGAAAGTAGAGTTATTTGAACTCTATTTGATCTTTAAATTATGCTAAACCCTTGTTTTATTATCATGATGAGCATAGGAAATACTTTTTCTTTGTCAAAGTTGAGTGTGGTTATCCATCTTTAAGTATCTATGATTATATATGGTGAATTTGAATGATTTCTCTGTCATAGTGCTTTGATTACTGAGTTTCTTTCTACTGACGGAAAGGTTAAAAACTTCAATGGAAAAGAAGAGATTGAGAAGTCATCATTGGCAAGATGGAGATAGTCTTTAGGACATAAAGAAGTCATGGAAAAGCATGAGGAAAATGCAAGGCTACTGGCTACCGCAGCATTATCATGTCCAGTGCCGCAGTAGCCAGCAAGGAAGAAGAATTCCAAAGCAGTGCAAAGTTGCTAGCTGTTGCGACGGTAAAAACTCCAGTGTTGCGGCAGCCAGATTCACGAATGAGTGCCTGTTCAGTTTTGTAACAGCTAAATTAAAAGGTTATTTAACAAGAAGCCATTCTTAGCTGTAGGGGAAAAAAAGAGATGAGAATAGGGTCTGAATGAGAATTTTTGGAGCAAGAATCTTGAAGGAAACAAAGGGGAAATCAAGATCGGAGTCTTGGATTCATCATTCACAACTTTGTATTTACGATTTTTCTGAAATTTCTAAGTTTTTCTTATGAGGGCTCCTGTTTCTAAATTGTTATTGTTGTTCTCAATGTATGCCATGAACTAATTTAATTTCTAGGATTGTAATCAAACTTCTCATGTAATTTGAATCATTAGTTGTTGAATTCCTATTTCAATTTATGAGAAATATTTACTCATGCTTATGTGTAATGCTTCTGATTGCCTGATCATCAATTGGATGATTTTGTGGATTTAAATTGAACTTGGGAAAGGGAATTTAAATCTATGAACTAGTATGAGTAACATATGTTTGAACCAATTGTTGTTAATTGGGGAAAATTTGTTCTAAGGATAGGAATATCTGTTAGAGACATGCGATTCCAAATAGAGTTTGATCATGAACGTAACCTGTTTGATGTTTTTTCTCAGAGGAATATAGAGATTAAAATTAAGCGGGTTAAATTTTGTGTTGCCATCGGAAGAGGGATACAAATATATTAGAGCTCTAGATCATTTTTTTTAGTAAATTGGAATAGGAAAAAGTTGTTGAATAGCAATTCAAATGAAGTGCGAAGGAAGATTACAATCATAGGATCCATTAAAACAAAGTTTCTAAATTACCCAATTCTTGATAGTTTATGTTTTTGTAATATTATTTTTCAACTAATTAAATTGGTCAAAATTAAATCGTTATTTGGATAATAGTAAGAGTTCTGAATGTTAGTAGTTAACTATAAAATTTAGTAACAAATCCTCGTGGGAATGACTTTTATTCACTACTATATTTCTTGATTGACACGTATACTTGCGTTGTTGGTTTTTTCCCATCAAGTTTTTGGTGCTGTTGCCGGGGATTTAGTTTCTAATTTTGTAGTTAATATTAACACATAGAATTGCTTATTATTACTTCAAATTGGTTTCTAGTTATATATTCATTTTTAATGTATTCAATTTAATTTTTAATTAGTTTAGTTGGTTTTACTAATTTCAGGCGATCTTTTCCCTTATATGCGACAAACTTGATGAATGCAAAATCCTGAGTTAGTACCTTTTGATCCTGATATCGAAAGAACACTCCGAAGAATTAGAAAGGAGAGTTCAGAGTCGCAAAGCAACTCTCAATCAATGGCAGAAGAAATGCCAACGAAATCTTTGAGGGAGTATTCTGTCCCTCAAGTTCAGAGTCTACAGTCTAGCATTCGGAGGCTGGCAATCCAAGCTAATAATTTTGAAATCAAGCCAGCCATTATCTAGATGATCCAGACCTTAGTGCAGTTTAGAGGTTTGCCCAATGAGGATCCAAATGTTCACTTCCTGAATTTTTTGAAAATATACGATACTTTCAAGCACAACGGAGTTACAGAAGATGCTATCAGATTGAGGCTCTTTCCTTTCTCTCTCCGAGATAAGGCTAAGAGTTGGCTTCACTCACTTCCAGAGGGGTCTATCACTACCTAGGATGCCTTAGCTAACAAATTTCTTGACAGGTTCTTTCCACCTGGGAAGACAGCCCAAATGCGAAAGGACATCATCTCTTTTGTTCAATACGACAGTGAATCTCTTTATGAAGCATGGGAGAAATTCAAAGAACTCATCAGGAAATGTCCGCTTCATGGCATTACTAAGTGGTTGCAGGTTCATACTTTTTATAATGCTCTGAATGGACCTCTGAGAACTACTATTGATGCAGTAGCTGGAGGAGCCTTAATTAGTAAGTCCACTGATGAGGCCTTTGATTTGCTAGAAGAAATGACTTCTAACAGCTATCAGTGGCCTTTAGAAAGACAAGTACCCAGGCGTGCGACAGGAGTATATGAGGTGGATGCTATTACTGCGTTATCAGCTCAGATTGCTTCTTTGTCAAAGAAGTTTGATAGCCTTAGTGTTCAATCTACTGCAAGTCCTTTTGTTACCTGTAACTATTGTGGAGAAGCTCATTCTCCGGAGAATTGTTCATTAAATCCAGAGTCTGTGAACATTGTGGGGTGATTTAATCAGCAGAAGAACAATCCCTACTCCAACACATTTAATCCAGGATGAAGGAATTATCCAAATTTTGCTTTAAGTCAAAATCATAATGTTGGTGCTTCATCTTCTAGAGCACAAGGCCCTCCTCCCGGTTTTAACCAACAAAATACTGTTCTGCAGTAGGAGAAGAAGCCATCACTGGAGGAAATGTTTATACAATATATGGTAAAGAATGATGCCATAATTCAGAGTCAAGCAGCTTCTCTCAGGAGTTTGGAGAATCAGGTGGGCCAACTAGCTTCTGCTATTAATAGTCAACCTCCTGGAACTTTTCCTAGCAATACAGAGGCAAATCCAAGATTGGAGGATAGGGAGCATTGCAAAGCAATTACACTTCAGAGTGGCAAAGAAATTTAGAACGATGTGAATAAAAATTCTAACACTTTGAAGGAAGACCAGAATGAGAAAGATCAAGTTAAAAAGGAGGCAATTTTGAATCTTATTCCTCCTTCTCCATTTCCTCAGGGACTCCAGAAACAAAAGAATGAAGCTCAATTTAAAAAAAAAAAAATTGGATGTCTTTAAGAAGCTACATATCAATATCTCGTTTGCTGAAGTACTGGAACAGATGCCCAGTTACGTGAAATTTATGAAGGACATTTTGTCTAAAAAGAGAAGACTGGGTGACTATGAGACTGTAGCTTTGACTGAAGAATGTAGTGCAATTATTCAGAAAAAGCTCCTTCCTAAGCTCAAAGATCCTAGAAGCTTTACTATTCCATGCACTATAGGCAATCATTTCTTTGGAAAAACTCTACATGATTTGGGGGCAAGCATTAATTTAATGCCTTTGTCGATTTTTCAGAGATTAGGTTTAGGAGAAGCTAAACACACTACAGTCACTTTTTAGCTGGCGGACCGTTCTTATACTCACCCCAAGGATATCATTGAAGATGTTCTGGTGAAGGTGGATAAATTTAAAATTCCTTCAGATTTTGTTATGCTTGATATGGAAGAAGACCACGAGGTCCCAATCATTCTTGGAAGACCATTCCTAGCAACTTCAGGAGCATTAATTGATGTGCCTAGGGGAAAGTTTATTTTGAGGGTGGATGAAGATCAAGTGACCCTAAATGTTTTTAATAAGTCTGCCCTAACATGTGATCTTCATGCCCCTGTTAATTGCTTTCAAGGTAAATCTCAAAAGGGGTTGGATAGTAAGGACTCTTCTTCATTCATTAATGTTGATTCTTGTGCTTCCAAGATTGTTAACGAGAAAGAGAAAGGTCCTCCTGTCTCCAAGATTGCTGAAAAAGAAAAAAATTCTTCCAGCTCTCATAGTTTAGTACAACTTGATCTGAATTATTTTGACAAGATGAAACCTGACACTTTACCTGTTGATAAATTGAAAATCCCATGGCCTAGTGGAGTTTCTGATACCAAGGCACACTTGGGACAACCAGTTCCAACTGGAGTCCAGAATATTTTTGGAGAGGATTCCAAAGGCAGCGACCGAGTATGGAGGCAAAGATCTGATAAGAGAAAGGCGTCATCCTACTTCTCTTGCTTCAAGCCACCATAATTGAGAAAAAGGCAACATCAAGCTAATGACATTAAACAAGCGCTTCTTGTGAGGCAACCCAAGTTCTTCACCCTTAATTTTAAATTAATGCTTGTTTGCTTGTATGTTTTTTGCGAGAACAAAGTTTTCTAGCAGATTTGTTGAACAAGTGCAGATTCTGGGTGCTAGGGGATGAAGAAATGATGCTACAGCAACCAGAGAGTGAGCAGAGATGAAAATCAAATTGTCAGGATCAAGGACTAGGCGCTGCAGCGGTAATCAATCAGTGTTGCAGCGCTGACGATAAGGTTTTTCTCACAGAGCACAAGGCTTTGGCCGCCGCAGCAGCTAAGTGGCTAATGTTGCGGTGGTGGCTACTCAAAAAAAAAATTTGACACCTCCGGAGTTAGATGACGGCGGCCAGGATTCGGCTGTTGATTAGCTGACTTTATCTGGGAAGTTTCACTTTCTTATTTTATTTTACTTTAT
This sequence comes from Ormosia emarginata, assembly GCA_029884605.1. Taxonomy (NCBI): domain Eukaryota; kingdom Viridiplantae; phylum Streptophyta; class Magnoliopsida; order Fabales; family Fabaceae; genus Ormosia; species Ormosia emarginata. The sequence continues at coordinate 76,703,020 of JAQQTP010000088.1, forward strand.
TTTAATTTCTTGTTATTTACTGTTGTTTGTTAGTTTCATGATTGGCACATTGAGGACAATGCACTATATAAGTTTGGGGGGGTAGTTCGTTCTTATAACCTGTTTGCTATTTTGAGCGCATGATTGATTTTCAGCTCCCATAATAGTATTGAATCATTCATTTTGCTTGACTCTTGAGAACACTGAAGATTATCTAAGGTATGCTTAGCTTTGTTGCAATTGGTTTGGTTAAGTTGAGTAGCCTATAAAAACATTTCCACTTAGTCTCTTGCTTTGAGATGTTGGTTTTTTTAGCGAATGTTTATGTAATTTGTGCTCTCTGTTTGTAGGATCATACAATAATTGTGATGCTCTCATGAGGCGAAATCCTAGGTGTGATCCCATAATTTGGATATGATTTAGGCAGTTTTTGGATCGTTTATGCCTTTCAAACCTACCATTGTGATATACATCCTTAGTACCTCTTTTGAGCCTTGTGATGCATAAGCCTTTTATTCTGTTAAGCCATGACATGATCAATCTGGATAAGCTTATTTATAATTGTCAAACCTTATTGTGTTCTGGGTATTATGTGAATACATCTACTTTGGGTCTGGGAATTATTTGATTATATTTAAGGGTGTCTCAATTTTATGTTGTAAAAAGCATTTGTTTCGAATGTGAAAAAAAAAAAGAATAGAAAAGAGAAATGAAGCAATGCAAGGAGTTAAAAGTAAAAAGAGGCACCAAAGTCCAAAGATGAGAATTTTGATGGAAAGATCATTTGTAAAAAAAAAAGAGTTTGATGCATCTTGTGATACCCAGAATTTTTGTGATATCCATCCATTTGTTTATAACCAAGTACCCTGGCCTAACATTACAAGCTTGAAAGTCCTTATGATCTGAGTTTTGGGATCATACCTACATTAGTGGAGAGAGAGTGGAAATGAAAGTTGTAAGGTTCATGCATTTTGATGAGTATCATTTTGCACAAGCTTATCTGGATAACATGCAAATCTTTGCTAAGAGGCAATGCACACAACCACGGGAAACTCAACTTAACTCTTGAATTGTGGTTGAGTGAAAGCATATTAGGATGATATTTCTGAATATTGAAATGATAAGTGAATGTGATGATTGTTTGAGGACTGAGCTGAGAATCTAATTTGCACAAGCTGATGAAATTAATTTGATAAATCTTGGGTATTGCTCACTGTCATTCTTTTGCTCGAGGACTAGCAAAATCTTAAGTTTAAGGGTATGATAACTCTATGAAAGTAGAGTTATTTGAACTCTATTTGATCTTTAAATTGTGTTAAGCCCTTATTTTATTATCATATGAGCATTAGAAATACTTTTTCTTTGTCAAAGTTGAGTGTGGTTATCCATCTTTAAGTATCTATGATTATATGTGATGAATTTGAATGATTTCTCTATCATAGTGCTTTAATTACTGAGTTTCTTTCTATTGACGGAAAGGTTAAAAACTTCAATGGAAAAGAAGAGATTGAGAAGACATCATTGGCAAGATGGAGATAGTCTGTAGGACATAAAGAAGTCGTGGAAAAGCATGAGGAAAATGCAAGGCTGCTGCAGCATTATCATGTCTAGTGCCGCAACAGCTAGCAAGGAAGAAGAATTCCAGAGCAACGCAAAGTTACTGGCTGCTGCGACGGTAAAAACTCCAGTGCTGCGGCAACCAGATTCACGGATGAGTACCTGTTTAGTTTTGTAACAGCTGAATTAAAAGGTTATTTAACTAGAGGCCATTCTCAGCTACAGGGGAAAAAAAGACGAAAATAGGGTCTGAATGAGAACTTTTGGAGCAAGAATCTTGAAGGAAACAAAGGGAAAATCAAGATCGGAGTTTTGCATTCATTATCCGCGTATTTACGATTTTTCTGAAATTTTTGAGTTTTTTCTTATGAGGGCTCTTGTTTCTAAATTGATATTATTGTTCTCAATGTATGCCATGAACTAATTTTATTTCTAGGATTGTAATCAAACTTCTCATGTAATTTGAATTATTAGTTGTTGAATTCCTGTTTCAATTTACGAGAAATATTTACTCATGCTTATGTATAATGCTTCTGATTGCCTGATCATCAATTGGATGATTTTGTGGATTTAAATTGAACTTGGGAAAGGGAATTTAAATCTATGAACTAGTATGAGTAACATATGTTTGAACCAATTATTGTTAATTAGGGAAAATTTGTTCTAAGGATAGGAATATCTGTTAGAGACATGCGATTCCAAATAGAGTTTGGTCATGAACGTAACCTGTTTGATGTTTTTTCTCAGAGGAATATAGAGATTAAAATTAAGCGGGTTAAATTTTGCGTTGCCATCGAAAGAGGGATACAAATATATTAGAGCTCTAGATCATTTTTTTTAGTAAATTGGAATAGGAAAAAGTTGTTGAATAGCAATTCAAATGAAGTGCGAAGGAAGATTACAATCATAGGATCCATTAAAACAAAGTTTCTAAATTACCCAATTCTTGATAGTTTATGTTTTTGCAATATTATTTTTCAACTAATTAAATTGCTCAAAATTAAATTGTTATTTGGATAATAGTAAGAGTTCTGAATGTTAGTAGTTAACTATAAAATTTAGTAACAAATCCTCATGGGAACAACTTTTATTCACTACTATATTAATTGATTGACACGTATACTTGCATTGTTGGTTTTTTTCCCATCAGCTTGAAGATCACAATCTTCGTTAAAGGGGTTTTGATTTCTATTCCCTCTAGTTTTTTCCTCTTTCTTTAGGTTTTACTTTCCATGGATTTGTGATTTGGGATTGTTACTGAACAATATAACATCTTCCTACCCCAATGATCCTAAATAGAGTTATAGAAGCTCAATAATACAAGTAAGAATTATCTATTAATTTAGGTAATTTTCTGAACTAGTTTAAGCATAATTCTATAATACTGAATACAATGAAACAACTAAAGTTTCTGCATAAACAACTAATATATTGGCAATAAATATGAAAAATTTATTTTCTAACTATAAATAGTTCGTAAGAGCTATAGTAAATTTTGGAGAAGTAACTAAGTCAGTTTGGTATTTTTAAGGATACCGAAAAGAAATTAAGGGAACAATAATGAAATAACTAAGTATCTAAAAAAATTATGAAAATTCATGGAGATGATAAGTAAGATATGGAGAATAATTTGGTATAAAATACCAACTAAGATAAGTATCAGTAAACATATTTACTCAATCCCTCAGTTTAATTTAACTCAGGACCAAGTAATGAAGCTTAACTGGTAAATAGCAGCATATGGAAAATCCTGGAAATATGGAACCAAGGACTAGGATGAATTCTAAAATTCTCCATAATACTTATGGACACTTAAAAACTTAAATTTGGAAGATTAAAGAATGCTTAACAGATAAAAAAGTTATAGCACAAAATTTGGTCATAAACTTTGACCAAAACACCACCCACTTTATCTCTAGAATTCTCTATCATTTTCTCACTTCTCTTCACATTTCTTTTGGCCAAAAACAGAAGCAACAAGGCATCTGCACCATGAGAAAGGCAAGGGAAAAGAGAAGAGAAACAAGAAGCAAAAACAAGAGGAAAAACAAGAAAATTCAATGGAGCAAAGCTAGGAGTGAGGTAGGGCTTCTTTACCATTTTCTTGCTTCTCTTTTCTCATTGTTTTTGTGTCACAAATCTGGTCATTTGAGCTTGTAAAGCTCACAGCTAGACCAAAGAAAAACAACCTAAGTTTTGAGCATTGGTGCTTCTAATTCACCTTGTTTTAGTTCTAATCGCTATGTGAGTTTTTGAGCAAAAGTTTATGACTTTGTTTGATACTTTGAAGCTTAATATCTCATGGCTAAGTTGGGTTTAAAGGTGATTATATGTTCTAAAATTATTCATTTATTTCTATTGATGATTGTATTGAATTGTAATATTCTATAGAAGAGAAAATGGATGGATTTTGAGGCTTGATTGCCATGGTTGTAACATTCTACTAGTAATTTGTTTAAATTTTAATTTTTATAGTCAATAATTGATACATGCTTATTCATTCTTCTTTTATTATTATTATTATTATTATTATTATTATTATTATTATTATTATTATTATTATTATTATTATTATTATTACTACTACATAATGCTTGTAGAATATTACGTAACTTCATTATTTATTTGCATTTTTAATTAAATACGTGTTATGAATAATTATGTAATGAAATTCATTAAATATTGGAATTAGATTAGTTCTATTTACCAAATATAAATTTAAGTTGTGTATAACTCTTATTGTAAACATCTAATGGAACACCAGAAATAAAAGAAAACAACAAAAAACATAACAACACACTAATTGCATTTATATTTAAGATTTACATATGGTGTGCTAATACATCTGTCCAATTTTTTTTTTACAAACCTTGATTGGGTTCAAAAAACAAAAGAGACATCTAAAATGTTAGAATTAGCAACGTCGGTCAGTACATTAGTAGACAAGCACATCCAAAAGTAGCTAAGTTACTTATTTACATTTACTTACAGCCATATCATGCATGCGTATTAGTAGTCAGAATCATGCATGATGAAGTATCAGATATTAATGCCATTAATTACTATACATATTTCTCTAGTAGTAGGGTGAAAGACACATTGAGCATCAATGTCAATTAACAACATGATACATACCATCTGGATCCTCTGAACATAATAGATAAAGAGGTGAGAATTTAAAATTCTCATTAGAGTAATCATATAATTAATAGAATCATTTAATTTGAACTATGTTATGTTTAGTTGCATTCACTACAGAAAATAATTTCAAATAGAGTACTAAATAATTATACTTTATATCAAGAAAATATACTAAATAATATCATTTCACAATCCACTAAATCCTTAATTTTCTTCTTGTTCACATAACAATGTTATTTCATATTCATTTACATCTTTCTTATCTTCTTGCCCACATGGCCCATAACATACCACATAGTAGAGATCTCATACTTTCTTGGACGTCCCCTATCTCATTAGTCATTTCCCGTTCGGGAATTTGTTCCATACCATGCAAGACTCCCCATTAAGGCTCCTCTTAGCCATAGCCCGGGGATCACCTTAACAAGTTCCATAAGACTCACAATGTTTTCTTAAAATTATTAATGTTACCCTTTTTAGGCTCCAAGCCCATCAACACCATAACCTTGAATCATTTTCCCACTAAACAACTTCAATAGTTCATCACGAGTAACATTAACATAATCAAGCATTTAGTCACAATTTCAATCTTAATAAAATTCATATCATTTCCTTCCATAATTATAACAATAGAATACAATAAAACTCATTAACAAGTACATCAAATCTTAATAGACATGCTTGGCCGAAAACCTTAAATTGTAACAAAGAACATTTTCTTCTCATTCTCGTAATTTCTAAACTATTTTTAGCATCAAAAGATGAATGATAACCTCAATTTCATTTAAATCAAAGTTTAGAACAAAATTCCCAAATTAATTAGAGCAAAACCTTAGCTTATAGATCTTCATCTTCTAACTACAATTTCTTAAAATAAACATCACTTTTAAGACTTCTTCTTCACCGACAACCTTATTCCTAAACAATTTCCATAGAAATCCAAATAAGATATCAAGAACATAAGTTAAGTATCCACTAACCTAGGGTTTTCAATCCAACGAAAACAACCACCATCTAACCTCTTTGATTTAAATACTTAGTGAAAAATATGCTAAAACTCTTCTAGCAACAAGAAAAACTTAAAAGAAAAGGTAGAGAAAGGTATGATTACCCTACCTCAAGATAGAAGAAATAAAGATGAAATAGGTAAGTTTCTTTGTCTAATCTCTTGGTGGATGAGCTTGGAACTCCTTAATCCTTCTTGGTCCTTAGCTTTTCTCCTTTTTCCTTTAATTTTTTCTTCCTTCTTCCTCCTTGGTTCCCTTGGCCGAGCACTCCTTCAATTCATCTTTTATTTTTTCCAATTCTTTCCTTATATATTTCTTAACTAGCAAAGAGCAAGCCACACAAGTGTTTCTTCTCAAAGTTTCCAACTAATAAAATGTTGAACAAGTGGCTAAACTTTGATTGGTTTATGGTTAGATAATAATGACATTTAGTTACTCTAACAAAACTAATCTAACTTAGTTACTAACCTAATTCCATAAACTAACTAAGTCATCAACTAATTAATTAACCTAGTTACTTAGGGTTTCTTAAACCCTAACTTACTTAATTTCTAGTTAATATAACTTAATATTATTTTTGATAATTTCCTGCGTCCTAGAAAATTTTCTGTCAGTCTCTCGGATTCACTGTAAATAAACAATTCAATTTATACGCAAATTTTTTTTAATTCCATGTATGTCCTTTAAATTTCTAATTCCACGTATGTCTCTTAAATTTTAATTTCACGTACATTCCTTAATAATAATAGTTAATAAATTATACAATATCATATGAATACAGGATACAAAATAAATATGTCATATTTAATTTAGAAGGGATGTTACATTTTTTTCCTCCTTTTAAAAAAATTTGTCCTCAAAATTTTACCTGGTGAGAATAACTCTGGATACTTCCATTGCATTTCTCTATCTTTTCCCAAGTTGCTTCGTCTGGTGTTAGCCCTTCCTATAGCACCTTGACCAAAGGAATTGTTTTTCCTCTTAACTGCTTATTAGAAGTGTCCAAAATCTGAACAGGTTTAGTTGGATAAGTTAAGTCTTTCCTTAACTGTAGTGGTTTATTAGATAGAATGTGAGAAGTGTAACATCCCAAATTTCCGTATCTCTTAAACAGTAATTTTGACAGTTAACAGAATTTTACTGTTTAGTAATTTCTGTGCACTGTAAAATTATTTTGTTTATTCCGTCAGCATATTTGATTGTTTTGAGTGATTTACTCCGTGTCAGGAAAATAAAAATTTTCGGGCTGGAGAAAACTTTACGTAATTTAATTTTTACCGTTAGGTAATTATTTTACGTAATCTGATTTGATATTTGTGCATTTTATAATTGTTGTGATTTTATGGATGATTTTAAAATTTTTCCTGTTTGTGGTTCCCGCAAGGGGTATGTGGGCCCAGGTGGCCATACGTGGGCCCAGGTGGGTCCCACAAGAGGCATAGAAAAATTTGTACTGTTTAGACGGAGACAAGGGATCTTACTAAACCTGAATCCGGAAACAGTTTTAGAAAATTTCTTGTACTGTATTTTATACTGTATTTAATTATCGGATGATAAAAATACAGTAAAAATATTATTTGTAGGATACAAGAATAAATATTATACTGCGTAGTCAACAAAGAGAGTTTGACTTGATTTATACCCTTGGATGAGAATACTTAGTTTGAATATTAACCATTGATTTAATCAAAGGTTAAGAAACAAACTTAATAAAGAAGCCTTGGATAATAACCATTGATTTAATCAATGGTGTGAGAATAAGCTTAGTTAGGAAGGCTTTGATATCAACCATAGATATAATCAAAGGTGTAGAATTGGTCTTGAAAAATGACAAAGACCATTTATAACCATTGGATTTAGATTAAATCAAGGGTGGAGATTTAATCTTAAAAAGTAACAAAGACCATTTATGACCATTGGATGAAGAATCAATCAATGGTGGAGATTTGGTCTTCTAAAGAAGCAAAGACTAATTAGGACCCTTGGATTTAAAGTTTTTAAAGAAGAAAAATCCAATGGCGCTAGATTTAGTCTTTCTAAAATTAAAAATCTACCTAAATCCTAACCATTGGATTAATCAATGGCTAGAAATGCTTCAAATGGTGGCGAATAATGAAACAAGACAACTTGAATGCATTATGAAAAGGAAGGGACGGTTTTGGCTTGTTTAGAAGACAAAGGAAAAGTTTCAAATACATTAATTGATGCTTTATGTCAATTATGATTTGCTTTAGTCAATTTTGTTTCATTATTTCTTTGTTTGCATCCTTAGGAAATTTCTTGGAGAGGGGCCAAAACTATTTCATTTCCTATCACACTTTATCACTCTTTTCTCTCTTCACTCTACGGTGCATCCATTGTGAAGCAACTTATTACAATTCAATTCCTGTCATTTTCTATCAATAGAACAAAGTAAGAAATAGTCAATAATGGTGACTTACTTCAAGGAAGCTCCACGGCAATGCAAGGAAAAAGTGGGGGGCCAAAATCATTTTATTCATTTGCTATATCACTTCATTACTTTTTCTCTCAAATAATTTAGTACCATTATTTGTTCAAATAATTCACTTTTTCTCTCTTGACTCTACGGCTATGCAAGTTTGATGAAAGAAAAATATATTATATTCAATTCATTTCTATCTTTTTGTTTCCAAGTAGCTCATGGCCAAGTAGTCTTTGGAGGGCCAAAATATTAACTCTTGATAATTCATGCCACCTTTCTATCAATAACATCTCTCACCTTTTTCTTTCAAAACTTGTCCACGGTCAAGGAGGCATTAGAAAGCCAAAATCATTTCATATCTCACTTTATCACCTTTTCCCTCAAATGAGTTAATACCAAATAATTGCTCAAATAATTCAATCTTTTCTCTCTTCACTCTACGACAATGCATAGGAGGAAGAGGCCAAAAAGCATTTCATTCATTTGTCATCATAATGCATCATTGTCTCCTCCAAAAAGCTAAGACTTCATCAAATATTTTCTCTCCATCTTCCTATGTGCTAGTTTCGGCCAAGCACCATTGATATGGCTTCCATCACTCAAAAATTTCATCCAACTTGATTTTCTAAACCTAAACATCATTCTAAGAACATCTCTAGTTATGAATTTTTCCAAAATCATTCATCTTGATCTTCAAACCCAAGCTTCAAGTTTCTATCAAAAATCAAAAATTTCGTCTTTGTTCTTCAAGAGATATCATTCGGTCAAAACCCCTAAAATCACCATCCAAGCTCTTTTAATTTCATCCAACCTTAGATCTTGAATCTCCATGATATTCTAAGCAACTTTCATGTTGAAAACTTCTTCTAAATCATTCATCTTCAAGGAGTTTCTTCAAGATCAAAGTTATTGGGTTTTTGAGGTGAAGTATAAGGAAACTTCATTTTCTTCTCTCTTTTTCATGATCTAAACCATGTTTGATCCATGGTTCCTCTTAATCAAGCTTGATATGTTAAATAACTTGTGTTTTGTTTTGTATTTGAGAAGCCCTTGGTGGTGAAGGACTTGGAAAAAGAAACAAATCAAGAAGCTTTGGAGGATCTTCAAGAGGTAAGAGGGAGATCCATCTCACCAACCAAGCATGGTGGTGAGAGATGGTATTTTATTTGATGGATGTGGAATCCATGTGAGGAATCATATCCATGGTCATGTAATTAATTTGTGGGTGTTTATGAGCTTTGATTAATTTTCTATGCTTGATATGCTTTGCATGATTTTATAACTTTGATGATATGCTTGAAATGCTATACATGCTTTTATGGCTTTGATGGTATGCTTATAATATTTATGATGAAATATATATGTATATGCCATGACTTGATAGTGAAAAGGAAATTGATTTTTGGCTCCAATAGCCAAGGAAGAGCTACAGTTTTGATGCCCTTGATTAGGGTTCATGTTGAAAATTTTCAAGAACAAAAGAATTGATTGTTGAGTACTTAGAACATGGTGGATTTCGAACAAGACACCTCAAAATAGGTGTTCACAAATTAATATTTTCATGAAAGATGAAAATGGATGATTTGAAGAGTATGGAAAATAAACAAAGGATTTGTTTTCCAACAGAACAAGAATATAATTTTTGGAGAAATTTTTATTGATTTATTTTGTGTAAAAAGATGCTAAGTGTTTTTCTAAATATGAGTTTTTGAATGAAACAGACAAATGTTGATTTTAAGGATTTGCAAAGAAAGTGAAAAAGGATTTGCAAAGAAAGTGAAAAAGGATTTGCAAAGAAAGTGAAAAAGGATTTGTAAAGAAAGTAAAAACGAATTTGAACAAATGAGTTTGGTTTTTATGACCATAAGACTTACGGTTTTGAAAACAAAATTTTAATGGTTTTGTTTGTGTAAAATCCTATCAACTTAGAAAGAAAGAATGTTTTCATGATTTCAATAGTCATGCCCACGTTTTTGAAGGTTTGTAATGTCTTGATTTTATGAACAAGTTTCCAAAATGAAACAAAAGAGAATTTCAAAGTAATTTGATACAACAAATTTGGAAAGGGAATCAGAGCATTTTAATGCTTGAGGGAATTTTTGAGAAAAATGGAGAATATGATTTTCCTAACGTGTAAATCATACTTTGGGTTTTGAAGAGTGATTTTTAAAGTTAAAAACATTGATTTAATTCAATGGAAAAGTAATTTTGTGAATTATATTTTGGGAAAAGGATTTTTTTGGGAAAAGAAATGTGCAAAAGATTTTCTTGAGTAAGAAAACATGAAAAATGAAATAGAAAGTTATATTATTTTGATAAAAGTTGAAAAGGAATTTTTGAAGGTTAAAAAATATTTTCTGTAATGAAATTGTGATGAAAAACGTTTTACGTATCTTAAAAACGTGATTTTTAAGCTACGCAATTTTGAACAATGTGTTAAAAATTATATTGATTTATTTAAGTCTAAAATAATGTTTGGAATATTGAGGAATATTTTATGTGATTGAAAAATGTTGAAAAATATTTTACGTATCTTAAAAACAATTTAAAATACAGTAAAATATTTCTACGCGATTTTAAATACGTTGAAATATTTCTACGCGATTTGAATTACGTTTAAATATTTTACGTAATTTGAACTACTATTGAAAAATCACTACGTGATTGAAAAGTGATGAATTATTTTTACGTGATTGTGAAAATGAAGGAAAATCGTTATGTGATTTGGAAAGTGTTTTAAATATTTTGAGAATGATGAAAAATGATTTACGTGACGTAAAAGAATGATTTTTAAGTTACACGATTTTGAAAACGGTGGAAAATCATTACGCGATTTGAGAAATGTATATTTTTATGCGATTGAGAGAAATGTTAAAAAATTAAATACATGATTTAAAAGTGCAACAGAAGAGTTGCAGCATTTTGAAAGCGTAACAAAAATGTTACAAAATTTTGTAAACGTAACAATAGTGTTACGGTATTGTGAAAACATAATAAAAATGTTTTGGAATTAAAAAAAAAACGTAACAAAAGTGTTACTATATTTTGAAAAACACAACAGAAGTGTTGTGGAATTGTGAAAACGTAACGGGAATATTACGTAATTTTGTGAAAACAAGACAACAGTGTTTTATAACTATGAAAACATGATAAGATGATTTTGTTATAGAAAAATACAAGATGATTCTTTGTTGAACCAAGGTGTCCATACACTGTTTGTGAAAACAACGAGTTTTGCACTGTTATTAGCACGTGGTGCATTTTAGATGCATTGAATATATATATATATATATATATATATATATATATATATATATATATATATATATATATATATATATATATATATATATACGTTGAGGTATATGATTTAATTGAACAAATGAATTTGAAAAGAATGACCCTTGTGGTTGGACTTGCACTGATATATTCATGCATTGTATAAACTATATCTGAGAAATTATGAGATATACCTGTGATTGGTATTATATCTGTGATTGGTATTTGGTGCATTATACATGCATTGGAATGGTCCGATAAGGACTGGATATGGCTGATTGCCTAGGAGAAATACACCTCTTGAGTGGGTGCGATATGCGTAGTGTAGGTCACTTGTTGACCTTGGGGGCATCGGGGTGCAGGTTGCTTACACGGGTGGTTGGTCGCGCTTCTTCCCATAGGTTAGACTGATGAAACACACCAATGATCCTGACCGAGACACTATTCTTATTCAAGATCTGATAAAGACTGTCGTGTATATGCTAGATGTGCAAAATCAAAATGAGGATTATAGCACGTGGTCTGAGGCATGTGGTACCGACAGATCTTTTCGATCATTCTCCGACCTGAGTTTAGCTCCATGGAGTAGGAAATCGAGTCTTGTGTACATGCATAATCTGAACATTTATATCTGTGTGATATATTAATTGAGGAATATTGGCTATGACAATTGTTTTGAATACTTGGATTGATATATGATTGGATGATGATAGTTGATTAATATTGAATATATTATTGGAAGTTTGATATGATATCCCTGTATAATATTGCTGCTTGTGTTATCTCTGTGCTGCCATGTTGGTATTGGCGTAGGTGATCTCACCTCTTTGTTATGCTGTTTTGCTATGTCTGTACTGTTAAAATCAAATAATAGAAGGATCGAGTTGTCTTAGACATAACGGGCGATGGATACTCAGAGATTGATGAAAACATTGAAGAGTGGCTGTCTCAAGTTCGAAGGTGTTCTGAGTAGACAAGGAGTAGAGTTCTGATGCAACAAGCTGGATACAAGATAAGGAATGAGTATGTTAAGTTTTATCGTTAGTGTTATACCGTGCTATTTAGTAGGACCCGTCATGGGGTTTGCTACTGTTGAAAAAAAAAAGAGTCTGTTAATTTTATATTTCTCTTTAAATTGTGAAATATTAATTGGTGACAATGTTGTATATGAATCAGTTTAAATATATTTTCAGTAATACTTATGGATTACAGTAAGTTTATATTTCAGCAAGAAAGAATTTTTTTTTTAAACCCACGTTTTTAACTCAAACCTTTTATGAAAACATTTTCAGATTATGAGTCGGAAGTCAGACATGTGATACCCTAGGGAGGGTGTTACAAGAAGGATCTGGACAATATTTCCTAAGCTGAGATACCTGAAAGACATCATGAAGATTTGATAAACTGGGTGGAAGAGCTATTTATTAAGCCATTGACCCTACTTTCTTGAGAATTTGAAATGGACCTAAGAATCGAGGACTCAATTTCTTGGATTTAAGTGCTCTGTCTAATCCAACTATAGGAGAAATTTTAAAAAATACATGTTCTCCTTATTGAAATTCTAGAGGTCTTCTTCTCTAGTCAGCATAGCTTTTTTATCTACTTTGTGCAGTGAGCAGTTTATCCTTAATGGATTTTATTTTCTCTGAAGTTTGTTGTACTATGTCTAGCCCTAATAAATTTATTTCTCCAACTTCATACTAGTATAGTGGTGACCTACATTTTTCTGCCATATAGAGCTTCATAAGGTGCCATCCCAATACTGGAATGGTAACTGTTATTATATGCAAACTCTATAAATGGTAAATACTGATCCCAATTCTTTGTCTGTTGCAGGACACAAACTCTTAGCATATCCTCTATTGTCTGAATGGTCCTTTTAGTTTGTCCATCAGTTTGAGGGTGATATGTTGTACTAAAACAAAGTTTGGTGCCTAATGCTTGTTGTACTCCCCAAAATCTAAAGGTAAACCTAGGTCCTTATCAAATATAATACTAGAAGGAATACCATGTAACCTGACAATCTCATTTAGATATATTTGAGCCAATCTATCTAATGAATAAGTGACTTTAATTGCTAAAAAGTGGGCTATTTTGGTTAATCTATCTACAATAACCCAAATAGCATCATGTCCTAAATAAGTTCGTGGCAATCCCATCACAAAATCCATTGTCACACTATCTCATTTCCCTTCAGGGATCTCTAAAGGTTGAAGCAGATTAGTTGGCCTTTGGTGTTCTATCTTAACTTTTTGACATATTAAACACTTAGCTACAAATCTTGCAATTTCTTCTTTTTGGCCACCAAAAAATTTTCTTAAGACCTTGATACATTTTGGTGGTTTTCAGATGAATGGTATATTTACTACAATGGGCTTTCTCCAATATTTGATTTTTCAATTCTCTATCATTTGGGATACACAATCTATCTCTATACATCTCAGTCCCATCATTATCTACTTAAAATTCCTTTTGCTTACCTTGAGAAACTTGATCTTTGATCACTTGTAAAAATTGATCAGTGTTTTGTTTTTGTCTAACTTGTGATTTGATTTCACTGATAATTTCTATTTGACTCATGCACAAAATTTTAGGTTGCAGGGTCATTGAGAGATTTAAATCTCAAAATTTTTCTAATAACTCAAGCTCTTGTATCATCAATTTGGATATATGTAGTGACTTTCTGCTAAGGGCATTAGCTACCGCATTAGCCTTTCTTGGATGATATTTCAATTCAAAATCATATTCTTTCAGAAATTCTACCCACTTTCTTTGTCTCATATTAAGTTCCTTCTCATCAAAAAGATATTTCAAACTTTTATGATCACTGAATACTTCAAACTTAACTCTATATAAATAATGTCTCCATATTTTCAATGCAAATACCACTGTTGCTAATTCTAAATCATGTGGTCTCAATTGTCTGGAAGCATAAGCCACTACCTTCTCATGTTGCATTAGAATACATCCAAGACCTTTCTTGGATGCATCACTGTACATGGTGAATTTTTCTTGAGGGTCCAAAATAATTAGTACGGGAGTTGTTGTTAACTTAACTTTTAATTCCTGGAAACAAATTTCACATTCATCAGTCCACTCAAAAGATTTTTCTTTCCTAGTTAATATGGTCAAGGGTAACACTAATTGAGAAAACCCCTTAATAAATCTTCTGTAATATCTGTCTAATCCTAGAAAACTTCTGATTTTAGTGACGGTTGTTGGTCTCCCCCATTGCATCACCACTTCCACTTTACCCGGATCAACTGAAACTCCTCCTTGTGATATTACATGCCCTAGAAATTTTACTTCTTAAAGCCAAAATTCACATTTTTTCAACTTAGAAAACAATTATTTTTCTTTTAAGATCTGAAGGACCTATCTAAGATGTTGCTCATGCACTTTTGCTGTCTTCGAATATATGAGAATATCATCTATGAAAACAACCACGAATTAGTCCAATTAAGATTGAAAAATACAATTCATATAATCCATAAATATTGTTGGGGCATTAGTCAATCCAAAACGCGTGACTAGATATTCATAGTGTCCATATCTAGTTCTAAAAGTAGTTTTAGGTATGTCCTTTGATTTAATCCTAATTTGATGGTACCCAGATCTTAAATCTATCTTAGAAAAGAATGATGCTCCCCTATGTTGATCCAACAAATCATCAATTTTTGGAAGTGGATATTTATTTTTAATGGTCACTTTATTCAATTGTCTATAGTCTATACACAACCTTAAACTTTCATCCTTTTTCTTTACAAAAAGTATAGGGGCACCCCAGGGTGACACACTAGGTCTAATACATTTCTTGGCCAGGAGTTCCTCTATTTGCTTCTTAAGTTCACTTAACTCAATTGGGGACATTCTATAAGGTCTATTAATATAGGACCTGTTCCTGGAATCAAATCAATAGAAAAAGAATGGTGAAAGTATCAGATATTAATTCCATTAATTACTATATGTATTTCTCCAATGGTATGGTGAAAGACGCATTGAGCATCAATGTTAATTAACAACGTGATACGCACCATCTGGATCCTCTGAACATAACAAATAAAGGGATGAGAAATTAAAATTCTCAGTAGAGTAATCATACAATTAATACAATCATTTAATTTGAACTATTCTATGTTCAGCTGCATTCACTACAGAAAATAATTTCAAATAGAGTACTACGTAATTATACTTTATATCAAGAAAATATACTAAATAATATCATTTCACAATCCATTAAATTCTTACTTTTCTTCTTGCTCACATAACAATGTTATTTCATATTTTTTTTACATCTTTCTTATCTTCTTGCTCACATGGCCCATAACATACCACATAGTTGAGATCTCATACTTTCTAGGGTGTCCCCTAGCTCATTGGTCATTTCCTTTCCAGGAATTTGTTCCATACCATGCAAGACTCTCCATTAAAGCTCCTCTTAGTCGTAGCCCGAGCATCAACTTAACAAGTTCTAGAAGACCCACAGTGTTTTCTTAAATTTATTAATGTTATCTTTTTTAGGCTCCAAGCCCATCAACATCATAACTTTGAATCATTTTCGCACAAAACAACTTCAATAGTTCATCATGAGTAACATTAACATAATCAAGCATTTACTCACAATTTCAATCTCAATAAAATTCATATCATTTCCTTCCATAATTATTGCAATAGAATACAATAAAACTCATTAACAAGTACATCAAATCTTAATAGACATGCTTGGCCAAAAACCTTAAATTACAACAAAGAACATTTTCTTCTCATTCTCATCATTACTAAACTATTTTTAGCATCAAAAGATCATTGATAACCTTAATTTCATTTAAATCAAAGTTTATATCAAAATCCCCAAATTATTTAGAGCAAAACCCTAGCTCATAGATCTTCATCTCCTAACTGTAATTTCTTAAAATAAACATCACCCTTAAGACTTCTTCTTCACCAACAACCTTTTTCCCAAACAATTCCCATAGAAATCCAAACAAGATTTCAAGAACATAAGTTAAGTATCCACTAACCTAGGGTTTTCAATCCAATGAAAACAACCACCATCCAACCTCTTTGATTTAAATATTTAGTGAAAAATATGCTAAAACTCTTCTAGCAACAAGAAAAACTTAAAAGAAAAGGTAGAGAAAAGGTATGATTACCCTACCTCAAGATAGATGAAATAAAGATGAAATAGGTAAGTTTCTTTGTCTAATCTCTTGGTGGATGAGCTTGGAACTCCTTAATCCTTCTTGCTCCTTAGCTTTTCTCCTTTTCCTTCAAGTTTTTCTTCTTTCTTCCTCCTTGGTTCTCCCTTGGCCAAGCACTCCTTCAAGTTTCTATGTTCATCTTCTTCTTTTTTCCAATTCTTTCATTATATATTTCTTAACTAGTGAATAGCAAGCCGCACAAGTGTTTCTTCTCAAAGTTTCCAACCAATAAAATGTTGAACAAGTGGCTAAACTTTGATTGGTTTATAGTTAGGTAATAATGATATTTAGTTACTCTAACTAAACTAATCTAACTTAGTTACTAACCTAATTCCATAAACTAACTAAGTCATCAACTAATTAATTAATTTAGTTACTTAGGCTTTCTAAAATCGTAACTTACATAATTTCTAGTTAATATAACTTAATAGCATTTTTAAGAATTTTCTGCGTCCTAGAAAATTTTCTGTCAGTCTCTCAGATTTACTGTAAATAAATAATTCAATTTATATGTAATTTTTTTAATTCGATATATGTCCTTTAAATTTTTAATTTCACGTACGTCCCTTAAGTTTTAATTTGACGTACGTCCCTTAATAATAATAGTTAATAAATTATACATATATCATATGAATACAGAATACAAAATAAATACTATCATATTTAATTTAGAAGGGATGTTACAATGGTTGTATGTGTTCTTTTTTGGGCAGAATTTGTGATGATAATATGATAGATTTTGTGATTGAAATTGTGGTCTAAGTTGTGAAGGAAAATGAAGGCTCAAAGCTGCCCTATTTATTGTTATAAATGAAGGTTTTTGTGCTTGAAATGGAACCTTGAATAATGACTCAAAACAAGGGCAGAATGCTGCCCTATTTTAAACTTATATATGGATGTTTTTAATGTGTGAAATCATGGCTTGAATGATGTTGAATGGTCACGACAGTATTGGTTCTGTTGGTGTCTAGAATTTTGATGTATTTATACATGAAAATTGTGTCTTGATTGGTCCTTATCGGTCACTACGGTACGCTATCTTATGTGACTAAAAATGTTGATATTTTGAGTATGAAATTGTAATATAGATGATGATTAAAGGTCATAGCAATAAGTTGCCCTTTGAAACCAAAATTTTAGTGTTAATGTGTTTGGAATTATGGCTTGAAATGTGATTAGAAAGCAAGGTTGTATGTCACCATGTTAAATCTTAATTTGAGTGTAATCTTATTATGCATTCAAGCTAGGTTTTTGATTGAAAGTATGACTTTGAGATTGAATGGTGACCATAACCAAATTTTCCATAATAAGGAATTTGTTAATTAATTGAGTAGCCCTTGCAAATGATCCCCATCATTAGAGGGAATGGAAGTGTCAGGATGGACATTCCCTCCTTTCCAGAGTAAATGAGGTTGAGGATGGACATTCCTTTACCCTTTACTCAAATTCTTTCTAGTTGATGGAGGTGATCCTGGTTTATGGATAGTGTAAGGATGGACATTCCCTCCTTGTCTCAGTAGTTAAGGATGGATATTTCCTCTTTACTCACAACTTTATGTTGAGGATGGACATTACCTCACAAGAGGTGGCTGGGCTACTCATTTATCAGAGTAGTCCTGTGTGACTGGAAAATGTTCATAAATAGGTTGAAGTGGACCAACTTGAAAGCATATTATTGTCAAGTAATTTAAATAAGCATTAAGATGGAATTAACTTTATTTGGCTAAATGTGATGCTTGTTTAAAACTGTGTTTCTAAAATTTATTGTGAATGTTAAATGCGATGTTTGATCATTATTATTTTCATAAACTAATAATAATGAATTCTGTTTTGGGAAGGGGAAAGACTTGATTTAGTTTTTGCCATCTTCCTACGTAATAAAATGAGTTTTAAAAATGATTTTTCTCCAAAACAATTGGAAGTATTACGATGTCACTGATTTTTAATAATATTACTGAGAATTCTTTGAATTTTCACCCTTTTTCTATTCTTATTTCCGTAATATTTCCAAGGTCGAGATCTTCAGCAATGAGACCAAAGAAGAAGACATAGATTAATTTTGAAGTTGTTTTGTATTGTGTATTGTATAATTAGTACTCTGTAAAAGTTTATTAAATTATTGCTCTGTAAAATACGTTGTATACTATCCTTTTAATGTACAAACGTTATATTATTTCGCGACAAGGTCATATTTTTTGTATATCAATTAAATACAATATAAAATTAAATTATTAATTTTACATGATGTACTTAATTTTATTCGCTAATACGTAAATATGGATACGTTATTAGTAATGTTATTAGGGATGTTACAAACATGAATAGGTAATCCAATAAGCTAGGGCTATGGGGAATCTTGTTTCCTAATTGATTGGTTTTGAACACAAATTTGATTAAGGTAATTTCTTTGGGTTTATTACATTGCTTGATTTCTTGCCAATACTTGATCAATTTTGGCATGCTTTAATTCATTGTTTGAACTGTAGCCATCTGCAACTAATGAGTGACTCATATAATAAACTTAGGATTAGGTTGGTTAATGATCAAACATCAATTTATTCTACTAATTGAATTGACAATTAAGTTAGTTCATCTCTCGAATTGGGGCTTATTGCATTCCTAGTTAATTCAACTAATTGGCCAAATAGGTGATTAATTGGGAATAGAATATTGATTATCAATGACCATTAGGACTCAATAACAATTAAGAGAATTTGGTAAGAGAATTATCTTATATCATAAATGAGTGAAAATCTGATTAATTGGATTCAAGTAAACCTTGCACCCTAGTTTCCCTCTAAGTCATCTTTACGTTGATTAATCTTCTATCTTTCTTCTTCAATTATTGTCTGATTTTGTTTTAAGTTTCTCTTCACACCTAAGGTTGTTTAAATAACCAAGGGTTTAGTGAATCTAGTAATTACCACTTATTCCTCGTGGGATCGACAACTAGGATGCAAGTCTTATATTACTGTATGATATAGTGCACTTGCTCTTAGTGTATTTTATGTGTACCAAGTTTTTGGCACTGTTGCTGGGGAATAATTTTGGTAATATTAAAGGCAAAAAAACTCTAGTTAATTTAGACGAACTTTGTTTTTTTATTTTTATTTTATTTATTTCAAATCATTTGTCACTTTATCTCCTTGCTTATATTTGTTGTTTATGCTTACTCGTTCTCAACCTCCTAATATGCAATTTGATCCAAAAATTGAGAAAACAACTCGCAGGTTAAGGATGCAATCTTATATTGAAGTTGTGGTTGAAGAAGCTATAAGGAGGATGGAGAGACAAACTGTTAATGGGACTGATGTAGAACAAGTTATCCCAAAGGAGCAAACAATGCTAGAATATTCCATGCCCATGGCTATAGGATACGAAGGGAGTATTGCAAGACCAGCCGTGGCAGCCAACAACTTTGAGATCAAACCAACATTGATCTCCATGATTCAAACTTCTGTTCAGTTTGGTGGATTTGCTTCGAATGATCCAAATCAACATCTGGCCAAGTTCTTACAATTTTGTGACACCATCAAGTAAAATCACTTGCATCATACATTAATTCAAATGGTAAATTCCAATCAGGAGCAGCAATTATGGGAGTAAAAATAAGTTTGCTTTTCAAAACATTAAATGCATTCAGACAATTATCATTAAAAACAAACAGTGCATCTTTAACAAGCAATTCTCAAAGTGGCTTGGTGATCTTGGGGAAATCTTTTATGAATCTCCTGTAAAAGCCAACATGCCCAAGGAAACTCCTTACTCCCTTGACATTGGTGGGAGGGGGTAATTTCTCAATAATCTCAACTTTTGTTCGATTCACCTCAATACCCCTCAAAGAAATGCATTGTCCTAGAACAATTCTTTCCTGCACCATAAAATAACATTTCTCGCAATTCAAAACTAAGTTTGTTTCCTAGCATATTTTCAAAACCAAAGAAAGATTATAAAGACAGATATCAAAAGAAGATCCAAAAACAGAAAAATCATCCATAAAAATCTCAACAAACTTTTCAATCATATCAGGAAAAATAGAAAGTATACACCTTTGAAACATTACAGAAGCATTGCATAATCCAAGGGTATCCTCCGATATACAAAGATTCCATATGGACAAGTGAACGCAGTCTTCTCTTGATCCTCGGGTGCCATCAAGATCTTATTATAGCCAGAATAACTAAATAAAAAGCTATAATAGGTGTGACTCGCTAGTCTCTCTACCATTTGATCAATGAATAAGAGGGGAAAATGATCCTTCCTTGTTGCATCAATAAGTCTCCTATAATCTATGCACATTCGACAACCAGTGACAGTCCTTGTGGGAATGAGTTCATTTTTTTATCATTTTCTATCACTGTCATCCCTCCTTTCTTTGGGATGACTTGTACTGGACTTACCCACGAACTATCTGAGATAGGAAAGATAATGCCTACATCATACAACTTCATCACTTCTTTTCTCATCACTTCCTTCATGGTGGGATTTAATCTCCTTTGTGGTTGAACCACCAGCTTGTAATCATCTTCCATTAAGATCTTATTAAGCAAATCGTAGAACTAATTATTGGTGTATGCCCTAGAGGCCAATTTATTTTGACCGTACTAGCTTACATTGTATTATGCTATTTATTTAATATATGAGACATTTCATTCATTGTGTGTTATTTATGATAAACATTATAAAGTCCTTAGAATAATAAGTTTTATGCCATAGGACATCATATGGATGACTTGATCGTGAGATCCTATTGGATAGAAATAGAACACTATTCTTAAATGTCCCTAGTCAAGTATTATTGTTAATCAGGATGACAATAATGCATTGAGACTAGTATGTGTGTAGACTGATGGCCACATCTCACAGGTCATGGATATGTGATATTTAGTCTTTACATGGATAAATATTAGAGTAATGATGTATTAGACTGACCCTCAATGAGAATGCTACGTGGATTGTTACGTGAGTGTCATAAGTGATTCTCAAAGTGATAATGGTGTACGTGGTCCTTTGACCTGAAATCACTACGATTCCTACATGAGGAGTTGTATGTTTTAATGTCATCAAACATCATTTGTAACAAGGTGATTATAAAGTTGGTTATAGGACATACCACGAATCATGTGGAGGGATGTGAGTGATTTAGATGGGATTTTTCCCTCCTACATAATAGGAGTGATATCTTCGGAGCCCCTAATTAAGTGAGACTACGAAATGCATGGCTATGCTCAAATGAGTCAATATAAGATATTGACCTCATTTGTTATTACTAAGTCTACTGGAGTATCAGGAAATGGAAGATTAAACTATACAAGGGTGACATGTTCCATGTCTTGTGTTCAATCTAGATATCTGGACAAAGGGACTAAACTGCACAGTAACATTGATCACAGAAAGGCTATGTCAAATCACTAACATTCTCATTACTTGGGTAGCAACGATGTGTTGCTAGATACTACTCACTGCTTATAATATTAAAATGGGATTTTAATATTACTACTAACTTCATGAGAACTTGTAGGGTCGCACACATAGAGCTGACTAAATTGGAGTAGTTAGAATCCAAGTTGGACTGGGATTCAATCGTGGGACGGACTCATAACAAATGAGTCTTGGGTTGCATAGCTTACCTTGCAGCTGCTCTCACTCGTATAAGGTAAGAACTATTATAAATAGCACTGCTAAGGGGGCTGTCATGACATATATTACAAACCCTATCCACACTTGATAAAAATAGTGAGTGAGAGAGTGATAAGTTTCTCTTCTTTTCACAGCTAGCACTGTGCTAGAGACGTGGGACTCCTTTTTGTGGACGTTGGATATTTGAGAGTCTATTCGTGTGGATACCGTAAAGACATCATTGTTGTTACAGTGTTGGTGATTCACATCGCTTGATTTTATCTCGCTTCAAGAGGTAAAATCTTTTAAAACACAGATTATAGTCTATTTCACATGGATCCTAGGTGGGAATTTTTGTTTTTCCGCTATGTGATGTATCCACAATTCCCAACACTAATGCCCTTAAGATCATCAATAGTCCACCCTGTAGCTGACTTATGTTCTCTCAAAACCCTCAAAAGCTTTTCTTCTTCTTCTTCACAATTGAGCTCAACATTCATAATTACTGGAAAAGTGTTATTCTCACCAAGAAAAGTATATTTGAGGTTAGAAGGAAGCATCTTCTGTAACATTCTCCCTAACTTAATGATCCTAATTAGGGTTATAGTAGCTCTGTAATACTGGTAAGAGTTATCTGTTAATTTAGGTAATTTTTCTGAACCAGATTGAGCATAATTCTATAGCACTAAGTATAAGAGAATAATTAAAGTATCTGCATAACCGGTTGATATGATGAAAATAAATATGAAAGATTTAGTTCCTAGCTAAGAATCATTGATAAGAGTTGAAGAAAATTTTGGAGAATCAACAGAGCAAGTTTGGTATTTTTATGGATACTATTAAGAAATAGTCGGAACACTTAAGCAGTTCAAAAAATTATGAAATTTCATGGAAAAAATAATTAGAATATAGAGAATAATTTTGTATAAAATACTAACTAAGACTAGTATCAGTAAGCTTATTACTTAATCCCTCAGTTTAATCTAACTTTAAACCAAGTAATGAAGCTTAGTTGATAAAAAGCAGTATATGGAAAATTACGAAAAAATGGATTTACGGACTAAGTTGAGTTCTAAAAGTTTTTATAACACTTATGAAAGCCTGAAAACTCAACTTTGAAAGATTAAAATGTATTTAACAGATACAAAAGTTTTTGTTGGATTTCACTTTTTCCTTTTTATTTTCCTTCTCCACCGTCCCACCCCTCACCATGGTCCTTGAGATATTTTTCTCACTCTCTTCTCTCACCCACGTGAAGCCATCAGGAGACAAGAGAGAAAAAGAGAAATAAAAAGAAGAGAAAGGAAACAAAGAAGGAGGAGAACGAAATAGAATAGAAATGGAGGAACAGAGAAGGAAAATAAGATGGGGAAGAGGAAGACGTGAGGCACAACAGAAAATGGAGAGGAAGAAGGAAGATCAAGAAAGGAAATGGAAGGAAACAAGATCAAAGAACCATGAAAACCAAGGTAGGGGCTATTTTCTCAAACTTTTAGATCAAATGTGTTTTCTTATGGATTTAAAAGAAAATGTAATACCTCTAATAACATGTTAGACTTTATATGTATACAAAGGTAACATATCACTTGCTTAACATGCCTATTGAATTTTATGGCAAACTAAGTTCATTTAGGAACTTTGTTGCAACTTCGAAGGTGAAAAGTAGCTTAAAATGACTCAGATAATAGCATAAATTGTTTAGATAAGGAATTTATGTATGAATACTTCATTCCTAAGTAACAAATGTATGTTATATGTAATGCCCTTTTTTCTACTAGAAGAAGGAACGTCACACCATAGAAATGAGAAATAAAATGCAGAAAATAAGTATATCATAGATAAAGATCCAGTTCATTTTTTAACCTTTAAATAGCCATTTCCATTCGCAAGTATGTACTAATCGAGTAGTAAGATAAATGTATGTATTATTTTTTTTTTGAATTGTTTGAAGAGGTAATGATAATTGTAGATACAATAGAAATCAACATGGAATTGAAAATGATACATTCATATTTTATATATAATATTATATGCATCAAGCCTATTTAGTTACATCATCAAAATATACAAAAAATAAAAGGCTTTACCCACCCAAGATGTTTACAAAATATACATCCCATCAAATTAGTAAAACGTCAGGCTTCCTAAAAAGATAAACAGATAGCCATCAGTAGCCACCGACAGTATCAGCCCCTGAGACTGACGAGAAGGAACCGTAGCAGGATCCTCCTCATCCGATGAAATCGCCATCGGAGCGACCGAGTTTCGAGCAGAAGCTCGAGCAGTGGAGAGGAAAGAGTCCTCTTGTAGGGTATAATAAAGGTCATCCCACAAATCTCTAACAGGTAGGTAAAACTCTAAATGGACAAAAGCTGTAAAATCAAAGACAGACGTGTCATAGCGACCCCAGGCTAAAGACACAGTCAGCTCCCCATGATAGATACAACGGTCCATGCTCAAATTTATATGCCAGCAGTCTGGACCACTGTGAAAGGTCATCCTTGCGTAACCCAAAAACCGGCGCGGACGCGAAGACATCGTCAAACAGCACTACTCGTAATTGGACCAGAAGCCAGGAAAATCAGGTGCTTCCTTTTCTTCCTCGCGAACGTCTTCTTGGTAGTACATAATATATAACAGAAGCACAGATATATATAGGAAAGAGGTGAGACACCCAACATTCAATACCAATACGGTAGCAAGAAAATAGAACGGTGCTGGACGCCCACATAGCATTATAACACATATATTTATCAACAGTATAAATAAAGATAACAGTAATAATCAAGTAAGCAATAAAAGAGAAATAACAATAGAATCTTAGGAAGTAAACAATTTATTGAATCAAATAATTATATCGATAGTAAAAGCAGATAAATCCACAGTCGTGAGTACTCATGCTCAATAAAATATGAGACTGATAATGGACAGTGCACAATGCATTATAGTGCCAAAAATCTTACTCCATGGAGCTAGACATAAACATTACAGAGAGAATGATCAAGGAGTCATGCCAGTATCTCTTTAGCCTTAAAAATAAAGTGCTTCATCTCATAAAAATATATGCGCAATATAGCTTATACATGGCACCTCAACAGTTGATCGCGATATAGGACAACGTCTCGGTTCGGATCATCAGTGTGTTTGCATCGGTCTATCCCACGACCCAGTGGAGCTACTACTGTCTATTGTGGGACACCCGCACCCCGACGCCCCCAAGGTCAACCGCTATGACCCTACGCTTAGTCTACTCGCACCTGCACAAAGGTGTTATACAATCTCCTAGGCACACATTGCCTTTCACAATAAAGTCCAACGGACATCACATATGCATAAAGACTCAATTTACATCATGTATATGTATCAATGATATGTTCCTCATAGACAATGCATCACATGTATATTCATCAACAAGTATTTCTCATAGAACATATTATAATGGTATATAAATAATTCTCAACAATATCATGCCACAATCAAGTACAATTCACAAATACTTCCACATAAGAACTCACAATAGCAGAAAATCAATCCTCAATATCAACATGTATATATATGTTTCAATATATACCACAATTTTACATTAT
Source organism: Ormosia emarginata (assembly GCA_029884605.1). Taxonomy (NCBI): domain Eukaryota; kingdom Viridiplantae; phylum Streptophyta; class Magnoliopsida; order Fabales; family Fabaceae; genus Ormosia; species Ormosia emarginata. The sequence goes on from JAQQTP010000088.1 coordinate 76,728,833, forward strand.
GAATCCAACATTCTCAATGTACTAATTCTTGATCAATTATGAGAATTTTTTGCTAAGGAGCCCTTCAAAATCGTGGCTTTCTTTAGAATTATTACTCAATCAATTTCTTCCACCTCATTATGAATTTCCTTAATTCCCAAAGATGCATCATAGCATCACTTGAACTCCAAAATTTCCTCTAGAGGTCATGGCCTCCCTAGTCATCAAGGTTCCAAACCTTGTTCCATTTCATGCATCAATCTTTCAATCTTTAATTACATAAGTCTTATTTTACACAAAATCAAATCCAACCCTTAAAATTCATGGCCAAACCATGGCCTCTTAATAGGGTTGTAAACCTTCAAATTTTTTCATTCATTAAATCTAACATTAACAAGAATTCAAAACTAATATTCAATCACTAATCTCAATCAAGAATACATAAACATGAAAAAGCATCAAATAAAGTAAGCATTCAAATATGGATTTCTCTATCAGCAACCACACAAGGTCTTCTCACCACCAATGATGGTTGAAGTGAGTAAATCTCCCTCTTACCTAAAGGAAGAACACGAAATCACCTCCTTGGTGTGCTCTTGGTGGATTCGGTTTTTGGCTCCAAAAACCCTAAAAAATTAAGCTCAAAGAATCAACACCAATGGTTGAAAAAGAAGAGATCCATGGTCAAACATGGCCATAGAAACGAAAAATATGTAGAGAAAGTGAAGAATCAAAGACTTACCCTCAAAGTCTCAAACTTTGTTCTTGAGAGAAAGTGAAGAAAATGATGGATTTTGAAGAAAATCTTCAAATAGGAAATATAGAGAATGATGAGAAGAATGTAGAAATGATGATGGTGAAGTGAGGAAATGAAAAATGATCTCCCAAGATGGGGCTGCAAAATCGTGGGGTGAAGGAGAAAAAGAAGAGAGAAGTTAGAGAAAAATGAAGATGAAAGTTAGAGAGAGAAAGTGATAGTAAGAAATGTGATATTTTGGTGAAATGTGATAAGTATGGAAGCAAAATTTTGCTTCCCTTGGGCATCATTGCCGCGGCAACAAGAGAGAGAGGGAGAGGTTGAGTGGCTTCTCCAATAAGCTTAGGTAGTTTAGTCATTTGGTGGTCAAAGCTTCTCAAAGAAGCTTTGATTAAAATACAATATTTTGAATTAAAGTGGATTTGATTAGACATAAAGTGGATTACATTAGGATAATATGATAGGATTTTTAACATATACTTCTATGCAATGGACAATTGTTACAGTTGACAGAAGTCAATATTAATTGTCTGGCGAATAAAAATTACACAACGATTTATTATTTTATCTAATAAAATTCTTAAAAAACGTGAAATCTCGTAAATCATGTCCAGTCTCGGGTTTAGTAAGATCCCCCGTCGACTTTTTCACAGATCAAGGTTCGCGGGAAAAATATCTCATTTTCCCGACTCTGCTCATTTTGCACGCAAAATAAGAAATAATATTAAAATATTTCACGTTCTCAGTAAAATCTAGAAAAATTTCCAAAATTCACAAATATTAAAAAATAAATATTTATAATAAAATAAATAAATTTTGGGGTGTTACAACTCTCCCCTTCAAATTAAAATTTCGTCCTCGAAATTTTTATACCTTAAAATAACTATGGGTATTGTTCCTTCATCTTGTCTTCTAATTCCCATGTCGTATCTCTAGTTGCTTCGTTCCAGATCACTTTTACTAATGGGATGTCTTTTCCTCTAAGTTGCTTCATTCTCCTATCCTCAATCCTTACAGGTGACGTCTCATAAGTCAAGTTTTCTTTTAATTGTACTGTATCAAGTGTTATGACATGATCAGGGTTAGGAATATATTTTTGAAGTTGTGACACATGAAAGACATTGTGGAGATTTGAAAGAAAAGGTGGTAAAGCTATCTGATGAGCAACTGGACCTATCCGACGAAGAATTTGATAAGGTCCAAGGAATTTAGGAGTAAGCTTTCTAGACTTGAGAACTCAACTGACCCCAATCGTAGGCGTGACTTTCAAAAACACATGCTCTCCTTCCTCAAATTCAAGAGGTTTTCTCCTTTTGTCCGCATAGCTCTTTTGTCGATGTTGAGCTATTCTCATCTTCTCCTGAATCATCTTGACTTTCTTAGTCGTTTGTTGTATGAGATCAGGTCCAACTATAAGTCGCTCTCTGTCTTAATACCAACATAAAGGTGTTCTACACCTTCGTCCATATAAAGCCTCATAGGGAGCCATCCCTATGCTCGAATGATAACTGTTGTTGTAGGTGAACTTTACCAATAGTAAAACTTCATCCCAACTTCCAGTTTGCTCCAAAGCACAAGCTCTAAGCAAATCTTCCAATGATTGAATTATTCTTTCTTATTGACCATTGGTTTGCGGATGATATGCATAACTTAAGCGTAACTTTGTTCCCATTGCTTCTTAAAGACTTTGCCAAAATTTTGACGTAAATCTTAGATCTCTATCAAAAACAATACTTGTAGGAACACCATGTAGTCTAATAATTTCACCGATATACAACTGAGTCAACTTCTCCAATGAATATCTTATGTTAATAGGCAAGAAGTGTGTTGACTTTGTGAGTCAATCCACAATTACCCATATCGAATCATGACCCATTTTTGTCCTTGGCAATCCAACAACAAAGTCCATTGCAATACTATCCCACTTCCATTCGGGAATAGTTAGGGGTTGTAACATTCTAGATGGTCTTTGACGTTCAATCTTTGTTTTCTAACAAACCAGACAAGAAGATACACATCTAGCAATATCTCTTTTCATTCTATGCCACCAAAATAACTTTTTCAAATCTTGGTACATTTTAGTCATTCCAGGATGCATACTTAACTGACTCATGTGAGCATATTCGAGAATGTACTTCCTAAGCTCTTGATCCTTAGGCACACAAACTTTACCTTGAAATCTCAAAATCCCATCGCTTCCTTCCTCTAATGTTGATGCACCACCCTACTTCATCAGCTCCCTTTCTTCTTATAAGAACTTGTCAACTTTCTGCTTCTCTCAGATGTCATTTATTACTCACTTGAGATTGTGACCATGTTCATGTAGATTTTGTCTGGCATTAATTCCACAAAAGACCATACGTATCTAAATTGTTCTATCAAATCCTTTTCTCTGATCATCATGGCAGAAACGCCGATCGTCTTCCTACTTAAGGCATCGGCCACAAAATTGGCTTTTCCAGGGTGATATTGAAGTTGGAAATCATAATCTTTTAGGAATTCCAACCACCTTTGCTATCTCATGTTCAACTCTTTTTGATCATATAAATACTTCAAGCTCTTATGATCACCAAAGACATTGAACGTTGTTCCATAAAGAAAATGTCTCCATATCTTCAAAGCAAATACAACAGCAACTAGTTCCAAATCGTGAGTTGGGTAGTTCTTCTCATGTACTCGCAGTTGCCTCGAAGCATAAACTACTACTCTTCCGCTTTGCATAAAGACACACCCTAGTCCTTGGTATAAAGCATCATAGTACACTTTGGAAGGTTCATTTGGGTCAGGCAGAACTAACACTGGTGAAGTAGTTAGTCTCCTTTTTAGCTCTTGAAAACTTTCTTCGCAAGCACTCATCCACTCAAAAGCTTGATTCTTCCTTGTGAGTTGAGTAAGAGGTCTGACAATCTTTGGTAATATCTAGCTAATTTGACAAAGCTTCGAATTTCTGTCACCATCTTCGGCCTTTCTCATTGCAGAACAACTTCTACCTTTGATGGGTCGACAATAATTCCTTTCTTTGAGATCACATGGCCTAAAAACTTGACCTCATCCAGCCAAAATTCACATTTAGATAACTTGGCATACAACTTTTTCTCTCTCATAATCTGAAGGACTAAGTTGAGGTGTTCAGCATGATCTTCCTGATTTTGAGAGTAGATCAGGATATCGTCAATGAAGACAACAATAAACCTGTCCAAATAAGGGTGAAAGATTCTATTCATATAGTCCATGAATATGGCAGGTGCATTCGTTACGCCAAATGGCATCACCAGGTACTTGTAATGTCCATGACGAGTATGAAAAGTTGTTTTGGGAATGTCTTCCACTTTTACTCTGATTTGATGGTAACCCAATCACAAATCAATCTTAGAAAACACAGTTGCTCTCTTCAATTGATCCATCAAGTCATCTATCCTTGGAAGTGGATACTTATTCTTGATTGTGACTTTGTTTAACTGACGATAGTCTACGCACAACTATGAAGTACCATCCTTCTTCTTAACTAGCAGTACCAGCGCTCCCCAAGACGACACGCTAGGCCTAACAAATTGCTTCTCCAGGAGTTCTTCCAACTGCTTCTTGAGTTTAACTAACTTTGCTGGTGACATTCTGTAGGGCGCTATGGAAATAGGACCAGCTCCAGGTACAAGGTCAATGGCGAACTCGATCTCTCACTCCGGTGGTAAACTAGGTACATCTTCAGGAAAAACTTTGGGAAACTCTCTAACCACTGAAATTGTGTCCACATCTACCTCATTCTCGACTTTTAAAGAAGATAATAGCATGTATCATTGAGCTCCTTCTTTCAAGAAAGCTTGAACTTGGTTAGCCGTCAAAAATCTAGAATTCTCATCTAAAGGGAAAACTATGGTTTTTCTAGAACAATCTAACAGGTTAGAAGATAACCAATCCATTCCTAAAATTATGTCTAACTGGGAAAGAGGTAAACAAATCAAATCAATAGAAAAGATTCGACCTTCAACAACTAATGGACAATTTAAATAGACTTTGGTGGTAATAACAAGTTTAGCAGTAGGGGTTGAAACAGTTAAGTCAAAAGGCAAAGAAGACACATGCAAACCAAGTCATTTCACACAGTCATAAGAAATAAAAGAATAGGTTGCCCCAGAGTCATACAGTATGGTTAAAAGATTACCCTCTATGAGACATTCTCCTTGTATAACATCTTCGGATTGAGAGGCTTTAGCACTACTCAGGGTGTAAACTCTACCTCCAGCTTGCGGTTTCGCAGTTCTTGCAGCATTAACCGAAGGTTCAGCCTTTGTCTCATTGCAGTCGAGAGAAACATGTTCGGCCTTCCCGCATATGAAACAAATGATCCATTTGATTGTGCAATCCCTTATGTAGTTCTCTTTCCCGCACTTCATGCATCTTGGCGTAAAAGTTGTAGTTTGATCAGTTCTACCCAGACTTCCTCCAGGACTTCCACCTTGTGGTCGTTGTTGCTGATTTCCTGGTGGTCTCGAATGAGGCTTTTTTTTTATAACGATTGGCATTACTGCTTCCTCCTCTTTGGGACCGAAAAGGTCCAAAGTTGCAGTTCCTCGTGTCCCACGCTTGGTCTAAGTCTTCCACTTGGCGACATGTGTCAAGCAATTCCGAAAACTGATTGATCTTCAATATTATAATAGCTCTTTTCACATCATGCCTTAGACCTTCCTCAAACTTCCGACATTTCCATGCTTCATTCGGTTGGTGTTGAAAGTAAGTTGAGAACCTCGACAAGCTCTCAAATTTTGCAGCATACTCACTTACAGTCAAATTTCCTTACCGCAAACTAAGAAACTCCATCTCCTTAGTATGTCTGGCACTTTTTGGGAAATATTTATTCAGGAATCTCTTCTTGAATACTGCTCAAGTAATTTCTCAACCTTTTATCTCCGGCAATCTCTGTTCTCCCGTCCACCAATCCTCTGTGTCTCCAACTAGCATAAATGCAGCATAAGTTACCTTCTTGTCATTAGCACAGTTTATACCCGTGAATATCTTCTCCAGCTCTTTAATCCATAGAGTAGCATTCTCAGGATCAAATTCTCCTTTAAATTGTGGAGGATTAGTGCGACGAAATTCCGCTAAGTTTTGGGCATCAGCGGTGGCTTCAAGCTGTTGTGCAGTCCTCTCTTGTGTTGAGCAGTCTACTAGTTTTGTTGCAGTATAGCCTTAGCCAGCTTTTGAATTGCCTCAATTGCTGCAGCCATGTCTCGTCTCCGAGCCATAATTCACTTTCAAGTCAAACTATACAAAATAGATGTATCCCTTCGAAATACTAAATACAGAGAATCACACAGCACAAACAAGACAATCCAAAACCACAAAACCCAAACGAAAACTTAAATCGGGGCTCTGATACCAAGACAGTGTAACGCCCCTTTTTCCGCTAGAAGAAGGAACGTCACACCATAGAAATACGAAATAAAATGCGAAAAATAAGTATATCATAGATAAAGACCCAGTTCATTTTTTTAACCTTTAAATAGCCATTTCCATTCGCAAGTATATACTAATCGAGTAGTAAGATAAATGTATGTATATTTTTTTTTTTGAATTGTTTGAAGAGGTAATGATAATTGTAGATACAATGGAAATCAACATGGAATTGAAAATCATACATTCACATTTCATATATAATATTATATGCATCAAGTTTGTTTAATTACATCATCAAAATATACAAAAAGTAAAAGCCTTTACCCACCCCAGATGTTTACAAAATATACATCCCATCAAATTAGCAAAACGTTAGGCATCCCAAAAAGATAAATGGATAGCCATCAATAGCCACCGGCAGTATCAGCCCCTAAGACTGACGAGAAGAAACCGTAGCAGCATCCTCCTCAGGGTCCTCCTCATCCGATGAAATAGCCATCGGAGCGACCGAGTTTCAAGCAGAAGCTCGAGCAGCGGAGAGGAAAGAGTCCTCTTGTGGGGTATAATAAAGGTCATCCCACAAATCTCTAACAGGCAGCTAAAACTCTAAATGGACAAAAGCTGTAAAATCAAAGACAGGCGGGTCATAGACACCCCAGGCTAAAGACATAGTCAGCTCCCCGTGATAGATACAACGGTCCATGCTCAAATTTATATGCCAGCAGTTTGAGCCACCGTGAAAGGTCATCCTTGCGTAACCCAAAAACTGGCACGGACTCGAAGACATCTTCAAACAGCACTACTCGTAATTAGGCCAAAAGGCAGGAAAATTAGGTGCTTCCTTTTCTTCCTCGCGAACGTCTTCTCGGTAGTACATAATATATAACAGAAGCACAAATATATATAGGAAAGAGGTGAGACATCCAACATTCAATACTAATATGGTAGCAAGAAAACAGAATGACGTTGGACCCCCACATAGCATTACAACACATATATTTATCAACATTATAAATAAAGATAACAGTAATAATCAAGTAAGCAATAAAAGATAAATAATAATAGAATCTCAAGTAGTAAACAGTTTATTGAATCAAATAATTATATCAACAGTAAAAGCAGATAATTCCACAGTCGTAAGTACTCATGCTTAATGAAATATGAGACTAACAATAGACACTGCACAATACATTATGGTACCAAAAATCCTACTCTATGGAGTTAGACATAAACATTTCGGAGAGAATGATCAAGGAATCATGCCAGTATCTCGTTAGCCTTAAAAATAAAGTGCTTCATCTTATAAAAATATTTGCGCAATATGGCCTATACAAGGCACCTCAACAGTTGATCGCGATATAGGACAGTGTCTCGGTCCGGATCGTCGGTGTGTTTGCATCGGTCTATTCCATGGCCCCAGTGGAGCTACCACTGTCTATTGTGAGACACCCGCACCCCGACGCCCCCACGGTCAACCACTATGACCCTACGCTTAGTCTACTCGCACCTGCACAAAGGTGTTATTCAATCTCCTAGGCACACATCGCCTTTCACAATAAAGTCCAACGGACATCACATATGCATGACGACTCAATTTACATCATGTATGTGTATCAATGATATGTTCCTCATAGACAATGCATCACATGCATATTCATCAACAAGTATTTCTTATGGAACATATTATAATGGCATATAAACAATTCTCAACAATATCATGCCACAATTTCATCAAGTACAATTCACAAATACTTAGTTCCACATATGAACTCACAATAGCATAAAACCAATCCTCAATATCAACATGTATATATATGTTTCAATACATACCACAATTTCACATTATGAATCCAACATTCTCAATGTACTAAGTCTTGATCAATTATGAGAATTTTGGGCTAAGGAGCCCTTCAAAACCGTGGCTTTCTTTAGAATTATTACTCAATCAATTTCTTCCACCTCATTATAAATAATATATATATATATATATATATCTAAGTCCTTAATTCCCAAAGATGCATCATAGCATCACTTGAACTCCAAAATTTTCTCTAGAGGTCGTGGCCTCCCTAGTCATCAAGGTTCCAAACCTTGTTCCATTTCATGCATCAATCTTTGAATCCTTAATTACATAAGTATTATTTTACACAAAATCAAATCCAACCCTTAAAATTCATGGCCAAACCATGGCCTCTCAATAGGGTTGTAAACCCTTAAATTTTTTCATTCATTAAATCTAACATTAAGAAGCATTCAAAACCAATATTCAATCACTAATCTCAATCAAGAATACATAGACATGAAAAAGCATCAAATAAAGTAAGCATTCAAATATGGATTTCTCCATCAACAATCACATAAGGTCTTCTCACCACCAATAACGGTTGAAGTGAGTAAATCTCCCTCTTACCTAAAGGAAGAACACAAAATCACCTCCTTGGTGTGCTCTTAGTGGATTCAGTTTTTGGCTCCAAAAACCCTAAAATATCAAGCTCAAAGAATCAACACCAATAGTTGAAAAAGAAGAGATCCATGGTCATAAACATGGCCATAGAAACGAAAAATAGGAAAAGAAAGTGAAGAATCAAAGACGTACCCTCAAAGTCTCAAACTTTGTTCATGAGAGAAAGTGAAGAAAATGATGGATTTTGAAAAAAATCTTCAAATAGGAAATGTAGAGAATGATGAGAGGAATGTAGAAATGATGATGGTGAAGTGAGAAAATGAAAAATGGTCTCCCAAGATGGGGCTGCAAAACTGTGGGTTGATGGAGAAGAAGAAGAGAGAAGTTAGAGAAAAATGAAGATGAAAGTTAGAAAGAGAAAATGATAGTAGGAAATGTGATATTTTGGTGACATGTGATAAGTATGGAAGCAAATTTTTGCTTCCCTTGGGCATCATTGCCGCGGCAACAAGAGAGAGAGGGAGGGGTTGAGTGGCTTCTCCAACAAGCTTAGGGTAGTTTAGTCATTTGGTGGTCAAAGCTTCTCAAAGAAGCTTTGATTAAAATACAATATTTTGAATTAAAGTGGATTTGATTAGACATAAAGTGGATTACATTAGGATAATGTGTAGGATTTTTAACACATACTATTATCCAATAGATAATTATTACAGTTGACAGAAGTCAATATTAATTGTCCAGCGGATAAAAGTTACACAATGATTTGTTATTTTATCTGATAAATTTTTTGAAAAATATAAAATCTCGTAAATCGTGTCCAGTCTCGGGTTTAGTAAGATCCGCCGTCAACGTTTTCATAGATCAAGGTTCTCAGGAAAAATATCTCATTTTCCTAACTCCGCTAAGTTTGTACGCAAAATGAAGAATAATATTAAAATATTCTGCGTTCTCAGAAAAATTCATAAAAATTCTCAAAAATTACAAATATTAAAATATAAATATTTATAATAAAATAAATAAATTTTGGGGTGTTACATTGTAAGTTGTGGTTAAAATTTGAGAACAATCGGAGCCAATTTGGTATTTTTAAGCATACTAGTTGTGCTTTTTATGCTGGTTTGACTAGCAGTAGATATAAAAAATTAAGATATAGGTGAAACAATAATTTTGATGAATCTTAATATTTATTTCAAAGTTGATGGATGTTGAAAAACTTGATTTAGCTAAATCTAAGTGTTCTTAGCAGATCGAGAGTTAGTTGTGTAAGGGCTAAAAGCCTTAAGAGTCTTTTACCTTCTCCATATAACCTCATTCCCAGTTCTTTTCTGCACAAAAATAGAAAAAAAAACTATGAGAGAAGGAAGAGAGGAAAAGGAAAGTCAAATGTAAAGTCAAGGTTTGAGATCCAACCAAGCTAGAATCTTCTTCATAGCTGCTAAGGTAGGGGTTCTTGAGCTCAACTTCATATTTTTCCTCTTCTTTCTATGTTAGGCCTATGTGAGGTTTAATATGCCAAATTGAGTTCTAGAGGTGTTTGATGTGTTTGACTTGCATGAATGTTCTAGAGGCTTTGAACATCTTATTTAGACCATTGATGCTCATTTTTCTGGTTTTAGGTCAATGTTGTGTAATTTTGGTTCATAATCCAAATTGAGTGGTTTTGTTGTTGATTAATGATTTCTATGTGTTAATGAACTACTTAGGGACTTAGAATCACTTAGAAATTGATTTGGAATGACAAAAAACCATGAATTGGACCATTGGAACAATACCTGATTCTGCATAAGTTTCTGTCTCAGGGTCATGCTTAGGCGTGACTGAACCATGCTTAGGCGTAGGTGAGACAGATAGTATCACGCTTAAGCATGACAAAACTGCGCCTAGTTGTGGTTTCTTGCGAGTTACATGGTTGTTTCTATACCACCTTCATGCCTAGTCGTGGGAGGGTGGTGCCTAGGCGTGGTTACCAGAATCTTACAAGATTTGTGTTCTTGTGGTTTTGTGACTTCTTAAGTGATCGGATCACTCTTTCTACCTTTTAAAGTGTGTTGACACACAAATAGGGGTATTTTTCAATAGGGAAATTATCACCTAGAGTTGATGAAAAGAAGTCTAAGCTTTGAACATCCAAGAGTCATGGATAGATTTAGTGTATGTCTAGTATGCTACTAGAGTTAATCCAACAAGAGAATGATTCTTTAGTATACATATGTTATGAATGAACTTTAAAGCAAATAAGAGTAAGGGTTTGCTATAGAAAAGTGTCTTTCACCTTTTGTAATTTATTGTTACTTAGCTTCACTAGAGATATGATGATGAGTGGTGTTAGATACAAGTAAACTAGAATATGTTAGCATTATTTATCTATGAATGCAACCGTGTATGGCAGTTAATACTATTTGGCTAGAAGGAAGGAAGTCAGAGAAGTTCCTAAAAGAACAGGTTATTCCTAACCAAGTGCTAAGGTTGCAAGTAGTGTGGAAATTTAGTTTTCCTATCTACAAGGGGCAAACATGAGAAGTCAAAGATTTCTAGTAAAACATGCCTAGGTCTTAGGTGAACTAAGTATGTAAGAATGAATATAAGTATCTTTAACTTGGTATCTACAATTGTTGAAGTATTTCCTTGTTGGTGTTCTAAACATGTTTTACTTTTGAGCATCGGTTAAATTATGTTTACTATACTAATTATGACTGGTCTTGATTACTTATACTGAGAAATGTTATTTCTTACCCCAGGTGTGTATCATGTAATTCTAGGTGAAGCTTTTTCCAAGAGTAAGAAGAAAAAGGAAGCTAAAAGCTAGAGTAGCTTAATAATTTATGTTACAAATGTTGTATTCCTTAGTACTTCTTTAAAATGTAAAGAATTACGTAGTACTTCAAGCCTTTACTGAGGTTAAGATTGTATATATATATTTGCATCTTTTTATGAGGATTATATCTTTCCGCATTTCATAAGGCTCTCCATAATGTTTCCAACGAACATTATGGATCAAAGAATCAGATTATTATGTATGTAGTGATATTATAATGCTAGATATCTCCTTGTATACTTTATATATTGAGATGATAGTATTAGGATGTTACAAAAAACTTGTTTGAAATGATGGATTTGAACTATGATTTTCATAAGAAATGGTTTTGAAACATGAGTTTGCTTTTGAGCTTGAAATGTTAATGATTTTGAGATTTGTAATAGTTGCAAACTTATAGATTGATGATTACCCATTCTTGCTACATTGTTCTATGATGTTTAGGCTCAAAGTTTAATGAGTTTTGATTAGATTTTGATATGAGAATAGGTGGTTTGGGGTTTCCTCCCTCTTGAGTTTTGATTTCACGTCCAGGAATGCCCATAACCAGTTATGGATCCTCCATAATCGATTATTGGTGCAAAACAGAGGCTCCCTATGCATGCATAACCAGTTATGGCTAACGTATAACCGGTTATTACTTAAAACTAGAGACATCAAATGTATGCATGATCGATTATGGCTAATGCATAATCGGTTATTGCTTAAAACAAGAAACATAAAAGGAAGCTAATAACTGGTTACCAAAGGATGGTAACCGATTATTGGCCTTTCAAATAGAGGCGTGGGAGGTCCCTAACTGGTTACCTAATGAGGATAATTGGTTTTGAGACACAAAAACAGACTTAGTTAGCCATGATAATCGATTGGGACCTTGTCCTAACCTATTATCTTGATGAAAAACATGGATTTAGACTTGATGCGAGAGTGAGGAACCTCAAGAACACTTGAATTTATGAATGTTGGACTAAGATATGCATGACTTATGCTATGAATGATAACTTAATAAGTCATTTTCTTACACATGATGAGGCTTGTGCCATGATATGAGAATATGAGATTAATTAATGAGATGTTGATACATCATGACATATTATGAGTTAATTTGGTCAATTATCTTATTCGTTGCATGATGACATTGATTATTGAATTGATGATAGAAATAATGATTGATTTTTTCCCGAGTAACCCTTTACCTAGGATATTCTTGGACCTAAGGGGTGACTTGGAAATGATGGTTGAGGATAGACATTCTCTTACCACTTAAGTAATAGGGTTAAGGATAGATGTTCCCTTCCTCTTTACCTGATTTTCCCTATGGTTGATGTGCAGTTGATGTAACAACCTACTGGGGATGTCACATTTCCGAATAATTATAATAAACACTACCCAAGTTATAAAACCTTTAGCACATATATAATAATAGGAGTTGTAAAATTTTTCTCTTTATACATTATATCATTAAATAAAATAAACATTACATAATTTAAAACAAACTATTAAATACACACCATAATGCATATATGATTTTTGTCTTTAAGGTACAAATAATTTACAAACTACAAATATTTTATAAAGTAGTAAAAAGTTTGATATCACACTAAATACAAACTCGCTCAAGTACTCATCTAGGAATTCTAATCCCCTTCCAATGGATCGTCAGATGACAGAAACCTCAGATGTCTCGCAGATCTACGGATAGGAGTCTGTGCTATCGATATACTACTAATCTCACTGGGGGCATGAAAACGTCCTCCCCAATAACGCCTAATAGTTAAAGGCATCTCTAGATGTAAATAAAAAGTAGTAGTAAACATCGATGCTCCATCAAACTCTCTCCGAAGGGACACAGTCAGATGCCCCACTTATACAACCGACCCTCTATCTTCTCGTAGTCGCCAGGCTTCAGAGCCTCCATGAAACTCAAGTCTCACAAAACTCAGAAACTCAGGCAAAGCCATGACCACTAAATCAATCCAAATCATAAGGGTGATCTAATGGCTCGCCTTCCTCAAACTGATCGCTCGGATACTGCTCCTCCGGATACTGACAATCTAGAGGCTACTCCTTTTCCTCTTCCTCAAACTCTTTACGGGACATAAAATAATAATACATAAAAATGTACACAAAGAGGTGAGACAATCTACATCACAACCGGCATGGCAGTACAAAAAATGACAGTACATACAGATATCAAAATTAATACAATAATTCGTATCATCACATCATACATAATATCTCGAATTTAAATATAAATAATCACAATTAATCATATTATGATGCAGACCACATATGCAATTGTACACTAACTCATACCTACTCCATGGAGCTAAACACAACATCAAAGAGAATGATCCGGAAGACATATCCGTACCTCAGGCTGGCCAACCAACTATTACACAGTCAAACGTCGTGTAAATAGCACACAGTCAAATCGTCGCGTAGTTAGTACATAGTGAAAACGTCGTGCACAACAAGCATTGTCTAAACAGTCTCCACAAGATCTTGATTAAGAATAGTACTTGTCGAGATCGTTAGTGTGTTGCCCGTTACCACGGCCCAGAGGAGCTATCAACTGTCCACATGTGGAATCCTCCGCACACTAACGCTTCCAAGTTCACTCAATGAACCACACTGTGCCTATCATACCCACAACATGGTGTAATTCATCTCGTCAGCCAATCGCCAATTTTCATCAAATTGACGCATCTCTCAATGTATGTATATAAACCATAATTACATAAATACCCTTATTATCATTATAAACCATAATTACACAAATACCCTCAGTATTAGTATGAACCAAATATAGTATGTCTCCACTTGACAGTACTATTTCTCAACATGTCCGGGTCCACCACTTTGACCTGACAATAAACTTACTGTTCCTTTTAATCGCGTAAATATTTTTTGATGTTTTTAATGTCGCGTAGTATTTTCAAATCATTTTCTCAATTGCGTAACGTTTTTAAATTGTTTTCTCAATCGCGTAGCTTAAAAATCACTATTTTAAATACGCGTAAGCTATTTCTAATATTTTTCAACTACGTATAATATTTTCTTTATGTTCTAAACTATATTTGGAAATTTCCTCCATTATTTATTTATTTTTAATTAATTTTGACAGTATTTCGTCTAGAAAATCCATTAAGTGATGTTTTCTATGTTTTCCTCTAAAAATTATCTCTTTTAGCCATAAACATTATTTACAACTCAAAACTTGCTAACGCGCTTCAAAACACAAAGGGTGAGCTCTACGTTAGTATTTTTCAAGTATTCAATTTATTTCTCATCTATACTTAATTTCTCTAATTAGGTTTCTAATAAAAAGTTAATTTATTTTGTTTTCCAAAATTCATTAAAATTGAGTTCTCTTTAAATTAATTCCTTAGTCTACACTTAGAAAATAATTTTGGATCAAAACTATGTCAAATGGCATGTTGGCCGAAATTCAACATATCCTTTAGAAATCATCTTTAAATTATCTTTCATCGTCTAAGTCATTGTAAAATTTATTTATTGCAACTAAGTTAATTAATTCAAGCTTTAGAAAATGGTTGAGAACATTTTGGTTCTCTTTGGAGTGATGAAGTCGTGAGCTTCCTTGTGTTCTTTAGAACACTCATGCAAACCCTCACATGTTATTCACATTCTACAATAATTATCATGCATCTATACAACACATACCATATATTTTAAAGGCATAGACATGCCTACAAATATAATCAAAATCACAAATAGAAAAGACATTAAACAAACAAGTGAATGAATCCTTATGGATTCTTCACTACAATTACATTCATTTTCTCACCACCACACAAGGTTGATGAGATTAAATGTCCCTCTTACCTTAAGGGAAGACAACTCCTTCTAACCCCTCCTAGTGATTTTCGTGTAGCTCCCAAAGAATCCCTAACAAACGTAAACAATTTTAAAGAGTCATAACTAAGGTTGAAAAATGATAAACCATGGATCAATCATGACTTAGAACTTCAAAAATCAAGTTAAAAAAAATAAGAAACAAGGATTTTCACCTTGTAGGAAAGAAACTTCAAGGTGGTTTTCCAACCTCCAAATGAATTTTTTTGAAGAAACACCCAAGATGAAAGATGCTTATAATGGTGTTTGGATTTGAGAAGTGGTGTTAGGTGAAAATTTAGAAGAGTGGATGATGGTGTTTAGGGTGGTGGCCGAATAGCTCAAGGAGAAAAGCTATGGCGTTTTCTTTGTGTTCTTGGAGACAGAGAAATGAAAGCTTAGGTGATAGCAAAGATGAGAATAAAGAGAAAATGACCTCATCTCCTATGCATAGCCGTGGAGCTCAATGAAGGTGGCCACCTTTGTTGACCATCCAAGGACTCCTAACGGCCTTAGATGCATTCAAGGGTTGATATCCAAGGCTTTATCTCCAAGATTGCTTCTAATTGGTGTAGAGAATCAAGTCATCAAGTGACTTGGCCCTTCTTGAAGATGCCATAACCGAATGGCCTAAGGGAGAGCAAACTAAGTTCTAGTTCACTTAGGCAATTTAGTTAAGTTTCTTAGTTACTTGTCTAACTATCTAGTTACTTAAGACAACTAGCCATATTCTTGACATTGCTAGAACATTCTCTAACTAGAACTCTAAGGAGTAGCTAACTAGGTTTATTCCATATAGTTACTGCTTAGATACATTAAATTAACTTAGTTAAGTTTAAGTTAACTTAGTTAGGTTTTTCTAGTTACTTACTAACTAGTCTAACCACTTTTGTGGACTAACTTCCTATTGGCTTAGAAGTTTTCAAGCCATTTATGTTGACTACATCCCATTGACTTAGAAATAATTCAAGCCAGAAACGTTGACTGATTTACCAAACGTGGGTCCCACAGAATTTTCCGGGTCTATGGTTAGTTTTGGGGCAAAAGCTACTGTTTTTAAGACAGTAGGTACTGTCCAATAAAATAATATTATAAAAATATAAAATATTTTTATTGCACAGTTAAATTCTAAAAATTAAAAGATTGATACATGTATCACTCGGAATTGGGTTTAATAATATCTCCCAGCTCTGAATAATCAAATTAAGATTTCCCTGACCCGAAAATTATTATTTTCTTGACTCAGAGTAAATCACATTCAATGATCAAATACAGTCATGAAATAGTCAAATTAATTTTATAACTCACAGAAAACATAAAACAATACATTTAGGACAAAATCATCCCCCACTAATAGAAATTTTGTCCCTGAAATTTGTCGTACCTCAGAAAAGTTGAGGGTATTGCTCCCTTATTTTATCTTCCAGCTCCCAGGTAGCATCTCCCGTTACATCATTTCATATTACCTTTACTAATTCGGTCATCTTCCCTCGAAGCTGTTTCACTTTCTAGTCCTCAATCTTAACAAGAAGTGTCTCATATGTCAAATTATCTTTCAGTTGTACTTTATCGGGCTATATAACATGCGTTAGATCAGGGATATATTTTCTCAGTTAAGACACATGGAATACATTATGTAGATTGGATAGAAAAGGTGGTAAAGCTATTTGGTAGGCTACGAGACGTATTCGACGAATGATTTGGTAAGGTCCAATGAACTTAGGAGTGAGCTTTCTGGATTTGATAACCCTTCTAATACCAGTCGTAGGTGTTACTCGTAACAACACATGCTCACCTTCCTCAAATTCAAGAGGTCGCCTTTGCTTGTCAGCATAGCTTTTCTG
Organism: Ormosia emarginata; assembly: GCA_029884605.1. Lineage (NCBI taxonomy): Eukaryota > Viridiplantae > Streptophyta > Magnoliopsida > Fabales > Fabaceae > Ormosia > Ormosia emarginata. The sequence continues at coordinate 76,745,881 of JAQQTP010000088.1, forward strand.
TCTGCTTTGTGTCATCCTCATTTTCTCCTGAATCATTTTTACCTTTTCCGTAGTTTGTTGCACAAGATCAGGCCCAATGGTCATACTTTCCCCATCCTGATACCAACACAAAGGTGTTCGTCATCGTCGTCCATATAGTGCTTCATAGGGTACTATCCCTATACTTGAGTGAAAACTATTGTTGTAGGTGAATTCTATCAGAGATAAGAATTCACCCAACTCCCTTGTTGTTCCAACACACAAGCATACAACAAATCTTCCAACGACTGGATTGTTCTCTCCGTTTGACCATCAGTCTGCGGATGATAAGCAGAACTCAGACGTAACTTAGTCCCCATAGTTTCTTGCAAACTTCGCCAGAACCTTGACATAAATCTCGGATCTCTATCAGAAACTATACTTGCGGGCACACCATGAAGTCTAACAATTTCACTGATGTACATCTGGGTTAATCGTTCCAACGAATACTTGATATTGATCAACAAGAAATGCGCTGACTTTGTAAGCCTATCAACTATAACCCATATATAATCATGACCCTTCCTCGTTCTTGACAGTCTAGTAACAAAATCCATTGAGATACTATCCCATTTCCATTCTGGAATAGTCAAAAGTTGTAACATACCGGCAGGTCTTTGATGTTCCACTTTTGCCTTCTGACAAACAAGACAAGACGCCATACGTTCCGCAACATCTCTCTTCATCCTTGGCCACCAAAACATCCGCTTTAAGTCTTGGTACATCTTAGTCATTCCTGGATGCATACTTAACCTACTAGTATAAGCTTTGTCCAAAATTACTTGCTTAAGATCGGGATCATCAGGTATACAAATCCTTCATTCAAATCTTAAGACTCCTTCTGATCCTTTCTCAACCATTGCCTTATGACCTTGCTTTAAAAGTTCTTTCTTGTTCTGCAAAAGTAGATCATCTTCCTGTTTTTCTTTGATTTCCTCTAGTAAATCATTCAGAACAGTCACTTTATTCAAATGAATCCTTCCTAGTGCCAATTCCACAGACAACCACAAATCTCTAACTAATTGATCAATTCCTCCTCCTTTATCATCATGGTAGAACCACTGATCACCTTTCTACTTAAGGCATCTGCCACTACATTCGCCTTTCTTCGATGGTATTGAAGCTGAAAATCATAATCCTTTAAAAACTCTAGCCATCGCCTTTGCCTCATGTCCAACTCTTTCTGATTAAACAAGTATTTCAAACTCTTCTGATCACTTAATACATTGAACGTGGCTCCCTACAGAAAATGTCTCCACACCTTTAATGCAAAAACCACTACGGCTAGCTCCAAATCATGCGTTAGGTAGTTTCTCTCATATACCTTCAACTGTCTTGAAGCATAGGCTACCACATTCCTGTTCTACATCAACACACATCCTAACCCTTGGTAAGAAGCGTCACAATACACCTCGAAAGCCTCGTTAGGATCCAGCAAAATCAGCACTGGTGTAATCGTCAATCTCTTCTTCAACTCTTGGAAACTTGTCTCACATTTTTCTGTCCAAATGAAAGCTTGACTCTTCCTTGTGAGTTGTGTAAGAGATCCGACTATCTTGGAAAAACCTTCAATAAATCTTCGGTAATGTCTGGCCAATCCAACAAAACTCCATATCTCCGTCACTGTCTTAGGCTTTTCCCATTATAGTATGGTTTCAACCTTCGATGGGTCCACCACAATACCTTCCTTGGAAATCATGTGACCCAAAAACTGAACTTCTTTCAACCAAAACTCACACTTCGCCAACTTTGCATATAACTTCTTTTCTTTCAAAATTTGGAGAACTATACTGAGATGTTTAGCATGCTCTTCTTGATTTTGAGAGTAGATCAGAATGTCATCAATAAAAACAACGACAAATTTGTCTAGATACGGATGAAAGATCCTATTCATGTAATCCATGAATATAGCAGGAGCATTCGTCACTCCGAACGGCATCACTTGATACTCATAATGCCCATAACTAGTTTAGAAAGATGTCTTAGGTATATCCTCTACCTTGACACGAATCTGATGATAACCTGATCGCAGATCTATCTTAGAAAAAATAGCTGCTCCTTTCAATTGGTCCATCAAATCGTCAATTCTTAGAAGTGGATACTTATTCTTTATTGTGACCTTGTTCAACTGGCAATAATCCACACAAAGACGAGAAGTTCCATCCTTCTTCTTAACTAGCAATACTGGTGCTTCCCACGACGAAACACTAGGTCGCACAAATTATTTCTCCAACAGTTTCTCCAATTACTTCTTCAGCTCTACTAGCTCTGATGGCGACATTTGATATGGTGCAATCGAAATAGGAGCTGCTCTTGGTACCAGATCAATAAAGAATTCGATCTCTCTTTCCAGTGGTAAATCGGGTACATCATCAGGAAAAACCTCTGGAAATTCATTAACGACAGAAATAGCATTCATGTCTTTCTCACTCTTGACTTCTAAAGAAGATAGCAGCATGTATCCTTGAGCTCCATCCCTCAACAATGATTTGACTTTGACGGCAGTTAAAAATCCAGAATTCTCATCCTTAGGAAAAACTATGGTTTTATTGGCACAATCTAATAGGATATGGTTAGAAAATAACCAATCCATTCCTAATATTATATCTATTTCAACAAGAGGTAAGCACATTAAATTGACAGAAAAGACTCAATCATTTATGGTAATAGGACAATCCAAACATATTTTAAATGTAACAACAGGCTTGGAAGTTAGTGTAGAAATAATCAATTGAAAACTTAGAGAAGACACTGGTAATTTCAACCGATCCACACAGTCATATGCAATAAATGAATGCGTCGCACCTGAATCGTATAGCATATTGAAAAGATTACCTTCAATGACACCTTCCCCCTGAATAAGATCTTCAGACTGAGAAGCTTCAGCTCCAGTCAGCGTGTATACTTGCCCTCCAGATCGTGGCTGAGTAGCATGAACATTACTAACAGCTAGATTCCTTTCAGGTTGATTGCAATCCCTAGAAACATGTCCAAGTTTTCTGCAGTTGAAATAGATTGTCCCTCTGATTGAACAATCTCTAGATATGTGGCCACTTTTTCCACATTTAAAACATTTTGGCTTAAACGCCACATTCTGACCAGTTCTGTTGCCACTAGGACTTCCCTGTCATTGACACATATCCATCAAAGCAGGAAATTGGTTCATCCTCATGGGTAGCACTCCTCACTTCAACTCTACCCTCAGTCCTTCCTCAAACTTGTGGCATTTCTATGCCTTATCAGGTTGGATTTGGAAATACCTTGAGAATTGTGACAAGCTCTCAAATTTAACAGCATATTCACCAACAATCACATTGCCTTGTCGTAAACCAAGAAATTCTATTTCCTTGGCATGTTGGGCATTAGCAGGGAAGTACTTCTCTAGAAATACTTCGCAGAATACCTCCTAGGTAATTTCAGTCCCCGCAGCTTGTAGAAATCATCGGGTTCCTCTCCACCAGTTCTCGCCATCCCCCCTCAACATAAAAGTAGCATACGTCACCTTCCGATCATCAGCACACCTCATTCCTTCAAATATCTTTTCTAAGTCTTGGATCCAATGACTCTCCTTCTCAAGATCAAACTCGCCTCTGAACTGCGGTGGATTGTTGCGCCTAAACTCAGACAAGTTCAGGGCATCAGTAATCGCATCTTATTGTTGGGATGCTCGTTGATTTTGTTAGGTAATCACCTCCGCCATACGCTGCATAGGCTCAGCAACTGCAGTTATTGGATCAACATTACGTTCCACGTTCGCACGCGTTCTTCTCCCCCCAGACATTTTTTTCTTCAATCCACAAGACAAAACAAAGTTAGATGTAACCTTTCAAAAACAAATCACAGAGAATCACATAACACAAGCAAAAACAGACCCAACCACAACCCCAAAAGACTCTAACTTGGGCTCTGATACCAACTAATGTAACACTCTACTGGGGATGTCACATTTTCGAATAATTATAATAAACACTACCCAAGTTATAAAACCTTTAGCACATATATAATAATAGGAGTTGTAAATTTTTTCTCTTTATACATTATATCATTACATAAAATAAATAGTACATAATTTAAACAAACTATTAAATACACACCATAATGTACATATAATTTTTGTCTTTAAGGTACAAATAATTTACAAACTACAAATATTTAATAAAGCTGTAAAAAGTGGATATCACACTAAATACAAACTCGCCCAAGTACACATCTAGGAATTGTAATCCTCCACCGATGGATCGTCAGATGACAGAAATTTTGGATGTCTCGCAGCTCTACGGACAGGAGTCCGTGCTGTCGATACACTACTAATCTCACAGGGGGCATGAAAACATCCTCCCCAATAATGCCTAATAGTTAAAGGCATCTCTAGATGTAAATAAGAAGTAGTAGTAAACATCGGTGCTCCATCAAACTTTCTCCGAAAGGACACAGTCAGATGCTCCACATATACAACTGACCCTCTGTCTTCTCGTAGTCGCCAGGCCTCAGAGCCTCTATGAAACTCAAGTCTCACAAAACCCAGAAACTCAAGTAAAGCCATGACCACTAAATCAATCCAAATGATAAGGGTGATCTAACGGCTCCTCTTCCTCAAACTGGTCGCTCGGATGCTGCTCCTCCGAATACTGACAATCTAGAGGCTGCTCATTTTCCTCTTCCTCAAACTATTTACGGAACATAAAATAATAATACATAAAAATGTACACAAAGAGGTGAGACAATCTACATCACTACCAGCATGGCAATATAGAAAACGACAATGCATACAGCTATCATAATTATTACAATAATCTGTATCATCATATCATACATAATATCTCGAATTTAAATATAAATAATCACAATTAATCATATTATGATGCAGACCACATATACAAATGTACACAGACTCATACCTACTCCATGGAGCTAAACACAACATCAAAGAAAATGATCCGGAAGACCTATCCGTACCTCAGGCTGGCCAACCAACTATTACACAATCAAACGTCATGTAAATAGCACATAGTCAAATCTTCGTGTAGTTAGTACACAGTCAAAACGTCATGCACAACAAGCATTGTACTAGACAGTCTCCACAAGATCTCGATTAAGAATAGTGCTTGTCGAGATCGTTAGTGCGTTGCTCGTTACCACGTCCCAAATAAGCTACCAATTGTCCACATGTGGAATCCTCCGCACACTAACGCCTCCAAGTTCACTTAATGAACCACACTACGCCTATCACACCCACAACACGGTGTAATACATCTCGTCAGCCAATCACCAATTTCCATCAAATTGACACATCTCTCAATGTATGTATATGAACCATAATTACATAATACCCTTATTATCACTATAAATCATAATTACATAAATACCCTCAGTATTAGTATGAACCAAATATAGTATGTCTCCACTTGACAGTACTATTTCTCAACATGTCCGGGTCCTCCACTTTGGCTCGACAGTAAACTTACTGTTCCTTTTAGTCGCGTAAATATTTTATCGCGTTTTCACAATTGCAACACCTTTTTCAAATGTTTTCAAATTGCGTAAATATTTTTTGACGTTTTTAATGGCGCGTAGTGTTTTCAAATTATTTTCTCAATCGCGTAACGTTTTTAAATAGTTTTCTCAATCGCATAGCTTAAAAATCACTATTTTAAATACGTGTAAGCCATTTCTAATATTTTTCAACTACGTATAATATTTTCTTTACGTTCTAAACTATATTTAGAAATTTCTTCCATTATTTATTTATTTTTAATTAATTTTAACAGCATTTCTTCTAGAAAATCCATTAAGTGATGTTTTCTACATTTTCCTCTAAAAATTATCTCTTTTAGCCATAAACATTATTTACAACTCGAAACTTGCTAACACGCTTCAAAACCCAAAGGGTGAGCTCTACGTTAGTATTTTTCAAGTGTTCAATTTATTTCTCATCTATACTTAATTTCTCTAATTAGGTTTCTAATAAAAAGTTCATTTATTTTGTTTTCCAAAATTCATTAAAATCGAGTTCTCTTTAAATTAATTCCTGAGTCTACACTTAGAAAATAATTTTGGATCAAAGATATGTTAAATGACATGTTGGCCGATGATCAATCAATTTTGAGCCATTCATTATTGCTTTATATTTGGCCTAATTGATGATAATTGTGTCCAATATTACATTTGTAGATGAGTTTTAGATGATTGGTCTTCATTGAGCTTAATTGTAAAAACTTCATTAATTTTCGAATTTTAACTCATTTTGACCTTTCTGTCTTGTACAGGCCATAACTTGGGCTTCAAATATCGTACTTGGATGATCTTGGAGTCTCCTGAAAGCTAAGGCAACGATCTACAATCTTGTGTCTAATCCAATTTTTATAATTCAGCTGGATTCAAGGCGAAATTGGGCCTCAAAGTTAGGACGCTGTTGCTGTCACAAAGCTTGGACCTTCCCTCAATAATTTGGGCCTAACTCTCTCAATTTAACCTCAAATAAGGCAAATGATATGTCTCCGAAAAGCTTATTCAGAGGGCTACAGTTTGGGCCAGGGGTAGATTAGGAATTACATAAGAATTTTCAGTTACAAATAGGGTAAGGCAGATTTCGAATTTACCTTTTGATTTGTTGTTGTTCAGTTTTAACAGATTTGAGCAGAAACCTTTTCTCTCTTTTCATCTTCTCTATTTTTGTTTTTCCCTCTTCTCTGCATTTTCGTAATGGCCATGGAACGCTAAAGCTCCAATCAATCCAAGGAATTCAATGATTGTGGTTAGAGTTTTGAGTTCTCTTGTTCAATTGTAAATTCTGTTTGTGTTCTTCCCTCTTCTCCTTCTTCAATTGATTTCTGATTATGAATTCAAAATTGAAGTTAGAATTAGGGTTGATTAATCCGAATCTAATGGAGAATAGATCATCGATTGATAATCTATGTTAATCCGAATTTGTTCCTAATTCAATCTTAATCAAGAATTGCGATTGTGATTCTGTTTTAATTAATGAAATTCTAGGTGATTATCTAGTTGAATTCGAATTAACAGAGGTGTAAGCAACAGAATTCCATTCTCTTTGAACAATGATTAATTCTGCCACTTAAATTGAAGACCTTGGATTAGTGTTTCCTTAATTGAATTTTCTTAAAATTTGAATTTGTTTTCTGTTATTATAATGAACAAAACCCCCTACTTATTGATAACTTCTAACATGCTTGAGAAATCCGAATTGGTCCTTTGGAGATGACCTAGGTTATACACTATGCTATATTTCATTGTAAATCCTAGTCTATTTTGAGGCGAGTGCGACATCGCCGATCAAAATTTGGCGCCGTTGCCAGGGATCTATTTTCGGTTTCTTCGGTTTATTAGGAGTTCCTAATAGTTGCTAATTTCTCTGCATTCGTGATCAACTTTGCTGGGAAGTCCTTAAGTGCATTTGCTGTTTTTCTGTTACTCTACTGATTCTGTTGCATCCTGCCTGGTACATTCTGCTTCATTATACATTCCATTTTGTGCATGCCTGCTGCATTGCACCAGTTACTGTTTCATTGGCTCTTGTTTCATCTGCTGCATAATTCACTTCTGTTGCATAATTCTGCATTTTTGTTGGCTACATAATTCTGCTTTGCTGCATAATTCTGTAGAAGTCTGTTCTGCTGTATAATTCTGTTGTTTTGTTGTTCCATTGTGTTTTTCTACTGCAACACACCATTGTTCTATTCTGGTATAAATCTGTTGCTTTCCATTTTGCAGTTCATTGGATTTTCGTTTTTACTGTTCCATTGGATTGCCTACTGTTCCATTGGATTTTTGCTGCATTTGATGACTCCTGTGAATGTGCATTGCTTCACTCAACACAATTTCTATTTCTGTTGCACAAATAACACATTCATCTGCTACAAAATTTCCTGCATAATCTGCTGAGCTGCATAGCCTGATTTGTACATAACCTTGCTGCAGTTACTGTTCCATTGGTCTCCTTGCACCACATTCGGTTTTTGCATGTCATTTTGATGCATTTGATCATCAATATACTTCATTATTGATATTTGAAAGTTCTCATCTTCATTCTTGAGTTTCACCTCCACTTTCACTTTTGAGTTTCACTTTACTCCCATTTTTCTGAATCCAAAAAGGCAATAGTAGACAGGAATTATACTTGCAATGGAGTCTTGAGCTAATACTTGGTCCCTAAAGGTAAGCCATCGTTCTAAGCAAACTGATCCAAAAAGGATCATTCCTGCATAATTTCGCCAAAATCCATCGTTTGGTAGGGTTTTTGAGCAAATTTAGCTTAGATAATGGCATTTTTGTAATTTTTTGGGTGAACAAACATGCTCAGAATGAGCTGAAAATTGGTGGGTTGAAGGAAAATGGCCTTATCCACAAGGCTCACAGCTTTGCTGTGAGCAACACCCTGGTTTGCCCTAAATCCTTCATTTAGACCACTTTTCGTTTTTTGAAGATTTTTCATTGTATTTTTTAGTTCCATTTTAGTGTAGTTTTAAGTGTGTGGTGGTCCCATATTTTTTAAAAATCATTTGATAGGTCAAATAGATTTATTTTGGTGCATTTCTAGTGTTGGATACTCCATTTTGCTATTTTGAGTTTTTGAGTTTTGCATGTTATATGACCAGGTCCAATCCTGGTTATTTGCATAATTTTGATCCTGAGATAGATAGGACTTTTCATACCTTGCAAAGGTTCAATAGATTTGATTCTGCATTCGCTGAGCATATAGGAAGTAGTGATTCTTCACATAGTTATCATACTAGTGATTCTGCTTCTGAATTTTTTGATTCTGCACCTTCTGCCATTGATTCATCTTTTCATTCTGATTCTACTGAGCATATTGAGATTATGGATAATAGAACCTTGAAGGAGCTTGCTGCCCCTGATGTTACATATCAATATTTATGCATTCAGTATCCTGATGTTGATGTTCTATTTGAACTTAAATCTTGATTGATTCATTTGCTGCCTAAGTTCAATGGTCATGCAGGAGAAGATTCTCATAAGCACCTCAAGGAGTTCCACATTGTGTGTTCTACCATGAAGCCTCAAGGCATCTTAGAAGATCACATCAAACTTAGAGCATTCCCTTTCTCATTATAGGATGCTGCTAAGGACTGGCTGTATTATTTGCATCCAAGATCTGTCACTAGCTAGAATGATCTTAAGAGGCTGTTTTTGGAGAAATTCTTTCCTGCATCAAGGGCTGCATCAATCCAAAAAGAGATATGTGGCATCAGGCAATTTGACAGAGAACCATTGTCTGAATACTGGGAAAGATTTAAGAAGATGTGTGCTAGCTGTCCTCACCATCAGATTAGTGACCAGTTACTAATCCAATATTTTTATGAAGGTTTGCTGCCTATGGATAGGAGCATGATTGATGCTGCTAGTGGAGGAGCATTGGTAGATAAGACCCCTATGGCTGCAAGAGAATTGATTGAGAATATGGCCACTAATTCCCAACAGTTTGGCACCAGAAGTAACTCAGTGGTATTGAGTAGAGGTGTCCACGAAATTGAGGCAACTTATGCTTCAGATCATAGAAAATTGGAAAGCAAAATTGATGACATTGCATCCTTGGTGAGGCAATTGGCTGTGACTCAACAACAGAAGCCTGCTGCAGTAGCTCCTGCCAGAGTATGTGGAATTTGTATTTCTGCTGATCATCCAACAGATGCCTGTCCTACACTGCAAGAGGTTGATACTGATGGTACCCCCCAGGCCTATGCAGCAAACATCTACAATAATAGGCCTCAGCAGCAGTAACAACAGAGCTACTATTTGTCCTCCAACAGATATAACTCAGGCTGGAGAAATCATCTAAATCTGAGGTGGGGAAATACCTCTACACAGCCTGCCCCTACTCAATTTAGGCAGCAGCAGCAACAGCTACCCTTCTAGTACACTGCAGGACCTAGCAGACCATATCAGCCACCTTTCATGCAACAGCAAAATATGCAGTAGCCAAATAATGCCCTTCCTAAATCCGAGCCAACCTTGGAAGAATTGATGAAACAAATGGCAGTGAATAACTTACAATTCCAGCAGAGGACAGAAGCTACCATTCAGAATTTGGAGAATCAGATTGGCCAAGTTGCAAGTTCTATGAACCAATTACAGTCACAAGATTCTGATAAACTTCCTGCACAAACTGTGGTGAATCCAAGAAATGTGAGTGCCAACACTCTAAAATCTGGTAAGACTGTTAATGCACCAAACTGTGAGTTGCAACATGAATTAGATAAGGAGCAGCAAGCCATAGCAGAAATTCCATGTAGCAGCAAAAATAAGAAAACAGATTCTGGCCCCATTCCTGTAGTTATTGCTGAGCAGTCCATCCCACTACCATTCCCTCAGAGAGTTGTGCAACTTAAGAAGACTTTTGAGACTGACACAGATAGGGAGATCTTGGAGACATTTAGGAAGGTTGAGGTGAACATTCCTCTCATTGAAGCAATCAAGCAAATTCCAAGATATGCCAAGTTTCTTAAGGATTTGTGTACTCATAGAAGGAGACTAAAGGGAAATGAGAAGATCAGCATGGGAAGAAATATGTCTGCACTTATATAGCCTACAATGCCCTAAAAATGCAAGGATCCTGGAATTTTTACTATTCCATGCACCATAGGCAATAGCAAATTCGAAAATGCCATGTTGGATTTAGGTGCTTCAATTAATGTTATGCCTATGTCTGTGTTTCAATCTCTTGCTCTTGGACCCTTGCAGAATACAGGAGTCATCATTCAGTTGGCAAACAGGAGTAATGCATACCCTGCTGGACTCATTGAGGATGTCCTTGTTAGAGTAAATGATTTGATTTTTCTTGCAGATTTCTACATTCTGGATATGGATGGAGAATCCGAATCCAGCAAGGCTCCCATCATTCTTGGTAGACCTTTCCTCAAAACTGCCAGAACCAAAATTGATGTCCATGCAGGCACTCTCTCCATGGAGTTTGGAGATAATGTGGTTCGATTTAACATCTTGGATGCCATGAAGCACCCCATAGAAGAACATTCAGCTTTCCATATAGATTTGCTGGCTGATATAGTAGATGATAGCTTTTCTGAGCTCTTTGCTGATGATCTTCCATTCTTTTCTGATTTTGTTGATACCTACACATGTGATGCTTGTACTATTTCAGAAATGTGCAGTGTTTGTACTAAGATTACATCCTGTTTACATGGTGATTTTGATACAGATTGTGTGGAGTCTGAACAGCTAAATGGTGGTGCAGCTGAAAATTTAAAGAAGTCGGAATGTAGTAATTTGATTATAGCAAGTACATATGAATCTGATTTCATTGGATTGCAGGCTGTAAACACAGCTCCTATCACCAGGATCCTTCCATCTGTAGTGCAGCCACCTACACTAGAACTTAAGCCACTCCCAGAGCACCTTAAGTATGCATACTTAGAGGAGGATAAGAAGCTGCCAGTGATCATTTCTACTGCCCTCCATGCTGACCAGGAGGAGAGGCAACTGCAAATACTGAGGAAGCATAAGAAAGTTATAGGTTAGACCTTAGCTGACCTTCCTGGCATTAGTCCTTCCATGTGCATGCACAGAATACTACTTGAGGATGGTGCTAAACCAGTGAGACAACCACAGAGGCGACTCAACCCTTTGATCCTGGATGTGGTAAAGAAAGAGGTGACCAAGCTTCTGCAAGCAGGCATCATCTATCCTATCTCAGATAGTGCTTGGGTGAGTCCAGTTCAAGTGGTTCCAAAGAAATCAAGAATCACAGTAGTGAAGAATGATCGTGATGAGCTGATTCCTACTAGAGTGCAGAGTAGCTGGAGAGTTTGTATTGATTACAGGCGGCTCAACCAAGCGACAAGAAAAGATCATTTTCCTTTGCCCTTTATCGATCAGATGCTTGAGCGCCTGGCTGGAAAGTCTTTCTACTGCTTTCTTGATGGCTTTTCGGGGTACTTCCAGATCCATATAGTACCAGAGGACCAGGAGAAGACCACCTTCACCTACCCTTTTGGCACTTTTGCCTACAGGAGGATGCCTTTCGGCCTATGCAACGCTCCTGGCACTTTCCAGCAATGCATGGTGAGTATCTTTATAGATTTTTTAGAGGATTGCATTGAGGTGTTTATGGATGATTTTACTGTTTATGGTTCTTCCTTTGATGCATGTTTGGACAGTTTGGATAGAGTTTTGCATAGGTGCATTGAGACTAACCTTGTTCTTAATTATGAGAAATGTCATTTTATGGTAGAACAAGGCATAGTCTTAGGCCATATCATCTCTCAGAAGGGTATAGAAATAGATCCTGCTAAAATTGATGTTATTTCCTAGTTACCTTACCCCTCTTGCGTGCGAGAGGTTCGTTCTTTTCTTGGTCATGCAGGTTTCTACAGGCGGTTCATTCCAGATTTCAGCAAAAAGGCCCTTCCACTGTCCACCACTCCCATCTTTTCTTGGTCATGCAGGTTTCTTCGTTATTTTTTTATTTTGATGGCAAGTGCAGAGAGGCTTTTGATTGCCTCAAAGGAGCTTTGACCACCACTCCCATCATTCAGCCACCAGAGTGGACACTTCCTTTTGAACTCATGTGTGATGCATCTAACTATGCATTGGGAGCTATCCTTGCGCAGAGAGTTGGCAGACTTCCTCATGTCATTTCATATGCTTCTCGAACTTTAGATGCTGCACAGGCTAACTATACAACCACTGAGAAAGAGTTGCTTGCCATTTTATTTGCACTTGATAAGTTTAGATCATATTTGCTTGGCTCTAGAGTGGCTGTTTTTACTGATCATGCCGCATTAAAATTCTTGTTGAAGAAGGCAGAATCGAAGCCGAGATTGATTAGATGGATGCTACTTCTCCAGGAGTTTGATTTGGAGATTAGAGATAGGAGTGGCACAGAGAATTTGGTGGCGGATCATTTGAGCAGGATATAAGGAGTTGTTGACCCTTCTCCTATCAGAGATGACTTCCCAGATGAGCAGCTCATGCAGCTGCATGATATCCCACTTTCTCCTTGGTTTGTTGATTTAGTTAATTACTTGGTTGCATCTGTTTTTCCTCCTCATGCATCTAGATCACAGAAAGCTAAACTTAAGAGTGATGCTAAATATTATGTGTGGGATGATCCATATTTGTGAAAATTTTGTAGTGACCAGGTGATTCGCAGATGCATACCTGACCATGAGATCCAGTCCGTTCTTCATTTCTATCATGCCTCTCCTGTTGAAGGTCACTTTGGACCACAACAGACCGCTAGGAAGGTGCTGGATTCCGGATTCTACTGGCCTACCATTTTCAGAGACGCTTATCAGGTTTTCAGTACTTGTGAGCAGTGCCAGAGAGCAGAAGTGGCTATCACTCGTCGACAGGAGATGCCCCAGTAGCCCATTCTGTTCTGCGAGGTTTTTGATGTTTGGGGTATCGATTTTATGGGCCCTTTCCTTGTTTCTTTTGGTTTCTCTTATATTGTGCTTGTAGTTGACTATGTTTCTAAATGGGTAGAAGCTAAGGCCACCAGGACTAATGTGTTGGGAATTGCGGATCAAAAGTCTCGCAGCGGAATAATAGAATTCCCTCACAGGATCCATGCGAAAAATCCATAATCCGAGTCTTTAAAAATTTACCACTTGAAGCGTGATAATCACAAGCGAGGTGAATCACCAACACCGTAATAGTGACGATGTCTCTGCGGTATCCACACGAACATGACTTGCAAAAGGAGTCACGCCCTGTTTCGTAGTGCTAGCTGCGAAGAGAGGAGAAGAAGACCTCACTATCTCTCACTCACTTTCTGTAGGTGCGGCTAGGGTTGTGATGTAACCTAGTAGCAGCCCCCTTAGCAGTATTATTTATAACAGTGGCTGCCTTAAGTGAATGTGAGCAGTAGCAAGGTAAGTGGTGCAACCCTAAACCCATCTGTCATGAGTTAGGCCCACAATTGAATCCGAGTCCAACTTGGATTCTGATTACTCCAATTTAGTCTGTTCTAAGTGTGCGACCCTGCAGGTTCTCATGACGTTGGTAGTAATATTAAAATCTCATTTTAATATTACAAACAGTGAGCGGTATCTAGCAACACATCACTGCTACCCAAGTAATGAGAATGTCAGTGATTTGACATAACCTATCCGTGACCAATGTTTCCGTGTAGTTTAGTCCCTTTGTCCAGATATCCAGATTGAACACAAGGCATGGAATGTGTCACCCTTGTTTAGTTCAATCTTCAGTTTCCTGATTCCCGAGTAGACATAGTAATAACAAATGAGATCAATATCTCATATTGACTCATTTAAGCATGGTCATGCATTTCGTAGTCTCACTCAAACAGGGGGCCCGAAGATATCACTCCTGTTATGTAGGAGGGACAAATCCCATCTAAGTCACTCATATCCCTCCACATGTATCGCGGTATGTCTAATAACTAACTTTATAATCATCTTATTACAGATGACGTTTGATGGCATTAAAACACACAACTCCTCATGTAGGAATCGTAGTGATTTCAGGTCAAAGGACCACATACACCATTATCACTATGAGAATAAACATGACACTCACGTAACGATCCATATAGCGTTCTCATGGCGGGTCTGTCCAATACATCATTACTCTAATATGTATCCATGTGTAGACTTGATATCTCATATCCATGACCCGTGAGATGTGGTCATCAGTCTACGCACATACTAGTCTCAATGCATTATTGTTGTCCTAATTAATAATAATACTTGACTAGGGACATTTAAGAATAGTGTTTTATCCAATAGGATCTCACGATCAAGTCATCCACTTGATGTCCTATGGTATCAAACTTACTATTCTAAGGACTTTATTATGTCTACCAAAAAGAACACAATAAATGAAATGCCTTATATAAAATAACATAATATAATGTATGTAAATACAAACAAAATGTATTGGCCACTAGGGCATACACCAACATAATGATGCTCGAGTTATTGTGGATTTTGTCAGGTTTAACATATTTTGCAGGTTTGGAGTGCCCCGAGCTATCATTAGTGACCAAGGGACTCATTTTTGTAACCGGACTTTGGAGGCTTTGTTTCGGAAGTATGGGGTCGTGCATAGAGTGTCTACTGCATATCATCCCCAAACTAATGGGCAGGCCAAGATTTCTAACAGAGAGATCAAGTAGATTTTGGAGAAGATAGTGCAGCCAAATAGGAAAGATTGGAGCCATCGGTTAGAAGATGCTCTTTGGGCTCATCGTACCGCTTATAAGACACCTATAGGGATGTCTCCTTTCAGGGTTGTCTTTGGTAAACCCTGTCACCTTCTGGTGGAGATAGAGCATCGTGCATACTGGGCAGTGAAGAGTTGTAACTTAGCAGTTGACCAAGCAAGTTCAGAGAGGAAGCTTCAATTGCAACAACTAGAAGAACTGCGCTTGGAGGCTTAAGAGAATTCAAGGATCTATAAGGAAAAGACTAAGCATTTCCATGATAAGATGATTTCTAGAAAGGAGTTCTCCATTAGCCAAAAGGTGCTTTTGTTCAACTCTCACCTTAAACTCATGCCCGGTAAGCTCCGTTCTAGGTGGGATGGTCTTTTTGTTGTCACTAGCATCTTTCCTTATGGTGCAGTGGAGATTTCGAATGAAGCCACCAATAAGAGTTTCAAGGTTAATGGTCATCGTCTTAAGCCCTTTCTTGAGAGCCCCGCAAGCCCAGCACCTGTAGAGGAACTCTCCTTGGCAAAGCCCACCTTTCCCCAAGTGCAAATCTTCCCACCATGATAAGGGTATTTTCTTCCCTTGCTCTTTTATTTCACATGTATACTTGTCTTTTGCTTTTGCTTTATGTTTCCATTGAGGACAATGTGTGATTTAAGTGTGGGGGAGGGAATGTTTCTGTTTCTGCTTTTCTTCTGTTTCTATTTTTTCGTTGTTTCTATTTTTCTTGTTTCGTTTTTCCGTTGTTTTTTTTTTTTTTTGGCTTTTCTGTTTTCTTTGAATTTTTGGATTTTCTTGTTTCTAATTCTGTTTTTGTTTGTTTTAATTCTGTTTTGATCTATTTTGCATGCCTTTCATTGAATATCTTGATACTTTGGATGTTTGAATCTTGATCACTACCTTGCATTCTTGCAATTCATTGGAAGGTATGTTGATTTTGTGTTCTTGTGATGAAACCCCTTTTGATTCAATTTTGAATTTTGTCCAGGAGTGCAAAGGTTCAAGTGTGGGGGATTTTGATCAATCAATTTTGAACCATTCATTATTGCTTTATATTTGGCCTAATTGATGATAATTGTGTCCAATATTATGTTTGTAGATGAGTTTTAGATGATTGGTCTTCATTGAGCTTAATTGTAAAAACTTTATTAATTTTCGGATTTTAACTCATTTTGACCTTTCTGTTTTGTACAGGCCATAACTTGGGCTACAAATATCATATTTGGATGATCTTGGAGTCCCATGAAAGCTGAGGCGACGATCTACAATCTTGTGTCTAATACAATTTTTCTAATTCAGCTGGATTCAAGGCGAAATTGGGCCTCAAAATTAGGACGCTGTTGCTGTCACAAAGCTTGGACCTTCCCTCACTAATTTGGGCCTAACTCTCTCAATTTAAGCCCAAATAAGGCAAATGATATGTCTCTAAAAAGCTTATTCAGAGGGCTACAGTTTGGGCCAGGGGTAGATTAGGAATTACATAAGAATTTTCAGTTACAAATAGGGTAAGGCAGATTTCGAATTTACCTTTTGATTTGTTGTTGTTCAGTTTTAACAGATTTGAGCAGAAACATTTTCTCTCTTTTCATCTTCTCTATTTTTGTTTTTCCCTCTTCTCTGCATTTTCGTAATGGCCATGGAACGCTAAAGCTCCAATCAATCCAAGGAATTCAATGATTGTGGTTAGAGTTTTGAGTTCTCTTGTTCAATTGTAAATTCTGTTTGTGTTCTTCCCTCTTCTCCTTCTTCAATTGATTTCTGATATGAATTCAAAATTGAAGTTAGAATTAGGGTTGATTAATCTGAATCTAATGGAGAATAGATCATCGATTGATAATCTATGTTAATCCGAATTTGTTCCTAATTCAATCTTAATCAAGAATTGCGATTGTGATTCTGTTTTAGTTGATGAAATTCTATGTGATTATCTAGTTGAATTTGAATTAACAGAGGTGTAAGCAATAGAATTCCATTCTCTTTGAATAATGATTAATTCTGCCACTTAAATTGAAGACCTTGGATTGGTGTTTCCTTGATTGAATTTTCTTAAAATTTGAATTTGTTTTCTGTTATTATAATGAACAAAACCCCCTACTTATTGATAACTTCTAACATGCTTGAGAAATCCGAATTGGTCCTTGGGAGATGACCTAGGTTATACACTATGCTATATTCCATTGTAAATCCTAGTCTATTTTCAGGCGAGTGTGACATCGCCAATCAGCTGAAATTCAATATATCCTTTAGAAATTATCTTTAAATTATCTTTCATCGTCTAAGTCATTGAAAATTTATTTATTGCAACTAAGTTAATTAATTCAAGCTTTAGAAAATGGTTGAGAACATTTTGGTTCTCTTTGGAGTGATGAACCCGTGAGCTTCCTTGTGTTCTTTGGAACACACATGCAGACCCTCACATGTTATTCACATCCTACAATAATTATCATGCATCTATACAACACATATCATATATTTTAAAGGCATAGACATGCTTGCAAATATAATCAAAATCACAAATAGAAAAGACATTAAACAAACAAGTGAATGAATCCTTATGGATTCTTCACCACAATTACATCCATTTTCTCACCACCACACAAGGTTGATGAGATTAAATCTCCCTCTTACCTTAAGGGAAGACAACTCCTTCTAACCATTCCTAGTGATTTTCGTGTAGCTCCCAAAGAATCCCTAACAAACATAAACAATTTTAAAGAGTCATAACTAAGGTTGAAAAATGATAAATCATGGATCAATCATGGCTTAGAACTTCAAAAATTAAGTTAAAAAAATAAGAAACAAGGATTTTCACCTTGTAGGAAAGAAACTTCAAGGTGGTTTTCCAAGCTCCAAATGAATTTTTTTGAAGAAACACCCAAGATGAAAGATGCTTAGAATTGTGTTTGGATTTGAGAAGTGGTGTTAGGTGAAAATTTAGAAGAGTGGATGATGGTGTTTAAGGTGGTGGCTGAATAGCTCAAGGAGAAAAGCTATGGAGTTTTCCTTGTGTTCTTGGAGAGAGAGAAATGCAAGCTTAGGTGATAGCAAAGATGAGAATGAAGAGAAAATGGCCTCCTCTCCTATGCGTGGTCGTGGAGCTCAATGGAGGTGGCCACTTTTGTTGACCATCCAAGGACTCCTAATGGCCTTAGATGCATTCAAGGGTTGATATCCAAGGCTTTGTCTCCAAGTTTGCTTCTAATTAGTGTAGAGAATCAAGTCATCAAGTGACTTGGCCCTTCTTGAAGATGCCATAACCGAATGGCCTAAGGGAGAGCAATCTAAGTTCTAGTTCACTTAGGCAATCTAGTTAGACTTAGGTGCATTTGGTTAAGTTTCTTAGTTACTTGTCTAACTATCTAGTTACTTAAGACAACTAGCCATATTCTTGACATTGCTAGAACATTCTCTAACTAGAACTCTAAGGAGTAGCTAACTAGGTTTATTCCATTTAGTTACTGCTTAGATACATTAAATTAACTTAGTTAAGTTTAAGTTAACTTAGTTAGGTTTTTCTAGTTACTTACTAACTAGTCTAACCACTTTTGTGGACTAACTTCCTATTGGCTTAGAAGTTTTCAAGCCATTTATGTTGACTATATCCCATTGGCTTAGAAATAATTCAAGCCAGAAACGTTGACTGATTTACTAAACGTGGGTCCCACAGACTTTTCTAGGTCTATGGTTAGTTTTGGGGCAAAAGCTACTATTTTTAAGACAGTAGGTACTGTCCAATAAAATAATATTATAAAAATATAAAATATTTTTATTGTACAGTTAAATTCTAAAAATTAAAATATTGATACATGTATCACTCGAAATTGGGTTTAGTAAGATCCCTTAACTCTGAATAATCAAATTAAGATTTCCCCAGCTCAAAATTTACTATTTTCTTGACTCGGAGTAAATCACACACAACAATCAAATACAATCACAAAATGGTCAAATTAATTTTATAACTCACAGAAAACATAAAACAGTAGATTTAGGATAATATCGTAATTTAACCAAAAGTTGGGGTGTTACAGTTGTGGATGGATATTCCCTCTCTACACTTGAGATATTCCTAGTTGATGGATAGTGTGAGGAAGGAAGATACACTCCCTATCTAAGTAGTTCATGGGATAGTGTGAGGAAGGAAGATACCTTCCCTATCAAGTAATTGAGGATGGATAATTCTCTCTTTACTCATAACTCTAGAATGAGGATGGGCAATTCCCTTATAAGTTATGTTCCTTCTCTACTCACAACTATAATGAGGATGGACATTCCCTCAAGGTTGTGGTCGATTTGGATTTACTCTGACTAAGAGTAGTTCTGTGTAGTGGGAGCTATAAATGGTTTGAAGTGCTCCAACTCGAAAGCAGGATACTACCAAGTGATTGGTATTGTGAGAATGGACATTCTCTCCATACTATTTGATTTGAGATGACACATGTGTCCTAACGATTGAGATATGAACCTTGAGAAATGAGAACTCTTGATTTGACTCTGATAATTGATGATATAGATGAGTTTTCATATGAGATTTCATGAAAAGGTTTATGACTTAATGATTCAGGGTTTCATGATATGAGTCATGATGTAAGACCTGATGATTTAACTAGTTAAGATTTGATAAAATGATATATGATTTAATGACTTGAGTTTTGATTATATGAACTAAGTTTTAAGACATAATGATATAATGATTTGAGATTTGATTATATGATTTATGATTTGATGATCTGATTTATGATTTCATGACATGGGATTGGATAAACAGATCTATGATGTGATGAATTAAATGATTTTCATAAAGATAAAATGAACCTCTATTTCGGGAAAAGAAAGGACTTGATTTCGACATTTGGCCACCTTTCTATTAAATGATGATCGTTCCTTAAAAATGGATTTTTTCCCTGAAATAGTTGGAATTATTGTGATGACACACTTTTCATAACTACTGGGAATTTTATGACTCTCACCCCCTACTTCTATGATTTTCCATGATAATTCCAAGTAGGATCCAAACCGTTAAGTGGGATGAAGCAAAATAGATCTTGGGAATGAATTGGTAGTTTAGTTTGATTAGTTTAATTTTTATCGCAATATGATATTATATATATAAATGTACCTTTGTGCATAGTTTGTATATTATTCCCTTTAGTATATGTATATTATACTTTCACGAAAGGCTCATATTTTGTATATTATTAAGTTGTTTTATTTGAAAATTATGGATATTTATACTTGACATACTTAATTCTAGTTACTATTACGTAATTATGGATATGTTATTAGTACTAGTATTTAGGATGTTATATTATGATATCAGAACAGTTCATCCTGTTGAGTCGGGGTATGGACTAGCTAAGCTAATATTGTGCATTTTCTTATCTTAATACTGAGAAGTATAGATAGGATTGCATGACAACCTTGTGTATGTATGTTATGGTTACTGTTACACAGTTACATGAATGTTGAGCCTGATCAACTCAATATGGAATGTTCTGTGTGTACGGGAGACCATGACATCATTCGGGCGTATGCAAAAAAGATAGAGCATCTGCTAGAAAGGGCATGACAGATATAATAGAGATGTTTAGAGAAGTGATAATTGTCATGAAGAAGTAAAAAGTGATGGTTGTCGTCTTGAGGGAACAAACAACTGTCACGAAAAGTGTTTTGGAAAGGATGGGTGACCGCCCATATTCGCAAACTAGAAAATAAAGCAGTGGTCATGAGAATGAAATTCCTTGAAAGCATCAGAAATTTGAGAACAAAAATTTATAAAAAGGGGGAAGAATGGTAACATCCTCCCTAACCTAAAGATCCTAATTAGGGTTATAGTATCTCTATAATACTAATAAGAGTTATATGGTAATTTGAGTCATTTTATGAACTAGTTTGAACGTAATTATATAACACTGAGTACAAGAGAATAATTAGAGTATCTGCAGAACCAGTTGATATGATGAAAATAAATATGGAAGATTTATTTCCGAGCTAAGAATCATTGATAAGAATTGAAGAAAATTTTGGAGAATCAATAGAGCAAGTTTGGTATTTTTACGGATACTGTTAAGAAATAGTTGGAATAGTTAAGCAGCTCAAAAAATTATGAAATTTTATGGAAACGATAAGTAGAATATGGAGAATAATTTGGTATAAAATACCAACTAAGATAAGTATCAATAAGCTTATTACTTTATTCCTCGGTTTAATCTAACTTGGGACCGAGTAATGAAGCTTAACTGATAAAAAGCAGTATAAGGAAAATTACAAAAAAATGAATTTAAGGACTAAGTTGAGTTCTAAAAGTTTCTATAACACTTATGGAAGCTTGAAAACTCAACTTTGAAAGATTAAAATGTATTTAACATATATAAAAGTTTCAGTTAGATTTCACTTTTTCCTTTTTATTTTCCTTCTCCACCATCGCACCCCTCATCATGGTCCTTGAGATATTTTTGTCATTCTCCTCTCTCAACCATGTGAAGCCATTTGGAGACTAGAGAGAAAGAGAAATAAAAAGAAAATAAAGGAAACAAAGAAAGAAAAGAACAAAATAGAACAGAAACAGAAGAATAGGGAAGGAAAAGAAAAGGGGCAAGAGAGAGATGTGAGACAGAGCAGGAAATGGAGAGGAAGA
The DNA here is from genome assembly GCA_029884605.1 of Ormosia emarginata. Classification (NCBI taxonomy): domain Eukaryota; kingdom Viridiplantae; phylum Streptophyta; class Magnoliopsida; order Fabales; family Fabaceae; genus Ormosia; species Ormosia emarginata. The sequence continues at coordinate 76,767,705 of JAQQTP010000088.1, forward strand.
AGGAAGATCAAGAAAGGAAATGCAAGGAAACAAAATCAAGGAACCATGGAAACCAAGGAAGGGGTGTTTTCTCAAACTTTTAGATCAAACATGTTTTCTTAAGGATTTGAGAGAAAACTTGTTTGAAATGATGGATCTGACCTATGATTTTCATAAGAAATGGTTTTGAAACATGAGTTTGCTCTTGAGCCTGAAATGTTGATGATTTTGAGATTTGTAATAGTTACAAACTTATAGATTGATGATTACCCATTCTTGCTACATTGTTCTATGATGTTTAGGCTCAAAGTTTGATAAGTTTTGATTAGATTTTGATATGAGAATGGGTGGTTTGGGGTTTCCTCCCTTTTGAGTTTTGATTTCACGTACAAGAATGCCCATAACCAGTTATGAATCCTCCATAATCGATTATTGGTGCAAAACAGAGGCTCCCTCTGCATACATAATCGATTATGGCTAACATATAACTGATTATTACTTAAAACCAGAGACGTTCTATGTATGCGTAACTAGTTTTGGCTAATGCATAACAGTTGTTGCTCAAAACAAGAAACATAAAAAAAATGCCAATAACCGGTTAGCAAAGGAAGGTAACTGATTATTGGCCTCTCAAATAGAGGCATGCAAAGTCCCTAAACGGTTACCTAATGAGGATAACCAGTTATGATACACAAACATACTTAGTTAGCTATGATAATCGATTGGGACCTTGTCCTAACCTATTATCTTGGTTAAAAACATGGATTTAGATGATGCGAGAGTGAGGAACTTAAAGAACACTTGAATTTATGAATGTTGGACTAAGATATGCTTGACTTATGCTATGAATGATAATTTAATAAGTCATTTTCTTACACATGTGATGATATGATGAGGTTTGTGCCATGATATGAGAATATGAGATTAATTGATGAGATGTTGATGCATCATGACATGTTATGGGTTAATTAGGTGAATTATCTTATTCTTTGATGATGACATTGATGATTGAAATAATATTGATTTTTCACGAGTAACCCATTACCTAGGATATTCTTGGACCTAAGGGGTGACTTGGAAACGGTGGTTGAGGATGAACATTCTCTTACCACTTAAGCAATGACGTTAAGGATGGACATTACCTTCCTCTTTACTTGAGTTTCCCCATGGTCGATGTGTAGTTGAGGATGGATATTCCCTCTCTACACTTAAGATATTCCTAGTTGATGAATATTGTGAGGAAGGAAGATATCCTCCCTATCTAAGTAGTTCAGGGGATAGTGTGAGGAAGGAAGATACCCTCCCTATAAAGTAGTTGAGGACGAAAAATTCTCTCAATGCTCACAACTCTGGAATGAGAATGGGCAATTCCCTCATAAGTTGTGTTCCTTCTCTACTCGCAACTATAATAAGGATGGACATTCCCTCAAGGTTGTGGTTGATTTGCGTTTACTCTAACTCGGAGTACTTCTGTGTAGTGGGAGCTATAAATGGGTTGAAGTGCACTAACCTGAAAGCATACTACTACCAAGTGATTAGTATTGTGAGGATGGACATTCCCTCTATAGCATTTGATTTGAGATGACACATGTGTCCTGACAATTGAGATATGAACCTTGAGAAATGAGAACTCTTAATTTGACTCTGATAATTGATGATATAGATGAGTTTTCATATGAAATTTCATTAAAAAGTTTATGACTTGATGATTCAGGGTTTCATGATATGAGGCATGATGTAAGACCTGATGATTTGATGAGATGAGATTTGATAAAACAATATATGATTTAATGACTTGAGTTTTGATTATATGAACCGTGTTTTAAGACATAATGATATAATGATTTGAGATTTGATTATATGATTTATGATTTGATGACAAGAGATTTGATGATCTGATTTATGATTTCATGACATGGGATTGGATAAACTGATCTATGATGTGATGAATCAAATGACTTTCATAAAGATAAAATGAATCTCTATTTTTGGAAGAGAAATGACTTAATTTCATCATTTGGCCACCTTTCTATTAAATGATGATCGTTCCTTAGAAATGGATTTTTTCCCGAAATAGTTGGAATTATTGTGATGACACGCTTTCATAGCTACTGAGAATTTTATGATTCTCACTTCCCTACTTCTATGATTTTCCATGATAATTCCAGGCAGGATCCAAAGCAACAAGTGGGATGAAGCAGAATAGATCTTGGGAATAAAGTGGTAGTTTAGTTTGAGTAGTTTAAATTTTGCGCAATATGATATTATATGTATAAATCTACCTTTGTGCACAGATTGTATATTATTCCCTTGAGTATATGTATATTATACTTCCGTGAAAAGCTTATGTTTTGTATATTATTAAGTTGTTTTGTTTGAAATTTGTGGATATTCATACGTGACGTACTTAATTCTAGTTACTAATGCATAATTCCGGATACGTTATTAGTACTAGTATTTAGAATGTTATAGCTTTAATTCTAGCTTTGGTGGCTCCTCTTTATCTGCATCTTCTTTCTTCAGCTCTTCTTTTAGTAAGTTTGAATGAGGAAAAACTGGCAAAGCTTCCAAATAGGCTATGCACTCAAGTGTCTCTTGTGTTGTTTCTTCATGATCATCCTTTAAGGCTTTTGAATTAACCAATATTGATTCGGGTCAAGATGCTGGAAAGCTCTACTTTAATGTCTTATCAACAAAAGAATCAATGATGTCCACCCTAAGGCATTGTTCCTCCACCATAAGATGTTTCATTGTCTTGAAAACACTAAAAGTAACCTTCTCATCTTGCAACCTTAACATAAGCTAACATTATTGTACGTCAATCAATGTTCTCCTAGTTTCTAAGAAAAGTCTGTCCAAAGTGAGGGGAATGTCTACATCTTCTTCCAAATCTAGGACAACAAAATTTATTGGAAAAATGAATTTATCGACCTTAACACCATATCTTCAATTATGCCATAAGGATGTTTGATAGACTGATTAGCTAAATGGAGAGAGATTATCATTGATTTCACTTTTTTAATTTCTAGTTTGTGCATAATGAATATTAGCATGAGATTTATACTAGCCCCCAAATCGCATAGAGCTTTCTCAATTGTAAGCTTCCCAGTGGTGCAAGGGATGGTGAAACTACCTGGATCTTTCTAAATTATTGCAATGCACTCTTTGTTAAGCATTACAATCTCATCCTCTTTTAGCTTCCTCTTCTTTGACAGCAAGTCCTTCATGAATTTAGCGTAAGAGGGCATATGCTCAAGTGCTTCAGCAAAAGGAATATTTATCTATAGCTTCTTGAAAACATTTAAGAATTTGGAGAATTACCTCTCTTGGTTCTCCTTCTTTAACCTTTGAGGAAATGGAAGCCTAGCATACAATGAAGGATCATATGTCTTCTTTTGCTCTAGATCTTTCTTCTTTCTTTGTACCCTCGATTGTACCTATTTGGCTTTTTCATCATTATTGTCATCATGAATTGTTATCTCTTCAGTAGGAAAATCCTCTTTCTTTTTCTCAAATTCTAAAGAGCTAGGTGTATCTTTCACATGTTCTTCCAAGGTCTTCCCACTTCTTAAAGTGATCACCTTACAATGCTCTTTTAAGTTAACCACGATGTCACTAGGCAAGCTACCTGGAGGTCTCTCTACAAACAGTCTTGAAATTTGCCCACTTGATTTTCCATACTTCTAATTGCAGCCTCTTGATTCTTGTAATTACCCTTTGATTCCTGCATAAAAGTTAAGGTCTGTTGCATAAAAAAAGAAGTCTGCTGCATGAAAGAAGATGTCTGTTGCTAGAGCATTTAAAGTGCAATCTCAATAGGAGTCTTCTGCTCAGGCTGAGCATTCAATGTACTGGTTGACTCTTCCAAGAAAAATTGGGGTTATTCCTCTAGCCTAGATTATATATGTATTAGAGTAAGGGTTACCTTGTGGTCTTGAAGGATTTCCCATATAGTTGACCTGCTCTAGAGCAATAACACCAGAACTTCCTGCCTCATATTGACCATTGACATGGTTTCCTCCACAGAAATCGCAAGTTAAATCTTAGTGATTGACTGAATTTACCTACATACTACGAACTTGCTTGGTAAGGTTTGCAATGTGTTACATAATATAGTCTTATTCTGCGCAAGTAAAGTATCAACATCGCTAAGCTTCATAACTCCCTGATTAATTGTAGATCTTCTACTAGGCAACTAGTACTCATTAGTAGCCTTAGTCTCGAATAATTCTTGAGCATCTTCTGGAGTTTTTGTGGTTAAAGACCTACCTGTAGATGCATCAACCATAGCTTTAATAAAATGATTCAAACCATTATAAAATATTTGTACCTATTTCCAAATCTCAAAGGCATGGTGTGAATATTTTCTCAATAATTCTTTAAATCTCTCCCAAGCTATGTACAAAGATTCTCCCTGATTCTGAGTAAAACATGTTATTTCACTCCTCATCTTAACGAACATAGACGAGGGAAAGTATCGAGTAAGAAACTTGCTGACTAAACCATCCCAAGTAGTGATGCTTCCTTGAGGATGGGCTTATAACCAACTCTTAGCCTTATCCCTTAGAGAAAATGGGAAAAGCCTTAGCCTGATGGCATCATCACTCGCTCCGTTGGACTTTATGGTTTCACAAAGCTGCAATAAGTTGTTAATATAAAGATTGGGGTCTTCTGACTAACTACCCCCAAACTGATCCTGCTACACTTGTTGAAGAAGATCTAGTTTATTCTCAATATTTTTAGCTTGAATAGTAGGTCGCACTATATTGGTAGCAACCCTCTCAACAAACGGAGTTGAATAGTCAGCCAAAGTGCATCTTCATTCCTCAGTATTTTCAGCCACATTTCTTCTTCAAATCTCATTTTTTCTCTTACCACTTTCCTGTTTGCTCTTTCTGTTCTCTCTATCTCTGGATTAAAAAGTAATTCTTCCGAGTTCACACTAACTCACATAAACAAACAAGCAACCAAGAGTGAAGTAGAGAAAAGCAATTAAAAATAAAAGAAATAAGCAACTAAAAATAAAAAAAACAAAGTAAAATAAATGCTTAAATTAGTGCTTTTTTAACTACTACTTAATATTGGCAATCATTAATCTCTAGCAACGATGCTAAAAAACTTCTTGTGAAATTGGCAAGTGCACCAAATCGCAAAAGTAATAAAAAGTAAGTATGAGTATCATCCCACGAGGATTATGTCGACAATTACCAAGTTTGTTAAAACAACACTATTCAAGCAATCAAAAAGTGAGGGTTGATAGAAAAAAATGTAATTTAAAGAAACAATTAACGAGAAAATATTTAAAAGTAATAAAAGAAAAACGAAGCAAGTAAGCAAAGGTTGAATAACAATGGTCACAAAGTGTTAGGGTTTAGACTTCACTTGAACTCTTCTGATGCAAATTCAAATAGTAGTTTAATTAAGTTTTATTTCATGATTCATGATCAAATTCCCAAAATTAATCAATATCCAATCCCTTGGTATATTAATCATCTTCATACTATTTAGAATTAATCAATCCCTTAGTCTAACCCCAAATAAAGAAGGCTTTATAAAAAACAAGGGAATTAAAAGAAAGATCACACCACCCACAACATCTATTTCTAGTGATTGTAAAAATTGTGGTATTTATCACATGTTCTAGATTCATGCATAATTTTCCCAAATCATACATAAACCCTAAAACCATTCCCAAATTGATCAGGTTTAGAAAAACATTAAGAATAGAGCTAAACACATAAATCATGAAATAAAAACTTATATTAAAAACATAAAGAAGTTTACATTATTAAAGAACAAGATCCTCATCCCCTTAACAAGGGAAAATTAGTTATACATGGATAAAGAATAAAACAGAGAGAAGAAATTGACAAACTCCATAGAAGACAAGTGGAAAGGATGAAGAAAATTCCTAATCTTCATCTTGAATGTGCCCACGCCAAACTAGGGTTTGTGTCGTCGCTTCTCTGTTTGACGATTGCTGAAAACTATCCAAGATCTTTGCCCACAAACCTTACTTCTTCTATTTATAGGCTTCAAAATGCATCATTAAATGTACTAGATGCTTAAATGCTCAGTTTTTGGCCGCTTAGTCGTGTTGTGCAATCTTTTCTGTGCTTGACCAATTAATCAGTCAGAAATGGGGTACTTAAGTGCACAACAATGCTTGGGCACTTAATCGATGGGAAGTTGGGAGCTTAAGCGCCCAACACTAGAATCTTCATCTCAGCCCTTTTCTTCCATATTCAAGTATCAAATCTTCTTCCATATGTAAACACCTAATAAAAAAAACACGTAATAAGAACAATGTTTAAAATAATAAAAATAAGATAAAAATGGAGAACAAAGTTCAATCAAAAGGGTTTGGAAGAATATGAAAACCAAGATTTTGAACCATAAAAAATGTGAGTTTTTGGAGGTTCATCAATAGAAAATGTTAGTTGGAATAAACATCACAACCAAAGAAGAAGAAAGTAGATGAGAAATTTAAGAAGAAAGATAAGGGCAAGCAAGTTCAGACAGATTCAAAGGGACCTAGATGTGCTAGATTTAGGAAACTACATGGTGATAGACCTTGCTTGGTAGGCCAATTTGTGTGTTTCACGTGTAAACAACCAGAACACTTTGCCAGAGATTGCCCACAAAAGTAGAGTGTTATGCTTGACTTGAAACCTCAAGCTAAAGGGAGAGTTTACACTCTAAGTGGAAAGGAGGTGACTCAGTCTCTTGATATGATCCAAGGAAAATGCATAATACACAATTGTCTTTTAACTATTATGTATGATTTAGGAGCATCTCATTCTTTTGTTTCTAATGATTGTGCAAAAGTGTTGGATTTACCTATGATAGAACTTCTATATGACTTATTTGTATCCACCCCCATAGGAAAACCAGTTATAACTTCAAAAGTGTGTCTTGATTATTGTATAAAAGTAGAGGATAGGATTTTCTTTGTAAATCTTATATGTTTACCTCTAGTGGATTTTGATGTCATTCTTGGTATGGATTGGTTGTCTTCCAATCTTGTGGTTTTAAACTATTCAGATAAAACCCTAGTATTCTTATCTGACTTACCTTCTAGAGTTGTTTCTTGTGAGTCAGTATATCTCAATGCTAATCAGGTGAATCACTATTTGGTAGAAGGGGCTCGAGGATATGTTCTCCTTTTCTTGCTAAGTGTTGAAGTAGAGTAGAGCTTAGATGTTATACTTGTAATGAGAGAGTATCCTGAGGTATTCCCGAGAGATATAGTTGAGTTGCCACCCGAGTGAGAAATAGAGTTTTCTATAGATTTAATGTTTGGGACGGGATCTATATCTATAACACCCTATAGGATGACACCTTTAGAGTTAGCGAAATTCAAAAAGCAAATAGAAGAATTGTTGGACAGACAATTCATTAGATCGAGTGTTTCTCTATAGGGAGCACCCATGTTGTTAGTGAAGAAAAAGGATGGTACCAGACTTTATGTTGACGACAGGCAATTAAACAAGGTAACCATCAAGAATAAGTATTTGTTACCTAGGATAGACGATCTAATGGATCAACTGAGAGGAGCATATGCTTTCTCAAAGATTGATCTTAGATCCAAGTATCGTCAAATAATGGTTAAAGAAAAGGATAACCCTAAAATCGCTTTTAAAACTAGGTATGAACATTATGAGTACCTTGTGATGTCCTTCGATTTGACAAATGCACCAATAATGTTCATAGACTACATGAACAGGATCTTTAGACCCTACCTAGACCAATTTGTGACAGTGTTTATAGATGATATCCTAATCTATTCTAAGACAATGGAGGAGCACAAGCAACATGTTAGGATAGTTTTGGAGATCCTTAAGAAGAATAAGTTGTTTGTCAAGTTGTCTAAGTGTGAGTTCTAGCTAAAGCAAATGTAGTTTTTAGGCCATATGATTTCTCAGGGAGAAATTTCAGGGGACCCAAGTAAAGTTAAGGCAATGGTATAGTGCGAAAGACTAACCACTGTGACTGAGATCATAAGTTTCATAGGTCTGGATGGATACTATAGAAGGTTCATAAATGGATTTTCTTAGTTAGCGCTACCCTTGACTAGACTGACTAAGAAAGATAGTACTTTTGAATGGATTCAAGATTGTAGAATAGTTTCCAAGAGTTAAAGTTGAGGTTGACTACTACCATAATGTTGGAAATTATAGATCCTCAGGAGGACTTTGAGGTGTTTTGTAAGGCTTCAAAGATGGGTTTAGGGTGCGTTCTGATGCAAAATAAGAGAGTAGTTGCCTATGCATAGAGGCAATTGAGGCTACATGAGGAGAACTACCCTACTCATGATCTAGAATTAGTCGCGGTGGTGTTTTCCTTAAAGGTTTGGAGACATTACTTATATGGAGTCTAGTTTGAGGTGTTCAGTGATTATAAAAGTCTAAAGTACTTGTTTGATCAGAAAAAACTGAACATGAGGCAGTGTCTGATGCACTAAGTAGGAAATCCCTACATGTGTCTCAGATGATGATCCCTGAGAGTGAATTTCTTGAGAGTTTTAGAGATTTGAGTCTTGTAGTGACTGTGTCACCACATAGTCTTTGTGTGAGTAGAGTAGACATAGTTAATGACTTAAGGACTCAGATCTTAGAAGCTCAAAAGGAGGATGAGACTCTAGAGGATAAAAGTGAGCAAATCTTCTTAGGAAATCAAAAGGGTTTCGATATGACCACTACAACAAGAATGGCCCAGGGTAACGCTTCAAAAGTGTACTCTAAAGTACACTGAAGTGTTGCCTTTGATAAACACTATGCTTTTTAGCCCTAAGGAAACACTTTTAGAGTGGTGGCCTATTCGAGCTTGGCCTATTATCTAAGGATACGCTTTTTGTGTATCAAAGGTCACAATGTTCAAAAGCGTAGCCTTTGATGGGTACAAAGGCAACACTTATCTCCTTCACTCTATGGGTACGCTTATAAAGTGTTGCTCATTTGGCAACATTTAAAAATGTTCCCTTATGTCAACCCCAATGGATACACTTTTAAGGTATTTCCTTATGTCAAACCCCATGAGTACACTTTTAAGGAATTCCCTTATGTCCAACCCTATAGGAACAATTATAAAGCGTTCCTTTATGTCAAATCTTATGGGTACACTTTTAAAGTGTTCTCTTTTGTCAAACCTTATGAATACACTTATAAAACATTCTCTTCTTTATTACTATTTTTTTAACCTTCTATAATGATTATTACACTTTTAACAATTGTAAAAGTACCATTGTTGTTACTCTTATGTTGCACACTTTTTAATTAAATTTGCTAAACCATAAAAAATGCTTCATTTTTTAAAATATTTAATGAAATTTATTTTATATATTATTTTATAGAATTTTAATTTCAAAATATATATATAGTATTTATTTATATAGCATAAAATTTCAAACAATAATATAAACTAATTCTAACATTTAACACATTGTTCAAAGTATTAACCAAGTATCCATAATAACACATTGATCAAAACATTAATCAAGTAATTCAATGTACTAGAATAGTCACCGTCATCATAATCCAGAGAAGTACTTAATCAAAATAAAGATATATATAGTTCACAATGTATGAGAAAATCATCTTCAGTAGGCTCTCTTCATGAACATCAAATCTACTAAATAGCTCTATTGTCATCCCCAAATGAATCACCAACATTGTCCTACAAATTTAAATTGAATTAAAGGATTAATAGTGCATAGATTCATTCAAAAAAAATCCAAAATTGTAATGCATACACCAAAATCACCAATAATGTCATCAACAACCTAGACAAGAAGGATGTAATACAATCTAAGAAACAACTGACACCATGAATATCAAAGAAAAATATATTATTGAGCAAATAAGACATAAATATCATAGAGAAATGATGCACATATTTTGTAAATATTTTGATAAGTTCATCATAATTGTGTTCACAAGGACTGTAACACTAAAATATAGTGTATTCATCTTAGATAATCTGGTTGCATTAAATATTCATGACATTGCTCTACTAATAGTTAATTAGCTAGGTATAACCATCAGGTGTTGTTTATAGCGAAATTAGCCTAAACAAGTCAAAAGACTCATAACTACATTTTTTCGGGGGGTGGGGAGGAGGATGAGTTGTTAGCATAGATATACAATAGCTGCAACAACTATATCACAAAAAATATTAAAGTTTAATACCAATAATGTGTGTTAAATCAATGCCATGTTAGATTCATACTTGGGAACTAAGATAGAATATCATTAGTATTTATAAATCATTTAGTCAACGCATGACTTCATCAATATTTCAAAGGTAAAGAAAGAATCAAAACCAAGGGAAAGAAAAAAAAATAAAAAAATACTGTATAAATAATATCATCATAAGAAAATAAAGAGGATAAGAGTTTCTTACTTAGTCATTTTTTCGGGGGGTAGGGAGGAGGATGGGTTGTTAGCATAGATATACAATAGCTGCAACAACTATTTCACAAAAAATATTAAAGTATAATACCAATAATGTGTGTTAAATCAATGCCTTGTTAGATTCATACTTGGGGACTAAGATAGAATATCATTAGTATTTATAAATCATTTAGTCAATGCTTGACTTCATCAATATTTCAAAGGTAAAGAAAGAATCAAAACCAAGGGAAAGAAAAAAAATATAAAAAAAATACTGTATAAATAATATCAGCATAAGAAAATAAAGAGGATAAGAGTTTCTTACTTAGTCATGATAATAATTATAACTCAAAACTTAACTTCAAGTCCACCATAGATCTTCCCAAGTCTTGATTAATCTCCTTGAACAAAGAACAATCAATTGCATGTCATGCATAAAAATCATAGTTATGACAAAGTTATAAGGAATATTTGACAGTTAAAATAAGCAGTAAAAGGAATTGAAATGGAAAATTAAAGACCATTATTTACTCTAACAGCAACGTGTTTTAAATTTATATGAGGACTATAAAAATCATAATGGTAAAAACAGATAAAACAACTAATAAATATCTAATAGCTTTGCATATTATGAACTGACTATAATACCCTCATATACTAATACTACTAACAAAACAAAAGTTCAAGTCACGTCAAATACAACTCTGATATTCTTATCACAAATAGTGCATATACCCATGTTCACACCTCATCTAATACCATTCATCATACTTACTTTTTCTTATCACTTTCTTTCTCTCAATCGTACACCCTTAAAAATGATGTGTACAGTACCTACACCTTTACCTACACCTTTAAAAGAGGTGTAGGATCATCTTTTTCCCATCAAATATAGCACTAAGTTTTGTCTTAACATTTGAAATGCCAACTAAAATTGGGTTAGGTGCACACCATTCAACAAACTGTAGAGTCAACACAGGCTGAATAATTATGTAAAAGAAAGAACATAGGAATAAGCAACATAGTAATAACTAATAAGCAATGTTACTTTTGACTTTTCCATTGTAATGATTCAACTAAAGCAGAATTTTTTTTTGGTGGGGTATATAAGCAAAATATTATTAGATACAAGAAAGAAAGAAGCAAAAGAATAGAGGGTAAAAAATGCCTTGAGAAAATAAAAATACAAAAGGAAGAAAAAGCAAGCTCATCAATCAATAACCTGAATTTTTCAATTTTGTCTTTCATCTCTTGGGTTGTGTTCAATTTAGTAGTTACATTTAAAAATGAATGTGATGGCAAAAACTGGTGCTTTTCAGGTTTAAAAGGATTAGGAATGCAATTTCTACTTATTGTTGGCATTATTGTGATTACAAATATCCTTGTCAGCAATAGGTATAGGCATTGTTAAAGGTGTAGTTTGATAATCACATATTTTATACATTAATAAACCCTCATTTTTTAATTATTTACACTCTTCATGTACTTAATTGATTGAGCTTGGTCATGATTTGTAAGCTTGGGTTCAAATTAGGCTTAATTGATATTTTTCAGCATTATTGAGATTTTACATTGTTTTTGTATTTCGGTCATATCTTGAGTTCTAAATGTCTAAAAGATATGAATTTTACCTTGTAAGAAAGTTTAGAGAAAGCTCTACAACTTTGATAAGTGCTCGAAATCTCAATCATACATCTAGGGGAGCTAATTGGGCCTAGAATTCAGAAAACATGTTCTATCACTAAAACCCGAGCAGTGTGCACTAATTAAGGCATAACGTGAGCTATAGGAGATTTTTTGGATTGAAAATGTGCCATTTGATAGTTAAGACCCAAATCTACAACTTTCATGAAGAACACAAGAGCCAGTTCAGATAGCTTGGAGGTCATATTAGGCTTGTAAGTCAAAATAGAAGAACTATAGTTGGGCCTGAGCAGTGTGCAGTGATTGGGTTGGAATTTGAGCTGTAGGAGTTGTATGGAGATGAAACTAGTGGCATTGGAAAGATAAGACAAAATCCTTCAACTTTCATGAAGACCACTTTTCCAGAAAATGACGTTTTAACAGAGTTATAATTGTGTGAAGATAGTTGAATTAGTTGGTAAAAGTGGAGAGACAAGCATCATTAATCATCCACCCACTTATTAATCATCTACCCACTAAATAATCATCCACCCACTCAATAATCATCCATTCACTCATTAATCATCCACCTACTCATTAAATAACTCCATTGTCATTTCCACTCATCCACCTATCATCTACCCACTGATTAAATAACTCCATTATCATTTTTCACTCCTCAAGCTCTATAAAAGAGAGCATTGGTTGAGCATTTGGGCATCTTGGCTTAGAGGTCAAGATCATGCTATTATGTTATTTGTTTCTCTTATTGTAGTTTTCTTTTGTTCTTAATTGAAGTTATATTCATCTTCTTCTTCTTCTCTCTTTCTTTCTTCTTGCTCATGAATAACTAATTTTCATCTTGCTTGGGTAAAGGGGTGAAGGGGAGAAGCTTTTAATAATAAAATAAGGTTAGATTAATTTCTTTCTTGTGCTTAAATGATATATTATCAAGTGGTCATTATATATGTTGTATTTTGTTTCCAATCAATTTAGAAACTCTCCTTGTAAAGTGGAGTTCTTAATTCATTATAGACAAGTGGTTGGCATAGTGAATGCTTGAACTCATTGACAAATGTTGGTGTTAGTAAATCATTAAAGGAACTATAATATAACTACGTATACAATTCTAAATGGACTTTGAATGTTTTATTTTCCGATTGAAACCTCCGTTGTGCATGGATTTCAATTGACTTATAAAAAAAATTAATTTTGTCCTTAATTTATTACCAAAAATAGATCTCTTAGCCCAAGCAAGTTATTTTTTTAATTGTGAACAAATTTTATTATCTTTATTGTTGTGACAAATCATTTCCTTACCTCAAAGAATTTTTCTTCATCAATTCCCTGTGGTCCCGAGAAATTTATTATTTGAGACCATTTGCACTTGGATTTGCATTCTTTAATCCACATCACAGTTCGTTTCAGTTTTATCCACCCTAATCCATTATTTCAGTTAGTTTTACTGCTTTAATTTGCCCTTCCTGTAACACCCCGAAAATTGTTAATTTTATGATAAATAGTCATTTTATAATATTTGTGATTTTTGTGAATTTTGCTAGATTTTTCTGAGTACGTGAAATATTTTAATATTATTCCTCATTTTGTGTACATATTGAGTGGAGTCAGGAAAATGAGATATTTTTTCCGAGAACCTTGATCTGTGAAAACGTCGATAGGGGATCTTACTAAACCCGAAGCTGGAATACGGTTTACGAGGTTTCATGTTTTTTGATATTTTTATCTGATAAATAAAAATCACTGTGTAATTTTATTATCTGTTGGACAATTAATACTGATTTCTGTCAACTGTAACAATTGTCCATTGGATAATAGCTTGTAGTAGAAATCTTATCTTATCCTAATGTAATCTACTTTATGTCTAATCAAATCACCTTTATCTCAAAAATAATGTATTTTAATCAAAGCTTCTTTGAGAAGCTTTGACCACAAATGACTAAACTACCCAAAACTTACCAGAGAAGCCACACTCTCTCTCTCTCTCTCTTGTTGCCACGGCATTGGAGCCTTTGAGGAGCCAAATTACACTCCTCTCCTCATTCCAAAGCTTTTCTCTTTGGTGATTTTCTCTCAAATCCATCATCTTCATCATCTCCTTTCAAGAACAAAGCTTGAAGCTTTGAGACAAAGCTTCCATCTTTCTTTCTTTTCTCCTCATTTTTATGTTCCTTGGCCACTTTAGTGACCAAGGATTCATCTTTTTCAAAGCTTGGTTGTTGATTCTACAAGTTGATTTTTTTTTAGGGCTTTGTTGGAGCTTTGGCCGAATTCCACAATCACCATCAAAGGGGTGATTTTTGTGTTCTTTCTTTAGGTAAGAGGGAGATTTACTCACTTCAACCATTATTGGTGGTGAGAAAACTTTTGATTGGTTGTTAATGGAGGAATCCATAAAGGATTGCTCTCTTTGTATGCTTACTTTTCATGTTGTGTGCCTATTTAATCTATATGGTAATGTTGGTTGTTTTGAATGCCTTGATAATGTTAGATTACTTAGATTGGATGAATGGATGATTTGAGGGTTTCCTACCCTTTGGAAAGGCCACGATTTTGGCCATAATTTTAGGGGTTTGGATTTGATTTTGTGTAAAATGAAACTTACGTAATTAGGTATTAAAGATTTGATGCATGTATTGGAAGAAATTGATTGAGTATTGGCTCTTGAGAGGCCATGGTTTTGAAGGGTTTCTTTGACCCAAAATTTATGTAATTAATCAAGACTTAGAAAATTTGGAATGTTGGATTCATAAAGTGAAATTGTGATTTGAGTTGAATATTATAAATGTATGATATTATTGAGGATTGATTATATGCCATTGTGGTATATTTCATGAGAAGTATAATATTGATGAATTTGCATGATATGCAATGCTTATGAGAAATATATTATTGATGAACATACATGATGTACATTGAATCATCATGCATTTGTGAATGTCCGTTGGACTTTGTTGAAAAGGCGGTGCATACCTAGGAGATTGAATTAGACCTTAAAGCGAGTGCGAGTAGACTAAGTGTAGGCCATATTGTTGACCTTGGAGGCGTCGAGGTGCGGGTGTCTCACAATAGACAGTGGTAGCTCCACTGGGGCCATGGGATAGACCAATGCAAACACACTGATGATCCGGACCGAGACGCTGTCCTACAACGCGATCTTGTTGAGAGTGCCATGTATAAGCCATGTTACGCAAAATATTATTTTAATGATAAGCACTTTATTTTTAAGGCTAACGAGATACTAGCATGTCCTTCTCGATCATTCTCTTCGAATGTTTATGTCTAGCTCCATAGAGTAGGGTTTGGTATCATGTGCATTATGCATTGTCAGTCTCATATTTCATTTGGCATGAATACTTACAACTGTTAAATTATCCTCTTTACTGTTGAAATTATTACTTGATTGTTGAACTGTTGACTGCTTGAGATATCGGTTTTGTTTATCTTGTATTACTTATTTTTACTATCAATTATTGTGGTTTTTCTCTTACTGCTTAATTTATAATTACTGGTGATATATATATATACACACATATATATATATATATGTATACTGTGATATTATGTGGGCGTCCAATGCCGTTTTGTTTTCTTACTGCAATATTGGTATTGAATGTTGGGTGTCTCACCTCTTTCCTGTATTCCTGTATATTATGTTTTATTTATGTACTTCTGAGAAGACGTTCGCAAAGAAGGGGAAGCACCTGAGTTTCCTGGTCTCTGGCCTAATCACGATTAGAGCTTGCTTGAAGATGTCGTCACGTCTGTGGAGACTTATGGGTTATGCAAGGATGACCTTTCATGGAGGACCCGATTGTTGGCACATAAACCTACGCACAGACCGTTGCATTTACTACTGGGAGTTGACGGTGTCTTTAGCTTGGGGTCGCTATGACCTGCCTGTTTTTGATTTCACTGTTTTTGTCCATTTAGAGTTTTACCTACCTGTTCGTGATCTGTGGGATGATCTCTATTACACCCCACAAGAAGATTCATTTCTTTCTACTGCTCGGGCTTCTGCTCAAAATTCGGTCACTCCAATGATGATCTCATCTGACGAGGAAGACCTTGAGGAGGATCCTGCTACGGTTCCTTCTCGTCAGTCTTAGGGGGCTGGTATTATCGGTGGCTACTGATGGCTATCCATATATCTTTTTGGGGAGCCTGACGTTTTGCTATTTTGATGGGGTGTAAATTTGTAAACATCTTCGGGTGGGAAAAGCCTTTTACTTTTTGTATATGTGATGATGTAATTAAACAAGCTTGATGCGCATATATATATATATATATATATATATATATATATATATATATATATATATATATATATATATATATAAAAAATGTGAATGTATGGTTTTATTTCATATTGATTTCTATTGTGACTATATTTATTATTAGATGATTTGATGGATCACTGTATGAGCCAAGATCGATCTTTTAAGATGAAAGCTTTAGAGAGTGAAGGTGGAG
Organism: Ormosia emarginata; assembly: GCA_029884605.1. NCBI lineage: Eukaryota > Viridiplantae > Streptophyta > Magnoliopsida > Fabales > Fabaceae > Ormosia > Ormosia emarginata. The sequence goes on from JAQQTP010000088.1 coordinate 76,784,189, forward strand.
GAAGTCTAAGCAGAAGCAATGATCACTTTTCGTACCCTACTCCAAAAAAAATAATATATACATATATTTCAATACTGACTGCTACACAATTTCGATTTAAGATGTTTATTCATATGTCAAATAAAAATGAACCGGGTCTTAATTTGATGATTTTATTTATACGTTCCACATTTTGTTTCACTTTATCATGGTCTGACGTTCCTTCTTCTCCTAGAAAAGAGGCGTTACATTGTCTTGGTATCAAAGCCCCAATTTAAGTTTTCTTTTAGGTCTTGTGGTTTCGGACTGTCTTGTTTGTGCTGTGTGATTCTCTGTGTTTGGTATTCTGAAAAGATGCATCTGACTTTTCCTTATGCTTTGTATAGTTTGACTTGAAAAGAGATATAGCTCGTAGAGGGGATATGACTGCAGTGATCGAGGCAATTCAAAAGATGGCTGAGGCTATGCTGCAATAGAACCAGCAGACTGCTCAACAGCAAGAGAGAGCTGCACAACAGTTGGAAGCTATCGCTGATGCTCAAAACTTGGTTGAATTTCGTCGCAATAACCCTCCACAATTCAAGGGAGAATTTGATCGAGAGAAGGCTACTCTTTGGATCAAGGAGCTGGAGAAAGTCTTTAGAGGCATGAATTGTGCCAATGACAAGAAGGTGACTTATGTTGCGTTTATGTTGGTTGGGGACGCAGAAGACTAGTGGACTGGAGAACAGATATTACTGGAAACTGAAGGTCGACCGATTACTTGGGAGGTATTCAAAGAGAGATTCTTGGAGAAATATTTTCCTGCCAGTGCCAGACATGCTAAAGAGATGGAATTTCTTAGTTTGCGACAAGGGAACATGACGGTCGGTGAGTACGCTGCAAAGTTTGAAAGCTTGTCCAAATTTTCAACTTATTTCGAACACCAGCCGATCAAGGTGTGGAAATGTCGGAAGTTCGAAGAAGGTCGACATGATGTGAAGAGAGCTATTATAACTTTGAGAATCAACAAGTTTTCGGAGCTACTTGATACGTGTCGCTGGGTAGAAGACCTAGACCAAGCGCAGGACACAAGGAATCACAATTTTGGGCCTTTTCGGTCCCAGAGAGTATTAATCGCTATCAAAGGAAGCCTTTTTTCAAGACCACCTGGAAATCAGCAACAACACTCGCAAGGTGGAAGTCTTGGTAGAACTGGTCAGACTATAGCGCCTACGCCAAAATGCTTGAAGTGCGGGAAAGAGCACTACACAAGGGATTGCATAATTAAAGGAATCATTTGCTTCAGGTGTGGAAAGCCTGGATATGTTTCTCACGACTGCAACCAAGCTAAAGCTGAACCTTCAGTCAATGCTGCAAGAGCTGTGAAACCGCAGGCAAGAGGTAGTTATACCTTGAGTGGTGCTGAGGCTTCTAAATCCGAAGATCTAATACAAGGAGAAGGTATCATAGAGGGTAATCTTTTAACTGTGCTGTATGACTTTGGTGCAACCCATTCTTTTATTTCCTATTACTGTGTGAAAAGACTTGGTTTACCTGTGTCTTCTTTGCCTTTTGACTTAACTGGTTCAACCCCTACTACTAAACCTGTTGTTACTACCAAAGTCTATTTAGAGTGTCCTTTGATTGTTGAAGGTCAAATCTTTTCTGTTGATTTGATTTGTTTACCTCTTTCCCAATTAGACATAATCTTAGGAATGGATTGGTTATCTTCTAATCATGTCCTGATAGATTGTTCTAGTAAAACCATAGTTTTTCCTGTGGAAGAGAATTCTAGATTTTTTACGGCTAACCAAGTGAAAGCTTTCTTAAAAGAAGGAGCCTAGGGAGACATGTTATTGTCTTCTTTAAGAGTCAAGAATGAGGTAGATATGAACACCATTCCAGTGGTTAGAGAGTTTCCAGAAGTCTTTCCTGAAGATGTACCTGGTTTACCACCGGAACAGGAGATCGAGTATACCATTGACCTTGTACCGAGATCTAATCCTATTTCTATAGCACCCTACAGAATGTCACCAGCAGAGCTAGTTGAACTCAAGAAGCAATTGGAAGAGCCCTTGGAGAAATAATTTGTTAGACCTAACGTGTCGCAATGGGGAGTGCCAGTATTGCTAGTCAAGAAGAAGGATGGTACTTCACGATTGTGCGTGGATTATCGCCAGTTGAACAAAGTCACAATCAAGAATAAGTATCCACTTCCAAGAATAGATGATTTGATGGATCAGTTGAAGGGAGCAGCAGTGTTTTCTAAGATCGATCTACAATCGGGCTATCATCAGATTAGAGTGAAGGTGGAGGATATTCCCAAAACAGCTTTTCGTACCTGTTATGGTCACTACGAATGCACCTGCTATATTCATAGACTATATGAATCAGATCTTTCATCCTTATCTGGACAAATTCGTTGTTATCTTCATCGACGATATCCTGATCTACTCTCAAAATCAAGAGGATCATGCTGAACACCTCGGCATAGTTCTTCAGATTCTGAAGGAGAAAAAGCTGTATGCCAAGCTATCCAAGTGTGAATTCTGGCTGAACGAGGTCAAGTTTTTAGGCCATGTGATCTCGAAGGAAGTAATTATTGTAGACCCGTTAAAGGTGGAAGTTGTTCTACAGTGGGAAAGGCCGAAAACAATGACTGAGATTCAATGCTTTGTCGGATTGGTTGGATATTATCGGAGATTCATTAAAGGATTCTCTAAGATAGCTGGACCTCTCACTCAACTCACAAGGAAGAATCAAGCTTTTGAGTGGACGGATGCTTGTGAAGAGAGTTTTCAAGAACTGAAGAGGCGACTAACTACTTCACCAGTGTTAGTTCTGCCTGACCCAAATGAACCATTCGAAGTGTATTGCAATGCTTCATACCAAGGATTGGGGTGTATCCTAATGCAAAGCGGAAATGTGGTAGCTTATGCTTCGAGACAGTTACATGTACATGAGAAGAACTACCCAACTCATGACTTGGAGTTAGTAGTTGTTGTATTCGCTTTGAAGATATGGAGGCATTTTCTTTATGGAGCAATGTTCAACATCTATAGATTAGTGACCATAAGAGCTTGAAGTATTTGTATGACCAGCAAGAGTTGAGTATGAGATAGCTAAGGTGGTTAGAATTTCTGAAGGATTATGATTTTCAACTGCAATACTACCCTGGAAAGGCAAATGTTGTGGCAGATGCTTTAAGTAGGAAAATGATTGGTATTTTTGCTATGATGATCAAAGAAAAAGATTTGATAGAATAATTCAGAGATATATGGTCTTTTGTGGAGTTGATACCTGGAAAAATTTGTATGAACATGGTCACAATCTCAAATGACTTCATGAAAGATATTCGAGAAAAGCAGAAAGTTGATAAGTTCTTACGAGAAGAAAGGGAACTGATAAAGCAAGGTAGTGCGACGACCTTAGAGGAAGGAAATGATGGAATCCTAAGGTTTCGAGGCAGAGTCTATGGACCCAAGGATCAAGAACTTAGGACGTACATTCTTGAACATGCTCACACAACTCAGTTGAGTATGCACCTAGGAATAACTAAGATGTACCAAGATTTGAAGAAGCTATTTTCGTGGCATGGAATGAAAAGAGATATTGCTAGATGTGTGTCTTCCTGTCTAGTTTGTCAGAAAGCAAAGGTCGAACATCAGAGACCGTTAGGATTGTTATAACCCTTAGCTATTCCCGAATGGAAGTGGGATAGTATTGCAATGGACTTTGTAGTTGGATTGCCGAAGACTAGAAAGGGTTACGATTCGATATGGGTAATTATGGATCGACTCACGAAGTCAACCCATTTCTTACCAATCAACATAAGGTATTCGTTGGAAAAGCTAACCCAATTGTATATTGGTGAAATCATAAGACTGCATAGTGTACCTACCAGTATAATTTCTGATAGAGATCCAAGGTTCACATCAAAGTTTGAGCAAAGTCTTCAAGAAGCGATAGGGATGAAGATACATTTAAGTTCTGCATATCATTCCCAAACTGATGGTCAATCAGATAGGATGATTCAATCATTGGAAGACTTACTAAGAGCTTGTGCTTTGGAACAAACTGAAGTTGGGATGAAGTTTTACCATTGGTAGAGTTCACCTAAACACCTTTGTGTTGGTACCAGGATGGAGAACGACTTACCGTTGGACGTAATCTTATTCAACAAATGAATGAGAAAGTTAAAATGATTCAAGGGAAGATGAGGACGGCTCAGAGTCGGCAAAAGAGCTATGTAGACAAAAGGAGAAAGCCTCTCGAGTTTGAGGAATGAGAGCATGTGTTTTTGAAAGTCACACCTACGACTAGGGTCGGATGAGTTCTTAAGTCTAGAAAGCTTACTCCAAAATTCCTTGGACCTTACCAAATTCTTCATCGGATAGGTCCAGTTGCTTATCAAATAGCTTTGCCACCTTTTCTTTCTAACCTTCACAATGTCTTTCATGTGTCACAACTTCGAAAATATATTCCTAGTCCTAATCATGTCATAGCACCTGACACGGTACAATTAAAGGAAAACTTAACTTATAAGACAACTCTTGTAAGGTTTGAGGATTAGAAGATGAAGCAACTTAGAGGAAAAGACACCCCATTGGTAAAAGTGATCTGGAATGAAACAACCGAAGATGCGACTTGGGAGTTAGAAGACAAGATGAAGGAGTAATACCCACAACTATTCTAAGGTATGAAAATTTCGAGGACAAAATTTCTATTTGAAGGGGAGAGTTGTAACACCCTGAAAATTGCTAATTTTATGATAAATAGTCATTTTATAATATTTGTGAATTTAGTGAATTTTTCTAGATTTTTATGAGAATGTAGAATATTTTAATATTATTTATCGTTTTACGTGCACACTGAGCGGAGCGGAAAAAATGAGATGTTTTTTGTGAGAACCTTGATCTGTGGAAACGTTGATGGGGGATCTTACTAAACCCGAGGCTAGAACACAGTTTACAAGGTTTCACGTTTTTTGATATTTTTATCTGATAAATAAAAAACTGTGTAATTTTATTATCTGTTAGACAATTAATACTGACTTCTATCAACTGTAATAATTGTCTATTGGATAAAAGCTTATAGTAGAAATCCAATCTTATCCTAATATAATCCACTTTATGTCTAATCAAATCACTTTTTTCTCAAAAATAATGTATTTTAATCAAAGCTTCTTTGAGAAACTTTGACCATAAATGACTAAACTACCCAAAACTTACAAGAGAAGCTACTCACACTCTCTCTCTCTCTCTCTCTCTTTGCTGCGGCATTGGGGCCCTTGGGGAGCCAAATTTTTTGCTCTTTGACTTACTACTCCTTACCCCCAAAATTCTAACACACAAAAACCTATCACTCGTTTCTCTTCATTTCCTCTTCTCTTATTTTTCTCTCTTCTTCTTCTTCATTTTTCTTCTCCACGGCAGCAGCACCTCCAACCATCACCATTTTCTTGCTTCATCATCACCATTTCTACACTCCTCTCCTCATTCCAAAGCTTTTCTCTTTGGTGATTTTCTCTCAAATCCATCATCTTCATCATCTCCTTTCAAGAACAAAGCTTGAAGCTTTGAGATAAAGCTTCCATCTTTCTTTCTTTTCTCCTCATTTTCGTGTTCTTGGCCACTTTAGTGACCAAGGATTCATCTTTTTCAAAGCTTGGTTGTTGATTCTACAAGTTGATTTTTTTTAGGGCTTTGTTCGAGCTTTGGCCGAATTTCACTATCACCATCAAAGGGGTGATTTTCATGTTCTTCTTTTAGATAAAAGGGAGATTTACTCACTTAAACCATTATTGATGGTGAGAGAACTTTTGATTAGTTATTGATGGAGGAATCCATAAAGGATTGCTCTCTTTGTATGCTTACTTTTCATGTTGTGTGCCTATTTAATTTATATGGTAATGTTGGTTGTTTTGAATACCTTGATAATGTTAGATTGCTTAGATTGGATGAATGGAAGATTTGAGGGTTTCCTACCTTTTGGGGAGGCCACGGTTTTGGCCATAATTTTAGGGGTTTGGATTTGATTTTGTGTAAAATGAAACTTACGTAATTAGGTATTAAAGATTTGATGCATGTAATGGAAGAAATTGATTGAGTATTGGCTCTTGAGAGGCCACGGTTTTGAAGGGTTTCTTTGACCCAAAATTTGTGTAATTAATCAAGACTTAGAAAATTTAGAATATTGGATTCATGAAGTGAAATTGTGATTTGAGTTGAATATTATAAATGTATGATATTATTGAGGATTGATTATATGTCATTGTGGTATGTTTCATGAGAAGTATAATGTTGATGAATATGCATGATATGCAATGCTTATGAGAAACATATTATTGATGAGCATACATGATGTACATTGAGTCATCATGCATTTGTGAATGTCTGTTGGACTTTGTTGAAAAGGTGGTGCATGCCTAGGAGATTCAATTACACCTTAGTGCGGGTGCGAGTAGACTAAGCGTAGGTCATGTTGTTGACCTTGGAGGCGTCAGGGTGCGGGTGTCTCACAATAGACAGTGGTAGATCCACTGAGGCCATAGGATAGACCAATGCAAACACACCGATGATCCGGACCGAGAAGCTGTCCTATATCGCGATCTTGTTGAGAGTGCCATGTATAAGCCATATTGCACAAAATATTATTTTTATGATAAGCACTTTATTTTTAAGGCTAACGAGATACTGGCATGTCCTCCTCGATCATTCTCTCTGAATGTTTATGTCTAGCTCCATGGAGTAGGGTTTTAGCACCATGTGCATTATGCATTGTCAGTCTCATATTTCATTTGGCATGAATACTTACAACTGTTAAATTATCCTCTTTACTATTGAAATTATTACCTGATTGTTGAATTGTTGACTGCTTGAGATATTGGTGTTGTTTATCTTGTATTGCTTATTTTTACTATCACTTATTGTGGTTTTTCTCTTACTACTTAATTTATAATTACTGCTGATATATATATATATATTTGTGTACTGTGATATTATGTGGGCATCCAATGCCATTTTGTTTTCTTACTGTAATATTGGTATTGAATTGCAATATTGGTCTTGAATGCTGGGTGTCTCACCTCTTTCCTGTATTCCTGTATATTCTATTTTATTTATATACTTCTGAGAAGACGTTCGCGAAGAAGGGGAAGCACCTGAGTTTCCTGGTTTCAGGCCTAATCACGATTAGAGCTTGCTTGAAGATGTCGTCACGTCCCCGGAGATTTATGGGTTATGCGAGGATGACCTTTCATGGAGGACCCAATTATTGGCACATAAACCTACGCACAGACCGTTGCATTTACCACGGGGAGTTGACGGTGTCTTTAGCTTGGGGTTACTATGACCCGCCCGTTTTTGATTTCACTACTTTTGTCCATTTAGAGTTTTACCTGCCTATTCGCGATCTGTGGGATGATCTCTATTACACCCCACAGGAGGATTCATTTCTTTCTACTGCTCAGGCTTCTGCTCAAAATTCGGTCACTCCGATGATGATCTCATCTGACGAGGAAGACCTTGAGGAGGATCCTGCTATGGTTCCTTCTCGTCAGTCTTAGGGGGTTGGTATTGTCGGTGGCTACTGATGGCTATCTGTATATCTTTTTGGGGAGCCTGACGTTTTGCTATTTTGATGGGATGTAAATTTGTAAATATCTTGGTGTGGGAAAAGCCTTTTACTTTTTGTATATGTGATGATGTAATTAAACAGGCTTGATGACATATATATGATGATATATATATATAATATGAATATATGGTTTTATTTCATGTCGATTTCTATTGTGACTATACTTATTATTATCTCACAAAAAAAATATATATATACATATATTTCAATACTGACTACTACACAATTTCGATTTAAGATGTTTATTCATATGTCAAATAAAAATGAACCGGGTCTTAATTTGGCAATTTTATTTATACGTTTCGTATTTTATTTCACTTTATTATGGTGTGACGTTTCTTCTTCTTCTAAAAAAAGGGGCGTTACACTTCCACCTGCAATTTCCGTGAATAAGTTGTTTATGATACTTAAACATTTGTATTAGTTGTTTCCTATAGTATGTATCAAATCAATTTTCTGTAGAAAATTCGTAGTGTATTGTAACATCATCAAATGGAACTGTAAGAAAAAGGAAATAGTAATTAAATGATGGCGACAAACCAAAATTTGACTTTTATTTTTCTTTAAAGATGTGATAGGAGAAAGTTTTATACTATAACAGAAGGACATTATAAATCAGCTGAGCTTGACTCCAATGGTGCCAACAACATCACAAGCTTAAATTTTGTTTTTCTGACTGATAAGGCATTTTAGTAAAACTTGTTCGTTTGAAGGGAATTTATTGTCCTCATTGTAATAAGACTAATACAAATTAATAATAGCATCTTTATATATACAGAAAGAAAATGATATGATGATGTGATACAGTAGAAAAAAGAAAACATGACCAATAAGTTCCTTAAAGTTCAGATACAAATTAAACTAAATTTAAATGTCACTTATTATAACCTTGACCCAATCAATATACTATTCTGAAGTGAACTTTAGGAGGCTAGTTAAAGGGACTATTATATGGACTTTAACATCTTATGGCAGAATAAAGGGAGTATTATAGGCATATCTTGCAGGCAGAAGTAAAGATATTTCACCAGAAAAGTTGTGGAAGAAAAGGGAGAAGACGATTGAGCCGCACCAAATCCTATTCAAGCTTGCATGCTTCATTCGAAGAAGAGTGTTCTCATCCATACCGTACAGTGTATATGCTGATACATAAAAATTAATTAAGACATATATATATAGAGAGAGAAAGAGATAGAGGAATTCTTAACAACACAGTAGCCAGTCAAAAGCCTAACAATATGAATGGGATTTTTAATTTGGAGTAGCAATCTCACCCGAAGAGAATGAATCAAGGATACAAACTCTGTTCTAGTTAGTTTGTCTTCATGTTTGAGGGACATCAACCATTCTTCTATGAACTCATCATAGGTAACTCACTATCCATCACACTCTAATCGTAAATATTATGGTATTGAATTCTACGATTACCTTATTAGTCTAATTTACACAAAACTGTTCAAACTCATTTTCTACCGAAAAGGAATATCAGAAGAAAAAAGAAAAGAGTTTTCTGTTTTAGCCATTTCCTCAAACACATTGGGGGCAAAAAAAAATTCAAATGGTTTATATAAATTAGTTTTGGAATACAAAAACTCATATTACTGTTGTTGAAACTAAAAAAAAAATACCAAGAATAAATAGAAGAACCTGCATGTCTAGAGAGCTAGCCCAAGGTAGAGAATGCTCGAGAGAGGGTGTTGTGTGTTGGCTGAAAAGAGGTAAAAAAGTAAAATAATTACCTTTGTAAACAACCCAATGGTTTGACTCTGGTCCTTTATGTTTCAATTTTAGGTTCCTATTTTGGCATAATAGAGCCAAACACAAACATCTTGGAATGTGACTCTGATAATCTCCCTTTAAATTAGCAACCTTATCTCCCATTTGAGTATTTTTCCTCTTTTTTAAAATATTCATTAACAAAAACATGCTCAAATTTGATATAGGTCTAAAAAAAAAGATAAATAATGAAAGATCAGGCAATTGCAAACCTAAGTAAAGGGACTCATAAATTCAAAAAACAAGTCAACACTGAGGCATGAATTCATTCACTCAAAACATAGTCATTGATAGGCTGATTAAATTCTCAAACCCTAACCCATTCACGACCCAAAATAGATATGTTATGCAGCCATTGAATTTTTTTTCATTTTTTTAAAAACAAATTACGTGCATCAAGGAAAGGGTTTTCAGAGTATTAACCAATAAAAGGCACCTACTCAAGCCATGACTTAATCTAATCCTTAAGTCCTAACATGAGTAAGCAAAAGAGACCCCAATAGTGAACAGAAAATTAGATCCCTACAACCCTAGATCAAATTACACATGCATTCAGAGACAAAACACAACAACAAGAGACCATAGAATCCACCCAAATTCGGTTTGCACTAAAGCAAAAACATGCATTTGATTAACTTAATCCTGAAACCACCTTAATCCTACCACATATCTGGATTATCCCATAGAACTTTTATCAAACAGGTATTTTGCATTCTCATACACATGGTTATGACATCCAAAATTCTACATCCACATATTCACAAGTTACGAATTGTGACATACTCCCTAACCTAATGATCCTAATCAAGGTTATAGTAGCTCAATAATATTGGTAAGAATTATCTGTTAATTTAGGTAATTTTCTTAACCAGTTTGAGCGCAGTTCAGTAATTATGAGTGCAGAAGAATAATTAAAGTATTTACAGAATCAGTTGATATAATGAAAATAAATATGAAAAATTTATTTCCTAGCTAAGGACCATTGATAAGAATTGTAGAAAATTTTGGAGAAGCAACAGAGCAACTTTGGTATTTTTAAGCATACTGATGAGAAATTAAAGAAACAATTATAGAATAGCTAAGTAATTCAGAAAATTATGAAATCTCATGGAGATGACAAGTAAGACATGGAGAATATTTTGGTATAAAATACCAACCAAGATAAGTATCAAAAAGCTTATTACTTAATTTCTCGGTTTAATTCAATTCGGAAAGCTTAATTGATAAATAGCAGTATCCATAAAATTATGGAAAAATGGATCTAAAGAGTAAGTTGAGTCCTAAAATTTTCTATAAAACTTATGGATACCTGAAAACTCAGTTTTAAAAAACTTAAAGTATTCGTAACAGATATAAAAATTACAATGCATAAATTACCTTACTTTTTTTTAATCCTCCGCCTCCAATTATTCTTCTATAACTTTCTTGAATTCTCTTCATTATTCTTTCTCTATTCCTACGTGAGAAACAAACCCAAAACAGAGAGAAAAAACTAGCCATATATGGCCACCACCCTCCATCCATTAAAATCCATCTTTCATCTTCCATTTCCACCAACAATTAATATAGTTCTTTCTTTGTTTTTCCTCCATATTACTCACGGATAAATAGCCATAAAACAGCTCCAAAATAGAGCCAAAAGAGCAGCAGAAACAGAGGTTAAAAACAGCCAAGAAAAAGAAGGAAAAAGGAGAAAGAAAGTGAAGGAAAATCAAGGAACTAAGGCAAGGGATTGAGGTAGAGGTTTTGGCTTTTGTCTTGTCTTTCTTTCTTATTTGTTTTTTATTTAAAATTATGGTTATTATACCTTTGAAGGTCGCAGTTATAAATAGAAAAGAGAAAATATGTTTGTGAAAAAGACTTGACCAAGATTTTGAATTTGTGATGATTTTATTTGACTTTGGAATCCTTTTGTTTGAAATATTCGGCTAACTATTGACTTGGTGACTTGTAGTTTTAGTGAATTGTCTTTGTTGTCTTTTAGTTGAAAGGTGACGGCTGAACAAGTTTTATTTTCTTTATGGAATTTGAATTACAATTGTTTTGTGCCTTGTATTAGTGTTTTACGGCCAAGACAATTTTATTGACTTTGATGTACACATTTATTGACTTGGATTGTATTTAGTCATGCCATGAAGTTCTTGTGTCATGACCAAGACACTTTTTATTGTCTTTGTGATATCTTAAATTTATTAACTTTAGTTTGAATTGTTTGAGACCTTGAAGTTCACTGCTAACACTCATTTTATGCCACTCACCCTCAAATTTAAGTTTTTGCTAGTCTTCGAGCAAAACAAATTATGATTAAGTAAACTTACATTAACCAATCATGCTCACATGCATTCCACAAATATGATAATTTCAATTTTCTTTTAACCACAACTAGTGCACAATGATTGTATCAGCCCTCAAATAATGCTCATGCCTCACAATTAAGCTCAACACATACACAATCCTTATCATGCCAACAATCAAGCTTCCTACCATGCAAATCACATCTCCCACAAACATGCAAGCCAAACTTATCTTTTTCAAATCATACTCATCCGGATAAGTTTATGGGCATACATGTGGATAAAAATCAAAGAATCCACAAAATTGTAATCCAACTCTCTCTCCACTAATATAAATCACACACAATTAAGGATCAAAAGGGTCTTCAATAGCTTGTAATGTAAGGCCAAGGTCATAGGGTGAAGAACAAAGGGGAAAGGATACAACACAAACATTGAGAAACATAACATGACATTTCATGACTTGAGCCACTATAACAAGGGCATGCAAAATGAAATAAATAACACTCACCAAAACCACTCAATGCTTTTTCACATTTTCTTTCTTTCTTTTGCTTTTCTTCTTTTTGTTTTCCTTTTCTTTTCTTTTTATTTGAACAAAACAATTTCTTGTAAGGCAAATGATTCCTTCAAGCGACTTTTGTATTAAACAACATAAATACCCTACTCATTGGACTCAAGTGAAGAAATAATATATCATGCACTCAATAAACATAGAGGAAAGGAAAGGAATGCAATGCTTTCGCATGCATAAGAAAGGTTACATGGGGTTAGGAAAATGAAGGTGATGAAAAACATATAAGGCCAAACATTTAAAAAGCTTCAAAAGGGGACCTATGGATATAATCATGTAAAGGTAAGCTTTTTAGGCTCAATCGGTCCAAACAATGCCCTAATCATTTCCTCAATCATGCACAATCTAGGATTTCACTTCAAGAGAGTTGCAAAACAACTTCAAGGATAGTAGAAAACTTCCACATGTACAAAACATAAACATCCTCTAGATAAGCACTCAAATCCTTTCAAAGTTACACAAGCATGTAAATGGAAAATACATCATGCATAAAAACAAACTAGATTGCTTCAGTATGCTTCAAAGATTACATATGGATTCACAAAAGAATTGAGGTTAAATCGCATCCATATTTATCATTGGACAACCATCACACACTAGCAAGTGGCAATAATATGCATTCAAAAGATTCATCCTTTTCAATTCAAGCATGCATAACATCGTGTATAGAATATTGAAAATTGAAAATTTGTATCAACAACGCATCAGTTATAGCCAAAGCAAGATATAATGATGAAAGTATGATGACTATCATGACTGCATACTTTAAATATCAAAACATGTTATACATTAAGCATTAAAGTAGAAAAAACATGTAATGATACTCCCCCAAACCAAAATAAAGATGTATCCTTATTGTTCATGGTCTATAGGGTACTTGAACTTGTCAAAATAGCAGCTATATTAGAACTGAGCAGTAATAAATAAAGAAAAATACGTAAAATAAATAGAAAATATAAAAACAGGGGTCACACCACGGCATGCACTTCCTTGTGCAACAGCATTGAGCCCTCGGGTGCAAAACCTTGTTATGGTAGAGACAAGGGCGCCGCGGCGTGAGATGTGGGAAACCATGGTGTGAGTGATTAGACTACAGAATTTAGCACCAAAATGCTTTTTTTTTGTCAATTCTACTTCCTAGTGGTCTCCAGCACCTGCAAAAATATGTCTAAAGACTTAAATTGCATAATGTACAACTAAAATATAATAAAATACAAAATCAACATATTGACACATTTACAAAACAACAGCACAAACTAAAGACTAAAGGATTAAAACATATCCAAATGGACTTATTAAATTAAATTGAAAACAAAACTTGAATTAGAACTACCTAAACTCATTGTGAATATTAGCAATACAAAAATAAAGCCTTATCCCCAACAACGATGCCAAAATCTTGTTTGTCCCTTTTAAGGCCACAAGTGCATGGGCTGAACAAGTAATAAAATGAAGAGTAAAGTATCGTTCCCATGAGGATAAGTTTATTTCCAATGCTAAGTATTAACCAATAGTTTAAGTAATTCTATTCAAGAACATAAAAATTTGGAAAAGAAACATAAACTAAAAACTAAAAAGCAGTAAAGATAATGGTTAGAGCTTATGGATATCCTTCTTCAACCTTTACTTCAACTAACAACATGCAATCCTCTTCATAAATATGGATGCAATGATTAGGTTAGCTTGAGAATCTTCATTAGTTGAAAGCCTATGTCTAGGGGTCAATCAACCATGGTTTCATGTACCTAATCTACTGTGTTTCCATGAGAACTAGTGCAAACTCCACTTATTAAGATCTATTCTCAAACACACGCTATGCATGGCTAAGAGGTATATTTCTATCCCATTAGCGAATCAACTCATCCTGCCATTAGAATGGAATCGAACATGCATCAACCATATATATGATCTCAAACTCAAAGTCCTATGTCTAGGCTCATTAGATTTTATCAAATTAGCTTAAATGATGATCAGGCATTCAAGAGCATTAAAAACAATATGATTGAATAAAACCATACATCCATACAAAACTTAGAGGAGAACAAAATAATTGATATTCATAAAAAGGATTCAAAGCATTCCCTAAAACAGCTACTACATCATTGAACACGAAAATACAATACAAAAAATCATGTCCAAGATAATGGGAGAGAGGAAAGGAAAGGGAGAAAGGAGGAAAAGCTTATAGATGTTGCCATTGATGCTTGAATCTCCCTCTATAACACCTCAAATTTCCTAAATAGTTGACAGTAATTTTGACAGTTAACAGAATTTTACTGTTTAGTGATTTTTGTGTACTATTAAATTATTTTGAGTGTTCCGTCAGTGCATTTGATCGTTTTGAGTGATTTACTCCGTGTCAAGAAAATAATAATTTTCGAGCCGAGGGAAATCTTTATGTATTTATTTCTCTTGATTGTTAATTATTTTTAACAATCTGACTTGATTTTCATACGTTTTCTAATATTTGTGATTTTTGTGGATAATTATAAATTTTTATATTTCTCTTATTGTTTTTGGGCGATTTGTGGGCCCAGGTGGCCTTACGTGGGTCCAGGTGGGTCCTGCAAAGTGAAAATTTTTCTACGCATAGAAAAATTTATATTGTTTAGATGGAGACAGGGGATCTTACTAAACCTGAATCCGGAAACAGTTTTAGAAAATTTCTTGTACTGTGTTTTGTACTGCATTTAATTATCGGATGATAAAAATATAGTAAATATATTCTTTCGTGGGGTTATAGCAGATAAAAATAGAAATTATACTGTTTAAGTCAACAATAGTGGTTATGACAACTTTTGACGGACCAATAGGAAACAAGTTTAATTCTTTTGACGGACCAATAGGAAGCAAGTCTAATATTGAAGACTTTGATATCAACCGTCGATTTAATCAACGGTATAGGATTAGTCTAATAAAATGGCTATGACCATTTATAACCGTTGGATTTAGATTTAAATCAAAGGTGGAGATTTGATCTTATAAAGTGGCTAGGACCATTTGTGACCGTTGGATTTGGATTTAATCAACGGTGGAGATGGATCATTTATAACCATTGGTTTTGGATTTAATCAATGGTGGAGATTTGATCTTCTTAAATGGCTATGACTAATTATGACCCTTGGATTGAAAGTAAGAAGGAGTAATCTTGACCCTTCATTTTTGGAGATGCATCTAATGGCTAAGATTAAAGGAGGAAGAAGATCCAATGGTCCAAGTTTGTTACTATCACTTGGAAACTCTTCAATAATTTGGTGCCTTTGATTAACACTCTAATAATTCACTCATTTCTCACTTACTCTCCACGACAATGCAAGGAAAAGGGGGCCAAAAGCATTTCATGCATTTGCTATCTCACTTCATCACCTTTCCTCTCAAATGATTTAATATCAATCATTTGTTCAAATAATTCTCTCTTTTCTCTCTTCACTCTACGGCTATGCATTCTCAAAATGGATTCAACTAATTCAAGTAGTCAACAATAAAAGGCTTACTTCTTGGAAGCACTCCACGGCCAAGAAATAATGGAGGACAAGGAAATCTATATTAAATGGATTTGTCACCTTTCTAGCAACTATTTAATATATAGATATATCTCACTTTTCTTTCCATTCATTTACATGCATCCCCACGGCAATGGAGAGCGAAAATTGCTCTAAATTATTACATCTTTGTGATATATATTAGAATGTCTTTAATTGAACAAAGTAGTAAGACTAAGTCAACAATGGTGGCTACTTCATTGGCTTCTACGACCATGCATCAAATTTGGAAGACAAAATTTACATTCAAATAATACTTGGTCATTCTTCTAACAATAATTGAAAAAGTTATACAAAGTTAGACAACTTTGGTGGCTATTCCTTCTAATTCCTATGGCAATGCATGTTTGGTGAAAGAAAAATATGCTATCTTTAATTTATTTCTATCTCTTTTGTTTCAAAATGGCTCATGGCCAAGTAGTTTTTGGGGGGCCTAAATATTAACTCCTCACTTGATAATTCTTATCACCTTTCTATCAATTAACCAAACAAGTCTCTCTCACCTTTTTCTCAAAACAGGTTCACGGCCATGAAGGCTTTAGGAAACCAAATTTGTGACTTTAATTTACTTGAACATCTTTTCTATTTCAAGAACCAAAGAACCATATCAAATTTCTCTCCACTTTCTCTCCAAGCTAGGTTCAGCCATGGCACTCAAGAATGCCTTCCATTACTCAATAATTTTATCCAACCTTATTTCTTGAATCCTTACCTTATTCTAAGCAACTTTCATGTTGGAGACTTTCTCTAAATCATTCATCTTCATGGACTTTCTTCAAGATCAAAGTTATAGGGTATTTGTAGTGAAGTGTAAGGAAACTTCATTTCTTCTCTCTTCTTCATGTTCTAAGCCATGTTTGATCCATGGTTTATCTTGTTCAAGCTTGATATGTTAATTAACTTGTGTTTTGTTTTGTATTTGAGAAGCCCTTAGTGGTGAAGGACTTGGAAAAAGAAGCAAAACAATGAGCTTTTGAGGATCTTCAAGAGGTAAGAGGGAGATCCATCTCACCAACCAAGCATGGTGGTGAAAGATGGTCTTATATTTGATGAATGGTGAATCCATGTGAAGATTCATATCCATGGTCATGTAATTATTTGTGGGTGTTTATGTGTTTGATTTATTTGTTCATGTTTTGTATGATTTGCATGATTTATTGTTTTTTATTATGGCATGCTTATGGTAGCTTATGGTATATATGATGAAATATGTATATGTATGCCATGATTTGATGATGGAAAGGAAATTGATTTTTGGTTCAAAAGACTAAGAGGATTTTGGCCAAGACACCTCACAATAGGTGTTCACAAATTAATATTTTCATGAATGATAAAATTGGATGATTAGAAAAGCAAGGAAAATAAACAAAGGGTTTATTTTTCAAGAAGTATTGTTCACGGTTTTGAGAATGATTTTTATTGATTTATTTTGTGTAAAAAGTTTCTAAGCATTTTACTAAACATGGGCAATGTTGATTTTAAGGATTTGCAAAGAAAGTAAAAATGGATTTACAAAGAAAGTGAAAATGAAAAATGAACAAATGATTTGATTTCAAAGACCAAGTGCTCACGGTTTTTGTAAAGGATTTTTAATGGTTTTGTTTGTGTAAAACCATATTGACTTAGAAGGAAAAATGTTTTGATGATTTCAATAGTCATGTCCATGTTTTTGAAGGCTTGTAATGCCTTGATTTTATGGAAACAAAATGAGAATGTAATTCATTTAGTATAAGGAATTTGGAAAGGGGATCAGAGTATTTTATCACTTGAGAAAATGAGATTTTTGTATATGAATGGAAAAGAGAGGTTGAAAATGTTTGAAACTCAATTTATTTTGAAGAGAATTGATTTTAGAATTTATTTAAGAAAAATAGAGAATATAATAGTGATTTGATATTTTCTAACGTGTAACTCATCCTTTGGATTTTTGGAGAGTATTAGTAATTTTAAAGTTAGAAACATTGATTTAATTCAATGGAATTGTGAATTTGTGGAATATATTGTGAAAAGGATTTTCTTGAGTAAGAAAATGTAGAAACTAATGTGATAAGTCATACTATTTTGAGCACAGAATTTCTTAAAGGAGAAATGTGAAAAATGATGTTGAAAATGATATTGATTTGTCTGAAAGTCCAAAATAATGTTTGAAAAATTGAGAAATATTTTACGTGATTGTAAAATGGTAAAAAAATGTTTTACGTATCTTAAAAACATGATTTTTAAGCTACGCAATTTGAAAAATGTTAAACTATTTCTACGCAATTTGAAAAACGTTGAAATATTTCTACGCGATTTGGAAATCGTTTAAATATTTTGAAAATGATGGAAAATTGTTTACGTGACTTAAAAGAATGATTTTTAAGTTACGCGATTATGAAAATGGTGGAAAATCGCTACGCGATTTGAGTAACGTGTAAATATTTTTACGTGATTGAGAAAACATTGAAAAATCAATACGTAATTTGAAAATGCAACAGAAGTGTTGCGGAATTGTGAAAACGTAACAGAAATGTTGCGCAATTGTAAAAACATGATAAAAGTGTTTTGGGACTATAAAAACGCAATAATATGATTTCGCTGTTAAAAATATAATATGATTACTGATGGGCCAGTGTGTGGACCCTGAATATGAAATTGTGAATTTGAACTGAGAATGGTGCATTTTATATGCATGAATTAGTGTATGAACACTATATGAGAAAATGATGAATTTTGCCTATGATTGGTATTGGTGCATTGCACATGCATTAAAAAGGTCCGATGGACTGGATATGGCTATTTGCCTAGGAGAGACGTACACCTCTTGAGTGGGTGCGATATGCGCAGTGTAAGTCACTTGTTGACCTTGGGGGCATCGGGGTGCGGGTTGCTTACATGGGTGGTTGGTAGCTCTTCTTTCCGTAAGTTAGACCGATGCAACGCACTGATGATCCTGATCGAGACACTATTCTTAATCGAGATCTCATAAAGACTGTCATGTATATGCTACATGTGCAAATACAAATGAGAATTATAGCACGTGGTCTGAGGCATTTTGGTACCGACAGATCTTTCGGATCAACTTCTCCGAACTGAGTATTAGCTCCATGGAGTAGGAACATTGAGTCTATGTGCACATGCATAACATATGTGTTATTATTGAGCATTGGTTATGATAATTGAACTGTTGAAATACTTGGATGATGATGATGATAATTGGATAATGATGAGGGCATCACCATAAATATTAAATGATATTTGAACTGATAAATGATTTGATGATGATAATTAATTAATGTTGATGGTATGATATATCTGTATGATATGTTGTTGTGCTATCTCTGTGTTACCATGTTGGTATTGGCGTAGATGATCTCACCTCTTTGTTATTTTGTTTGGTTAGGCTTGTGTTGTAAAAATTATATAATAGATGGAACGAGTTGTCTTAGACATAACGGGTGGCAGATATTTTGAGATAGGTGATAACATAGAGGAGTGGTCATTCAGGATTCAATAGTGTGCAGTGTTGACGAGGAAGAGATATATGGTACATCAAGATGGATACAAGAAGAAATAAGTATGTTGAGTTTTTACCGTTAGTGTTTTACCATGCTAATGAGTAGGACCCATCATGGGGTTTACTACTGTTAAAAAAAAGAGTTTGTTAGTTTTATATTTCTCTTTAAATTGTTAAATATTAATTGGTGTCAATATTGTATATTAATCAGTTTAAATATATTTTCAGTAATACTTATGAATTTTAGTAAGTTTATGTTTCTGTAAGAAGAAGAAATTTTAAAACTCACATTTTATAACTCAAACCTTTTATGAACTTCTTTACAGATTATGAGTTGGGAGTCGAAAATGTGATACCCTGAGGAGGGTGTTACACCCTCCATGAGGAAGATAGCCTCTAACCTTGGCTCCCTTAGCCTCCAATCTGCCTAGAAATGAAGAACAAAGTTGCAGCTTCTCTAACCCTAAACGACCTCTTCTAAGAAAATCTAATAAAAATCTATTTATAGGCTCAGTTTTGCGCGTCACGCCGCATCGTGCATTACCCAACGCTGCGACGCGCATGCCTCAAGTGTAAGTACTGACAGCAGGTGAGGCGCATCACGCGGCGGCGTGCATTAGCCAGTGTCGCAGTGCCCATGACTTAGGGACAACAGGTGAGGTGCACACGTTGCGGCGTGCATTTCCTTGCACTGCAACGTGCTATGCTGGAATGCTTCCTTGGTTTTATCCTCTAATGTTAGGCCTTGGCTTGCATCAATTCATCTCTTTTGAGTCCATCCTACATTAGAGAAATCACCTAGTCAAATATAAGTTGTAAATCCACTTAATCATTTAAGAATATGCACAATTTGCTCAAGATCATATAAGAATATGTCCAAATTGCATTTGACAAATATAAACCTAAAACCTTCCAAATATGCATAAATACAAGGACTAAGCAATCTATGAGGTATAGATATATGGCATAAATAACTATATTTTGTGAAGTTATCAGTTCACTACTAACATTTATGTTATGCCACCATTGTAGACTTTGCCTTGGTTATTGAAGATTGTATGTTTACAGCTAACATACGTGTTATAACACTTTGATAATTTCATGAACTTTATGCCCATTAAAGATCGTCACGACTGGCTAACATCAATTTCATGTGTTTACCCTTTGTTCCAAAGATATATGGTATATAGCTAACTCATGAATAAAAGGAAATTTTGTGGAATTATACTCTTGTTTTAAATCTAGTCAATGAGTTTAGAAAAATGATTATCAAGTGGAATCTTGGCCATGAGACTTGTTCCAATAGGCCGTGGGACTTGTTTATAGTCTCTTTGGTTGGTGAGTTGATTATGTACCTTAAAGTTCTTGGTCAAGTGATGTAGAGAAATAATGATGTTTGAGTTTTTTATTTTGTTACATAACTAGTTTATAGCAAGACGCTTAAAATATGATGGATGAAATGGATAGTGTGAGAAAGGATGATTCCCTTCTTATCCTATAAAAAGGGTAATTCGAGGATGGATGGTTCCCTCTTTACCCTAGATGATAAAATGAGGAAGGATGATTACCTCAATATACTTGAATTGTGATATATTAAACGAGGAAGGATGATTCCCTCATTGTATTTGAATTGAGATATATTAAATGAGGAAGGATGATTCCCTCATTATTTAGGTAGCATGAGGATGAACATTCCCTCTCTACCTATTTGAATGATTGAGATATGATGATTTATGAGATATGATGATTTATGAGATATGATGAGTGATTGAGATATGATGAGTGATTGAGATATGATGAATGGTATTTGATACTTGATATACAATGAATGAATATATTTGATGATTATGATATATGATGAATAAGTATTGAAATGAAATTGAAATTTATAGTCATAATATGACTTAATTACAATATAAAAATCATTGAATGAAGTTGAGATCTTAGTTCTTATTTGGGAATTGTGATTGAAAATGTTTATGGATCTAGTATCTAATGTTTGTTAATAAATATCTTTAGAAACTATTAATAATTGGAATTCTGTTTCGACAAGAGGAAGGACTGGATTTGACTTTCATCACCTTCTTACGTTATAAATTAATTTTTCTTTGAAAATGAGATTTTTCCCCAAAACAACTGAAAGTATTATGATGACATGTATTTTTTTTAAATAGTACTACTAAGAATTCTTAAAATTCTTACCCTATTTTTGTTTATATTCCATAATATTTTCAAGAACAAATACTTTAGTGAAGAGGCAGAAGATGAAGACTTAGAATAGGTCTTGAAGACATTTTGTATTTTGTATAGTATAATCATAATTCTGTAACTTATGATGTAATTTTATACATTGATGCATATTATTTATATAATGTTTTGTACGTTATACATAAAATTCCAATCACAACAGACTCATATTTTGTATATCCCGTATATTTATTTTCAAATATATTATGTTAATTATTACGTGACATACTTAATTCTAGTTACTAATATGTAATTTCGGATATGTTATTTGTAATAGAGTTAAGGATGTTACATTAAAAAAAACTCAAACATCTTTATTTCTCTACATCACTTGACTAAGAACTTCAAGGTACATAATCAACTCACCGAGCAAAGAGACTATAAACAAGTCCCACGGCCTATTGGAACAAGTCTCATGGCCAAGATTCCACTTGATAATCATTTTTCTAAACTCATTAACTAGATTTAAAAGCAAGAGTATAAATCCACAAAATTTCCTTTTATTCGTGAGTCAGCTATATACCATATATCTTTAGAACAAGGTGTAAACACATGAAATTTATGTTAGCCAGCCGTGACCCTCTTTAATGGGCATAAAATACATGAAATTATCAAAGTGTTATAACATGTATGTTAGCCGTAAACATACAATCTTCAATTACCAAGGAAAAGTCTATAATGGTGGCATAACATGAAAGTTAGAAGTGAACATACAATCTTCAACAACTAGCGAAAAGTCAACAATGGTGGCATAAAATAAGTGTTAGTCATGAACTTCAAGGTCTCAAATAATGCAAACTAAAGTTAATAAATTTGAGATGTCACAAAGACAATAAAAAGTGTCTTGGCCGTAACATAAGAACTTCATGGCATGACTAAATACAATCCAAGTCAATAAGTGTGTACATCAAAGTCAATAAAAGTGTCTTGGCCATAAAACACTGATACGAGGCATAAAACAATTGTAATTCAAATTCCATAAAGAAAATAAAACTTGTTCAACCGTCACATTTCAACTAAAAGGACAACAAAGACAATCGTAGTTCACCAAGTCAATAGTTAGCCATGTATTTCAAACAAAAGGATTCCAAAGTCAAATAAAATCATCACAAATTCAAAATCTTGGTCAAGTCTTTCTCACAAACATATTTTCTCTTTGTTGTTTATAATCGTGGCCTTCAAAGGTTTAATAACTAAAATTTTAAATCAAAAACAAGTAAGAAAGAAAAACAAGACAAAAGCCAAAACCCCTACCTCAATCCCTTGCTTTAGTTCCTTGATTTTACTTCACTTTCTTTCTCCTTTTTCCTTCTTTTTCTTGGTTGTTTTTCACCTCTATTTATGCTGCTCTTTTGGCTCTATTTTGGAGCTGTTTTATGGCTATTTATCCGTGAGTAATATGGAGGAAAAACAAAGAAATAACAATATTATTTGTTGGTGGAAATGGAAGATGGAAGATGGATTTTAATGGATGGAGGGTGGTGGTCGTATATGGCTGGTTTTTACTCTCTATTTTGGGTTCGTTTCTCATATAGGAATAGAGAAAGAATTATGAAGAGACTTCAAGAAAGTTACAGAAGAATGATTGGTGGTGGAGGATTAAAAAAAGTAAGGTAATTTACGTATTGTAATTTTTATATATGTTACATACATTTTAATTTTTTTAAAATTGAGTTTTCAAGTATCCATAAGTCTTATAGAAAATTTCAGGACTCAACTTAATCCTCGGATCCATTTTTCCATAATTTTTTGGATACTGCTATTTATCAATTAAGCTTCCCTAATTGAATTAAACCGATGGATTAAGTAATAAGCTTTTTGATACTTATCTTGGTTGATATTTTATACCAAAATATTCTCTATATCTTACTTGTCATTTCTATAAGATTTTATAATTTTCTAAATTATTTAGCTGTTCCATAATTGTTCCCTTAATTTCTCGTTAGTATGCTTGAAAATATCAAACTTGCTCTGTTGCTTCTCCAAAATTTTCTACAATTCTTATCAATGGTCCTTAGCTAGGAAATAATTTTTTTATATTTATTTCTATTATATTAACTAATTTTGCAGATACTTTAATTATTCTTTTGTACTCAGAATTACCGAATTGCGCTCAAACTGGGTCAGAAAATTAATCAAATTAACAGATAATTCTTACCAATATTACTAAGCTACTGAAACTCGGATTAGGATCATTAGGTTAGGGAGGATGTTACAATTCTCCCTCCCTTTTAAAAATTTTGTCCTTAAAATTTACTTACATGATAATATTAGAAATGCTTTTAACCTTGCACCTTCCACTGCATCATATTAAACTCACGTTCCGACTTGACTTTTTTTTTTAAGTCACCACATTACTAGAAGAATTTATTTCCTTCTGAGCTCTTTTACTACAATACAACCTTTACTTTACATAAATCTACATATACTTCTTTTTCCAGATATCACTTGTCCTAGAAACTACACCCTCTCAACTGATTCATCAAATTCTCGTTATTCTTTCATCATAACATCACCTTTCATTATTCTTTTGGCTGTAGAGTATTCCTGTCAAATTCTTTATTTATCCTTTTTCTCTTACGGAAACCTTGCTGTCTACACTCCTACTATAACTTTAAGTTCTCTAATCTCCAGAGGTCTCACCATTCTTCTTATCTCATTTCTTAATCCAGTTTCAAATTTAACACATTTCAAATCTTCATCTAGATTGTATCTAAAGTATTAAAAAGATTTAGACAACTCCTCTTACTTTGTTTTATATTGGCCCATTATCATATTTCCTTGCTTAAGTTCTAGAAATTCTAACTTTTTATTTTCTTGCAACTTCTTTGAAAAATCATTTGTCCAAGAAAGCAATATTAAACATACCCCTATGTTATCTCAATCTTGACACCTTTACTTAAACTTCTAGCACTAGCCTACCAATACTCAACTTCTTCTTTTAACATATAAACAACAAATGACGCCTTTAGGCCATCTGCACATCACTACAATTATCTTCTTTAACTTACTATCCTTTAATATTTTAATAATCATAGTTGTTTGTTCTCTCACAGCTTCAGCTATGTTTTTAAAGGTCTCTAATATGTCTAGCTTACTATTTCCAGTAGGGATCCTAATATCTTGGCCTGAGGTACGCCCGACCAATGATATAGTCTCCTACTCATACCGTACATTATATATTGAGTTGATTAGACTCAATATAATGTAACAGTATAATAGTTAACTATTAACATACAAACTCAAGGCAGTTATACAATTGTACCTATACATCTCATCCTCAAGACAAGACAAATGCATAACAAAACATAGCTAGTCCATACCCCGGCTCAACAAGATGAATTGTTCTGATACCATAATGTAACATCCTTAACTCTATTACTAATAATGTATCCGGAATTACGCATTAGTAACTAGAATTAAGTATGTCACGTAATAATTAACATAATATATTTGAAAATAAATATGCGAGATATGCAAAATATGAGCCTGTTATGGTTTGAATTTTACGTATAACGTACAAAACATTATATAAATAATATACATCAATGTATAATATTACATCATAAGTTACAGAATTATGATTATGCTATACAAAATACAAAATGTCTTCAAGACCTATTCTAAGTCTTCATCTTCTGCCTCCTCGTTAAAGTATTCGTTCCTGGAAATATTATGGAATATAAACAGAAATAGGGTGAGAATTCTAAGAATTCTCAGTAGTATTATTTTAAAAAAATACGTGTCATCATAATACTTCTAGTTGTTTTGGAGATAAATCTCAATTTTAAAGAAAACTCAATTTATAACGTAGGAAGGTAACGAAAGCCAAATTAAGTCCTTCCTCTTCCTGAAACAGAATTCTAATTATTAATAGTTTCTAAAAATATTTATTAACATTAATAAATATTTTTAGAAACTATTAATAATTGGAATTCCATTTCGGGAAGAGGAAGGACTAGATTTGACTTTCGTCACCTTCCTATGTTATAAATTGAGTTTTCTTTAAAAATGAGATTTTTCCCCGAAACAGCTGGAAGTATTATGATGACACATATTTTTTTAAATAGTACTACTAAGAATTCTTAGAATTCTCACCTCGTTTCTGTTTATAATCCATAATATTTCCAGGATCAAATACTTCAGCGAGGAGGCAGAAGATGAAGACTTAGAATAGGTCTTGAAGACATTTTGTATTTTGTATAGCATAATCATAATTCTATAACTTATGATGTAATTTTATACATTGATGTATATTATTTATATAATGTTTTGTACGTTATACGTAAAATTCCAACCACAATAGGCTCATATTTTGTATATCTCGTATATTTATTTTCAAATATATTATGTTAATTATTACATGACATACTTAATTCTAGTTATTAATGCGTAATTTCGGATACGTTATTAGTAATAGAGTTAAGGATGTTACATTATGGTATCAGAGCAATTCATCCTGTTGAGCCGGGATATAAACTAGCAATGTTTTGTTATGCATTTGTCTTGTCTTGATGATGAGATGTATAGGTATAATTGTATAACTACTTTGAGTTTATATGTTAATAGTTAACTATCATACTGTTACATAATATTGAGTCTGATCAACTCAATATATAATGTACGGTATGAGCAGGAGACTATATCATCGACCGGGCATACCTCAACCCAAGATATTAGGATCTTTGCTGGCAATAGTAAGCCAGACATGTTAGAGACCTCTAAAAACATAGCTGACACGGCGAGAGAATAGACAACTATGATTATTAAAATATTAGAGCATAGTATATTAAAGAAGATAAATGTAGTGATGAGATGTGCGGATGACCTAAAGGCGTCATTTGTTGTTTATATGCTAAAAGAAGAAGTTGAGTGTTGGTAGGCTAGTGCCAGAAGTTTAAGTAATGGTGTCGGGATTGAGATAACATGGGGAGATGTTTAACATAGCTTTCTTGGACAAGTAATTTTTCAAAGAAGTTGTAAGAAAATAAAAAGTTAGAATTTTTGGAACATAAGCAAGGAAATATGATAGTGGGCCAATATGAAACAAAGTTTAAGGAGCTGTCTAAATTTTCTTTATATTTTAGATACAATCTAGATGAAGATTAGAAATGTGTTAAATTTGAAACTAGATTAAAAAATGAGATAAGAAGAATGGTGAGACCTCTAGAGACCAGGGAACTTAAAGTTACAGTAGGAGTGTAGACAGCAAGGTTTCCAGAAAAGAAAAAGGATAAATAAAGAATTTGAAAGGAATACTCTACAACCAAAAGAATAATGAGAATTTGATGAATCAGTGAGAGGGTGCAGTTTCTAGGACAAGTGATATCTGGAAAATGAGTACCTGTAGATTTTAGTAAAGTAAATGCAGTATTGTAGTAAAAGAGCTCAGAAGGAAATGCATTCTTCTAGTAAGGTGGTGAATTAAAAAAAAAGTCAAGTAGGAACGTGAGCTTAATATGATGCAGTGGAAGGTGCAAGGTTAAAAGCACTCTAATATTATCAGGTAAGCAAATTTTGAGGACAAAATTTTTAAAAGGGAAGGAGAATTTTAACATGCTCCCTAACCTAATGATCTTAATCAGGGTTATAGTAGCTCAGTAATATTGGTAAGAATTATTTGTTAATTTTGATAATTTTCTAAACCAGTTTAAGCACAATTCGATAATTCTGAGTACAAAAGAATAATTAAAGTATATACAGAATCAATTGATGTAATGGAAATAAATTTGAAAAATTTATTTCCTAGCTAAGGACCATTGATAAGAATTGTAGAAAATTTTAGAGAAGTAACAGAGCAAGTTTGATATTTTCAAGCATACTGACGAGAAATTAAGGGGAAAGTTATGGAACAGCTAAGTAATTCAGAAAATTATGAAATCTTATGGAGATGACAAGTAAGACATGGAGAATATTTTGGTATAAAATATCAACCAAGATAAGTATTAGAAAGCTTATTTCTTAATCCATCGGTTTAATTCAATTCAGGAAGCTTAATTGATAAATAGCAGTATCTAGAAAATTATAGAAAAATGGATCTGAGGAGTAAGTTGAGTCCTAAATTTTTCTATAAGACTTATAGATACTTGAAAACTTAATTTTAAAAAAATTAAAGTATACGTAACAGATATAAAAATTACAATACGTAAATTACTTTACTTTTTTTTAATCCTCCACCGCCAATCATTCTTCTGTAACTTTCTTGAATTCTCGTCATAATTCTTTCTTTATCCTACATGAGAAATGAACCCAAAACATAAAGCAAAAATCAGCCATATATGGCCACCACCCTCCATCCATTAAAATCAATCTTTCATCTTCCATTTCCACCAACAATTAATATAGTTCTTTCATTGTTTTTCCTCCATATTACTCACGGATAAATAGCCATAAAACAGCTCCAAAATAGAGCCAAAAGAGCAGCCGGAAAAGAGGTGAAAAACTGCCAATAAAAAGAAGGAAAAAGGAGAAAGAAAGTGAAGGAAAATCAAGGAACTAAGGCAAGGGATTAAGGTAGAGGTTTTGGCTTTTGTCTTATTTTTCTTTCTTACTTGTTTTTTGTTTAAAATTTTGGTTATTAAACCTTTGATGGCCACGGTTATAAACAGCAAAGAGAAAATATGTTTCTGAGAAAGACTTGACCAAGATTTTGAATTTGTGATTATTTTATTTGACTTTGGAATCCTTTTGTTTGAAATACACTACTAACTATTGACTTGGTGACCTTGTAGTTTTAGTGAATTGTCTTTGTTGTCTTTTTAGTTGAAAGGTGACAACTGAAATAGAAGCCAAAACATAATTCTAGTTACTAATGCGTAATTCTGAATACGTTATTTGTAATAGAGTTAAGGATATTACATAAATCATAATAACACAATCACACTAGCATGTTTACATCCTTTCTAAAATCTGAAAATTAAAATAAACATAAAAATTACCCCAAGAACCTCTTAAGATTAAGATTGCTTTCTGAAAGCCCCAATTCTTCCTCTTATTCGTATTTCCCTTTCTCTCTATTCCCACTTTCTTCTCTTGCCCGTAGCATGCTCTTCCTTTTTTCCAATTATCCAGAACTTCCTTCTTTCTGTGCTTTTCTCCTCTCTCTTGTCGCTCTCCTTGTTTCCTCTTCAGAACCCTCTCCCTAAGCCCAGTTTTGCCTTTTTCTAGCTGCTGCGTTCTTCTTTCTTGGCATGTTGGATGAAGCTTTTATGCGATCATCCTATTTGTGCAATGAAGTGGGTGGTACAGGGAAGAGATATGCAGCTTGAGAACGTATATTTGTTGTGGCAAATAGTATGGTGGGTGTACAGTGTAGGATTTGGTGTACACCATCGAGATAAACAAATTTGTCAAGATAAACAAAGCAAGCTTCTCAAATGCCATCGAGAAGAAAGAAGCTTCAGCAAACCAAGAATTAACCAAAATTTAAGTGATTCATTAAAAATAAAAATTAAAACAATTTTAACGCAAACAATGAACATGTATTTTAATTGGTTTATAGAACAAATGCCATTACAGAGAGAACTGAGAGAACGTCAGAGAGAACAAATTGGTACCTAAAGAACAGCGACACGATTGCAACCCTAACAGAGGCATGTAGTAGGACAACAGCACGTGACAGAATAGCGGCACACAATAAAACAACAACACATAGCAGATGGTGTAATGGAGGGAATTGTAGAGAGAATAGAGGGAGAACTACCGAAGCACAAAGTGAGAATTGAGGAATGTTTCTTAATTTGGTTATGCAAAATAGTCACCCAAAAATTTTAGTGGGAAAAAAATTAAAAAGTTTGGCAGGTATTAAAAATAGTTTGGAGTACGTTTTTAAAGTGTTGTATTTGATAATTAAATGAGCAATGCTTATTAAGCATAGTATTTTATCAAAATAAGTGTGCTTAATATAGTATGATATGGTAACACTTAAAAAGTGTACCCTTTACATTTTAAAGGTAAGCTTTTCAGGTGTTACTAAAAAATTGTTGCCAAAACCTCTCAGAAAAGACTACTCTTGTAAAAGTGTTCCCTAATAAGATTTAAGAGTACATTTTTCAAGTGTAACCTAAAAAAGTGTGGCCATAGGCCAATTTTGTTGTAGTACGGATGATGGCATGGTTAAGTTCAGAGATAGACTTTGCATTCCAAGGGAATCTGGAATCAATGAGAGGATCCTTGAAGAGGTTCATAGAAGTCAGTATACTATCAATCTCGGGGCCACTAAGATGTACCGGGATCTTAGGAAGATGTTTTGGTGGCCTAGAATAAAGAAAGACATAGCAGAGTTTGTGTCTAGGTGTTTAACTTATCAAAATGTTAAGATAGAACATCAGAAACCCTCTAGACCTCTTCAATCTTTAGGAATCCTCGAGTGGAAATGGGATAAAATCACTATGGATTTTGTGATGGGGTTACCAAAGACTCAGTCAAGATATGATGCGATATAGGTTATTATGGATAGACTCACTAAATTTTCCTACTTTTTGCCTATTAGATCTAACTACTCTTTGGATAGACTAGCTCAACTGTACTTACAGGAGATATTTAGATTGCATGGTATTCCCCTAAGTATAGTTTCAGATAGAGACCTTAGATTTACATCTAGATTTTGGGGAACTTTGCAAAAAGCTTTTGGGACCAAACTTAGTTTGAGTACAACATATAATCCACAGACAGACGGTCAATCGAAAAGGACCATCCAAACCTTTGAGGATATGCTTAAAGCTCGTGTTCTAGAGCAAAAGGGTAGTTGGAATAAGGTTTTTCCTTTAGTGAAGTTTGCCTACAATAATAGTTACCATACCAGAATAGGAATGACACTGTATGAAGCACTTTATGGTAGGAAGTGTAGATCATCATTATGTTGGTATAAGGTTGGAGAGAAAAACATCTTAGGACTTGAGTTAGTATTAAAAACCACAGATCAAATTAAAATGATCAGAGATAGATTGGTTATGGCTTAGAGTAGGCAGAAGAGCTATGCTGATAGAAGGAGAAGACCTTTAGAGTTCAAAGAGGGAGAACATATTTTCTTGAGAGTCACTCCTACAACAAGATTGGTAGAGTATTGAAAACACGAAAGTTAAATCCTCATTTCAATGGTCCCTACCATATCCTAAAGAGAATTGGACTTGTAGCCTATCAAATAGCCCTTTCTCCCAATTTGTCAAACCTTCACAATGTTTTTTATATGTTACTACTTAGAAAGTACAATCCAGATCCTTCTCTTGTCATAAGAAATGAATATGTGCAGTTAAGCGATGATTTGTCTTATGTAATGCAACCGGTAACATTCGTGGATAGAGGGGTCAAAGAGATTAGTGGTAAGCAGATTCTACTAGTGAAGGTACTGTGGAATGGAGTTGGCTTTGAGGACGCTACTTGGGAGCTAGAGTCCCACATACAACATGACTACTCAGAGTTGTTTGTTTGAGGTAAGCAATTTTGGAGACAAAATTTTAAAAAAGAAGGCAGATATGTAACATCCTCTTTGACATGTTAGACTTGTATATAGTTACAGAGGTGTCATAATACTTGCATGACATGCCTGTTTAGTTTTGTGACATTCTGAGTTAGATTAGGCACTTTGCTGCAACATTGAATGTGAAAAGTAGCTTAAGACGACTCAGATAATGACATAACTTACTTAATTAAAGGAAATAAATATGAAAAATTTATTTCTAGGTCACAAATGTATGAAATGTGATGTAGTTAAAGTTTAAGGATAAATTGAGTTAGTTTGGTATTTTTTAGTACACTGAATGAGTGTTTTAATACCAGATTGACTTGACTGATATATGAAAACTTATGGAAATGATGAAACTAGGGTCGAGATCAATCCTAGTAATTTCTATAATATCAATAGAAGTTAGGAAACTTGTTTTAGTGAGATTAAAGCATTCCTAAGAGATGTAAAGTTTTAGTAAAATAACTCATTTGGCTTGTTGACTCACGGTTCCTAGCTTTCTTTGACTTTCTTGGATATTTTCTCTCAATCTCACTCACTCTTTCATGTAAAAAAATAGCAGCAACAGCTAGAAAGGAAAACAAAGAAAAGAAAGAAGAGGAAAAGGAAGAAGAAGAGGGAAGGAAGAGAAAGGCAAAGGGAAAAGCCAAAGCATGACGATCTTCCACACAAGTGAGGTAGAGGTTCTTGCTTCCTTAACCTCATCTTTTTAGTTCACCATCTTGTTGATTTAATGGTGGGTCGTGTGAGTTGAAAAAATGGGTTTTTGAGGCAAATATAGTTCCTTTGATTGATTTTCGCTTCCCATGGCTGAGTTTGGTTTGCTTTTGGCTTAATCTATGTGTAGTTGTTGTTTGTGAACTTATAAACACTCATTTGAATTATTGAGTTCAAAGTTGAGGAATGGGTATTTTGATGATTGAATCTTGTTCATGAATCTATGCTAGATAAGTTAAGAGTTTGCATTAGAGTTACTACATGCTTAGAGACCATATTTGGGTTGGAAAACTACTTAAAACCTATGGTTGGAAGGTTAGAAATTGACTTGGAAATCAATGGAACAGGAAATTTGGTTTATGGTGCAACTGGCGCCAAGGAACTAACTAATTAGAACCAAATTTATGAGGCCACGAGTATGGAGCCTAGGTGCCAATTTGGTGCGCCTAAACACTAGTGGTAGGGAAACAGGGCAGGGTTTCTGCCATGTCCACACCTAGGCATGGGTGAGTGGCGCCTAGGCGCTAATTCTAGGATTTCTCAAGATGTTTATTTTGATGAAATATGGAAGAATATTAGCTTGGTTTCTTGTTAAGCCATGGTAGTTAAGTAAAGGTTGGTTCTTAATGAGCCATGGTAGCTATGTATAGCTTGGTTTCTTGTTAGACAATGTAGATAATGAGCTTGGTTCCTTTAATAGGATCATAATAATGTAATTAGCTTGGCTTCTAAGTTGAACCATGAATATAAGTTGAGCTTGGTTTCCTTGTTGAACCATGGATGATTAATAGCTTGGTTTCCCTTAGTGGACCATGGTATATGAGTAGCTTGATTTCCTTCATTGGGTAATGAAAATGAGTTTAGCTTGGTTCTTTCATTGATCCATGAATGTTTACTTAGCTTGGCTCCTTTAGTTACCAAAGGTGAGTCATGGAAGAGCTTTTAAAACATATCTTACTTATTATTTATTAAGATTGTGTTTTTATGTTATAAATGATTGATTATGGAATACTATTACTGAGAATTATGAATTCTCACCTCGTTTGTTATTCCGTGATAAATCCAGGTCAAGACCCTACTAAGGGAAAGAAGAAAAGACAAATGAACTAGACAAGTAGTTTCTTTTTGACAAAGCTTGTATTATGTTCATATTTGCTTTGTGATGTACAAACACGTTATGTATTACAACTTGTCCTTTCGAGGCTAATATTGTATAAACATGTATCATTATTTCTTAAAGGCTCACTATAATGATATGTATGTTATTATGTTTTATATCTTCTTTTTTTCTTTTATCAGATAGAAGTAACTCGCTTAACTCTGTTTACTTGTGTATATTGTAATACCCACCGTAGGGTATCACATTTTATATTAATATTACCGAATTACTTCTCAAGTTATAAAATAATATTATTTAATAATAATACAAGTTGTAAAATTTCTTAATATTGACAAGATAAACTTAGTAGAAAATAAAAATATTAAACATCATCACAAATAATTTACATCATATACATTACATAAGTATTGTCAAATTTATTTATATACAGACCAAGTTCTTAAAAGTATTTGAACATTATTTAAACTAACATACTTGCCTAAGTATGACTAGATAGCAGAACCCTTAGATGGGTCCTCCTCAGATTCCTCAACAGGCAGGAATCCAACTTGACGCGAAGTCCTACGAACTCGTGTCTGTGCAGATGACACTATACTGATCTTCATTGGGATGTGATACCTACCACCCTAATATTGCCTAATTGACAGCGGAAATTCTACATATACATAAATAGTGACAGAAAAGAACGAATTTCCATGAAATATCCTGCTCATGTTGACTGTCAGATGTCCCTGATATATTAGTCCCTCCTCATTGGGACTAATCCTCCAAGCGCCAGCTCCACCATAGAACTGTAGTTTCACATATCCAAAGAAACTTGATCTGGATGTCATCCTATTAAAACTCAGCTTCCTCAATAGGAGTATGTTCCTCTTCACCTTCTTGCTCAGTATCTCGCTCAGTGTCTTTACCAAAATATAAATACAATACAAAATAATATACAAAGAGGTGAGATTATCTACGCCAATACCAACATGGTAGCATGGAGATAACACAAACAACACATCATACACATATATAATACAATGATATAGATATAATAAATAGTAATTACAATCATGCCCTTAACATTATCCAATTATTCGATAGTTCAAATATCACATAGATATAAATGCTCAATTTATGCATATGCACATAGACTCAATTTCCTACTCCATGAAGCTAACTCAAGTCAGAGAGATTATCCAAAAGATCTATCTGTACCAACATGCCTCAGACCACGTGCCACAATTCTCATAAGTGTTTGCACATCTAGTATATACACGACAGTCTTTATCAGATCTTGATTAAGAATAATGTCTCGGTCCAGATCGTTGGTGTGTTGCATCGGTCTAATCCACGGTATAGAAGAGCTACCAACTGCCAATTGTGAACAACCCGTACCCCGACGCCCCCAAGGTCAACAAGTGACTTACACTACACATATCGCACCCACTCAAGAGGTGTATTCTCTCCTAGGCAATTAGCCTTATCCAGTCCATCAGACCTTTCCAATGCATGTTTAATGCACCAAAGCCAATTACAGGCAAAACACATTATTTCTCATACAGGGTCCATACATTGGTCCAACAGTAATCCTACTGTATATTTAATTGCGTAATCATATTATCGCGTTTTCTCAATCGCGCAACACTTTTGTCGCATTTTTCAAATCGCGTAGTGATTTTCCATCATTTTCTAAATCACGTAAAAATATTCCATCGTTTTTCAATTGCGTAGCAATTTTTTGACATTTTTGAAATCGCGTAGCTTAAAAATCACATTTTTAAGTTACGAAAAGCATTTTTCACCATTTTTCCACTACGAAAAATATTTCTCAACCTTCTAAACATCATTTGGGCCTTTCTAAAAATTAACATGACCTCTACTTCATTTTTCCACATTTTCTTGCTTAAGAAATCCTTTTCACAACATATTCCACCAAATCACCTTTTTATTGATTTAAATCAATGTTGCTAGCTTAAAATTCCCTAACGTGCTCCAAAACCCAAAGAGTGAGCTATATGTTAGTAAATTTCAAGTCACCAATATATTGCTCATTATAACGTGATTGATCTAAAAATTAATCCACCTTATAAATTATTTTGAGGTTCAAACACTTTCAACCTCCTTCTTTGCTTTTCATAAAACGAAATCTCCATTTTAAAACAACAAAGTGTTTTGTTTCCATTTCTTAAATCCTTGTATTTAATCAACTAAATTACCACTTTAAAATTATATTTTTCTCATAACTAAGTCATTACAAGCCTTCAAAACCGTGGGTACATGGCCATTGAAACCATCATATCTTTTCTTTTCCCTTCTTTCTTAAGCATCCAATTTTATCATTCATGAAAATCTTAACTTGGAAACACCTATTTTGAGGTGTTGAGGCCGTGAGCCTCTTGGTCTTTGGAACCAAAATTATTTTCCCTTCCAACATTAATCATGGCATACATGGCATATAATCATCAATATATATCACAAGCATACCATAAAAGCAATAAAAATCATATAAGCATAAAAGCATAAACAAATAAATTTAAACCACATAAACACCACAAATAAATTATACAACCATAGATTCACCATCCATCAAATACAATTTCATCTCCCACCACCATACTTAATTGGTGAGATAGATCTCCCTCTTACCTCTTGGAGAAACCTCCAAAGCTTCTTAAACATAAAATAAACACAAGTTTATTAGCATCTAAAGCTTGAACAAGAAAGATCATGGATCAAAACATGGCCTAGAACATGAAAATGAGACAAGTAGTGAAGTTTCCATGACTCCTCCTTAAAATCCCTAGAACTTGATCTTGAAGAAAGTCCTTGAAGATGAATGATTTAGGACTTGGCCTTAACTACAAAGTGGCTTGGATTTATGTATAGATTCAATAAATAAGGCTGGTTGAAATTTTTGGAGAGTGAAGGTATGATCTTGGCCTCTTGGTCGTGAGCTTGCATGAAGAGAAAATGAGAGAAAAGTTTTGTGAAGCTTTGCTTTAGGAAATGATAAAGATGAATAATAGAAAGGAAATGACAATGTTCCTATAGCATTTTGGTCTTCAAAACCGAAGCCCCCCCCCCCTTAAACACTAGGGTTATGTCCAAATACATTAGCCACCATTTGAGACATCAATAGCCATTGATTAAGTTAATGGTTGATCTTTGGTAGAAGCTTCTAAGTGATATGATTGATTTTGAGCCATTAGATATATCTCCAAAATGGAGGGTCAAGATTTACTCTTCATACTTTCCATCCAAGGATCACAAAAGGTCCTTGCCACTTTGTGAGACCAATCTCCATCATAGATTAAATCAATGGTGGATATCCAAAGCCTTCCTCACCAAGCTTGCTTCCTATTAGTCCTCCATAAAGTTATCATAACTACTTAATTTGACTAATCAGTATAATATTTCTCTAGCTGCTATTCCTCTACGGACAATATTTACTATATTTTTATTGCCCAATAAATAAAATAGTACAAAACACAGTACAAAAAAATTTCAAAAACTATTTTCGACTTTTGGTTTAGTAAGATCTCTCATCTCCGTCTCAACAGTACAAAATTTTTTGGCTCCGAAATTTTTTTACTTTTTCGGGTCTGCCTGGACCCACATACAGCCCCCTAGGCACACAGACAGCCTAAGAATAATATTAAAATAAGTAAAAAAACATAAAATCTCATAATCATCCACAAAATCATAAAAATTATAAAATTCATGGAAATCAAATCAAATTTAAAAAATAATTAAGAATCAACAGGAATAATTAAAATACGTAAGATTTTTCCCGGCCTGAAAATTATTATTTTCCTGACACGGAGTAAATCACACAAAATGATCAAATGCATTCACGGAATAGTTAAAATAACTTTACAGTACACAGAAATCATAAAATAGTATAATTTTGTTATTACTGTCAAATAACTAGAATTTGGGGTGTTACATATATTATGAATATAGTATGATATCCAGAGTTAGGGTGTTATAGAGAGTTTGTAGTGCCTTTAAGATACTTAATATCAAAGTCAAAAACACTTAAAATTGCTTGCCATCTGGCGAAAATTTGTTTGGATGCTAAAA
Source organism: Ormosia emarginata (assembly GCA_029884605.1). Taxonomy (NCBI): domain Eukaryota; kingdom Viridiplantae; phylum Streptophyta; class Magnoliopsida; order Fabales; family Fabaceae; genus Ormosia; species Ormosia emarginata. The sequence goes on from JAQQTP010000088.1 coordinate 76,821,088, forward strand.
TTTTAACATTTTTTTGTAAAATGTCTTTTGCAGACTTTCAGCCAACCCTTATTAAAAATTTTTGATTTAGTAAATTAGATTGAAATTTTGAAATGTAGAGTACAATTGCCAAAACTTTTTTTTAATAGTGGAATATTTTTGTTGTGCAAAATTCTAATGTTTAGAAGTATATGCAATAACATGCTCTTTGTCTGCAACTTTTTGTTTGAGAATGCCACCATAACCTATGTCAGAGGCATTTGGTTCAACAATTTTGAAGGCTTGAGGATTTAGATTATAAAGGATTAGAAAAACCTTTATGCGAGATTTTATGTATTTGATAATATTTGTATGATTATTTGTCCAAGGAGGATGATCCTTTCTCAAGCCATCATGGAGTGGTTTGACAAGATTACTATGTTGAGGAAAGAAATCAGCAACATTGTTTAAACAACTTAGGAATCTTTGTGATTGATTTTTATCGTGATTTGATTGGGAAACTTGTCCTCAAATTCAGTTACTCTATTGATAGGAGTAATTTTTCCTTGGTGAATGATATGACCAAGAAACCTGATTTTGGTTTGGAAAAGACTTATTTTTTATGTGGAGACAACGAGACTATTTCTTTTGATGACTCCTACAAAAATATTAATATGTTTGACATGTTGATCAATGGATTGGGAAAAGATTAAAACATTATCAATATAGACAATCGTGAAGTTTGAATAAGAATTGAAAATTTCATTTGTAATTCTCTGAAATTTAGAAGGACCATTTTTTAGACCAAAGGGCATTATGTTCCACTCGTATTGCCCAAAAGAAACAGTGAAAGCTATTTTGCAGTGATCATTGATGAACCTCTAAAAACTCATGTTTTTCCATTGCAAAACCTTGGTTTTTGTCCTCTTCCTACCCTTTCGATTAAGATTTATTCTCGAATTTTATCATGTTTTAAACTTGGCTTTCATTACATGTTTTATTTGTTTTCTTAGGTGGTTACATAAGGAAGAAGATATGAGGCTTGAATAAGGAGTGAAAAACAGAAAAGAAGTTGTTGTTGTTGGGTGATTAAGTGCCCAACTTTCCACTGCTTAATCGGTGGTTCATAAGAAAGGATGTGTTGTGTGACTAAGCACCCAAAAACTGAGCGTTCAAGCGCTCAGAATGTAACATCCTAATACCGGTACCCTAATATATTTGACATATACCTAGGTAAGTAGTTAACAAATAATTATGAAGAGCCATATCTAGAAGTCATACAACTTTTTACATCCTCTAAAGAAAATATAAATAATTACATAAGCTTTGAACTGAAACAAAAAACTAAACTACACTAGTTCTTCTATTTTCTTCATCTTCTTACCCATTGTAGGGCCTTATCTTGCTAACTATGAAACATAAAAGGGTGAGAACATAAAAATTCTTAGTAATACACATATATCTCATAGCACTAATATAAATATACATAAGGTTACATTCACAAACTATAACTCATATCTTGCTATCGATATTAAGCAAGTGTCTACACAATTGTAAAATATCAAAAGTCTTCTCATGCCTTATTTTTACTATTTAAAGTAGGCATACTATACTAATTTCTCTAGTCTAGTTATTCATTAACATGATATAAGTACTATACAAGTATCAATTCATAATGAATAACGCTACTAGCATTGGATTAACAATTGCCACAAGTAAGAGAGACTCTACTTATTACCACTAGAACATTCACATTCTGACTTATGTAAACGTTCATCTAGCAATATTATAATCCAACATTATACTCATACACTTAACTTAGTTGTTCTTAGGAACTGCATTCCTTTTTATTTATCGAGGTAAAATAGGCTAAATAGCCCTTAGACTACCATGTAATGAGTGGATTGTTCCATTACACTATAGTGTGTGTACCACTTCCACTTCATATCTTTTGATGAGTAGATTGTTCCATATACTACTTCCACAACATCATCTCTCACGACTAGTGGACTGTTCCATGTACTACTTCCACAACATACTCCCACAACATCATATCTCATGACAAGTGGACTGTTTCATGTACTACTTCCACAATGTCATCTCTAATGACGAGTGGACTGTTTCATGTACTACTTCCACAATGTCATCTCTAATGACGAGTGAACTGTTCCATGTACTACTTCCTGTAACATCCTCTCCAATTCAATGATATTAATCATGATTATAATAACTTAATAAGTCTTTGATGATTTTGGAAATTACTTGGAATGAATAGAGCGTAAATTTATAATACTGAATATGAGAAATAGCTCAAAATAATTCAGAACTTAGCTTAAATAGCTAAAAGGATGGGAATAAATATAGGAAATTTATTCCTAAGTCATAAAGGATTGAAATGAGCTATATTAAATTTTTAGAGATTAAATGAGTGAGTTTGATATTTCTAATAAACACTGAGAAAGTGTTTATAAATATAATAAAATAGCTAGATAGCTTGGAAAATTATGAAACTGTTTGGAGATGATAAATAAAATATGAAAATTATTTTGATATGAAAAGTAAGTTAAGGCAGGTACGTTTACTTACCTTATAGGTTCAATTTATTTTAAAAGAAATAATATAGTTTATCTGATGAATGGCGATGTATAGAAAATTATAGAATTAGAAATATATGAATTTAGTTAAGATCTGTGATTTTTAAGAACACTCATAAAAGTTGGAAAACTTTGTTTCTAAATATTAAAATATTCCTAGGAGATACAAAAGTTCTAGGTGAATTTTATAAAATCCTTTCCCATTGTTTTAAACCACAAATTTGTTATCATCTTCCACTATTCACTCCTATTCATTTTTCTTCTTTTTCACTCTCATCTCTCACTCTCTGGTCTGCAGCTTTCTCCCTCAAGCGTTCAATCATGCTGCATTCTTCCTCCCTCACGCATCCGTTCCAACTGTTGTCCACGGTCGTCCATCCTCCCTTTCATCTGGTCAGTTCTTGTTTCCGTCCGTCCTTGCTGGTCATCTTCTCTCACGCGTTCTGCAGCTCGAAAAAGGCATGGCTGGGAGCAGAAACAGGGGCGGAAATGGAAGGGAAAATGAAGATGGAAATGGAGAATAACAAAGGGAAATCAAGGATTAAATGAAGACATAAGGTAGGGGGTTAGCTTTCCTATATTCCTCTTTGTTTTTCTCATTTCTTGCTGCATGTTTTTGAGTAAATCCGAGAATGAGTTTTGTGGGATATTTATGATTTTTATGCTTGTTTATCTTTCATCTAAGCTTGTGATTGAGCTTAATCTGAACTTAAGTAATTGAGAATATACTCTAATGTTATAATGTGATTGAGGTGTTGGACATGGGTTGAAATATAATGTTGAGTATGAAAAGGAAATGAAGATTTAGCAAGGAAATGTAAGATTCAAAGAAAAAAGGTTCACCATGAGGTAGGGGAAAATGTTCTCTTTACTTACTATCCATTTAATCCTTGTGCTGGCGGTTGTTTTAAGCATGAGAAAGAAATAAGAATTTCTATATTGGATGTGGTTTTATACTTGATTATCACCTCTTTTAAGCTTAATAATGTGCTCTTTTGGAAGTAAAGATATGAGATTGTGGTTGATGATGATTTTAGGATGACTTTGATGTGGGTTAATTTCTATTTTATTTTAGAACAGAACTGTGACTATTGTAGCACACTTTTTGCTATTTTCTGATTTCACACAAGGATTATTTTCATTTGGTTCTTGAGAATATAATGCTCTATTGTTATGTAATGTCATTTTTATGATGTTGTAGTGATGATAGGTATAAGAAATGTTATGTAAAGCTTATTTTGGTTTAAGTTTACTTGAGATTATAATTAATTGTGAGATAATGATGATTTATTATAATGCTTTTTGATGCTATCTTAAATGTAGTTAAGTATAGATTATATTTATGATTGAGGATTGAAAGAGAATGATTAATGTTGTTTGTTTGTATGTCTCACGGCTAGGCTGAATTATAATGGTGTTAAAGTCTTTATATTATTCATTTATTGTTTGTATCAATGTTGGAAATGAAGAGAAATGTAAATTTTCATTGGATGGTTGCTTGGTTTAATTTATGACTGCACCATGTGTTTGATGAGGTCTTGTTACCTCAATTCTCTTATCTTTTCCTAGTGGTTATTGTGTTGAGTTTAAGATATTGATTTAATAGGTACATGGTTATAATATGGTTGTATATTTTAAAGTATGTGGCTGCCCTGTTTTAGAATATAAGTTTTACGTATTTAGTTCAAGTATTAATATTAAAGGTTGAATGAAAATGCTTGGTTTTAGACCATATGTGGGTCACAACCACGCCCTAAGGGAAAGAGGACGAGTCTCTTGTGGAATTATATTCTTGGAATTATATTCACGGCCACACCCTAGGGGAATTATAATCTTTGACCATGACTTAATCTATAGCTAATGATACTTATTAATGATTGTAAAGACACTAAGGTATTTGAATGTCTTTAGTATTAGTTAAGTTAGAAATGCATGGAATCATATTTATAATTAAAGTTTGAGTTATTATAGAATAAACTAGAGATTCTTTTTAAATTAGGTTGTCATAGTCAAACCCTAGTATATAGGGTTTTTATTAAACTTTGAAATTCTTCATAAATTTATATTTGTATGATAATTAAGTGGATTAAAGAAATGAAGGGTATTTGATGAGTTAAATTGGTTATGTTGACCTAATTGATATTCAAAGGATAAAGTATTCTTAGATACTTAATGTGATAAATATGGTAATGTATTATCATTATTTGATTTAGTTAATGGATTAATAAAGTAACTAAGGAATGTGTATTGAATAGAATGGATGAATTAACATTGGATGCTTTAATATGCCTTTTTATGAAAATTAAGTTATGGGTGGTAGTAGCCACCAAGGTAAATAAGGTGGTAGTAACCACTTGTGGTAAATTAAGTTGGTAACATTCACTATGATAATTAAAATTGGACTTAGTCCTAAAGAGACATTAACGAGGAAGAGGTTATAGTCATAAGTGAATTAACCTACTTACGCGTGTTAAATGTTATTAATGGGTCATTGCCCTATTATTTAGAGGTTTAAAGGCATTATGGGTAGTTCTCCTACTACTCTGTGAAGTATAAGGAATAAAGGCAAAAATACTGTTGAAAGTATGTAAGTTAATTATTTTAATAAGGAAATGTATCATGCAATGTCTAGGAGACCAAAAGACAAAGTTTTGGTTTACCCTACTTTTTCATTTATTATTTATGTAACTTGTTTTTAACCATAGTAGTTGGATTTACTATAATATCATGTTTTATAAATTTACTATTGGGAATTTTAGATTCTCACCCCAATTTCTTTTTTTTTTTTATGGTAAATCCAGGAAATGATCAAAGCAGAGGAAAGAAAGACATTGAAGACTTGTCATAGCTATAAACTATATATATATATATATATATATATATATATATATATATATATATAATGTAATTAGTTTACTAGTTTTGTATTTATGCCATCGTGACTTGTTTTAGTTCTTTTGTACATATCTAGCATATGTTGTATATTATAGTAAGTTGCTAGTTGTGTGAAAAGTTATTTTTGTTCTCTTCAGTATTTATCAAAGGCTCTATATATTTATGTATTGTTAGTTATTATAAAGGTGATGTTTAAGTTTAATTTTATAAGTGACACCCTTGAATCTATTTACTTGAGTATATTAACAATATACTATATTATCTAAAATTAGGGTGTTACACTTCCAGTACATCTTATCTCATCCTTCGCCTGTCACAGGATTTAACTTATCCATGGCCTAGCATAGGATATACTCATTTTTAACCTAGCATAGGATATACTTATCCCTAACCTAGCATAGGATATGCAATCCTTAGCTTAGCATATGATATACTCATCCTTAGTCTAGCATAGAATATACTTATCCCTAGCATAGCATAGGATATGCTCATTCTTAGCCTAGCATAGGATATACTCATTGTAACATCCTAATATCGATAACATAATATATTTGTCATATACCTGGATAAACAACATTAACCAAGCTACTTCTAACTTAAACATCTAGAAATCCATATCATTTAAGTAAATAATAACGGAGAGCCTTGCTAAAACTAAAAGTTATATACATACATTTTTACCTTAAAAGGGCACTTAGTATATATAAACTTTCTGTACATACTAAAAGCAGTGTAAATAAATACAAGCTTTAACTACTAAGCATAAAAAAAATACTACTCTAGTCTTCATACTTTTTTTGCTTCCGTTTTGAAGAACTCGCACCTGGATTTACATGGCAACACAATCGGGGTGAGATATCACAATTCTCAATAGAAGTATTCCAAAACCAGCATTCAATACAATCATCAAGAATACGCAATTGGACTTGGTAACATTCACTATGATAATTAAAATTGGACTTAGTCCTAAAGAGACATTAACGAGGAAGAGGTTATAGTCATAAGTGAATTAACCTACTTACGCGTGTTAAATGTTATTAATGGGTCATTGCCCTATTATTTAGAGGTTTAAAGGCATTATGGGTAGTTCTCCTACTACTCTGTGAAGTATAAGGAATAAAGGCAAAAATACTGTTGAAAGTATGTAAGTTAATTATTTTAATAAGGAAATGTATCATGCAATGTCTAGGAGACCAAAAGACAAAGTTTTGGTTTACCCTACTTTTTCATTTATTATTTATGTAACTTGTTTTTAACCATAGTAGTTGGATTTACTATAATATCATGTTTTATAAATTTACTATTGGGAATTTTAGATTCTCACCCCAATTTCTTTTTTTTTTTATGGTAAATCCAGGAAATGATCAAAGCAGGAGCGAAAGAAGACATTGAAGACTTGTCATAGCTATAAACTAATTATATATATATATATATATATATATATATATATATATATATATATATATATATATAATGTAATTAGTTTACTAGTTTTGTATTTATGCCCTCGTGGCTTGCTTTAGTTCTTTTGTACATATCTGGCATATATTGTATATTATAGTAAGTTGCCAGTTGTGTGAAAAGTTATTTTTGTTCTCTTCAGTGTTTATCAAAGGCTCTATGTGTTGTTAGTTATCATAAAGGTGATGTTTAAGTTTAATTTATAAGTGACACATTTGATTCTATTTACTTAAGTATATTAACAATATACTATATTATCTAAAATTAGGGTGTTACACTTCCAGTACATCTTATCTCATCCTTCGCCTGTCACAGGATTTAACTTATCCATGGCCTAGCATAGGATATACTCATTTTTAACCTAGCATAGGATATACTTATCCCTAACCTAGCATAGGATATGCAATCCTTAGCTTAGCATATGATATACTCATCCTTAGTCTAGCATAGAATATACTTATCCCTAGCATAGCATAGGATATGCTCATTCTTAGCCTAGCATAGGATATACTCATTGTAACATCCTAATATCGATAACATAATATATTTGTCATATACCTGGATAAACAACATTAACCAAGCTACTTCTAACTTAAACATCTAGAAATCCATATCATTTAAGTAAATAATAACGGAGAGCCTTGCTAAAACTAAAAGTTATATACATACATTTTTACCTTAAAAGGGCACTTAGTATATATAAACTTTCTGTACATACTAAAAGCAGTGTAAATAAATACAAGCTTTAACTACTAAGCATAAAAAAAATACTACTCTAGTCTTCATACTTTTTTTGCTTCCGTTTTGAAGAACTCGCACCTGGATTTACATGGCAACACAATCGGGGTGAGATATCACAATTCTCAATAGAAGTATTCCAAAACCAGCATTCAATACAATCATCAAGAATACGCAATTGTCCATACAATTGCAATGTCATGAGTTTAATATCATGGTGGCAACCACCCATACAATTGCCATGCTATTCTAATTATGTCTAATGTTTATGTCTATGCAATATCCTATGTATGTAATGAATAATGTCATGATACTAAGTCCATGGCAATGTCATGTCATGTATGAACCTTGAACAAAACAAAGGAAGTCCATCCCAAGTCCTGAACATGCACTGGAACCAAGTTCCAGTAGTCTTCTCTCCGAGTAGTAAGGAATCTGCCTTAATTATATGGTCTTCAATAACTCCGAGTAATGAGGATAAAGACCATTTCAACTACCCCTCGGGCAATGAGAATAAAGACTACCTCAACCACCCTCTACATCAAAAGTTAGGATTAGCTCCAGTAGTAAGGAGTCCACCTCAACTACACTCCATTTAGGATAACCAATAGGGAGGGAGTTGCACGTCCTCACGCTATCAAAGGTTAATCCATAAATGTGAGGATCACATCCCTTAACAATCACATACATAAATATATAAACATGTCTAATCACTTCATATAATTAGCATTACAAATCCATTTGATTCATCAACAATGAGGACTCAACCTCATCAACATAGTTATGAAAAACAATAATGCCAATCACTACATTAACTAGCATGCCAATTAGTTTATATTCATAACTATAAACATGAAATACAATGATGTTAATATTGAAATAAATAACATACCAAATGATTTACATTCATCACATAAACATTTCACTAAATACTCCCATTGGAGTCTTATGACTCTTTATGAAGCATAAAAGAAGAAACTACATCTTTAAAAGGTTCCATTGCATCACATAACAAAATCTGTCCAAGATGAAACTCACACTTCAGCATGCCAAAGCCACGCCGCAGTGTGCTGCTCTTGGGAAAAAGGTTGGAATGCCATTTCTCAGCCCACGCCCTAGCGTGCAACTTCCATGTCGCAGCATACTGTTCTCGGGTTCTATCAGGTCGCGACACACCTAGTGCCACGCCCGGTGCGAGGCTAAAAACAGTAGATCTGCATAATTGTGTGGATTTGGGTATTGTTCCATTAGAAAATTACCCCTCCTCCAATTACTCAAAACTCAATTTCAAATGATTTCCAACTTCACACAATGTCCATTTAGATAATGTAACTCTTGTACAACTTCAATCTCACTTTAACATGAATCAATGCATCATTCATCACCTCAAAACCTAAAACCCTTCTTTTAACTCAAGTGAGGTTTCAAGTGTTCAGGAGATGAAAAATGCATCACCAAGCATCCAATAGCTCATAAACAAGTCATCCTCAAGTTCTCTAACAAGATTCAAGCCAAAAACACCAAATACACTCAAAACCTAATTCCTACACCAGGCCATCTCTTATGAACATGATGAAGGAAATAGAAAGATGCGCAAAAATAAGGTTTCCCCCTACCTCAGTGGCCAAAAATGAAGTCACTAAGTAGCTCCATTTTAAAATCTTCTTCTTCCTCTTGGTTGGATGATCCTCCTCTTTGGTCTCCTTTCTTTCCTTTTCCTTTACCTTTGCTTGCTGCAGTTGAGAGAAGAGATGAGAAATGAGAGAAATATTTCATTTTAGCCTTAAATACATCAAGGCATCAGAAAGGAAGCAATCGTATGGCACTTGGCCACTTAAGTGCCTTGGTTGAAACTCTCAATCTGCTAATAACACTTATATTTCATCAAATCAAGTTTCTTAGGTTTCAACAAGTTTAAAATAAATCCTAAGATTCATCAAAAATCTTGTTTCACCAATTCCACATTTTTCCGTATCTGCTGGTAATCAATCCGGCATTAAAACACACAACTAGTATGCTTAAAAATATCAAACTAACTCTGATTAATCTCAAATTTTAACCACACCGTCTTCAAAATATTTGTGACCTAGAAATAAATTCTCCATATTTATTTCCATTAACTAAGTATTTTAATCCAATTCTAGGGCTAAAAAAGCAATATTTCACATGTAACATTGCAGCAAAGTGACTAAACGTACTCAGAAGGTCACAAAATTCAATATGCATATTAAGCAAGTATCAGGTTACCTCTGTATCCATATACAAGTTTAACATGTTCACCATGGTGTTACATTTCTCTCCTCCTTTTTAAAACTTTATCCCCAAAATTTGGTTTACCTAAAGTAAGAATTCCTAAACAGCTCATACAAAATAGGCACAACCAAATCTCAATAAAACAAAATTACTCAACAAGTACAACCATGTACTCACCTTTTCCTGAACCCAGAGATTGTGTTGTCTCCTTATCTTGTAGAATGTAGACTCTCTCTTGAGTTGTGGACTTGGCGTCTGGTTTTTCCTCTTTCCTCTAAGGATAATTCTTGGCGTAATGTCTCATCTTACCACACTTATAACATGCTATCTGATCCACAAAACAAACTTTATCCCTATGGTACCTACCACACTTGGTACACCGTTGCTCCTGTTCATCTCTCTGAACTTCTCATCTTGTGTCCTTTTGATCTTTAGTCTATGGAGCACTACTCTCGGATCTTTCATCTGCTTTCTTCCATTTATAGTAGTCTTGTGATCGATGCTCCTATTGCTATCTTAAATTGAAAGGCTCAACAACCCTGCACTTGTTAACCAAAGAAGGGTAATCCCAAATCTCAAAAGGCTTCACTAACCTCTTCATGCTCTCACTCAAACCAGTTTCAAACTTTACACATTTCTAACTATTATTTGGATTATACCGAAGGGAAGAAGAGAACAAGGACAACTCCTCAAACCTTGCCACATACTGTCTAACCGTCATGTTTCCTTGTCGTAGCTGTAAAAACTCCATTTCTTTATCCTCCTGCACATTTTGTGGAAAGTATGTCTCTAAAAAGACAACCTCAAATACTTCTCAAGTAATCTGGGTCCCTGTTATTACCATCATCCTCTTTGCACCGTTCCATGAGTGCTCAGCCTCCCCTTTTAACATATATGCAGCAAAAGACATCTTCTAATATTCATAAAATCTCATTACTGCACTAATCTTTTCCAACTCTGTTATCCATTCCTCCGCCCTTGCTAAGTCATACTCCCCTTTGAACGATGGTAGACTAGCCTTCTGAAACTCTGATAGATCATGAAAATCCTGATTTCTTTCCACCTGCACCACTTGTGCTAGCAGAGGTTGCGTCAGTTGGGTATTCCCCCTTTGCTCAAACATTCTCACAATTGCATATGCTTGCTCCTTCATTGCATTGACATTCACAGTCGTTTGTTTTGGCATCGCATCGGCCATTGTCATCATGGCCTCGGCCATACCCAGACTTTCCCTAGTTAAGTTCCTTGTCTCACGAGTTCGCCTCTTTGGTGCCATAATTTCCTGTACATGCAGAACAATTCATATTGAGTTGATTAGTCCTCAATATCATGTAACCGTATAACAGTTTCTAATAACAATCCAACATCAGGAAAGTTATTAAATCCTATCCAAACATCTCAAACAAGAGACACATAAATGCATAACACAGAAAGGAACTCCTAAACATGCCAAAGCATAGTCAGTCCATACCCCAGCTCAATAGGATGAACTGCTCTGATACCATAATGTTACGTCCTAATACCAATTACCTAGTATATTTGTCATATACCTGGATAAACAAGTGGTGCAGATAAAGTGTATTGATTAGACATAAAGTGAATTTCATTTGGATAATGTGATAGGATTTTTATTACACACTATTATCCAATGGATAATAGTTACAGTTGATAGAAGTCAGTATTTAATTAATTTGACAGATAAATTTTTTGCAATACTGATTTATTTTATCTGTTAGGATTTCTCGAAAATTGTGAAATCTCATAAACTGTGTCCAGTCTTGGGTTTAGTAAGATCTCCCGTCGACATGTCCATAGTCCAAGGTTCGCGGAGGAAACATCGCGTTTCTCCAGTTCTGCTCAGCGGACACACAAAACGAAGAATATACTAAAATATTCGACGTTTTCAGAAAATTCCCAGAAAATTCTCAAAAATTAAAAATATTATAAAACGACTATTCGTCATATAATTTTCCAATTTTTGAAGCATTACAGTCGTTTTCCCGACTCTGCTCAAGTTTCGCGTAAAACGAAAAATATATTAAAATATTCATTGTACTATACTAATTTCTCTAGTCTAGTTATTCATTAACATGATATAAGTACTATACAAGTATCAATTCATAATTAATAACGCTACTAGCATTGGATTAACAATTGCAACAAGTAAGAGAGACTCTACTTATTACCACTAAAACATTCATATTCTGACTTATGTAAACGTTCATCTAACAATATTATAATCCAACATTATACTCATACAGTTAACTTAGTTGTTCTTAGGAACTGTGTTCCTTTATATTTATTTGAGTAAAATAGGCTAAATAGCCCATAGACTACCTTGTATTCAGTGGATTGTTCTATTACACCGTAGTATGTGTACTACTTCCACTTTCTATCTTACGACGAGTGGACTATTTCATACACTACTTCCACAACATCATATCTCTTGACAAGTGGATTGTTCTATGTACTACTCCCACAACATCATATCTCATGACAAGTGGACTATTCCATGTACTACTTCCACAACATCGTCTCTCATGACGAGTGGATTATTCCATGTACTACTTCCCCAACATCATCTCTATTGACGAGTGGATTGTTCCATTTACTACTTCCACAACATCATATCTCATCATTCTCCAAGAAAAGAATTTAACTTATCTATAACCTAGCATAGGATATGTTCATCCTTAGCCTAGCATAGGATATACGCATCCTTAGCCTAGCATAGGATATACTCATCCCTAGCCTACCAAAGGATATGATCATCCTTAGCCTAGCATAAGATATACTCATCCTTAGCCTAGCAAAGGATATGTGCATCCTTAGCCTAGCATAAGATATGCGCATCTTTAGCCTAGCATAGGATATACTCATCCCTAGCCTAGCATAGGATATGTGCATTGAAACGCCCCTTTTTATATAACAACTGCGGCACAATCGCCATTACACCACAGTTACTAAATCTAAGTGTGTCACAGTCATGATAACAGTAATTTAAATTCTCAAGAGTTTATATGTATTATTTTTTTCTGCATAAGTAGAAAATACGAGCCTCGAATGAAATATAAACATATTCGACCCATAATATAACCACGAAATAAAATCATATTCCTTATATATATATATATTTTATAGTCAATTTACACAAATCACTGATGACATAGAATATGATAGTTACACAGTCTAATGAAATACAGCGGGAATAAAAAAACACTAAGGAGAAAAGTAGTAACCCAGGGATAGGTACTACTAGCAAACAAAGCCGCAACCCTATATGTACATGACACTCGGTGTCCCAGTTGACACGACAGACATCAATGCCCCCACGTGGCTGCACTCTTACGTAATTGAAGAAATCTTGTCCAGACGCCTAATCTACTCAATCAAGGTATGGTCCCTCTTCATCTTTCTCACAATCTTTTATCCAATACAAATATAAAATAGAAATACAGGAAAGAGGTGAGACACCCATCCTTCAGTACCATTATGGCAGTAAGAAAACAATACAACGCAAAGCGCCCACGAAGCAATACAGTTCATATATTTATCAACAGCAGCAATGGAATTTACAACACAAGCAGTCTAGTTACAAGTAATAATAAGGATCAATAATAACCAGTAAACATCAGCAATACTCTAGACAGTCAACAAGGTCTCAGATATCGAACAGTTAAAACATTTCAGGTAATCATGGCATCAAGATCACAATAGTTCTTTCATCATATAAAAGAGTGACACATGACATGCGGACTCACAATGTCGACTCTCAATGCTAACTCACAATGCTGACTCACAATGCTAACTCACAATGTATTCTCATAATGCTTGTGTGTAACATCCCGAAAAATACCTATTTGGTCATAATTCATCATTTTATAATATTCTTGATTTTTAGGAATTTTTCTAGAATTTTTCGGAAACGCAGAATATTTTAATATATTCCCCGTTTTACGTGCGCACCGAGCTGAGAATTGCTGAGGTCAGTGTAACACTCCGAAAACTAATTATTTCGCCGCCAATAGTCATTTTCTAATATTTGTGATTTATGTGAATTTTTCTGGAATTTTTCGGAAACGACAAATATTTTAATATATTCCTCGTTTTACGTGAAACACGAGCAGAGTCGTGAAAACGATTGTAGTATTTCAAAAAATTGGAAAATTATATGACAAATAGTCGTTTTATAATATTTGCAATTTTTGGGAATTTTCCGGGAATTTTTCCGGAACCGTCGAATATTTTAATATATTTCTCGTTTTGCGTGCGCGCTGAGCAGAGCCAGAGAAACGCGATGTTTTCTCTGAGAACCTTGGACTATGGACATGTCGACGGGGGATCTTACTAAACCCGAGACTTGACACAGTTTACGAGGTTTCATAATTTTCGAGAAATCTTAACAGATAAAATAAATCAATACAAATGAAAAATTCATCTGTCGATTAATTAAATACTAACTTGTCAACTGTAACTATTATCTATTGGATAATAGTGTGTAATAAAAATATTATCACATTATTCAAAATCTAATTTTTGTATCACATCTATTAGTTTTAATTTCAAAAGAAAGATTAAATTTAATCCAAGCTTGTTAGGGAAGCTTCCTAGCAATTTCCTTTGTAACATATCTTCTCTCTCTTTCCTCTACTCTCACTCCACTGCAGACAACTCCTTTGGGGGAGTCAAAGGTGTTTTCTTCCTTCTATTAACTCATCTTCATTTTCTAAACACAAAACATTTAACACATCTCTCTTCTCTTCTTTTTCTCTTCTTCTCCTTCCTCTCCACCGTACACACACACCCACACATTGGAGACCAACTCCATTATTTGCCAAACCAATCACATTACTTGTTTCCTTCCACCATTTCAAGACTATTCTCCTTGGTGGTTGTCCTTGGTTCTTCTTCTTCTTCTTCTTCTTCTTCTTCTTCCTCCATTTTTCACCATTGAAGCTAAAGCTTTGAACTTGGAGGTAAAGTCTTAACCTTTCTTTCACTTTCTTCTCATTTTCGTTTTTCTTGGTCACTTATGTGATCAAGAACTCATTTTTCCATGGTTTGAGTGAACATTATGGAAATCACTCACATTGGTGTTCTTCTTGAAGGAAAAACGAAAATCTAGGGCAAGAAGAGGTAACACCTTGTGTTGTCATCCAAATAGGTAAGAGGGAGATGATCCTCTTCAACCAATCTTGGTAGTAAGGGAATGTCTTGTATGTGTGTTGTTGTTGATTTTTGAATCCATGTATAAAGTTCTCTCATTTTTATGTTGTTCTTGATGATAATGTATTTGTTGGATTTGTATTATTTATTGATGTCTCTTGCATGATTTGAAGGTGTATTTGAGTATCTTGTTGATTAAATATGATGAGGAATGGTTTGGTTTGAGTTAGAGGACCTGGAGAACTCTGTTTTTCTGCAAGATTACGCGTGGTAATCGATTACACGAGGTTGGTAATCGATTACCAAGCTCTTAAGGGTACGAAATCGTGATTCTGGAACTCTGGTAATCGATTACAACTTGTGTGTAATCGATTACAGATATTCTGTCTAGCTTGTAATCGATTACAAGAATGGTGTAATCAATTACCAAGCCTATGATCTTATGGAATGGTGCTTCTGGGAATCACGTAATCGATTACAACTTGTGGGTAATCGATTACGGAGGTTCTGTCCAATTGGTAATCGATTACCACAATTGTGTAATCGATTACCAGTGCCTTGAAGTTACGAAACGTGATTCTGGGAACCACGTAATCGATTACAATGATATTGTAATCGATTACAGAGGTTCTGTTTCTCAGGTAATCGATTACGAGGATGCTGTAATCGATTACCAAGACCAAAGATGAGATTTTTGAGTGGAAATGATTGATTATGGTTCTTTGTACTGTAACTCAAACATAACCTAAAAACTCTGGATTCAAGGATTTTACTTTGCTTAAATGCAATAAGAATATGTATTCATACCAATAGAGAAGAAACGATTTTGAAAATGGAATTCTTGGATCCATGACATGGAAATTGTGGTATGTAGGAACATATATTCCTAGTGAGAATTATTGATGCAAGTGTTATTCCCTATGTGGGTTATGCGTTATTGATTCAAGTATTCAATAAGATAAGAAATGATAATGTGCCATTGAGGCAAGACTTATGTTGAATGCATCATTGATGATCATACATGTTCACATAGAGTCGTATGCATTGTGAATGTCCTTGTGGACCGTTGTAAGGCCAAGTTGCCTAGGAGATTGAACACACCTTAGTGCGGAGTGCGAGTAGACAAGTGTGGGTCGTGTTATGACCTTGGGGCGTCGAGGTGCGGGTCCTCCACATGGGCAGTTAGAGCTCCTCCGCACCGTGGGACAAACCGATGCAAACGCACCGACGATCCAGACTTGACACTATCCTATATCGTAATCTAGTGTAGAATGTCTGTACAATGCCATGATTGTGCACGAGAATATTTATTGATAGCACTGGCCTCGGCAGCCGAGTTACAGACATGTCTCCTGATCTTTCTCTCCGCTTGATTGAGTCTAGCTCCATGGAGTAGGAATTTGGGAAAGCATGCGTTATACATCATTCATTCCTGGTCTTATAAACTGTTGAACATGAATGCCTGTAAATGATTATATGATTTCTGGAAATACTACTGTGATCTGCCTGTTATTGTTTATTGTTGTTCTACCTTTACTATAAGTATCACTGTGATTATTGACTTTGATCATTGCTTAGAATTGAATTACTTTTATTATAAATTCCTTTGTTGTTATTGATGAATATATAATCTGTATTGCTTGGTGGGCGCTTTGCGCCGTGCTGTTTTCTTACTGCCAATAATGGTAATGAAGGATGGGTGTCTCACCTCTTTCCTATATCCTTGTATGTCTGTTTTATATTTATATTGATGAAAGATCGTGAGGAAGATAAGGAGGGACCACACTTTGGTTGATTGGATTGGGCGTTTGGACAAGGTTTCTTCAGCTACGTGCGAGTGCAGTTGCGTGGAGGCATTGATGCCTGACTTGTTGACTGGGACTCTGAGCGTTGTATGTGTATATGGGGCTGCGGCTTTGTCTGCTAGTAGTACCTATCCCTGGGTCACTACTTTTTTCCCTTTTTGTGTTTTATTTCCGCTGTATTTTATTGGACTCTGTAATTGTTATATTCTATATCATCAGTTATTTGTGTAAATTGACTATATATATATATGTATAAGAGATATGATTTTATTTCAGTGGTTGTATCACGGCTTGAATACATTTATATTTCATTCGAGGCTCATATTACCTACCTATGCAAATTGTCAAAAAAAAAAAATATAGACTCTTGAGGATTTAAGTTACTGTTATCATGGCTGTGACACACTTGGATTTAGTAACCGTGGTGTAATGACGATTATGCTTCGGTTGCTACATCAAGGGGTGTTACATTGTGCACTTGGTACCAAGATTTTCCATTTTAAAACATGAACGTTCCGGTAGTCTCCGCCCCCTTAAATAGTCTATGCCGGACCACGAATAGAATAGTGCTTGTCTGTTCCTCGTCAGTGCGTTGCAATCGACTTTCCGGCCAGAGGTATTTTACTATGTGATAACATCATCACCAGAACGATCACCGCACCCGGACGCACCCAGAGATCCATCATAGACCACACTATCCAATCCTCATTCATTTACCATAAAAAGAATAGTGATTTGTCAGGCTCGTAATGAGTACAATCAGCATACGCTGCGCCTTAAGCCCCTCTAAGATCCATCACAGACCTCACCATTCAATTCTCATTAATTCAATGCGTAAAGAATAATGATTTGCCGGGCCCGTAATGTGTAACGCCCCGTTTTGGGAGGGAACGTCACATTGTCAAATAAAAGAAAATGCGAAAAAGTAAAGTTTTAACATTTCAAGACCCGGTTCATTCGTTTAAGTTTAACTTGTTCAATTCTTAAATACGCGAGCAAAATAGAAGAAATATTTTTTTTTATAATCATTTTAACCATGCGGAATATAAATGACGGTGAAGGATAAAATAGTAGACAAAATTCTCATCTGAATAACATGCATATAGATATATATATAAAATGTACTGACATCATTTATACTTAGATACAAGCCTGAATTACCCAAAAGCAAAACTATACCTGCCCCAAAGGATTATACAAATATGCCCCAGAGATACCAAAATATACAGCCCACAAAAATATACATCAGGCCCCAAAATAAAACACTGGTAGCCATCAGTAGCTACCAGTAAACTCAGTCTCTCAGATGAGGAGGGACCGTATCCGGGTCCTCAGCAGGATCCTCCTCTTCAGAGGAAACCTCCATGGGAACCACAGAACCACGGGCAGGAGCCCGAGCAGTAGAATCAAAAGAGTCCTCCCAAGGGGTGTAGTAACGATCACCCCACATCTCACGGATGGGCAAGTAAAACTCCAGTCGCAGGCTGATGTGGCAGGTGAGGACAGGTGCCTCATGACGTCTCCAGGCTAGGGCGATCGACACATCTCCCAAGTAGACGCAGCGATCGGAATTCAAGTTGATATGCCAACACTCCGGCCCTCCGAGGAAGGTCAGACGCACATCACCAAGAAATCCGCGCATACGTGCCGCCATCGTCTCAGTAGAAGCTAGTCTCATTCGGGCCAGAAGCCGGGAAACTTGGTATCTTCCGCCTCCTTACCGTCATCTTCGATCAATACAGTATACACACATACAGCAAGTAACAAAGATACAAGAAAGAGGTAAGACATCCTACCATCATTACCAATTATAGCAGCTAGAAACAGTACGGCGCCACGCGCCCAAATAGCAATTCAGAATATCATATTCAACTAATAAGCAGTAATTCTAACAGTAAGCAAATAAACAATTCCAGGCAGATAGTCATCTCAGTAATAACCAAATCAGTCATAGATATGGAAAAATAAATATTAACAATGACAATGCATATCATAACTCACATGCATGCTTTCCCAAATTCCTACTCCATGGAGCTAGACTCAAACAGTCGGAGAGAAAGATCAGGAGACATGTCTGTAACTCGGCTGCCGAGGCCAGTGCTATCAATAAATATTCTCGTGCACAATCATGGCATTGTACAGACATTCTACACTAGATTACGATATAGGATAGTGTCAAGTCTGGATCGTCGGTGCGTTTGCATCGGTTTGCCCCACAGGCAGAGGAGCTACCAACTGCCCCTTGTGAAGGACCCGCACCCCAACGCCCCCAAGGTCATAACATAACCCACACTTGTCTACTCGCACTCGCACTAAGGTGTGTTCAATCTCCTAGGCAACTTGGCCTTACAACAGTCCACAAGGACATTCACAATGCATATGACACTATGCATGGACATGTATGATTCACAATCTCATACAATTACATAACATGCCACAATAGGCCAATATAAACATCAATATACAAATGGTCACTCACATGTACCCATAGCATCATAACGTAAGGATCAAGTCAACTTGTACATTGTTAGGTTCATTATGAATCCTAACTTAGAATTTATTTTCCTTTCAAGGTTCATGTCAAATCCAATTCTTACCGTTAAACAAATCTTCCAAGGTAATTCAATTTTCATACAATTTGTAAATTGTTCAAGTTCTTAGGTTTCACACTCTCTTGTTCTTCACTCACTTATAATTACTTCAAGTCTTATGACAATCTCACTCTTAGTCCTTTAAGATTCATGAAATCTCTAATTCTACTAAATCCTTCCAATTTATCAATTATGCACTCATTGCATAGGTTTCTAATTACCTAATCACTTATGCTTCCAACTACTAAAATCACATACTTACCTACAAATACCCTAGAGGTCGTGGCCTCACAATGGTTACAATTTCCAATCCTTTCAAGTCATCTTACTACATGTCATTCCTTTAATTCATTTAAGTTGTACACTTGTTAAATTAGGTTACCAAGAACCCTAATTCTTGGCCTCAAAACCGTAGCCATCACATAGGCTTCAATTCCAATTTTCTTCTTCCATTAAATTCCATCTTGTTACTTGATTAATTCTAGTCTTATGCTTGTTACACATTAACCACAATTTATCTAATTTTCCACCCCCAAAACCGTTAACCTCCAAGAAGGGTGTTCAATTAATTTTTGTCCATTTCAAACCATTCAATCCAATCCAATATTCCATTATATACAACAAATCAATCCAATAGCATAAATCAATTAAAATCAACACATAGACATACTAATCACAAAATCAAAGGATAACCCTCATTAGGGTTTTTCCACCAACAACACAATCAAGGTTCCTAGATGCTAAGAGAGGTTAAGGAGGAGTATCTTCCTCTTACCTAAGTGAAGAAAACAAAAGAAGAACACCAAGAACCTCCTTTGAATTTTCGGATTTGAGCTCCAAGAACCCTAAAAATGGTGACTTTGTTAGAATCAATACCAAGGCTTGAAAAATAAGCCATGGATGGCCAACATGAAGACCATAACCACGAAAGTAGAAGGAAAGGAAGAGGAGTCTTGAAGCTTACCCAAAAAGCTCAAAGCTTGGAGCTTGGAGAAAATGGTGAAGATGAAGGAATTTCAAAAAACTCCAAGAAGAAAAGATGCTTAGAATGGTGAGAAGATTAAGGAAATGTAGTTGGTTTAATTTTTTGTGATGGTTGAGGGAGAAGAAGAGCTGCTGGCCGTAGCAATGGTGGAGAGAAGGAGGAGAGAAAAACTCAAAGTGAAGAAGAAGAAGAAAGGATGAGAGAGAAAGTGCTTTTGGTAATTAAATGAATTTGTGAGATAGATGAATTAATGGAAATGCAATTATTTACCTTGCATGGCTGCCTTCCAGCCGTGTGGAGAGAGAAGAGAGAGGGTGAGAATTGGCTTCCAAGGGAAGCTAAGGGTATTTGAGTCAATGGTTGGTCAAAGCTTCTCAAAGAAGCTTTGATTATTTAACATTAAATTTGAATTAAAGTGGATTGATTAGACATAAAGTGGATTTCATTTGGATAATGTGATAGGATTTTTATTACACGCTATTATCCAATGGATAATAGTTACAGTTGATAGAAGTCAGTATTTAATTAATTTGACAGATAAATTTTTTGCAATATTGATTTATTTTATCTGTTAGGATTTCTCGAAAATTGTAAAATCTCGTAAACTGTGTCCAGTCTTGGGTTTAGTAAGATCTCCCGTCGACATGTCCATAGTCCAAGGTTCGCGGAGGAAACATCGCGTTTCTCCAGTTCTGCTCAGCGGACACGCAAAACGAAGAATATACTAAAATATTCGACGTTTCCAGAAAATTCTCAAAAATTGAAAATATTATAAAACGACTATTCGTCATATAATTTTCCAATTTTTGAAGCATTACAGTCATTTTCCCGACTCTGCTCAAGTTTTGCGTAAAACGAGGAATATATTAAAATATTCATCGTTTCGGAAAAATTCCAGAAAAATTCACATAAATCACAAATATTTGAAAATGACTATTGATGGTGAAATAATTAATTTCCAGAACGTTACACCGACCTCAGCAATTCTTAGCTCAGTGTGCATGCAAAACGAGGAATATATTAAAATATTCGTCGTTTCTGAAAAGTTCTAGAAAAATTCCTAAAAATTAAGAATAATATAAAATGATCATTTATACTTAAACAGATATTTTTCGGGATGTTACAACACTCCCCTACTAAAAGGAATTTCGTCCTTGAAATTTACATACCTCAAAATAGTTCCGGATGTTGCTCCCTCATCTTGTCTTCCGGTTCCCAAGTTGCATCACCAGTTGTTTAATTCCAGATCTCCTTGCCTCTAAGTTGCTTTATTCGTCGGTCCTCGATTCTCGCAGGAGGCGCCTCATAGGTCAAGTTCTCTTTTAGATGTACTGTGTCCGGTGCTATGACATGACTTGGATCAGGCAAATACTTACGAAGCTGTGACACATGGAAGACATTGTGTATGTTGGAAAGAAAAGGGGGTAAGGCTATCTGGTAGGCTACTGGACCTATCCAGCGAAGGATTTGTTAAGGTTCAAGAAATTTTGGAGTGAGTTTTCTAGATTTCAAAGCTCGGCCGACCCCAGTCATGGGTGTGACTTTCAAGAATACATGCTCACCTTCCTCAAATTCGAGAGGCTTTCTCCTCTTATCTGCATAACTCTTTTACCGGCTCTAAGCAGTTCTCATCTTTTCTTGAATCATCTTGACTTTCTCAGTTGTCTGTTGAATGATATCTGGTCCAATCGTAAGACGCTCACCGTCTTGGTACCAACACAATGGTGTTCGACACCGTCGTCCATACAGAGCTTCATAGGGTGTCATCCCTATACTCGAATGATAACTGTTATTGTATGTGAACTCTATTAGTGGTAGCTGTAACGCCCCTTTTTCCCAACCTTAGTCATAAAGGGTAAGGAGAAGGAATGTCACACAATAGTAAAACAATATACGAATGAACATGAGTAATTTGAAAACACACTTTATTCTTAATTTTTTTTTTTACATGAGTCCGGTTAACACTTCCATTAAATGTACATAAGTACTTATTCGTGAATATATCGCATGAAAGAATTAAAATCCAATTTCCTTTTTCCAATGAGATGTTTGACAAATGGTCAAAAAGAAATCGACGTAGAGTGAAGTGTTGATCATTCATAATATGGATAATTACATACTTTGTATCAAATATACAAGCCTGATTAATTACATTTCCAAGAGATATACAAAAAGCAAAATGTGTACCTACCCCAAGAGATACAAATATACATGCCTACTAACCCAAAGATACATCAGGCTCCCCCAAAATAAACAGACAGCCCTCAGTAGCTATCTACCTACAACAATCTCTAAGACTGACGAGAACTAGAAGGAACCGTAGATGGATCCTCCATTGGGTCCTCGTCGTCCGACAAGACGTCCATCGCAACGACGGAACAACGGGCAGGAGCCCGAGCAGTAGACAAGAAAGAGTCGTCACGTGGGGTATAGTACATATCTGCCCACATGTCTCTTACAGGCATATAAATTTCCAGCCAAACAAAAGCATGGAAGTAAAAAATAGAAGCCGTGTAGCGTCCCCACGCTAAAGACACTGTCACTTCGCCATGGTACACGCATCGATCAGTCTGCACGTTGATGTGCCAACAATCTGGACCACCATGAAAGTTGATCCGCACATAGCAAAAAAACCACGGGGGTGAAATGACATCTTCGAAAACTTCGATCTCAGTCGAGATAAGGCCAAAAACCCTGGAACTCCGTAGGTTCCTTGTCCTCCTCACGAGCGTCTTCTTGGCGATACATGAACCATCCAAATAAAAGAAGTAGGGGAAAATTACAGAAAGAGGTGAGACATCCAGCTTTCAGTACCAAATTTGGCAGCAAGAAAATAATACGGCGTTGGACGCCCACACATAACACGAATCATACATTTAACTATAGAAATATTAAAATTAATAGTAACAGTAGAATGACCACCAATAACGATAAAATCATCAATAATAGGCAGACAACAACAGTGTTCTCAGCAGTTAACCATTTAGGTAGTTATATAGTCATAGATGCTCATGTTCAATGCATTATGAGACTCACAATGCACAATGCAAGAGGGTACCACAAGTTCCTACTCCATGGAGCTAGACATAAATATCTTCGGAGTGAATGATCAAGGAGTAATACCAGTATCTCAGCAGCCTTAAAATACAGTGTGCTTTTCTCTCATAAAAATGTTTGCGCAATGGCTTATACATGGTACCTCAACAGTTGATCACGACATAGGACAACGTCTCAGTCAAGATCGTCGGTGTGTCGCATTGGTCTATCCCACGGCCCAAGTGGAGCTACCACCTGTCTATTGTGAGACACCCATACCCCGACGCCCCAGGGTCAACAACATATGACACCTACGCTTAGTCTATTCGCACTCGCACATAGGTGTTATTCAACTCCTAGGCACACATTGCCTTACTAACCATGTCCAACGGACCACACATGCATGACGACACAATGTCCAATCATGTATGTTCATCATGGCATATCACATACTTATGCATACATATTCCATTTTCCCAAAGTCATGGCATCATGGTTTTCTCAAGTATGAAAATAACAAGGGCTTAGCCCACATAGGGATCCATAAGAAACATTGACAATATTCATACGTATTCATCCACAATATAATCATTCGTAACATATCGTATTTCATACCACTTAGGTCTCCACACTCCCTAATCTCATTCATGGTCTCTAATGTACGTAATATTGAGTTCTCAAGTGGTAAGGCACTTCTTGAAGTTCATTATGGAATCACACTTTAGAATGTTCATTTTTATGAAATCTCCCTCTCTAGAAAGTTTCCCTTACAATTTAAGTCCTTTACTCCCTCTATGGTTGCACTATCTTCACCTTAAAACCTCAATATCATTTTACTGATACTTAGCTATTTCTGTTACGAGCGTCTAGGTGCCACGTCTGAAGCGCCTGAGCGCTGGTGGGCGCCTAGGCGCTTAAAACGAAGCGCCTGAATGCCCACCAGGTCGAGTTACAGGGGAAATTCTCTGTGTACATAGCGCCTAGGCGCTAAATACACAGCGCTTGAGTGCCAATGTAAAATCGGAATTCTCGCATTCTTTTCTCAGTAACCGTGACCCTTCACTATCAAAGTCCCTCATTCATTTTTCCAACACCCCCAAAATGTGCTACTTAACATATAATCAAATAATAGCTACATATAAGCTCAAAATCATCAAGACATACAATGCAAATCCATATATTCACACCAATCAAACAACCACAAAATCATAGAAATAACACAAAATAACAAAGAGAGGGATCCAACATGGATTCTCTCATCAACAAACACAAGACATTCCCTTACTACCAAGATTGGTTGAAGAGGATCATCTTCCTCTTACCTATTTGGAAGACAACACAATGTACTACTCCTTCTTGCCCTAGATTTTCATTTTCCTCCTTCAAGAAAAACCCCAATGTGAGTGATCGCCAGAATGTTCACTCAAACCATGAAAAATAGGTTCTTGGTCACCAAGGTGATCAAGAGAAACGAAAATAGCAAGAAAAATGGAAAAAAGTTGAAGGCTTTGCCTTAAAGCTCCAAGCTTTTGCTTCAATTGTGGAGGAAAAATGGAAGAAGAAGAAGAACCAAAAGATGGCAACAAGAAAAGGTCTTGGAATGGAGTAAGAAAGTAAGAATCTTTGATGATGAAGCAAGCAAAGGATTGTTGCTTCCAAGAATGGTTGCACGGTGGAGAAGAAGAAGAAGAAGAAAGTGAAAGAGAGAAATGGGTATTTGGGGTTAAAGAAATGAGAGTGTAATATTAGGATAAATGAGGGGAATTACTTGGGCTTTCCTTTGAAGCCTCTGTCGTAGAAGAGTGGAGAAAGGGAGAGAGAGGAAAATGGGCCAAATGGGAAATTTCATGGAAGCTTCCTATAATGGGCTTTTAAAATTAGCTAAAATCTTTATTTTGAAAATAAGGCAAAAAGGGCTTGACACAAGGTAATTTTTTGAATAATGAGATAAGATTTTTATTACATGTTATTATTTATTGAACAACAGTTATTGTTGGCAGAAGTCAGCATTAACAAATCTGACAGATAAATCCTTTACAGTGTTTTATTATTTTAGCTGTTAGAGTTTCTCGAAAAATGTAAAACCTTGTAAACTATGTCCGGCCTCTGGTTTAGTAAGATCTCCCGTCGACGTTTTCATAGTTCAAGGTTCTCGGAGAAAATATCTCATTTCTCCGGTTCCGCTCAGCGCATACGTAAAACAAGGGATAATATTAAAATATTCTGGTTTCTCCGAAAAACCTAGAAAAATTCCAGAAAATCACAAATATTATAAAATGAAAACGGATAGTAGAGAAATCAAATTTTGGGGTGTTACAGTAGCACTTCATCCCAACATCCAGTTTGTTCCATAGTGCAAGCTCTAAGCAAATCTTCTAAAGATTGGATCGTCCTTTCCGATTGACCATCTGTTTGTGGATGGTACGCTGAACTCAGACGTAACCTCATTCCCAACGATGCTTGTAAACTCGGCCAAAATTTTGAAGTAAAACTCGGATCCCTATCCGAAACAATACTCGTAGGCACACCATGTAGCCTAACGATCTCACCAATATACAACTGGGTCAACTTCTCCAGACTGTACCTCATGTTGATCGGGAGAAAATGGGTTGACTTCGTGAGTCGATCCACTATTACCCATATCGAGTCGTGTCCTTTCTTTGTCCTCGGCAAACCCACAACAAAATCCATCGCAATGCTATCCCATTTCCATTCAGGAATAGATAATGGTTGTAGCAATCCCGCTGGTCTTTGATGTTCCACTTTAGCTTTTTGACAAACTAAACAAGTCGACACACATCTAGTGACGTCGCTCTTCATTCCATGCCACCAGAACAATTTCTTCAGATCTTGGTACATCTTAGTTATGCCTAGGTGCATACTCAGCTTGCTGGTGTGAGCATGTTCCACAATATATCGCCTAAGCTCTTGGTCACGGGGAATACAAACTCTACCTCGGAATCTCAGAATTCCATCCGTTCTTTCTTCAAATTCTGTCTCTTTGCCTTGCCTTATCAATTCTCTCGCTTCTTGCAAGAATTCATCGGCTTTCTGCTTTTCCCGTATGTCATCCATTAGGTCACTTGAGATGGTGACCATATTCATACAAATCCTTCCGGGTTCCAACTTAACAAACGACCATACATCCCTAAACTGTTCTATGAGGTCTCTTTCCTTGATCATCAAGGCAGAAGCACTGATAGTCTTTCTGCTCAAGGCATCAGCCACGATGTTCGCCTTGCCAGGGTGGTACAACAACTGGAAATCATAGTCCTTCAAGAATTCTAGCCATCTCCGCTGCCTCATATTCAGCTCTTTCAGATCATACAAATATTTCAAGCTCTTGTGGTCACTGAAGATGTTGAATGTTGCTCTATAGAGAAAATGCCTCCATATCTTTAGAGCAAAGACCACGGCTGCAAGTTCCAAATCATGTGTAGGGTAGTTCTTTTCATGTACTCGCAACTGTCGCGAAACATAAGCTACAACTCTTCTATGTTGCATAAGAACACATCCCAATCCTTGATACGAAGCATCACAGTACACCTCGAATGGTTCATTCGGATCAGGTAGCACTAACACCGGTGAGGTAGTTAGCCGTTTCTTCAACTCTTGAAAACTTTGCTCGCAGCTATCAGTCCATTCAAAAGCTTGGTTCTTCCTTGTCAACTGGGTGAGCGGTCCAGCAATCTTGGAAAACCCTTCTATAAATCTTCTGTAATATCCGGCTAAACCCACAAAGCTACGAACTTCCGTCACTGACTTTGGTTGCTCCCACTGTAATACTGCTTCTACTTTCAACGGATCCACTGCAATCCCTTCCTTCGAGATCACATGGCCTAAAAACTTCACTTCATCAAGCCAGAATTCACACTTCGATAGTTTGGCATACAGTTCTTTCTCCTTCAAAATCTGGAGAACTATGCTGAGGTGCTCAGCATGATCCTCCTAATTCTGGGAATATATCAGGATATCGTTAATGAAGACGACAACAAACTTGTCCAAGTAAGGACGAAAGATCCTGTTCATGTAGTCCATGAAGACAGCAGGTGCATTCGTAACACCAAACGGCATTACAAGGTACTCATAATGACCGTATCGGGTACGAAAAGCAGTCTTGGGCACATCCTCCATTTTCACTCTTATCTGATGGTACCCAGATCTCAAATCGATCTTCGAAAACACTGTTGCTCCCTTCAGTTGGTCCATCAAATCATCAATTCTTGGGAGTGGATACTTGTTCTTGATCGTCAGCTTGTTCAATTGCCTATAGTCCACACACAATCTTGAGGTACCGTCCTTTTTCCGAACTAACAAGATCTTGGTGCTCCCCACGGTGACACACTCGGTCTAACAAACCTGTTTCTCCAAAAGCTCCTCTAGCTGTTTCTTGAGCTCAGCCAATTCCGTTGGTGACATATGATAAGGTGCTATAGACACGGGACCAGCTCCCGGTACCAGATCAATGGCAAACTCGATCTCACGTGTCGGCGGTAAACCAGGTACTTCTTCTAGAAAAACTTCAGAGAATTCTCTTACTACCAGAATAGTGTCCAGGTCAGCCTCGCTCTCGATTTTCAAAGAAGATAGTAGCATGTACCCCTGAGCTCCTTCTTTCAAGAAAGCTCGTGCTTGGTTGGCCATCAAGTATCTAGAATTCTCATCCACAGGGAAAACCATGGTTTTTCTGGAACAATCTAACAGAACATGGTTGGAAGATAACCAGTCCATCCCTAGGATTATATCTAACTGTGAAAGGGGTAAACAGATCAAATCGACAGAAAAGATTCGACCTTCAACAATTAAGGGACACTTCAAACAGACCTTGGTAGTAACTACCAGTTTATCAGTGGGGATTGAAACAGTCAATTCAAAAGGTAGTTCAGACACAGGTAAGCCAAGTCGTAGCACACAGTCATATGATATGAAAGAATGGGTTGCCCCAGAGGCATACAGTACTTTTAAAAGATTACCTTCTATGGTGCCTTCTCCTTGAATCAAGTCTTCGGATTCGGAGGCTTCAGCTCCGCTCATAGTGTAAACTCGACCTCTAGCTTATGGTTTCTTGGCTCGAGTCGCATTGACTGAAGGTTCAGCCTTTGCTTGATTGTAGTCTCTGGACATGTGGCCCGGTTTGCCACATCTGAAGCAAATGATTCCCTTGATCGTGCAATCCCTCGTGAGATGATCTTCCCCATACTTTAGGCATCTGGACGGGTAGGTCACATTCTGCCCAGTTCGGTTCCCAGAGGAACCTCCACCAGAACTTCCACCGGTTTGCTGGTGACTTCCCGCTGGTCAGGAATAAGGCTTCTTTTGGAAGCGGTTTGAACCACTGCCTCCACCTCTTTGGGACCGTACAGGCCCAAAGCTCCTGTTTCTCGAGTCTCTAGCCTGTTCCAAGGCTTCAACTTCACAGTAAGTGTCTAACAATTCTGAGAATACCTTCATCTTCAGGGTGATCACAGCTTTCTTCACCTCATACCTCAATCCCTCGGTGAACTTCCAACACTTCCAGGCTTCATCAGTTTGGTGTTGGTAGTGTGTTGAGAACTTCTCCAGGTTCTCAAATTTGGCTGCATACTCACTGACGGTCATGTTCTCCTGTCTCAAGTTGAGGAACTCCAGCTCTTTCGCATGTCTCGCATTAGCAGGAAAATATTTATCCAAGAACTTGTTCTTGAACACATCCCATGTGATGTCAGCTCCTTCGGCTTCCAGTGCTCTTTGAGCTCCGTTCCACCAGTCTTCGGTGTTGCCCACAAGCATGAAAGTAGCATATTTCACCTTCTTGTCTTCGGCACAGTTCATGCCACGGAAGACTTTCTCTAATTCCTTGATCCATAGACTAGCCTTGTCTGGATCAAATTCTCCCTTGAACTGTGGAGGGTTGTGGCGACGAAATTCTGCTAAGTTCTGGGCATCGGCAGTCGCCTCAAGCTGTTGAGCAGCTCTTTCTTGTTGTTGAGCCGCACACTCATTTTGCTGCGCGATGACTTCCGCCATCCGCTGCATCGCTTCTACAGCAGCTGCAATTTCTCCACTTCTCGCCATGTTACTCTTTCTCAAATCAGGTTGACTGAAAACCACAAGGTAAGTTAGAGGGATTCATTTCAAAACACAAACCACAGAGATTTCACACAGCACAAACAAGACAGACTCACACACAAAACCAAAGAAGACATAAACCGGGGCTCTGATACCAACTTAATGTAACGCCCCTTTTTGGGAGGGAAAGTCACATTGCAAATAAAAGAAAATGCGGAAAAGTAAAGTTTTAACATTTCAAGACCCGGTTCATTCGTTTAAGTTTAACTTGTTCAATTCTTAAATACGCGAACAAAATAACAGAAATATTTTTTTTTGATAATCATTTTAACCATGCGGAATATAAATGACGGTGAAGGATAAAATAGTAGACAAAATTCTCATCTGAATGACATGTATATAGATATATATATAAAATGTATTGACATCATTTATACTTAGATACAAGCCTGAATTACCCAAAAGCAAAACTATACCTGTCCCAAAGGATTATACAAATATGCCTAAGAGATACCAAAATATACAGCCCACAAAAATATACATCAGGCCCCAAAATAAAACACTGGTAGCCATCAGTAGCTACCTGTAAACTCAGTCTCTCAGATGAGGAGGGACCGTATCCAGGTCCTCAGCAGGATCCTCCTCTTCAGAGGAAACCTCCATGGGAACCACAGAACCACGGGCAGGAGCCCGAGCAGTAGAATCAAAAGAGTCCTCCCAAGGGGTGTAATAACGGTCACCCCACATCTCTCTGATGGGCAAGTAGAACTCCAGTCGCAGGCTGATGTGGCATGTGAGGACAGGCGCCTCATGACGTCTCCAGGCTAGGGCGATCGACACATCTCCCAAGTAGACGCAGCGATCGGAATTCAAGTTGATATGCCAACACTCCGGCCCTCCGAGGAAGGTCAGACACACATCACCAAGAAATCCGCGCATACGTGCCGCCATCGTCTCAGTAGAAGCTAGTCTCGTTCGGGCCAGAAGCCGGGAAACTCGGGATCTTCCGCCTCCTTACCGTCGTCTTCGATCAATACAGTATACACACATACAGCAAGTAACAAAGATACAAGAAAGAGGTAAGACATCCTACCATCATTACCAATTATAGCAGCTAGAAACAGTACGGCGCCACGCGCCCAAATAGCAATTTAGAATATCATATTCAACTAATAAGCAGTAATTCCAACAGTAAGCAAATAAATAATTCCAGGCAGATAGTCATCTCAGTAATAACCAAATCAGTCATAGATATAGAAAAATAAATATTAACAATGACAATGTATATCATGACTCACATGCATGCTTTTCCAAATTCCTACTCCATGGAGCTAGACTCAAGCAGTCGGAGAGAAGGATCAGGAGACATGTCTGTAACTCGGCTGCCGAGGCCAGTGCTATCAATAAATATTCTCATGCACAATCATGGCATTGTACAGACATTCTACACTAGATCACGATATAGGACAGTGTCAAGTCCGGATCGTCGGTGCATTTGCATCAGTTTGCCCCACAGGCAGAGGAGCTACCAACTGCCCCTTGTGAAGGACCCGCACCCCGACGCCCCCAAGGTCATAACATAACCCACACTTGTCTACTCGCACCCGCTCTAATGTGTGTTCAATCTCCTAGGCAACTTGGCCTTACAACAGTCCACAAGGACATTCACAATGCATATGATACTATGCATGGACATGTATGATTCACAATCTCATACAATTACATAACATGCCACAATAGGCCAATATAAGCATCAATATACAAATGGTCACTCACATGGACCCATAGCATCATAATGTAAGGATCAAGTCAACTTATACATTTTTAGGTTCATTATGAATCCTAACTTAGAATTTATTTTCCTTTCAAGGTTCATGTCAAATCCAATTCTTACCGTTAAACAAATCTTCCAAGGTAATTCAATTTTCATACAATTTGTAAATTGTTCAAGTTCTTAGGTTTTACACTCTCTTGTTCTTCACTCACTTATAATTACTTCAAGTGTTATGACAATCTCACTCTTAGTCCTTTAAGATTCATGAAATCTCTAATTCTACTAAATCCTTCCAATTTATCAATTATCCACTCATTGCATAGGTTTCTAATTACCTAATCACTTATGCTTCCAACTACCAAAATCACATACTTACCTACAAATACCTTAGAGGCCGTGGCCTCACAATGGTTACAATTTCCAATCCTTTCAAGTCATCTTACTACATGTCATTCCTTTAATTCATTTAAGTTGTACACTTGTTAAATTAGGTCACCAAGAACCCTAATTCTTGGCCTCAAAACCGTAGCCATCACATAGGCTTCAATTCCAATTTTCTTCTTCCATTAAATTCCATCTTGTTACTTGATTAATTCTAGTCTTATGCTTGTTACACATTAACCACAATTTATCTAATTTTCCACCCCCAAAACCGTGGACCTCCAAGAAGGGTGTTCAATTGTTTTTTGTCCATTTCAAACCATTCAATCCAATTCAATATTCCATTATATACAACAAATCAATCCAATAGCATAAATCAATTAAAATCAACACATAGACATACTAATCACAAAATCAAAGGATAACCCTCGTTAGGGTTTTTCCACCAACAACACAATCAAGGTTCCTAGATGCTAAGAGAGGTTGAGGAGGAGTGTCTTCCTCTTACCTAAGTGAAGAAAACAAAAGAAGAACACTAAGAACCTCCTTTGAATTTTCGGATTTGAGCTCCAAGAACCCTAAAAATGGTGACTTTGTTAGAATCAATACCAAGGCTTGAAAAATAAGCCATGGATGGCCAACATGAAGACCATAACCACGAAAATAGAAGGAAAGGAAGAGGAGTCTTGAAGCTTACCCAAAAAGCTCAAAGCTTGGAGCTTGGAGCTTGGAGAAAATGGTGAAGATGGAGGAATTTCAAGAAACTCCTAGAAGAAAAGATGCTTAGAATGGTGAGAAGACTAAGGAAATGTAGTTGGTTTAATTTTTTGTGATGGTTGAGGGAGAAGAAGAGCTGCTGGCCGTAGCAATGGTGGAGAGAAGGAGGAGAGAAAAACTCAAAGTGAAGAAGAAGAAGAAAGGATGAGAGAGAAAGTGCTTTTGGTAATTAAATGAATTTGTGAGATAGATGAATTAATGGAAATGCAATTATTTGCCTTGCATGGCTGCCTTCCAGCCGTGTGGAGAGAGAAGAGAGAGGGTGAGAATTGGCTTCCAAGGGAAGCCAAGGGTATTTAAGTCAATGGTTGGTCAAAGCTTCTCAAAGAAGCTTTGATTATTTAACATTAAATTTGAATTAAAGTGGATTGATTAGACATAAAGTAGATTTCATTTGGATAATGTGATAGAATTTTTATTACACACTATTATCCAATGAATAATAGTTACAGTTGATAGAAGTCAGTATTTAATTAATCTGACAGATAAATTTTTCGCAGTATTGATTTATTTTATCTGTTAGGATTTCTCGAAAATTATGAAACCTCATAAACTGTGTCCAGTCTCGGGTTTAGTAAGATCCCCCGTCGACATGTCCATAGTCCAAGGTTCACGGAGGAAACATCGCGTTTCTCCGCTTCTACTCAGTGCGCACGTAAAACGAGGAATATACTAAAATATTCGACGTTTCCGGAAAATTCTCAAAAAATTCTCAAAAATTGCAAATATATAAAACGACTATTCGTCATATAATTTTTCAATTTTTGAAGCATTACTGATCGTTTTCCCGATTTCTGCTTTCAAGTTTTCACGTAAACGAAGAATATATTAAAATATTCATCGTTTAGAAAAATTAGAAAAATTCACATAAATCACAAATATTAGAAAATGACTATTGATGGTGAAATAATTAATTTAGGAGCATTACACGACCTCAACAATTCTCACCATTTACAGACGTAAAACGAGGAATATATTAAAATATTCGTCGTTTCTGAAAAATTCTAGAAAAATTCCTAAAAATCAAGAATAATATAAAATGATCATTTATACTTAAACAGATATTTTTCGGGATGTTACATTATCTTTTAAGTTTCATTTTCAGTGTGACGTCCTCCCAAAGGGGGCGTTAAATCCATCTCACCACTTTCCCTGAAATAGAAAACAGAGATGAAATCTTAATTTTGATATCATGTTAGATTCTAACCTAAAACTAATTAATATCAAGTTGAGTAGTCTAACATATATATAAACCGTATCCATAAGATTGAGACAGATGATATGAGACTCTTAACACATGTTATTCATCTTGAAGCTCTTTTCATTCACATTTCTAATTTCATGTCCCTTCTCCAAGAGAAATAGCAACAACCGAAAGACCCCCGATTTCTTTGTTTTTCTTTCATGTTGACTTTTCCCCACTTCTAATGTGCTTGCTACTGCATCCATCAACTTTTGTTTGCCACCACTTCTATTTGATTCTTCCAAATTTAGGAAGAAAACGAATCTATTGAGGATGAAGAACAAGCTGTTCAAGAATAAAAAAGAAGAATATTATATTAGAAGAAAATATATTTTTTCTTTTTATTTTTTATTTTTGTTATTTTTCTAGTTATTGATTTATAATTTTAAAATTTATTTATTTAATTTTTGAATATATAACATTTTTTACCACTGTCTTATGTTATGATATCAGATCATATATGATAAAAAAATAGTTACATAAGACAAAATGTGGCAAAATATTAATTACTTTATTTGTTACATATTAAGAAAATAATACACTTATTTAATAATATAGAAAACATATATTAAAATTTTAAGACATGTAATTTTTTTTATATATTATTATTATTATTATTACAATGCATTATATAATATAATATAATATAATATAATATAATATAATATAATATAATATTATATTATATTATATGATATTAATTATATAATAATTATATAATTATATGATTCTTGTTTTGATCCGCGTCCACCTTTCCTCTACCAGCAACAACGTGGAAAAGGTTTTAAAAAAAAAAACTTGATGAAAAATAGAAAAAGAAAAAGAAGGAAAATCCCAAAAACTTCCGAACTCCCTAGAATTCCCTCCGTGCTTAACGGTTTTGAAGGGTTAACGCCGCTTCCCTCATCCATTGCTTGTTCTGGTGCTTCGTTTCTCAGTGGGTTTTATTTGCTCTTTCTTCATTCTTATCCATGGCATCAACATTCGTCACCTTACCCTTACTAAAGCCCTTCCTACCCAAAAGCAGTGCCTTCTCATCCTCTAACCAGAGACTCACTGGTAGTTACTTGCAATTCATCATTCAAACCTTCATTTCTTTTTCATCATTATAATTTATTAACCATTTTGATATCTGGGTCTTATGCAGTTTTACAGAGAAACTCTTTGAAGATTAATGCAATTGCCAATCCATTGGAACCCACTAAGGTTTTCAATTATTTTGAGCAGTTTTAATTGCCTACATTCAACCCCAGTCACTTTTCGCCCTTTTATTTGCTATTTTGTTGATTAGTTTTCATCTATGTTTCTTGCAGGTCGTCCCGCAGGGTGATAGAGTGCTTATATGTCTTCAGGAGCTACCAGATGTATGCTATGAAATTCTCCGATAACCAAATTCCTGAACTTTTGATGTAGTTTAATGTAGTACCTGATGCCAGTGTGTTTTTCATCCTTTAGTGTATGTTTGGATGGAGGAGTTTAAAGGGAAGGGAAAGAGAGGTGAAATTTTTTCGTTTAAAGTAAACATTATCCTTATTTGATAATTGATATATATATTTTTTAAAATGAGAGGAATAATACGAGAAATTATCATGTAGCTTTTGGATCATTCTATATTTATTTTTATAAACATTTTATAAATCTCTCAGTTTGGAAATAAGAAATTAACCCTTCATTCCCTTTCCCTCAAAACCCCCCCATCCTAACATACCCTTTGTGCCTAGACGTCGATTTACTAGTCTATGTTCAAATCATTGTGGTACTTGATTTTTGTTGTGTTTTTCTTGATTTCAGAAACCCATTAAGGATTTGCTTTGCATTCTAGAAAAGTCATGACATGAATGTTTGATGAGCACCGCAATGCATGAGCCATCATGTGCTTGTAATTGGATGTATCAGTAACAGGTTGGATTTGGATGCCATTTGACTGTAGAAGACCGATGTGGTTAAAATTTTGAGTTCTTTAAGTTCCTTTTTCAGAGAAGGGGAGAGGTAGGAAAATGGAGGAAATCCATTCTATTTTTTTGTAAGCTATGCCTTCTGTTACTGTCTCTTGACATTCTTCCAAACAGACCCCAAAGAAGCAAACATGCTATGCATGCAGAGGGTGGGATGAGAAGGTTGTCTATTAGAAGTGATTAAGTGGGCAAAGAGAGATCTCTTGATGTTGTAGGACTGGAGAAGAGAAGCATATTATAAACATAATAATGTCTAAGAAGCCAGCTACTACTTTCCACAAAGATTGGTCCCACTAGTGTGGCCTAAGCAGCAAGCACATGTGAAACACGTAAACAAATTCTAAAACCTCATTCAATGCTCTGAGCATGACCAGATGATTGTAGGTTAGATACGTAATTGCTATTTACACGCATGGTATAAGTTGCTGTCTTTGCACATGCATAACAATAACAAGAGAAGTAAAGAACCTATTTAAGGAAAAGAAAGCATAGAATACATTATGAAAGTTACCCAACATACAAAAGATCTCACGCTGTGCTTCCATATAGATGACTTATGTTACCTATGAATGTGTTAGTCATGTTAGTCATGTGTGATTCTCCACGTGAGCCTATCAGATTTTATTCTATTTGTGTTATTTATGTCTGTTATTTGTTTCCTAGTATAGGTTGATTAGGCCCTTAATTTAGTCAACCTTAAAATATTCTGTTTCCATATATTTAGTAATCCTAGTTTTCATTTCCTGAAATCATGGGATTTGATTGGTCAATTCCGTGTGTGACCAACGCCCATAAATTGTACATACCTCTTTCATGGAAATAATGAGATACAGAGAAATCCAATACTTTGTTTTTCTACATGGTATCGAAGCTCTCTTCTGAGAGCCTGAACAAGGATTTATGATCCGATTTGGCACCATGAATGCTTATCAAACAACATCTCAAGAAGTGTCTTCCAACACATCTCAAACATCGTCCACCCCTGACAGTCAGCCAAACAACACCCCAACCCCTGCCATGGCTGCCAACAGTCCTCCGTTCATGATTATAGGACACCGGTTAAATGGGATCAATTATCTAATATGGTCCCAAAGTGTTATGATGTTTATCTGCGGCTGTGGAAAGGAAGACTACTTAACTGGAGATGCTGTTCAATCAGTCAAGTCTGATTCGAAATACAAGACATGGAAAGCTGAGAATAATATGGTGATGTCTTGGCTTGTGAATTCCATGACAATGGAGATTGGGGAAACTTACATGTTGTACACTACAGCCAAAGCAATCTGGGATGCTGTATGAGAATCCTATTCCAAAGTAGACAATACTGTTGCTTTATTCCAGATAAAGGGCATCTTGAGGGATCTGAAACAGGCGGATAAGAATGTTACTCAGTACTACAACACCTTGGTGAAGTACTGGCAACAACTTGACCTCTATGAAGATCATCAATGGACCAACAACACAGATGCAGCCACATATAAGAAAATCATGGAAAAAGAGAGGATTTATAGCTTCCTTTTGGGCCTTAACACAGAGTATGATGCAGCCAAAGGTAGGATCATGGCGACACACCCATTACCCTCAATTAGAGAAATGTTTGCCGTAGTACAATGGGAAGAGAGTGGGCAACAACTAACTCATGGGCCACAAAACTCAGAACCAATTTCAGAGTCCTCTGCATTTGCTTTTAGGAGCAACTTTAACTCTGAAAATAAGCCTAGGAGGAATGGTAAACCATGGTGTGACCATTGCAATAAAACAGGTCACACCAAAGAGGGTTGTTGGAAACTACATGGAAAACCTGCTAATTGGAAGCCTTGGCAACCAAGAGAGAACCGAGGACTCATGATATCTACAGAGGACCAGCGACAAACTACCTCACTTGAACCTGCTATGTTCAGCAAGGAACAATTGGAGATCATCCGAAAAATGATTAACGCTTACAAGCCAGAGGAACCCACGGGTACTGGTGCAATAGCACAAGCAGGTAATCCTCTGACAGCCTTGCATGCTCAAATTTGGAGAATCCGATACATGGATTATTGACTCAAGAGCCTCTGACCACATGTCTGGTAATGCCTCCCTTCTACCTAACTTTGCTCCAAATTCTGAAAAACAAGTTGTGAGAATAGCTGATGGTACTTGTTAAGAGTAGATATTATGTATGTATTTTAATTTGTACTGCTAGCCCATCTTACATATATAAATACATAACCTGCACCCATAATGGGTAAGGTTTTCCATTCTTCTTTTCTCAGTACATGGTAGCAAGAGCTAGTTTCTAATTTTTTTTTTCTTTTCTTCTTTCTCTCAGCTTTCCACACACAAAAAAAAAACAACAATAGAGCGTTTTCAGATCTAGGGCAGCCGTCAGTGGCTGCTGCTTAGTTTCGAGTTCCAGCCAGCAGGGAGTGCCGTTGTGAGGCCATCCGGCGCCGGGGGAGGGCCAGCGAGGCGGTGGGTGTTGCCGGCGACGCAGGAGGAGCATCGTTTGGGTGCTCTATTTGTGCAAAACTCGCGGGTCTGGAGCATGGGGAACACCCAAACCTCGTGGGTGGTTGGCGTGGAGTTCGTTTGCCACAGAGAGGTGCGACGACGTCTCCGGCGAGGTGATTTTGGCGATTTCGTGCTGGTTTCTTGTCGTTTTTGGGCTGTTCTGTTCCATGTTGGCACGATTTGCGTTGTTTGTGGTATTCCGAGCCCATTTGGCGTGTTGTTGGTGATCCTTTCCCTCCTCCTAGGCTGATTTGTTGTGTTTGTGGCTATGGGTGACGAAAACTCTGAGATTGTGGGTACGGGCAGCAAGAGTGGAGCTTCCGACACCACCTCCACTAATGTTTTGGTTGAGGTGATTCCCTCCAGCACCAAAATTACTGACCGAAAGCTTGATGGTCATGGTGCTAACTATCCTCAGTGGAAGAAGGCAAGTCTGATGTACTTGAAAGGTCACAGGAAGGAAGACCATCTCACCCAAGATAGTCCGCAGGATGAAACAACTAAGGATTTGTCGAGAAGATATGCGATTGTATTCACTGATTTAGAGGACCCTGGATTCTCAGGTTGATGATATTACCACCCATTGCACCACTATCAAGGAATTATGGCAGTACTTTCACTCTTTGTTCTCAGGTGCCGATGATTTATCCCTCCTATATATGAAGACACAGGATCTGTACCGTGCCAATCAGAAGGATGAATCTCTTAGTGACTATTATACAAGCTTCAAACGCCTATTTGAAGATTTGAACACATTGTTACCTATCATTTCAGATGTGCAGGAGATGCAGGCTCAGAGGGAGCAATTGGCAGTGATGTGTCTTTTGTCAGGGCTGTGTGGTGAATTTGGTGCAGCCCGATCTTAGATTTTGACCAGTTTTGGTAGTCTGACCCTGAAAGAGGTGGTGGTGATTTTGACCGGCCCGATCTCTGCTTTGGTGAGTTCTAGTACTCAATGGGATAGTTCCCGTGGTGGTCGTGGTGGTACTCATGGTGGACGAGGTGGTGGCCGTGGTACTGGAGATCCATGGGGTAGTGGAGGTGGAGGACGGGATCTTGGGGAACCACTTATTTGTCGTTATTGTAAGGAACCTGGTCACATTAAGCGAACTTGTTGGAAACTTCAGCAGAAGAATCAATCTAATCAGTCGTGTTTTGCTCATATTACGACTGATGAAGGCATTCCTCCCAGCAACCCATCAGTCAGGCCTATTATGATGATAGCAGACAAGTTTGCTCAGTACACTCAGTTTCAAGCCTCTCGATCCATTCCGCCATCTCCTGTGGTGTTGATTACTCAGAGACCTTCTCTCCTGTGGCCAAATTGGCCTTTGTTCGCCTATTCATCTTGTTGGCTGCCTCTCATCATTGGTCCCTGCACCAACTTGATGTTAAGAATGCCTTTCTTCATGGTAATTTATAGGAGGAAGTCCATATGGAGCAACCGCCTGGCTTTGTTGCTTAGAGGGAGTTTGGGCGAGTTTGTTGGCTGAGACGTTCCTTGTATGGGTTGAAACAATCCCCCCGGACTTGGTTTGGGAGATTGAGTGAAGTTGTTGTGAATTTCGGCCTGAAAAGGAGTAGCTACGATCACTCGGTCTTCTACAAAAAGTCTGAGGGAGGATGCATCCTCATGGTTGTGTATGTTGACGATATAGTGATAACAGACAATGACTTCTCTGGCATCTCAGAACTCAAGAGCTTCCTTCAAATTAAATTTCAGAGAAAAGATCTTGGTCTTCTAAAATATTTCCTAGGAATTGAGGTAAGTAGAAGTAGAAAGGGCATTTTCCTCTCAACGAAAATATTTCCTTGACTTACTATTCGATGTTGGCATGTTGGGAACTAAGCCTTGTGATACTTCGATGGTTTCACTTGAATTTAGAGGAAGAAAAGATTATTTACTGAATGTGCTTAAGTGTTGAACACTTAGCATGCATCTTATTTATAAGTATTAGGAGATTAAATGCATCTACTATTTACAAGACAGAAATAATGAGCGTGGCTATTTCCTATGGCACTATACATGAACTTGCTGACTTACATGAATCTTCATTAACTCCTATTGCTAATTTCCTATATTCCAACACTTCTCCTCAAGCTGGTGCATACATGTCATATGCTCCAAGCTTGTTACATATATAGTTAACTCGAGGACCTCAGAGAGATTTGGTGAAGACATCGGTCAGCTGCTCATTGGTGTTGACGAAAGCAGTAGCAATTTCCCGGGGTTGAACTTTCTCCCTTAAAGTGACAATCAATCTCAATGTGTTTTGTTCTTTCGTGGAATATTGGGTTTGAGGCTAGATGCAAAGCTGCTTGGTTATCACACACAAGTCTCATTGATTGCTCTTTAAAGACTCCTAATTCCTTTAGTAACTGTTTCAACCATATAAGTTCTCATGTTGCCACTGCCATTGCTCGATATTCGACTTTAGCACTTGATCTGGCAACAACAGTTTGCTTCTTACTTTTCCATGATATAAGATTACCACAAAAAAGAACGCAGTATCCTGAGGTAGAACGCCTGTCTGAGGGAGAACCTGCCTAATCAACATTTGCATAACCACTTATCTCCGTATGACCCTTATCCTCATAGAGCAATCCTTTTCCGGGAGCTCCTTTAATATATCTAAGTACCCGAACAACAGCATCCCAGTGTAAGT
This sequence comes from Ormosia emarginata, assembly GCA_029884605.1. NCBI lineage: Eukaryota > Viridiplantae > Streptophyta > Magnoliopsida > Fabales > Fabaceae > Ormosia > Ormosia emarginata. Next base: position 76,861,910 of record JAQQTP010000088.1, read on the forward strand.
CACATGGAGAGTCAAGGAATTGACTCAACACTACTACTGCAAAAGAAATATCTAGCCTGGTTATTGTGAGGTAGTTCAATTTTTCAATCATTCTCCGATATCGTCCAGGATTAGATAATGGCTTCCCCTGTCCTGGAAGAAGTTTGACATTGGGATCCATGGGAGTATTAATAGGCTTACACCCTATCATACCAGTCTCTTTAAGAATATCTTAAGGCATATTTCCTCTGGGAAATAGAAATACCATGTCTAGACTGTGCAACTTCTATACCTAGAAAATATCGGAGTTTATCAAGATCCTTAGTCTGAAAATGCTTGAATAGATATTGTTTCAACTGTTCAATACCAACACAATCATTACCAGTAATAACAATATCATCCACATAGACAACAAGATATATGCATTTATCAAGAGACTGACATCGGTAGAAAACAGAGTGGTCAACTTTGCTTATGGTCAGGCCAAAAGTTTGTACAACAGTACTAAAACGTCCAAACCAAGTGCGGGGTGATTGCTTTAGTCTATATAGAGATTTGCGGAGCTTATAGACTAGCCCAGACTCTCCCTGAGCAAAAAACCCAGGTAGTTGCTCCATATAGACCTCCTCTTGCAAATCATCATGAAGAAAAGCATTCTTTATATCAAGTTGATAAAAAGGCCAGTGACAAATGGCAGCCAAGGCAAGAAGTACACGAACAGAAGCAATTTTGGCAACTGGAGAAAAGTTGTCACTGTAGTCAAGGCCATAGATCTGAGTGTAGCTTTTAGCTACCAAACGAGCTTTCAACCTATCAATAGAGCCATCGAGACCAACATTCACTATAAACACCCACCTACAGCCAACAATTGACTTACCAGGAGGCCGAGAAACCAGTTCCCATGTCGCGTTAGAATGTAGGGCTAACATCTCATCAATCATAGCTTGTCGCCAACCGAGATGAGATAGTGCTTCTCCTATGATTTTGGGAATGGAAATAGGGGACAAATTCGAAACAAAAGTATAATATGAAGTAGAAAGACGATCATAACTCAGGAAAGCATAAAGAGGATGAGGATTACCGGTGGACCATGTACCTTTTCGAAGAGCAATGAGAGGACTCTTTGATGCAGGATCCAAAGCAGGAGAAGTAATTGGTGAAGGTGGTGAGCTGTCAGGCACATCTTTCACCGTAGGCATGGTACTAGTCGATGGACGAAGGTGACGACGATAGACAATATGGGATTGTGGAGGACCATGAGAGGGACTAGGACTTGATGAGCTCTTTGTGCTAGGTGATAGGATAACAAGAGAAGGGTCAAAGACAGGGACAGGAAGTATAGTGTTTACTTCAGAAAGTTTTGTAGATGAAGTAAAAAATGGTTGTGTTAAAAAAAGGTGACATCAACAGACACTAGATAACGTCCTAGAATGGGATAATAACAACGGTACCCTTTCTGAAGACGAGAATAACCAAGAAAGAGACACTTGAAAGCTTTAGCAGTGAGTTTGTCTTTTCCAGGAGTAAGATTGTGAGCAAAACAGGTACAACCAAAGATTCGTGGAGGAATATTATAGATTGGAGTATTAGGAACCAATAAAGAGTGAGAAATTTTGTTATCCAAAACAATGGAGGGCATGCGATTAATTAAATAACAAGCTGTAAGAACAACATCCTCCTAAAACTGTAAAGGAACATTCATATGAATGAGTAAAGTCCTGGCTGTTTCAATCAAATGACGATTTTTACGTTCAACCACTCTGTTCTGTTGTGGAGTATGAGGGCAGGTTATTTGATGTAAAATACCTTTTGCCATAAAATCTTGAAATTGATCAGACAAATACTCACGTGCTTTGTCATTGCGTAAAACTTGAATGGGTTGACCAAATTGATTTTTAATTTCAGCACAAAATTTTTGAAAAATGGAAAACAACTCAGAACGATTCTTCATTAAAAAGACCCAAGTACAATGCGAGAAATCATCAAAAATGTAACAAAATACTGAAATCCAAGACAAGAACTGACACGACTTGGTTCCAAAACATTTGAATGGATAAGAGAAAAAGGATGGTCACATCTTTTATTGAGACTACTAGAAAAAGAGGTACGAATATGTTTTCCTTTTTGACAAGATTCACACTTTAAAGACTTTAAATTAGAAATATGTGGCATCATTTTTTGAAGTTTGGAACGACTAGGATGTCCTAGACGACTATGAATGACAACTGAAGATTCTGTTAAGGTGCATGCTACTGGTGAATTTGGCATGTCAAGATGATGCAGTCCTTTAAACTTACAACTTACTCCAATCGTCTTCTCCGTATTTAGATCCTGCACAAGAACATAATTTTTAGTGAAGGTAATTGAACACTCAAGTGATCGAATTAATTTGCTAATAGATATCAAATTAAAAGGGCAACCAGGGGCATAAAGAACAGAAGTTAAGGGTAAGAGAGGACATGGATGGGCCTGACCAATGCCAAGAATAGGAGTTTTGGTCCTATTTGCAAGTGTGACAGAAGGTAAGGAATTGTAAAAGGACAGAGAAGTAACGAGTTCTTTATTACCACAGAGATGATCAGAAGCACCAGAATCAATTACCCAGGGCCCAAGAGATGATTGAGAGATACAAGCGACAGGATTACCAGTTTGTTCAACCACTGTGGCAGATGTTGAAGGTTTTGAGCTGATCTTAAAGCGAAGGAAGGCCTCATAGTCTACTGGAGTGAAAGTCACGAGCGGATGCGTTGAAACTGATTCAATTTGAGCGAAGTTGGCAACAACAGGCTTACCATGTTTTGTCCAACAGTGTTCTTCCAAGTGTCCCAGCTTATTGCAAAAAGTACATCTAGGCTTGTTACCACCACGTCCCCTTCCAAGACTGCGGTCGCGACCATCAGAATGAGAAACAAGAGCTGAGGATTCTGATGGAATAATTGGGGAGGCAGAAACAGGAGGAGATGCCATATTAGAAATATTCAGTAATCTGCGAAAGGTCTGGGATAATGTAGGAGTATCAGCACTTGTCAGAATTTGTTGTCGGACATTCTCCAGATCAGATGGAAGAGATGATAAAGTCAGAACCATAAAGAATGTTTCTTGTGCTCGGTCTGATTTTCAGCATAGGGCATCATTGCCGAGAATTCCTGCATCAAAGAACGAGCTTTGCCAAGAAAAGTTTCCATTCTGGTAAACTGTTGTCGCAGTGTTATCATGTTAGAAACAATAGAATAAAGATGCTAGATATAATTTGCATAACAATTAGAAGCTTCTTGTCATACTTCATAACAAGTTTCAAAGGGCTGGAAGAGGTCCATAATTGATGGATCAATGGAAAGAAGAACACTGAGCAATTGTGAGTCAATTTGTTTCCATTTGGCTGACTTCTCTGTGGGAACATCCTCTGGTGTAGTTGAAGGGTGTTCTGACTTGCCCTGTCCAGCAAACCAAATTTTCATAGAAGATGACCATGACTTATAGGTGGCAGAACCTTTCAATTTCTTACTTGTGATGGATGGAATAGAAAAGTTAGAAGGGGTAAATTGCTCCTTCTGATCAGAGGAGGAACTCATTGTTGGGCAACAATAGAGAGGACCCGAATCACCTTAGGAAGAGATCTGGGCAGCAACAGAGAAGATCCAATTCACCGTAGGAAGGGACCTGCGATATGAAGTTGCTCCAATGTGAAAACTGAGGACAGGGGTGGACCGGAAATGTCAAGACGAGCCGGACGAGGTGAACGACGGCCGGAAAAGTCACCGAATGTGCTCTTAGGCATAGGCAGTGGTGAACAGTGCTGACGGACAGTGGCGGCGCATGGCAGATCCGATGACGGCGCGACTTTGACAGTTGGACAGATCGGTGGACGCTGATCCTAAATATGGTGGTTGTCTCCAACGGAGGTGGTTGAACCTACGCTGGAAGTATGGCAGCCACCGGAAAAGATGCCGGTATGATGCGCGGAAGAGGTTGGGTTGGCCAGTAGGACGCACAACTGAGGTTGGGATAGCGCACCAGAGCAGGGTCAAAACCTGCTCTGATACCAACTTGAATTTAGAGGAAGAAAAGATTATTTATTGAATGTGCTTAAGTGTTGAACACTTAGCATGCATCTTATTTATAGGTATCAAGAGATTAAATACATATACTATTTACAAGACAGAAATAATGAACACGACTATTTCCTATGGCACTATACATGAACCTGACTATACATGAATCTTCATTAACTCCTATTGCTAATTTCCAATATTCCAACAGTTCCAAATGTGAAACTCAATGCTGATGATGGAGAACTACTATCAGCTTCCGAGAGGTATAGGAAATTGGTAGGCAAACTTAACTACCTTACTATGACACGTTCAGATATCTCTTTCCCAGTAAATGTAGCCAGTCAATTCATGTCATCTCCTCAACAATATCATTGGGATGCGGTATTACATATCCTGAGATATTTGAAAGGAGCCCCAGGTCATGGAATTCTTTATAAAGATAATGGACATTGCAGGTTAGAAGGTTATTCCGATGCAGACTGGGCTGGGTGTCCTATAGATCGGAGATCAACTTCTGGGTATTGTGTGTTCCTTGGAAGAAATATGATCTCTTGGAAAAGTAAGAAACAAAATGTAGTAGCAAGGTCAAGTGCTGAGTCCGAATATCGGGCAATGACTCAAACCTCTTGTGAATTACTATGGGTCTATCATTTACTGGATGAGATTGGGTTCAAGGTTTCTCTACCTATGAGATTATGGTGTGTCAACCAGGCTGCCCTTCATATTGCCTCGAACCTAGTTTTTCATGAACGGACAAAGCACATAGAAACTGACTGCCATTTCATTCGAGAGAAGATCCAGCAGGGACTCATATCTACAGGGCATGTTAGGACTGGTGAACAGATAGCAAACATCCTCACATAGGCTCTTAACGGGAATTTGGTCAATTATTTTTGTAACAAGTTGGGCATGATTAACATCTATGATCCAACTTGAGGTGGAGTGTTAAGAGATATTATGTATGTGTTTTAATTTGTACTGCTAGCCTATCTTACATATATAAATACATAACCTACACCTATAGTGGGTAAGGTTTTCCATTCTTCTTTTCTCATTACAGTAGTCTAGCAAAAGTTAGTGGTACTGGTAATGTAAAATTATCAGAGGACTTAGTACTAAAAGAAGTTTTACTTGTTCCTCAATTGACATGTAATCTTCTATCAGTCAGCAAGCTTACCAAAGACTTAAAGTGTGTTGCTCACTTTTACAAGAATGGGTGTTATTTTCAGGATTTGGAATCGGGGAAGAGGATTGGCAATGCTAGGACATGTGTTGGACTCTACCACCTACAAAGTTCTGAAAGGTTGCAGAAAGAAAATGTGACTCACTATGCTTTAGTCAACGAAGTTGATGATGTACTGCTGTGGCATTATAGGCTAGGCCACCCAAATTTTCTTTACATAAAACACTTGTATCCCGATTTACTGAATAAAAATTCATTGTTTCCTCCATGTGAAATTTGCCAATTGTCCAAGCATGTAAAAACTTCTTATCCCAATCACACCTATCATCCTTCTAAACCTTTTTCACTTATACACAGTGATGTTTGGGGACTAGCCAGTATCAAAAACATTAATAGGGCAAGATGGTTTGTCACCTTCATAGATGACCATACTAGGTTAACATGGGTGTATCTCTTACAAGCTAAGTCCATTGTCACACAAGTGTTCAAAACCTTCCATAAGCTAATCCAAAACCAATTCCAAACTCAAATTCAGACCCTAAGAATTGACAATGCCTAAGACTACTTCAACCTTGAACTTACCTCATACCTACAAAATCATGGAATCCTACACTAAAGCTCGTACGTCAATACCCCCCAACAAAATAGGGTGGCTGAAAGAAAAAATAGACACTTATTAGAAGTGGCCAAATCTCTCATTCTTACTTCTAATGCTCCTAAACACTACTGGGGTGAAGTTGTCCTCACCGCCACCTATTTGATTAACAGAATACCTTCCCGGGTCTTAAAATTCATATCACCTTATCAAAAACTCCTAGACACCTACTCAGACATACAAATTATGTCCACCCTTCCTCTTAAAGTCTTTGGGTGTACTGTGTTTGTTCACAATGATCATGGTGGTAAATTAGACCCCCGTGCAATCAAATGTGTATTCATTGGATATTCATGCACCCAAAAGGGTTATAAATGCTACTCTCCAACCACCAAATGAATCTACACTACCATGAACGTCACTTTTTTTTGAAACCCAACCTTTTTACTCCCAAACATCCATTCGGGGGGAGACACATACACAACACAAGGAATGGATGTTTGGTATTACACCTGAACCTAAAACAAGTGACCAGCACAGCCCTAAAATCATCCTTACCAGTGACCAAAACAGACCTACAATTACACCTTCCCTTGAGCCAAACACCACGTCTCACCTTGAGCCAAATCAGACCATACACCCTAAAGAGCCTGGACCCATTACTAATACCTCACAGTAGAAAGAGTTGATAGCATATACCAGAAGACATCAAGGTCAGAAGACAGAACTGCAACACATGGCAGAGCAAAATACTTCAAGAGATTTTCAAGATGTTGAAGACAACACTTGTCCTAAGCAAAGTCAAGCCATTTCTCCTATTTCAAGTTCTGAAGAAGAGTTGGATATGCCCATTGCCTTGCGGAAAGGGGTAAGAAACTGTACTAAACATGTAATCAGCAACTTTGTTTCCTATGACAAATTATCTCCGAAGTTGCAGGCATTTGTGAATAGTGTGGTCCTTGAGAAAATCCCTAACATCTATGAGGCAACAAAGAAGGAAGAATGGAGGAATGCCGTTAGAGAAGAACTAACTGCTCTTGAGAAGAATATAACATGGGATATAGTAGATCTTCCACCAAATTGCTGTAGTTCTTCACATCAAATTGCTGTAGTTCCCAGCCATGGTTGGCAGCAAGGGATAAGATTAGTCTGATAGTATTCATTTTGGCAACCAGAGCAAACGTCTTTGAATAATCAATCCCATAAGTTTGTGTGAACTCTTTTGCAACTAACCTTGCTTTGTACCTCTCAATTGACCCATCTGCTCTGTATTTTACCGTGTACACCCACTTACACCCAATTGGTCGTTTTCCTACTGGTAAAGAAACAAGCTCCCAGGTTTTATTTTTCTCTAGAGCTTCCATCTCTACATCCATGGCTTGCTTCCATTTTCCATTGGTTAAAGCCTCAAAAAGAGTAGTGTATGGAGATGGTGTTTAGGTTTACAAGGAAGGTTTTGTGGGTTGGTGAGAAATTTTTAAATGAGATATAATGTGAGAGAGGGTATAAAGGTTGTTTGGTGCTTTTTCTGGTTCCTTTTCTAAGGGCAATTGGAAGATCAAGGTCAGCTTGAGTAGGTTGAGTCTCAGTTTCATCCTGTGAGGTGGGCAAAATAGTTGCATCATGTAAAGTATGTAATTCAGAAATTGTTACCTCATGAGAAGAATTTGAGTTAGATTCTTGAACCTGTATAGAGCCTGGAATGACCTTGGACTTCCTTGTGTAATCCAAACCTTTTTCAAATCTCACATTGGGTTGAGTGGCTTCATTGGACGTGGGATCAGAAACTGTTTGGTTAGGGTCAGATTCAAATTCAGTTTGAACAAAAAGATTAGGGAGATCAGGTAGAGTAAAATGGTTGTCCTTATCTTCGCTAAGATTCTCCCCCTGAAGATAAGGTTTAGGGTAGTAATCTTCTTGCTCATTAAAGGTAACATCCTGTGACACAATGGAGGGTGATAACATTTGTACCCTTTCTGAGTGGAAGAGTACCCAACAAAAACACATCTTAGGGCCTTAGGATCGAGTTTCCCCCTATCTGGACTATGAACATGAACAAATGATACACACCCAAAAACCTGAGGTTGAAGATTATTGGTAGTGGATAGATTCAGATAAAAGGAAGAAAGAACATCCATAGGGCTTTTGAACCCTAAGACACTAGAGGGTAATCTATTGACAAGGTGTGTTGCTGTAAGAATAGCTTCCCCCACAAGGTTTTTGGAACATTTTCTGGTATAACAGTGCCCGTGTTTGATTTAGAAGGTGACCATTTTTCCTCTTAGCAATCCCATTCTGTTGTGGTGTTCTGACACAAGAAGACTCATGAATAATTCCTTCTTTTTGGCAAAAAGGAGTAAGAACTTGATTGAAATAATCTTTGGCATTGTCTGATCTAAGTCTTTTGATATTTACACCAAACTGGTTTTTTACCATAGAGAAGAAATTTGGGAAAACAATACTGACTTCAGATTTGTGTTTGAGCAAGAAAATCCAAGTAACCCTAGTACAATCATCAATAAAGGTCAGAAACCACTGAGCACCTGACATATTTGGAACAGTAGAAGGACCCCATACATTCGAATGAATAAGATAAAAAGAAAAAGAACTTCTGTTATTACTTATAGGAAAGGGTACATGCTTGTGTTTAGCAAGCTCACACACATCACAATGAAAACTCTCAACATCTAATTTGGTAAAAAGAGAAGGAAACAAAATTTTGACAATCCTAAAAGAAGGATGTCCTAACCTATAGTGATAAAGAAAAATCTTCTCCTTGTTGGATAGTATAGACTCGGACATGAAGGAATGAGAAAGGCTGTTCTTGCTGGGCAGATTTGATTCCTCAAGATAGTAAAGGCCATTCCATTCTCTAGCACGTCCAATCGTCCTCCTCGAATCCTTGTCCTGAAATATACAATCACTGCTATCAAAAATTACCTTACAGGATAAATCTTTTGTAAGTTTTTGTATAGAGACAAGATTGGTGGATAATTTCGGGACATAGAGAACATTTTTCAGGGTTAGAGGTGAGTTTATTTTGATATCACCTAGGCCAGCTATAGTTACAAGGGTACCATCGGCTGTGACAATTTTCTTATTGTTGGGACAAGGTGAGTATGTGAAAAAGTGTTTGGATAAGGAAGTCATGTTGTTCGTGGCACCTGAATCTAGTATCCAAAATTGAACAGAGGGTGGTGGAGATGTTTCTGAGACATTTAATCCAAATGAAAATAAAAGCTTACTTGAATATGCCAGAGTACAATTACCTGTTGGTTTGTCAAGGCTGGTAAGGAAAGCTCTCATCCTGTTTATCTCTTCCTGGTTGAGAATGGTGGACTCAGATTTGTTCTTTTCGTGTGACATATTCAAAACACAAAAAAAAAGGATCGAAATCCCACGATTTATGTATTTGTGGCATTGTTCACACAGCACAAATCAGTTGAGTGCTGCGGCACTCTACTGTCCACACGACACAAATCAGTGGAGTGCTGCGGCACTCTTTGTGGAACTAGAAAAATAGGGTTTGAGTCTTCTCTGGCGGCGCAGCTAGTGAGGAAACGATTAACAATGAAGGCCAATCAAGATATGAGAGGGACTACGGCAATGAAGGCTGAGAACTGTTGGCAATGAAGGCCAACCGGTTTAGAGAAGAGTATTTCAGCGAAAACCAGGAGCAGTCCCTGACTGGAACTGCTCTGATACCATATCAGAGAATAGGGTTTTTTGTCTAATTGTATTGTATTTCCTTGAATCAATCACAAAGAATATATACAAAAGGTCATAGCTCTATTTTAGGAAACAACTTAACTAGCCTAAGACTAACTTAGGAAACAGAATATCTCCTAGGCTGTAATTCCTTGACATAGGAAATTACATTTATTATTTCCTAATTACACACAAAAATATATACATTCCTAAAAAAGCATTCTTAAGAAACAATATACAAATCTACACGGATTCCAACTGGATTCCAATAGTAAGATGTAATTATGATGTATATATAAATCACACCTGCTGAGTATTTTTTTTTACTCAAGCAATTCAGAAATTCTCTCTAAGTGGTTTGATATTCAAGTTAGTATCAGAGCGGGTTGATCCCGCTCCTGCTCTTCATTCCCGTTACTGTTCTAGCCACTGTCAAGGTTGGAACCTCGTCCAAAGTCCCCTCATCTGTTAGAGTGAGGGCCCCAGTCATCTCAGACGGCCATTTCTGGCTGCCTCTCCAAGTCCTGTCGCGGAAAGTGCTCCACGCGCCACCACCAATTTGTTCAACGTTTGGTGCGTGTAAGCCATGCACTGCCTTCTCGTTACCGGATTTCATCGCCGTTGGTTCCATTCTGCTCGTCGGACCTCCCTGAGCCTGTTCAAGTGGTCACCTGCTCCGTTCGTCCCTGTTTGGCTAGTGGGTCTTAGGAGCCCACCTTTGTTCTCATATTGAAAAAGCATCCTCCGCTGCCTTTGTTCGGGCATCTCACCTTGGTTTGTTCTTAAATGGCTTCCATGTTAGAAACCTCGAATGCTGCCTCTGGTGCTTCTACTCCCTCAACTAAGGCCCTTGTCTCTTTTGTTTTCTTTGGTAATCGTTTTCTCTGGTAATCGTCCACAGTGCTCCTATTGCAAACGTATGGGGCACACTCAAGATAAATGCTATTCCTTAATTAGATTTCCAGAGAAGTTAGCTCATGTGACTTATTCTTAGTCTTCGGTTCTAGAAAAACAGGATGAAAGTGGAAGTGAAAGTGGAAGAGACAATCAGAATATTTTGTCAGATGCTGAATATAAGGAATATCTTCAGTTCAAGGCAGCACAACAGAATTCATCTTCAGCAGCTGTTGTTCATACTGGTAATTCTATGGTTTGTCTCTCTCATTCCTCGCCTGTTGAATCCTGGATTTTGGATTCTGGTGCTTCTGATCACATAGCTGATAATCCCTCTCTTTTCTTAAAAATATCACAACCCAAAAATTCACACATCACTCTTGCCGATGGCTCCAAGGCAAAAGCCAAAGGCATTGGTCAAGCCACACCTCTTCCCTCCTTGCCATTAAATTCTGTACTCTATTCATGGATGCCCCTTTAATCTAGTTTCTGTTAGTCAACTCACTCGTAATTTTAATTGTTCCATAACCTTTACTGTCAATTTTTTCTCTATACAAGACCGGAATACGGGACAAATGATTAGCACAGGATTTGAATCACATGGTCTCTATTATTTCCAGTCTCCATCTTCAATTGCTTGCACCGTTGCTGATTCACCGAGTCTCCTTCATCGTCGACTAGGTCATCCAAATCTAAATAAACTGAAGAAAATGGTCCCTCATCTTTCCTACCTGCAATCTCTGGAATGTGAGTCATGTCAGCTTGGTAAACATATTCGAACTTCCTTTCCAAGCTCTGTTCATCGTAAAGAAACTTCTCCAAAATATCAGCTGAAGTATATAGCTTCCACATTCTTTTATACTAAGGGGGGGGGGGCAGGGAACTGGAAGAGAGAGTGAGAGATAAGTTTTCTAATATGCTCTATCATGTAGTATGAAATAAAATTATTGTGTGATCTGGGTTTGTGAGTATGCCTTTGGTGTTTGAGGGGTCAACCTTTTTTCTTCTTCTATTTTCTGTTAAATTTATGCTATTATGATGTGTTGAAGATCAGCACAGAATCAACAGATTCTGTTTTGTACAGCTCGTTAGGATTTTATGTAAATAATTATTAGCTGTCACTTCTATCTTTACCATATTTAGAATTAGCATTTATAGGGAGATCAATTCCCCTGTTTTCTAGGCTAGATTATCGCTGTTTTTCTGTCATGTGTATTCTATATATATACCTCCCATATATCAGCCACAGATTTAAGGAAATAAAAATATATTTTCTATATGGTATCAGAGCACGATCTGAACCATCCCTAACCTAGCGCCGCCAAGCCATGGGAGACCACAAATCTGATGAATCGCTCACGGTGGAGACTGGATCATTTCCGACCAGCTCACACGATGGGCTTACTCACCTCATCACTGGCCACAAATTGAATGGTCAAAACTATACCCAATGGGTAAGGTCAGTCAAGATCTTCCTCCAAGGAAAAGGGAGGGAAGGCTACATCACAGGAGAGTCTAAGTGTCCGAGAAAGGGGACGCAAAACTTCAAAAATGGCAACTTGAGAATAGTCAAGTAATGTCATGGCTACTCAACACCATGAAAAATGAAATTGGTGAAAATTTCATGTTCTATGACACTGCAAAAGATATATGGGATGCAGTGAAGGAAATGTACTCAAACGTGGACAATACATCTGCTGTGTTTGAGATAAAAAGCATACTCCATGACCTTCGACAGGGAGAGTCCTCTGTTACTGAGTATTTTAACATACTCTACAGACATTGGCAGCAGCTGGACATATATGAAGAAGTTACATGGTGCTGTAAAGAGGATAAGAAGAAGTATAAGGAGCTGGTGGAAAAAGATAGGATTTACAAGTTCCTATTGGGACTAAACAAGGATCTTGATGAAGTTCGTGGAAGGATCCTTGGAACCAAACCACTTCCCAAAATTCGGGAAGTCTTCTCAGAAGTGAGAAGGGAAGAAAGTAGGAGGAAACTCATCGGGAACATCCATCTCAGTTCCATCCATTGAGAGCTCGGCAATGGCAGCAAGAGGAAACCAGCCTCGACCACCACAAAAGAAAACCCGCCCCTGGTGTGATCATTGCAAGAGGCCAGGCCACACCAAGGAAACATGTTGGATCATACATGGAAAACCTTCGAAGCCAAGCAGTTCAAAAGCAAGGAAGGCAGAGGCAACACAACCTTTAACCATCAAGAAGCTGAGGTAAATTCTAATTCATCTCCATTCAGCAAAGAACAAATGGAGGCCCTTCAAAAACTGCTTCAACAGTCTATGTTAACTGCAGAAAAAGGTGGTACTGCTGTAGTGGCTCAAAGAGGTAATTTTTTACATGCTCTAAACACTAGTAAAGAAAGAACAAAGTCATGGATTATTGACTCAGGAGCTTCAGATCACATGACTGGAGATTTTACTTTGTTTAGTAGTTATTCTCCATGTCCCTATAACTATACTGTCCAGGATAGCTGATGGGACTCATTCTAAGGTCATGGGTAAAGGATCCATCATTATTTCACAAAATATTACACTTGACTCAGTTCTGTATGTGCCAAAACTTGATTGTAACTTGCTGTCCATTAGCAAGATTACAAGAGATTTGAAATGTGTTACTAAATTCTTCCCTAACTTGTGTGAATTTCAGATTTTGGAGTCGGGGAAGACGATTGGCAATGCTGAAGAGTGTGTTGGACTCTACCTCCTTCAAGTTGAAAAACCAGAAGAAGAACTCAAGAACCATTCTTATGTAACAGCAGCAGTTCCAAGTAGTGATAATTCTGTCATGTTGTGGCACTATAGATTAGGTCACCCAAATTTCATGTACTTGGAAAAGATGTTTCCCTCATTATTCAATAAAAACAAGAAACATATTTGTGTGACTTTCATAGTTTGGGTCGGGAAGAAGATAATTGATACCTCCTTCAACGTTTGGGTAAAGAACTATTTGTAGACTTTACCTAATTGTCATGTTGACAGCACATAAATTCGAGAACCCAAATTTCATGCGACTTGGAAAAGATGTTTCTTCAAGTGTGAAATCTGCCAATTGTCTAAACATACACGCAACCATTACCCACCCCAACCCTATCAACCATCCAAACCTTTCTCACTAATTCATAGTGATGTATGGGGACCATCACGAGTTCAAAACATTACTGGCTCAAGATGGTTTGTCACCTTTATTGATGATCACACACGGGTCACTTGGGTGTTTCTAATGAAGGAAAAATCAGAAGTAGGCAGGATATTTGAAATCTTTCACAATATGGTGCAAACACAATTTCAAAGCAGGATTCAGGTACTTAGAACTGACAATGGTCGTGAGTATTACAACCTTGCTCTAAATTCCTATCTTCAAAAGGTTGGAATTGTTCACCAAAGTTCTTGTGTGGACACCCCCCAACAGAATGGAGTTGCGGAACGGAAGAATAGACACCTTCTGGAAGTGACTAGATCAATCATGCTAGCCTCTAATGTTCCAAAACAGTTTTGGGGAGAAGCCGTCCTTTCAGCAACTTACCTCATAAATAGAATGCCTTCCCGTATCCTTGACTTTAAGACCCCCTTCTCCACACTTCAAACATTCTTCCCAACCAGCAAAATTTTTTCTTCCATTCCATTAAAAATCTTTGGATGTTCAGCTTTTGTCCACAACCTGAACCCTCACCATAGCAAATTGGACCCCAAATCCATCAAATGCATCCTTCTTGGTTACTCTCCTCACCAAAAAGGATACAAATGTTACTCTCCCCATACTAAAAAATTTTACCACACTATGGATGTAACCTTCTTTGAAAATCAACCTTATTACCCCAAAGTTGGCATTCAGGGGGAGCAACCAAACACCTATCCAACTGAAAACTCGAATACCAACCTTTGGCTCTTGAGATAACCGAACCTGCACAAACCTTACCAGACAGAACCCTAACACTCAAACAGCTGAACCTGTACCTAAACCGGTGAAAGGACAACGAAGTTGTGACGTAAATTGGAGCAGAATCGAACAGGATGTAGTTAAAGTTTCAACTACATCTCAACAGAACCATGGCCCGAAACACGAGAAGATAACTGGAAGATTTATAAGAGAAAAAGGAGGAAGGATGTAGAGTCAAGCACAACTCCAATGCAAAACCATGAATCCAACTAGGCTCTAGGAAATGAGGTTCCCACAGGTAATATTCTTCCTAACCCTGAACCTGTTGATATAAGTACAAAGCAGATAATGATATTCCTATTGCTAAGAGAAAAGGGGTGAGAACTTGCACTCAACACCCTATTGAGAGATATGTCTCCTATGGAAAATTGTCACAAAATTACAGGTCCTTTGTAGCAATCTGTTGACAAACATAGAAATTCCAAGAAATATTCAAGAAGCACTACAGAGACCTGAATGGGCAGCAGTATGCACTGTATGTAAAGAAGAGGTTCAAGCTCTTGTAAAAAATGGCACATGGGAAGTCACCACTATTCCAGAAGGGAAGAAAACAGTGGGATGCAAGTGGATATTCACAATTAAATGCAATGCGATGGCAAGTATAAATAGGTACAAGGCTCGGTTGGTTGCAAAGGGATTTACACAATCATATGGGGTAGATTATGAAGAGACATTCGCACTGTTGCCAAACTCAATGCATTCGGGTCCTATTATCTCTGGCAGTAAATCTAAATTGGCCTCTACACCAACTAGACATAAAGAATGCTTTTCTAAATGCGGAGTTAGAAGAGGAGGTATATATGCAAATACCTCCAGGACTTGAATCACCCAGCACCTTAAACATGGTGTGCAGGCTCCGTAAATCTCTATATGGCCTCAAACAATCACCAAGGGCGTGGTTTGACAGGCTAACAAAAGTTGTCAAGCAAGATGGTTTTGTTCAATGCCAAACAGACCATACTATGTTTGTCAAGCATTCTGTGGATGGAAAGATAGCTTTATTTATTGTCTATGTTGATGATATCGTAATTACAGGAGATGACTATGATCAAATAAATCATCTAAAGAATCTTCTAGCCAAGGAATTTGAAGTCAAGGATCTAGGCCAGCTCAAGTATTTTCTAGGGATGGAAATTGCTCGGACAAAGAATGGTATTTCTGTTTCTCAAAGGAAGTACACTCTGGATTTACTTCAAGAAACAGGGATGCTTGGATGCAAAGCAGCCAATACTCCCATAGAACCAGTCAAAAGGAGTGAAGAGGAGAGTGTACCAGCTGACAAAGATAGATATCAAAGTCTAGTTGGAAAGCTAATCTATCTAACTCATACTAGGCCAGACATTGCCTTTGCTGTAAGCATGGCTAGTCGTTATATGTCAAACCCAACTGAAACTGACATGAGAAATGTGAATAGAATCCTCCAATACCTTAAAGGTACCCCAGGCCGAGGACTTTATTTCCAGAAGAACTCAAACAGAGGTATTGAAGTCTATACTGATTCGGATTGGGCAGGATGTCTATCTGACAGGAAATCGACTACAGGATATTGCACATTTGTATGGGGTAACATGGTAACTTGGAGAAGCAAGAAACAATCTGTTGTGGCTAGGAGTAGTGCAGAAGCAGAATTCAGAGCTATGGCACATGGTATTTGTGAAGGAATATGGCTTAAGCGAATGCTGAATGAAATCAGAATTCCTACCAACTACACCATGAGGATATTTTGTGATAACAAGGCAGCTATAAGCATTGCGAAGAATCCAGTTCATCATGATAGAACAAAGCATGTGGAGATCGACAGACATTTCATTAAGGAGAAAATTGATCATAAAATTATAAGTGTCAATCATGTTCCATCATGCTAGCAGACAGCAGACATTCTAACAAAAGCCCTACCAAGGAATGTATATGAGAATATCAGATCCAATCTGGGTATGATAGATATCTACCATCCAGATTGAGGGGGAGTGTTGAAGATCAGCACAGAATCAACAGATTCTGTTTTGTACAGCTCGTTAGGATTTTATGTAAATAATTATTAGCTGTCACTTCTATCTTTACCATATTTAGAATTAGCATTTATAGGGAGATCAATTCCCCTGTCATTTCTGTCTTTACCATATTTAGAATTAGCATTTATAGGGAGATCAATTCCCGTCATCTCTGTCTTTACCATATTTAGAATTAGCATTTATAGGGAGATCAATTCCCCTGTTTTCTAGGCTAGATTATCGCTGTTTTTCTGTCATGTGTATTCTATATATATACCTCCCATATATCAGCCACAGATTTAAGGAAATAAAAATATATTTTCTATATGATGATTATTTCCTGCTTACTATTCCGATCACCATCTTGCAAATCTTGCCCTTCCCTAGAAGGTTCTTTCTTTGGGTAAGTAGTTATTTAAATCCTCTTTTCCCTAGCATGAAACTTTGTCCAGTTCCATGTTTCCCAACCAAATATGAAATGATGATGATATTATTTAAGAAAACCTGAAGGATGTGTATTGTGTATACACTAGTCAAGTCCAATTATCTGTTGGCTGTATATTTGCATGAACTGATGTAGTAACGAATAAAGTCGTGTCTATTATCTGTTGGTCAGGTGCAACTATCTAAGTGCATAAATTTTGTATTTTTATTTTTCGGTTACAAAGGAAGTTTAAAGACCTGGTAAGGGAAGGGGGAGGGAAGGATGAAGGATAAAGTGCAAGCAAAACGACCTGGGTGGGGTATTCTATCCCAGAATCAAATAGTGCTCAAAGGAACTTGGTGCCACTTGAGCTACAGACAATAAAAAATAATGGATGGGATTTGTAATTGATTTTATTTCAGTCAGAAGAATTACCAATAAAGTAACAGACAATAAAAAGTTCATTGTATGATTATAACTTGTGAACATTTTGATTGCTACTTCTGTTGTATGATTTTTAGGTATTCAGAAGAAGGTGTTCTGCATTTGACTGGTATAGAAGTGGAGATTACATTTTTCATGTTGCTTAACTGATATATGAATATATTTTTGTACAGAAAACAGCTGGTGGAGTTTTGTTGCCCAAGTCAGCTGTTAAATTTGAGCGATATCTCATGGGAGAAGTAAGTAGAAATGAAACCTTTGGTGTTCTAGTGCTAGAAACTTCTTCTCTTTAATAACTCTTTTTCTTCAATTTTGTTTTAGATCCTTTCTGTTGGTGCTGAGGTTGGAGAAGTAGAGGTTGGTAAGAAGGTAAGATTGAATTACAATAAAAGAGGCTTAGCTCTGAGGTATTACAATAATGACCATATTCTTGGTGCAATCATTTTGGTCATTTGTCAAACCAAATGATTGAACTGTATGAGCACATACAAGAAAGTGGGCCATATGTAGGGGAGTTGAGAACATGGAAGTCTCTGATTTTGGAGAATTTATACAATTTTCCTGTTTTTGTTTCACCAAATTTATGTCTTGTTGCTTGTATTTGGGTTGTTTTATACCATAGGTGGTCTTGCCTTATATATACATCAATGACCAAGCCTTTTCCTTCTTCTTGCCTTGTACGAGTTAGCAAAAACATATTTCAGTGAACTACTATAAGTTTTTAATTGGGATTTAGATAACAAATATTTTATATACATAATAAGGTGCCCAGCAAGAAGAAAGACATCTTAATGATGAATCAAAATGACAGTCAAATAAGTTCTGGTATGTTTCATGTACCTTAATATCTATAAAATGACCGCAAAGAAGCAGAGATCCTTTGGCAGTGCTCTATATTCACTATTTTGTGGTGTTTATGGTTGGAAAGGAATGCTAGAATTTTTAAGGGGCTTTCCTCAAGTTTAGACTTTATTTGGGATAGGGTTCTCCTTTTGGCTTCTCTTTGGAGTTCGGCTCATGGTTTCTTTGTTGGTGTTTCTTTGGTAGACATGCAGACAGATTGGCTTGCTTTGTTGCATGATACAATCTCATAGGTTTTAGCTGTGTTTTTTTGAGAGGATTACTTATCCTCCTTTGTACTTTTCTTCTCTCTTAATAATATTTCTTTTTCTATAAAAAAAAAATCTATAAAATGGATGTTAAGAGACCCTATTCATTTAATTTGCATATATGTCTGAGAGTTGTGGACTGTTAATAGACCCCTGAACACGGGCCTTAATGCTGGATCAAAAGGAGATGCCTTAGTGGGCCTTAAACACGGTAGACCCATAATATGGAGGGTCTATGAACGTAAAAAAAAGAAAGAGAAGAGGGGAGAGAATTAGGGAGCTGCAGATGTGGCAGTTAGTTAGAATATGCAATGGTTTAATATGGAGAGGTCGAATAGGAATGAATATCTTTACGTATCTTTCGGTTAGGACCTTAGAGGTTGGGCACAGAGAGAGAATCGTCTCTTCTCTGAGGAGCTTGGCTTTGGGATTACAGGGGTTTCTCTTCTGTAATATTTCTTACCCCTTTTTAATCAATAATACAGTTTCTGTTTCTCTTAAATCGGGTTCCTATCAATTGGTCTGATCTGCCAGATCTGCATTGGGTGAATTGTCGTAGATTGGAACTGCTTTTCATGCCACCGAAAATGTCAGACTGCGTGGATGCCTTGGAGGTTCGGATGGATCGTGTGGAAACGGGTATGGAAGATATGATACAGGCTCTGTTGGCAGAGATGAATCGACTTTGGGGAAGACAACCACGGAACGAACGAGGCCCAGGTAGTGAAGATGGGTCTTCATCGCGATTGCACGAGTTCAGGTTGTTAGCAAAGAAGGTCGAGCTTCCACCCTTCGATGGCGAAGACCCAGTAGCTTGGATAACTCGTGCAGAGACTTATTTTGAAGTTCAACACATAACTGAGGAGGTACATATATAGTTGGCCAAGTTGAGCATGGAGGGTCAAACGATTCACTGGTTCAATCTGTGGAAGGACTCAACTGAATCAGTGACTAGGGAAAATTTCAAAGAGGCATTAGTGGCAAGGTTCGGAGGTGGAAGATTGGACAACCCGTTCGAAGAGTTGAAGGAATTGAAGCAACCAGGCACCGTTGACGAATATATAGCGGAGTTCGAGCTCTTCTCTTCGCAGTGTGGGTGTCTACCTGAAATTCAATTTCTAGGCAAGTTCATCGGAGGTTTACGTCAAGATATCCGGAGTCGGTTTCGTACGTTCAAGCCTAAGTCTCGTTACCAAGCAATGCAATTAGCTAGAGACGTCGAAGCGGAGTTGGCGGTGTTCTCGCAGCAAGGGAACCCCTTTGGTTCACGTTCGAGGCCTTGGCAGCAAGCGAATGTGGCTTGACAAACCAAATCAAGCTGGACTCAAAGGGATGGGGAACCTATCGAGTCGATGGGCTAGGCCCAATCCTTTTCTAACTGGGCACCGGGTAAATCAAGGACCCAAAACAGGTCGACTATTCCATTGTATTCAACCGGTAAGAGTTTTTTTTCTTCGGCAAGCTCGAGCGGAAGTAAACCAGAGGAAAATCGACGACCAACAGCGGAGCGAAATAGGGGCATCAAACATTTGTCATATTCTGAGTTGATGGAAAAAAAGGCTAAGGGGCAGTGTTTTCATTGTGGAGAGAGATTCCACCCACTTCATCAATGTGCTGAAAAATAACTACGGTTGATTATACTGGGAGATGACGAAACTGTTAATGAGGAGGGTGAGATGATTGCCATCAAAGTTGATGAAGAATAGGAGGAAGAACAAATTGAGTGTAAAGTCATGGGAGTTTTCGGAATCACTAACTCAGTGCTGTCTAGCGCTAAAACCATGCGATTGGAGGGCACTCTCGAGGGGGTATCCTTGACGATGCTTGTTGACAGTGGTGCCAGCCACAACTTCATCACTCCAGCAGTGGTTTCCGCTCTAGGTCTGCCAGTGAATTCCTCACAAAAAGTAGGAGAAAGGTTGGCAGATGGACACAGAGTAATGACTATGGGGAAATGTTTGGGGCTGATTTTGTAAATAGGGGAATTATAGGTGACCCTGGATGCCTATGTGTTGGGTTTAGGTGGTGTGGATGTAATTCTTGGGGTGGTGTGGCGGGAAAGATTAGGGAAGGTTACTATGGATTGGAAGGAAATGTCTATGGTTTTTATCCAAAAGGGGCGTGCAGTTAAATTAAAGGGGAATGATGCCTTTAGGAAAAAAAGGGGACTCGAGGGCGCTCCTGCAACCCTCTAAAGTATTGTGGAGGAAGAGGTTAGGGAAATTGAAGGACTGATGTGGTCAACAGAAGTGGAACCCGGGGGCGAGCAAAATTCCCATTTGTCTAAGTTCCACCAACAAGAGTTACAGAGGCTTTTGGGCAGCTATATAGAGGTTTTCAGGGAAGTACATGGGCTGCCTCCCGTAAGGAATGCTGCCCACTCAATAGTGCTATAGCAAGGGGCAAGTCCAGTGAGTGTAAGACCCGATAGATGCCCTCATTATCAGAAGGATGAGATAGAAAAACAGGTTCAGACGTTGCTACAGCAGGGAGTGATTTGGAGTAGTTGTAGCTCATTCTCCAGCCCTGTCATACTGGTTAAGAAGAAGGATAACTCGTGTAGGATGTGTGTTGATTATCGGGCATTGAATAGGGTCACTATGCAAGACAAGTATCCAATTCCGGTGGTCGATGAACTAATTGATGAGTTGTTTGGAGCTGGTTATTTTTCTAAACTTGATCTTAAATCCGGTTATCACCAAATTCGGATGAAGTAAGAGGATGTTCACAAGACGACTTTCCGCACTCATGAGGGTCATTATGAGTCTTTGGTCAAGCCATTCGGATTAACTAACACTCCTGCTACCTTCCAATCCGTCATGAATGAGATATTTAAGCCTTTCCTTCGGAGATTCGTCCTCATGTTTTTTGATGATATTCTAGTATATAGTGCAGATTGAAGTTCACATTTACAGCATCTTGCTTCTGTGTTGCAAGTGTTAAAGGTGCATCAATTTGTCGCTAATAGAAAGAAATGTAGTTTTGGTTAGAGGCAGATTGAATATCTTGGTCATGTTATTTCTCATCAAGGAGTGGCTGTAGATCTTAATAAGGTGAAGAGTGTTGTAAATTGGCCCATACCTAAGAATGTGAAGGGAGTAAGGGGGTTCCTTGGGTTAACAGGCTATTATAGGAAGTTCATTGCTAACTATGGCAAGATAGCCAAACCACTAATAGACTTGACCAAGAAGGATGGATTACAGTGGAATGCCGAGGCTTCGGCAGCATTCGAGCATTTGAAGAGGGTAGTCACATCAGCCCCAGTCTTAGCCTTTCCTAATTTTTCTGTTCCATTAGAGATAGAATGTAATGCTTTAGGAAAAGGTGTTGGGGCAGTATTGATGCAGCATAGTCACCCTATAGCTTATTTTAGTAAAGCCTTTTCTGGAGTCAAATTGTCCAAGTCAACTTATGAAAAAGAACTGATGGCCTTGGTCTTAGCAATTAAGCATTGGAGGCATTATTTGTTGGGCCGGAAATTCATTGTCTATTCTGATCAGAAGAGTTTAAGGCACCTGCTAGAGCAATGAATTACTATAGCAAACCAACAGGAGTGGATACCTGAACTCTTGGGATTCCACTTTGAGGTGGTGTATAAGGCTGGACTCAAGAATAAGGTGGCTGATGCTTTATCTAGGCAGCACGAGGAGGTTGAATTGAAAACCATTGTTTCTTATCTGATTTGGCAACAGGGTCGAGACATACAAGTAGTAGTTCTTCGCGATCTAGTGTTATAACAAATCATTGATGACTTGCAAGTCAACTCGGAGTCAAGGCCGGGGTACTCTTTGAACGGTGGGGTGCTGTTTTACAGGAACAGGTTGGTTTTGCCATCCAAATCTCCTATAATTCTATTGTTATTGGAGGAATTTCACGCCTCACCAAGTGGGGGGCATTCAGGTTTCTTACACACATACCGCCGACTTGCTGGTAATTTGTTTTGGCAAGGAATGAAAGGAATGGTGCAATAATTTGCCAGGGCTTGTGACATTTGTCAACGGCAAAAATATTCTGCTACTACTTCTAACGGGTTGCTGCAACCATTACCTATTCCTACCTCGGTTTGGAGTGAAATCTCCATGGATTTCATAATCGAGTTACCCAAGAGTAATGGCTATGAGACAGTTTTAGTGGTGGTGGACAAGCTGTCTAAATATAGTCACTTCATTCCTCTTAAACATCCATTCACAGCTCGCAATATAGCTGCAATTTTTGCTAAGGAGGTAGTGAGGTTGCATGGTATTCCGAATTCTGTATTAAGCGATCGAGACCCCCTGTTTGTTAGCATTTTCTGGAAAGAATTATTTAAGCTTCAAGGAACCATTTTGAAAATGTTCTCCTCTTACCATCCTCAAACGGATGGTCAAACTGAAGTGGTTAATAGATGTTTGGAGACTTACTTAAGGTGTTTTGCATCAGAGTGATAGAAACTGGATATGTATTAATACTGAATTGAAAGTAAAAATGGAGCACTGCTCCTTACAGATGATGGAAATAGAAGAATAGGAAGAAAAGAGTGATAACCCAGACTGTGCAGAGAACAATCTCTGTTCCAGTCACCGCCAAACCTACCCAGAATAACCGAATGCCCTCCCCAAGATCCTTCACTCCCAATCTTCTCCTCCAACCTCCCTCTTCCAACTGTCCCGTTAGTTATTGGCTTCTCTCTCCTCTAACAACTTCAACTCATTCCCCTCTATTGCCTTTCCTCTATCATTGGGCTGACTAACAGGCCCATTATTCCCTTATTCTTTCACCCTTCTTCCTTTTCTGCTGTAAACCTTTACTATGGGTCTATCAATACCCCCCTTCCAAATTAGTCCCACCTTGTCCCCAAGGTGAAATTCGGGGAATAGATTGTTGATATCATCATAATCCTCCCAAGTGTCCTCATGGTCAGGTAGATCAGCCCATCGGATAAGAACTTGAGTGACCCCATTGAGCAACCTGCGAACATTCAACACTTCTTGAGGGACAACTTGCAGTTCCCAATCAGCAGTTAGAGATACCGACAGTGGTTGACTAGGAAAAGCAGTAGCCTGTGCTCGTTTCAGTTGTGACACGTGAAAAACTGGATGCACTTTTGCATGGGGGGGGGGGGAAGATTTAGCTGACAAGCCACTAGCCCGACGCGTTCCAGCACCGCGTAAGGTCCATAAAATCTAGGATTGAGTTTTTCATTTGGACGTTTGGCCAAGGATTTCAGCCTGTAAGGCTAGGCCTTCAAGTATACCATCTCCCCAACCTGTAGTTGTACTTTAGTTCTCTTTAGAACGGCTTGTGCCTTCATTTGTTGCTGTGCTTTTGTCAAATTCACCTTAAGATCCTCTAGAACTGCATCTCTATAGGTCAACAGCCTATCCAGAGCATCAACAACTGTTCCTTCGTGTTGATATTTGATAACTGAGGGAGGATCTCGGCCATACAACGCCTTGAACGGGCTCTTACGAATTGAAGCATTGTATGAGGAGTTAAACCAGAACTCGACCCAAGACAGCCACTCCACCCAAAGCTTTGGGTGGTCACCTATGTTAAATTAGAGGGAAGTAGGTAGAGAAGGAGGAAAAGAGAGAATATAAATTGATAATGATATTAACTTGATGTGTTGATAATGTGTTGATAATGTGTTTCTAATTCCATAACCTAGTACACTTATTTATACTAATATTTAGGTCAAATACTAACACTACTAGTACTGGTCCAAGCCCATTAACATAAGACTAATAACCTAATAAGTAATAACCCTAATATTCTCTAACACTCCCCCTCAAGCTTAAGCTTACTAAGCTTTAAGCTTGTTACAATTACATCTTAAAGAAAATAAACTAAAAACATAATGCGCCAAACAGTGTGACAGTGGCAGGCAACTGAATTTGGGATGGAGATAGGGCCAGTGCATCTGGGACTAAGATGGACAGGGCCAGTGCATCTGGGACAAAAGCTGGACAGGGCCAGTGCATCTGGGACAAAAGCTGGGACCAGTGCATCTGGGACAAAGTCGAGGCCAGTGCATCTAGGACAGAGTGGAGGCTAGTGTGAGTCATAACCAACTTAAGTCACCATCGGAATGATCGTCGACGGGAAGAAAAAGTCACCAGTAGCATGATTCATCTGTGGGAGAGAAGTCACCATCGGAATGATCGTCAATGGGAAAAGAAGTCACCACCAGTATGATTCATTTGTGTGAGAGAAGTCATGACAAACACTAGCATTGAAGTATATGTAGAGATGAACTTATTCTCATTCTCGCCCTCAATGCTATGTTAGCAATGGAAAACAACCAAACAGCCAAAACCAGAGATAACTGAAAAATCCAACGTAAGAAAACAAGGATCTGAGGGTATATCGGCGTAGAGGAGGCCAAGACGAGCCTGACGAGAGGAACGGCGGTCGGAGGGGCGGCCGGACGCGCCGTCACGCGCCGGAAAACAGGCCGCGCGGTGGCTGGGTGGCTGCGGCGAAGGGCGGCGCGTGGGGGCGCGTTACGACGGTGTTGGGGCTGGGCTTCGGGGGTCTGGTCGGTCGGAGGGAGGCGGTTCCAACGGTGTGGTCGGCGGCCGGAAAGGAGGCGGCGGACGGCGGAGGACAGCGGTGGCAGCGGCAAGGGAAGGGAAGACGTCACGGCAAGGGAGAAAGGTCGGCAAATCGAAATGGAAACATGGTTGGCCAGAAAAGATATAGAAAGAGGGTGCCGAAAGGAGAACTCGGCAACCAAAGGCAGCGGCTAATCGGAGTTCCAGATCATTGGAAACTCGGCAGCAAAAGTGATGGGACAGGTCACGGAGGATGGTACCGTTCTGATACCATGTTAAATTAGAGGGAAGTAGGTAGAGAAGGAGGAAAAGAGAGAATATAAATTGATAATGATATTAACTTGATGTGTTGATAATGTGTTTCTAATTCCATAACCTAGTACACTTATTTATAAGGTCAAATACTAACACTACTAGTACTGGTCCAAGCCCATTAACATAAGACTAATAACCTAATAAGTAATAACCCTAATATTCTCTAACAACCTACAAAACATCGGAGATATGTCTCCACTGTACGATTTGTAACCTTTGTCTGCCCATCGGACTCCGGGTGGTAAGCTGAACTAAATCGCAGCTTAGTTCCTGACATCCTAAATAGCTCCTTCCAAAACAAGCTCACGAACACTCGGTCCCTATCCGAGACAATGGAGCGAGGAAACCCATGGAGGCGTACCACCTCTTTGATAAAAATAGCAGCAACTTCCTTGGCCGAATAGGGGTGGCATAAAGGAAGGAAGTGGGCTGATTCCGAAAGACGGTCAACCACCACTAGGATAGTATCTTTCCCTTTGGACTTGGGCAAGCCTCTGATGAAATCCATAGAAATATCTTCCCAAACCAAATTAGGAATTGGGAGGGGCTGCAATAGGCCGGCTGGTTTAAGAGCTTGGTATTTGCTCCTTTGACACACCTCACATCGTTGCACAAATTCCTCTATATTCTGTCTCATCCCATTCCAATAGAAGACGGCTACAATCCGTTTGTATGTGCGTACCACACTTGAGTGTCCCCCCCATGGGGAAGAGTGAAATTCAGCCAACAAGAGGGGAATTTTAGGAGATCCTACGGGCAACACCAACCTGCCTTTGTGCCATAGACAACCCTTAGAGAGTGAATAAGGGGGATGTGCATGGCCATCCTGTGACAATGCTTGAACCAATTTCTTAAGCTTTGCATCCTGTAATGTCTCCTCTGAAATATCACCCAGGTTTGCATTGGAAACTACCGATACAGCCTGAAATTCCATGACTCGAGAGAGAGCATCTACCACCCGATTATCCGTGCTCGGTTTATACTGGATCTCAAAGTCATATCTCAAGAGTTTAGAAACCCATTTCTGCTGTTCACCATCCAATAACCTCTATTCCAGCAAGTGTTTTAAGCTTTTCTGGTCAATTTTTATTATGAAACGACTGCCCAATAAGTACTCTCAAGCTGCGGATGTCCTTCGGAATTGGCCAATTCTTCATCACCTCCACCTTGCTAGGACCAGCTGTGATACCCTCAGTTGAGATAATATGACCCAAATACTCTAATTGTGACACCCCAAAGCTGCACTTCTTGCAATTGACCCATAAGGAGTGGCTTTTTAGAGCTTCAAAGACTATTCTCAAATGTCGCAAATGCTCCTGCTGGTTGGAGCTATAAACCAGAATATCATCGAAGAATACTAAGACAAAATTCCGCAAATGTGGTCGGAAAATGCTATTCATCAAGGCTTGGAAAGTGGTAGGGGCGTTGGTCAACCCGAATGACATTACCAAATACTCATAGTGCCCCTCGTGCGTCCTAAACGCAGTCTTGTGTATGTCTCCCTCCATCATCCGTATCTGGTGATAGCCGGATTTCAAGTCTAGCTTGGAAAAGATGAGAGCACCCCATAGTTCATCCAACAATTCATTGATAACCGGAATAGGAAATTTGTTGGGTACCGTTAGGTTATTAAGAGCACGGTAGTCCACACAGAAACACCAACTGCCATCCTTCTTCTCTACTAAAATCAGCGGACTGGAATACAGACTTACACTCGGGCGAATAAGGCTAGCGGCTAACATGTCCTTCACAAATTTCTCAATCTTCGTTTTCTGACAATGGGGGTAACGGTATGGCCTAATGTGGGGAATTTGGGCCCCTTCTTTCAAAACAATAGCATGATCGCAACTTCGAGGTGGTGGTAGGCTCGTGGATTCTTGAAACATCGAGGAAAATTCAGCTAGTAGTTCCTCCAAGTCGCCCCCCTTAGGTTCACAATTCTGCCTAACCAGTGTCAACATGCCCAATTCCACATAATATGCCTCTTTCTTATGGCGAAGCACCTTTATTATGGCCTTAAGAGAGGCCATTGTTCTGGATAGAGCCAAGTCTCCTCTAATATCCACATGCTTTCCCTCCTTTTTCACCTTAATTACATGTTCCTTGAAGTTTGCATGGATTTCTCCAAGCCCTTCCAATCACTCATACCCCAATACCACGTCCACCCCTCCTAATTCAAACAAGTAGAAATCGTGTACCACCTTTAAGTTTGGAAGTTGCAGCTCCACCCCCTTACACACTCCTTGGTTCCTTACTTGGTGTCCATCTCCCACCTCCACCGCATATTCCTCAATTTTCTCTGTTTGAAGGCCCAAATTTCTCACCAATTCACATGACAAAAAGTTATGTGATACCCCTGAATCAACTAACACAATCACTTCCCCTTCATGGACCTCCATAATTTCAGAGATCTACGGAAAGTCACTCTAGCCACACTGCTCATGTGAAGCTGCATCATCGTCTCCTCCCCTTCCTCTTCTCCTCGACCTTCCTCCATTTCGGGCTCCTCCTCATTGCCCAAAACCAGAAGGTGCAGTTGTTTGTTTTTTCACACATGCCCTGGAAAGAACTGCTCATCACACCTAAAGCAAACCCCCCTCCTCATTTTATCGTGCATCTCCTCTTCTGTCAGCCTTTTGAAGGCTAAGTTTTGCCGATTTCCTCCATTGGAGCTCCCCTCTGTTCTGTGTCCCAAACCGCGTATTTCCGACAGGCTGTTCCCCCTCATACGGGCCTTACACGTGCGACACAACTCCTTTGTGATATGGGTCGGCTGGACCTGCCCAACGATTTCCCAAAGTGGCCCGATGTGTAACAGGCCCAACCCGCCTTGAGGAGCCTAACTTAGTCCTACCCAATACCTTGTTGCGCTCTTCCACCCGTTGTGCCAACAATACATCATCCGCCCGGATTTCCTCCTTCAATCCCGACATGAATGCTCCCTTCAAGATTTCTTCAACGGCGTGTCACAAAAGAGCCGAGGTCAATTCGAACATCTCTCAATACTCCTCAATCAATGACGTCTGACGAAGGCTCATTAACACCTCATACGGATTTTCCAAGGAGGCACTCTGGAAGCGCCCCGGTAAGGCACGTTTGAACGTAAGCCACGTTACCCTCTCCCTCCTAGCCTCCCACCACTGGAACCAGTTCAGTGCCTTCCTTTCTAAACAAACCGATGCTGCTGCCACCTTCTCTTTGTCCATGATCTCGTTGATTTCAAAGTACCTTTCAGCTCGGTATATCCACCCATACAGGTCTTCCCCTGTGAAGTACGACACCTCCAACCGTCGTGGTCTCTCCCCGTGCCGCTCTGGCCCTCCGTTGCTCCCATTTCCTTCTCCGTTCGACTCTGTTTCCGGTCTTCCCAGTCGGGCGAACCCAGCGCGCATCTCCTGCAACATTCCCTCCAAGGACCTCCGTGAGTTTTCGCCCATTCTCGGTTCATTTCCTCCATTCTCCTCTCCAACGCTTCCAATCTTCCCTCCATGCGCGTTAATACCATAAGCTCCCAGGATCGGGAGCTCTGATACCAGTTTGATAGAAACTGGATATGTATTAATACTGAATTGAAAGTAAAAATGGAGCACTGCTCCTTACAGATGATGGAAATAGAAGAATAGGAAGAAAAGAATGATAACCCAGACTGTGCAGAGAACAATCTCTATTCTAGTCACCCCCAAACTTACCCAGAATAACCGAATGCCCTCCCCAAGATCCTTCACTCCCAATATAATAGTTACACGATCCTTTTCCCTCAATATTCTAGGATCTTCTCCTCCAACCTCCCTCTTCTAGCCGTCCCGTTAGTTACTGGCTTCTCTCTCCTCTAACAACTTCAACTCATTCCCCTCTATTGCCTTTCCTCTATCATTGGGTTGACTAATAGGCTCATTATTCCCTTGTTTTTTCACCCTTCTTCCATTTCTGCTGTAAACCTTTACTATGGGTCTATCACAGAGCAACCAAAAGCCTGGTCTCATTGGCTTCCTTGGGGTGAATTGTGGTATAACACCACATTCCATATCTCTACAGGTTCCACTCCATTTTAGATTGTATATGGAAGGCCAGCACCAACGTTGGTTTGTTATATGGAGGGGGGAAACCCGCGTTGAAGTTATTTCACGAGAATTGCGGGATAGAGATGAGGCATTAAAGCAGCTGAAATACAACTTGCACAAGGCTCAAGGACAAATGAAACAATATGCGGATAAAAGGAGAAAGGAGGTTCACTATTCAGAAGGTGATTGGGTGTTCCTTAAGCTCAGGCCACACAAACAAAATTCTGTTGCTCAAAGGATTCATCAAAAGTTGGCTCCTAGATTTTTTTGGCCTTATCAAATAGTTCAGAAGTTGGGAGCAGTGGCCTATAAACTTAAGTTGCCTGATTCATCTAGAGTGCATTCTGTATTTCATGTTTCTCAGCTCAAAAAGGCGATTGGGAATTGTCAGTCTTCTCCTGACTTGCCCTTAGATTTGGAGGCTGATGCTGAAACAATCGTAATTCCGGAGAAGGTGCTGTCTTGGAGGGATAAATTTGACGCAGGTGAACACGCACGAGAATGGTTAATCCAATGGAAGGGAATGTCTGCAGAAGATGCCACATGGGAAGATGAACTGTTGCTGAAAAGTCAGTTTCCTTTTTTCAGCCTTGAGGACAAGGCTGTGGATGCAGGGAGGGAGTAATGATAGACCCCTGAACACGGGCTTTAATGCTGGATCAGAAGGAGATGCCTTAGTGGGCCTTAAACAAGGTAGGCCCGTAATATGGAGGGTCTATGAACGTAAGAAAAAGAAAGAGAAGAGGGGAGAGAATTAGGGAGCTACTGAAGTGGCAGTTAGTTAGAATATGCAATGGTTTAATATGGAGAGGTTGGGCAGAGAGAGAGAATCGTCTCTTCTCTGAGGAGCTTGGCTCTGGGATTACAGGGGTTTCTCTTCTGTAATATTTCTTACCCCTTTTCAATCAATAATACAGTTTTTGTTTCTCTTATATCAGGTTCTTATCAACTGTGGAGTAACATAAGAATTGAATGATGTAGTATACTGGAACAAGAAAGGTGGTAGATATGAGTTTTAAGCAACTTGCCTTTCTCATACTTCAATCGAAAAAGCATTCATTACTTGGTCCATGATAGACCCTTAGCGCATGTCTACTCTGGAAAAAATGAAGATGGGCTGAATAAAAAAGGGTTGAGCAAGAGTTGGCAGTGGGTATATGAAAGGAGAAACAAGGGAAGAATCAGAGAGAATGGAGGAAACTCATTAACTGCAGAAAACATGCCAAAGCAAGAGTTTGTTAGAAGGGAGTGTGATGCAGGAGCACTAGAAAAGGAAATATTTAGTAGCAGGGTTACTTTTGTAATTTTCAAGTATTTTAATTAAATTTTGTGGCTTCAAGTTATGGGTAGTATTTTAAGTCAGCTTTATGTTATTTAAGAGTTCTAGTTGGTTATCTGTAAGTCCCAAGAGCTTGGGTTAGTAAGTGTCAAGGATTACATTTTGGGAGTTGTTTTTGTTGGAAATAGATAATTATGTTGGAAGTAGGATATAATTATTATTCCACTAATTAGAGTTCATTGTATCTTAGAATTCATTGTATCCTTAGGATTCATTGTATCTTGGGAATTAATGCTAGAATTAATTCCCCTTCTTGTAAATTGTATTGATCATGTATATAAATAGATTTTCTGCTGAGTGGATTACTCACTCAGGCAATTCAGAAATCCTCTCTAAGTTCCTTTGATATTCAAGTTGGTATCAGAGCGGGTCGATCCCGCTTCTGGTCTCTCAACTCGTACTGTTCCCACACTGTTCACTACTGTTCCTGTACTATTCATGCGACTGTTCCATTACTATGCACACTACTATTCACGTCACTGTTTTGTTACTAGGTCTAAGTGCTCTTGGAGTGTCTGTCATTCCGTTCTTTAAGTATTTCTATTTCTGATTTCTTTTCTACCAAATGGCATCAGCAACAAATTCTGAAAAGGGCCAGAAAAGTCCCATCTCATTTGCCTTTTCGTCTCATTGCAGCGGAGGTCGTGGTCGTGGCCGTGGAAAAGGTGGTCATGGTAATCGACCACAATGCTCTTATTGTAAACGAATGGGGCATACTCAAGATCGATGCTACTCCCTGAATGGCTTTCCAGGAAAAACTGTCAATATGTCACAAATGCAGGCACCGGATACCGCAAAGACGAATGATCCTCCACAAGAAAATAAGATTCTCTTATCTGATAATGTGTATAAGGAGTACCTCAAGTTAAAGGCGGCTTCTAATAATGTCTTATCCTCAGTACCTCAATTTGGTAATTCCGCAGTTTGTTTTTCTCAATCTTTGCCTTCTGGATCCTGGATTTTGGACTCTGGTGCATCAGATCATATTGCTGGTAATCTTTCATTATTTTCAAATTTATCTCCTACAAAAATTCCTTATTCAATAACCCTTGCAGATGATTCGAAAGTTCAGGCCACTGGGATTGGCAAAAATTCTCTTCTTCCCTCTTTTAATTTAGATTCTGTTCTTCTCATTCCTGGCAGTCCTTTTAATCTACTCTCAATTAGTAAATTGACTCATCCTTTTAATTGCTCAGTAACTTTTCTTTCTGATTCTTTCTATATTCAGGACCAGAGTACTAGACAGATGATTGGCAAAGGCTCTGAATCACGGGGGCTCTATTATCTTCAACCTTCTTCCTCAACCATCTGTGCTGTGGCTGATTCTCCAAGTATTCTTCATAATCATTTGGGTCATCCAAGTTTAAATAAATTGAAGAAAATGGTTCCTAGTCTTTCTCATTTACAGTCCCTTCAATATTAATCTTGTCAACTTGGCAAACATGCTCGTTCTTCCTTTCACAATAAAGAAACAAGTCGGGTCCAAGTCTCCTTTTGAGTTAGTTCACTGAGATATCTGGGGGCCTAGTCGCACTAGTTCAATTCTAGGCTTTCGTTATTTTGTAACTTTCATTGATGACTACTTAAGATGTACTTGGATCTACTTAATGAAAGATCGGTTTGAACTGTTTGAAAACTTTCAGAAATTTTGTTCCGAGATTTCTACTCAATTTGGTCGTACAATTCACATTTTAAGAAGTGATAATGCTAAAGAGTATTTTTCTACCTCATTCAAGTCTTTTATGTCCTCAAAAGGTATGATTCATCAATCTAGTTGTCCACACACACCACAACAGAATGGGGTTGCAGAAAGAAAACATCGACATTTACTTGATACCGCTTGTACCTTGTTACTTCAAGCAAATGTTCCTTTAAAATTTTGGGCAGATGCGGTTCTTACTGCAGGTTACTTGATCAATAGGATGCCATCTTTTGTGTTGGATAACTAGATTCCTCATTCCATTTTATTTCCTGATGAATCTACATATAAACTTCCTCTGCGCATTTTTTGTTGCACTTGTTTTGTTCATGATCTATCTCCAGGAAAAGATAAACTCACTGCTCGTGCAATTAAGTGTATTTCCCTTGGATATTCCAGAGTGCAAAAAGGTTACAAGTGTTACTCCACTTCATTACATCGTTTCTTTGTTTCTGTAGATGTGACTTTCTTTGAAGATTCTCCATTCTTCACTTCAAAGGAAGAAACAGTCACTCCTTCTACAATTTTACCTGTTCCTTTTCTCAGTCCATTGACCACCACTCAAGAAGATAATTCTCGTCCATTGGTCACTTATCATCGTCGTCATCATGAACCTTCCACATCTCCACCAGATCTCGAGCCCAATGTTTTAATGCCTGAACCATCTTCTCAACTGTCTCCCGATCCGCTTTCACCCATTTCTAACTTCTCAATTGCTGTACATAAAGGTATTTGTTCCACTCGTAATCCTCACCCTATTTATAATGTTGTTAGTTATCATCGTCTTTCTCCTGTTCAATATACTTTCATCTCTTCCTTGTCTTGTGTTTCTATTCCTAAAACTGTTCAGGAAGCTCTTTTCCATCCAGGATGACAACAGGCAATGATTGAGGAAATGCAAGCTTTGGAATCCAACCGTACTTGGTCTTTGGTTCCTTTACCTTCGGGTAAAAATCCTGTGGGATGTCGCTGGGTCTTCACTATAAAAGTTGGTCTTAATGGTACTGTGGATTGTCTTAAGGCTCGTCTTGTAGCCAAAGGTTTTGCTCAAATTTGGGGCAAGATTATGGTGATACCTTTTCTCTTGTTGCGAAAATGGCCTCGGTGAGGGTGTTTCTATCCATGGCAGCCATGAATCAATGGCCTCTACACCAACTAGATGTCAAAAATGCTTTCTTGCATGGACTTGACTAAGGAGATCTATATGAAGCAACCTCCTGGGTTTGTTGCTCAGGGGGAGTCAGGTTTGGTTTGTAAACTTCACAAATCACTATATGGTCTTAAACAATCTCCCTGATGTTGGTTTGGACGATTCAGCTTGGTTTTACAAAAAATTGGAATGATCAGAAGTGCAGTGGATCACTCGGTATTTTATAAGTATTCATCTAATTTGTGTATCTATCTTGTGGTTTATTTGGATGACATTGTCATAACATGAAATGATCATGCTGGAATTCAGCAATTGAAGGAGCATCTATTTCATCACTTTGAAACAAAGGACTTGGGCAAATTGAGATATTTTCTGGGGATTGAAGTTGTTCAGTCAAAATCGGGAATTGCTATCTCCCAAAGAAAGTATGCTCTTGATATTCTTGAAGAAACTGGAATGTTGAATTTTAAACCAGTTGAAACTCCCATGGATCTGAATATTAAGCTCCTTCCTGATAAAGGTGAATTATTTTCGGATCCAAGCAGATATCGAATATTAGTAGGAAAGCTTAATTATCTTATTGTTACTAGACTGGACATTTCTTTTGCTGTTAGTGTGGTGAGGCAATTCCTAAATTCTCCCCGTATTGATCATTGGAATGCAGTCATCAGAATTTTGAGATTTGTTAAGGGATCACCAGGAAAAGGGATGGTATATGAAAATAGAGGGCATAAGGAAATTATTGCCTACACTGATGCAGATTGGGCTAGATCTCCATGTGATAGGAGATCCACCTCAGGATATTGTGTTTTCTTTAGAGGAAATCTCATTTCATGGAAAAGTAAGAAACAAAATGTAGTCGCAAGATCAAGCGCTGAAGCAGAATATCGAGCTATGACTTTCACTACATTTGAACTAATATGGGTTAAGCAACTCATTAAAGAGTTAAAGTTTTGTGAAGTTGGAACTATGAGGTTAATTTGTGATAATCAGGCAGCTTGCCATATTGCTTCTAACCCAGTCTTCCATGAACGAACTAAGCATATAGAGGTTGATTGCCATTTTATTCGTGAGAAGATTGTTTCTGGGGAGATTACCACATCCTTTGTCAACTCAAATGACCAATTGGCTGATTTGCTTACCAAAGCTCTTCGGGGACCAAGGATAGCTTATATCTGCAAAAAGCTGGATGCTTTCGATATCTACGCTCCAGCTTGAGGGGGAGTGTTGGAAATAGATAATTATGTTGGAAGTAGGATATAATTATTATTCCACTAATTAGAGTTCATTGTATCTTAGAATTCATTGTATCCTTAGGATTCATTGTATCTTGGGAATTAATGCTAGAATTAATTCCCCTTCTTGTAAATTGTATTGATCATGTATATAAATAGATTTTCTGCTGAGTGGATTACTCACTCAAGTAATTCAGAAATCCTCTCTAAGTTCCTTTGATATTCAAGTGTTTTCTTGTAATTTGCTTTCTAGTAAGTTGTGCTTAGGAAGTTGTAGTTTAATTTAATAATTGTAATTTGGAATTCCTAAGAGATGTAGGCTGGAAGGTTATGTAATTTGAAAGGTCTTGGCTTGCACTATAAAAGTTAAACCTTAACCTTTGTATGGTAGACCTTTTTCTTGATTCTTAAATCCAGAATGATTAAGAACTTTCTTCTTTCCTGATTTGTTATGTGAACCCGTTGGCTGTGTTTGACTCTTTCTTCTCCCACACCTTCTCTAATTCTTGGTAGAATCATATCTAGACTCTTTGTTCTACATCAATTTTGGTACCAGAGGCCAAATTTGATCTGTCCCTAATTCTGTGATTTGAATTCTGGAGCTTGTGTTGAAGTTGCAGATTTTCATGGGAATATGCATGCTGAAGATTTCCTTGATTAGGAATCCTCCTTGGAGACAAATTTTGAGTAGAAACTTATGGCTTAAAAGAGGAAGGTGCTGTTTGTGAAACTGAAGTTGAAAGGAATTTGCCCTCCTTTGGTGGAAGAGGTTGGGCAAACAAACATGAGAAGCAAGACAAAGATCTGGACTTGGGAATTAATGAAAGACAAAACTGAGAAAGCAATTTCTCCCTGCTAATTACATGATAGACCTATATAAGAGATTCCATGGGCTATAAACAGAGACAAGAAATGGGGCTTTTGAGATACCCACTTCACAGAAAGTGACAAAGGGACTATTGGGGGTCTGCTGGACCAAGATAGCAGACTTATGAGACTTGACAAAGAGTAATGAAGGGACAGTTTGGAGTCTGCTGGACCAGATGGAAGACTTATGAGACCGAGAGCAAAAGCAGGATGTCATCTGCTTTGATACCAACTCGAGAAAAGATTAGAATGAAGTTTAGGAAGGATTTTTGAGAATTGCTCGAGTGGTTTGCTATCAACATCAGCATATTTATATACGCAAACATCTTATAGTTACCAGAACAATACCTATGACCCTAATATTTCCAATGCTACATTATCTCCTAATATTCCCAATGCCATATTCGACTAATGTTATCATTTCCAACAAAGATCATCAGGTGTTGGTACATCTTAAATGGGAAAGGTTTTCAAAGGGTGCATACTATAAGCTAGCTTCACAGAAGATTGGCCTCTGCAGAATTATGAAGAAAATAAGCTCTAACTTATGTGGTAGGGTTGCTGGATGATCTTCAAATCAGTCCAATCTTTAGTGTTTCTGACTTATTTGAATTTCTTGACTTTGATGATGACATGAGGCTGTCAATATACGTAGTGGACTAAATAGATTCCAAAATAGCCTAGAGAAGTGATTGAGGAAGTTCTTAATATGAAGGAAGCACAATCACAAAGGGGATAGATTCCTTATACTTCAAAAAGTAATTTCTGAATAATATATTGCTTGATTTAAACTGTACAGGCTGATACACATTATATAGGCTAACGACATTAATTACTTGCTTAAAATAGAGTTAAATTATAGGAAATAAATTTGTCCTAATAAAAGAATAAATCTGTACAATTAAATCTAAATCTATACAATAAAGCCCAACACTCCCCCTCAAGCTGGTGAATGGATATCTATCATTCTTAGTTTGCTAGTAAGATCTTGAAAGTGCTCTGTGGGTAGTCCCTTAGTTAATACGTCTGCCAACTGATGTCTCGAAGGAACGTATGTTGTGGCTATGAGCCTACTATCCAATTTCTCCTTGATGAAGTGCTGGTCTATTTCAATGTGCTTTGTCCCGTCATGTTGAACTGGATTATGCGCAATGCTAATAACTAATTTGTTGTCACAAAACAGCTTCATAGGTGCATCATACTTTATTCTCAGGTCATCTAGTATGATCTTTATCCATAACAACTCACAAACTCCTTGTGCCATGGCTTGAAACTCAACTTCTGCAATCGACTGTGTCACTACATTCTGTTTCTTACTTCCCCATGTTACTAGATTTCCACCCACATACAATAACCTGATTTTGACCTCCTGTCAATAACCGAACCTGTATAGTCAGCATCCGTGTACACTTCCATGGATAGGTTTCCCCCTTTTTTAAATAGAAGTCCTCTTCCAGGCATGGTTTTAAGATAATGTAGAATTCGATCCATGGCCTGCATGTGTCTCCCTCGAATCATGCATGAATTGGCTAACAATACTGACATCATACACTAGATCTTTTTACCGCCCAACATTCAATACCATACAATGTAACACCCCGAAATTTGTTATTTTACAATAATAACAGAATTGTACTGTTTTGTAATTTCTGTGTGCTGTAAAATTATTTTGACAATTTTGTGACTGTATTTGATTGTTTTGTGTAATTTGTTCCGGGATAGGAAAATAATAATTTTCTGGCCGGGAAAAATCTTTACGTATTTACTAAACCCAATTCTGAAAGATGCGTGACATAATCTTTTAATTTTTAGAATTTATCTGTGAAATAAAAATATTTTATTATCCAGTGGACGATACCTACTGACTTATGAGCAGTAGCTTCTGTCCAGTGGATAATAGGAACCAGTAAAGTCTTGAGACTTACTGATAATGAACTAATAGGAACCAAGTCCACGTATCTGACTTGGAAATCTCTAAACCAATAGAAACTAGTCAACATTAGTGGCTAGGACTTTCTAAACCAATAAGATGTATTCAATTTTGATGGTTGGACTAGTTACTTAGAAACTAGAAAAAACTAACTAAGTTAGCTTAAATCTAACTAGGTTATTCTAAGAGGCTTAGGAAGTAATTAAATGGAAGTAAACTTAGTTAGCTACTCTTTGAAGCCTAGTTACAAGCATGTTCTATCATGTCCTAGAATTGGTGACTAACTTCCATGTAACTAGATACTTAGCAAAGTAACTAAATAGTTAGTTAATGAACTAAGTAAACTAACTAGATTCACTTGAAACTAACTAAGAAACCAATTGAACCAAGAACGTGGTTTGCTTCTCCTTGGAGTCCCACGGCCACTTGGTGGTTCTAGGACCTTCAAGAGCAAGCTTGGTGGCAAAGGCTTGAAGCCTCCACCCTAGATTCAATCTAAGGCCATTAAGAAGTTTTGGAGAGTCAAAGAAAGTGGCCACCTCCTTTGGTGAGTTCCACGACCATCACTAAAGAGAAACCAAGTGTTTTCACTTCATTCTTCATCTTCACCAAGTCTAAGAAGCCTATTCTCTCTAATCTTTCTCTTACAAAAATCAAAAACTCCATTGTTGTTCTTTGGAGAGCTCTCGGCAGCCACACCATTAACCAACTTCTACTCACCTATAATTCTATCCAATATCTTTTTCTAAACTTAAACCATATTCTAAACAACTTTCTTCTTGTGAGTTTCTTCTAAATCATCCATCTTGAGCTTGGAAAATAAGCTTGAAGTTTCTATTCAAAGAGGTAAAGACTTTGTTTTTAACTCAAAGTTTGGTTCTTATTTTCGATCCATGGTTCTTCTTGTTCAAAGCTTAGTTCGTGATTGGTGCTTTGTTTAAGCTTGTTAGGATTTTTCTTGGAGCCACACGAAATCCCTAGGAGAAGGATCCACGAAGAGTTTGATCTTCTTTAAGGTAAGAGGGAGATTTATCTCACCAACCAAGTATGGTGGTGAGAGGTGAAATTGTTTGTGATGGATGGTGGATCCATGTGAGGGTTCATATCCATTGTTGTGTAACTTATTTGTGGATGTTTGTGTTTTATTTGTTTATGCTTTGTATGCTTTGCATGATTTATTATTTTGTTTATGGTATGCTTATGATATATATGATGTGAATATATTATGTATGCTATGATAATTGTGAATAAGGAAAATAATTTTGGTTCCAATAACCAAGAGGCTCACGACCTCAACACCTCAAAATAGGTGTTTTCAAATTAAGATTTTCATGAATGATAAAATTGAATGATTAGGAGGAAAAAGAAAAGAAAAGATATGATGGTTCCAATGACCATGTAGTTACGATTTTGAAGGTTTGAAATGGTTTACTTCATGTAAAATTATGATTTAGAAATGAAAAGTTAATCGATTTAATATAAGAAATTAATAAAAGGATTTAAGAAATGGAAGAGAAATATTTTGTCACTTGAAAGATGAAGATTTCGTTTATAAGAGAAAAAGAGAGGTTGAAAGTGTTTGAACCTAAACTTATTTTAAACAGAACTGAGTTTTAGAATTGATTTGAGAATTATGGAGCATATGTTGGTGACTTGAAATTTACTAACGTATAGTTCACTAATTGGGTTTTTGAGCGCGTTAGAAAATTTTAAGTGAGAAAATATGAAAAAGTAAAAGCAAGAAGTGGTATGAATTTTTAGAAAGGTAAAAATGAAATTTAGAAGGTTGAGAAATATTTTATGTAGTAGAAAAATGATGAAAAATATTTTTCATAACTTAAAAATGTGATTTTTAAGTTACATGATTTCAAAAACGTTGAAAAATCGCTACGCGATTTGAAAAACGTCTAAATATTTTTACGCGATTGAGAAAGTGTTGGAAAATCAATACGCAATTTGAAAATACGACAAAAATGTTACGCGATTGTGAAAACGCGACAAAAATGTTGCGCGATTGAGAAAACGCAGTAAAAGGTTTACGTGATTAAAAATACAGTAAAGATACTGTTGGGCCAGTGTATGGACCCTGTATATGAAATTATGAATTTGAACTGAGAATAGTTGTATACATTGAGCATGCATTGGAAAAAGTTCGATGGACTATGTAAGCCTAATTGCCTAGGAGAGACTTACACCTCTTGAGTGGGTGCGATATGCGTAGTGTAAGTCACTTGTTGACCTTGGGGCTGTTAGGGTGCGGGTTGTCCACAATGGGTAGTTGGTAGCTCTTCTGTACCGTGGATTAAGACCGATGCAACACACCGATGATCCGAACTGAGACATTATTCTTAATCAAGATCTAGTAAAGACTGTCATGCATATGCTAGATGTGCAAATACTTATGAGAATGGTGGCACATGGTCTGAGTATGTTGGTACAGACAGATCTTTTGGATCAATCTCTCTAACTTGAGTTTAGCTTCATGGAGTAGGAAAATGAGTCAGTGAGCATATGCATAAGTTAGACTTGTTTGAATATTTAATAATATAATATCTGTTGAACATTGATGAATGTTGAATAGAATGATTATGTTATTGTTTATTATATTTGTATCATTGAATGATATACCTGTATGATGCATTGTCTGTGTTATCTCTGTGCTACCATGTTGGTATTGGCGTAGGTAATCTCACCTCTTTGTATACCTATTCTTGTATTATCTTTATATTTGGTAAAGACGCTGAGTAAGGTACTGAGCAAGAAGGCGGAGAGGAATAGATTCTCACTGAGGAAACTGAGTTCTGATTAGATGGCAACCCGGTCAAGTTTCTTTGGATATGTGAGACTACAGTTTCATGGAAGAGCTGGTGCATGGCGTGTTAGTCCCAATGAGTAGGGACTTATCTTCCAGGGACATCTGACAGTGAATATGAGTAGGATCTTTTATGGGGATCCTTTCTTTTCTGTGACCATATATGTGCATGTAGAATTTCATTTATCTATTCAGCAATATTGGGGCGGTCGTTACCATGTCCCAACTGAGATTAACATCGTATCGTCTGCTTGGACACCAGTCCGTAGGGCGACACGTCAAATTGGGTTCCTATCTTCTGAGAGATCTGAACTTACATTTCATATACTCCGTCTTACTCTTGCTTATACAAAGGTCATGTTCTTCCAAAGTTCGTCTCCATAGCTCTAGCTTCCCATTTGTTTTCTCTCTCGACTCTCCAACTAAGACTATATCATCTGCAAAAAGCATGCATTGTGGTATCGGCTCTTGGATATCTTGTGATAAGCACATCCAAGACCAAGCTAAAAGATATGGACTCAAAGTTAACCCTTAGTGCGATCCTATAGTTATAGGAAATCTTTCAGAACCTTTCTTGTGTTCTCACACAAGTTTTAGTCTCATCATACATATCTTGGATTGCTCGAATATAAGCGATACGAACTCTTTTATTCTCCAGAGCCTTCCACAAGACCTCTCTTGGTATCCTATTGTAGGCTTTTTCCAGATCAATGAAAACCATGTGTAGGTCTTTTTGCTTCCTTCGATATCTCTCCATCAATCTTTGTAGAAGATAGATTGCTTCCATGGTTGACCTCTTAGGCATAAAACCGAATTGATTCTCTGAAATATGAGTCTCTTGTCTTAATTTTCGTTCAATTATTCTTTCCCATAACTTCATGGTATGACTCATGAGCTTAATCCCTTTGTAATTTGCACAGTTCTGTATATTTTCCTTGTTCTTATAAATAAGAATTAAAGTGCTTCTTCTCCATTCATTTGACATTTTTTTAGATCTCATTATCTCGTTAAATAGCTTTGTGAGCCAGCTTATACCTTTCTCTCCTAGGCACTTCCACACCTCGATAGGTATATTATCTGGTCCGACTGCTTTTCCATTTTCCATCCTCTTCAAAGCTTCTTTTACCTCGAACTCCTGAATTCTACGATAAAAGATTTTATTTTGGTTCTCCTTTCTAGTGTTTAGAATGTCCGAGTCCCCTAACGTCCTATGCCCCTCATTAAATAGCTTGTGAAAATAACCCTTCCATTGATCCTTGATGTCTTGTTCCGTTACTAAGACTTTACCCTCTTCATCTTTAATGCATTTCACTTGATCCAAGTCTCTTGTCTTCTTTTCCCTACTTTTAGGAAGCCTGTAAATATTCCTTTCTCCGTCTTTGGTGTCCAAAGATTGATATAATCCATTGAATGCTTTAGTTTTCGCTTCGCTCACCGCCTTCTTAGTATCTTTTTTAGCTGCCTTATATTTTTTCCCAATTTTCAACGTTTTTACACGTGCCAAGCTTTATAACATTCCATTTTAACCTTAACCTTATCTTGTACACTTGCATCCCACCACCAAGATTCTTTATCCTTGGGTCAAAGCCTCTTGATTCACCGAGTGACTCTTTTGCTACCTTCCCAATCCCTTTACCCACTTCGTCCCGCATATCATTTGCACTCCCTTGTACCTCCCAAATCTTTTCCTCCATAATCCTATTCTGAAAGATAAATTTCGTAGTGGAATCATATCTAGGAGGAATTTCCATATAAACTTCTTACTCTAAGTCTCCATAAAGAAAGACATTTTTAACATCAAACTGGTGTAATTCCCACCCAAAGTGGGCAGCAAGAGAGAGTAAGATCTTTACAGTATTCATCTTGGATACTAGTGCAAATGTCTCCTCATAATCAATTCCATAAGTCTGAGTGTCTCCTTTTGCCACCAATCTCGCTTTATACCGGTCTAGTGTACCATTAGACCGATATTTCAAAGTATATATCCATCTGCACCTAATAGACCTTTTGTCACCCGACCTCTCAACAATCTCCCATGTTCCATTCCTTTCCAATGCACTCATCTCCTCATTCATGGCTTGAATCCAGTTCTTATCCTTCAATGCTTCTTGTACTGATGTTGGGACTTTGATAGAATCTATGGCTGAAATGAAACTCTATTCCTACAGGGAAAGATGTTTAAAAGAGACAAATTGAGAAATAGGATACTTGGGATTGGGACAATACCTTCTCCCTTTCCTCAATGCAATGGGTAAATTATCTAGGTTAGGTTTACAATTATTCAAAGACATGTTATCAGGTTCAGAAACAGTATTGTCTGGATCAGGTTCAAAAATAGGAAGTTCAGAGATAGAAAAACTTGTATCTTTAGTACTTACCATTGGTTCAGACGAATGAAGTTGCTGTTGGGCTAGTTTGGGTTTCCTTCTCCTCTGATACACTAATTTTGGTGTGCTAGCCTTGACCTTGACTTTAGCTAGTTTAGGTGGGGTGCCAGAAGAAGATGTCAATTCCTGTGTAGAGTCAGAAGGCAAAGGAAGGAATGACCTAGGAGAGAAGGACTCTGCCTCAGCATCAGCTTCCAAAGTGGTCTCCCCTTGAAGCTGAGAGCGAGGAAAGGAGGACTCTTGTTCATGAAAAGTGATATCCATGGAGACGAAAAAACGACGACTTGAACGGTGATAGCATTTGTACCCCTTCTTGTCAAGAGCATAACCCAAAAAACACATTTGATAGCACGAGGATCAAGTTTGCTGTGATGTTGGCGGTGTACATGGACAAATGCCACACAACCAAAGACACGAGACTGTAGACTCTGCATAATAGGAACTGAAGAAAAGTGAGAGGTCATGAGTTGGATAGGACTTACATTACCCAGGACACGAGATGGTAACCGATTAATTAAATATGTAGTAGTTAAAACAACTTCTTCCCAATATGAGTTAGGAACAAACATTTGGAATAGTAAAGCTCTAGTGATTTCAAGTAAATGACAATTTTTTCTTTCTACAACATCATTTTGCTGAGGAGTATCAACACATGTGAGTTCATGTACAATACCATGCTCTTTAATAAATTTAGAGAAATTTTGGTTGACATACTCCTTCCCATTATCAGAATGCAAACGTTTAATGGAATTTCCAAATTGTGTCTGAACCATGTGATAAAACTGACCAAACAATTTGAACACATCTAATTTGTCTTTCATGAGAAAAAGCCAAGTGACTCTAGTACAATCATCAATGAATGACACAAACCATTTAGTG
Source organism: Ormosia emarginata (assembly GCA_029884605.1). Taxonomy (NCBI): domain Eukaryota; kingdom Viridiplantae; phylum Streptophyta; class Magnoliopsida; order Fabales; family Fabaceae; genus Ormosia; species Ormosia emarginata. Next base: position 76,905,452 of record JAQQTP010000088.1, read on the forward strand.
CCAGAAATGTTAGAGATAGATGCATGACCCTAAGTGAACAAGTGCAAAAGACTCAACATTTTTATTAGAACTAGGTGATAAAGTTACATGATGATGTTTAGCAAACTCACAAACATCACAATAAAAAGACTCAACAAATTCTTTTAAAAACAAAGATGGAAACATAGACTTAAGCAAGGAAAAAGGAGGATGTCCAAGACGCTTGTGCTGTAGCCAAATTTGTGAAGTAAGAGACTAAAAAATGGACTGATAATAGGAAGGTAGCAACTTCTAACCACCATCAGCTTTCAAATTAAGGAGATAGTACAACCTTCCTTATTCTTTAGCAACTCCAATCATCCTCCCCGTGACTAGATCCTGAAAGACAATGAGAATGTAAAAAGGTTACAACACAATTATTATCTTTAGTAAGCTTATGAATGGAAATAAGATTATTAGAAAGTTTGGGAACATGGAGCACATCATTCAAGTGTAGGGAGGGCTGAAGTTCAATAGTACCAGAACCCGCAACTGAATTGTGAGAGTCATCAGCTACGGTTATATGATGTTTACTAGAAGAGAGTTTATAAGATAACAAATGTGGAGAATGAAAAGTCATATGGTCAGTTGCACCAGAGTGCAGAATCCCTTAATTTCCAGTACCAGTACCAATACCAGAAGCATTAAAGGATTGAAAACATAAACTCTTACCAGTCATGGTCAAAGAACAAGAGCTAGAAGGCTTACTAAGAGAATCAATGAGAGTCCGCAGGCGCTCCAGCTCAACTTTACTAAGGGATGGAACTTCATCACCTACTTTTGAGGCTTCATTCGGAGGCATAGAATTGGAAGTGGTTGTATTTACCTGACTGTGCTGTATACCCTTGAACCCTCTTGAGTGGCTAAGAACCTGGTCTTTCCCATAGAGTCTGAAGCAGTTCTCCTTGGTGTGACCATATTTCTTACAATAGGTGCACCAGCGACCCTCTCGGTTTGGTCTGAAGGAGGAAGAAGAAGAGCCTGGTTTAGTTGTCTTACTCGTAGCCAAGGCTGACCCATTAGTGGGCTTGTCATCAAGCATGACAGCCCTACGGCTTTCCTCTCCCAGAACAGTGTAGAACACCTCAGATAGGGATGACAGCTTCTCCTTGCCCAAAATTTGAACTCGAATAGGGTTATATTCAGAATTCAGGCCAGAGAGGAACTCAAAGATCCAGTCCCTTTCCACAAAACTAGCCAACGTGGAAGCATCCTTGCTGCACTCCATTTTGAGATACTGGTATTGATCCAACTCAATCCATAGGCCATTAAGAGTCCCATAATAATCAGTAATTGAGAGGGCCCCCTGTTTAGTAGCAAAGATTTTGGTCTTCAACTCATAGCAAGTTGCAATGCCTTGTTTCATAGAGAAAGTCTGACGAAGATTGTCCAAATTTCACAAGAGGATGAAAGGAACATACAGTTTCTGCTTATCTCAGGAGTCATGGAATTCCAGAGCCACGTCATAATAAGAGAGTCTTCATCATCCCATGCTGCAAAATGGGGTTCATCATTTCTAGGGGCAGTCCCTTCAATGTGGTTTAACTTCCGACGACGCTTAAGTATAGTACAGATAATTTAAGCCCACTGTAAGTAATTTTTTCCATTAAGCTGATAGGTGGGGTGCCAGACTGGGAGATCATTGGGATTCAGAAGTGTGGGTGATACAATGTTGGGTGGTGGGACAGCTTTGGCAGTGTCGTTGTTCAACATACTCATGGTCAATGACAAGCCCACTGGAAAAGGATCTTAGGTTGCAGTGATAGGGGGTGAAACAGGACAAGGGGACACCGGTGACTAGATCGAGACCGCCGGCAAGGTGAACGGAGGCCTGGGCGGTGGCTTGTGGCTTACACGCGCCGGTTGGTGTTTGTGCGAGTGGAGGCGCGTGGCTGCGTTTATGGTGGCGCGGCACTAGGAGGTGGTCGGTCAGGATCTGGGCAATCGTCTGGTGTCTTTGCTCTGGTGATCCAGATGCGGGACAAGGTCTAGGCTGCGGCTATATGAATGTGTGAGAGATGGCAATGAAACGGCACGTCTGAAACGAGGGGTTTTTGGAAAGAAGGCTGAGTGAAAAACGACCCCAGCAATGAAGGTTGGTCTAATCAGTAATGAAGGTTGAATACAGCGGAAACAACAGAGGCTCCCAGGTCAGGAGCTCTGATGCCAACTTGAAAGAGTAATTTTTGAATAATATATTACTTGATTTAAACTGTACAGGCTGATACACATTATATAGGCTAACGACACTAATTACTTGCCTAAAATTGAGGTAAATTATAGGAAATAAATTTGTCTTAATAAAAGAATAAATTTGTACAATTAAATCTAAATCTGTACAATAAAGCCCAAAACTTATCAAATGGTTAGGGATGCTTGCAATTGAAAGCACATGGATTTCAAAAAAAACTCGAGGATTGATCTTGCCATTTATGACCACTACATCAAAACTTTCTCATTAGATTCGAGTTTCTCTTCACCTCGAGGGAATTGTTGCCAGAGTAGCAGAAAGGGAAATATTTAGTAGTAGGGTTATTTTCTAATTTCCAAGCATAAGCTCAATGTTGCAGAGATGAGGATATTGCATTGGATCAGTGGACATACAAGACAAGATAGGATCATGAATGAATGCATTAGATAAAAAGTAGGGGCAACACCTACATTAGAGAGAAAGTATGGGTAGCACTTATTGAGACAAAGATTATAGAATCTCGCTTAGGTGGTTTGGCTATGTGAGAAGAAGACTATTAGAAGTCCTAGTAAGAAGAGTAAATCAGATGAAGGATAGCCTAATAATTAGAGGTAGAGGAAGATCAACAAAAACTATAAGTGAAACTATTAAAAAGGACTTAGATCTTAATGGACTTTCTGAAAACATGGTTTATGCTAGAACACAATTACGTTGTTTGATCTGTGTAGCCGACACCACATAGTAGAAAAAGGTTTTTTTTTTGTTGTTTTCTTGTAATTTGCTTTCTAGTAAGTTGTTTTTAGGAAGTTGTAGGCTGGAAAGATATGTAGTTTCCTAGTAATTTGGAATACCTATGAGATGTAAGCTGGAAGGTTATGTAATTTGGAAGTTCTTAGCTTGCAATATAAAAGTTAAACCTTAGCCTTTGTATGGTAGACCTTTTTCTTGAATCTTAAATCCAGAATTATTAAGAAGAACTTTCTTATTTCCTGGTTTGTTATGCCAGAAGAACCAGCCCATTTGCTGTGTTTGATTCTTTCTTCTCTCACACCTCTATTTCTTGGTAGAATCCTATCTAGAGTCTAGACTATTTGTCCTACATCAGAGTGGGAAGTCAGTCAGAATATTTGAAAATATTATTGATACACAAACTTTATAGGGTTTCCTCTTCTTATATAGGAAATTACATCAAGGTGATAGACTAAAAATAAGGAGTGCCGTATCCTAAATTAGGGAAAGAATATATGAGAATAAGGAACTACCTAAAATAGACTAAGCTAAGAAAGGAAGCAGAATAACTATACAATCAGACTTATTTACATAAAAATCTCAAAGTATCAATTAAAGATTTAATGATCTTTTGACACCCTGTCAACACTCCCCCTCAAGCTGGCTTGAATATATCCTCCATAGACAGCTTGCTGGTTATGTTGTCAAAGGGTTTCTTGGGCAATCCTTTGGTTAAGATGTCTGCTGATTGCTCTGCAGTGGGGACATATGTAATACATATCTGTCCCCTTTCTATCTTCTCCCTGATGAAGTGTTTGTCAACTTCCACATGCTTGGTCCTATCATGTAGGACTGGGTTGTGTGCAATAGATATTGCAGACTTGTTGTCACAATATAGCTTTATTGGTGGGGAATTGTAGACCTTCAATTCTTGTAGGAGCTTTTCCACCCACAACGTCTCACAAATTTCGTGAGCCACTGCTCTAAATTCAGCTTTTGCACTACTCCTTGCTACAACACTTTGTTTTTTGCTTCTCCAGCTAACCAAATTTCCTCCAACAAATGTACAATAGCCTGATGTTGATCTTTGGTCTGTTATACTTCCAGCCCAGTCTGCATCAGTGTAGGCTTCTACCTGAAGATGTCCACGGTTTTTATAGAGTAATCCCTTCCCAGGTGATCCCTTCAAATATCTTAGGATCCTGAAAACTGCCTCCAAGTGTTCGGGTCCTGGTGCATGCATAAACTGACTTACCATGCTTACAGCAAAGGCTATGTCTGGACGCGTCTGAGATAGATATATTAGCCTTCCCACCAATCGCTGGTACCTTCCTTTGTCCACCATATCTTCAGTTTCAACTGGTTACAATTTTATGTTGGGCTCCATGGGTGTTTCAGCAGCTTTGCATCCTAGTAATCCTGTTTCTTTTAAAAGATCCAGAATGTACTTTCGCTGGTTCATAAAAATGCATTCCTTAGATCTTGCAAATTCAATTCCAAGGAAGTATTTTAATGGGCCAAGTTCCTTGATTTCAAAAACTTTGGCAAGTCTCTCCTTCAAATTTTTGAGCTCCAAGCTATCATCACCTGTCAAGATAATATCATCGACATATACAATCAAGATAGCAATCCTATTATTTGCTGAACGTTTATAGAACAACGTGTGATCAGCTTGGCTTTGGATATAGCCAAGCCCTTTTACCACGGTTCCAAACCGTTCAAACCATGCTCTTGGAGATTGCTTCAGCCCATATAGTGACTTCTTTAGTCTATTCACCTTATTTCTTCCAAGTGCTTCCTCAAATCCGGGGGGAAGACTCATAAACACTTCTTCCTCTAGTTCCCCATTCAGAAAAGCATTCTTTACATCGAATTGATGTAAAGGCCAGTTGAAATTGGCAGCAAGGGATAGAAGAATTCGTACGGAGTTAAGTTTAGCAATTGGAGCAAAGGTCTCCTGATAATCTACTCCATAAGTTTGAGTGAATTCTTTTGCTACCAATCTAGCCTTGTACCTTTCTACACTTCCATCAGCCTTGCACTTAATGGTAAAGACCCACTTACACCCCACCTATTTTTTATCATGTGGCAAGTCTACAATTTCCTAAGTCCCATTTTTCTTAAGTGCATTCAACTCTTCTAAGACTGCTAATTTCTAGTTTGGATCATCTAGTGCTTCCTCAATGTTTCTAGGCACAAACAAGTTTGTAATTTTAGAGGTAAAGGCTCGGTGAGCTTGGGAACGGTTTCGGTAGGAAACATATTTGGAAATGGGATGGTTTGTGCTGGTTTTGGGTGGTTTTTTGGTGCAGGTTCTGGTTCCCTTCCTGATAGCTATGGGCAGATTAGTATTAGAAGTGGGAATTTCAGTGTTACCTGGAAGTTCTTGTGGTGTTTCTGCTGGACTGCCTTCCGGGATTTCTGGTTGGCTGGATGCAGGGGTGATGGAATGGTTTCTGGTCCTTTCAGGATATTTCCGAGTATAAACACGAAGCTCCCTTTTTGACTATGATATTTCTTTTCCTGTTTGGGCTCCACCTAAGTCTGGTACAAGGTTTCCCTTATCAATTTCAGGACTTGTTTCCACATGTTCTTCATTTTCATTAAATAAATTTGTATCCTCAATGTGCAAAACAGGAGTGGGTAATGGTTCATGCAAAAAATTGTCTTCACTTACATTCTCCCCCTGAAGGGAATTTTTTTGGAAAAAAGGTTGATGTTCCTGGAAGGTAACATTCATGCTAACATGAAGTTTCTTTGTGCTAGGATTGAAACATCTATAACCCTATTGGGTTGGAGAATATCCAACGAAAATGCATTTTTCTGCCCTTGGGTCTAGTTTAGACCGAGAGGCAGAAGGTGTGTGCATAAAAACAGCACAACCGAACACTCTTAAAGGTAGATCAGCATGTAATCGACATGTTGGAAAATTTTTTTGAAAGTATCCAGAGGTGTGTGATATTTTAACACACGAGTGAGCATTCTATTTATGAGATAGGCTGTGGTTAGGACAGCATCCCCCCACAAATATTTTGGAACATTGCTCTCAAACATGATGGCACGGGCTACTTCAAGGAGATGTTTGTTTTTCCTTTCAGCAGTGCCATTCTGTTGAGGAGTATTTGGGCATGTTGATTGATGCTGAATACCTTTATTTTGGAGAAATTCAGTGAAAGTCTTATTAAAATATTCAGTGCCATTGTCACTTCTCAAAATGGAGATTTTTGTGTCAAATTGTGTTTCTACCATTTGTGAAAAACATTTAAATATATTAGGAACTTCAGATTTTTCATGCATAAGGTAGATCCAACACAACCGGGTGTGATCATCAATAAAGGTTACAAACCACCTTTTTCCAAATTGGGTTGTAATTTTTGAAGGACCCCATACATCACTATGGATTAAATGAAAAGGTTTAGATGCATGATAAGGTTGAGAGGAATAAGGGACTCTTATGACTTTTAGCAAGAACACAGCTTTCACATTCAAAAGAAGAACAATCAACATTTTTGAATAAATTTGGAAACAAATGCCTGAGATATTGAAAATTAGGGTGCCCTAGTCTATTATGCCAGAGCATTATTTGGTCCCTCACAGGGGTAGAACTTATACCACTAAGACCCTGAGCTATTTTATTCTCGAAAGCATCCTCAAAGTAGTAGAGTCCATCCATCATCTTAGCACTGCCAATCATCATCCCCGAAGTCCAGTCCTGAAAAATACAATGAGTGTCAAAGAACTTCACATTGCAATTGGAATCCTTGCAGATTTTACTAACAGAGAGAAGGTTACAAGAAAGTTTTGGTACATGTAGAACATTTTTTAAGTCAATGTGTTTAGATAACGTAATCCTTCTTTCTCCAGCAATTGATGAAAAACTACCATCTGCAATTCTAATTTTTTTATTTCCAGGACAAGGAGAATAAGTTTTAAATAAAGAAGAAAGATTGGTCATGTGATCAGAGGCACTTGAATCAATGATCCGTGGTACACACATATTTGAGGTGCAGTTAAGGGAGTTGGAGGTACTAAAATTACCTGTTTGTGTCAAAGAACCACTAGGAGTACCAGATAAATTACTAGATTTTAACAACCTTATGAGTTCCTCAACATGTTCCTTGCTTAGAGAGGTCTTTTCTGCCTCATGAGCAGTAGGGAAAGGTCTGGGTGCTCTAGGACCTGATTTGCTGCCCTTCAAATGTGCTGGTCTCCCATGAATTTTCCAGTAAGTTTCTCGGGTGTGACGTGGTTTGTTGCAGTGGTTACACCAGAGATTTGAGGAGTTCTTCTGATTTGTTGAACTCTTAAGTGCAGCAGCTTCTACAGCTAGAGCATTGGTCTCAGGAGGATCAGCTTTCGTCTTTCCCATCATCACACTTCTGCGAGTTTCCTCTCTTCTAACTTCTACAAAGACCTCACCTAGTGAAGGTAAGGTTGCTCTCCCAATGATTCTGCCACGAACTTCATCTAGCTCCTCATTGAGACCTGCAAGAAATTGAAATATTCTTCCTTCTTCCACTGTTCGCTGATGGTGTTTGGCATCCTCGGCTGACTTCCACTTGTAAGTGTTGAAGTGATCAAGGTCTTGCCATACCCGCTTCAAGGAATGTAAGTATTTTGTCACGTTGTCACCTCCCTGCCGAATTTCTCTAGCTTGTAAGGTGAGCTCATAAATCTGAGATTTATATACATCTCCGTGACACTCTCCCACATTTCTTTTGCTGTGGAATAGCACATATAATTGCTACTGATGTCTTCCTCCATGGAGTTCACCAACCACGTCATCACCATGGAATTTTCAGCATCCCACACAGCATGCTGGGGTTCAGTGGTGTCCGGCTTGGGTTGCTCACCAGTGAGGTAACCAAGCTTTCCTCTGCCACGGATATACATCTGAACAGATTGAGACCACCGGAGATAGTTCGACCCATTGAGCCGAAAGGACGTGATTTGGACAGAATGAGAATCGCCGAAGAAAACTCGTTGCTCCTGTTTTGGAGGCTGCGAGTTTTTGGGAGTGGCATTCTCCGTATTCTGACCATCGCTGGTGGCTGAGGAACTATCAGCCATGGCTGTAAATTAGAGGTGCAGAGATCCTGCTTTGATACCAAGTCGGAATATTTGAAAATATTATTGATACACAAACTTTACAGGGTTTCCTCTTCTTATATAGGAAATTACATCAAGGTGATAGACTAAAAATAAGGAGTGCCGCATCCTAAATTAGGGAAAGAATATATGAGAATAAGGAACTACCTAAAATAGACTAAGCTAAGAAAGGAAGCAGAATAACTATACAATCAGACTTATTTACATAAAAATCTCAAAGTATCAATTAAAGATTTAATGATCTTTTGACACCCTGTCAACAAAGTCAGTAACAACATAGACAGCTGGCACATGATGAGTGGAGAAGGGGATTCTGGTATCACACCAGAATGCAAGGGCGAGAATAAAAGGGGGGAAGGGAGAAAGGAGGGGTCAGAGAAGAATTTGGGGGCATAGGGACTGGGTTTGTGCGAGGGAGCTAGAGCCCTGCACATCTGCAGCTCTCTGGCATTTTTCTTCTATTTTTCTGCAATTTTCATCGTTGTTTGTTGTTCTGTCTTTTTTGTACAGAGGATGACATTGGGTGTAAGGAGCTAGTCTCCAGTATCTCTAATTCTCAATAGTAAATTTCAAGTTCCTATCAGCCCACAAGCTGGTAGAATCTGTTGCTTTTGCATCTATTCATCAAAGGAAAAAAACTTGTATTGTTTGTATCATCTTGGGGCTTGTTGGAATGTAATATGAACGTAGCTAATATTTTTTCTTTTGCAGGTCCTGTTCTCAGATATAAATGCTTATGAGGTAAGTGGCATAAAAATACCTGCTTGGCACATATATTTAGATAATGTGATGAATCTAATATTATTCTAAGTTGTAACATTAACTGCTTAAAAGTGTTTTTTAATAAGTTAATCACTGGCTAGAGAAATATTTATTATCTGAAGGATAACTATTGTGGAAAATATAATTTACTCATGCAAAACCATTTTTTTTGTCTTGGCCATATCTAGTATTTATTCAGACTTGGGGTCGACTTGCTAGTCAAAAGTTTTAAACTTGATCTAATTTCTTGGGTGATTTTGCCCAATATATTATGAAATCATTTATGGTCTGACAAATTGTAAAAACAATGTTTGTCTGTTTACTCTGTTTATTTTACTATTTTCTGTTTCTTGCTGAAACCATTTGTTTAGAATTTATAGGTCCTCTTGTCATGCAGAAGTTTTAAAACCATCTAATTTTGCCTACAATGAAATCGTTTATGGTCTGTGATGAATTGAGAAAACAATCTTTGCCTATTTCTTTCTTTGTTTTGTGATGTGATCTAGTTTCTTTTGTTACTATTTGCCTATTTTGTCCTTTTCTGAGTCTTCTTTTAAAATTTCAGCCTAATAGTACTTAATCTTATTGGGACTGTTGTTTCAAGTTACAAACTACTAGTACCCATCATGGATATTTACTTCTATTGTGGTAGTGTATTTAGTATTGTCATTTTGAAATGAATCTTCCTGTTGGTATGATCACTAGAAAAGAAATAACGTTGTCACATCTTTCCTGAAAATAATTAATTGCAATTCCATTGTTAACTAGCTGCTTTTGTCACCATTAATAAATATTGGTGTGATTATTTGTCAGGTGGATTTGGGGGCTGATGCAAAGCACTGCTTCTGTAAAGCAAGTGACTTATTGGCCGTGGTTGAGTAGGGATTTGGCTTATGAGACATAGGAAGGACAGGCATTATGATAATATTTCTGGCAATTTTATTGAAGAGTAGACATGAATTTCCTTTTTAAATCTTTAGTTGGTTTGACTCTAATGTTGTAATAACTTCCACTGCTTTCAAAAATGGGGGCCTACAATCCTGTAATAGTTTAAGTTTGATTTCAGCATTGAAGTTATTATCTGACCAAAAAAGTTAGCGAAGTCGCTTCTGTTCATATTGCATTCAGGACATTTGTCTGCGTGTAAGTAATCAAACAATCTTTTGCATTTAAATAATTGTCTCAGCTTGTTTTAAATTATTCCGTTGGATGGGCAAAGTTCACCAATGTCATGAGCAGAGAGGTTGAAGACTTGCTTCCAAGGACAAAAAGCAAGAAATCCATCTCGAGGGATTTCCAGAGTAATGGCTGAGACAAAGGACCATTGTCGGTGATGAGTTGATGATTGTCTTGATTCTTGACGTGATTAGGAAGACAATTTATATACCGATCAATTATTTTGTTTGGTACATGATATACCTTTGAAGTTTTGTGATGAGTTGTTGATTGTCGAGATTCTTGATACTACGAGGACAATTTATATACAGATTAATTATTATCATTGTAAGTTTTTGTTGCACTAAGTGGCGTATTTTTTACTTCTTAGCATTATATGAAGGTAATATCCTCGTGTCGAATAAGATTTTCAGGTTATATTTTCAGGTTATATGTAGATTTTTTTGTGTTATTTTAAGCTTTTAAGATTGACGTCTGAGCTTTTTTAATCATAGTTATAAATTTATTTGAGATAAACTTTGTTTTACTAAAATATATTTGAAGTCATTTGGACATAGTGATTATTTTCTTACAAGTCTTGAAATTTTTAACCTGGAAACTAAAACTTATATGGAAGACAATATAATATATAATTTCTTTTTTGGCAAGGTGTAAATTATATATTTTATTGAAAGTATAAATTATATCATTCAATTACAAAATGATTTTTTTTTGAATTTTTGGAAACTTTTAAGTTTTAATCCAATAGTTTTGAAGCAAGATCATCTTAGAAGCTGTAAATTTTGAAAATCTTACCCTAAAATTCAAGTTTTGACATTTTTTAGAGATTTTAATTTTTTTTATATTTTATGTAAATTCAAATAGGAATGCTTTATTTAATGAAGAGTAAAATAAATGAAGACATTAAAGTGGGTCAGGGTAAGCCTCCTTAAAATATGTTGATTGTAACATCTCAATATTGATATCGCGATATACTTGACATATATTAAAGCGATCAATACTAATCGTGTTATTTCTAACTCATAACAAACTAAACTCATAATATTTATACAAATAAGTATGAAGAGTCACGACAAATTAAAAGTTATATATACATCATTACCTCAAAAGGGCACATTATGATACATAAATTTTCATACAAATTAGATCAAGTATAATATATACAAGCTTTAACTATATAAAACATATAAGCTATACCAGTCTTCATACATTTTTTGCTTCCCTTTTGAAGAGCTTGTACCTGGATTTACATGTCAACACAATCGGGGTGAGAATTTACAAACTATCAGTAGAAATATTCCTAAACTAGCATTTTATACATTCACAAAGAATACGCAAATGCCCATACAATTGCAATGTCATGAATTTAAATGTCATGGTGGTAACCGTCCATACAATTGTCACGCTATGCCAAATTACGCCTAATGTTTATGTTTAAGGATAAAGTCCATCCCAACTACTCTGGGAATTGTTATGATATGTCAAGAGTCTTCTTATTTTCCAAGAACCCAATTCCATAAGTTACCTCCAGGTAATGAGGATAAAGTTCACCTCAACTGCTCTAAGTTATTCCAAGAGTGATGAAGAAATGACCATCTTCAACTACTCTTTGATAGAGAGGGAATCACTCGCCTTAACTATCCATGAAGAGGCATCTCACCTCAACTAGTCAAACCAGGATCACCTTGTAAAGATGGCTTGAATCTTAGGTTTGAGATAAAGTCAAGTAGTTATGTTGTATATTGTAATAGAATTAGTTAGAGAAACTGATTCTGTTATTCTGTTATTTTTTGGCTCCACAAGGTTGAAGCTTTCTTATAAATAGAGGAAGCCTATGCTAGCTGTGAGTGAGAGAAAAATCAGTCTTGTGAGATCATTCAGAAAAGAGTGTTAGAGATATACTTTGTAATTCTCAAGAGTGATCCCATTTTGTAAATCTTTTGTAACTACTTGTTCATAATGGATTCTTTGTTACTGCCCGTGGGTGGATGTAGCTAAGTTCTTTAGTGAACCACACACGTTAATTGTTCTGTGTTCATCTTTTATCATACTGCTTCTTTGCTTATCAGTTTTACAGTTTTGCACGCTTCCTAGCTTGGCTAACAAGCTCTGCTCAGTTCAGTTTTCGTAACAAACTGGCATCAGAGCTCCCAAAGATCCTGGGAGCAACATAGTGAAGAAGACTAATTGGTTAGAATCATCAAGAACTCAACAAGAAGATGTCTAACACAATCAAGATTGAGAAATACAGCTCAAAGCAAAGTTTCGGCCTCTACGCGAGATAAAGATGAGAAACCTTCTTGAAACAATTACAAGTGTGGGCACCTCTTTCTGGACAAACCTCAAAGATCAATAAAGAAGATCTTGCATTGCAAGAAGAAAAAGCTCATTCATTGATCTTGCTTTCTCTCTCTGATGAGGTTCTCTATGAAGTCGCTGAAGAATCAACTACTGCAGGCTTATGGCTAAAATTGGAGAAGCTATATATGACAAAGTCAATTTGTAATAAGCTTCTTCTGAAAAGACGATTGTTTGGACTTCCAATGAAAGAAGGTACGCCTCTGAAAGACCATTTAGATGAATTAAATTCCATATTGATAGAACTTCGTGATATTGATGTTAAGATAGAAGATGAAGATGCTGCCATGGTATTGTTAGCTTCCCTTCCCCTTTCTTTTGAAAATTTTGTAAGCTCTTTGAGTATTGGGAAGGATTGCATAACACTGGAAGTGGTGAAATCCAGCCTGCATACTAGAGAACTTCAACACAAAGCATCTGGAAATGATGAAGGTTATGTTTCTGGGTTAGTAGCTTCAAACTCGGGTAAAAATCAGAAAAAGAAGAAAGGCAAAGAGATGAAAAAGGGCAAACATAACCCAAGAGATATCTGCAATTACTGCAAAGAACCAGGACATTGGAAGAAAGATTGTCCCAAGAAGAAGAAGAAGGAATCTGTTGCAGCAACAACTCAAGAAGGTTACTCTTCTGATGATGATATGGTGTTAACAGCAACTGATCAAAATCATCAGTCAAGTGATCAATGGGTGCTAGATTCTGGTTGTTCTTTTCATATGTGTCCACAAACTTGTTGGAAGTTATGAAACTTGATTTGGTGAAATCTAAGTGTTCTTAATAATTTGGGAGTTACAATTAGTCACTTAAGTGACTAAATACCTACATTGTTCATGTTTTGATGTTGCCTTGACTCTAAGGCCTTAAAAATGAGATATTTCTCTCATTTCCTCACCACTCTCACGAGTACAACAGGAAATCAAAGGGAAAGCCAAGAAAGGAGTTAGAGGAGGCCAAGTACCAACCAAAGAAGAAGAAGAGGATAAGGGTGGAGATGAGCTACTTAGTGAATTCATTTATGGCCATTAGAGGTATAGGAACACTTGTTTTGATGCTTTGTGTTCATTTTCTTCATCTTTTTCATGAGAATCCTACGATTCATCAAAAAACTTGTCTCACCATTTCTCTATTTTTCCATATCTGCTAGTAGTTAATCCGGTATTAAAACACATAACCAGTATGCTTAAAAATACCAAACTAACTCCTATTAACCTCAAATTTTAACTACACCATCTTCAACATATTCGTGACCTAGAAACAAATCCCCTACGTATATTTTCATTAACTAAGCAGTTTAATCCAATTCTGGGGCAAATAACATCTATTTTTTGTAACACCCTCCTCAGGGTATCACATTTCCGACTTCCAACTCATAATCTGTAAAGAAGTTCATAAAAGGTTTGAGTTATAAAAGGTGAGTTTTAAAATTTCTTATTACAAAAACATAAACTTATTGAAATCCATAAGTATTACTGAAAATATATTTAAACTGTGTAATATACAATATTGACACCAATTAATATTTAACAATTTAAAGAGAAATATAAAACTAACAAACTCTTTTTTTAACAGTAGCAAACCCCATCACAGGTCTTACGTAATAGTATGGTACAACACTAACGGTAAAACTTAACATACTCATTCCTTCTTGTATCCATCTTGATGCATCAGACATCTGTTCCTTGTTCACACTGCACACTATCGAGTCCTGAATGGCTACTCCTCAACGTTGTCACCAATCTCAGAGTATTTACCACCCATCATGTCTAAGACAACTCGTTCCATCTATTATATAATTTTTACAACACAAGCCCAACCAAACAATATAACAAAGAGGTGAGATCACCTACGCCAATACTAACATGGTAGCATAGAGATAACACAAACAACATACCATACAGGTATATCATACCATAATTCCAATAATGCGCTCAACATTAATCAACTATCATCATCCAATCATTTATCAGTTCAAATATCATTCAATATTCACAATGATGTCCTCAACAATATCCAAGTTTTCATCAATTCAAATCACATGATAATAACAATAATGCCATCAATATTATTTATCATCATCATCATCCAGTATTATTCAACAGTTCAATTTTCATACCAATATGCATGTGCACAAAGACTCAATTTTTCAAAAACAACTCCATGGAGGTTTTCACAATTTCGAGAAGAATGCTCTGGTTAATTGCCTAGCCTTAGCCCACAGACAATCTCCAATCTTCGAAAAGAATCGTGTTCTTGTCGGGTATCGTCAAATGCGTTGCAACATACTGCATCGCCAAGTGACATATGGTCCAGCCTTAGCCCACAGACAGATATCCACTGGTCGACCGCTGTGCCTTGACGCCCCCAAGATCCATCATAGACCTCACTTTTCAATTCTCATTCCCTCTTTAACCACAATGGCCATAATAGCTATCAGCTATATTTTATACAATGCACGATTATATCAGTGCACGTCCAACCACAAGGGCCAATCTTTTCAAATTCATTTGTTCAATTTAATCATATGCCTTAACGCATATTTTTTCAATGCATGCATAATGCACCAAATGCCAATCACAGGCATATCTTTCCAATGCATACAAAATGCACCAAATGCCAATCACAGGCAAAACTCATCATTTTCTCTTACAGTGTCCATACACTGGTTCAACAGTATTCATACTATATTTTCAATAGCGAAAATCATGTTATCACGTTTTCATAGTCACAAAACACTTTTGTCATGTTTTTCACAATTGCGCAACATTTCTGTTACGTTTTTACAATTCCACAACACTTCTGTTGCATTTTAAAATCACGTATTGATTTTTCAACGTTTTCTCAATCGCATAAAAGTATTTACACGTTTCTCAAATCGCGAAGCGATTTTTCACCATTTTCACAATCACGTAAAAATATTTCATTACTTTTCAATCACGTAGTGATTTTTCAACAATATTTCAATTGCATAAAATATTTAAATATTTTTCAAATCGCGTAGAAATATTTAAACGTATTTTAAATCGCGTAGCTTAAAAATCACGTTTTTAAGTTACGTAAATCATTTTTCACCATAATTCCATTACGAAAAATATTTCTTAACCTTCAAAAATTCCATTTCAACCTTTCTCAAAATAATATGACTACTCACATTATTTTCCACATTTTCTTACTCAAGAAAATGCTTTTACAATATATTCCACAAATTCACAATTCCATTAAATTAAATCAATGTTTCTAACTTTAAAATTACTAACGCTCTCCAAAACTCAAAGGATGAGTTACACGTTAAAAAATATCAAATCACTATTATATTCTCCATTCTAAAATCAATTCTCTTCAAAATAAAAAGAGGTTCAAACACTTTCAACCTCTCTTTTCCATTCATATACAAAAATCCCATTTTCTCAAGTGATAAAACACTCTAATTCCCTTTTCAAATTCCTTATACTAAATCAATTATATTTCCATTTGAAAAATCACTTTGTTTCATCAAACAAGCCTTCCAAAACTGTGGTACATGATTCCAATGGCCATCAAATATTTTTCCTTCTAAGTCAATATGGTTTTACACAAACAAAACCATTACAAATTCTTCATAAAAACCGTGAGCACTTGGTCTTTGAAATCAAATCATTTGGTCATTTTTCATTTTCACTTTCTTTGCAAATCTATTTTCACTTTCTTTGCAAATCCTTAAAATCAACATTGCCCTTTTCATTTAAAACTCATGTTTAGTAAAATGCTTAAAAACTTTTTACATAAAATAAATCAATAAAAATACTTCTCAAAACTGTGAACACTACTTCTTGAAAACAAACCCTTTGTTTATTTTCCATGCTTCTTTAATCATCTAATTTTATCCTTCATAAAAATATTAATTTATGAACACCTATTTTGAGGTGTCTTGGCCAAAATTCCTCTTGGTCTTTGGAACCAAAAATCACTTTCCTTTCCATCATCAAATCCTGACATACAAATACATATTCAACATATATATCACAAGCATGCGATAATCAAAGCAAATAAATCATGCAAATCATACCAAGCATAGGCAAATAATCAAAGCACATAAACACCCACAAATTATTATATGACCATGGATATGAATCA
This sequence comes from Ormosia emarginata, assembly GCA_029884605.1. Classification (NCBI taxonomy): domain Eukaryota; kingdom Viridiplantae; phylum Streptophyta; class Magnoliopsida; order Fabales; family Fabaceae; genus Ormosia; species Ormosia emarginata. The sequence goes on from JAQQTP010000088.1 coordinate 76,921,902, forward strand.
TCACATGGATTCACCATCCATCAAATATAAGACCATCTCTCACCACCATACTTGGTTGGTGAGATGGATCTCCCTCTTACCTCTTGAAGAACCTCAAAAGCTCCTTGTTTTACTTCTTTTTTCAAGTCCTTCACCACCAAGGACTTCTCAAATACAAAACAAAACACACATATATATATATATATATATATATATATATATATATATATATATATATATATATAGGACTTGAATAAGAAAACCATGGATTAGAATCATGGTTAGAACCTTGAAAATCAAAAGAAAAGTGAAGATTAATAAACTTCACAAATAAAGCTTCAATCTTTAGCTTGAAGAACAAGGTTGAAGATGGATGATTTAGAGAAAGTCTCCAACACGAAAGTTGCTTAGAATATCATGTAGATTCAAGATCTATGGTTGGATGAAATTAAAAGAGATTGGATGGTGATTTTGGGTGAATGGCCGAATGGTTCCTCTTGAAGAACAAGGTTGGAGTTTTTTATTTTTGTGAAAGAAAGGCTTCTTAGACTTGGTTAAGATAAAGAATGAAGTGAATACACTTAGTTTTTCTTCCTACCAATTTCGTAGAGCTCCATGGAAAAATTCCTAAAAATCATAAACAAATGTTAAAATCAATAACAAGTGTAGAAATAGGTAAACCATGGTTCAAGCATGACTTAGAAAATTAAAACTTGAAGTTTGGGTGAAGAGATAAGAACTTTACCCTTTATGATAGAAACTTGAAGCTTGGATTTGAAGCTCAAGATGAATGATTTTGTGAAAACTCATAGCTAGAGATGTTCTTAGAATAAGGTAAGGATTCAAGAAACTAGGTTGGATAAAATTTATGAGTGATGGAGGGTATATTTGATGATCATGGCCGTGTGCTAGCTTGAAGGAGAAGGAGAGAAATTTTTCTAAGAGCTTTAGGTTTTTGGAAATGATCAATAATGATCAAGAATGGCAATAATGGTCATGAAACACTTTTCTATTGTCTTAAGCCACCAAAAACCATCCCCCCTCCATGCATTCTCTTTAGAGTGCAACATGATCAATAATGATCCATATTGACTAAAATAACTAATAATGATATTCAAACTTTTCCTTTAGCTTTAAAACAACACAAAAACTGTCCCCCCTCCATGCATTATGCATTCATAAAGTTGTCATCTTTTCTAGCCACCATTTAGAGCAATTTAAGCCATTGATTAGATCAATGGTTAGGATTAAGGTAGACTTTTGATTAGAAGACTTAATCTAGGCCATTAGATCTTTCTCCTTGAAATCTTAGCCATTAGATGCATTTCCAAAAAGAAGGGTCAAGATTACTGCTTCTTACTTTCAATCCAAGGGTCATAATTAGTCATAGCCATTTTAGAAGACCAAATCTCCACCATTGATTAAATCCAAATCCAATGGTTATAAATGATCCATCTCCACCGTTGATTAAATCCAAATCCAACGGTCACAAATGGTCCTAGCCACTTTGTAAGACCAAATCTCCACCCTTGATTAATTCTTCATCCAATGGTTATAAATGTTCCTAGCCATTTTATTAGACCGATTCTACGTCGTTGATTAAATCGACGGTTGATATTCAAAGCTTCAAAAATTAAACTTGCTTCCTATTGGTCCGTCAAAAGTTGTCATAACCATTAATGTTGACTTAGCAGTACAATATTTATTTTTATCTGCTATAACCCCACGAAAGAATATATTTACTACATTTTTATCGCTTGATAATTAAATACAGTACAAAACACAGTAAAAGAAATTTTCTAAAACTGTTTCCGGATTCAGGTTTAGTAAGATCCCCTATCTCTGTCTCAACAGTACAAATTTTTCTATACGTAAAAAAATTTTCACTTTGCGGGACCCACCTGAGCCCACGTAAGGCCACCTAGGCCCACAAATAGCCCAAAAACAATCAGAGAAATATAAAAATTTACAATTAGCCACAAAAATTAAAAATATTAGAAAATGTATGAAAATCAAGTTAGATTGTTAAAAATAATTAACAATCAAGAAAAATAAATACATAAAGATTTCCCCTGGTCCGAAAATTATTATTTTCTTGACACGGAGTAAATCACTCAAAATGATTAAATACGCTGACGGAATACTCAAAATAATTTTATAGTATACAGAAATCACTAAACAGTAGAATTCTGTTAACTGTCAAAATTACTGTCTAATAGATAGGAAATTTGGGGTGTTACAATACTCTCCCTCTAAAAAGAAATTTCATCCTCAAAATTTAATAAACCTGATTTCACATCCTCAGAATAAATATAGATATTGTTCTTTTATCTTATCCTCCAACTCTTATATTGCTTCTCCACTTACATCATTCTAAACGATTTTAACCAATAAAAATTCTTTATCTCGCGATCAATTTCTTCTGATCAAACTGATATCTTAAACTCTTATGATTACTGAAGATATTGAATGTTACTCCATAAAGAAAGTATCTCCATACTTCTAATATAAACTCAGTGGCTACCAACCCCTATTAATGTGTAGGATAGCTTTTCTCATGTAACCTCAATTTCCTTAAAACATACGGTATAACTCTTCTTTTCTGAATAAGCACACATCTTAAACTTCGATTAGTTGTAGCGTATGTTTTTAGACAGAATTAATACCAGAGAAGTAGTCAAACACGTTTTTAACTCCTGAAAATTCTCCTTGTATGCATCAATCCATACAAACACTTAATTCTTTCTAGTAAGCTGGGTGAAAAGTCCTACGATCTAGAAATTTTCTAGGATTTCCATAGTCTTTGACTTTTCCCACTGAAAAACTGTTTCAACCTTTGAAGGATCCACCCCGCTTCCGCTGCGTCACTCTGATACTATGACATGGATATAAATAGCAATATCCTTTCTTGCAAATTGCAATACATGAAAAACATTATGAAAGATAGCTAAACTATCTGATATGTTACCAGATATATCCAACAAAGAATTTGATGTTGCCTGATTTTCAGGAATGAATTTTCTGGAATACTAACACTTTATTGAGATAATCTCATAGGATATGGTTGGAAAATAACTAATCCGTTTCAAAGATCACGTCTATTTATGAAAGAGATAAACTAACACAAAGTTGTGATCTATAACAATAATTTGAATAACTTAAGTAGCTCGATAGGCTAAGAATAGAAACAGAAGTAAACAAGTCAGAAGATCACGAAGACACAAATAACACCAACATATAATTGATCTACTCAATCATATGCTATAAAGAATAGGTAAAGAATTACCTTCTACAATATAGTCTTCCTTATTTATGTCTTCAGCTCAGAACACTCCCGTTCCATTCGATGTATCGACTCTCCCTACTACCTGAGATTTTTTTACTAACAGAAAATTTCATTTTCAATGGAACACAATCTCTGAAAATGTGTCTAAACTTCCCGCACTTAAAACAAATTATTTCCTTGGACGTACAATCCTTCGTTAAGTGCCCTCTTTTCCACATTCTTTACATAACAGTAAAGACATCATGGTCCGACTGAGTTTACTGCTACAAGCACTACCTCGACACGTTTACTGCTCCTGCTAATTTCCAATAATCGTAGATATGTTTTCCGTTGAAATCAATTACTTTCCTAATATCCCTCCTTTAGAATACCCAATTCCAAAATTACAAAATCTTGTATTTCAAAACTATTTCTCTTCCATTAGATCCAGAACCTCAACTTCCAATTCCCACTGTTCGGCGATCCTCTGTTCCTGTTATATTGTCACGTCAGTTATCCTCCGCATTGCTCCCATAACTGCAACCATAACGTTAATGTCATTTTTTGAAGGTTCTCAGAAAAAATATCTCATTTTCCCGGTTCCGCTCAGTTTGCACGCAAAATGAGAAATAATATTAAAATATTTCGTGTTCTCAGAAAAATTCAATTTTTTTTTCAAAAATCACAAATATTAGAAAATGAATATTTATCACAAAATAAATAAAATTTGGGGTGTTACAAATATAGTTTTCAAAGTTTTTATTTTCTAAGATTTTATTTGTAAATAAAATCTAGGTACGTTCTATTATCAATTGGACAATAGATACTGGTTTTGTTAACTGTAACTTTTGTCCATTGGTTAATAACTACCAGTTAATGTCTAGTTACTCTCTTTGATGTTTGCTTTATAGTGGGACCTTTAGCCATTAAGTGACCATGGCCCATGATGTGACTTATCTCTTTTTGGACCAACAGGAAGAAAGCTTCCTAAGCAAGTTTAGAGACAAGTTTGTAGAAGAAGCTTTGGACCCATTCCCTAGGTGGAGTGCACGGCCAAGAGCTCCAAGGAGGCTTCTAGCGTAAGCTTCCACTTTTAATTCATTTCTATCATTTCCATTCATCTTTCAAGAACAAAAAAGCTACACACATTCTCTCTCACTTTTTTTTTCTCACACTTTCTCTCCACCAAGCTTACGGCCTCACCACCAAAACCCACCCTATAATCTTCTTTAATTTCAACTAACTATATTTCTTGAATCCAAACCTCATTTGAAGACACTTTGGGGTTGTGATCTTGATCTAGTTCATCCATTTTCAAGTACTTCTTCAAGTTAGGGTTTTGAAAGCTTTTAAGGTGAAATTCCTCCATCTTCATCTCCTCTTTTCATTTTCAAATTCTAAGACCATGGTTTTGATCCATGGTCATTCTATTTCCAAGCCTTCGATGTTGATTCTTTTTGTATATTGTTTTCATTTTCAAGAGCATCTTGAAAGAGGAAGTTTGATTCAAGAAAGCACCCAAGGAGTTTTGGTCATCATCTAAGGTAAGAGGGAGATTAACCTTTTCAACCTATCATGGTGGTGAGTAACAAAATTGTATATTGTAAGTGAGGAATCCATATGAGGGCTGCTGATCAATCAATTTTGAGGCATTCATTATTGCTTTATATTTGGCCTAATTGATGCTAATTGTATCCAATATTATGTTTGTGGATGAGTTTTAGATGATTGGGCTTCATTGAGCTTAGTTGTAAAAACTTCATTAATTTTCAGATTTTAGCTCATTTTGACATTTCTGTCTTGTACAAGCCATAACTTAGGCTACAAATATTGTATTTAATGATCTTGGTGTCCTATGAAAGCTAAGACAAAGATGTACAATTTTGCGTCTACTGTAATTTTTCTAATTCAGCTGTATTCAAGGTGAAATTGGGCCTCAAAATTAGGACGCTGTTGCTGTCACAAAGCTTGGACCTCCCCTCACTAATTTGGGCTTAACTCTCTCAATTTAAGTCCAAATAAGGCAAATTATATGTCTCTGGAAAGCTTATTCAGAGGGCTACAGTTTGGGCCAGGGGTAGATTAGGAATTACAGAAGAATTTTCAGTTACAAATAGGTTAAGGCAGATTTCGAATTTACTTTTTTGAATTACTTTTGTTCAGTTTTGAGATTAAAATCAAGAATCCTTTTCTTCTTCTCTATTTTCGTCTTCTCTCTTCTTTCTTCTCTGAAGCTCTGCATTATTTTCATAATGGCCATGGAAGGCTGAAGCTCTTTTCAATCCAAGGAATTCAATGATTGTGGTTAGAGTTTTGAGTTCTATTGTTTAAACTTGATTTCTGTTTGTGTTCTATCTTCTTCTCCTTCTTCAATTGTGATTCTAGATCTAGATTTGAAATTGAGGTTAGATTGAAGATTTATTAATCTGAATCTAATGGAGAATGGATCATCGATTGGTAATCCAAGTTAATTCGAAATTGTTCCTAAATCAATTTTAATCAAGAATTACGATTGTGATTCTGTTTAATTGATGAAATTCTAGGTAATTATCTAGTTGAATTCGAATTAACAGAGGTGGTATATGCAGACAGAATTTCATTCTCTTGAACAATGATTAACTCTGTCACTTGAATTGAAAACCTTGGTTTGGCATCTCATAATTGAATTTTCTTCTAATCATTGCTAGAATTTGTATACTGCTTAATGAACAAAACGCCCTACTTATTGATAACTTCTAACATGCTTGAGAAATCCGAATTGGTCCTTGGGAGATGACCTAGGTTATGCACTATGCTATATTCCATTGCAAATCCTAGTCTATTTTGAGGCAAGTGCGACATCGCTCATCAGCTGCTCACTTGGTTGTATTAACTCTTGGTGATTTTGTGAATTTTGCCCTATGTGATTTTATGGTTTAATATTATGCCTAATTTTGGTTGAGTAGAAATTTTGTTGATTGAAGTATGTTGTATGCTTGGAATCTTGTTGATAAAGGTAAAAATTATGGGACTTGAAGGTCTTAGGGCTTACAGCCAAGTAACCTTAAATAGGGTTTCTAAGACAAACTTTTGAGTTGATTTGGAACTTAGGTATTTAGGTGAAAAGGAATTGGATTAAGAATTTATAATAATGAAAGAGAGATAGAATAAAATTAGGTCATTCAATAAGAGAGGAATTTCGGCCATTGAGTGGAAAAATAAGCTTGAAAGGGAAATTGAAAACTTAAGGTGTTTTTATTAAAGGCAAAGGAAAAGGATTTATTAAACTAATATAATGTGGATTCTTTTTGTTCTTAGTGAAACAATGTTTTACATAATTAGAGAATGATGATTTTTGAATTACGAGATAAAGATGCTTCGCGATTGAAAATAATAGCAGTGTGCTGTCGGGCTCTGAAACGAGACCTAGAGATGTTAATGACTGTTTTGGCTCAAGAGTAGCTTATGTTTATGGAAAATCATGATATTAATATGTGTATATGCATTGAGTCATTGATCATGCATGGTAAAAGTCTGACAGACTTATTGTAAGGCTGTATGCCTAGGAGTTGAAGTACACCATAGTGCAGGTGCGAATTGCGTAGTGTGGTTCACTTGTTGAACTTGGAGGCATTAGGGCGCGGGTATCCCACAAGTGGTCAGTTGGTAGCTCCACTGGGCCGTAGTGACTGAGCAACGCATCGATGATCTTGACCAGGCACTATTCTATTCACGATCTACTGTAAACTGTCTTGTATAAGCCATGATGCGCAAATTGAGAAACTATAGCACTTGACTTGAGGCTGACGAAATACAGACATGTCTTTTAGATCATTCTCTCCGAAATTGTGTTCAGCTCCATGGAGTTGGAAAAATATGAGTGGAAAAATAAGCTTGAAAGGGAAATTGAAAACTTAAGGTATTTTTATTAAAGGCAAGGGAAAAGGATTTATTAAATTAATATAATGTGGATTCTTTTTGTTCTTTGTGAAATAATGTTTTACATAATTTGAGAATGATGATTTTTGAATTACGAGATAAAGATGCTTCGTGATTGAAAATAACAGTTGTGTGCTGTCAGGCTCTTAAGCGAAACCCAAAGATGTTAATGATTGTTTTGGCTCAAGAGTAGCTTATGTTTATGGAAAATCATGATATTAATATGTGTGTATGCATTGAGTCATTGATCATGCATGGTAAAAGTCTGATAGACTTATTGTAAGGCTATATGCCTAGGAGTTGAATTACACCTTAGTACGGATGCGAATTGCGTAGTGTGGTTCACTTGTTGAACTTGGACGCATCAGGGCGCGGGTATCCCACAAGTGGTCAGTTGGTAGCTCCACTTGGTCGTAGTGACTGAGCAATGCATTGACGATCTTGACCAGGCACTATTCTATTCACGATATGGTGTAGACTGTCTTGTATAAATCATAATGCACAAATTGAGAAACTATAGCACTTGACTTGAGGTTAACAAAATACAGATATGTCTTCTAGATCATTCTCTCCGAAATTGTGTTTAGCTCCATAGAGTTGGAAATGGGTCCATTGTGCATATGCATAGTCTGTCCCCATATCATCGTGATATTTTATATTTGCTAAATTATCAATTAATTGATGCAATGACTACAATTGTTGTTTCTTGTATACGAATGGTGTTATTGTTCTTTACTATTTCTATGCATCCATGTTGGTATTGATGTAGGGGATCTCACTTCTCTGTTATGTTATTCTATTTTATATGTATATGATTGATAAAGACTGAGAGGAAGACGAAGAAGATCGTATCTTTCTGTTGTTTTGTTTTTCTGCAATGACGACTAGAAAAGATTTTGTTGGTTTTGTCAGAGCTTAGTTTCATAGAGGTACTGACGCCTAGCGTATCGACTAGGATACTAAACGTGTTAGATATGTAGGAGATGTGACACTGTCTATAAGTAGGACCTGCGATGGGGATCCTATCTTTTCTCTTGATGTCTCAGTACGTTTGGAGTTTGTTATGCCGATTAGGGAGTTGTGGGGTGATTTGCATTACACCCCCAGGGAGGATAAGGACTCGGTGGTGTCATCTGCTAGGATAGCTGCCCGTGAGATCTTACCCTGACTGAGGGTTTTTTTCGATGAAGAATCTGAGGAGGAGGATCCATCGGAGGGCTCTACTCCCTAGGCATTAGACTTAGGCTAGTATATGTTTTGTTAAATAGTTTTTGTGAGTGTGTGTGTGCGTGTCTTTTGAGTACAAATCTTGTGTATTTTGAGTGGATTGTGATCTACGCCACTTATGTATCTATTCTTTTTGATGTGTAATGTAACATCCCAAAAATTAATAATTTTATGATAAATAGTCGTTTAACAATATTTATAATTTTTGGAAATTTTTCTGTATTTTACTGAGAACGTGGAATATTTTAATATTATTTCTCATTTTGCGTGCAAACTGAGCGGGCCCAGGAAAATGAGATATTTTCCTCGAGAACCTTGATCTGTGAAAACGTCGATGGGGGATCTTACTAAATCTGAGGCTGGACATGGTTTATGAGGTTTTACGTTTTTTGAGAAATTTTATCTGACAGAGCGATAAATTGCTGTGTAATTTTTATCCGCTAGACAATTATAAATGACTATTATCAACTGTAACAACTGTCCATTGGATAATAGCATGTATTAGAAATCCTATCACCTTATCTTAATGCAATCCACTTTATATCAAATTAAATCCACTTTAATTCAAATTAGTGTACTTTCTTCAAAGCTTCTTTGAGAAGCTTTGACCACCAAATGACCAAGATACCCTTGGCTTGTTGGGGACGCTAATTTCCCCCCTCCCTCACTCTCTCATTGCCGTGGACTCATGGGTAAAATGGGAAAGTAATTTTGCTTCCCACACTTAAGCTTTACACCAAAAAATATCTCACTTTCACCTAACCATTCCTCTCACTAACTTCATCTTCTTCAAATCTTCTCCTCCTCTCTACCCTCCTCCATAGCTACGAAATTGCAGCCCCCTCTTGACCATTAATCTTCATCTTTTTCCTTCATCAAGACCATTCCCATACTCACCTCATCCTTATCTACATCTTTCCTTTAGAAAGTTTCTTCAAAAATCCAACCTTTCTTCCCTCTCTCTTCTTCCTCATCTCCCCTATGAAAATCCAGCCACCCTCTCCACCCATTCTCTTCATTTTTCTCTTCACAAACACCATTTCTACACTCCTCTCAACCTCCTCTACAACTTCTATTTGGAAGGTTTTTTTCAAAAACTAACTTCTCCACCATTGTCTTCCAAGACAAAGCTTCCAACTTTGAGGTAAAGCTTCCATTTTTATTCTTCTTTCTCTTCATTTTCGTACTCGAGGGTCTCATTGGAGACCAAAGGTTCATTCTTTACCATGTTTAATGTTGGTTCTTTATGTTCGAGATTTTAGGGTTTTTGGAGACCCCAAAACCGAATTCACCAAGGAGAAAGTAGGAGCCATTTTTGTGTTCTTCCCTAAGGTAAGAGGGAGATTACTCACTTCAACCATTATTGGTAGTGAGGAGACTTTTGTGTGTTTGTTGATGGAGGATTCCATCTTTATATGTTCATTTTATTTAATGACTTTGCATGTTCTTGTGTTGGATAAATACTTGAATGGTGATTTATTATATATTAGATGTGTTAAATGTGCTTGATCATGTTAGGGTTGCTAAATGAAAAATTTGGAGTTTCCTACCCTAACATGATGGCCACGGTTTTGTGGAGATTTTGGGTTAAAAATTTGTTGTTGTACACAAATAAATAAAGCTTATGTGATTAAATGTTGAAGGATAGCATTGGAGTTAATGAATGGAAAGTTTAAGGGGTTTAATACCCTAAAGGGAGACCATGGTTTGGCTTGAAAACATAAGGGATTGGATTGATTTTGGTGAACTAAAATTTAAGCGAATTGATATCAAGAAATTAATACATAAAATGGAAAGAAATTTGAACATAGAGGATTTGATGGGCCACGATTTTGATCTAAAACAATGAGGGTTTGGATTAAATTTGTGAGTAATAAAACTTATGTAATTAGACATTAAAGGATTGATGATCATAATGGGATTGATGAATGAAAAATCTAGGTTTTCCTAGCACCTATGGAGGTTATGGTTTTGATAAGAGCTTAAGGATGTAAAATTTAATTTGGTATAAGAATTAAGGGAAACTTAAGTGGTTAAGTATTGAGTAATAATGTTAGATCCAATGAAAGGTAAATTTGGGAGTTTACCACATTAAGGAGGAGCTACGGTTTTGGCTTGAAGTTCCTAAGGTTAGAATTGAATTGTGTGAAACAAACCTATGTGATTAATTATAAAATGAGTAAGACATAAAATAGAAGTTTTGAGGGTTTCCTACCCTAATGTGAGGCCACGGTTTGGCTTGGATTTTGAGAAATTGAACTGATCCCATGTGGAATAAAAGCTCAGTAATTAGGTATCAAGAGACTAGTGCATAATGTGGAAAGAAATTTAGGACCTTGAAGGCTTGTGAGGCTACGATTTTAAGGGTTAGTTAACCTAAGGATTTCCATAATTGATCAAGACTTAAGTTCTTGGAAATGTTAAACCCTTAATGGGGAATGATGATAATTAATGGACTATGAATGTACATTGATGTTGAGGAATGATTCCATATTGTTGTAAGACCCTATGTGGGGGTTAAGTAATTGTTGATGAGATTCTGATGTATTGACATTGATAATGAATTATGTACCATCGTGGTATTGAATATGATAAATGTACCTTTGATAAACATACATGATTGGACATTGCATCGTCATGCATATGTGTTATCCGTTGGACATATTTAAATTGATAAACATACATGATTGGACATTGCATCGTGATGCATATGTGTCGTCCGTTGGACATTGTTGTAAAGGCGATATGTGCCTAGGAGTTTGAATAACACCTATGTGCGGGTGCAAATAGACTAAGCGGAGGGTCATAGTGGTTGGCCCGGGGGACGTCGGGGTGCGGGTGCTTCACATGGATAGTTATAAGCTCCTCTGTGTCGTGGGATAGACTGATGCAAATATACCGACGATCTTGACTGGACGCTGTCCTATATCGCGATCAACTGTTGAGGTGCCATGTATAAGCCATTGTTGCGTAAATATTTTTATGAGATGAAGCACACTATTTTTAAAGGCTAATGATATACTGGCATTACTCCTTGATCATTTACTTCGAAAATGTTTATGTCTAGCTCCATGGAGTAGGGTTTTTGGTACCATAATGCATTATGCACTGTTCATTGTCGGTCTTATAAATTATTGAACATGAACGCTTGTAACTGTGAAAATATCTGTTTTAATTCTGTAATAATTGTCTGGATATTGTACTGATTGCTTGAGATATTATTACGAACTGCCTGTTGTTATTAATTCTTACTATTGTTTATAATTGTACTGGTTTACTATAAATATTATTGTTGCTGTTAATAAATATATGAACCATATTGCTTTGTGGGCGCTCTGTGCCGTGTTATTTTCTTATTGCCGTAATAGTAATGCAATAAGGGTGTCTCGCATCTTTCCTGTATTTTTGTATTTTCATTTTATATTTATGTTTGATAAAAGATCGTGAAGGAGATGAAGAGGGACCACAGTTTTGCCGATGGGATTAGACGTCTAGACAATATTTCTTTGATTACGTACGAGTGCAGCTGCGTGGGGGCATTGATGCCGAACTTGTCGACTGGGACTCCGACCATCGTATATGTATATGGGGTTGCGGCTTTGTCTACTAGTAGTACCTACCCCAGGCTTACTACTTTTCCCCTCTAGTGTTTTGTTCCCGCTGTATTTTATTTGAATATGTATGTATTATATTTTGTGTTATCAGTGCCTTGTGTTAAGGACAAATACATTATATATATGGAATATGTTTTTCTTTCAGTGATGGTATTTTGATGGCTGATTTCTAAATATGTTTCATTCCGAGGCTCGTATTTTCTACTTATGCATAAATGTGGAATCAAACTTTTTTTTAATTTGAAACTACTCTTTTGTTGACACTGTGACACGCCTGGATTTAGTAACTATGGTGCAATGACGATTGTGTTGCGGTTGTTAGATTTAGGTGCATTACACTAGGTGGTATCAGAGCAGTTCATCCTATTGAGTTGGGGTATGGACTTGCTATGTTTAGGCATATTAGAATTCTTAATGTTGTGCATTTCTTTGTCTCTTGATTGAGATGATGGGAAGGGAATGCATGGCTTACTGTAGGTTGAACGTCAGTAGCTACTGTTATACAGTTGCATGATATTAAGGATTGGCCTACTCAATATGTAATGTTCTGTGTGCACAAGAAACTATGACTTCACCTAAGCGTACTATATTAGGAAGATAGGAATTCTTTTAGTAAGGAGATCAAAAGGTCTTGGAAAGCCGATCTTCTGGAGAAAGAAATAAATAGTGTAAATTTGGGTTGAGAAGCTGTTTGGGGGTTGACGATTTGCAAGAGATTACGCCATAGAAAGCAGAACGAAGGGACTCGAGTCGGAGACTGTTAGGGTTTATGGATTTGACTTGTCTTACTTGAATTGTGTGACTCTTTGTATTTGGTTTCCGAGAGAAGGCGATGTTTTTTGAAATAATCACGTTTGTTTTATTGTATTATGTCTTTGTCCGTCTTCGAAGAAAGTCAATGGCTCATGGTAGACGTACGCATGTGGGCACAAGACAAGACAATGGAAGCGTGACTGTGACTGCAGAAGAAGTACAAAGAATAGCTGATGTGACAACTCACCAAGATCAGAGGGCCGCACAACAACGAGAACTGGAGGTTAAGGTTCCGAATCTGTTGAAGGAAAGTCAGACTTAGGATAATTATAGACCGCCTAGATTCCATAAGAGGAATAATAGAAAGGCTAAACAGTTCAAGCAGAAACCGTACTCCCGATTGTCAGGAAAGCGACAGCCACATCCAACTCGTGGGGAAAGTGCTAGTGGTAGTATATCCATTCAGACCTCGACATCTTTGCCAAAATGTAAGAAATACGGAAAGGACCACTCAATAGAGGAATGTAAAACCAAGAGAATGTTCTATCGCAAGTGCAGAAAGGAGCACCTAACAAGGGACTATACAATTGCGGGGATCATCTGCTTTAAATGTGGAAAGCCTGGACACGTTTCTCGCAATTGCAATCAAACGAAGGCAGAATCTTCAGTCAATGCTGCAAGGGCTGTGGAACCGCAGGCAGAAAGCTGAAATTATACTCTGGGTGGTGTTGAGGCCTCTAAATTTGAAAATCTAAACAATGGAATCATGCCTCAACTGACGATCCAGTAATTGTGCTGTATAATTCTGGGGGTAACCCCTCCTTTTACAATTTGTAACTGTATGGATCATTTGGATTCATCTGTATTTTCATTAACTTTGACGCAGTTACTTTTATCTCTATTACCAAGACTTGTCATTGACAATCAAGTTTGTTTACTTCATCCTGTTTCTACTAAAAGTCGAATCTTTTGTTGATCTGACTTGCATACCTAAAGTTATACTTATTAGAGTTTATGATTTCAGGAATTGATCGATCATTTTCTAGTCGTATCTTGCTAGATCGTCCCAATGAAAACCTTAGTGGTTTTCAAAACCAAGACTTTTGAATTCGTAACGGCCAACAAGGTTGGAGCTTTATGAGGAAAAGGAGCCTGAGGGTACATGTTAATGTCTTACTTAGAGGACAAAAGCTAGGGGAATATAAGTGTCACTCTCGTAGTCAAAAGTTTCGCGTGATGAGCTACGGTGCCATCAGTTAAGGAGAATAGTAGAACTTCTCAGTGAGACGAGGACTGTCGCCAATTGGACAAGATTAAGACCAAGGATGAGTGTCCTCGGAGAAAGATGAACGATTCGATGGATCAGCGAGAAAGGAGTCATTATTCTCTCCAAGATAGATGTACATTCTTGTCATCATTCAGTTCATGGGAAATTGGAAATGTTCCCAAAACGATTTTTCGAACGCGTTATTGGGGCGTTATGGGTATCTTGTGATGCCGTTCGAAGTGACAAATATTCTTGTCATGTTTATGAATAACATGAATCAAATTTTTCGTCCTTATCTAGATAGATTTGTTGTTGTCTTTATCAACGACATTCTGATATATTCTCGAACACGTGAAGAGACATGTTGGACATCTCAATCCAGTTTTCCAAACTTTAAAAGAGAAGGGACGAATGCCTAAGTATCAGAGTACGAATTCTCGTTAAAGGAGGTTCAGTTTTGAATTATGAGAATTCAAATGAAGGGATTGTTGTGAGTCCGTTAAAAGTTGAAGCAGTTTTGTGATGAGAAAGACTAGAAACCATGACACCCTAATAACTTACAAGGTTAGCTGGTTTCTATCGAAGGAGCGCCGATGAGTTCTCCAAGATGATAGAATCTCTTATGTAGTTTACGAGAAGAGAATCAAACTTTTATGGACCAACACATGTGAAGAAAGTTTTCAAGGGTTGAGCAAAAATTCCAGTTTTGATTTTGCTCGATCTCAATGGAACACTTGAAATATTTTATGATGCATCACATCAAGGTCTAGGATGTGTACTCATGCAAAGTTAGGAAGTTGTGACTTACGACTCGAGATAGTTAAGGGTACATAAGGAAAATTACCCAACGCATGGCTTGAAGTTAACCGCAGTTATAATTACTGTGAAAATATAAAGATGCTTTCCGTATGGAGCAACATCCAACGCCTTTAGTAATCTCAAGAGCCAGAAGTATTGATTCGACAGAAGGGAGCTGAACATAAGACAGAGAAGGCGATTAGGATTTTGAAGGAGTATGACCTCTAGTATTTGTGTCATCCTAGAAAGGCAAACGTCATGGCGGGCATTTTGAACCAGAAACTACCTAATATCTTCATTATAGTAGCCAAGAAGAAGAAATTGGTAGAGTAATTCAAGGACATGTGATTGTCATTGGAAACGACACCGGATGAGGTATGTTTGGGTATGGTTACTATTCTGGATGATCTGTTGGGAGAAATTCAAGAGAAGCAGAAGAGTGACCAAGATGCATCAAGACCCAAGATAGAAGTAGTGATGGTAAGAAATGAAGAAAGACGTTACTAAATGTGTATCGTCTTGTCTGAGTTACTAGCAAACTCACTCATAAATTCTTAGAACTATATCAAATTCCACTTCAGATTGGTCCGATAATCTACCAACTGATTTCATCATCCTTCCTTTTTAAATCTTCATGATATCTTCCGTATGTCATGATCACGAAGGTATATCCCTGACCTAGCTATGTCATTGAACAGGATACAGTACGATTAAAAGAGATTTTGAGCCATGGAATACTTCCTGTAAAGATCGAGAATAGGAGAGCAAAGCAACACGGAGGCAGGGAGATCACATTAGTAAGGGTGATCTGAATTGACGCGACTAGAAGCGCGATGTGAAAGTTGGAAGGCAAGATGAAGGAATTACATCCGTGTTATTCTAAGGAATGAAAATTTCGAGAACGAAATTTCTATTTGAAGGGGAGTGTTGTAACATCCCAAAAATTAATAATTTTATGATAAATAGTCATTTTATAATATTTATAATTTTTGAAAATTTTTCTGTATTTCTCTGAGAACATGGAATATTTTAATATTATTTCTCATTTTACGTGCAAACTGAGCGGGCCCGGGAAAATGAGATATTTTTCTCGAGAACCTTGATCTGTGAAAACGTCGATGGGAGATCTTACTAAACTCGAGGTTAGACACGATTTACGAAATTTCACGTTACGTCGATGGGAGATCTTACTAAACTCGAGGTTAGACACGATTTACGAAATTTCACGTTTTTTGAGAAATTTTATCTGACAGAGCGATAAATCACTGTGTAATTTTTATCTGTTGGACAATTAATACTGACCATTGTCAACTGTAACAACTGTCCATTGGATAATAACATGTATTAGAAATCCTATCTCCTTATCCTAATGCAATCCACTTTATATCAAATCAAATCCACTTTAATTCAAATTGGTGTACTTTCTTCAAAGCTTTTTTGAGAAGCTTTGACTACCAAATGACCAAGATACCCTTGGCATGTTGGGGAAGCTAATTTTCCCCCTCCCTCACTCTCTCATTGCCGTCGACTCATGGGCAAAATGGGAAAGTAATTTTGCTTCCCACACTTAAGCCTTACACCCAAAAATATCTCACTTTCACCTATCCACTTCTCTCACTAACTTCATCTTCCTCAAATCTTCTCCTCCTTCTCTTTACCCTCCTCCATAGCTATGAAATTGCAGCCCCCTCTTGACCATTAATCTTCATCTTTTTCCTTCATCAAGACCATTCCCATACTCACCCCATCTTTCTCTACATCTTTCCTTTAGAAAGTTTCTTAAAAAATCCAACCTTTCTTCCTTCTCTCTTCTTCCTCTTCTCCCCTATGAAAATCCAGCCACCCACTCCACCCATTCTCTTCATTTTTCTCTTTGCAAACACCATTTCTACACTCCTCTCAACCTCCTCTACAACTTCTATTTGGAGGGTTTTTCTCAAAAACCAACTTCTCCACCATTGTCTTCCAAGACAAAGCTTCCAACTTTGAGGTAAAGCTTCCATTTTTATTCTTCTTTCTCCTCATTTTCGTACTCTAGGGTCTCATTGGAGACCAAAGGTTCATTCTTTACCATGTTTAATGTTGGTTCTTCATGTTCGAGATTTTAGGGTTTTTGGAGACCCCAAAATCGAATTCACCAAGGAGAAAGCAGGAGCCATTTTTGTGTTCTTCCCTAAGGTAAGAGGGAGATTACTCACTTCAACCATTATTGGTAGTGAGGAGACTTTTGTATGTTTGTTGATGGAGGATTCCATGTTTATATGTTCATTTTATTTGATGAATTTGCATGTTCTTGTATTGGATAAATACTTGAATGGTGATTTGTTATATATTAGATGTGTTAAATGTGCTTGATCATGTTAGGGTTGCTAAATGGAAAATTTGGAGTTTCCTACCCTAACATGATTGCCACGGTTTTGGTGGAGATTTTGGGTTAAAAATTTGTTGTTGTACACAAATAAATAAAGCTTATGTGATTAAATGTTGAAGGATAACATTGAAGTTAATGAATGGAAAGTTTAAGGGGTTTAATACCCTAAAGGGAGACCACAGTTTGGCTTGAAAACATAAGGGATTGGATTGATTTTGATGAACTAAAATTTAAGCGAATTGATATAAAAAAACTAATACATAAAATGGAAAGAAATTGGAACATAGAGGATTTGATGGGCCACGGTTTTGATCTAAAACATTGAGGGTTTGGATTAAATTTGTGAGTAATAAAACTTATGTAATTAGACATTAAAGGATTGATGATCATAATGGGATTGATGATTGAAAAATCTAGGTTTTCCTAGCACCTACGGAGGTTATGGTTTTGATAAGAGCTTAAGGATGTAAAATTTAATTTGGTATAAGAATCAAGGGAAACTTAAGTGATTAAGTATTGAAAAATAATGTTAGATCCAATGAAAGGTAAATTTGGGAGTTTACCACACTGAGGAGGAGCTACGGTTTTGGCTTGAAGTTCCTAAGGTTAGAATTGAATTGTGTGAAACAAAACCTATGTGATTAATTATAAAATGAGTAAGATATAAAATAGAAGTTTTGAGGGTTTCCTACCCTAATGTGAGGCCACGGTTTGGCTTGGATTTTGAGAAATTGAATTGATCCCATATGGAATAAAAGCTCAGTAATTAGGTATCAAGAGACTAGTGCATAATGTGGAAAGAAATTTAGACCCTTGAAGGCTTGTGAGGCTACGGTTTTAAGGGTTAGTTAACCTAAGGATTTCCATAATTGATCAAGACTTAAGTTCTTGGAAATGTTAAACCCTTAATGGGGAATGCTGATAATTAATGGACTATGAACGTACATTGATGTTGAGGAGTGATTCCATATTGTTGTAAGACCCTATGTGGAGGTTAAGTAATTGTTGATGAGATTATGATGTATTGACATTGATAACGAATTATGTACCGTCGTGGTATTGAATATGTTAAATGTACCATTGATAAACATACATGATTGGACATTGCATCGTCATACATTTGTGTTATCCGTTGGACATATTTAAATTGATAAACATACATGATTAGACATTGCGTCGTGATGCATATGTGTCGTCTGTTGGACATTGTTGTAAAGGCGATATGTGCCTAAGAGTTTGAATAACACCTATGTGCGGGTGCGAATAGACTAAGTGTAACACCCTTATGGGGATGTCACATTTATAAAATAAAATAAAGATAAATAAAATCTACCCAAGTTGTAAAACATTTGTTACGTAGTAATACAGGTTGTAAAATTTTTCCGTTTAAACAGAATATTACGAAATAAAATAACACGGAACATAAAATAAACAAACTCTCAGTACACATAATATACATATGGTTTTGTTTTAACTAGTACAAATAATTTACAGCTATAATTATTTAAACCAAAATAGTAAACAAAGCAGTAAAAAGTCTATATATACAAACGCAGACGCGCCTAAGTACGCATCTTAAATATCTAACCCTTTGAAGGATCACTCTCAGATGAAACTTCAGGTGATAAGTATCCAGGATGCCTTGACCCTCTACGAACTCTAGTCCGTGCTGTCGACACGCTGCTGATCTTGTAACACCCCAATTTTTAGAAAATGTTCCGAATGTACTATTTGCTGTTTTTCAAGTTTTTGTGTGAATGACCGTTGTGTCCCTATTTTACTGTTTCTCGATTTCTGCATGAAATACAAATACGTTTATACAGGCTCAAATTTTATTTGGTCTTTTTACGTAATTTGTTTCGAGACGGTAAAATAAAAGTTTTTCCGAGCTACTGTTTTAATTTTTCTAGAAGATATACGAGACAATTAATACATGCGTCTGTAATTTTATTTGAACTTTTTGGATGATTAGCTACGTTGTGGGAAAAAATGGGAAAATGACCATTACGCCCCTGACGAACGTCTTTGTTTGTACTGTTTTTGCTATTTTTAATTATTTTCTACTTGATTTAGTGTCCAATATTATTGTCTGTGATTTTATATAGACTTTTTGTGTGATTTGCTACGGGGCAGGAAAATAATATTTTTCCAGACCGGTAAAATCTGTTTTTAATTATTCAGAGGCGGGGGATCTTACTAAACCCAATTCTGAATGAGCCTAAAATTAATCTTTTAATTTTTAGGATTTAACTGTCAAATAAAATAATTTTGTATTATTATAATATTATTTTATTAGTCAGTATAATTTAGTGACAGTGGACCCGGAAATGTTTTGTGGGACCCACGTTTAGCTAAACCAATTAACTTAGTAACTTAATTAAACATGATTAGTGGAGGAATATTCTTGAACATGATGATAAGGCTTGATGACTAGGTTATTAGTGACTAAGCATGGTGACTAAGGCTAATGACTAGGTTAGGAGCAACCAATAGGAAACAAGCTTGCTAATCAAGGCTTAATCTTGACCTTTGATGCATCCAAGGGCTTGGATGAAGCCAAGCAAATGTCCACCTTGCATGGCTTGAAGTCTACGGCCATATGGCTTTGGGAGGACCAAAAATCTCTTCTCTTTCATGCAAATTCTCTCTTCTCTCTCATCCAAGAACCCTAAACACCATTGTTACTTCCTTTCTCACCTATTCGGCCAAGCTTGATACTACACCATTCAATCACCCAAAATTTCTTCTAACCAAGTTTTCTAAACCTAAACACAATCCTAAGAACATCTCTAGTTGAGAGTTCTTTCAAAATCTTACATTTGAAGCTTGAAAACCTACTTGGAAGTTTGTACCAAGGAGGTGAAATCTCTTGTTTTTCTTTTCTAAATTCTTTTTCAAAGTTCTAAGCCATGATTTATCCATGGTTTAGGTTCTTTTTCAATGGTTAGTAACTTGTAGTTTTTGTTTAAGTTTGTTAGGTTCTTGAAGGAGGAAAACCGTGACCCTAGGAGGAGTGAAAGAATCCTTTTGTCTTCATTTAAGGTAAGAGGAAGACAAATCTTATCATCTATGAATGGTGGTAAGAAGATGGAGTGTGGTTTTGTGATTGTAGAATCCATAAGGATTCATTTGTGTGGTTGTTAGTAGCTTGTTAATATGGTTGTGTATTTGTTAATAGCTTTCCTATTTGTTGTTTGTAATAATTTGCATGTCTACAAGCTTTAAATTGCATGTCTACAAGCTTTGATTTAGGTTATATGTGTTAGAAATATATTGCATGTGTTAGAATTGCATGATAATGTATAGGATGTGAATAACATGTTAAGGATTGCATGTGTGTTCCAAAGAACACAATCCTAAGGCTCACGACCATGGACACAAAGGGAGAACCAAAATGTTCTCATATTTTTCCTAAATTGAGATTTAATTAATCTAGGAGAATTAACAAGTTATTACATTGTTTAGATTAGGGAAAATGAATTTAGAAATCAAATAGCATAAATTTCTAAGTTTCAGCCAACATGCCAAACCAGGGATCCATGGTTTCTAAAATTAAATCCAAACCTTTTCTAAGTATAAGAATGCAATATGTGTTAAAAAGAATTTTTCTAAAATGAGTTTTAAGGAAAAGAATCAATTAGAAATAAGTTTGAGAATTTAGAACTATTGATTTTGCTATTAGAAATGAAATACAGTAACTTTCGAAAATTTCTAACATATAGCTCATGCTGTATTTTGAAGCATGTTAGTAGTTTTCAAAAGGATTAATTATATGGTTTAAAAATTTAATAAACAGAATTTTTACGGTAAAATTAGGAAACCATTAATATAATTTTCTAAGCAAAATACTGTCAAATTTTAGTAAAAACGGACAAATAAGATAGGAAAGATGTCCAAAAGACAGTATACGGTATGAAAAATATTATACATAGCTTAAAAGTATTATTTATTATTTCTGTTTTTTAAACAGTAATTTTTAAGGAATTCGGTCAAGAAAATGATTTAAAAATCTTACGCGATTGAGAAAATGTATTAAAAATCCTACGCGATTTTGAAAACAGAAAAATATATTTACGCGATTTCAAAACATTTATAAAAACGACGAGATTGTGAAAACGCGATAAAATTTCTACGCGATTGACCGAAACAGTATTTTTCTGGATTTCTGTATTTTTCTGCTGTCGGGCTATGAGGTGAACCCGTACAGGCTTTGAGACGATATTTGTCCAAGGGGACTTACTTGTATATTTTTGCCATTGAGGGCATATATTTTTATACCTTGAGGGTATTCTGGTAATTTACCAATTTTTGGTAAATTTTGGTTGACGAAGTGAATCACATCGTGTTGTCGATGCGATAAACGTAGTGTGGTTCATTGTTCTAATGAACTTGGAGACGTTAGTGTACGGGATTCCATATATGGACAGTTGGTAGCTTCGCTGGGCCGTGGTAACCGATAGCACACTAATGGACTCGAAACACACTATATTTAATCGAGATTTGTAAAGTCTAGTAGTACATTTGCCCGTAGTGTCACGACGTGAGACAGTGAACTACACCACGCCTGGATGGTAAATTCCTAGTGATGTGGAGCTATAGACGCAACGTATGACCGCGGAATAGTTGGCTGGGAAGCCGTGGTACTAATAGATTTTTACGAGTCATTCCCTCTGATATCAGTGGTATCTGTGTTGTTTAGCTCCATGGAGTAGGAACGTGTCATATTTCTTATGAGTATATCTGGAACTTTATTTTATCTTATCTGTCTATTTTATCTGGTTAGTATTATGAGGATTATTTATTTGTTCTATTATTTTATCTGTGATGTTTTATTTTATCTGTGATATTATGTGTCGTTATGATAATTAAATCTTTTTCTTTATTCTGTTACTAATTTCTGTTATAGCTTTTCATATTGCATGAATTGTATAACTGTTGTTTGACGTTTCTTATTTACCATGTTTGTAATGATTTTAGATTGTCTTACCTCTTTTCTGTATTGTGTATATTTCCTGTATATTTATTTTACGCGGTAAAGAGTTTGAGGAAGAGGAAGAGGAACAACCTCTGGAGGTTCTGTACCCCAAGGAAGAGGAAGATCAGCTAGCTGACGACCAGTTTGACGATCAAGAACCATCTGATCATCCATATCCATTGGATTGATTAGTTTTGGTATGGCGGTGCCTGGATTTTTGGGGTTCGTGACTCTCGAGTTTCACGGTGGATCGTTAGCGTGGCACATGAGAGGAGATAGAGACTCCGTGACGTATGTGGGACGGCTGACAGTGTCCCTACGTCATAGGTTTGATGAGGAGCCAGTGATGAGGACTACAGTGTTCCTACATTTGGAGTTACCGTTGTCCATTAGGCGTCATTGGGGTGGGATATCCACTGAGCCTAGTGAGATGACACTTGTGTCGACTGCGCGGTCACATTTCCGCCGAGAGTCGAGGCATCCTGGATATTTGTCTTCTGATGAGTTTCCTGAGAGTGATCCATCAGAGGATTGAATGTTCATGATGTGATTTGGGCGCGTCTGCGTATGGTTGTAGAAATTGCTTTACTGTTTTTATTTACTGTTTCTGTTTAAATATTTATAATTGTAGTTGTAAATTATTTGTATAACTTATAACTTAGAACATATGTATATTATGAGTGATGTTGTTCTGTTTATTTTATGTTTTCCGCATTATTTTATTTTTTAATAATCTGTTTAACAGGAATTATTTTACGACCCATATTATTATGTATTAAATGTTTTATAACTTGGGTAGATTTTATTTATTTTCTTTATATATGTGACATCCTCCAAAAGGGTGTTACAGATCTCACTAGGCGCATCAAACATACCACCCCAATGACGCCTAAGAGATAGCGGTAACTCCACATGTAAATACATTACAGTAGAAAAGATAGGCACTCCATCAAACTCCGTACGTATGGTCACAGTCAAACGCCCTACATACGTAACCGAATCTCTGTCCTCCTCGTCTCCAGGCTTCAGAGCCTCCGTGAAAATCCAACCTCACGAAACCAAAGAATCCTGGTAGCGTCATACTCATACAATCAACCCAATGGGTATGGATGATCGGATGATTCTTGATCGTCAAACTGATCCTCGGCTTGTTGCTGCTCCTCATCCTCGGGGTATACACACTCAAGAGGCTGTTCCTCTTCCTCAAACTCTTCTTTTAAAGACATAATTTAAAATACAGGAACACATACAATAAAGAGATAAGACAATCTATATCACCACAAACATAGGAAATAAGAAAATGACAATACAACAAATATAGCAATTCATACAATATAACATACCATAACGACATAAATAATAATATAAAGTAACATAGAAATTAAAAGTAACAGCATCACATAATGTCATATATAAAATGGTACAGATAAAATGGTATCGATAAACTAGTATGGATAATAATATTATAATGCACAACACATAAATCATATGTAATGCGACTCAACCCTACTCCATGGAGCTACAACCACAGACATCAGAGAGAATGATCCGTAAAATCCATTAGTACCCTAGGCTGCCCAACCAAACTATTCCATGTCTCACGTTAATCTATAGCCCATCACAACGTCGTGTAGTAGCATACAGTCTCACGTCGTATACTACAGGCATTGCACTATCATAGATTTTACAAGATCTCGATTAAGTATAGTGCGTGTCGAGATCATTAGTGTGTTACCAGTTACCATGGCCCAGAGAAGCGACCAACTGTCCACAAATAGAATAATCCGCACACTAATGCCTCCAAGTCCATACAAAAATGAACCATACTACGCTTATCGCACCGACAACACGATGTTATTAATCTCATCAATCAAATCACCAATGATCAACCACATTGGTACAACTCAAATGTATGAATCAAAATAATTACTAAAATACCCTCAATGGTATCAGTATCCATTTTTATGGAAATGTCCTCAATGGCAAAATTACAAAAAAGGCCCTCAATGGCAAAAATTATGAAAATGCCCTCAATGGCAAAATTTCGAAAATACAGTATGTCCCACCTAACAATACTGTTCCACAACTGTCCAGGTCCACCACTTTGGCCCGACAGTAAAATTTACTACTTTCATCAATCGCGTAGAAATTTTATCCCGTTTTCATAATTTCATCATTTTTATAAATGTTTTCAAATTGCGTAAATCTATTTTACTGTTTTTGAAATCGCGTATTATTTTTCAAACGTTTTCTCAATCGCGTAAGATTTTTAAATCATTTTCTTGTCCGATTTCCTTGAAAATTATTATTTAAATAAACAGAAATAATATTTAATATGTTTAAACTACGTTGGCTATTTTTCATACCGTATAAAGTATATTGGATATCTTTTCTATCTTATTTGTCTGTTTTTAGCAAAAATTGACAGTATTTTGCTTAGAAAATGTATAACAATGGTTTTCTAAGTTTTCTGAAAAAAAAACCCTTTTTAATTTATATTACAACCATTTAATTATACTTTTGAAAACTACTAATGTGGTTCAAAACATAAAATATGCTCTAAGTTAGAAATTTTACAAAAGTTACTGTATTTTCTTCTAAACATTAAAATCATTAGTTTTAACTTCCTAAACTTAAATCTAATCATTTTTATACCTCTAAACTCATTGTAATAAAATTCCTTTTTAGTATTTATTACTTCTCTTTGTTTAAAAACAATTTTAGAAATCATAAACACTTGGCTTTGGCATGTTGGCGAATTACCCAAATTTTGCCATTTGATCTTTAAATTCATTTTTCTTGCTCTAAATCAATTTTGTATCTTATCAATTCACCTAAGTTATTTAAATCACTATTTTGGAAAATTGTTGAGAACATTTTGGTTCTCATTTTATATTGAGGCCGTGAGCCTTGAATGTGTGTTCTTTGGAACACTCATGCAAACCTTGCATATTATTCACATCCTACTAATTATTCATGCATTTCTAACACATACAATATTTTTAAAGCTTGTAGACATGCATATTAATACAAATCACAAATAAGAAAGCTATTAAACAAACAACACAAATGAATCCTTATGGATTCTACAATCACAAACAATTCCATTTTCCTATCACCACCCAAGGATGATAAGATTTAAGTCTTCCTCTTACCTTAAGTGAAGACAAACTCTCTTTCACTCCTTTCTATGGTTTCGGTTTCACCCTCCAAAGTCACCTATCAAGCTTAAACAATTTCTACAAGTTACTAACATTGAAAGAAAACTTAAACCATGGATCAATCATGGCTTAGAATCTTGAAAAAGAGTTTAGAAATAAAAAATAAGAAATTTCACCTTCTAGGTAGAATCTCCAAAGTAGTTTTTCAAGCTTTAGATGATTGATTTTGCAAGAACTCTCAACTAGAGATGTTCTTAGAATTGTGTTTAGGTTTAGAAAAGTAGGTTAGAAGAAATTTTGGGTGAATGGATGTTGAAGATGGATGCTTGGCCGAATGGCTTCTTCGAAGTAGCATCAATGGAGTTTGTATTTTTGGAAGAGAGAGAAAAGAGAAAGTGTTAGAGAATGAAGTGATTTTTGGCTCTCCAAGGAGCACTTGGCCGTAGACTTCAATGCAAGGGAGCTGTTCCCTTGCTTGGCTCCATCCAAGCCTTAGGAATGATCAAAGGCTACAAATAACCCTTGGCCTCCAAGCTTAGTTCCTATTGGCCACTCCAAGCCTTGTCACATGCATAGTCATAAGCCTTGTCACAAGCTTGTAAATATCTCACCACTAATGATGCTTAAACCACTAATGATGTTTAATTAAGCTACTAATGTTGACTACTTTTACTAAACGTGGGTCCCGTAATCATTTTCAGGTCCATTACTTCTTATTTGCACTGACTAATAAAATAATATTATAATAATATAAAATTATTTTATTTTACAGTTAAATCCTAAAAATTAAAAGATTAACAACAGTATCATTCAGAATTGGGTTTAGTAAGATCCCCCAGCTCCGAATAATTAAAATAAGATTTCCCAGAAATTATTATTTTCCTGACCCGGAGCAAATCACACAAAAAGTCCAAATAAAATCACAGACAGTAAAATAAAACAGTATTTTATACAGAAAAATAGCAAACAGTACAAAAAGGACATAATGGTCATTTATTCTAAAGTTAAAAAACAGAAAACAGCACATTCGGGACACAACAACCATTCACCAAAAGTTTAGGGTGTTACAACTCTCCCCAACAAACAAAAATTTCATCCTCGAAATTTGTTATTCCTTAGAACAAATGAGGATACTGCTCCCTCATTTTATTTTCCAGCTCCCAGGTAACATCACCTGTCACATCATTCCATATGACCTTCACCAGCTCGATCATCTTCCCTCGAAGCTGCTTCACCTTTTTGTCCTCTATTCTGACAGGTAAAGTCTTGTAAGTCAAATTATCCTTCAACTGTACCTCGTCTGGTTGTATCACGTGCGTCGGATCAGGAATATACTTCCTTAACTGAGACACATGAAATACATCATGCAGATTGGATAGAAAAGGTGGCAAAGCAATCTGATATGCTACAGGACCTATTCGACGAATAATCTGATATGGCCTAATGAACTTAGGAGTAAGCTTCTTAGACTTAATAACTCTTCCGACACCGGTCGTAGAAGTCACTCTTAAGAATACATGCTCACCCTCCTCAAACTCAAGAGGTCTTCTTCGCTTATTAGCATAACTCTTTTGTCTGCTCTGCGTCGTCTTCATCTTTTCTTGTATCATCTTTACCTTCTTTGTAGTCTGTTGTACAAGATCTGGTCCAATAGTCATACTCTCCCCATCTTGATACCAACACAGAGGTGTTCGACATCGTCTTCCATATAACGCCTCATAAGGTGCCATCCCTATACTCGAGTGAAAACTATTGTTGTAGGTGAATTCTATCAAAGATAAAAATTCATCCCAACTTCCACGTCGTTCTAACACACAGGCACGCAACAGATCTTCCAAAGATTGTATAGTCCTCTCCGTTTGACCATCAGTTTGCGGATGATAAGCCGAACTCAACCGCAATTTAGTTCACATGGCTTCTTGTAAACTTCGCCAGAACCTTGATGTAAACCTTGGATCTTGGTTAGAAACTATACATGTAGGCACACCATGTAACCTTACAATCTCATTGATATACATCTGGGTTAATCTCTCCAATGAATACTTAATATTGATGGGCAAGAAATGCGCCGATTTCGTAAGCCTATCAACTATAACCCATATTGAATCATGACCTTTCCTTGTCTTTGGTAATCCAGTAACAAAATCCATAGAGATACTATCCCACTTCCACTCTGGAATAGCTAACGGTTGTAACATACCGGCTGGCCTCTGATGTTCTACCTTTGCTTTCTGACAAACCAGACAAGACGCCACATGTTCCGCTACGTCTCTTTTCATCCTTGGCCACCAAAACAACCTCTTCAAGTCTTGGTACATCTTGGTCATCCCCGGATGCAAACTCAAATCACTAGTATGAGCTTCATCTAGAATTCCCTTCTTAAGTTCAGAATCATCGGGTATACAAATTCTCCCCTTGAATCTCAAGAGTCCATCTGCTCCTTCTTCTACCGTCGCTTTATGACCTTGCTTCAACAATTCCCTTTCATTTTGTAAAAACGCATCTTCCCCTTGTTTATCTCGAACTATATCAAGCAATTCATTTATGATCACGACTTTACATAGGCGAATTCTTCCAGGCACAAACTCTACTGACAACCATAAATCTCAGAATTTATTAATCAATTCCTCCTCCTTTATCATCATCGCCGAAACACTAATTACCTTTCTGCTCAAGGCATCAGCTACCACATTAGCTTTTCCTAGATGGTATTGGAGTTGAAAATCATAATCCTTCAAGAATTCCAACCATTGCCTCTGCCTCATATTCAATTCTTTTTTATCAAACAAATACTTTAAACTCTTGTGATCACTAAAGACATTGAACATTGCTCCATACAGAAAATGCCTCCACACCTTTAATGCAAAAACCACAATAGCTAATTCCAAGTCATGTGTTGGATAATTCCTCTCATGAACCTTTAACTGTCTAGAAGCATAAGCCACCACATTCCGGTTTTGCATCAATACACATCCCAGTCCTTGGTAAGAAGCGTCACAATACACATCAAAAGTTCCGTTAGAATCCGGAAGAACCAACACTGGTGCAGTTGTTAACCTCTTCTTCAATTCTTGGAAACTTGCTTCACGTTCCTCCGTCCATTCAAAAGCTTGACTTTTCCTTGTGAGCTGTGTAAGCGGTCCAGCAATCTTAGAAAAACTTTCGATAAACCTCTGGTAATATCCAGTAAGTCCAACAAAACTTCGAACTTCTGTCACCGTCTTAGGCCTTTCCTATTGCAAAACAGTCTCCATCTTCGATGGGTCTACCGCAATACCTTCCTTGGAAATCACGTGACCTAAAAATTGAACCTCTTCCAACCAAAACTCACACTTCGCCAATTTTGCATATAGCTTCTTTTCTTTCAGAATCTGAAGAACTATACCGAGATGTTCAACATGCTCTTCTTTAGTCTGAGAATAGATCAGAATGTCATCGATAAAGACAATGACAAATCTGTCTAAGTATGGACGAAAAATCCTATTCATATAGTCCATAAAGACAGCAGGAGCATTCGTCACTCCAAATGGCATTACCTGATACTCATAATGTCCATATCGAGTTCGAAAAGCTATTTTAGGTACATCCTCCACCTTCACACGAATCTGATGATATCCCGATCTCAGATCTATTTTAGAAAATAACACTGCTCCCCTCAACTGATCCATCAAATCGTCAATTCTCGGAAGTGGATATTTATTCTTTATAGTCACCTTGTTCAGCTGACGATAGTCCACACAAAGTTGAGAAGTTCCATCCTTCTTCTTAACTAAAAGCACTAGTGCTCCCCATGGTGAAACACTAGGTCGCACAAACTGCTTCTCCAACAGCTCCTCCAATTGCTTCTTTAACTCTACTAACTCTGCTGACGATATCCGATACGGTGCAATTGAGATAGGACCTCTTCCTGGTACTAAATTAATTGAAAATTCGATTTCCCTCTTCGGTGGTAAACCAGGTACGTCATCAGGAAAAATCTCTGGAAATTCATTGACGACAGGAATAGTATTCACATCTTTCTCATTCTTGACATCTAGAGAAGATAATAACATATATCCCTGTGCTCCCTCTCTCAACAACGATTTGACTTTAACAGCAGTCAAAAATCCAGACTTTTCTTCCTTAGGAAAGACTAGGGTTCTGTTTGCACAGTCTACAAGGATATGGTTAGAAAATAACCAGTCCATTCCTAGTATTACATCTAACCCAACAAGAGGCAAACAAATCAAGCTGACAGAAAACACACGGTCCTTTATAACAACAAGACAATCCAAACATATCTTAGACGTAATTACAGGTTTAGCAGTTGGTGTAGATACAATCAGTTTAACATTCAGAGAAGACACATGCAACTTCAATCTTTCCACACAATCATATGCAATAAATGAATGTGTTGCACCCGAATCATATAATATAGTCAGAAGATTACCGTCAATGACACCTTCCCCTTGAATAAGGTCATCAGATTGAAAAACTTCAGTTCCCGTCATAGTATATACTCGCCCTCCTGACCTCGGTTGAGTACTCCCTGATCTTGGCTGATTCGCACGAACATACCATACAGCAGGTTTCTTTTCCGGCTGAGTACAATCCTTAGATATGTGCCCAGGTTGTTTGCAATTAAAACAAACTGTTCCTCAGATGGAGCATTCAGTAGAAAAATGGCCTTTCTTTCTACACTTAAAACATGTTGGCGTGAACGCCACTCTCTGACCAGCTCCACTACCACTTGCACTTCCCCCAACTGACGGTCGTTGAGATTGATTCCCTGGTGGTCTAGAATACGACTTACGCTGAAACCGACTGTTATTACTGCCACCACCCCTCTGAAATCTTATTGGTCCAAAATTATGGTTTCTCTGATCCGGTGACGGCTCTAATTCTTCGAGTCGTGCACAAGTATCCACCAACGCATGAAATTGATTCATTCTCAAAATACCACTCCTCTTTTCAATTCCACTCTCAACCCTGCTTCAAACTTCCGACATCTCCACACATCATCTGGTCGAGTTTGAGCATAATCTGAGAACCGTGACAAGCTCTCAAATTTAGAAGCATACTCATTTACCGTCATGTTACCCTGACGTAAACCAAGAAATTCCATCTCCTTGGCATGTCTAGCACTCACAGGAAAATACTTCTCCAAAAATACATCCGAAAATACCTCCCATGTAATTTCTGTTCCTTCAGCTTGTAACAACCGGCGGGTTCCTCTCCACCAATGTTCACCGTCTTCTCTCAGCGTGAAAGTTGCATACGTCACCTTCTTATCATCTATGCATCTCATCCCTTCAAATATCTTCTCCAAATCTTGTATCCATTGACTTGCCTTCTCAGGATCAATCTCGCCTCTAAACTATAGCGGATTGTTACACCTAAATTCAGATAAATTTAGGGCATCAACAGTAGCATCTTGCTGTTGAGTTGCTCTCTGATTCTGCTGAGTAATTACTTCTGCCATTCGCTGCATAGCTTCTGCAGCTGCAATCATTGGATCCACAGCACGATTCACAGTCGCACGCCCTCCTCTTCCGCCAGACATCTTCTTTCTTCAATCATAACAAAACAAAGTTAGATACATCCTTTCGGAAGTAAGTCACAGAGAATCACACAACACAAGCAAAAACAGACCCAACCACAACCCCAAAAGACTCTAACTTGGGCTCTGATACCAACTAATGTAACACCCTTATGGGGATGTCACATTTATAAAATAAAATAAAATAAAGATAAATAAAATCTACCCAAGTTGTAAAACATTTGTTACATAGTAATACGGGTTGTAAAATTTTTCCGGTTAAACAGAATATTACGAAATAAAATAACACGGAACATAAAATAAACAAACTATCATCACACATAATATACATATGGTTTTGTTTTAAGTAGTACAAATAATTTACAGCTATAATTATTTAAACCAAAATAGTAAACAAAGCAATAAAAAGTCTATATATACAAACGCAGACGCGCCCAAGTATGCATCATAAATATCTAACCCTCTGAAGGATCACTCTCAGATGAAACTTCAGGTGATAAGTATCCAGGATGCCTCGACCTTCTACGGACTCTAGTCCGTGCTGTCGACACGCTGCTGATTTCACTAGGCGCATCAAACATACCACCCCAATGACGCCTAAGAGATAGCGGAACTCCACATGTAAATACAATACAGTAGAAAAGATAGGCACTTCATCAAACTCCATACGTATGGTCACAGTCAAACACCCTACGTACGTAACCGAATCTCTGTCGTCCCGCAGTCTCCAGGCTTCAGAGCCTCCGTGAAAATCCAACCTCACGAAACCAAAGAATCCTGGTAGCGTCATACTCATACAATCAATCCAATGGGTATGGATGATCGGATCGTTCTTGATCGTCAAACTGATCCTTGGCTTGTTGCTGCTCCTCGTCCTCGGGGTATACACACTCAAGAGGCTGTTCCTCTTCCTCAAACTCTTCTTTTAAAGACATAATTTAAAATACAGGAACACATACAATAAAGAGGTAAGACAATCTATAACACCATAAGCATAGGAAATAAGAAAACGACAATGCAACAGATATAGCAATTCATACAATATAACATACCATAACAACATAAATAATAATATAAAGTAACATAGAAATTAAAAGTAACAGCATCACATAATGTCATATATAAAATGGTACTGATAAAACGGTATAGGTAAACTAGTACGGATAATAATATTATAATGCACAACACATAAATTATATGTAATGCGACTCAACCCTACTCCATGGAGCTACAACCACAGACATCAGAGAGAATGATCCATAAAATCCATTAGTACCCCAGGCTGCCCAACCAAACTATTCCGCTGTCTCACGTTGCGTCTATAGCCCACTGTCAAACGTCATGTAGTAGCATATAGTCTCACGTCGTATACTACAGGCATTGCACTATCATAGATTTTACAAGATCTCGATTAAGTATAGTGCGTGTCGAGATCATTAGTGTGTTACCAGTTACCACGGCCCAGAGGAGCGACCAACTGTCCACAAATGGAATAATCCGCACACTAATGCCTCCAAGTCCATACAAAAATGAACCACACTACGCTTATTGCACCGATAACACGATGTTATTCATCTCGTCAATCAAATCACCAATGATCAACCACATTGGTACAACTCAAATGTATGAATCAAGATAATTACTAAAATAACCTCAATGGTATCAGTATCCATTTTTATGGAAATGCCCTCAATGGCAAAATTATAAAAAAGGCCCTCAATGGCAGAAATTACGAAAATGTCCTCAATGGCAAAATTTAAAAAATACAGTATGTCACACCTGACAATACTGTTCCACAACTGTCCGGGTCCACCACTTTGGCCCGACAGTAAAACTTACTGTTTTCATCAATCGGGTAGAAATTTTATCTCGTTTTCACAATTTCATCGTTTTTACAAACATTTTCAAATCGCGTAAATATATTTTACTGTTTTTGAAATCGCATATTGTTTTTCAAACGTTTTCTCAATCGCGTAAGATTTTTAAATCATTTTCTTGTCCGATGTCCTTAAAAATTATTATTTAAATAAACAGAAATAATATTTAATACGTTTAAACTACATAGGCTATTTTTCATACCGTATAAAGTATATTGGATATCTTTTCTATCTTATTTGTCTGTTTTTAGCAAAAATTGACAGTATTTTGCTTAGAAAATGTATAACAATGGTTTTCTAAGTTTTCTGAAAAAAAAACCCTTTTTAATTTATATTACAACCATTTAATTATACTTTTGAAAACTACTAACGTGCTTCAAAACATAAAATGAGCTCTACGTTAGAAATTTTACAAAAGCTACTGTATTTTCTTCTAAACATTAAAATCATTAGTTTTAACTTCCTAAACTTAAATCTAATCATTTTTATACCTCTAAACTCATTGTAATAAAATTCCTTTTTAGTATTTATTACTTTTCTTTGTTTAAAAACAATTTTAGAAATCATAAACACTTGGCTTTGGCATGTTGGCCGAATTACCCAAATTTTGCCAGTTGATCTTTAAATTCATTTTTCTTGCTCTAAATCAATTTTGTATCTTATCAATTCACCTAAGTTATTTAAATCACTATTTTGGAAAATTGTTGAGAACATTTTGGTTCTCATTTTATATTGAGGCCGTGAGCCTTGAATGTGTGTTCTTTGGAACACTCATGCAAACCTTACATATTATTCACATCCTACTAATTATTCATGCATTTCTAACACATACAATATTTTTAAAGCTTGTAGACATGCATATTAATACAAATCACAAATAAGAAAGCTATTAAACAAACAACACAAATGAATCCTTATAGATTCTACAATCACAAACAATTCTATTTTCTTATCACCACCCAAGGATGATAAGATTTAAGTCTTCCTCTTACCTTAAGTGAAGACAAACTCTCTTTCACTCCTTTCTATGGTTTCAGTTTCACCCTCCAAAGTCACCTATCAAGCTTAAACAATTTCTACAAGTTACTAACATTGAAAGAAAACTTAAACCATGGATCAATCATGGCTTAGAATCTTGAAAAAGAGTTTAGAAATGAAAAACAAGAAATTTCACCTTCTAGGTAGAATCTCCAAAGTAGTTTTTCAAGCTTTAGATGATTGATTTTGCAAGAACTCTCAACTAGAGATGTTCTTAGAATTGTGTTTAGGTTTAGAAAAGTAGGTTAGAAGAAATTTTGGGTGAATGGATGTTGAAGATGGATGCTTGGCTGAATGGCATCTTCAAAGTAGCATCAATGGAGTTTGTATTTTTGGAAGAGAGAGAAGAAAGAAAGTGTTAGAGAATGAAGTGATTTTTGGCTCTCCAAGGAGCACTTGGCCGTAGACTTCAATGCAAGGGAGGTGTCCCCTTGCTTGGCTCCATCCAAGCCTTAGGAATGATCAAAGGCTACAAATAACCCTTGGCCTCCAAGCTTAGTTCCTATTGGCCACTCCAAGCCTTGTCACATGCATAGTCATAATCCTTGTCACAAGCTTGTAAATATCTCACCACTAATGATGCTTAAACCACTAATGATGTTTAATTAAGCTACTAATGTTGACTACTTTTACTAAACGTGGGTCCCACAATCATTTCCAGGTCCATTACCGCTTATTTGCACTGACTAATAAAATAATATTATAATAATATAAAATTATTTTATTTTACAGTTAAATCCTAAAAATTAAAAGATTAACAACAGTATCATTCAGAATTGGGTTTAGTAAGATCCCCCAGCTCCGAATAATTAAAATAAGATTTCCCAGCCCGAGAAATTATTATTTTCCTGACCCGGAGCAAATCACACAAAAAGTCCAAATAAAATCATAGATAGTAAAATAAAACATTATTTCATACAGAAAAATAACAAACAGTATAAAAAGGACATAACGGTCATTTTTCCTAAAGTTGAAAAACAGAAAACAGTACATTCAGGACACAACGGTCATTTACCAAAAGTTTAGGGTGTTACACTAAGCGGAGGGTCATAGTGGTTGGCCCGGGGGGCGTCGGGGTGCGAGTGCTTCACATGGACAGTTATGAGCTCCTCTGTGCCGTGGGGTAGATCAATGCAAACACACCGACGATCCTGACTGGACGCTATCCTATGTCGCGATCAACTGTTGAGGTGCCATGTATAAGCCATTGTTGTGCAAATATTTTTAGGAGATGAAGCACACTATTTTTAAAGGCTAACGATATACTGGCATTACTCTTTGATCATTCACTTCGAAAATATTTATGTCTAGCTCCATGGAGTAGGGTTTTTGGTACCATAATGCATTGTGCATTATTTATTATTGGTCTCATAAATTGTTGAGCATGAACACTTGTAACTGTGAAAATATCTATTTTAATTCTGTAATAATTGTCTAGATATTGTACTGATTGCTTGAGATATTATTGCGACCTACCTGTTGTTATTAATTCTTACTATTGCTTATAATTGTACTGTTTTACTATAAATATTACTATTGTTGTTAATAAATATATGAACTATATTGCTTTGTGGGCGCTCTGCGCCGTGTTGTTTTCTTACTGCCATAATGGTAATGAAATAAGGGTGTCTCACATCTTTCCTGTATTTCTGTATTTCTGTTTTATATTTATGTTTGATAAAAGATCGTGAAGAAGATGAAGAGGGACAACAATTTTGCCGATGGGATTAGACATCTGGACAATATTTCTTCGATTACGTACGAGTGCAGCTGCGTGGGGGCATTGATGCCAGACTTGTCGACTGGGACTCCGACCGTCGTATATGTATATGGGGTTGCAGCTTTGTCTGCTAGTAGTACCTACCCCAAGCTTACTACTTTTCCCCTCTAGTGTTTTGTTCCCACTGTATTTTATTTGAATATGTATGTATTATATTTTGTGTTATCAGTGCCTTGTGTTAAGGACAAATACATTATATATATGGAATATATTTTTCTTTCAGTGATGGTTTTTTAATGGTTGATTTCTAAATATGTTTTATTTCGAGGCTCGTATTTTCTACTTATGCATAAATGTGGAATCAAACTTTTTTTTTTAATTTGAAACTACTCTTTTGTTGACACTATGACACGCCTAGATTTAGTAACTATGGTGCAATGACGATTGTGCCGTGGTTGTTAGATTTAGGTGTGTTACATGTAATATTCAGTAATTACATCCCGTGTTGTTTATGTTTTGTTTAAGTTTATGTTGTCAAAAAAGAAAATTTGAAATCCGTATTTTACAATATTAAATCTTTTACACATTTTGTTGAGTTTTGAAATTTTAGTCATAAATGTGATACCCTAAGGAGGGTGTTACATTAGTTGGTATTAGAGCCCATGTTTGAATCTTTTGGGATTTGTGGCTAGGTTTGTCTTGCTTGTCTTGTGTGATTCTCTGTGTTTGGTTTCTGAAAGGTTACATCTGACTTTCATTGTGTATTGTTTAGTTTGACTTCGAAGGAACGCGTTGGTTCGTGGTGGAGGTGTAGCTATGCGAAGGATGACAGATGTTATTGTGCAACAGAATGAGATGGCTGCTCAACAACAAGGAAAGATGGTTGAAGCTCAAAATTTGTCAGAATTTTGTCGCAATAATCCACCACAATTTAAGGGAGAGTTCGATCCGGAGAAAGCAAGTCTTTGGATCAAAGAGTTAGAGAAGATATTTAGAGGAATGAGAAGTACCAATGCTCAGAGGGTAACCTATGCTACCTTTATTCTTGTTAGGGATGCTGAAGACCAGTGGGTAGGAGCCCAACGATTAATGGAAGCTGAGGGAAGAGCGATCATTTGGGAAGTCTTTAAGAACAAATTCCTGGAGAAATACTTTCCAGCTAGTGCGAGGCACACGAAAGAAATGGAGTTTCTAGGTCTAAAGGAAAGGAGCATGACAGTCAATGAATATGCTGCTAAGTTTGAAAGCTTGTCGAAGTTCTCAAGGTATTTCCAACTATAGCTTGATGAGGAGTGGAAGTGCCGCAAGTTCGAAGAAGGATTGAGGCATGACTTGAAAAGAACGGTATTGCCTTTTGGGAATTGAGGAGTTCCCAGCTCTATTGGACAAGTGTCACAAGATTGAAGAGTTGGATCAATCGCAAGACACGAGAAACCGTAACTTTGGACCTTCTCAGTTCCAAAGGGGAATGGTGGTGGCAATCGTTTTCAACAAAAGTCGTATTCGAGGCCATCAGGGAATCAATCTCAGCAACAATCATATGGAGGAGGTTCTGGTAGCAATAAGTTTGGTCAGACCATGGCATCTTTGCGAAAATGCTTCAAGTGTGGGAAGGACCACTTAACCAAGGAGTGTACAATCAGGGGGATCATTTGTTTCAGATGCGGGAAGCCCGGACACATCTCAAAGGATTGCAATCAATCCAAGGCGGAGCCCTTTGTTAGCAATGTACGTGCTGTAAGACCTCAGGCAGGAGGAAGGATTTATATTATGAATGGAGTGGAAGCCT
Organism: Ormosia emarginata; assembly: GCA_029884605.1. Lineage (NCBI taxonomy): Eukaryota > Viridiplantae > Streptophyta > Magnoliopsida > Fabales > Fabaceae > Ormosia > Ormosia emarginata. The sequence goes on from JAQQTP010000088.1 coordinate 76,959,193, forward strand.
CCTAATCCTAAGATTTGATTAAGGGAGATTGTGCCATAGGAGATAATCTTTTAATTGTGCTGTATGACTCAGGGGCGACCCATTCTTTTATTGCCTTTTACTGTCTGCACCGATTAGGATTATTTGTGTCTTCCTTACCTTTTGATTTGATTATTTCTACTCCTACTGCTAAAGTCATTGTTACTACTCAAGTTTGCTTGAACTGTCTTATTTCTGTGGAAGATCAAATCTTTTCAGTCGATTTGATTTATTTGCCTTTTTCTCAAATAGACGTGATTTTAGGAATGGATTGGTTATCTTCTAACCATATCCTATTAGACTATTCCAATAAAACCTTAATATTTCCTAATCCTGAGATTTCTGGATTTATAACTGTCGGCCAAGTCAAATCTTTCTTGAGGGAAGAAACTCAAGGATACATGCTTTTGTTTTCCTTGGAAGTCAAGCATGAGAATGATGTGAATGCTATTCCTGTGGTTAATGAGTTTCCTGAAGTTTTTTCTGATGATATACTTGGGTTACCACCGGAAAGAAAGGTAGAATTTTCTATCGATCTTATTTTCTATCGATCTTGTACTAGGATTTGGTCCTATATCCATGGCACTATATCGAATGTCACCATCAGAGTTAGCTGAACTCAAGAAGTAGTTAGAGGAATTGTTAGGGAAGAAATTTATGAGACCTAGTGTTTCGCCGTGGGGAGCTCCAGTGCTGTTGGTCAAGAAGGATGGAACTTCTCAGTTATATGTAAACTATCGTCAATTGAACAAGATCACAATCAAGAACAAGTATCCACTTCTAAGGATAAATGATATGATGGATCACCTGAAGGGAGTCGTTGTTTTCTCCAAGATCGATCTACGTTCTGGCTATCATCAGATTCGTGTGAAAGTAAAGGATGTTCCCAAGACGGCTTTTAGAATGCGCTATGGGCATTATGAGTATCTTGTGATACCGTTTGGAGTGACAATTACTCCTACTGTATTCATGGATTACATGAATAGGATCTTTCGTCTTTATCTAGATAGATTTATTGTTGTCTTTATTGTTGACATTTTGATCTACTCTCAAAGTCAGGAGGAACATGCTGAACATTTCAGTGTGGCTCTTCAGATTTTGAAGGAGGAGAAGTTATACGCTAAGCTATCAAAATGTGAGTTCTGGTTGGAGGAGGTTCAATTTCTAGGTCATGTGATTTCAAAGGAAGGAGTTGCGGTGAATTCATTGAAAGTGGAGGCAGTTCTTCAGTTGGAAAGACCAAAGACTGTAATAGAGATTTGTAACTTTGTGGGATTAGCTGGTTAATATTAAAGATTTATCGAGGGATTCTCCAAGATAGCAGGACCTCTCACCCAAATTACAAGAAATAATCAAGCTTTCACATGGACAGATGCATGTGAAGAGAGTTTTCAAGAGTTAAAGAGACAGTTGACTACTTTGCTAGTGTTGATTTTGCCCGATCCTAATGAAACTTTTGAGGTGTAGTGTGATGCTTCATATCAGGGTTCAAGATATGTCCTTATGTAGAATAGAAGAGTGGTAGCGCATGCTTCAAGGCAACTGAGAGTACATAAGAAGAACTATCCTACGCATGACTTGGAATTAGCTGCCGTTGTGTTTGCGTTGAAGATCTAGAGACATTTTCTTTATGGAGCAATATTCAACGTCTACAGTGATCACAAGAGTCTGAAATACCTGTTTGATCAGAAGGAGTTGAATATGAGGCAAAGGCGGTGGTTAGAGTTTTTGAAAGACTATGATTTCCAACTTCAATATCATCCTGGAAAGGCGAACGTCATAGCAGATGCTTTGAGTAGGAAGATGCTTAGTGTTTTTGCTATGATGCTCAAAGAAAGTGAGTTAATAGAACAGTTTAGGGATATGCAGTTATTTGTGGAGTTAAGACCAGGAAGAATATACTTGAATATGATCACTATTTCGAGTGGATTAATGGAAGAAATCTGAGAGAAGCAAGGAAGTGACTCATACTTACAGAATGAGAATAAGCTAGTAAGGCAAGGCGCTGTATTAGAATTCAGGGAAGAACGAGATGGGATCCTAAGATTCAGAGATAAGGTTTGTGTACTGAGTGATCCCGAGCTTAGGAGGTTGATTCTTGATGAAGCCTATAGGAGCAAGTTGAGTATGCATCCAAGAACTACTAAGATGTACCAGGATCTGAAACGATTATATTGGTGGTAAGGAATGAAGAGGGATGTTGCCAAGTATGTGTCGTCTTGTTTAGTTTGCCAAAAAGCTAAAATGGAACACCAAAAGCCTTCAAGAATGCTACAACATCTGACTATTCTAGAATGGAAATGGGATAACATTGCAATGGACTTCGTGGTTGGACTACCAAAGACTAGAAATGGGTATGATTCAATATGGGTAATTGTTAATCTGCTTATGAAGTCAGTGCACTTCTTGCCAATTAACATAAGGTATTCGATGGAGAAGTTGACTCAAGTGTATATCGGTGAGATTGTTAGACTACATGGTGTACCCTTGAGTATTGTTTCTGATAGAGACCCAAGGTTTACATCGAGATTTTGGCAGAGTTTACAAGAAGTCATGGGAACGAAGCTTCATCTAAGTTTTGCATATCATCCACAAACAGATGGTCAGTCAGAGAGGACAATCCAATCATTGGAAGATCTGTTAAGAGCTTGTGTCTTGGAGCAGACTGGGAGTTAGGATGAATTCATACCTTTGATAGAATTCACCTATAATAATAGTTTCCATGCAAGCATTGGGATGACACCCTATGAGGTGTTGTATGGGTGACGATGTAGAACACCTTTATGTTGGTACCAAGATGGTGAAAGTGTTGCGGTAGGACTTGAGCTTGTACAACAAACAACTGAAAAAGTTAACGTGATTCAGGAAAGAATGAGGATAACTCAGAGTTGACAAAAAAGCTATGCCGACAAGAGGGGACGACCTCTTGAATTTGAGGAAGGTGAGCATGTGTTTTTGAGAGTTACACCCACGACTGGTGTCAGAAGGGTTATTAAATCCAGAAAACTCACTCCTAAATTCATCGAACCATATCAAATTCTTCGTCAGATAAGTTCGATAGCATACCAAATAGCTTTACCACCTTTTCTTTTTAACCTTCATAATGTCTTCTATGTGTCACAATTGCGAAAGTATATTCCTGATGTAACACCCTCCTTAGGGCATCATATTTCTGACTACCAACTTATAACCTGAAAATGATTTCATAAAAGGTTTGAGTTATAAAAATGGGTTTTAAAATTTCTTCTTGCAGAAACATAAACTTACTGATATTTATAGGTAATATTAAAAAAAAATAGATTTTAAACAGATTAAAACTCATATAACAGACACCACTTAATATTTAACAATTATTCAAGAAATATAAAACTTACAGACTCAATTTTAAACAGTAGCAAATCCCATGACGGGTCCTACTCAATAGCATGGTAAAACACTAATGATAAATACTCAACATACTTATTCCGTCTTGTATTCATCTTAATGCGCCATATATCTGTTCCTCCTCAAATCTGTACACTAACCAGTCTGGGATGGTCACTCCTCGATGTTGTCATCGAACTCAAAATATCTACCTCTCGTCACGTCTAAGAAACTCGTTCTATCTACTATATAATTTTAATAATACAAGCACAACAAAACAATATAACAAAGAGGTGAGATCACCTACGCCAATACCAACATGGTAGCACAGAGATAATACAAATAGCACACTGACGAGCGCCGAACTCAGTCAAAATTATAACAGAAGTTATTACCTAAGCTTGTAGCACAGTGACAACACCGGATCGTCTCCTCAAGGATCGTAGATGTAATTTAATCAAATCAAGTGAAAGTTAGCAAAGGGGGGTTTGACAGTTTAATATCGTACTTAACAAAATTAACGGAAGAAATGACAATTAAAGAGTAGTCAATTTAGAAACCTATCCAAGATTGGGTGAATTCAATCATAGACCCTTCATAAAACACTTGAAGCGCAATTGAATTGTTAATTTGGATCTAACCGAGATCTCTGCATCAAATCCAAAATTCATACTAGACGATCGCCTAGAATTCAATTAACAAGTGATAAACACAAATCCGCAATCGCACCATTCATGAAAATCTATGTTAATTTCAAGTACCGAATTCAATTAACTTATGCACAAATCAGTAACCTAACCTCTTCAATTCTGTGATTAATTTAGATCAATCAGTTCTAAGTTTCATCACAAATCTCAATCTTAAACCAAGATCAATCAGATCAACATAAATAGAATCACCATTCATGCATTCAAGATCAAGAAGAAGAAAAAGAAGAAGAAAGAGGAATTCAATTACAAATCAAATACAATACATAACCAAGGTCTCAAGAATCCAAACCACAATCTCTTCAAGAGTTCTAAATTGACCCAAAGTAGCTTAGCCCTCCATTACCATGAAGGGGAGCATCAAAATATACAAAACTATGAGAAACTATGAAGAAGCAAGAAGAAACTTAGAGAGAAATGAAGGAGAATTACATCTTGTTCATGATAAATGGTGCCTTTTATAGAAGTCTAAGGTAACAAAATGACAAAGGGAAGTGGGTGGATGAGTGGGTGAGTGAGTGGAGTGTTTGAGTGGATGGATTAGTAGGTTGGTTTAGTGGATTGGTTTAGTGGATGAGTGAGTGGAATGGTTGAGTGGTTGAATTAGTGAAAAATGCCAAAGGACTTTTGGTGAGTGGGAAATTATGGACATGAATGGGTGAGTGGATGGATGAGTGGATGGATTAGTGGATGAGTGGGTGGAGTAGTTAAGTGGTTGGATTAGTGTATGAGTGGATGAGTGGGTGAGTTAGTGGATGAGTGGATGAGTGGATGAGTGGATTAGTGGATGGATGAGTGGATTAGTGGATGGATGAGTGGATGGTTGAGGACGAAAATTTCGTGTCTGACTTGGAAGCCAAAAACGACCCACTATACTTCAGAACCACGAAAAGTGTTCTTCATGAAAGTTGTAGATCCTTGTCTTGGCTATAAAATGGATAGCTGGTTCGTCCAATTTGGCTTCCTTAAGCCCAAGATATGTCCCAAATACCGTAGGTTGCTCAAACCCAACTTCAGCACCTCTGTTCCGACTTGCAAGCTCAAAATGACCTACTAGACTTCTTTTTTCTCAAAATGTGTTCTTCATGAAAGTTGTTTATTTGGATCTTGACTATCCAATGTCCAAATTTCAGCCCATCTCCATTATTACATCTTGAGATATGATTTTTTGAGTGCACACTGTTCGGATTCTACTGACAGAACCCGTATTCTGACTTCCATGTCAACTTAGGTCCCTTAGACATCTGAATCAGACTTCGAGCTCTTCATCAAAGTTGTAGAGCTTCCTCTTAGCTTTCCTACAAGGTAAAATTCATGTTCATCAGATATTAGGAACTCAAGTTATGGCCAAAATACAGAAATAGTGTCAAATCTCAATAATGCTGAAAATATTCAATTAGGACCAATTTGAGCTCAAACTCACAAAATCATACCAAACTCAATCAATTAAGAATATGGAGAGTGTAAATGACTAAACATAAGGGTTTCTTAATGAATAAAATATGTGATTATCAAATTCCCCCACACTTAGCTTTTTGCACTCCAGGGCAAAACTCAAGACCAAAACATGGACATAAGAGATTAACAAAAATTTAAATTCCAACGACATTCAAGAACCCAAAATTTTACAATCAAGAAGAACAACCAAAGGTTCAAGGGATCAAAACATTCATGAGTTAACAATTCTCCACATCTCAAACCAACAAGCAAGGTTTCTTCAACATGAATCGAGAATGATAGATCTTCACAAGATCCCCTCTCATTCTCTCAAGTGTTTAAAAGGTAGGTATTTCACTCAATTCAACCCATGAAAATTACACTACCATAAGCTTGCTTATATTCTATTTCTCCACTACTCAAAACACATGCACACACAAATCATGAGGACATTATTCAAGGTTGTAGTGAGGTCAAGGTAACAGGAGAGGATAAAATGGATATGAGAAGATAAATACCAAAGAGAATAAAAGCAAATGAGAGCTGAGTTCAAATAACAAGCATAAAAGTTCATCCCAACTCTAGTGTATATCCCTTTACATATTCATTTCCTAATCCTTTTCGTTTTTAAACACTTGGTTTTTTTTTTTTTTTTTTTTTTTTTTTTTTTTTTTTTTTTTTTTTATATATATGAACATAACTATATACATACATTTTTTTTTTTCTTTTTGGGCACTCTTTTCTTTTTCAACAACCATTTTGTACACACACCCCCACACTTGTTCAAAAACTCATCCATTAACCAAGCTAATGTTCTTTTATTCCCTAAGGTAAAGTAAGAACACGATTTCTCATTTAAGGCACATAATGAGCTAGAAACAAGGAATGGTCAAATAAGCTCAAAGGGGTTAAGCAAAGGAAAATATACAAGGTTGGCAAGAATCAGAGAATTTTCAAGACGTCAAAAGAGTGCTTGATATCATATTGAAAACAAGGTTGGTTATTTGGTTAAACTAGCTAATTAAGAAAGAGAGCCTCAATCATGTTTATGCATGCAAGTGAAATGTAGCCTCAAAAAGAATCAAAGCAAGTTCTAGAGTGGTCATTAACATGAGTGAAAATCACACAAGAAAGAAGAGAATGGCACAAATGTTGAATCCATCCATTAGGCTCAAAATCTCACAAGGTATGCATCCATCAAACTCAATTCATCAGTTCAATCATCCATCTCCAAGCATATCAGTTCAAGAAGGGAGAAAAGTTATTCAATCATGCAATGATCCCTTTTTTGTGTTTTTTTTAACAACCAAAAGAAACATGCTAAAATCTCTCCCCCACACTTAATATAGACATTGTCCTCAATGTGAAAGTGATAAATAAATCGAAAAGAAAAGAGCAACACAACCTGATGAGGGGCGAGATAATGGCAAGCAGAAAAGATGCGCAAGAATCAAAGCTGCAACAGAACCTGAAAACTCACAAAACACATGAGTAGCATTTGAAACAAAAATACAAAAACAGTGACAACACCGGATCGTCTCCTCAAGGATCGTAGATGTAATTTAATCAAATCAAGTGAAAGTTAGCAAAGGGGGGTTTGACAGTTTAATATCGTACTTAACAAAATTAACGGAAGAAATGACAATTAAAGAGTAGTCAATTTAGAAACCTATCCAAGATTGGGTGGATTCAATCATAGACCCTTCATAAAACACTTGAAGCGCAATTGAATTGTTAATTTGGATCTAACCGAGATCTCTGCATCAAATCCAGAATTCATACTAGACGATCGCCTAGAATTCAATTAACAAGTGATAAACACAAATCCGCAATCGCACCATTCATGAAAATCTATGTTAATTTCAAGTCTTGAATTCAATTAACTTATGCACAAATCAGTAACCTAACCTCTTCAATTCTGTGATTAATTTAGATCAATCAGTTCTAAGTTTCATCACAAATCTCAATCTTAAACCAAGATCAATCAGATCAACATAAATAGAATCACCATTCATGCATTCAAGATCAAGAAGAAGAAAAAGAAGAAGAAAGAGGAATTCAATTACAAATCAAATACAATACATAACCAAGGTCTCAAGAATCCAAACCACAATCTCTTCAAGAGTTCTAAATTGACCCAAAGTAGCTTAGCCCTCCATTACCATGAAGGGGAGCATCAAAATATACAAAACTATGAGAAACTATGAAGAAGCAAGAAGAAACTTAGAGAGAAATGAAGGAGAATTACATCTTGTTCATGATAAATGATGCCTTTTATAGAAGTCTAAGGTAACAAAATGACAAAGGGAAGTGGGTGGATGAGTGGGTGAGTGAGTGGAGTGTTTGAGTGGATGGATTAGTGGGTTGGTTTAGTGGATTGGTTTAGTGGATGAGTGAGTGGAATGGTTGAGTGGTTGAATTAGTGAAAAATGCCAAAGGACTTTTGGTGAGTGGGAAATTATGGACATGAATGGGTGAGTGGATGGATGAGTGGATGGATTAGTGGATGAGTGGGTGGAGTGGTTAAGTGGTTGGATTAGTGTATGAGTGGATGAGTGGGTGAGTTAGTGGATGAGTGGATGAGTGGATGAGTGGATTAGTGGATGGATGAGTGGATTAGTGGATGGATGAGTGGATGGTTGAGGATGAAAATTTCGTGTCTGACTTGGAAGCCAAAAACAACCCACTATACTTCAGAACCACGAAAAGTGTTCTTCATGAAAGTTGTAGATCCTTGTCTTGGCTATAAAATGGATAGCTGGTTCGTCCAATTTGGCTTCCTTAAGCCCAAGATATGTCCCAAATACCGTAGGTTGCTCAAACCCAACTTCAGCACCTCTGTTCCGACTTGCAAGCTCAAAATGACCTACTAGACTTCTTTTTCTCAAACTGTGTTCTTCATGAAAGTTGTTTATTTGGATCTTGAATATCCAATGTCCAAATTTCAGCCCATCTCCATTATTACATCTTGAGATATGATTTTTTGAGTGCACACTGTTCGGATTCTATTGACAGAACCCGTATTCTAACTTCCATGTCAACTTAGGTCCCTTAGACATCTGAATCAGACTTCGAGCTCTCATCAAAGTTGTAGAGCTTCCTCTTAGCTTTCCTACAAGGTAAAATTCATGTTCATCAGATATTAGGAACTCAAGTTATGGCCAAAATACAGAAACAGTGTCAAATCTCAATAATGCTGAAAATATTCAATTAGGACCAATTTGAGCTCAAACTTACAAAATCATACCAAACTCAATCAATTAAGAATATGGAGAGTGTAAATGACTAAACATAAGGGTTTCTTAATGAATAAAATATGTGATTATCACACACCATACAGGTATATCATACCATAATTACAAACATGCCCTCAACATTATTGTCATCATAATGATACAATAATTACAATCATGCCATCAACATTATTTATTATCATCATCATCCAACATTCCTCAATTATTATATCACACAGATATAAATATTTAATATTTACGATAATGCCCTCAATTATTATCAAAGTATTCAATAGTTCAATTATCATAACCAATACTCAATAATGATGCATATGTTATGCATGTAGACTCAATGTCCTACTCTATGGAGGTTTTCACAATTTTGAGAAGAATGCTCTAGTTAATTGCCTGGTCTTAGCCCAACAGACAATTTCTAGTTTTCGAAAAGAATCGTGTTATTGTCGGGTATCGTCAATGCGTTGCAACGGACTGCATCGTTAAGTGGCACATGGTCATTTTGCCAATTATCATCCACTGGTCGACCGCCGCGTCTTGACGCCCCCAAGATCCATCATAGACCTCACTTTTCAATTCTCATTCCCTCTTCAACCACAAGGGTCACAATAACTATCATCTATTAATTTTTGTTCAATGCACGAATATCTCAATGCAATTTTGTTCAAAATTCAACATATGCCTCAATGCATATTTTTTAATTTCATCATATGCCACAATGCATATCTTTCCAATGCATATTCAATGCACCAATGCCAATCACATGCAAAATTCATCATTTTCTCATATAGTGTCCATACACTAGTTCAACAGTAATCATACTGTATATTCAATAGTGAAATCATATTATCGCGTTTTCATAGTCGCGAAATACTTACTTTTGTCGCATTTTCACAATCGCGCAACATTTCTGTTACGTTTTCACAATTTCGCAACATTTTTGTTGCCTTTTCAAATCGCATAGCGATTTTCAATCGTTTCTCAATCACGTAAAAATATTTCATCATTTTTCAATCACGTAGTGATTTTTTAATATTTTCTTAATCACGTAAAAATATTCCACCATTTTTAAACTACGTAGCGATTTTTCAACAATATCTCAAATGTGTAAAAATATTTAAACGCTTTCTAAATTGTGTAGAAATATTTCAACATTTTTTTTAAATAAACGTTTTTCAAATCGCGTAGCTTAAAAATCATGTTTTTAAGATACGTAAAGCATTTTTCACCATTTTATAATCACATAAAATATTCCTCAATATTCCAAACATTATTTTGGACTTTCAAACAAATCAATATCATTTCCAACATCATTTTTCACATTTCTCCTTTAAGAAATCCTTTCCTCAAAATAATGACTTCTCACATTATTTTACATTTTCTTACTCAAGAAAATCCTTTTCACAATAATTCCATAAAATCACTTTTTCATTGATTTTAAATCAATGTTTCCATCTTAAAATTTACTAACGCACTCCAAAACCCAAAGGATGAGTTACACGTTAGAAAGTCTCAAGTCACCAACGTATTTTTTGTAATTTCAAATCAATTCTAAAAATCAATCCTCTGTAAAATAAATTGAGGTTCAAACACTTTCAACCTCTATTTTATTTTCATAACCGAAAATTCTATTTCTCAAGTGATAAAACACTCTAATTCCATTTCCAAAAATCCTTGTACTATTTCAAATTATATTTCTACTTTGAAAATCACTTTGTTTCATAAAACCAATGCATTTACAAACCTTCAAAACTGTGGTACATGGTAATTGAAACCATCAAATATTTTTCCTTCTAAATCAATTAAGTACCATTCTTGTTTTTACACAAACAAAACCATTAAAAATTCCTTCAAAAACCGTGAACACTTGGTCTTTGAAATTAAATCATTTGTTCATTTTCAAGTCCACTTTCTTTGCAAATCCTTAAAATCATCAACGTATTACTCATAATTAGTAAAATACTTAGAATTTCTTGCTCCCAAAATTAGTTTAAGGCCGTGATGCCTCTATGGTTCTTTGGAACTAAGAATTGTTTTCCTTTCTATCATCACATCATGGCATACATATACATGTTCATCATATATATCACAATCATGCCATAAACAAAAGCAATAAATCATGCAAATCATATCAAGTATAAGCAAATAATTAAAACACATAAACACCTGCAAATAATTACATAACCATGGATATGAATCCTCACATAGATTCACTATCCATCAAATACAAAACAATCTCTCACCACCATACTTGGTTGGTGAGATGAATCTCCTTCTTACCTCTTGAAGAACCTCTAAAGCTTCTTGTTTTGCTTCTTTTTCCAAGTCCTTCACCACCAAAGGTTTCTTAAACACAAAACAAAACATATATTTATTAGCATATCAAGCTTGAACAAGGTAAACCATGGATCAAACATGGCTTAGAACATGAAAAAGAGATAAGAAATGAAGTTTCCTTACACTTCACCATAAAAAAACTATAACTTTGCTCTTGAAGAAAGTCCTTGAAGATGATAGATTTAGAACTTGCTCCAAACTACAAAGTGTCTTAGAATGAGGCATAGATTCAAGAAATATGGTTGTTTGAAATTAAAGAGTGATGAAAGATGATCATAGAGGTCTTGGCTGAAACTTAGAGGAGAAGAGAAATGGAGAGAGTTTGATAAGCTTAGCTTCTTGAAAATGATCAATAATGACCAATATGAGAAATAATTAGTGTCTTGAAACTTGGCTAAGCTATTAAGCCACCAAAACCGTCCCCCCCTTCTTGCACTCTCCTTGAGTGACCAATCTCACTAGCAATTATTTAAAGCATTCCTAACCATTGATTAGTTCAATGGCTAGGATTAATGTAGATTCTAGGTATAACCTTTAGATTAGAAGACTTAATCTAGGTCATTGGATCTTTCTCCTTGAAATTCTAGCCATTAGATGTGTCTCCAAAATGAAGGGTCAAGATTACTTCTTCTTACTTTACATCCAATGGTCATAAATGGTCCTAGCCACTTTATAAGACTAAATCTCCACCCTTGATTAAATCAAGATCAAGTCTCCACTATTAATTAAATCAACGGTGGATATCCAAACCACCAATGTTGACTTAAACAGTATAATATTTATTTTTATATCTGCTATTACCCTTCAAATAATATTTTTACTGTATTTTTATTACCTGATAATTAAATATAGTACAAAATACAGAAAAAGAAAATTTCAAAAACTATTTCTGGATTCAAGTTTAGTAAGATCCCCCGTCTTTGTCTAAACAGTACAAAATTTTTCTATCCACAGAAAAATTTTCACTTTTCGGGACCCACCCCGGGCCCACATAAGGCCACTTGGGCCCATAGACAGCCCAAAAACAATCAGAGAAATATAAAAATTTCATAATCATCCACAAAATCATAAAAATTATAAAACTTATGAAAATCAAGTCGGATTAGTAAAAATTATTAAGGATTTATAAAAAGAAATAAAATACAAAGGCTCGTATACAGTCCCAAAATAATATTAAAATAATAAAAAAACACAAAAACTCCCAAAAATTCCTAAAAATCACAAAAATTATAAAATCCACAGAAGTCGAGTTGGATTATTCAAAATAATTAAGAATCGCCCGAAATAAATAAAATACGAATTTTCAGGGTATTACACCTGATCCAGCTCATGTCATAGAACCAAATACAACAACTAAAAGAGAACTTGACCTATGAAACACTTCCTGTTAAGATTGAGGATAAGAAAGTGAAGTAACCTATAGGCAAGGAAATTGCATTGGTAAAAGTGATCTAGAATGAGGTGACTGGAGATGCAACATGGGAGTTAGAGGACAAAATGAAAGAGCAATATCCGCATTTGTTCTAAGGTATGATGAATTTTGAGGACGAAATTCTTTTTAGAAGGGGAGAGTTGTAACACCCCAATTTTCTTTTTTTTTTTTCAGTTATCTATGATTTTTGTGATTTTTATGAATTATTTGACTTATTTTGATTATTTTAATATTATTTTTGAAAAATTTTGGACTATTGAAATGGGGCGGGGGAGCTTACTAAACCCGAGACCGGAGACAGTTTCTGAAGTTTTCATTTTCTGAGATTTTATTTGTAAATAAAATCTAGGTACGTTATATTATCCATTGGACAATAGATACTAATTTTGTTAACTGTAATTTTTGTTCATTGGTTAATAACTACCTGTTAATGACTAGTTACTCTCTTTGATGTTTGCTTTATGGTGGGACCATTAGCCATTAAGTGACCATGGCCTACCATGTGACTTATCTTTTTTTGAACCAATAGGAAGAAAGCTTCCTACGCAAGTTTAGAGACAAACTTATAGGAGAAGCTTTGGAACCCTTCCCTAGGTGGAGTGCACGACCAAGAGCTCTAAGGAGGCTTCTAGAGTAAGCTTCCACTTTTAATTCATTTTTATCATTTCCATTCATCTTTCAAGAACCAAAAAGCTACACACTTTCTCTCTCACTTTTTTTTTCTCTCATTTTCTCTCCACTAAGCTCACAGCCTCACCACAAAACCTACCCTATAATCTTCTTTAATTTCAACTAACTATATTTCTTGAATCCAAACCTCAATTGAAGACACTTTGGTGTTGTGATCTTGATCTAGTTCATCCATTTTCAAGTACTTCATCTTCATCTTCTCTTTTCATTTTCAAGTTCTAAGACCATGATTTTGATCTATGGTCATTCTATTTCCAAGCCTTAGATGTTGATTCTTTTTATATGTTGTTTTCGTTTTCAAGAGCGTCTTGGAAGAGGAAGTTTGATTCAAGAAAGCACCCAAGGAGTTTTGGTCATCATCTAAGGTAAGAGGGAGATTAACCTCTTCAACCTATCATGGTGGTGAGGAATGAAATTGTATGTTGTAAGTGAGGAATCCATGTGAGGGCTGCTCACTTGGTTGTACTAACTCTTAGTGATTTTGTGGTTTTTGCCCTATGTGATTTTATGGTTTAATATTATGCATAATTTTGGTTGAGTAGAAATTTTTTTGATTGAAGTATGTTGTATGCTTGGAATCTTGTTGATAAAGGTAAAAATTTTGGGACCTAAAGGTCTTAGGGCTCACGGCCAGGTAACCTTAAATAGGGTATCCAAGACAAACTTTGTGCTGATTTGGAACTTAGGTGTTTAGGTGAAAAGGAATTGGATTAAGAATTTATAATAATGAAAGAGAGATAGAATAAAATTTGGTCATTCAATAAGAGAGGGATTTCAGCCATTGAGTGGAAAAATAAGCTTGAAAGAGAAATTGAAAACTTAAGGTTTTTTTATTAAAGGAAAGGGAAAAGGATTTATTAAATTAATATAATGTGGATTCTTTTTGTACTTTGTGAAACAATGTTTTACGTAATTTGAGAATGATGATTTTTGAATTACGAGATAAAGATGCTTCGAGATTGAAAATAATAGTAGTGTGCTGTCGGGCTCTCAAACGGGACCCAGAGATGTTAATGACTTTTTTGGCTCAAGAGTAGCTTATGTTTATGGAAAATCATGATATTAATATGTGTGTATGTATTGAGTCATTGATCATGCATTGTAAAAGTCTGATAGACTTGTTGTCAGGTTGTATGCCTAGGAGTTGAATTACACCTTAGTGCGGGTACAAATTGCGTAGTGTGGTTCACTTGTTGAACTTGGAGGCGTCAAGGCGCAGGTATCCCACAAGTGGCCAGTTGGTAGCTCCATTGGGTCGTGGTGACTGAGGAACGCACCGACGATCTCGACTAGGCACTATTTTATTCACAATATGGTGTACACTGTCTTGTATAAGTCATGATGCGCAAATTAAGAAACTATAGCACTTGACTTGAGGCTAACAAGATACAGACATGTCTTCTAGATCATTCTCTCTGAAATTGTGTTTAGCTCCTTAGAGTAGGAAATGGGTCCATTGTGCATATGTATAGTCTATCCCCATATCATCGTGATATTTTATATCTGTTAAATTATCAATATTTGATGCCATGACTGCAATTGTTATTTCCTGTATACAAATGGTATTATTGTTCTTTACTATTTCTGTGCTGCCATGTTGGTATTGATGTAGGGGATCTCACCTCTCTGTTATGTTATCCTGTTTTATATGTATATGATTGATAAAGACTGAGAGGAAGACGAAGAAGATCGCATCTTTCTGTTGTTTTGTTTTTCTACGATGGCGGCTAGAAGAGATTTTGTTGGTTTTGTTAGAGCCCAGTTTCATGGAGGTACTGATGCCCGACGTATCGACTGGGATACTGAATGTGTTAGATATGTAGGAGATGTGACTCTGTCTGTACGTAGGCATTAGACTTGTAGATGGTTAGATATGTAGGAGATGTGACACCTGCCCATGAGATCTTACCCCGACTGAGGGTTTTGTCTGATGAGGAATCTGAGGAGAAGGATCCATCGGAGGGCTCTACTCCCTAGGCATTAGACTTAGGCTAGTTTATGTTTTGTTAAATAGTTTGTGTATATATATATGTGTGTGTGTGTGTGTGTGTGTGTGTGTGTGTGTGTGTGTGTGTGTGTGTGTGTGTGTGTGTGTGTATATGTACATACATGTATATACATGTCCATCGGAGGGCTCTACTTCCTAGGCATTAGACTTGGGCTTGTTTATGTTTTGTCAAATAGTTTGTATATATATATATATATATATACATACATGTATATACTGAGATATGTATATATTCTTTTTGATGTGTAATATTCAGTAATTACATCCAGTGCTGTTTATGTTTTGTTTAAGTTTCTGTTTTCGAGAAAGAAAATTTGAAATCCGTATTTTACTTTATTAAACTTTTTACACATTTTGTTGAGTTTTGAAATTTTAATCGTAAATGTGATATCCTAAGGAGGATGTTATATTTCTTCTCTAGTCGACAAGTGCGGGATAGTAGAAGGGCATGTTGGGAGATCTTTAGCGGACCAAGAATCTCAAGGCTTGCAGAAGAGGAAGCATAATGATGAAAGGTTCATGAAGAGAGATAAAGGCAAACAAGTTCAGAAGATGCAAAAAGGGCCTCAGTGCCCTGAGTGTGGAAGGAAGCATGGTGACAAACCTTGCCTTGCAGGAAAATCAATATGTTACAAGTGCGGGCAACTGGGACATTTTTCTAGGGAGTGTCCGCAGAGGGAAGAAGCAAAGCCGGAAGCCAAACCCACAACACTGGAAAGAGGTATATCTTGCAAAGAAATGAGATAACACAGACTCCTGGTTCATGAAAAGGTTAGTATATGTGCGTAATTTTGTTTCTTTAAGATATGGTTGTACTTATTTTAAATGTGAGTTGCATAGGACTTCTTAATTAGGTAAACCAAATTTTGGGGACAAAAATTTAAAAAGGAGGGGAGAAATGTAACTCCCTCGATAACATGTTAGGCTTGTAGATGGTTAAAAAGGTAGCCTAATACTTGCTTAACACGCTTATGTATTTTTTTGACAAACTGAGTTAGTTTAAACATTTTGCTGTAACACAGAAGGTGAAAAGTTGCCTAAAATGACTTAGATAATATCATAAATTGCTTAGATGAAGGAAATAAATATGGATAATTTATTTCTAGGTCACAAATATGTGGATAAGGATGCAGTTAAAGTTTGAGGATAAATTGAGTTAATTTAGTATTTTTAAATACACTAGTTGTGTGTTTTAATATCGGATTGACTTGTAGTAGATATGGAAAAGTATGTAAATGGTGCAGTTAGGAATTAGATGAATTTTATAATTTATTCTAATACCTAAGGAAGTTAGGAAACTTAAATATGTGAGATTAAAGTACTCCTAAGAGGTATAAAGTTTCAGCAAACCTTGGTGGTTATCCTTAAGAAGCCAAATTTGACTTCTCTTTCCCTTTTTTCTCACGTAAGAGCAGCAGAAAATAGAGTGAAAGAAAGGAAGAAGGAAAAAGGAAGAAGGTAGAGGAAGAAATAGGAGAAAGCAAGGAAGCTTAAAGGGAAAGCTAAATCATAAAGATCATCATCCATACAAGTGAGGTAGGGGTATTTTCCTTCATACTCTTGCTCTTTCCATCCTTTTTTAATGCTTGAGTTTTGCATGAGTTGAGTAGAAAGAAATAGGTTTTTGACAAGTTTTTCTATAGTTGAGTTGGATTAACTTGTAGGAAACCTAGTTTGTGATTAAACTTGAGTTAGCCTATGCATGGTGGATAGTTTGAATCCTATGAATATCCATGAAACACCTTGAGTGGTGAGCTGAAAAATGGGTATTTGTGCTTGTAGCTCTTGGTTATAAATCCATGCTAGGTGATTGGGAAGTTGTTTGAGGATTACTAGATGGTTAGGGGCCTTAGTTGCTAAAAATCATTTAGAATCCTTGAGTTGATGAACCAAATGAGGAAGGATGGAGAAGAAAGAGTTGAGTTGCTCTGTTTTCTGCTATTGTACGCAACAAATAACCAGTTAGGAAGCAAGTTAACCGATTATTTGCATATAGCAGAAGCTTTTGTGTTTTCCAGATAACCGGTTAGCCAATTGGCTAACTAATTATTTGTTTATGGAAGAGAGCTATGTAATAACAATAACCGGTTAGCAACAACAACTAACCAATTATAGGCTTAGAAATTCTCACTTTTAACAGGTCATAACCGATTAGGCAAGGGCCATAACCGGTTATCCTGTGACAAAAAATGAGATGTTAGGTTTTAATGGTTACCAAACCTTGTCAAAAAGCTTAGGGGACCTATAGTAAGAGTAGAAGACGTTCCTTAGGATATGATAGGGATAAGTTTAAGCTAGGTAATGGATATCAATGGTTCAATGAAGTAGTTTTATGTATGCTTCTTAGTAAGAATGATGAGGGCATAATCCTTACGTCATCCAATATTAGTGGTTTATCATAGTTAGGTTAGTGTTTATGTGGTGTTTATGTAAGAGTTAGACATAACTCCTCATTCTTCACACACACTTGTTATTTCCACGTATTCTAACCTCATATGATGTGCACAATTATTTGACTAGAGAATAAGGACTAGTCCTGAATTCTCGTAGCGAGGGCTATTATGGTCAGGGTTACATTGGGTGATGTAGTGGACTAGTCTACTCATTACAAGGTAGGTTAAGGAGGTAACAGATGCTCTCTCTACCCAGAGAAATACAAGGAACCGAGTTCCTAGGAATAGCCAAGTTTCATGACATTGCATACACACTATCATACATAATTTCTTGAGCATAATCATACATCACATCATAAACATTGCATTTGCTTATTGATGACAATTGTATGGGTGATTGTCTTGTTTGTGGAACATTATTTGTTTTGGTATAAAGTATAGAGACTAATATACTTGTTTTGAACATGTTTCTTTTATGTATGGGTTGTTTATTCTTAATGAATGTTACAACTGCTAGTATTAGAATGTTGTTACTGAAAAAATGTGATTTCTCACCCCGTATATTGCCATGTAAATCTAGGTGGAAATCCTTCGAAGGGGAAAAAGAAGATGTATGAAGACTAGTTTAGTTATAATGCTTTAGTAGACAAAGCTTGTATAATTATTTTATATCTGCTTTGAGTTTGTAAAAAGTTGTATGTATAACACTTTTTCTAGTGAGACTTTTGATGTATATATGTATAACCTTTTTAGTTATGGCTCTCCATAATAATTAGTGTAAATGTTATGGGTTAGAATGATGTAATCAGGTTAGAAGTCACTTGGTTGATATTGTTAACTTGTGTATATGTCGGATATACTAGGGTAGCGATATTAAGATGTTACAGGAGTTAGTGGGCATTCTTCGATAATTTGAGTGGTATGCTTGTTGGTGGGATATGTGTTTGTTTGATTATAGATTAAGGACCTCTCAACTTATGTTTGACATATGATTATTTTGACTTGATATCTTATATTTGATTTATATCACATATTGTCTTTTCATTATTTTGATTTGATGAGATTTATATCACGTGATATTAATACATATGTTTTGGAAACGAAGGCATGTTTGACATACAAAAAGTCATCCCTAAGCTTGTCTCAATTCTATTATAGTTTATATGTTATCTCTCACATGGTCTAGTAACTCACTATATCACTTCTACGTTTTTTTTAGATACTAGTGTTGAAACGGATCCAGGCTCTTATATACTTGGTAGTAGTAGTTGTCTTTTAGTAAGCCCTATACTTTGTTTGTATAGGCAATTTCATTTTTGTTTCTTGATGTTTTGTATATTTTGATACATTTGGATTATGTATTTCGTTTTAGATATACTCCATTAACTATAGGCAAGATTGTTTTAGTTTCCACTGTATTTTGTCTAATTATAGGATGTTTATATGTGTAGATACCTATGATATGATATTTATGGAAGCCTTGGGCGGTTTTGAGAATTGGTTTAGCTAAGCTGGATAATGTATCTGTTGGCATGCCTAAATTATAAAGGAAATTTTGTCAAAATTTCGGTAGAATTAATATAATTAAGCTATTTGTTTGTTATATCCTATTAGGCTTGCTAGGTTGGTTAGTCAATTTAATGTGCCAATTATGGCCCCTGAGTTTTGGTTTTGACATGGTTTTTTGTGTAAAAATTTTGTCTCTTGATTTAGTTTTTATTATATGCTATTTTTATATTAATGTGATGTTCTTTAGATTAAATTAACCTGTGGATTTTGATATGTGGGTAAAATATGCACATTTTATCGTGGTTTGATAAGGATTTAGATGCATTTTATAACGATTTGTGTCACTAATGATTAAATTCTCCTTGGTAATTTATGTTTGGCATTTTTCTATGGTTTTAGGTTCAAAATCGATGTTTTGGTATGGTTTTATGCCTAGTTGTATAACTTAGACTGGAGATCGACCCAGTTAGAATGCCGAGTCAAAGGGTCAATGGTATGACTGTGAGTCAAGTGGCCAAACTGAAAAAATCTAGACAAAAAAGAAAATATTTTTTAAAACATATTATATGTAAAATGGGCATTAAGGTGAAAATGAGGCGATTCCTTTGGCATTAGAAAGTTGGGAAGGAGGCCTACAATTTTCATGAAGACCACGAAGGCCAAATCTCACTCTGAAGAGCTACACAACCCCCTCCCCCATGTGAACTAAACAATCACACACCCCAGTGTATGAGTCCTCATTGAAAAAGTAAAAAACAGAGGCTCATATGACCCCCCTCGTGAGAAATCACACAGGCTGTGTAAAGTGTCAAGAATGCTAACAGAGCCTTACATGCCCTCCGGCACAAATTTCCAAATTACACGGGGAGGGGGCGTGCGTAATTTGCGAATAAGATCTTTTAAAAGCCAAATTAGTAGATCCTCATTAATTAAGGACAAATTAGGAAAGATAAGTCCTAATACAGCTCTATTAGGGCTAATCCCTATCAAATAGATAGGAGATAACATAATTGAAAGGGAGATTAGAGGCCAAGAGGATTGAAGAACAAGGATTTGAGGCAAGGTTAAGAGAGATGAGACATCCATTGAAAGCATCTACAGTTCTTTCTTCTTCTACTCTTATTTTATATCTTCATAGGATTGATTCTTGGTTGTATATCTATTTTTAATCTTGTTGGAGCTTTAATTATCATGTGTGACTAAATCCCTTTTTTTTAGTGTTAGGATGAAACTTTTTACTCAATTATGTTGAATACTTGATTTTTTTCCTTTGTTAATGAAATAATTATTGTTTTTGATTATTTCCTAATATTCTTAATGCTTGAGGTATGTTGTAAACTATACTTGCATGATCTTAGGTATTAGGTGAATGATCGAGAGATGAAGTCTAATGTTTGAAAATCTAGGAATTAAACTTGAATATTAAGATCTAGATGTAGGCTTGATCCTTCAAGGGTTAACGAGATATCATAGAACTTAATGATTTTTAACTAATTTAATTGTCATGAAAATATGATTAATTTAGTTTTAACATGTTTTTAGTGTCAAAGGATTGCACTTTAAATAATTTAAGATAAATCACCTTAAAACATAGTTAATTATTAATAAAGGAAAATTAATATTCATCATATTAAGTAATTGTAGTGGATTCATAATCTTATGTCTTTAATGTTTGGTTGAACTATTATCTCCTTAAACTTATAGTTTTTATTATGTATTTTACTATTTTTATTTAATTATATTTTATTATTTTTTTTATCACATAAATAATTAAAATTATCATAATTTAATAATTACATAATCCTCGTTAGAATGATACTCAACTTACTACTTTATTACTTGTTGACGACCTGTGTACTTACAGATTTGACACAACAAATTTCTATATTATTTGGGGATTTTTAATTGAATTTTAATTTTAAAAAGTTTGTAATTGGATACCATTAAATAGCATGTTAGATTCAATGACCTATTTAAAAACTTTTGAAACTATAGAAATCCAATAAATTCATGTATAATTTGGTCCTAATAGTTTAAAAAATTTCTAATCAGGAACATCTACTGATGCTCTAAAGGAAAGAAGTCAATTACAGATTTTTTAAAATATAAAGACTTAATTGAAAACTCCCAAAAATAACATAAGGAGCTACATATTAATTTAATTTACTTTCTACTAATTAAGAGATTTAGTGTATTTCCTATTTTATTACTGAAGGTGAGAAAAGGTTGACATGGTTTTAATCAACTGAAAATAAATTACTTCGGTACTCATCTTGTTGAAAAGTTATTAAGTATTTATTACTTATTAATCATATTTAATAAATTATTAAGTATTTATGATGAACCCAACAATTAATAAAAATTTAACAACTTGCATGTCAATATATTATATTTGGTGCCGTACCCTTATAGATAGTATCGCAACTCCATAATTAATTATGAGGATGATTGTTAATCTTCTTAAAGAAAATGTGAGTATTTAAAATGTATTTGGAGTAGCTTTTTTAATATTCTCCATCTTTTCAAGGGAGCTTTCCAATTCTCCACCGTAGGTGTCAATGAAGGTTTTTTTTTTTTTTTTTAAGTATCAATTAACGTATGTTGGCCTTTTTTTTATATATAACAAAAAGCTTCTTTTATCTAATGCCTCAATGACAATTGTTAAGAAATTAAAAGTAGGAATTATTCAATAAAAAAATACAATTTTTAAATTCTCAATTTATTTAATGTTAAACTTTTCATTTAATATTTTCTTCTTTTGATAAACTCCAAAAAAAAAAAAAACACACACTATACCTATAACAAAAATATTGTATGTTCCTACAACAACAATTAATATATGTTGCAAGAACATTTCTGCCATTGATTTTAAGTATAATTACATAAGTGTTTGGCACACTAACTTAAAATCGATTATTGAGATATTCAAACTATTAGGATTGAGCTAGTGGTGACTTAAGTAGTTTGCATGGGATCATAGATTCAAACTTCATTGTCACTATTGTATTAAAAAAAATGATAGAGATATTCCTTAAACTTGTACTAATTGCTACTCCAGCTAAAATTTCTTCCTTGGTAAGTTGTCAACAATTTATTAATTTGACTTATTTCACTCTAAACATTTCATTTTTTTTAAAAAAAATACCAACCTGTTGTTTACCAAAAATATTTCGATTATCACAAATTAGACTATGATAAACCCTTTGTCTATGGACAAAGTTTGATTCTCGATCTCAATTCGAGGAAGGAAATCACTTTCTCTTGGGATTCTGGTCTGAGTATCTTAAAGGAATGAAATTGATGATTTTGATTTCAAGAAGGTTATGCAAATTCAAAATGGAATATTTATGTGTGCTTTTAACTTAATGAAAAATAGAAAATAAGTGAGGCTTTGTTTTCAAGAAATAAAAGAAAATCAGTGCAAATGAAAACAAATTAAATATAAATAACTGAAAGGAAATTGCATTTGAAGTAAATATGACAAGTAATGTAAAAGATTTAAAATAAAGAGCATAAAGTAAAGCAATTTAAAGCTAATGCATTGAAAAGTAAACGTGCAAACATATAAATTACAAGAAAGTAAAGTTGCAGAAAGTAATGAAAGCAATGAAAGCAGTAAAAGAACTCAAATGATCCTTGAAAGAATCACTTGATCAGGAGTAGAAGAGAATTTGCAAAGAAAATAAAAACTCGAAATGTAAAAATGAACTTGTATTTAAAGTTGCATTGAATTTGAAGATAGTACAAGAATGAAAATGGATAGAAACATACTTGACTAGACTTATGTGTTTGATCGAGATGTCACAGGGACTTAAGAGCGTGAGTGTAACAGCCCCTTTTTAGTATGTTAAACTAGTTTATGGTTACAAAAGGTAGCATAATACTTGTTTTACATGTATGTCTATTTTTGTGACAAACTGAGTTAGTTTAGACACTTAGTTGCAATTCAGAAGTTGAAAAATAGCTTAAAATGACTTAGATAGTAGCATAAATTGCTAACTTGAGGGAAATAAACCTAGAGAGTTTGTTTCTAAGTCACAAATAAGCTAAGTAAGGTGCAGTAAAAATTTGAGAACAATTGGAGTCAGTTTGGTATTTTTAGGCATACTAGTTGTGCTTCTAATGCCGGATTGACCCCTAGTAGATATTTAAAAATAAGATAATAGTGAAACAATAATTTTGATGAATCCTAGTATTTATTTCAAAGTTGTTGGAAGTTATAAAACTTGTTATACGGCAAACCCCTATAACTCATTTGATCTTTCACTCATAACTTTATTTCTCATTCACAAAAACGAAAAACAGAAGTGCAACAAAGAAACAAGAAAGAAAAGGAGAGAAATGTGAATGCTTATGTCTTGAAACATATCAAATGAGTTTTTGATGATAACAAAGTCAAGATGAAGACCAAGATCAAAAGAAAAGACCAAAACCAGTAGAAGAAGACCAAAATCAAAAGAGGTATATTAGATATAGGTCTTAGAACATCAATGTGAAATGCTCTCAAGATATCTCAATTATATTCAAATGGTTTTTCAAAGATCTCTTAAATCAACTTGTTTTTCAAAGTTCATATTTTAAAGAAATGTTGATTTCAATCTTGGATTATGTTAAACATTTATAAATCTTGTTTAGTCCAAGTTCCCCAATGTTAAAAATGGCTTGGAGACTTAATTGGGCTTGAAAAATGTGTTCAAAGGGTAAGGTAATCGATTACACATATGTTGTAATCGATTACATAAATCATGTAATCGATTACCAGCAAGTCAGAGAACGTGTAATCAATTACACAAGGCTGGTAATCGATTACATCCTGTCCGGAAAGCCAAGAACACGTTTATACAGCCATGTAATCGATTACCAAGAGTGTGTTGATTACCAGTATTCTGATAGTGTATAACGACTATTTTCTTGGCATTTGATGTTGCCATAAAAGCCACCCAATGACTCTATTGATCTAAAAACTTATAAATACACATCTTGGGGCATCATTTGTGGCCAACCAACAATTGAGAAACATCTTTCAAACACTCTAATCCGATAATCATCATTAAATCACTTGTGCTTTGTTTTTGTACATATTTGAGATATTCTTGAAGAGCATCATAGGGCTTCAATTTGTGTAATCCACTCTTGTGAGAGTTTCATCTTATATACACATTGATTCTTTGTAAAAGGGGTGAGGTATCCCTCTAAAGAAAAGAGAGTGAGGTATCTCTCAAAGATTGTAAAGGGTGAGGTATCCCTTGTTGTAAAGAAGGTGAGGTATCCTACAAAGGTTATAAAGGGGGTGAGGTATCCTTATTTTGAGGCTCAAGCACAAAGGGTGAGGTATCCTACGGTGTGGTGAGTGCTCTATTGTGTAAAGGTTTTCAAGCACCCGTTCAAGCTTGAAGTTTAGTGAAAAATATCGAGTGGTTTACTTGAGGACTGGACGTAGGTTATAAAGGGTGGCTGAACCAGGATAAATCCTTGTGTTTGTTCTTCTCAACTCTATCTCTTTACTTTGTGCTTTAATTATATATGCTTGAGTTAAGTTTGATATCTTGCTTTGCTTGAGTACTTTCTATCTTGGGTTGTTTATTTGTAAGTAATTCATTCTATCGCATTTATCTATTTACTTCAATTAAACAATAGCTTCAATGAAAATTTAATAAACAAGTGCTTTGCGAAAGATTTGTGAAAATATTTCATAAACTCAATTCACCCCCTTCTTGAGTTTGAGGCCACTTGGTAACAAGAAAACCAAGGGAGAAGAAGAAGAAAAGAGCAAGAAATCTAAGGGCAAGGCAAAGATTGAACAACCACCATCATAGGAGATTTGAGGTATTGGATTCTAACCTAAATCTTCATCCCTTTTCTTCTATTTTCTTTATGGTTGAAGCTAGGATACATAATGGTAAAGATGGTTTTGATAAGCAACACTAGGCTTTGAGTTTGGTTTTCAATTCAAAGTGTTAAGTATAACACCCCGAAAATTAATAATTTCATGATAGATAGTTGTTTTATAATATTTGTGATTTTTTTAAATTTTTCTGGAGATGTGGAATATTTTAATATTATTCCTCGTTTTACGTACACGCTTAGCAGAGCCGGGAAAATGAGATATTTTTTTGAGAACCTTGAGCTGTGAAAACGTCGACGGGGGATCTTACTAAACCCGAGGCCAGACACAATTTACGAGATTTCACGTTTTTTGAAATTTTTATCTGATAAATAAAAATCGCAGAATAATTTTATTATCTGTTAGACAATAAATACCAGTTTTTGTTAACTGTAACTTCTGTCCACTGATAATAAATCTGATACAGTGTCAGTCGTATTTTAGAAAATACTTTAATAACATCACAATAGTGACATCATCACCATGATATCACTTTGAATTTTCAAAAAAATGGAGACTTGGCTTGTTGGAGAAGCTTGGAAGAAGCTTCTTAGAAATTTCCTATTGGCTTCTTGGAGAAGCCACATTTTCCTCTCTCCTCCTCACCACCACACAATTTTGGAGGCTCTTTGTGGCCACTCATTTTATTCCATGCACTTACACAAAATACACCTAAGCCACATTTCATTCCATTTCAAGTTTTACTATCACTTTCTCTCTCTATTTTCTCTCTTCATATTTTCCTCTCAAGCTCTCTCTTCCTCTTCTCTTCTCCTTCTTCCATGGCACCCACACCATCCTTCCCCTCCATTGTTGCTTGATTTTAAGCAAGGAGTTTACTTGAACTAACCATCCTTTGGAGCTCTTCATTCTTGTTGGAAGACATCCTCAAAACTCAAACTCTTCCTCTCCATTTTCTCACCCACCTCATGGCCAAGACACCATTTTTGGGGTTCTCCAAGCTTTTCTTTCAATCAACCTCATTTCCTATCATTTCTCATTACCTAGAACATTTTCTCTTTTGTGACCACCATCAAAATTCACCATTTTCATTTTGTTCCATCAAGCTTCAAAGTTGGAGACTTTAAGGTAAAGTTCATAGTTTTTTTTACCTTTCCTCCTCATTTTCATGATTCTTGATCTCTTAGGTGATCAAGGGTTCTTTTTCTAAGCTTTGATGATGATTTTGGTGAGTTTTGATGTCCTTAGGGTTTTCTTGAAGGTGTAGGATGAAAATCTCCACAAGGGACCAAGAGGCTTGCTTTCTTGAGTTGTCTTCCATATGTAAGAGGGAGATTTACTCACTTTAACCTTTATTGGTAGTGAGGGAACCTTTGTGTGTTGTTGATGGAGGAATCCATATGGATTGCTCACTTTGTATGCTTGTTTTTCATGCTTTTGTGTATATTTGATTTATGTGAAAATGTTGGTTGTTTTGAATACCTTAATAATGTTGGATTGCTTGGATTAGATGAATGAAAAAATGTAATGTTTCCTACCCTTTGGTGAGGTCACGGTTTTGGACCACATTTTGGGGGTTTGAGATTGGTTTTGTGGGAATTGAAACTTAGGTGATTAGGTGTTAAAGAATTGATGATTATAATGGAAAAACTTTGGGACTTCTCACCTTGGAAGCTCATAGCCAAGTGGCCCAATGATGGGTCCATGATGAAATTTGTGTACTAATTTGGGACTAAGAAATTAGGTGATGGATAATTGATGAAATAATGACAATTTTGGCATTAGAGACCCTTAGGAGAGATTTCAACCAAGAGGAAAAGAAGATGGGGTATCCAAGACAATTTTTGTGATAATTTGAAACATAAAAGATTAGGTTAAGAAGGAATTGATTAAAGGATAAATAATGATGAAGCAAGATGTAAATTTTTGGGTTCAA
Source organism: Ormosia emarginata (assembly GCA_029884605.1). Classification (NCBI taxonomy): domain Eukaryota; kingdom Viridiplantae; phylum Streptophyta; class Magnoliopsida; order Fabales; family Fabaceae; genus Ormosia; species Ormosia emarginata. Next base: position 76,986,116 of record JAQQTP010000088.1, read on the forward strand.
TGATCCCTAAGGTTCATGCTAACAATGTGATGGAAAAAAAATTAATTGGATTCTTGTCCTTGGGAGGTTCACGGCCTCTAGGGCCTTATTGGCTAAGATTTACGTATCAAGATGAAACTTAGGTGAATAGGTAATTTAACAAGCTATTATGGATTCATTAGATGGAAAAATGAAGGAAGGAGATTTACTTGATAACTTATAGTGATTTTAGACTTGAGAAAAGAATAAAAGTGTGAGTGAGACTTGAAGAGCCTTAGAATGATATTCTAAGTGTGTATGATTAAATTCAAAGTAAAGAACTTGGCTAATCAAGAGTACTAAAGGTTTAATGAGAATTACAAGATGATTCCCCTGGAGAGGATTAATGATGAAAGTCTTGAAATGAAAACGTAACCTAGGGTTGAATTTTAATAACCATGTGTTATTGTTGAAGATTTAAATATGTTATGTTGTTGAGAATTGATTTTATGCCATTATGGGTCCATGTGTGGGACTAAAGACTTGTTGGTGTTTACTTGACCAAATTGTGGTATGATGTTATTGAGGATTGATTTTATATGCCATTGTGGTATGTTTCATGAGAAGTATATTGTTGATGAATATACATGATATGCAATGTTTATGAGAAACATATTATTGATGAATATACATGATGCACATTGAGTCATTATGCATTTGTGAATGTCCGTTGGACTATGTTGTAAAGGCAGTGCATGCCTAGGAGATTGAATTACACCTTAGTGCAGGTGTGAGTAGACTAAGCGTGGGTCATGTTGTTGACCTTAGGGGTGTTGGGGTACGGGTGTCTCACAATAGATAGTGGTAGCTCCACTGGGGTCACGGGATAGACCGATGCAAACACACCGACGATCCGGACTGAGATGCTGTCCTATGTCGCGATCTTGTTGAGAGTGCCATGTATAAGCCTTGTTGCACAAAAGAATATTTTTATGATAAGCACTTTATTTTTGAGGCTAACGAGATACTGACATGTACTCCTCGATCATTCTCTCCGAATGTTTATGTCTAGCTCCATGGAGTAGGATCTTGGTACCATATGCATTATGCATTGTTAGTCTCATATTTCATCTGGCATGAGTACTTACAACTGTTAAATTATCTCTTTTTATGTTGTAAAAATTATCTGACTGTTGAACTGTTTACTGCTTGTGATATTATTGTTGTTTCTCTTTTATTGCTTGTTTTATTATTACTTATTGTTGTTTCTCTCTTATTGCTTATTTCATCATTACTGTTAATGAATATATATGTTGTGATGTTATGTGGGCGTCCTGCATCGTTCTGTTTTCTTGATGCCGTATTGGTATTGAATGCTGGGTGTCTCACCTCTTTCCTGTATCACTGTATTTCTATTTTATATTTATATTTGATAAAAGATCATGAGGATGAAGAAAAAGGACCACACCCTTACTGATTGGATTGGGCTGATTCATTATTTTCGATATGGCGTCTAGACGAGATTTCTTCGGTTACGTTTGGGTGCAAAACTTCACGGGGGCATTGATGCCTGACGTGTCGACTGGGACACCAAGCGTCACATATATATTGGGGTTGCAGCTTTGTCTGCTAGTAGTACCTATCCTAGGGTTACTACTTTTCCCTTTAGTGCTTTTGTACCCATCATCTTTTATTTGAATATGTAAGTACTATGTTTCGTGTTATCAGTCCTTTGTGTTAAGGACGAATATATTATATATGAAATATGTTTTCCTTCAATGGTTGTATCTTAATGGTTGGATACTAAATATGCTTCATTCGGGGCTCATATTTTCTATTTATGTATATGGAAATAAATTTTTGAAAATACTGTTTTTGAGACTAACACTCCCAGATTTTAGTAACTGTGGTGTAATGACGATTATGCCATAGTTATTAGATCTAGGAGTGTTACATTAAGTTAGAGTGTTTATATGTTTTTGGATATATGATTATGAGTTCTTACCACTTAAGAACCCTTGATTTCCATTGGAGACAAAAATGGTGATTTTAGGTCTTAGATGGTGAAAATTCCACTAATCCATGATTAAGTAAATTTAAGATTGTATAAGTATTACAACATGTTAATAGATGATGTTTGAGGTTTGTGATAGCTTAGAATCAAAATTTGAGTGATTGGAATGATAATTTTGAGTAATGGAATAGTAAACTGTTCTGCAGAATTCTACAGTCGTGTAGTCACGCCTAGGCGTGACTAAACCATGCCTAGGCATTGGTTGTCCTGTTTCTTAGCCAGGCAAGACAGAGAGTGTCATGCCTAGGCATGGGAAAGTCATGCCTAAGCGTGAGTTCTAGGAATTTTCAGCATTGTTTTTCTTGTTGTGTTAGAGTTTCCTACCAATTGAAATCATTTTTATATGTTTTCCTAAGTGTTTTAAGATACTTTTAGGGATATTTCACAAAGGAAATAATCACCTAATTTATGAGTACAAGTTGAATATTAAGTATTCAATAGTTATTGATTAATTGAAGTAGTTATCTAGGACCTTATACATCCTTGTGTGATTTAGAAAATCACTAGAATTATGATTATATGGTAAACTAGATACAAGTTTAGTAATAGTGTACTTATCATAGTTGCATACAGATTCTCTTATAATACAATATGAGTTTAATATGCAAATTGATATAGAACAATTATCTTAATTGAAGAAGTGAGACAAACTTCTTAACCTTGCAAAAGAGTGAGTGAAACTATTTTCTTAGAAGATAATTGAGAGACGTAAGTGTCAGTACAACACTTTACCTAGGGTAAATTAGTGAGCTAAACTATTTGTCAAGCACATGAGGATTATGATCAACCTTATGTAGGTGTAGTAAAGTGAGTCAAACTTACTAACACAAGCTTTGGGATGATTTAAGTCCTAAGTTAGGCATTGAAGCGCGACAAGCAATTTGCCAAGTTTAGTTGGTATTATACAATGGTATGGGTGATTGTGTAATATTGAAGTATATTATTAGATCTCTATACATTATACAGTTGTATGAGCGATAGTATAATGTGATTATTAATTATGCTTATAAGTGATTTATATTAATGAGTGCCATGAAACACATTGTGATTGGCTCTGACTCAAGAAATTGGTTTTGATGATTACAAACAAGAAAGGATGGATGTGCATTGATCAAGCTTCAAGAATATTCAAGTATAGCACATAGGGCTTAGGTATTATGTTAAGGTATTTAGGATTCACACTTCAAAGCTCATTCAAATGGTTTTTCACTTGACTTAAATGGCTTTACAAAATCATGTTTCAAACTTATGAAAAATTGGTTTATGTTTGAGCTAAAATGTTTTAATGGGATAACATGTTAGTGACTTGATCAAGAACAAAATACTAAATCTTTTTAAGAGCTCCTAACCAATTATGAACTCCACCTAATTGGTTATCGATCAAGTCAGAATGTGTTTTTAGAAATGTCCTAACCAATTAGAAAAAGGGGCTAATCGGTTATCTATCAAAACAGAGGCATTACCTCTTCTTTTATAATGATGCTAACCGATTAATGGATTGTGCTAATTGGTTAGTGTAGTTCCTAGAGAAAACGTATTGGTTATTTTAAATGCTTCTAACCGATTAAGACATTTCTCTAATTGATTAATTGACAACTCAGAAGCTAATCTTAAAAGCTCCTAACCAATTAAGCTATTTTACTAACTGATTAGCATTTGTTATAAAAGCTACGTGAACCACCTTTTTTAATTGCCTAACCGATTAGGCATGTTTGCTAATTGGTTAGTGTGCTTTTAAATGTCACAGGAAATATTTTGTAAAAGGATCTAACCGATTAGAACAACTTGCTAATTGATTATTTGAGAACTCAGAATCAATTTCTAAATGTCCTAACCGATTAGTGCTTCTTGCTAATTGGTTAGTATGCTTTTTTATTACCACGTGAACTGATTTCTAAACGCCTAACCGATTAGGCTAGTTTTGCTAATTGATTATTCTTCAAAACAGAAGCCCTGGAACTGATTTCTAAATGGTCTAACTGATTAGGAGGAACCTCTAATGGGTTATCTGGAAAAACAAGGAGAAGCCCGTAACGGCTATATTGCTGAGCATTAATTGCTCACAACCACTTCCAACGACATTAAATAACACTTACCTATATATTTGCATGTTGGGCTTCGTTGGGAGGTTAGAAAAATTGAGTCTATCATTCTGGAAAATTTGTATTGAGCTTTAAACAAGTCTTTATCATCATTCTACAAAATCCTTTGATTTGAGCTTGAACTTGTGTGAATCCCAAATACCATAGTGCTTCAATTTGTAATACTTGCTCTAGAGAGAGTTTTTTCCATTTAAATCTTATACAATCTGTTTAGAGAGGGTGAGGTATCCCTCAAGCATTGTAAGGGTGAAGTATCCCATGGAAAATAGAGGCTCAAGCATTAGGGTGAGGTATCCCATAGTGTTGAGTGCTCAAGATTGTAGTGGTTGTCAAGCACCCATTGAAGCTTGAAGATATAGTGGAAAATCTCAAGTTGTTGCTTGGGGACTGGACGTAGATCACAAGTGGATTGGTGATCGAACCAGGATAAACGATTGTGTTTGTTTTCTCTAAACCCTTCTCTTTATTTAGTTTACTGTTTTATTGAATTGATTGGATATTCTCCTTTGGCTAACATATTTATAAGTAAAAGTGTTTATCTTATTCATCCAATTATCTCTAATCGTTCAATAGCTTCAACGAAAATTGTTTATCAAACGATTTGCGAAAGATTTGCGAACTTGTTTTACTTACTCAATTCACCCCCCTTTTGAGTATTGAGACCACTTGGTAACAAGTGGTATCAGAGCTAGACTCTTGTATAAAGAGCTTAGCAGCTTCAAGAGAAGTGATGGCTTCAAATGGTTTTTCAAATGAAAGTTCTTCTATAAATAGACCTCCTTATTTCAATGGGGATGGTTATGCCTATTGGAAAGAAAGGATGAAAATTTTCATTGAAGCTATTGACTTAGATGTGTGGGACGCCATTGAAAATGGTGCTTTTGTCCCAACACAAACTAAAGATGGTGTGAAAATCAATACACCTAGAAATGAATGGACCAATGATGATAAAAAGAAGGTTCAATACAACTTGAGAGCCAAGAACATCATCACCACATCCTTGGGGTATGATGAATTCTTTAGGGTGTCAAATTGTAAGACCGCAAAAGAAATGTGGGATACCCTACAAGTAACTCATGAAGGTACTAGTAAGGTAAAACAATCTCGAATAAACACTTACTCATGAATATGAATTGTTTAGAATGAATCAAGGTGAGAGTATTCAAGATATGCAAAAGAGATTTACTAACATTGTTAATCATCTCATCTTATTGGGAAAGACATTCCCTAATGAGGATCTTATTAACAAAGTCTTAAGATGTCTAAGCAGGAATTGGCAACCCAAAGTTACGGCTATTGCGGAATCAAGAGACTTATCAACAATGTCTCTAGCCACCCTATTCGGAAAGCTTCAAGAACATGAGCTGGAACTAAATAGGCTCAATCAAAGTGAAGAGCATGATAAAAGGAAGAAAGGAATTGCACTCAAAGCCACCTCTTCCATACTTGAAGATGATGATGAAGATGGTGAAGAGGATGCTGAAAATATTGAACTAAGTGAGGAGAATCTTAGTCTCCTTGTGAGAAAATTCGGAAGTTTCCTAAAGAAAAAGGGATTTCAAAGAAGACCACCCTTTCCTCAAAAGAAGGCATATCACAAAGGAGAAGGATCCTCTACTCCTCCAAAATGCTACGAATGCGAAAAATCGGGGCATATGAAAATGGAGTGTCCTATATATCTCAAGAAGACGGAGAAGTTTGAGAAAAGATCCTCCAAGGAAAAGAAAGGAAGAAGAGCATACATAGCTTGGGAGGACAATGACTTAAGTTCTTCCGACGACTCGGAAAATGAAGAAGCCCATCTTTGCCTCATGGCTCAAGGAGAAGAAAGTGGAGAAAGCGACACCGAGGTAACCTCTTCTAACCTAGAACCTCCACCTACTTATGATGAATTGCAAGATGCCTTTCAAGAATTGCATGATGAATCTTTGAGACTCACTAAAATGATTTTGTCTTCAAATAAAACAATCTCCCTATTGACAAACAAGGTTTCTACTTTAACTAAGGAGATAAATGAACTTAAAATTGAAAATGAGACCTTAGGACTCATAGATGCTAATTCATCATGCATGACTTGTTCCTCACATGATAATGCATCCATATCATTACCTTGTTTATCATGTAGAGCTTTTGAAAAAGAAATTGAAGACTTGAACAACACTCTTGAGAAATTCACTTTTGGAAGAGACAACTTGAATGTGTTGTTAGGGAGACAAAAATGTGTTTTTCAAAAAGCCGGTTTAGGATTTAATCCAAACAACCATCAAAAATCTTATAAGAACTTCTTTGTTTCCTCAAAAACTTCAAGTAGCCCCTTTATCAAATGTTTTCATTGTGGTAGGAAAGGACATAGTGCATCCACTTGCAATGTTAGAAAGAATATAAACACTAAAGTTGGAATAAAAAGGGTTTGGGTTCCTAAAGGCACCATGCCTAACTCTAACACACAAGGACCCAAGACAATTTGGGTACCAAAAGTTAAAACTTGAATGTGTGTTGTAGGTGTGCTTGAAGACCAAGAGCTCAAATTGGTATCTTGATAATGGTTGCTCCAAGCACATGACCGGTGATGGCTCCAAGTTCTCCTCCCTTACTCACAAGAAACATGGTCATGTCATATATGGTGATAACAACAAAGGGAAGATTCTTGGAATTGGCAAAGTTGGCAAGATTCCTTCATCATCTATTGATAATGTTTTGCTTGTTGAAGGACTTAAACATAATTTGCTTAGTATTAGTCAATTGTGTGATAAAGGCAATAGAGTTATATTTGATTCTTCTTGTTGCATAATTGAGGGAAAGGATGATAAGCAAGTTAAGTTTGTTGGTCATAGAGTCAATAATATATATATGATTAGTCTTGATGATATTTCCTCAAATGATGCTAAATGCTTTATGAGTAAAGAAAATGATTCATAGTTATGGCATAGAAGAATTGCTCACATTCACATGGATCACTTAAACAAATTGGTTTCTAAAGAACTAGTAATTGGTCTTCCAAAGCTCAAATTTGAAAAAGACAAACTTTGTGATGCATGTCAAAAGGGAAAACAAGTAAAGGTCTCTTTTAAAGCTAAAAATGTGGTTTCAACTTCTAGACCTCTACAACTTTTGCACATGGATCTTTTTGGTCCCTCTAGAACTATGAGCTTTGGTGGGAATTACTATGCCTTAGTGATTGTGGACGATTTTTCTAGGTTTACATGGACATTGTTTTTATCTCACAAAAATGATGCTTTTCAATCATTCAAAAAGCTTGCTAAAGTTATCCAAAACGAAAAGGTTTTTGCATTGCATCCATAAGAAGTGATCATGGTGGTGAATTTGAAAACCATGAATTTGAAACGTTTTGTGATGAACATGGCATTGAGCATAATTTTTCAGCCCCTAGAACACCACAACAAAATGGTGTTGTAGAAAGAAAAAATCGATCTTTAGAAGAAATGGCAAGAACTATGCTCAATGAGGCCAACCTTCCTAAGTATTTTTGGGCGGATGCGGTTAACACCGCTTGTTATGTTATGAATAAGGCTCTAATAAGGCCAATTTTAAAGAAAACCCCCTATGAATTATACAAAGGAAGGAAACCAAATGTGTCACATTTTCATGTCTTTGGATGTAAATGCTTTGTTTTGAATAATGGAAAGGATAACTTGGGGAAGTTTGATGCAAAATTTGATGAGGGAATATTTATTGGCTACTCTATACATAGTAAGGCCTTTAGAGTCTATAATAAATGAACTATGACCATAGAAGAGTCCATACATGTTGTATTTGATGAAACTAACCCAAATGAGCCGAGAAAGGAGCTTGTTGATGATGTTGCAGAAATCTTGGCAAAGACGCACTTGGAAAATCAAGAGAAAAAGTCCAATAAGGAAGAAGAGAGACTCCTTGATCACTCATGGCAAGAAGATTCAGAAATCTTGGATCTACCCAAGGAATGGAGGACTTCAAGATATCATCCTCTTGACAAGGTGATAGGTGATGTATCAAAAGGGGTAATTACTCGAAACTCTCTTAGAAATGCATGTAATCACCTAGCCTTTGTCTCTCAAGTTGAACCTAAAAACATAAATGAGGCCATTAATGATGAACATTGGATCTTGGCTATGCAAGATGAATTAAACCAATTTGAAAGGAATCAAGTTTGGGAATTAGTTCCAAGGCCCAATGATCATCCTATAATTGGCACCAAATGGGTTTTTAGGAACAAACTTGATGAAACAGGCTTAATAATAAGAAACAAAGCTAGGCTTGTAGCTAAGGGTTATAATCAAGAAGAAGGTATAGATTATGAAGAAACATATGCTCCCGTAGCTAGATTAGAAGCCATTAGAATGTTACTTGCATATGCTTGCATCATGGATTTCAAACTTTTTCCAATGGATGTTAAAAGTGCCTTTTTAAATGGTTTCATACAAGAAGAAGTATATGTAGATCAACCTCCTGGTTTTGAAAGCTTTGAACTGCCCAACCATGTTTTTAAACTTAAAAAGGCCTTGTATGGCTTAAAACAAGCTCCTAGAGCTTGGTATGAAAGGTTGAGCAAGTTCCTTTTAGAAAATGGTTTCTCTAGGGGAAAGGTTGACACTACACTTTTCATCAAACACAAAAAGCATGACATTCTACTTGTTCAAATATATGTTGATGATATTATATTTGGTGCTACTAATGACTCTCTATGTAAAGAATTTGCTAATATCATGCAAAGTGAATTTGAGATGTCCATGATGGGTGAGCTCAACTTCTTCCTTGGGCTTCAAATCAAGCAAACAAGAAATGAGACTTTCATAAGTCAATCAAAATATTGCAAGGAGTTGCTCAAGAAGTTTGGAATGGAAGGAGCAAAGCATATGGCTACTCCTATGGGCACCTCTTGCTATTTGGACAAGGATGAAGGAGGTAAATCGATAGAAATTACAAAATATAGAGGTATGATTGGCTCACTCCTTTATCTTACTGCAAGTAGGCCTGATATAATGTTTAGTGTATGCATGTGTGCTAGATATCAAGCTAATCCTAAGGAATCACACCTAAGTGCTGTTAAGAGAATAATGAAATATCTAATAGGCACATCACAAATGGGTTTGTGGTACCCTATGGGTGCCTCATGTAGTCTTATTGGGTACTCCGATTCTGATTTTGCTGGATGCAAAATGGATCGAAAGTGCACTAGTGGAACATGCCACTTGCTTGGAAGCTCACTAGTTTCTTGGCATAGCAAGAAACAAAATAGTGTGGCATTGTCTACAGCTGAAGCTGAATATGTTGCAGCTGGGAGTTATTGTTCTCAAATCCTTTGGATGAAACAACAACTCTTGGACTATGGTCTTGAGCTTGACCATATCCCCATAAGATGTGATAATACTAGTGCAATCAACTTGTCAAAAAATCCCATTTTGCATTCTAGGACTAAACATATTGAAATAAGACATCACTTCATTAGAGATCATGTTCAAAATGGTGATTGTATGCTTGAATTTGTGGAAACCACTAAGCAACTAGCTGACATTTTCACTAAACCTTTAGCAAAAGAAGCATTCTTTTATATAAGAAATGAACTTGTAATTTTGGATCAATCATGCTTAAGTTAAAATTCTGCATATCTTAAGTCTGCTGCATAATTGGTACTGACATTTTCACTGCATAATCATCTTTTTTAATCCATTACTAACTTAAGCATCGGAGTTTTCTTCTAAGTTTGTTTTGCAGGTATTTGATCCATGCTTAAGTCCCCAAAACTTCCTGTAAATCTGTTCCTGCTGAAGATATGTGCATTCATGGTCCAAGGACTCATCTCTTAAAGATTTCATCCTGGTGTGGAAATGCAATATTCAGAAGATGTCAAAGAAAAATCTGCTTACAAGTTGCATCTCAGAAAGTGGGACAAGAGATGATCTCACAAGGGCCTTTCTGTTTTTGTCAGTGGAACAACCAGTTAGAAGAAGGATTGAATCAGTTTTGAGGCTCAGTTATGGTTCTTAAAGTGAATGTCATGGAAGCACAATCAAGTTGATTGTCAAAGATATCATATGATTGATTCTTAAAAACAGGATCTCTAAAGGAATTCTGGTTTTGAAAAGTAGCATAATCTGATAAGAGAAGGAAATAATCCGTTGGGGGATGAAAATAACCAATTATAAAAGTGGTTCGAAGCTCCTGGTGTCCACAAATAATTTGTTAGGACCTTTCCTAACCTGTTAATAAAGCAAACAGAGACTCCACACATTTGAGACCCATAAAAATAACCTATTAGGAGTACTCCCTAATCGGTTATTGAGGCCAATAAAGACTCTTCTTTTCACCTTAACCAATTATTCCATACCTCTAATCGGTTATTTACTCAAACAGAGACCTCTCCTTCTCAATACATACCATCCTACTTGATTAAACTATATTTCTAATCGATTAGAATTTCCATCCGTAAGCCTCCAATTCTTTTTAAAGTCCTTCTAATTGATTAGCACATACCACTTAATCGGATATATGGGGCACCAGAATCAAAATATCCTATTTTTCTCTCACGCTAACTGATTACCCCATTTCATTAATCGGTTAGTGGCCTTTTTTTTTTCACTAACCCGTGACCCATCTTCGTCTTCCTCTTCATTCACCACCAACCCCTTCTCTCCTCCATTCTCCTCTTCGTCATTTCTCATCTCATACCCACACCCCACAACTCATTTCCTTCTACAAATCCAACTCGAATCCTCCAATAAAACCCCATTTCCTTCACATTCCATCATTTTCCTTTTGTTTTCACCTATTGAAATCCACTTTATCTTCCATTTTTTCACCTTCCCTCCCACTTTCTCTCTCCTAAACCGTGCCTTAGCCTCCATTTTCATCAAATGGCAAGTAGCTCTGCTCACCCTAAAAGAGCACGAACCAAAAATCCCAATGTACCTCCAGCCTCTGACCTTGAGTTTGATATTCCTCTTAGCTTGGACCACCGAAAATATTTCTCTCACAAGAATCAGATGCACACATACAAGCTGAAATTTCAAGCTAGGAATATCATCCAGCCCAAGCACATGGATTGGGAATTCTTCGTTCAAGAGGGTTTCACTTTTCTCACCGAACTCTTAGAATTTCATGGCCTGAAAGCCTTTGTCTCTGCTCCAAGTAAGTACTACTATCTTGAAGCTACTAAAGTATACTTCTGCAATATGAGTATTTCGGGTAGCAACTTAATTTCTGATGTTAGAAGGCATAGGTTAGTAGTAACTCCTACCCATTGGAATACCTTATTTGGACTTGTTCATACTGGGGAAAAATTTACTATGGATAGTTATAGAACTTGGAAGGATTTAATAAAAATGAGGCTTTTGCAAGCATGATTCGACCTGATATTCATATTGGAGACAAGAAAAGTCTCACTGCTGGCTACTTGAATCCCCAAGACCGTCTTCTTCATTATATTGTGACCCACATTCTTGCTCCGCGGGCTAGCAATTATGCCTTGGTGGAAGAAGAAGACATTTTCTTAATGTGGGCTATGAAACAGAGGCTTCACATCAATTGGCCATTTTTCATCATGCACTACATGATGAAGGCCAAGGATAAGCACATGATGGACCTTCCTTATGCTCTGGTTGTTGCGAAAATCTTGGATCAATACAAGCTTAGTCTTCAAGAAGATGGTGTGATTGATCTAATCGCCCACAACAAATTTGGTCTAGCCTCCTTCCACCGCATGCAACTCAAAAAGATAGATGGTGTATGGGTCTACGGAAGAAAGCAAGAAGCACCAGCAGTTGCAGCTGAACCTAATGAGCCTATGGAAGAAGCTCGTGCTACAAATGAAGACCACATCCTTGAAGCCATTGCCAACATGCAAGTGAGTATTGAAGCAAGGATTGCGACTTTTCAAACATATCAAGAACACAGCAACACTATTATCTATGATCGCCTGAGTGCTATGGAAGATCGTTTGGATAGACTTGAGCATCGTTTTCCACACCCTGAAGATCATGAGACTTAGGCATGGAGCAGTTAAATTTCTTTATTATGCTTATGCTAATCTAATCTTACTGTTTATCTTTTGAAGTCTGCTAAACATTAGCTTGTCTTTGCTACTTTATGGTATGACTTGAACACTGCTTTGCCATGCTTAGTTTCTTCCTATGCATCTTCTTTGCTCTTATTGCTGGTTCGTTGTTGCATAAAACTAATCTTGTGCTTAAGAATATGTTGTTATTTCTCTCCTTTTCGGAAAAGCTCTTTTTGATTATGTCAAAAAGGGGAGAAGGTTTTTGGCTTGAAAGCCATTGAGAAAAGCAAGGGCAAATTTCTAAAAAGTATAATTATAAAATGAATTACATGATCTTGGGATTCCAAAACTAAGGGGGAGCTGTGCATCTCTGATATTATCATCTCTTGAAAAACAGAGGGGGAGTAAGTCTCTAATACCTTTTGTGAATTCCATTTTGTTTAACTAACCTTTTCTCAATAGTTGTTTGTCATCATCAAAAAGGGGGAGAATGTGATTGGCACTGACTCAAGAAATTGGTTTTGATGATTACAAACAAGAAAGGATGGATGTGCATTGATCAAGCTTCAAGAATATTCAAGTATAGCACATAGGGCTTAGATATTATGTTAAGGTATTTAGGATTCACTTCAAAGCTCATTCAAATGGTTTTTCACTTGACTTAAATGGCTTTACAAAATCATGTTTCAAACTTATGAAAAATTGGTTTATGTTTGAGCTAAAATGTTTTAATGGGATAACATGTTAGTGACTTGATCAAGAACAAAATACTAAATCTTTTTAAGAGCTCCTAACCAATTATGAACTCCACCTAATTGGTTATCGATCAAGTCAAAATGTGTTTTTAGAAATGTCCTAACCAATTAGAAAAAGGGGCTAATCGGTTATCTATCAAAACAGAGGCATTACCTCTTCTTTTATAATGATGCTGACCGATTAATGGATTGTGCTAATTGGTTAGTGTAGTTCCTTGAGAAAACGTATTAGTTATTTTAAATGCTTCTAACCGATTAAGACATTTCTCTAATTGATTAATTGCCAACTCAGAAGCTAATCTTAAAAGCTCCTAACCGATTAAGCTATTTTACTAACTGATTAGCATTTGTTATAAAAGCTACGTGAACCACCTTTTTTAATTGCCTAACCGATTAGGCATGTTTGCTAATTGGTTAGTGTGCTTTTAAATGTCACAGGAAATATTTTGTAAAAGGATCTAACCGATTAGAACAACTTGCTAATTGATTATTTGAGAACTCAGAATCAATTTCTAAATGTCCTAACCGATTAGTGCTTCTTGCTAATTGGTTAGTATGCTTTTTATTACCACGTGAATTGATTTCTAAACGCCTAACTGATTAGGCAAGTTTTGCTAATTGGTTATTCTTCAAAACAGAAGCCCTGGAACTGATTTCTAAATGGTCTAACTGATTAGGAGGAACCTCTAATCGGTTATCTGGAAAAACAAGGAAAAGCCCGTAACGGCTATATTGCTAAGCATTAATTGCTCACAACCACTTCCAACAGCATTAAATAACACTTACCTATATATTTGCATGTTGGGCTTCGTTGGGAGGTTAGAAAAATTGAGTCTATCATTCTGGAAAATTTGTATTGAGCTTTAAACAAGTCTTTATCATCATTCTACAAAATCCTTTGATTTGAGCTTGAACTTGTGTGAATCCTAAATACCATAGTGCTTCAATTTGTAATACTTGCTCTAGAGAGAGTTTCTTCCATTTAAATCTTATACAATCTGTTTAGAGAGGGTGAGGTATCCCTCAAGCATTGTAAGGGTGAGGTATCCCTTAGAAAATAGAGGCTCAAGCATTAGGGTGAGGTATCCCATAGTGTTGAGTGCTCAAGATTGTAGTGGTTGTCAAGCACCCATTGAAGCTTGAAGATATAGTAAAAAATCACAAGTTGTTGCTTGGGGACTGGACGTAGATCACAAGTGGATTGGTGATTGAACCAAGATAAACGATTGTGTTTGTTTTCTCTAAACCCTTCTCTTTATTTAGTTTACTGTTTTATTGAATTGATTGGATATTGTCTCCTTTGGCTATCACATTTATAAGTAAAAGTGTTTATCTCATTCATCCAATTATCTCTAATCGTTCAATAGCTTCAACGAAAATTGTTTATCAAACGATTTGCGAAAGATTTGCGAACTTGTTTTACTTACTCAATTCACCCCCCTCTTGAGTATTGAGGCCACTTGGTAACACACATGTTTATTTACTAAGAAATTTTATGTTCTCACCCCTTTTCGTGTTTTCATGGTAAACGTAGGTCAAGACCCTTCTAAAGGGATTAAGCTGATGAAGAAAGAGTAGTAAGACTAGATAGCTATTAGTTTTAGTTATATTGACAACTCTTGTATAATTTACTTTGAGTTGTAATTTTGTTGTATATATAACGTTAAGCCCTTAGAGGCTTTTGATGTGTGTATATATAACCTACTTTTATCATGGCTCTCTATAATAAATTGCTTAATTATATGGGATTAAGAATATAGTAAGTAGAAGTGACATGTTTAATGCTTTATATATCTTTATATAAGTAGTTATATCAAGATATTTATATTAGGATGTTACATTATGGTATCAAAGCAGTTCATCCTGTTGAGCCGGGGTGTGGACTGACTATGCATAGGCAAGTTAGTGGTTTAAATGTTGGTTGTGTACTTCTTATCTCTTTTGTGAGATGTTTGCATGACTTGCATTAGTTATGGATGTTATTAGTTACTATTATACTAATCCATTGTATTGAGACTAATCAACTTGATCTTGGATGTGTTGTATGAATAGGATACTATGGCTTCTCCTAGGCGTAGTACTAGATTAAATGAGAATTCTCCTGGTGAGGGCAATAACGTGGCTGAGGCATTAATGACAGTGGCCAAAGCTATGCAAGACCAGACCTCAGCTATTAATAGAAGGTTGGATAGGTTGGAAGCTGAACGACAACCAGAACCCCCACCTGTACCCCCACCAGTTCAACCTGAGCAACCAGTTCAAGAGGCTCCAGTTGGATGGAATCAGAATTTCTAGGACCTCTTAGAGTTCAGAAAATCTACTCCATCATCCTACAGAGGTGAGTACGACCGAGTTAGAATTGAGGGTTGGCTTAAGGAAATGGAGAAGATTTTCACAATTATGCCTTGCTCAAATGAGCAGAGAGTGTTGTTTGCTTTATATATGTTAGAGGGGGAAGCGGAGGATTGTTGGACAGATGTGAAAAGAGTGTTTGATGCATCAGGAACTCAGGTTACATGGGAGATCTTCAAAGGATCTTTTCTAGAGAAGTTCTTTCCTCAGAATTTGCATAATGCAAAAGAGATGGAGTTCTTGAATCTAGAACAGGGCAGTATGTCTATTGTTCAGTATGTGGCCAAATTTAATGAGTTGTCAAAGTTCTCGTCTTATGCCAGACTTCACATAGATGAGTAGTGGAAGTGTGCAAAGTTTAAGGAAGGACTTAGAGGGAGTATTTAGAGGGCTATTAGATCTTTAGAGATCCGAGATTTTGATTCGTTAGTGAACAAATGTCGGATAATAGAATCAGGAAATTTGCAATCACAACCAGAGCAAACAACACAGAACTTCTAGAAGAGGAAGAGGTTTGACGACAAAAAGAGTACTCCTAGATCTAACTACCCACAAGCTAAGGGTAAGCAGGTTCAAGGAGAAGCAGGGGGACATAAATGTCCTAAGTGTAGGAGACAACATGGAGACAGGCCTTGTTTGACAGGGCAGTTAGTTTGCTATGCATGTGGTCAACCAGGGCATATGTCTAGGGAGTGTTCATAGAAGCAGAGAGTTGTATTCACCCGTAGACCACAAGCAACAGGAAGAGTTTATACTCTGAGCGGTAAAAAAGTGACCCAGTCATCAGATCTGATCCAAGGTAAATGGATAATCCATGATCACTTTTTAATTGTTTTATATGATTCGGGAGCATCCCACTCCTTTGTTTCTAGTGATTGTGTGAAGATACTTGAGTTACCTATGATAGACCTTCCTTTTGATTTATCAGTTTCCACTCCCACCAGTAAATCAGTTACAACTTCTAAAGTTTGTTTAGATTGTTGTATTAAGTTAGAGGATAGGACTTTCATTGTGAATCTTATTTGTTTACCTTTAGTAGATATTGATGTTATTCTTGGCATGGATTGGTTGTCCTCCAACCATGTAATTTTAAATTATGCAGATAAAACCCTTGTGTTTATGTCAGATGTAGCTACTAAAGTTGTTCTTTCCGAGTCAATGTATCTCAATGCAAACTAAGTAAATCACTGTTTGGAGGAGGGAGCTCAAGGGTATGTTCTTCTTTTCTCTCTCAACACAGAGGTTGAGCAGAGGTTATGTAATGTACCAATAGTGAGGGAGTACCCAGAAGTATTCCCGAGTGATATAGTGGAGTTGTCACCCATGAGAGAAATAGAATTTTCTATAGATTTAGTATTGGGAACGGGACCTATCTCTATAGCACCTTATAGAATGACACCTTTAGAACTAGCATAGCTTAAGAAACAAATAGAGGAATTGTTAGAGAAATAATTCATCAGGCCAAGTGTTTCTCTTTGGGGAGCACCTGTGTTGCTAGTAAAGAAGAAAGATGGTACCATGAGACATTGTGTAGATTATAGGCAATAGAACAAGGTAACCATTAAGAATAAGTACCTGTTGCTTAGAATAAAGGATCTTATGGATCAATTGAGAGGAGCATTAGTGTTCTCAAAGATTGATCTACGATCGGGATACCATCAGATAGTGGTTAGGAATGAGGATATTCCTAAAACTGCTTTCAGGACTAGGTATGGACATTATGAGTATCTTGTGATGTCCTTTGGGTTGACTAATGCACCAACAGTGTTCATGAATTATATGAATAAGATTTTTAGGCCCTACATAGATCAGTTTGTGATAGTATTTATAGATGATATCCTAATATATTCTCAGACAATGGAAGAACATGAATTGTATGTCAGAACAATCTTAGAAATCCTTAGGGAGAAGAAACTAGTTGCCAAATTATCAAAGTGTGAGTTTTGGCTTACAAAAGTTCAGTTTTTGGGTTATGTGATCTCTCAAGGAGGGATTTTAGTAGACCCTAGAAAGGTTGAAGTAGTGTTGCAGTGGGAAAGACCCACCACTATGACAAAGATCAAGAGTTTTATAGGCTTAGCTGGGTACTATAGGAGATTCATTAGTAGATTCTCTCAGTTAGCACCACCTTTGACAAGATTAACTAGGAAGGGTACTAGTTTTGAGTGGAATCAAGAGTGTGAGAATAGTTTCCAAAAGCTTAAGATGAGGTTAACTACTACACCAGTGTTGGTGATTCCGGATCCGTAGGAGAGTTTTGAGGTGTTTTGTGATGCTTCAAAAATAGGTTTAGGATGTGTTCTGATGCAACATAGGCGAATAGTTGCTTATGCAACGAGGCATTTGAGGCCTTATGAGGAGAAATATCCCACTTACGATCTGGAACTAGCCACAGTAGTGTTTACCTTAAAAATTTGGAGGCATTATCTTTACGGAGTTCAATTTGAAGTGTTCAGTGACCATAAGAGTTTTAAATACTTATTTGATAAGAAAGAGCTGAACATGAGACAAAGAAGATGGATGGAATTTTTAAAAGATTATGACTTTGAGCTTAAGTATCATCCAGGTAAAGCCAATGTAGTGGCTGATGCATTAAGTAGGAAATCCTTACACGTGTCTCAGATGATAATTCAAGAGGGTCAACTTCTTGAGAGGTTTAGAGATTTGAGTCTTAGGGTGACTATCATACCACAAAGTCTCTTTATAAGTAAGGTGGATATAGTTAATGACCCTAGGGCTCAGATTCTAGAAGCTCAGAGCAAGGATGAAACCCTAGGTGAGATATAGGAGTAAATCTTCTCGGGGAATCAGCTAGAGTTTGATATGGCAGATGATGGAGTGATTAAGTTTAGAGATAGACTTTGCATTCCAAGAGATTCTGAAATCAAAGATAAGATACTAGAGGAGGCTCATACAAGTCAATACACTATCCATCCTAAAGCCACTTAGATGTACCAAGATTTAAAAGAGATGTTTTGGTGGCCAGGTATAAAGAAAGAAATAGCGGAGTTTGTGTCTAGGTGTTTAGTGTGCCAGAAAGTTAAGATAGAACACCAGAAACCTTTAGGACCTCTCCAATCTTTAGCAATTCCTGAATGGAAGTGGGATAATATCATAATGGATTTTGTGATAGGTTTGCCCAAAACTCAATTAGGACATGATATAATTTGGGTCTTAGTGGATAGACTAACCAAGTCTGCCCACTTCTTGCTAACGAGAATGAACTACTCCTTAAATAAACTAGCCCAATTATATTTATAAGACATAGTGGATGGAGTTCCAAATAGAGATCCTAGATTTACATCTAGATTTTGGGGAGCCTTACAAAAAGTTTTTAGGACTAGGCTAAGTCTCAACACAACATACCATCCATAAACCGATGGACAGCCATAGAGAACTATCCAAACCCGAGAGGACATGCTTAGAGCATGTATTTTAGATCAACAGGTAGTTGGGATAGGTTCTTGCCTTTAGTGGAGTTTACTTACAACAACAGTTATCATACTAGTATAGGAATGACACTATATAAGGCATTGTATGGTAGGAAGTGTAGGTCCCCTATATGTTAGTATAAGGTTGGAGAGAAAGCTATTCTAGGACCTAAGTTAGTACAACAAACTTCAGATCAAATTAGAATAATCAGGGACAAGATGGCTATAGCTTATAGTAGACAAAAGAGTTATACTGATAAAAGGAGGCGACCTCTAGAGTTTGAAGAGGGTGAGCACGTTTTCTTGAGGGTTGATAACTTCAGGAAATGAAGTTATTTCTTTTGAATTTGAATGAATATGAACATGTTATCTTCAAGTTCTTAAGTTCAAAGGTCTCATTCATGCATAATTTTTGAGAATCTAAGTTTGTGGTCTCAATTGATTGAGAATCAAATGTTTGATGATTTTATTTAGGAATTTGAATTGAGTATGTCTGATGGACTTTGACGTTGTTTTGAAGCAGATATTCAAGATAGAAATACCTTGGAAGGGATGAGGAAGCAAAGAGGAGCTCAAATGAAGAAGGAAGCAAGAGAGAAGGAAAGGGGTGCCATCCGATGCCTAGGCGTGACAAATCCACGCCTAGGCGTGGCTCTCTCAGGTTTTCAGACCAATTCAGGTAGAGTCATCCACGCTTAGGCATGGAAAAGCCACGCCTAGATGTGAAAAGCTCAGGTTTTCAAGGTTTTTAGACAGAGACATCCACGCATAGGCGTGGGAAAAATCCTGGCACACGAGTTTAACCCTCATATTTTGATTTTTGAGAAAAAGAAGATGTCTTCAGTTTTTGACCTAAGCACGAAATCCAGAGAGCAAGTGAAAGGAGGAGGAACCCATTTGGATTGGAGGTGACTCAAGGGAAAATCAAGATCAAGGAGGAAGATCAAGCTTGGAATCTCACCATTCTTGCTCATTCTTTCCCTTTTCCCTCTTGATTTGTAACTTGATGGATCATTTGATTTCATTTGTTTTCTTCTCTTTCATGATGTGTAACTAAACTCTAATCTAGGAGCTCTTTAGGATCTTGCTATGGATTTGATTAACTTGTAATTAGTTGAGTATCCTTTCAATGAAATTGGTTTTGTTCATCCATAACTATGCTTAGTGGTTGTTATTGATTGGCCATCAATTGCATCATTTTAATATTCCAATTGAACTAGAAATAGGGTGTTGTGAATATGGATATGGTATGGTTGATGTTGTTCAATTACATTCTATTAGTATGGGTGTGTTAATTAACTAAGGGGATGCACACATACCTCTTGGTCATGCATGGCAAGTGTTTGATAATTGGTCTCAATGAGTGATTCTTATGTTAACTCACATGGACACATAGTGGATTAACTAGGTTTCGCATGGGTAATTGTCTTAGACATAGGCTCTTATCTATTGATGGTTATTAGCTTACAAATATCATTTCATTGATGGGTGCTTGTTAAATGCAATTATTCATTGAAGTAGCAAGTGAATAGGGACCCCTAGGCTTTAATCATTCTCATCTTCTCTTATGGATTTGGTGTTTGGCGCTTTCTTATTTTATTTCTTTTACATTGTTATTTTAATTGCAACCCTCTCTCATATTTTGATTACTTGGTTAAGAATTTCGTGGATATTGATTAAGTTCTAGCATTATTCTAATTGTCAATCCATTGGGATATGATACTCTACTCTCATATATATATTACTTGTCGACCCGTGTGCTTGCGGAATTTTGGACCAACAAGTTTTTGGCGCCGTTGCCAGGGATTGAATTTAGATTTTGTGTTATTTCTTGCATCTATTCACAATTCTTATTTCAAGTTTTGTTTGTTTTGTTTTACATTTTTTTGATTTTCAGGTACTTGGCTCTTGTATGTGAAGAACTCAAGGTGTGTCTCGATTTCTTTACGATTCTGAGATCGAGAGGACATTTCATAGATTGCTAAGAGAGCAACAAGTACAAGCACAAGCACTAACTTTGGTTAACAAATTTGAGATGGCGGAGGAAGCAAATGCTGAATGACCCTTGAGGGAATATGCCACCCCAAATGCTAGGGAAATCTGATCTAGCATTAGAAGGCCAGCGGTACAAGCACAAACTTTTGAGATCATGCCTGTAATTATTCATATGGTTCAAAATAATGTGCAATTTGGAGATTTACCCCATGAAGATCCTATGGCTCATCTAGCCAACTTCCTAGAAATTTGTGATACTTTCAAGCACCAAGGAATGACTGATGATGCGGCTCGCTTAAGGCTCTTCTCTTTTTCCTTGAGAGATAGGGCTAAGGCATGACTTCAATCCTTACCTGAGCATTCCATCACTACTTGGGAAGAGCTAGCTCAAAAGTTCTTAGACCGATTATTTCCTCTCATGAAGGCAATGAAGTACAGAAATGACATCTTGTCCTTTAGGCAATTTGAAAGAGAAACTTTATATGAAGCATGGGAACGATTTAAAGATTTACTAAGGAAGTACTCCCACCATGGCATAGCAAAATGGATGTTGGTTCATACTTTCTACAATAGCTTGAAAACCTCCATTCGTTCCATAATTGATGTAGCAGCTGGAGGGGCGCTTATGAGTAAGACTGTAGATGCAACCTATAACCTTTTGGAAGAGATGGCTAATAATAATTATCAGTAGCCAGTAGAGAGAGTTGCTCCTAGGAGAATGGTGGCTGGGATACATGAAGTTGATGCTCTCACATCGCTTTTTGCTCAAGTGGCAGCACTCTCCAAGAAGTTTGACAACATGGTAGTCAACTTAGTTGCAAGCAGAGCTAATATCACAACTGAGGTCTGTGATCATTGTGGGGATCGTCACCCTACTGCAAATTGTACGGTTAGCTTGGAGAGTGTACAATATGCTAGTCAATTCTGTCAACCAGGTCACAACACTGATTTTGGTAATACTTATAAGCCCAGTTGGCAGAACCATCCTAATCTCTCATGGGGTGGAAATGTTCAAGGCTCTTCCTCGTCTTATCAGCATAATCAAACACCTCGTGCTCCTCTAGGTTTTCAACAACAGAGTCCCCTTCAAGCCCAAACTTCAATATCGACTTTAACTTCCAATTTGGAGATGTTTGCTTAGTTTATGACCAATCAACAAGATTACATGAGCAAGATTGATTCAAGGCTAGCATCCCATGATGCATTAATGCAAAACCAAGCAGTTTCATTGAGGAATCTTGAGACTCAAGTGGGCCAACTTGCCCAAGCTCTAAATAACAAGCCCCCAAGGAATTTCTTAAGTGACACCATCAACAATCCTAAGGGTGCCCCTAATGAGCAGTGCAAGACTATATCATTGAGGAGTAGGAAGAAAATTGAAGGGAATCCCAAGACTAAACTTCTTGAAGAAGAAGTTGAGGTGGCACAAGATAAAGTGGTTGTGAGCAAAGAGGTTGAGAAAAATGAGGAAATTGCAAAGGGAAAGGTTGAAGACATGAAGAAGAAGGACAAGCCTTATACACCATCTTTACCTTTACCCAATTGGCTTGTTAAACAAAAACTTGATGCTAAATTCAAAAAGTTCTTAGAGATTTTTTAGAAACTTCACATTAACATACCATTTGCTGAGGCTTTGGAACAAATGCCGAGTTATGTGAAGTTCTTGAAGGACATCTTGTCCAAGAAGAGGAAATTGGGGGATTATGAGACCATAGCTCTCACAAAGGGTTGATAACTTTAGGAAATGAAGTTATTTTTTTGAATTTGAATGAATATGAGCATGTTATCTTCAAGTTCTTAAGTTCAAAGGTCTCATTCATGCATAATTTTTGAGAATCTAAGCTTGTGGTCTCAATTGATTGAGAATCAAATGTTTAATGATTTTATTTAGGAATTTGAATTGAGTATGGTCTGATGGACTTTGATGTTGTTTTGAAGCAGATATTCAAGATGGAAATACCTTGGAAGGGATGAGGAAGCAAAGAGGAGCTCAAATGAAGAAGGAAAGGGCTGCCATCTGATGCCTAGGCGTGACAAATCCACGCCTAGGCGTGGCTCTCTCAAGTTTTCAGACCAATTCAGGCAGAGTCATCCACGCTTAGGCGTGGAAAAGCCATGCCTAGACGTGGAAAGCTCAAGTTTTCAAGGTTTTCAGATAGAGACATCCGCGCCTAGGCGTGGGAAAAATCCTGGCACACGAGTTTAACCCTCATATTTTGATTTTTTAGAAAAAGAAGATGTCTTCAGTTTTTGACCTAAGCACGAAATCCAGAGAGCAAGTGAGAGGAGGAGGAACCCATTTGGATTGGAGGTGACTCAAGGGAGAATCAAGATCAAGGAGGAAGATCAAGCTTGGAATCTCACCATTCTTGTTCATTCTTTCCCTTTTCCCTCTTGATTTGTAACTTGATGGATCATTTGATTTCATTTGTTTTTTTCTTTTTCATGATGTGTAACTAAACTCTAATCTAGGAGCTCTCTAGGATCTTGCTATGAATTTGATTAACTTGTAATTAGTTGAGTATCCTTTCAATGAAATTGGTTTTGTTCATCCATATCTATGCTTAGTGCTTGTTATTGATTGGCCATCAATTGCATGATTTTAATATTCCAATTGAACTAAAAATAGGGTGTTGTGAATATGGATATGGTATAGTTGATGTTGTTCAATTACATTCTATTAGTATGGGTGTGTTGATTAACTAAGGGGATGGACACATACCTCTTGGTCATGCATGACAAGTGTTTGATAATTGGTCTCAATGAGTGATTCTTATGTTAACTCACATGGACACATAGTGGATTAACTAGGTTTCGCATGGGTAATTGTCTTAGACATAGGCTCTTATCTATTGATGGTTATTAGCTTACAAATATCATTTCATTGATGGGTGCTTGTTAATTGCAATTATTCATTAAAGTAGCAAGTGAATAGGGACCCCTAGGCTTTAATCATTCTCATCTTCTCTTATGGATTTGGTGTTTGGTGCTTTCTTATTTTATTTCTTTTACATTGTTATTTTAATTGCAACCCTCTCTCATATTTTGATTACTTGGTTATGAATTTCATGGATATTGATTAAGTTCTAGTGTAACACCCCAAAACTTCCTAAATATAAGACAGTAATTTTGGCAGTTAATAGAATTCTACTGTTTAGTGATTTCTGTGTGCTGTAAAATTATTTTAAGTATTCGGTGACTGCTTTTGATCGTTTTGAGTGAATTACTCTGTGTCAGGAAAATAATAATTTTGGTAGGGAAAATTTTACGTAATTTAATTATTACTGTCAAGTCTTAATTATTTTACGTAATCTGATTTGATATTTGTGCATTTTCTAATTTTTGTGATTTTGTGTGTGATTATGAAATTTTTATTATGAAATTTTTATATTACTCTGTTTATTTTAACGTTATCCATGGGCCATCTATGGGCCCAGGGAGGTCATATGTGGGCCCCGCATAGGTCCAGAAAGGTAAAAAAATTTCTATAATCAGAAAAATTCGTACTGTTGAGATGTAGAAGGGGATCTTACTAAACCTGAAACTGAAAATAATTTTAGAAATTTTCTTTTACTGTGTGTTGCACTGTATTTAATTATCGGGTGATAACAATACAGTAAAAATATTATTCAAATGGCAATAGCAGATACAAAAATAAATATTGTATTGCGAAGTCAACATTAGTGGCTTGGATATCTACCATTGATGTAATCAACAGTGGATACTTGATCTTGATTTAATCAACGGTTGAGATTTAGTCTTATAAAGTGGCTAGGACCATTTATAGCCCTTAAGTGTAAAGTTTGAAGGAGTAATCTTGACCCTTCATTTTGGAGACACATCTAATGGCTAGGATTTCAAGGAGAAAAGATCCAATGACCTAAATTAAGTCTTCTATCTAAGCCTAAACCTAGAAGCTACAATAAATCCTAACCATTGATCTAATCAATGGTTAAGATTGCCTAAAATGGTGGCTAGGAGATTTGTTGCATTTTGAAGAATGCATGGAAAGGGGGGACAGTTTGGTGCTGCATTTAGAAGTTAAAGCAACTTTGGAAGACCATAATTGATCACCTTTCCTCATTATTGAATCATTCTTTATCTTTCCTAAAGCAAGACTTAGCAAAAAAAATTTCTCTCCTTTCTCTCCCACCATAGCTACGGCCATAACGTCAAGAACACCCTTCCATAACTTTTTAATTTCAAACAACCATATTTCTTGAATCCTTACCTATTTCTAAGACACTTTGTAGTTTACACCAAGTTCTAAATCTTCCATTTTCAAGGAGTTTTTCCAAGAGTAAAGTTCTAGGGTTCTTAAGGTGAAGTTATGGAAAACTTCATTTTTTCTCTTTTTTTTCATCTTCTAAACCATGTTTGATCCATGGTTCCTCTTATTCAAGCTTGATATACTAATTTCTTTGTGTTTGTTTTATGTTCAAGAGACTTTTGTTGGTGGAGATCTTGTTCAAAATACAAAACAAGGAGCTTTTTGTGGTTCTTCAAGAGGTAAGAGGGAGATCCATCTCACCAACCAAGTATGGTGGTGAGAGATGGTGAATCCATGTGAGGATTCATATCCATGGTCATGTAATAATTTGTGTGTGTTTATGTGCTTTGATTATTTGTCTATGTTTGATATGATTTGCATGATGAAAACATGTTGAATATATTATGGTGGATGTATGTTGAAACAAGCAATTTTGGCTCCAAAGGCCAAGGGGGAGGCTACGGTTTTGAGCTCTCAAAATTAGGGTTCATGTTAAAATTTTTCAAGAACAAGGGAATTAATTTTTGGTCCCTAAACTAAGGTGAATTTCGGCCAAGACACCTCAAATTAGGTGTTCGCAAAATTATATTTTCATGAATGATAAAATTGAATGCTTAGAGAAGCAAGGAAAATAAACAAAAGGTTTGATTTTCAAGAAAAAATGTACACGGTTTTGGAGGACTATTTTTATTAATTTATTTTGTGTAAAAACAAGAATGGAACTTAGTTGATTTAGAAGGAAAAATACAAGAATGATTTCAATGGTCGTGTCCACGATTTTGAAGGTTTGTAATGTCTTGATTTTTATGAACAAAGTGATTTTCAAAGTGAAAATATAACTTGATTCATTACAAGGATTTTGGAAAGGGAATCAGAGTGTTTTAACACTTGAGAATTGGAATTTTCATACGTGAATGGAAAAGAGAGGTTGAAAGTGTTTGAACCTCAATTTATTTTAAAGAGGATTGATTTTTAGAATTGATTTAGAATTATAAAAAATACGTTGGTAACTTGGGATTTTCTAACGTGTAACTCATTCTTTGGGTTTTGGAGAGCGTTAGTAAATTTTAAAGTTAAAAACATTGATTTAATTCAATGAAATGATGATTTTATGGAATAAATTACAAAAAGTATTTTCTTGAGCAAGAAATGTGTAAAATAATGTGAGAAGTCATATTATTTTGAAAAATGTTGAAAAGAAATTTTTAACAGGTGAGAAATATTTTACGAAGTTGAAAAATAGTGAAAAATAATTTATGTAACTTAAAAACGTGATTTTTAAGCTACGCGATTGAAAAAACGTTTAAATATTTCCATGCGATTTGAAAAATATTGAAATATTTCTACGCAGTTTGGAAAGCGTTTAAATATTTTTACGTGATTGAAATATTGTTGAAAAATCACTACGTGATTTAAAAATGGTGGAATATTTTTACGTAATTGATGAAAACGTTGAAAAATCAATATGTGATTTGAAAACATAACAGAAATGTTGCAAAATTGTGAAAATGCGACAAAAATGGTGGGTGACTATAAAAACGCGATAATATGATTTTCGTGATTAAATATACAGTAGGATTACTGTTGAACTAGTGAATGGACACTATGTGAGAAAATGATAAATTTTGCCTGTGATTGGCATTGGTGTATTTTATATGCATGAACTGGTGTATGAACACTGTATACAAAATTTGCCTATGTTTGGGATTGGTGCATTGAACATGCATTGGAAAGGTCTGATGGTCTGTATAAGGCTATTTGCCTAGGAGAGACGTACACCTCTTGAGTGGGTGCAATATGCGTCGTGTAAGTCACTTGTTGACCTTGGGGGCATCGGGATGCGGGTTGCTTACATGGGTGGTTGGCAGCTCTTCTTCCCGAAAGTTAGACCGATACAACGCACCGATGATCCTGACCGAGACACTATTCTTAATCGAGATCTCGTAAAGACTGTCGTGTATATGCTAGATGTGCAAATATAAATGGAAATTGCAGCACTTGGTCTGAGGCATTTTGGTACAGACAGATCTTTCGGATCAACTTCTCCGAACTGAGTATTAGCTCCATGGAGTAGGACATTGAGTCTATGTGCGCTTGCATGAAACTGAGCATTTATATCTATGTGATATATTAATTGAGGAATATTGACTATGACAATTGTTCTGTTGAGAAAATACTTGGATGATGATGATGATAATATTGTTAATGGCATGATGGTAAATGTTATTTATTGTATCTGTTATTTAATACATTATGATGATGTCATAATTGTTATTATAGTATGATATATCTATATAGTATGTTGTATGTATTATCTCTGTGCTACCATGTTGGTATTGGCGTAGGTGATCTCACCTCTTTGTATGTATATTTGTGTACTGTATTTATATTTGGTGAAGACGCTGAGCAAGAAATTGTACAAGAAGGGGAAGAGGAACAACTTCCTTCTGATAACGTGGAATTTTGATATTATGGCGTCGAGGTCAAGTTTCTTCGGGTACGTGCGTCTGCAGTTCCATGGAGGAGCAAGAGCATAGAGAACTAGTCCCAATAAGAGAGGACTAATTTATGAGGGACATCTGACAGTGAACTTTAGTAGGGCATTTCATGGGGATCCATTTTTCTCTGTAACTATTTTTGTGCATGTGGAAATTCCGCTTCCTATTAGGCGGCATTGGGATACTAGAAACTATGTCCCAACAGAAATTAGTATTGTGTCGTCAGCCCGGACACCTGTCCATAGGGCTACGTGTCAAATCAGATTCCTACCTGCTGAGGAGTCTAAGGAGGACCCGTCTAAGGGTTCTACTGCTTAGTTAGACTTGGACGAGTCTAAACTCTGTTACAAACTATGTCTGTATATATTTAAGTGTGTTATCTAGTTTTAGAGAAATGGTCTGTATATAAATAATCCTGACAGTACGTTTGTAATGTATGATGATGTAAATTATGTGTGATGATGTATAATATTTTATTTTCCGCTAAGGTTATTTTATAGTTATCAAAGAAGAAAGAAAAAAAATTTATAACTCATATTTTCATCACAACGTCACATATTATAACTTGGGGGTAATTTGGTAATTAAGTAACATAAATGTGGCACCCTACGGTGGGTGTTACATTAGTTGGTATCAGAGCCCAAGTTAGAGTCTTTTGGGTTTGTGGTTAGGTCTGTCTTATTTGTGTTGTGTGATTCTCTGTTATTGTTCTCTGAAAAGAAACAATATTGTTTGAAGATTGACCTTGCTTTCTTTGTGCTGTCCAATTTGAGTAGAGAAAGAAATGGCTGGACGAGGACGAGGACGTGTCAATACTAGTGCTGGAATAGGAAATGCTGGTAATGACAACTAGAATATGTTTGCAGCTGTAGCAGCGATGCAACGGATGGCTGATGTCGTTGCACAACAAAATCAAAGAGCAACTGAGGATACTCACAGTTTATCTGAATTCCGTAAGAATAATCCACTGAAGTTTCGGGGAGAATTTGACTCGGAGAAAGCTGAATTATGGATCCAAGAATTAGAGAAAATATTTGAAGGTATGGGATGTACTGATGAACACAAGCTGACCTTTGCGACTTTTATGTTAGTCGGAGATGGTGAAAATTGGTGGGCAGGAGCCCGAAGATTGTTAGAAGCTGAAGGAAGAGTTGTGACATGGCAGCTCTTTAGGCAGAAGTTTTTGGCAAAGAATTTTCCAGCAAGTGTGCGTCATGCTAAGGAGATGGAATTTCTTAGTTTAAGGCAAGGAGTAATGTCTGTTAGTGAGTATGCAGCAAAGTTCGAGAGCTTATCTAAGTTTTTGAGGTATTTCCAAATGCATCCAGATGAGGACTGGAAGTGTAGGAAATTTGAGGAAGGATTGAAGCTTGACATTAAGCGAGCTGTAGCAACCCTGGGAATTGAGCAGTTTCCAGAATTGTTGGACAAGTGCCGTAAGGTTGAGGAAATTGATCAACAGCGTGCGGCAAGAAATAAGAACTTTGGACCTACAAGATTCCAGAGAGGAAAGAGTAGTGGAGGAAACCGTTTTCAACAGAAACCATATACTAAATCGGCAGGAAATCAAAACCGACAGCAATTTGTTGGAGCAAGTTCTGGTAGCAATAAGGCAAGTCAAGCTGGGACTCCTGCGTATAACTGTTACAAGTGTGGGAAGAACAATCTGACCAAGGATTGTCAGCATAAAGGAATTGTTTGTTTTAGATGTGGGAAACCTGGACATTTATCCAGGGATTGTGATCAGATAAAGAGGGAACCTTCTGTGGGAAATGTTCATATAGCAAGGCCACAGGCGGGTGGTCGAGTGTATACTATGAGCAGAGAGGAAGCCGCGAAATCTGAGGACTTAATCATGGAGGAGTGTGCTATTGAAGGTAATCCTTTAACCGTACTCTATGATTCGGGAGCAACACATTCTTTTATTGCATGTGATTGTGTGGAACATTTGGGATTGACTGTGACTACATTGCCATATGATTTGAGTATTGCTACTCCTACTGATAAGCCTGTGATAACTACAAAAGTATGTTTGAATTGTCCTGTATGTGTTAGGGATAGAATCTTTCATATGGATTTGATTTGTTTGCCTCTTTCCAAGATTAATGTAATCTTAGGAATGGATTAGTTATCTTTTAACCATATCCTAATTGATTGTTCGAATAAGACGTTAGTATTTCCTGAGGCTAAAGATCCTAGATTCCTAATGGCAACTCAAGTAGAAGCTTGTTTGAAGGAATGAGATCATGGGTATCTATTGTTGTCTTCTTTGGAGGTTCAGTGTGAAGATGTCTTAAAGGATATTTTCGTAGTTAATGAATTTCCTGAGGTATTTCCTAAAGATATACCTGGACTACCGCCAGAAAGGGAAATTGAGTTTGCTATTGATTTAGTACCTGGAGCTGGACTTATATCTACTGCACAATATCGGATGTCGCCGGTAGAGTTGGCGAAACTTAAGAAACAATTGCAAGATTTGTTGGAAAAGCAATTCATGAGACCTAGTGTGTCACCATGGGGAGCTCCAGTATTGTTGGTTAAGAAGAAGGACGGAACTTCTCGTCTATGTGTAGACTACTGACAATTGAACAAGGTTACGATTAAGAAAAAATATCCACTACCAAAAATTGATGATCTGATGGATCAATTGCGAGGAGCCGCAATATTTTCCAAGATTGATTTATGATCTGGGTATCATCAGATTCGTGTGAAGGTGGAGGATATTCCCAAAACTCCATTTCGAACTCGTTATGGGCATTATGAATATCTTGTGATGTCATTTGGTGTGACGAATGCACCTGCCATATTCATGGACTTTATGAAGAATTTTTCGTTCGTACTTGGATAAGTTTGTTGTTGTCTTTATAGATGACATTTTGATTTATTCTCGAAGTCAGGAGGAACATGCTGAACATCTCAGAGTGGTTCTCCAGATTTTAAAGGAGAATAAATTGTATGCCAAGTTGTCCAAATGTGAATTTTGGCTAAGTGAAGTTCAATTTTTGGGACACGTGATATCGGAGGAAGGAATTGAAGTTGATGCTTCAAAGGTGGAGACAGTTTTGGAATGGGAAAGACCAACGACTGTAATAGAAATTCGTAGTTTTGTCGGATTAGCTGGTTACTATAGACGGTTTATTGAGGGGTTTTCAAAGATAGCAGGACCTCTTACCCAACTTACACGGAAGAATCAACCGTTCGTGTGGACTGATGCATGCGAAGAAAGTTTTCAAGAGTTAAAAAGACGATTTACTACTTCACCGATATTGATTCTACCTGATCCAAACGAACCTTTCGATGTATATTGTGATACTTTGTGCCAAGGATTGGGTTGTGTACTTATGCAGAATCGTAAGGTGGTGGCTTATGCTTCAAGGCAGTTGAAAAATCATGAGAGGAATTATCTAACTCATGACTTGGAGTTGGCAACTGTGGTGTTTGCATTGAAAGTGTAGAGACATTTTCTCTATGGAGCAACGTTCACTATTTTTAGTAATCATAAAAGTTTAAAGTATCTATTTGACCAGAAAGAGTTGAACATGAGACAAAGGCATTGGCTAGAGTTTATGAAGGACTATGACTTTCAATTACAATATCATCTCGGAAAGGCGAATGTTGTAGCGGATGCGTTGAGCAGGAAAATACTTAGTGCTTCTGTTATGATGATCAAGGAGAAGGAACTGATAGAAGAATTTCGGGATATGCGTTTGTCTGTGAAACTTACGCCAGGAAGGATGCGTTTAAACATGATCACTATTTCAAATGATTTGATGGCTAGAATACGAGATGGACAAAACAGTGATCAATACTTGCAAGAAGTAAAAGAAGCAAAGAGCCAAGGTGCAGAGGTGGAATTTAGTGAAGGTGCTAATGGAATTTTGAAGTTTCAAGACAGAGTTTGTGTGCCTAATAATCCAGAAATTAGGAGATTGATTTTGGATGAAGCTCATAGGAGTAAGTTGAGCATGCATCTAGTTGCCACAAAGATGTACCAGGATTTAAAACAATTATGTTGGTGACAAGGAATGAAGAAAGATGTTACTGAGTATGTGTCATCCTGTTTAGTCTATCAGAAGGCTAAGGTGGAACATCAAAGACCTTCGAGAATGTTGCAACCTTTGCCTATACCTGAGTGGAAGTGGGATGACATAGCAATGGATTTTGTGACAGGATTACCAAAAACTCAGAAAGGTCATGATTCTATTTGGGTAATTGTTGATTGGCTTACAAAGTCGGCGCACTTTTTGTCGATTAATATTAGTACTCGATGGAAAAGTTAGCCCAAGTGTACATCAGTGAAATTGTTAGACTTCATGGTGTACCATCCAGTATTATTTCGGATCGAGATTCGAGATTTACGTCGAGATTTTGGAATAGTTTGCAAGAAGCGATGGGAACAAAGATACGACTGAGTTATGCTTACCATCCACAGACTGATGGTCAGTTAGAAAGAACGATTCAGTCGTTAGAAGATTTGTTGAGAGCTTATGTTCTGGAAGAAACTGGTTGTTGGGATGAATTTTTGCCATTGATAGAGTTCACATACAACAACAGTTTTCATTCGAGCATAAGGATGGCACCCTATGAGGCATTATATGGAAGACAATGCAGAACACCATTGTGTTGGTATCAGGACGGTGAAAGTGCTATGTTAGGACAGGAGATTATTCAACAGACAACTGAGAAAGTGAAGATGATACAAGACAAGATCAGAATGACTCAAACTCGGCAAAAGAGCTATGCTGATAAAAGGAGAAAATCGCTTGAGTTTGAAGAAGGTGACCATGTATTTCTGCGAGTGACACCGATGACTGGAGTTAGACGAGTGCTTAAGTCCAAGAAGCTCACTCCAAAGTTTATTGGGCCGTATCAGATTTCACGTCGAGTTGGTCCGGTAGCTTATCAGATTGCATTACCACCTTTTCTATCAAATCTTCACAATATATTTCACGTATCACAATTACGGAAATATATTCCTAATCCTACCCATGTTATCGAGCCAGACACAGTACAACTGAAGGAAAACTTAACCTATGAAACATTTCCAGTCAAGATTGAGGATCGAAGAATAAAGCAACTTCAAGGTAAGGAAATTTCATTAGTTAAAATCGTTTGGAACGATGTAAGTGGTGAAGCTACGTGGGAACTAGAAGAAAAGATAAAAGAGCAGTATCCCTATTTATTCTGAGGTGTGAAATCAAGTCTATCAAGTTTCGAGGACGAAACTTCTTTTTAGAGGGGGAGTATTGTAACACCCCAAAACTTCCTAAATATAAGATAGTAATTTTGACAGTTAAAAGAATTCTATTGCTTAGTGATTTCTGTGTACTGTAAAATTATTTTAAGTATTCCTTGACTGCTTTTGATCGTTTTGAGTGAATTACTCCGTGTCAAGAAAATAATAATTTTCGGGCCAGGAAAAATTTTACGTAATTTAATTATTACTGTCATGTCTTAATTATTTTACGTAATCTAATTTGATATTTGTGCATTTTCTAATTTTTGTGATTTTGTGTGTGATTATGAAATTTTTATATTACTCTGTTTATTTTAGCGTTATCCCTAGGCCATTTGTGGGCTCAGGGAGGTCGTATGTGGGCCCTGCATGGGTCCAGAAAGATAAATTTTTTTCTATAATTAGAAAAATTCGTATTGTTAAGACAGAGATTAGGGATCTTACTAAACCTGAATCTGGAAACAGTTTTAGAAATTTTCTTTTACTGCGTTTTGCACTGTATTTAATTATCGAGTGATAAAAATACAGTAAAAATATTATTCGAATGACAATAGCAGATACAAAATAAATATTGTACTGCGAAGTCAACATTAGTGGCTTAGATATCTACCATTGATGTAATCAATGGTGGATACTTGATCTTGATTTAATCAACGGTTGAGATTTAGTCTTATAAAGTGGCTAGGACCATTTATAACCCTTGGATGTAAAGTTTGAAGGAGTAATCTTGACCCTTCATTTTGGAGACACATCTAATGGCTAGGATTTCAAGGAGAAAAGATCTAATGGCCTAAATTAAGTCTTCTATCTAAGCCTAAACCTAGAAGCTGCATTAAATCCTAACCATTGATCTAATCAATGGTTAAGATTGCCTAAAATGGTGACTAGGAGATTTGTTGCATTTTGAAGAATGCATGGAAGGGGGGGACGGTTTGGTGCTGCATTTAGGAGCTAAAGCAACTTTGGAAGACCATAATTGATCACCTTTGGTCATTATTGAATCATTCTTTATCTTTCCTAAAGCAAGACTTAGCAAAAAAAATTTCTCTCCTTTCTCTCCCACCATAGCTATGGCCATAACCTCAAGAACACCCTTCCATCACTTTTTAATTTCAAACAACCATATTTCTTGAATCCTTACCTATTTCTAAGACACTTTGTAGTTTACACCAAGTTCTAAATCTTCCATTTTCAAGGAGTTTTTCCAAGAGTAAAGTTCTAGGGTTCTTAAGGTGAAGTTATGGAAAACTTCATTTCTTCTCTTTTTTTCATGTTCTAAACCATGTTTGATCCATGGTTCCTCTTATTCAAGCTTGATATACTAATGTCTTTGTGTTTGTTTTATGTTCAAGAGACTTTTGTTGGTGGAGATCTTATTCAAAATACAAAACAAGAAGCTTTTTGTGGTTCTTCAAGAGGTAAGAGGGAGATCCATCTCACCAACCAAGTATGGTGGTGAGAGATGATTTTATATTTGATGAATGGTAAATTCTTGTGAGGATTCATATCCATGGTCATGTAATAATTTGTGTATATTTATGTGCTTTGATTATTTGTCTATGTTTGATATGATTTGCATGATTTTATTGCTTATATGGTATGCTTATAATATGCATGATGAAAACATGTTGAATGTATTATGGTGGATGTATGTTGAAACAAGCAATTTTGGCTCCAAAGGCCAAGGGGGAGGCTACGGTTTTGAGCTCTCAAAATTAGGGTTCATGTTGAAATTTTTCAAGAACAAGGGAATTAATTTTTGGTCCCTAAATTAAGGTGAATTTCGGCCAAGACACCTCAAATTAGGTGTTCACAAAATTATATTTTCATGAATGATAAAATTGAATGCTTAGAGAAGCAAGGAAAATAAACAAAAGATTTGATTTTCAAGAAAAAATGTACACGATTTTGGAGAAGTATTTTTATTAATTTATTTTGTGTAAAAACAAGAATGGAACTTAGTTGATTTAGAAGGAAAAATACAAGAATGATTTGAATAGTCATGTCCACGATTTTGAAGGCTTGTAATGTCTTGATTTTTATGAATAAAGTGATTTTGAAAGTGAAAATATAACTTGATTCAATACAAGGATTTTGGAAAGCGAATCAGAGTGTTTTAACACTTAAGAATTGGAATTTTCATACGTGAATGGAAAAGAGAGGTTAAAAGTGTTTGAACTTCAATTTATTTTAAAGAGGATTGATTTTTAGAATTGATTTGGAATTATAAAAAATACGTTGGTAACTTGGGATTTTCTAACGTGTAACTCATTCTTTTGGTTTTGGAGAGCATTAGTAAATTTTTAAGTTAAAAACATTGATTTAATTCAATGAAATGATCATTTTATGGAATAAATTACGAAAAGTATTTTCTTGAATAAGATATGTGTAAAATAATGTGAGAAGTCATATTATTTTGAAAAATGTTGAAAAGGAATTTTTAATGGTTGAGAAATATTTTACGAAGTTGAAAAATAGTGAAAAATGATTTACGTAACTTAAAAACGTGATTTTTAAGCTACGCAATTGGAAAAACGTTTAAATATTTCCACGCGATTTGAAAAATGTTGAAATATTTCTACGCAGTTTGGAAAGTATTTAAATATTTTTACGTGATTGAAATATTATTGAAAAATCACTACGTGATTTAAAAATGGTGGAATATTTTTACGTAATTGATGAAAACGTTGAAAAATCAATATGTGATTTGAAAACATGACAGAAATGTTGCAAAATTGTGAAAACGCGATAAAAATAGTGCGTGACTATAAAAACACGATAATATGATTTTCGTGATTAAATATACAGTAGGATTACTGTTGAACTAGTAAATGGACACTATGTGAGAAAATGATAAATTTTGCCTATGATTGACATTGGTGTATTTTATATGCATGAACACTGTATATGGAATTTGCCTATGTTTGGCATTGGTGCATTAAATATGCATTGAAAAGGTCTGATGGACTGTATGAGGCTATTTGCCTAGGAGAGACGTACACCTCTTGAGTGGGTGCGATATGCGTAGTGTAAGTCACTTGTTGACCTTGGGGCATCGGGGTGCGGGTTGTTTACATGGGTGGTTAGTAGCTCTTCTTCCCATAAGTTAGACCGATGCAACGCACCGATGATCCTGACCAAGACACTATTCTTAATTGAGATCTCGTAAAGACTGTCGTGTATATGCTAGATGTGCAAATACAAATGAAAATTGTAGCACTTGGTCTGAGGCATTTTGGTATAGACAGATCTTTTGGATCAACTTCTTCGAACTGAGTATTAGCTCCATGGAGTAGGACATTGAGTCTATGTGCGCATGCATGAAACTGAGCATTTATATCTATGTGATATATTAATTAAGGAATATTGGCTATGACAATTATTCTGTTGAGAAAATACTTGGATGATGATGATGATAATACTGTTAATGGCATGATGGTAAATGTTATTTATCGTATCTGTTATTTAATACCTTATGATGATGTCATAATTGTTATTATAGTATGATATATCTGTATGGTATGTTGTATGTACTATCTCTGTGCTACCATGTTGGTATTGGCATAGGTGATCTCACCTTTTTGTATGTATATTTGTGTACTGTATTTATATTTGGTGAAGACGCTAAGCAAGAAATTGTACAAGAAGGGGAAGAGGAACAACTTCCTTCTGATAACGTGGAATTTTGATATTATGGCGTCGAGGTCAAGTTTCTTCGGGTACGTGCGTTTGCAGTTCCACGGAGGAGCAGGAGCATGGAGAACTAGTCCCAATGAGAGGGGACTAATTTATGAGGGACATTGGACAGTGAACTTTAGTAGGGTATTTCATGGGGATCCGTTTTTCTCTGTAACTATTTTTGTGCATATGGAATTTCTGCTATCTATTAGGCGGCATTGGGATACTAGAAACTATGTCCCAACAGAAATTAATATTGTGTCGTCAGCCCGGACACCTGCCCATAGGGCTACGCGTCAAATCAGATTCCTACCTACTGAGGAGTCTGAGGAGGGCCCGTGTAAGGGTTCTGCTGCTTAGTTAGACTTGGGCGAGTCTAAACTCTGTTACAAACTATGTCTGTATATATTTAAGTGTGTTATCTAGTTTTAGAGAAATGGTCTGTATATAAATAATCCTGACAGTACGTTTGTAATGTATGATGATGTAAATTATGTGTGATAATGTATAATATTTTATTTTCCGCTAAGGTTATTTTATAGTTATCAAAGAAGAAAAAAAATTTACAACTCATATTTTCATTATAACGTCACATATTATAACTTAGGGGTAATTTGGTAATTAAGTAACATAAATGTGGCACCCTACGATGGGTGTTATATCTAGCATTCTTCTAATTTTCAATCCCTTGGGATACGATACTCTACTCTCAAATATATATTACTTGTCGACCCGTGCGCTTGCAGAATTTCGGACCAACAAGTTTTTGGTGCCGTTGCCAGGGATTGAGTTTAGATTTTGTGTTATTTCTTGCAGCTAGTCACAATTCTTAGTTCAAGTTTTGTTTGTTTTGTTTTACATTTTTTTTTATTTTCAGGTACTTGGCTCTTGTATGCGAAGAACTCAAGATGTGTCTCGATTTCTTTATGATCCTGAGATCGAGAGGACATTTGATAGATTGCTAAGAGAGCAATAAGTACAAGCACAAGCACTAACTTTGGTTAACAAATCTGAGATGGCGGAGGAAGCAAATGCTGAAAGACCCTTGAGGGAATATGCCACCCCAAATACTAGAGAAATCCGATCTAGCATTAGAAGGCCAGCGGTATAAGCACAAACTTTTGAGATCAAGCCTGTAATTATTTAGATGGTTCAAAATAATGTGCAATTTGGGGATTTACCCCATGAAGATCTTAATGCTCATCTAGCCAACTTCCTAGAAATTTGTGATACTTTCAAGCACCAAGAAATGACTGATGATGCGGCTCGCTTAAGGCTCTTCTCTTTTTCCTTGAGAGATAGGGCTAAGGCATGACTTCAATCCTTACCTAAGCATTCCATCACTACTTGGGAAGAGCTAGCTCAAAAGTTCTTGGACGGATTCTTTCCTCCCATGAAGGCAATGAAGTACAAAAATGACATCTTGTCCTTTAGGCAATTTGAAGGAGAAACTTTATATGAAGCATGGGAACGATTTAAAGATTTGCTAAGGAAGTGCCCCCACTATGGCATAGCAAAATGGATGTCAGTTCATGCTTTCTACAATAGCTTGACAACCTCCATTCATTTCATAATTGATGCAATAGTTGAAGGGGCGCTTATGAGTAAGACTATGGATGCAGCCTACAACCTTTTGGAAGAGATGGCTAATAATAATTATCAATAGCCAGTAGAGAGAGCTGCTCCTAGGAGAATAGTGGCCGGGATACATGAAGTTGATGCTCTCACATCGCTTTCTACTCAAGTGGCAGCACTCTCCAAGAAGTTTGACAACATGGCAATCAACTCAGTTGCAAGCAGAGCTAATATCACAGCTGAGGTTTGTGATCATTGTGGGGATCGTCACTCTACTGCAAATTATACGGTTAGCTTGGAGAGTGTACAATATGCTAGTTAATTCTGTCAACCAGGTCACAACACTGATTTTGGTAATACTTATAACCCCAGTTAGCGGAACCATCCTAATCTCTCATGGGGTGGAAATGTTCAAGGTTCTTCCTCATCTTATCAGCATAATCAAACACCTCGTGCTCCTCTAGGTTTTCAACAACAGAGCCCCCTTCAAGCCCAAACTTCAATATTGACTTTAACTTTCAATTTGGAGAAGATGTTTGCTCAGTTTATGACCAATCAACAAGATTACATGAGTAAGACTGGTTCAAGGCTAGCATCCCATGATGCATTAATACAAAGCCAAGCAGTTTCATTGAGGAATCTTGAGACTCAAGTGGGCCAACTTGTCCAAGCTCTAAATAACAGGCCCCCAGGAAATTTCTCAAATGACACCATCAATAATCCTAAGGGTGCCCCTAACGAGCAGTGCAAGGCTATATCATTGAGGAGTGAGAAGAAAATTGAAGGGAATCCCAAGACTAAACTTCTTGAAGAAGAAGTTGATGTGGCATAAGATAAAGTGATTGTGAACAAAGAGGTTGAGAAAAATGAGGAAATTGCAAAGGGAAAGGTTGAAGACTTGAAGAAGAAGGACAAGCCTTATACACCACCTTTACCTTTCCCTAACCGGCTTGTTAAACAAAAGCTTGATGCTTAATTCAAAAAGTTCTTAGAGATTTTTCAGAAACTTCACATTAACATACCATTTGCTGAGGCTTTGGAACAAATGCTGAGTTATGTGAAGTTCATGAAGGACATCTTGTCCAAGAAGAGGAAATTGGAGGATTATGAGACCGTAGCTCTCACAAAGGAGTGTAGTACAATCTTGCAGGATAAGCTACCTCCCAAATTGAAAGACCTAGGGAGCGTCACCATTCCATGCACAATCGGGAGCCAATTCTTTGGAAAGGCCTTGTGTGATCTAGGGGCAAGCATAAACTTGATGTCCTTATCCATCTTTCAAAGGCTAGGTTTGGGGGAGGCGAAGCCGACTTTAGTTACCTTGCAACTGGCTGACCGTTCTCTCACATACCCTAAAGGGGTCATAGAAGATGTATTAGTCAAGGTGGACAAGTTCATCTTTCCAGCGGATTTCATCATTTTGGACATGGAATAGGACTGCAATGTGCCTTTGATTCTTGGGAGACCTTCCCTAGCCACCGGTAAGACTATGATTGATGTGCAAAAAGGTGAGCTCACTATGCAAGTCAATGATGAAAAGGTAACCTTTCATATTTACAAATCCATGAAATCTCCAACTGATCATGAAGAATGCTCCTACATAGGTATGATTGATCCAGTAGTCAATGATGCATTTCATACTACTTCTACTGATGATTCCCTTGTTTTAGCTTTGACATCCATATGTGAGCACATAGAGAAGGATGATGTTATGGAATGTATTAAGCTACTTGATTTTCTAGGAATCCAAGCTTTGAACCCTTAACTGCAAAGTCCAGCCTGGACTATAAATAAGGTGCTTGTTAGGAGGCAACCCAACTT
This sequence comes from Ormosia emarginata, assembly GCA_029884605.1. NCBI lineage: Eukaryota > Viridiplantae > Streptophyta > Magnoliopsida > Fabales > Fabaceae > Ormosia > Ormosia emarginata. The sequence goes on from JAQQTP010000088.1 coordinate 77,025,857, forward strand.
CTTAACCCTATCTCTTAGCTAGGACAATTTCATGCATGATTTAGAGTTTTCCTTTATAGTTTAATTGTGTTTTTGATAGCTTAAAAAAAATGTGCTTTAAGGAAGGTTGAATTTGTGCATGCCTGATTTCTAATTTGAATATCCGATGATTGTGTGGACCAAATATACACCTCACTACTTAGGAACTCACTTGTAAAAATTCAGAATTTTATGCTTACAATTATTGTCATAACTGTGTATGAGAGAATTTTCCTATTGCATGTGTGGTGGATTCTGGAATATGAATGAAATGCATGATTGGAGAAATTTATGATTGGCATGTGTAAAGTCTATTTGCATCTCAGAAGCTTGTCTGGTTCCCTTTTGAGGCAAAATCTTAGGCAATGCTTTTTCAAGAAAATGACTAGGGCATTTGTTTGGACCGATTGAGCTTTTCAAGCCAACCTTGATTGAATGATATCCCTAGTACCCCTTTTGAAGCCTAGTGTGCGTGTGTGTGGCCTAATTTTTCTTTCTTTAAACTTAATCTCTCCACCCTCTTAAACCATGCTTGTGAAAGAAAAATCTCTTTCCTTTATTCCAGGTCCCTTGTTGAGCAAATGATTGAGCAGTTCTGTTGGTTTGAGCCAAAGTGTTTTGCATGATGATAAGAATCTAGGAATTTGTGGTTACCAACTTTAAAAAAAAATAGTAAAAAAAAAAAGAAAGTGAATAAGTGGGTTGTTGTGTAAATTGAAGCCCTTTTGCAATGAAAATAAGGATGTACATATGTTCATAGAAATATAAAAAAAATGATGAGAAAATGGAATAAAGAAGGCTGGTTCTTCAATTTGGATTCTGTTTGTGCATCTACATGCTTGGTTTGATTCAATGGAAGTGGTTGATTATGTGTTTGATATTTGAATTCAAATCCTTTCCTTTCTTTTTTATCCACCACCCTTAGCCTTACATTACAAGCTTAAAAGACCCTCATGATCTTTGATTCTGTCTTGCCTACATTAGGGGAGAAAAGGATGAAAGACATTCTTTTGAGAGTGCATATGCATTTTATAAATTTATCCATCTTGCTCATCATGATTAGGAAAGGGTCTTAAACACATGAGCATGAGAAATCTTTCATGCACAAAAATGGCATTCAAGGGTAATCATGATAGTTTGGAATTTCTTGCATGCGTGGACCTTGTTGTGAGGTTGAAATGTAATTTCTGAGGGTATGAATGATAATTGGAAGCTGGATATGCCCTAGTTCAATTTGCCCTATGTTCTTGACCTTAGGATTGGATTGTATTTCCTATTCCTGCTTGGATTAGTTTGCTCGAGGACTAGTAAAACTTTAGGTTTGGGGGTGTGATAACTTTAGGAAATGAAGTTATTTCTCTTGAATTTGAATGAATATGAGCATGTTATCTTCAAGTTCTTAAGTTCAAAGGTCCTATTCATGCATAATTTTTGAGAATCTTAGTTTGTGGTCTCAATTGATTGAGAATCAAATGTTTGATGATTTTATTTAGGAATTTGAATTGAGTATGGTCTGATGGACTTTGGTATTGTTTTGAAGCAGATATTCAAGATGGAAAGACCTTGGAAGGGATGAGGAAGCAAAGAGGAGCTCAAATGAAGAAGGAAGCAAGAGAGAAGGAAAGGGCTGCCATCCCACGCCTAGGCGTGACAAATCCACGCCTAGGCATGGCTCTCTCATGTTTTCAGACCAATTTAGGCAAAGTCATCCACGCATAGGCGTGGAAAAGCCATGCCTAGGCGTGGAAAGCTTAGGTTTTCAGGGTTTTCAGACAGAGACATCCAATGCCTAGGCGTGGGAAAAATCCTGGCACATGAGTTTAACCCTTATATTCTGATTTTTGAGAAAAAGAGGGTGTCTTCAGTTTTTGACCTAAGCACGAAATCCAGATAACAAGTGAGAGGACGAGGAACCCATTTGGATTGGAGGTGACTCAAGGGAGAATCAAGACTAAGGAGCAAGATCAAGCTTGGAATCTCACTATTCTTGTTCATTCTTTCCCTTTTCCCTCTTGATTTGTAACTTGATGGATCATTTGATTTCATTTGTTTTCTTCTCTGTCATGATGTGTAACTAAACTCTAATCTAGGGGCTCTCTAGGATCTTGCTATGGATTTGATTAACTTGTAATTAGTTGAGTATCCTTTCAATGAAATTGGTTTTGGTCATCCATATCTATGCTTAGTGCTTGTTATTGATTAGCCATCAATTGCATGATATTAATATTCCAATTGAACTAGAAATAAGTTGTTGTGAATATGAATATAGCATGGTTGATGTATGTTCAATTACATTCTATTGGTATGGGTGTGTTGATTAACTAAGGGGATGGACACATACCTCTTAGTCATGCATGACAAGTGTTTGATAATTAGTCTCAATGAGTGATTCTTATGTTAACTCAATGGACACGTACTGGATTAGCTAGGTTTCGCATGGGTAATTGTCCTAGACATAAGCTCTTATCTATTGATGGTTATTAGCTTACAAATATCATTTCATTGATGGGTGCTTGTTAATTGCAATTATTTATTGAAGTAGCAAGTGAATAGGGACCCTAGGCTTTAATCATTCTTATCTTCTCTTGTGGATTTGGTGTTTGGTGCTTTCTTATTTTATTTCTTTTACATTGTTATTTTAATTGCAACCCTCTCTCACATTTCGATTACTTGGTTAAGAATTTTGTGGATATTGATTAAGTTCTAGCATTCTTTTAATTGTCAATCCCTTGGGACACGATACTCTACTCTCAAATATATATTACTTGTCGACCCGTGCGCTTGCAGAATTTCAGACCAATAAAGGTCACTCCTACGACTGGAACAGGTAGAGCATTAAGAACTAGGAAATTAAATCTTCGTTTCATTGGTCCCTACCAAATTCTAAAAAGAGTTGAACCTGTAGCTTATTAGATAGCCCTTCCACCTAATTTGTCAAACCTTCATGATGTCTCTCATGTCTCAACTCAGAAAATACAATTCCGATCCTTCACACATCATAAGAAATGAATCTATACAATTAAGAGATGATTTGTCTTATGTAGTGAAACCGATGAGGATTGTAGACAAAGGGGTTAAAGAGCTCAGAGGTAAACAAATTCCTTTGGTGAAGGTTATATGAGGTGAGGCAGGCACAGAGGAGGCTACCTGGGAGTTAGAGTCCCGCATGCAGCTAGATTACCCGAAGTTGTTTTTATGAGGTAAGCAATTTTGGGGACAAAATTTTAAAAAGGAGGGGAGTAATGTAACAACCCCTTTTTAGCTTGTTAGACTAGTTTATGGTTACAAAAGGTAGCATAATACATGTTTTACATGTGTGTCTATTTTTGTGACAAACTGAGTTAGTTTAGATATTTAGTTGCAATTCAGAAGTTGAAAAGTAGCTTAAAATGACTCAGATAAAAGCATAAATTGCTAAGTTGAGGGAAATAAACCTAGAGAGTTTGTTTCTAAGTCACAAATAGGCTAAGTAAGGAGTAGTAAAAATTTGAAAATAATTGGAGTCAGTTTGGTATTTTTAGGCATACTAGTTGTGTTTTTAATGCCAGATTGACCCCCAGCAGATATGAAAAAATAAGATAATAGCGAAACAATAATTTTGATGAATCCTAGTATTTATTTCAAAGTTGTTGGAAGCTAAAAAACTTGATTTAGCTAAATCTAAGTGTTTTTAGCAAATCAAGTAATATTAGTGAAATATCTCAAGTGACTCAGGTGTTATACAATAAACCCCTATAACTCATTTGATCTTTCACTCATAACCTCATTTCTCATTCACGAAAACAGAAAACAAAAGGGCAGCAAAGAAACAAGAAAGAAAAAGAGAGAAAACCAAGGGAGAAGAAGAGGAAAAGAGCAAGAAAGCTAAAAACTTGGCAAAGATTGAACAACCACCATCATAGATGACTTGATGTAGGGGATTCTAACCTAAATCTTCATCCCTCTTCTATTTTCTTTATGGTTGAAGTTAGGTTACATAATGGTAAAAGATGGTTTTGATGAGCAAAACTAGGTTTTGAGTTTGGTTTTCAATTCAAAGTGTTAAATTAGAGTGTTTATATCTTTTTGGATATATGATTATAAGTTCTTACCACTTAAGAACCCTTGATTTCCATTGGAGACAAAAATGGTGATTTTAGGTCTTAGATGGTGAAAATTCCACTAATCCATGATTAAGTAAATTTAAGGTTGTATAAGTATTACAACATGTTAATAGATTATGTTTGAGGTTTGTGATAGCTTAGAATCAAAATTTGAGTGATTAGAATGATAATTTTGAGTAATGGAATAGTAAACTATTCTGCAGAATTCTACAGTCGTGTAGTCATGCCTAGGCGTGACTAAACCAGGCTTAAGCGTTGGTTGTCCTGTTTCTCATCCAGGAGAGACAGAGAGTGTTACAGCTAAGCGCGGGAAAGTCATGCCTAGGCGTGAGTTCCAGGAATTTTCAGCATTGTTTTTCTTGTTGTGTTGGAGTTTCCTACCAATTGAAATCATTTTTATATGTTTTCCTAAGTGTTTTAAGATAATTTTAGGAATATTTCACAAAGGAAATAATCACCTAATTTATGATTACAAGTTGAATGTTAAGTATTCAATAGTTATTGATTAATTGAAGTAGTTATCTAGGACCTTATACATCCTTGTGTGATTTAGAAAATCACTAGAATTGTGATTATATGGTAAACTAGATACAAGTTTAGTAATAATGTACTTATCATAGTTGCATACTTTATTCTCTTATAATATAATATGAATTGAATATACAAATTGATATAGAACAATTATCTTAATTGAAGAAGTGAGACAAACTTCCTAACCTTGCAAAAGAGTGAGTGAAACTATTTTCTTAGAAGATAATTGAGAGAGGTAAGTGTCAGTATAACACTTTACCTAGGGCAAACTAGTGAGCAAAACTATTTGCAAAGCACATGAGGATTATGATCAACTTTATGTAGGTGTAGTAAAGTGAGTCAAACTTACTAACATGAGCATTGGGATGAGTAAAGTCCTAAGTTAGGCATTGAAGCGAGACAAGCAATTTGCCAAGTTTAGTTGGTATTATATAATGGTATGGGCGATTGTGTAATATCGAAGTATATTAGATTTCTATACATTATACAATTGCATGAACGACAATATAATATGATTATTAATTATGCTTATAAGTGATTTATATTAATGAGTGTTATGAAATACATGTTTATTTATTGAGAAATTTTATGTTCTCACCTTTTTTTGTGTTTCTATGTAAAAGCAGATCAAGACCCTTCTAAAGGGATTAAGTTGATGAAGAAAGAGCAACAAGACTAGATAGCTATTAGTTTTAGTTGTGTTGACAAGTCTTGTATAATTTACTTTGAGTTGTAATTTTGTTGTATATATAACGTTAAACCCTTAGAGGCTTTTGATGTATATATGTATGACCTAATTTTATCGTGGCTCTCCATAATAAATTTCTTAATTATATGGGATTAAGAATATAGTAAGTAGAAGTGGCATGTTTAATGCCTTATATATCTTTATATAAGTAGTTACATCGAGATATTTGTATTAGGGTGTTATAGTGAGTACAAGTGTTTATGAGTAATGAATTTCCAACCCCTAAATGTTTCCATCTTTTCGGTATTTATAGACTTCTTAAGTAAATACCTTGTTTACAAGATCTTGACATGTGTCTAAAACAAAGAAAACTGCTTAAATGATTAGTAATCTTTGTCTGGTAACTACCAAATCTTTGTCAGCAATCCTCGTGCCACTAATAACTGCTCAATCTTTGTCAGCAATCCTTGTGTTGTCTTTATTTTATATCCTCAACTGCTACTAACTTCTATTTCAAATTCAAATTCTTTCGTTTGAATTCAAACTTGAATCTTCAAACATTTGTTGGCTTCTACTCGAGGTCTCTTCTCTCCAGAACTTTTTCTAAGTGTTGCTACTCTTCGAGTCTAATGTTTCGATAGTCAATCGAAACTACTACTCCAAATATAAGATCAAAATGATCCCAATTGATTTTGAATCAAAATCAATATTTCAATCAAAAATTCAATTTCAATCTAAGAACTCAAGTCCACAATAATTCGTATTCTTGCCAAATCCTGTACTGAATTTATCGAAATTACACTAGATCGAAAAGTGTTTATTTTTATACCAATAGATGTCCCCCAATATTTATTCTTGAAGCATGAGAGATAAATATTTTAGTTTTTCGAACATTACTTTTCAATCACAATTGGACTTAGATATTTTGTTTGTTCTACATCAGTTCAACGTAATACAAGCAACTGAAAGGTCAAGTGGCAAAATCTATAAATTGGGATTAAATCTCCACTCACATGTTTCGTCACTACGTGGTCATTCCCCCATTAACCAACTGCCTCCACTACTTGGGAAACTGTAAAGCCAATGATGGCTTTTAATGGATAAAACTACTTCAACCGTACTCCATCACGTCCATATTTAATAGGATTGATGTGCCACTTCCCTTTCATTATTCTCTTTCCAAAAATCCTTATTTAAAGGTTTGCAAAGTTTTTACCCATTTTTACGTTCTCTTCCTTCTGCAACCTTTCATTCTCTTGGAACTCTCTTTGTGCAATTTTTCTGCCATTGTTGAGCCTTGAAGCTTCCTAACAAGCTCTATCTTTCTCCTCGTTCTTCTCTCAAAATTTTACAACTCTCAAACATGAATCGCTTCTTCTTCTAACAAAATTGTTGCCTCTGCCCAAGCTTTACACTCAAGCTCTGAAACACAAGAAATGGTGGTTTTTCCAGATGCTACCACTGTAACTGCTCCAATGGTAAAAGATGGGATTTTTAATGCTCCTGATCCTTCTACAGACAACTCTGAGCTTTGGAAGACCCAGGTAATGATCCCCTTTTCCATTGGCAAAGACAGATTTTCATTTTTAGGTCCTACCCTTCCCAAAAAAGAATACGAACCCATTTGATCCTTCTTCCCCTTTATTAAAGGAGAAATAATAGTTGCCACTACAAAAAAAAACAGGTAAATTACAGTAGCTTTAATACGGCAGTTATCAAAAACTATCATAATATGTAGTATAATACGTCAATTATGCACCTGTTGTATTTTATAAGTAAAAAATGATAGTTAAATGTATAAAATGACAGTTTTAACTACCATTATTTTCAAATCAAATTTTAATTAAAATATTTTATAAAAAACTAAATTTTCACTTCCCTCTCACACAAAAAAAAGTCCATCACAACCGCGCTCTCCCTCTCCCTCTCACTCTCACTCTCACTCTCTCTCGCTCTCTGCGTAGCCTCTGCCTCTTCCCAAAGCCATGAAACTTGCGCCACTATCGCACCAACACGAGCTCACAGGTCCAGATCTACTCAACCCCTGCCTCTACTCCAAGTCCACGGGTAAGCCCCAAAGAAATCAAGTGAGTCTAACTCGGTCTAACTCGGTTTTGAGCTAAGTTGATTTTGTTTTACGACTTGGAAAATTTGGTGACTGGTTTCGTGTGTGCTTTTGTAGGCCATTGAGTGAAGATGAAATCAGGTTGCATACACCCATTGTGATTTCATGTAATGAGGGAAGAAAGGAAGTTTCGCCTATGCAGAATATAGCCAACAAGTAGATCGATAGAACCTTCGCATTTGACAAGGTTTTGTGCCTTTGCTATTTTTTGATTTATTATTATTATTTTGAGTTTTGAACTCGTATAAGAGAATGCAAGCAAATCTAAACAAAGAAAGAAAGAGAAACAATATAAAGTATGCTTACAGGATGATAACTTAGTGATAATCATTGGCTAATTTTGTTACACATGGATAGAACTATATGGATAGAACTATATGGATAGAACTATTTTTCTAGGCAGCAAGTACATAAGCTGTAGAAAAATCTAAGATCCGTGAATCCTTTGAGGCATTAGTGGAGCTCCTCAAATAGTCAGCCAATATAAAAGTTAGCATTTGAAAGTAATTTTGAAAAAGAAATAATAACTTTGGACATGTTCTAACTATCTTAAAGTTCTTCTCTTAGATATTAACCCACTTTTGTTTGGCCCTAGCTAAGTATATTAATCTCTGAAATAAGCTAGCTAAGCTACTGTCAATCTCTTTTCAAAAGCCTACAAAAATGATAGGTGTTAAAATCAACATATATCCATGTCTCTAACAGCAATTACTAAAGGTTACATCATGAAACATGAAGAGTTAATTACACATAATGATAGGAAAGTAAAACTCTCTTTGTTATACTTATGCTCAACTTGTTAATAAATTAACTTACACTTGTTAATAAAAATCATGCATATCATATATTCATGTAAAGGCATTCCAATCCCACCAGTAAGAGCTATTGAATTGAACACTAAAGAGCATGCATATGTGAAATGTCAAATTTCTGTGATTGAAATACTATACCTGGTCCACAGTGTTAATTCCTTTGAGTTTGAGGATCCAACCTTGTTGAGCAGGGTGCTCTCTACCTTTCTTCAGCTCAACTTCCTGAATGATTTCTCTTCCCAAAACCTTCTGCTTCAACCATCTTCTCCCAGGCTACAACAATCATTACATTGATCAATCACCCTTCAACATTAGTCAAAATGGCACAAAGACAAGACAATTTATAAGAAGAAGAGGTTGATTGGAAGGAGTAATGAATTAATTACATTTGAAAAACGGAGTTGAGGAAAACCAGTGGTTGGCTTGACACAAATCTCGCCTTCAAGACCATGAACACTATATATGTACCCAATGTCAATAAACCTTCCTAATTCATTCTTGCTGGTGTCAGCAATAACCTCTTGAGTAGCTGTATCAACAAACCAAAACTTAAATGCAACACAAATAAGTATGTATAACATGATAAGTGTGACAAAAAATGAATTTTAAATGCAATAAGTCAGCAAGTAACAAAACAAAATCTTTTAATCATGAAAATAAAGCAGAAGATATTAAATAAGAAAATGACTTATCACACACAAAGAAACCATGTAACTCTATAATACCCATCAATTAAAATTCCTATGACTACCTTTCATTTCATTTATATCTATATAAACAATTACAATAGGCTTTTTGAAATTAGCAACGACTCCAAGGTAAATCATTTTGAAACATCAAAGCACTTTTCACATGTTCATAACCTGATCTGCATCTGTGTGTGTGTGTGTATGTGTGTGTGTGTGTGTGTGTGTGTTTGTGTGTTTGGATTAGTTTGCAAAGGTGCAAGAAGGTTGTGAATGAAATCAGTGTCATAAGTTATACATGATTTTGTATTAAGCTATGAGATCTGAGGCCTTTATATTCCTTTTCTCTCTTTTTTTAATATTTTTTCCAACAACTGGTTATAAGAGTTTGAATGTAAAATAAAACTTTACTTGTAGTTGCTCAAAGAAGAACATGTATGTATGAATTCATTTGTTTATATGGATACTAGAAATTGTATATGACAATGGATAGGTCATGATATGTTGTTCTTGATGATGATGTTATGATTTTCCTGTAGGGTGTTGATACGCTCTGTGGGATGCATGATTCACAAGGCAAGCCCATTTTGATGTGCCCATTTACTGTTTTACTTTACTCCTCCTACTCCCTCTACCTTCTATTTTTTTTGTTATTTCTGTTGTATAGTTTTTTTTTTCTTTTTAGATATTGGAAATGAACCCAGAAGATGAAGCTAAAGAAGATGGCGCCAACATTGATCTTGACTCCCAAAGGAAGGGAAAATGTGTTGTGCTAAAGACATCTACTTGACAAGTCACAAAGCTGATAATTTCATATATTTTGTAGGGCAATTGATGTTTCCATATTTCAATATCTGGTGTTCCTATTTCGTTAAGATTGTTTCTTATTTTTAATATTGTTTTTGCTTTGCTTTTGGGGTTCCTACATTCTCTACAAGGAGAAAAAGAGGATTTTTTTCTACTAGATATGTTACTTTCACATTGTTGTTTTTTAGTATATACTTATGTATTTGATGCATTCTTGCCATGCAAAAGAAAGTGGGTCGTGCATGTTCTGTAAAAGAAAGAAAAAAAAGAACTTGATCATAAAAGTAATAATAATTATAGATTGCCTAGTGTTGGTTGACCGTAAATCCGCAAGCGCACGGGTCGACAAGTAATATAAAAGAGAGTTAGAGTATCGTGTCCCAAGGGATTGAATAATTAGAAAAATGTTAAACTTAACTAATATTCACAAATCTTTATCCAAGCAATCGAAGGAGAGTGGGTTGCAATTAAAATCAATTTAAAAGAAACAAAATAAGAAAACACCAAACACCAATTCCACAAGAGAAGATGAGAATGATTAAAGCCTAGGGGTCCCTATTCACTTGCTACTTCAATGATTAATTGCAATTAACAAGCACCTACCAATGAATTGATATATGTTGGCTGATAATCATTAATAGATAAAGGCCTATGTCTAGAACAATTACCCATGTGAAACCTAGCTAGTCCACTATGTGTCCATGCAAAGTAACATAAGTTTCACTCATTGAGACCAATTATCAAACACTTGCCATGCATGACCAAAGGGTATGTGTCCATCCCCTTAGTTAAACATACATCAACCATACCATATCCATATTCACAACACCCTATTTCTAGTTCAATTGGAATATTAAAAATCATGCAATTGATGGCCAATCAACAACAAGCATTAAGCAAAGATATGGATGAACAAAACCAATTTCATTGAAAGGGTACTCAACTAATTACAAATTAATCAAATTCATAGCAAGATTCTAGAGAGCCCCTAGATTAAAATTTAGTTACACATTATCAAGGAGAAGAAAACAAAGGTAATCAAATGATTCATCAAGTTACAAATCAAGAGAGAAAGGGGAAAGAATGAACAAAAAAATGGAGAGATTCCAAGCTTAATCTTCCTCCTTCTTCTTGATTCTTCTTTTAGTCACCTTCAATCCAAGTGTGATCTTTCTCCTCTCACTTGCTCTCTGGAATTCGTGGCTAGGTTAGAACTCAGAAAGCCCCCTTTTTCCTTTTCTTTTCCAAAAAATCAGAATATAAGGGTAACATTCGTGTGCCAGGATTTTACCCACGCCTAGGCGTGTATTTAACACGCCTAGGCGTGGTTATGAGTCACGTGCTTCCCTCTTTTTACCACGCCTAGGCTTGACTTTATCACGCCTAGGCGTGGTGGTCTCTGCCTGGGTAATCCTGAAAACCTGAGTCTTACACGCCTAGGCGTGAATTAACCACGCCTAGGCGTGGTGGTCTCTGCTTCAAATCCCTGTGAAACTGCAAGGGTCACGCCTAGGCGTGGTATTGTCACGCCTAGGCGTGTGTTTGCAGCACCTTGTCTTCTTGTTTTCTTCACACTTTGAGCCTCTCTTCACTTTCCTCATCCTTTCCAAGGCCTTTCTCATCTTGAATACCTGTGTCAAAACAATGATAAAGTCCATCAAATCACAAATCATCCAACTTCGATAAACAAGAGCTTCAAAGATTCAATTATAAATAATTTGAATCAACAAGCTTAATTCACCAAAGTCAAACAAAAATTGAACTTATGACCTTGAAAACTTAGGGATAGCATGCTCAAATACAATCAAATTCGAGTGAATTAACTCCATGTTCTGAAGTTATCACACCCCCAAACCTAAAATTTTGCTAGTCCTCGAGCAAACTAATCCAAGCAGGAAAAGGAATTACAATCCAATTCAAATGTCAAGAAACATGAGGCAATTTGAACCAGAGCAAACCCAGCTTCCAATTATCATTCATACCCTCAGAAATCACTTCACAACCTCACAACAAGGTCCACACATGCAAGAAATTCCCAACTATCATGATCACCCTTGAATGTCATTTTTGTGCATGAAAGATTTCCAAAGCCCACGTATTTAAGACCCTTTCCTAATCATGAAGAGCAAGATGGATGAATTTATAAAATGCACATGCACTCTCAAAAGAATGTTCTTCATCCCTTTCTCCACTAATGTAGGCAAGACAAAATCAAAGATCATGAGGGTCTTTTAAGCTTGTAATGTAAGGCTAGGGATAGTGGCTAAGAAAGAAGGGAAAGGATTTGAATTCAAATATCAAACACATAATCAACCACTTCTATTGAATCAAGCCAAGCATGTAGATGCACAAATAGAATCCAACTTGAAGAATCAACTTTCTTTATTCCATTTTCTCATCATTTCAGATTTTGTTTTTTTGTTTTTTTGTTTTTTTTTTTTTGGATTTCTAAGATCATACATACAACCTTATTTTCATTGCAAAAGGGCTTCAATTCACACAACAGCCCACTTATTCACTTTCTTTCTCTTTTTTTTTTTTTTTTTGAATGAAAGCTAGTAAACACAAATTCCTGAATTCTAATTAGCATCATGCAAAACACTATGGCTCAAAACAACAGAACTGCTCAATCATGTGCTCAACAAGGGACCTGTATTGAGGGGAAGATATCTTTCTTTTACAAGCATGGGTTAAGAGGGTAGAGATTAGGGTTAAGGAAATGAAAATTAGGCCACACACACACGCACACAAGGCTTCAAAAGGGGTACTAGGGGACTCATTCATTCAAGGTTGGCTTGAAAAGCTCAATCGGTCCAAACAAGTGCCCTAGTCATTTCCTTGAAAACGCATTGCCTAAGATTTCGCCTCAAAAGGGAATTAGACAAGCTTCTAAGATGCAAATAGACCTTACACATGCCAATCATAAATTTATCCAACCATGCATTTCATTCATATTTCAGAATCCACCACACATGCAACCGGGATTTTCTCTCACACGCAATTATGGCAATAGGTGCAAGCACAAAATCTTGAATTTTTACAAATGAGTTCCCAAAGCAGTGAGGTGTAAATATGATCCACACAATCATCAGATATTCTAATCAGAAATCAGGCATGCACAAGTTCAACCTGCCTCAACACACACTCATCCATTCAATTCCTAATTCACGCAACCCTCAAGGCAAAATCATGCACACTCAGATCCGAAGAGAAGGGAATATATGTATATATGTCCAAAATGATTCAACAAGCAGTCACAAAAAGATCATCAATCCAATCCCCCCCCCAAACCTAAGATAATCAGTGTCCCACTGTATCCAAAAGAAGTCAAGTTTATCAATAAGATATATACAATGGACTGAAAGCAAAAACAGGAAAATAAAGCGAAAAGAGCAAGAAAACAATGGTCCCGGCGCCTCAAAACAAATCCTCCTCATCAAATAAGTCATCGCCCTCGGCGCCCATCTCCGTATCATCGGTGGTGGAGGAGGTGGAGGAGAAGGTGAAGCGCCACTTGGTGGAGCGCAAAAGGAGGAAAGGCCGGAAAATCATCCATTGGGCGACCCCGACCCAAAGCCATCCAATGAATGCCCCGGTAAATCGCAGCAAAGCATCTCCGTGTGTAGCCGCATCTCCGTTGCCGATCCGTGCGCCGATCACCGCAGGCAGCCCAAGCCGCATCAAAGACCGCAGTAGGGTCGTGAGGCGGTGAGTGGGCAGGCGGTGTGGAGCTGGTATAGGAGCGAGCTCTGCAGCCTAGGGGGGCGAGTGTGGGCTTGCCCGCGCTTCTCCCGGGCGGTCATGATCGTCCGAACGCCTCTCTCGTCATCGGAGTCTTCGGCTTGACGTGCACCTCGTCTCCTTCCATCTGACGTGAGATCTCTCACAAAGCTGACAAATGAGGAAGGGGAAGAAAAGTGATTTGAGCCGGGAGGTGATGCACAGTCTGATCTGATCGTAAAGTATCTGAGCAGTGTCCACCTGCTGCAGACTGTGGATCGCATACAACATGTACGCCCGCTCTGGATAAATCTCTGACCGGTGCTCAGTGGGAAGCAAACAGGAGCACACAAAATGATTCCAAGGGCGCAGCTCACGGCGCAAACTCTCCTGTTTGATGAATCTGATGGAGCTGTCTGAGTTCCGTTGAACCTGAATCGGGAAGGCCGGATCACAGATACTGGTCATGACAGTGCTGAATGGTGTTCCTCCCTCCTCTTCAGGTAACTGTAAAGTCCTGTAAGCACACTGAAGAGGAGGAGGGCCAAGGTCCATAATCTGCCGAATGCGATCCACAGAGTAATCAACTACTTTCCTTCTGACTCTGGTAGTGGAAATGGAGCGCTTCTCAGCATGTGCATTGGCGTAGAATTCCTTTACTATAGCCGCCACAGGTTCCTCGAGAGGATGCTCAAAGCAAAGGTCATCCGGTGGAGTGCTTCGGTGGCATCGGAAATGGCAGGATAGCGTGCCACATTAATACCATGGAAGCCCCTCTCGGTATGATGTTAATCTTGCGCAAGTCTTTGCCAGAAATAGTCAAAAGCATCCTGCGTTGTAAAGTAGGCTGGGTCAAAAACTGGAATTTCATCACCTTCCTCAGCCTGGCTTGGTCCAGCCTCAACAGTTTTCCTTGGACGCTTAGACATTGTTAGAGGATACCTGAAAAGAATTTAATCTCTGTTATGACCATTGAACAAGAATCAACAATCAATGTAAGCAGTCATATCCAATTTGAACAGTTGGCAAAGCAAACAATCAGCCCAATCATTCACAAATGTCACTCATGCAACCATGTAACCATAAAGCTTCCCTAAATCAACAATTCAACCCCAAAAGTGACAGAAGATTCATTCAGATAACTCAAAATGGTAACTCAGAGCTCATGCATGATGACAATATCAATTAACATCCTCCAATCACATAATAGCATCAGCACATCAATCATGCATAACCCAGATATGCAAGGGGCACAATTCTAAATCAATCAATGTCAATCCTTAGTTCAGTTAACTCCTAGTCAAACTTAGTCAATATCCAACCAAACCACAAGGTTAACCAAATCATAGCCCAAGCAACAGTCACAACTTAGATGCATTAAATCCTAGCATTCAACATAACAAAATAAAGCCAGACCATAGCACTAGCAAAGCACAACAGAGCTAACGCACAAATGATTCACAACCCAAGCAATGCACACTCAACCCAACCAGTTAACATTGTGTAACCAATTCCTAGCCCCACCCCAAAAATCGCAACAGTCACAATGAATACAACATATTCAAAATGAAGCTCCAAGTAAAAAAAAAAATGTGGAACTCACCGTGAATGAAGCACCAATGTCACAAAGCACCAATGAAGCACCACGTAACAAAGAAGACAATAACAAACCCAATACTAAAATCAGAGCAGGTACGGTGGTTCTTTGGGTGGGGGAAATGTGGATGGAGAAGATGGTGGTGGCTGAGAAGAGGGGTGGTGTTACGATGGAGGTGCTAGGTGGAGAGGAGGATACGGTGGCAATGGGAGTGGTTTACGGTGATGGTGTTTTGGTGGAGGTTGGGAGGAGATTTGGTGAGAAGAATGGAGGGTTACGGTGAAGATGGTTGTTGGGGAGGAAGCTACGGTGAGAAGAATGGAGGGGTTACGGTGAAGATGGTTGTTGGGGAGGAAGCTACGGTGAGAAGAATGGAGGGTGGGAGGAAATCGGGAAAGGGGTTAGGGATTTGAGAGGGGGGTTAGGAAGGAGAAGAGGGAAATCTGCGTTTTGTGCAGAACAGACATACCACGCCTAGGCGTTACATTACCATGCCTAGGCGTGGTTCAAAATTTTTTATTTTTTATTTTTTAATTTCTAATTTTAAAAAAAAAAAAATTTTTTTTTTACCACGCCTAGGCTTGTAAAACACACGCCTAGGCGTGATGCTTGCGGGCTAAACTGGCGAAAATGCAGAGAGTACCACGCCTAGGCGTGTATAATACACGCCAGGCGTGGATCTCTCTCTGGAAAATTTCCCTTTGTAGGCCGAGACCACCACGCTTAGGCGTGTAAAAACCACGCCTAGGCGTGGGACTCTGGATCTCCAATCTTAAATACAACACCAGAATACCCCACATCCATGCATCAAACACACCCTCCTTACTCTCAATCATCTAAGAACAAGATAGGAGTGACAAGAACAATCAAAGCATCAAATTGAAAAGCAAACACTAAAACAAAATCAACCAAAATTACAAAATAAAAGAAAAATCATGCATAAAAATGTCCTAAGCTAAAAAATAGGGTTAAGAAATTGGGTTGCCTCCCAAAAAGCGCCTTATTTATAGTCTGGCTGGACTTTGCGAGACACTCGGGATGGAGGAGCAAGGATAAGTGAGGTTTTGTGCCTCTCCACCTCACCACCTAAGTAGGGCTTGAGCCACCGACCATTGACCTTGAAGGTTGACTTTGAAACCGGGTCTTCCAAGGTTACGGCACCATGAGGAAAAACTTCCACAACCAAAAATGGACGACCATCTAGATTTGAGCTTGCCAGGAAATAGTTTAAGCCTTGAGTTGAACAGGAGAACCTTCTGCCCCGATGCAAAGTTTCTTGGGATAATACGATTGTCATGCCACTTCTTCACCTTGTCCTTGTATAACTTGGCATTTTCATATGCTTGGAGACGAAATTCCTCAAGTGCATTGAGTTGCAACAATCGTTTCTCTCCACATGCTTCAGAATCCCAATTCAATCTCTTGATGGCCCAATAAGCATGATGTTCAAGCTCAACAGGAAGGTGACATGCCTTGCCAAAAACTAGTTGATAGGGGGACATGCCAAGAGGGGTTTTGTAAGCAGTGCGATATGCCCAAAGAGCGTCATCCAGCTTCTTAGACCAATCTTTCCTGGAAGGACTCACAGTTTTCTCCAGAATCCGCTTCAGCTCTCTATTAGAAACCTCTGCTTGGCCACTTGATTGTGGATGGTAAGCTGTGGCTACCCTATGTGTCACCCCATATTTGGCGAGCAATGCAGCAAAGTACTTGTTGCAGAAATGAGATCCTCCATCACTAATAATAGCACGAGGGTGCCAAACCTTGAGAAAATGTTCTTTTTTCAGAAAAACCAGGACCACCTTAGAGTCACTAGTGGGTAAGGCACAGGCTTCCACCCACTTCGACACATAATCCACCGCTACAAGAATATAACGGTTGCCAAAAGATGATACAAAGGGCCCCATAAAGTCTATGCCCCACACATCAAAGAGTTCCACTTCCAAAATGGAGTTCAAGGGCATCTCATTCCTCTTTGAGATATTTCAAATCCGTTGACAACGGTCACAATTAGCTGCAAAGGAGTAAGAATCTCGAAACAAAGAAGGCCTAATAGAAGCCTGATTGCAACACCTTAGCCATTGTTCTTTCACCCCATAGTGACCTCCATATGGTGAAGCATGACATTGCTCAAGTATCGCGCTAGTCTCCTCCATAGGAATGCATCTTCTAAGCACTTGATCAGCACACTGCTTAAAGAGAAATGGCTCATCCCAAATAAAATTTCTGACATCATGAAGGAACTTCTTTTTCTGATGATAAGACAATTCAGATGGCACCAATCCACTCACTATGTAGTTAGCAAAATCAGCATACCATGGATCTGAACTAGCAAACACTGCAAATAACTGTTCATCTGGAAATGACTCACCAATCAAGGCTGGGTCTTGCTGATACTTCTCATTCTCTAACCTGGAAAGATGATCGCCACCACGATTTTCAGCACCCTTTCGATCTCTGATCTCAAGATCAAACTCTTGTAATAATAATACCCAGCGAATCAACCTTGGCTTGGCATCCTTTTTGCTTATTAGATACTTGATAGCAGAGTGATCTGTGAAGACAATGACTTTGGTGCCAACCAAATATGCTCTGAACTTGTCAAAAGCAAACACTACAGCAAGGAGTTCCTTCTCAGTGGTGGTGTAGTTCAACTGAGCATCATTGAGTGTCCGGCTTGCATAATAGATGGAATGAAAGATTTTGTTCTTCCTTTGGCCCAACTCTTGCTCCAATTGCATAGTCACTAGCGTCACACATAAGCTCAAATGGTAAGGTCCAATCTGGAGTAGTGATAATGGGTGCAGAGATAAGCCTTTTCTTCAATTCCACAAAGGCTTCCATACAAGCTTCATCAAACTTGAAAACCACATCTTTTTCCAGCAAGTTACACAACGGTTTAGCAAGCTTAGAGAAGTCTTTGATGAACCGACGATAGAATCCAGCATGACCAAGGAAGCTCCTAACTCCCTTCACGGAAATTGGTGGAGGAAGTTTCTCAATCACTTCAATTTTAGCTCGGTCCACTTCCATTCCTTTAGATGACACTCTATGACCAAGTACTATTCCCTCTTGGACCATAAAATGACACTTCTCCCAATTGAGCACCAAATTGGTTTCCTCGCACCTTTGCAACACCAAGGCCAAGTTCTGAAGACAACCATCAAAGGAATCACCAAAAACAGAGAAATCGTCCATGAATATCTCCAAGCAGTTCTCTACCATATCAGTGAAAATGGCCATCATACACCTCTGAAAAGTAGCAGGAGCGTTGCACAACCCGAAGGGCATTCTTCTGAAAGCATAAGTACCATAAGGGCAGGTGAATGTTGTTTTCTCTTGATCATCCGGGGCAATCGCAATCTGATTGTAGCCCGAGTACCCATCCAAGAAACAGTAAAACTCATGACCTGCCAATCTATCCAGCATCTGATCAATAAATGGCAATGGAAAATGATCCTTTCTGGTTGCAGTGTTAAGCTTCCTGTAATCCATGCATATGCGCCATCCAGTGACAGTCCTGGTGGGAATCAAATCATTATTCTCATTTGCTACAACTGTCATTCCACCTTTCTTGGGTACACACTGAACTGGGCTCACCCATTTGCTATCAGAAATAGGGTATATGATACCCGCATCCAGCCACTTGATAATCTCCTTTTTGACAACCTCCTTCATGATGGGATTTAGGCGCCTCTGATGTTCAATGGTTGGCTTATGGTCAGCTTCCAACAATATTTTGTGCATGCAAATGGTGGGGCTAATACCCCTGATATCTGCTATGGACCACCCCAATGCCTGTTTGTATTCTCTAAGCACTCTGAGCAACTTGGATTCTTGCTCTTCTGACAAGGATGAGGAGATGATAACTGGCAATGTGGATTCCTCCCCTAGGTATGAATACCTCAAATGATCAGGCAATGGCTTGAGTTCTAGCTTGGGTGGAACTATGACAGAGGGTTGGAGACTGAGCTTATCAGAGGGTATGTTCAATGGTTCAAAACCTGGTCTCCTGTAAAACTTAGCAGACACGTCAAGCAGTTTAATACATTCCATCACATCATCCCTATCTACATGCTCATGTATGGATGTTAATGATAAAGCAAGGGGATCATCAATGAAATTAGTATGGAATGCAGTATTAACTACTTGATCAATCATACCCAGGTAAGAACATTCTTCATGGTCATTGGGAAATTTCATGGATTTGTAAATGTTAAAAGTTACCTTATCCTCATTGACCTGCATTGTAAGCTCACCTTTTTGGACATCGATCATAGTCTTACCCGTGGCCAGGAAGGGTCTCCCAAGAATCAAAGGCACATTGCGATCCTCTTCCATGTCTAGAATGATGAAATCCATTTGGAAAGATGAACTTGTCCACCTTGACCAATACATCTTCTATGACCCCTTTAGGGTATGTGAGAGAGAACGGTCACCAGTTGCAAGGTAACTGAAGTCGGCTTCGCCTCCCCAAACCTAGCCTTTGAAAAATGGATAAGGGCATCAAGTTTATGCTTGCCCCTAGATCACACAAGGCTTTTCCAAAGAATTGACTCCCGATTGTGCATGGAATGGTGAAGCTCCCGGGGTCCTTCAATTTGGGAGGTAGCTTATTCTGCAAGATTGCACTACATTCCTCTGTGAGAGCTACGGTCTCATAATCCCCCAATTTCCTCTTCTTAGACAAGATGTCTTTCATGAACTTCACATAACTCGGCATTTGTTCTAACGCCTCAGCAAATGGAATGTTGATGTGAAGCTTCTTGAAAATTTCCAAGAATTTTTGGAACTGAGCATCAAGCTTCTGCTTTGCTAGCCGGTTAGGAAAATGTGGAGGTGGTGTTATGGGCTTGTCCTCCTTCTTCTTGTCTTCAACCCTTTCCCTAGCCATTTTCTCATTTTTCTCAGCCTCTTTGCTCACAACCTTTTCATCTTGAGCCACCTCAATTTCTTCTTCAAGCTGTTTGGTCATTGGATTGCCTTCTATCTCCTTCCCACTCCTCAATGAGATAACCTTGCAATGCTCATTAGATGCACCCTTGGGATTGTTGATGGTGTCACTTGGAAAATTCCCTTGGGGTCTGTTATTTAGAGCTTGGGCAAGTTGACCCACTTGAGTCTCAAGATTCCTCAAAGAAGCTGCTTGACTTTGCATTAAAGCATCGTGGGATGCTAGCCTTGAATCAGTCTTAGTCATGTAATCTTGTTGACTGGTCATAAACTGAGCAAACATCTTCTCCAAATTAGAAGTTGAAGTCGATGTTGAAGTTTGGGCTTGAAGGGGGCTCTGTTGTTGAAAGCCTGGAGGAGCACGAGGTGCTTGATTATGCTGATGAGACGAGGAAGACCCTTGAACATTTCCACCCCATGAGAGATTAGGATGGTTCCGCCAACTGGGGTTATAAGTATTACCAAATGCAGTGTTGTGACCCGGTTGACGGAATTGACTAGCATATTGTACACTTTCCAAGCTAGCCGTACAATTAGCCGTGGAGTGATGATCCCCACAATGATCACAAATCTCAGCTGTGATATTAGCCCCGCTTGCAACTGAGTTTACTCCCATGGTGTCAATTTTTTTAGAAAGAGCAGCTACTTGAGCTGAAAGTGAAGTGAGAGCATCCACCTCATGGATGCCGGCAGCCGTTCTCCTAGGAGTAACCCTTTCTGCTGGCCACTGATAGTTGTTGTTAGCCATTTCTTCCAACAGGTCATAGGCTGCATCCACTGTCTTGCTCATAATAGCCCCTCCAGCTGCTGCATCAATTATGGATCGGATAGATGTTGTCAAGCTGTTGTAGAAG
This sequence comes from Ormosia emarginata, assembly GCA_029884605.1. Lineage (NCBI taxonomy): Eukaryota > Viridiplantae > Streptophyta > Magnoliopsida > Fabales > Fabaceae > Ormosia > Ormosia emarginata. Next base: position 77,046,751 of record JAQQTP010000088.1, read on the forward strand.
GTATGCACTAACATCCATTTTGCAATACCATGGTGGGGGCACTTCCTTAACAACTCTTTGAATCGCTCCCATGCTTCATACAAGGTTTCTCCTTCGAATTGCCTGAAGGACAAGATGTCATTCCTGTACTTCATTGCCTTCATGGGAGGAAAGAATCGGTCTAAGAACTTCTGAGCCAGCTCTTCCCAGGTAGTGATAGAATGTTCTGGTAAAGAATGAAGCCAAGCCTTGGCCCTATCCCTCAATGAAAAAGAGAAGAGCCTTAAGCGAGCTGCATCATCAGTCATCCCATGATGTTTGAAAGTATCACATATCTCTAGGAAATTGGCTAGATGAGCATTAGGATCTTCATGGGGTAAATCTCCAAACTGCACATTTTGTTGAACCATCTGAATAATAGCAGGCTTGATCTCAAAAGTTTGTGCTTGGACAGCTGGCCTTCTAATGCTAGATCGGATTTCTCTAGCACTTGGGGTGGCATATTCCCTCAATGGTCTTCCAGTATTTGCCTCCTCCGCCATCTCAGATTCACTAACCAAATTTAGTGCTTGTTCTTGTACTTGTTGTTCTCTTAGCAATCTACGAAATGTCCTTTCAATCTCAGGATCATAAGGAAATCGAGACACACCTTGAGTTCTTCGCATACAAGAGCCAAGTACACGAAAATCAAAAAATGCAAAACAAAACAAACGAAACTTGAAATAAGAATTGTGAATAGATGTAAGAAATAACACAAAATCTAAACTCAATCCCCAAGAACGGCGCCAAAAACTTGTTGGTGGCGAGTAAATCCATAGCGCACGGTCGACAAGTAATATAAAAGAGAGTTAGAGTATCGTGTCCCAAGGGATTGAATAATTAGAAAAATGTTAAACTTAACTAATATTCACAAATCTTTATCCAAGCAATCGAAGGAGAGTGGGTTGCAATTAAAATCAATTTAAAAGAAACAAAATAAGAAAACACCAAACACCAATTCCACAAGAGAAGATGAGAATGATTAAAGCCTAGGGGTCCCTATTCACTTGCTACTTCAATGATTAATTGCAATTAACAAGCACCTACCAATGAATTGATATATGTTGGCTGATAATCATTAATAGATAAAGGCCTATGTCTAGAACAATTACCCATGTGAAACCTAGCTAGTCCACTATGTGTCCATGCAAAGTAACATAAGTTTCACTCATTGAAACCAATTATCAAACACTTGCCATGCATGACCAAAGGGTATGTGTCCATCCCCTTAGTTAAACATACATCAACCATACCATATCCATATTCACAACACCCTATTTCTAGTTCAATTGGAATATTAAAAATCATGCAATTGATGGCCAATCAACAACAAGCATTAAGCAAAGATATGGATGAACAAAACCAATTTCATTGAAAGGGTACTCAACTAATTACAAATTAATCAAATTCATAGCAAGATTCTAGAGAGCCCCTAGATTAAAATTTAGTTACACATTATCAAGGAGAAGAAAACAAAGGTAATCAAATGATTCATCAAGTTACAAATCAAGAGAGAAAGGGGAAAGAATGAACAAAAAAATGGAGAGATTCCAAGCTTAATCTTCCTCCTTCTTCTTGATTCTTCTTTTAGTCACCTTCAATCCAAGTGTGATCTTTCTCCTCTCACTTGCTCTCTGGAATTCGTGGCTAGGTTAGAACTCAGAAAGCCCCCTTTTTCCTTTTCTTTTCCAAAAAATCAGAATATAAGGGTAACATTCGTGTGCCAGGATTTTACCCACGCCTAGGCGTGTATTTAACACGCCTAGGCGTGGTTATGAGTCACGTGCTTCCCTCTTTTTACCACGCCTAGGCTTGACTTTATCACGCCTAGGCGTGGTGGTCTCTGCCTGGGTAATCCTGAAAACCCGAGTCTTACACGCCTAGGCGTGAATTAACCACGCCTAGGCGTGGTGGTCTCTGCTTCAAATCCCTGTGAAACTGCAAGGGTCACGCCTAGGCGTGGTATTGTCACGCCTAGGCGTGTGTTTGCAAGCACCTTGTCTTCTTGTTTTCTTCACACTTTGAGCCTCTCTTCACTTTCCTCATCCTTTCCAAGGCCTTTCTCATCTTGAATACCTGTGTCAAAACAATGATAAAGTCCATCAAATCACAAATCATCCAACTTCGATAAACAAGAGCTTCAAAGATTCAATTATAAATAATTTGAATCAACAAGCTTAATTCACCAAAGTCAAACAAAAATTGAACTTATGACCTTGAAAACTTAGGGATAGCATGCTCAAATACAATCAAATTCGAGTGAATTAACTCCATGTTCTGAAGTTATCACCTAGTATCAAAATTGAAGATATCAAGAACACCATGCCCTTATACTGTGTGGTACATATATCAAATTCATGCTCAAATTGATTATAGGAAATGTATTTAGTTAAGTGTATCCATGTTTGTTTGGAGTTTGTGGGCATTCATCCACAAGGTTGAGTACTACTTTTCATATAATTTTTCCTACATTCAACTTACCCTATTGATTTGGCGTTGTTATATTTTTAAATACAAATCACTAACTTGACTCCATTGGAGATATCTTTTAGCGTATGAGAAAATTTATTGGCACACACGCACACAAGGAATAAGCCTTATATCAAGAGGTTTCTGCCTAAGATTTCGCCTCAAAAAGTTATGCCAATCATAAATTTATCCAACCATGCATTTCATTCATATTTCGTAATCCAACATGCAACCGGGAAGGGTTTCACTCATCCATTCAATTCCTAATGCAACCCTCAAGGAAGAAGAGAAGGGAATATTGGACAATTTCAAAAAGATCATCAATTGCCTAAGATAATCGGTGTCCCACGGTGCTTCAAAAGATATATACAATGGACCGAAAGAGTACTTATCGACTCTGTCCATATTGCAAGACTAGGTTTAGCCCAATATATGTTGTTTAAGTTCAAATTTCCTTTGTTTTTGGATAGTTAATTTGCTAATTGGATATCTTAATGACCTAGGTTGCTCCTCTTCCTTTTAACGTTATTAAGGAAGTGTTAAAGGATAATCTCAGATTGGATTTCTCTGAGATGCAAGTTGCCCTTACTAAGTGAATTTTGATTTTATAAACCATTTATCTGTCAGAAACCAACTCTTTTAACGAAAGGTTAAGCTGTTAGGTGGAGCTGATGGATGTATATGGATAGTTTTATATTTCTAATATGTCGGATAGGTGAAGGTTACCATGGAAGCCCCTCTCTGGTATGATGTTAATCTTGCTAATTGGATATCTTAATGACCTAGGTTGCTCCTCTTCCTTTTAACGTTATTAAGGAAGTGTTAAAGGCGATTGGATTTCTCCGAGATGGGGTATATATTAGGAGTGAGGAGTTTGTGTTTGGCTCTATTGGGCTAGAGTAGGAACTTGAGATTGAGTCATAAAAGGGTCAAACCATGTTTATTTGATTGTTTAAGTATGGTCTTAACTCTTCTATCATCTTCCTCTGTAAATTATATGTCTAAATTAGTGTTTCCTGGTCTTTGCTATCCATTCAGTGTCTTTATTATTGCTTATCAAATGAATGCTGTGTTAAAGAGGCAATTTAAGTTAGTTTCATGAATCCATTGAACCTGGTAGTTTTAGATTAGGCCATTTAATAATGTGAAGCGTCAAAACTCAGGGGATAAGCAAATCTTGTCTTATTATTGGCTTGCTAAATTTTCCTTTCATTGTGTTTAAGGTGTGATTTTAGTCTTTTCGTTATATACTTTATGAGTTATATGCCTAAATTTTTGTTTCTTGCCATTATTATACATTTAGTGTTTCCAATAAGCAACTTATCAAAAGCACTGGTTTGAAAAAAAAAATTGTGTGGTAGTTCCTGCTTTAGCCTAACTGAGATAATTCCTCGCTCATACTAATCAAAGTTACTTTTATGCGGTAGTCCCTAAAGCAGGTTAGCTTCATTTTGTTGTGTAGCATATTGCCTCATTTTTTTAATTAACTAATCTATTACTTTTATGTGGAGATAATAATGATAGTCGATATGGTTAGTTGAAGCAACACCTTGATTTTTTGCTCCTTTCACTTTTTAGCTGGGCCACGAGATGGAATCATTCAATGTTTTATCAAAAGAGATAAATTTAATTTAACATACCACCTATTCCTTTGTCTCAGCCCTTGTAAACTTTCTTTTTATACATGCAGTTATCCCTTAGGTTTATACTGTTTTTATGTTCAGATGCTTCTGGTATGACTATGTAGAATTGTTCTGATGTAATGTGTTAAACAGTTTAGGTTGTTGAAGTTACAAATTTTGACTTCAGACTTGATCTTGACATACTATAAAAACACATGAATATTTGTGCATATGTTGATTCTGACTGTCTCTTTGTATATGTTTGCATGGATATATGATTTAAGATCTTTATGGGATGACACTTGTAATGCTATAATTTATGCCAAAGCAATTACTAGTATTGGAGGATACTTTTGGAAATGGTCTTTATATGTCAAGTTTTAGTTCACATTTTCTCATTCTTTGTTCACGTCAACATTCACTCATTGCTCTGAGCATGAAAATCTGATAGTTCCATAATGGGTTGGTTTCCCAGTGTTTATTTATTTTCCTTTCTGATTGTTACTGGGAGTCTAGGATCATATTGTTTGATAGCCATTTAGTTGGGGGCAAGCCTTAGGCTTTTTGTCATTTTTTATGAATTATTCCCTTAGCTACTTTCCTTGTGACTTTTTAGGCTATAAAGATATTTGTTGATAATACGGTTATGTATTCAACTAAGATTTTATATCAGGTTGATAAAGTTAGTTGCATTATTTATGCTTCATTGTTTTTGCTTATGTGTTAGGTTAGTTATTTTTAGATGTTTGACCAGAAGAAACTACAAGGGTTCTTTGTACTAGTTGGGGTTGAAGTTATTAAGTTACTGTTAGATTTTGAAATGTTGTTTTATTCTATCAAGTTAAGATTTGGATTAGTAGTTCTGTGAAGTGTTTGAATTTGTCTGTATATTATTTAGTAAACAGGAATTAATCAGAGTTTGATATTTACTACCATATTATAGTGCAAGCTGAACTCATTTCATTTTTTTCCTTTGACTTTTGCACCTTTGATAGTTGAAAATGGAAAGTTCCTCCTTTCTGCTAAGAGGACACGGAGAATAACTTACACAGAATATGTTATTTCCATGGAAGCTAACAACATCTCTAGATCAAGTAACACTTACATTAGAAAGCTACTGTGAGTTTAATGCTTGCAAGTGTTTGACTTCCTCAGATTATTATGTCTCTGTTTGACCATATACTCATCTATTAAAGAAACTTTTATTTTGTGTCTAAAAAGGAAACTGTTAAAACTATTATAATCTAAGATTTAAACTAGAAGAGTGCATTCTAACTCCCAGAAGCCAGAAGTATAATAGCAGAATTCATTAACAAAACAAAGCTCCTACGGCCTAAGAAGATGAATTTCTAATTTGTGGAGGAAGCAAAATGGTCAAAAGATGTTGAAACAATAAAACTGAAGGTATCTTTATCCGTCCCTTCCCCCCTCTCCCACTCTCTAGTGACTTGCCCTTCACTATATTCTTTTCAGTTGTCTTATATGTGCTTTGTTGTTATTGTTTGATTCATGCAGAGTAAATTTAGATAAGCTCAAGCAAAGGAGTAGAAGGCCAAGCAAGCACAGTTGGCAAAGGCAAAGGCTGCTCCTGATATAAATCCAAACTTAATAGAAATAACAGAGAAAGTTGTAATTAAAGAAAAACCCAAGGACCAAATTCCATAAATTGAGTGGTGATAAGTTTATGCTTACTTGGATTGCTAGCTTCTAAATAAGTATTGTTTGTGAAAGTGTAAGAACTAAGAATTGTGTTAAGGTTGTTATTTGAATTCCATAAATTTTTTTAAGTAATTAGAAAATTTTAGCAAGTATACTGTATATGCATTGGCAATGAATGGAGGTGGATCAATTCTGGGAGTTGACTATGATGAGTTAGAGGTTTTGTTTGCTCTTGATAAGAAATTAGAATTTTAGAACATGAATTATGAATTATTTTTTTTGACAATTCGTATTTTATTTCTTTTTGTAAATCCTTAATGATTTTTACTAATTTGATTTGATTTTCATGATTTTCATAATTATTATGATTTTTGTGAATTATTGTGTGTTTTTATATTTTAGATTATTTTAATAGTATTCTCCGGCTGCATGCGGGCCCGAGGGCATATTTGCGTCGATTACATTGACTCAAATAAGGCGTGCCCAAAAGACCCTTATCCACTTCCCAACATTGATAAACTAGCAGACAATTCATCTAGGTTCCGCCTATTGTCGCTCATGGATATAATCAAATTCCCATGAACCAGGAGGATGAAGATAAAACTGCGTTCATAACCGAGATGGGAAGTTACTATTACTGTGTCTTGTCATTTAGACTAAAGAATGCTAGTGTAACTTACCAACAGATGATAATAGGGTCTTCAAAAAATAAATTGGCAAAATGCTAGACGTCTATACAGATGACATGATAGTCAAGACAACAGAGACCAGAAGCCATGTGAAAGACCTGGAAGAGGTGTTCGCTGAAATATGGAAGCATAACATGAGGTTGAACCTAGAAAAATGTGTTTTTGGTGAAAAGACTGATAAATTTCTGGGATTTTTGTTAACAAATCGAGGTATTGAAGCCAACCTAGAGAAATGTCAGGTTGTCATTGACATGCGCAGCCCGTAGTTTGTGAAAGAGGTACAATAACTAACAGGACAGATAACAACCCTCACTCACTTTCTAGACAAGGTTGTTCAAAAATCTCTTCCCTTCTTCAAAACTTTAAAGAAGGAAAGGGATTTTGAGTGGACCCTAGAATGTGAGGTTGCTTTTGAAGAATTGAAGAAGATGCTATATAAACCACCAATTCTGACGAGACCAGATCCTGGTGAAATACTTTATGCTTACCTCTCTATCAACAATGAGGCAATCTGTAACACCCCAAAAATTCATATTTTATTTATTTCGATCGATTCTTAATTATTTTGAATAATCCGACACGACTTCTGTGAATTTTATAATTTTTGTAATTTTTAGGAATTTTTGGGAGTTTTTACGTTTTTTTATTTTAATATTATTTTGGGGTTGTATACGAGCGTTCGTATTTTATTTTTTTTTGTAAATCCTTAATGATTTTTACTAATCTGATTTTATTTTCATGAATTTCATAATTATTATGAATTTTGTGAATTCTTGTGTGTTTTTATATTTTGGATTATTTTAATAGTATTCTCGGGCTGCATGCGGGCCCAAGGCAGGTCCGGAAAAAATGAAAATTTTTTATGAATAGAAAATTTTGTACTGTTGAGACGGAGATAGGGGATCTTACTAAACCCAAAACTGAAAACAATTTTCAAAATTTTTTTTTATTGTGTTTTGTACTGTATTTAATTATCGGGCAGTAAAAATACCGTAAAATTGTGTCTATAGGGTAAACCAATAAGAATCTAGTCTTCATTTGATGAACCAATTAGAAGGCTATAGAAATAAGATCAACCAATAGAAATTAGTCAACAAAGAGGGCTTGACTTTGATTTGTGTAACACCCCAAATTTCTTAACTATTTGACAGTAATTTTGATAGTTAACAGAATTTTATTGTTTAGTGATTTCTGTGTACTGTAAAATTATTTTAAATATTTCGTCAGTACATTTGATCGTTTTGTGTGATTTACAACATGTCAAGAAAATAATAATTTTTGGACCGGGGAAAATCTTACGTAATTTAATTATTACTGTTAAGTCTTAATTATTTTACATAATCTGATTTGATTTTCGTACGTTTTATAATTTTTATGATTTTGTGGATGATTATGAAATTTTTATCTTTCTCTGATTGTTTTTGGACTGTCTGGGGGCCCAGTGGCCTTATGTGGGCTCGGGGTGGGTCCCAAAAAGTGAAAAATTTTATGCAGATAGAAAAATTTATACTTTTAAGACGGAGACGGGGGATCTTACTACACCTAAATCCAGAAACAGTTTTTAAAATTTTTTTTTACTGTGTTTTGTATTGTATTTAATTATCGAGCGATAAAAATACAGTAAAAATATTATTCAAAGGGTAATAACAGATAAAAATAAATATGGTACTGCTTAGTCAACATTGGTGGTTTGGATATCCACCATTGATTTAATCAACGGTGGGGACTTGATCGTGATTTAATCAAGGGTGGAGATTTAGTCTTATAAAATGGCTAGGACCATTTATGACCATTGGATGTAAAGTTTGAAGAAGTGATCTTGACCCTTCATTTTGGAGATACATCTAATGGCTAGAATTTCAAGGAGAAAAGATCCAATGGCCTAGATTAAGTCTTCTATCTAAAGGCTAAACCTAGAAGCTACATTAATCCTAACCATTGATCTAATCAATGGTTAAGATTGCCTAAAATGGTGGCTAGGAGATTGGTCACACTTTGAAGAGTGCATGGAGGGGGGGACAGTTTTTGTGAAGCTGAAGGAGCTAAAGCACAAGTTGAAGACCATAATTGATCACCTTGGTCATTATTGATCATTTCAAGAAGCTTAGCTTATCAAAATTTTCTCTCCATTTCTTCTCCAAGCTAGTTTCGGCCAAGCACCATAGAACCATCTTCCACCACTCTTTAATTTCATACAACCTTATTTCTTGAATCTATATCTCATTCTAAGACACTTTGTAGTTTGGAGCAAGTTCTAAATCTTTCATCTTCAAGGACTTTCTTCAAGAGTAAAGTTATAGGATTTTTATGGTGAAGTGTAAGGAAACTTCATTTCTTATCTCTTTTTCATGTTCTAAGCCATGTTTGATCCATGGTTCCCCTAGTTCAAGCTTAATATACTAATATACTTGTGTTTTGTTTTGTATTTGAGAAGCTTTTGGTGGTGAAGGACTTGGAAAAAGAAGTAAACCAAGGAGCTTTTGAGGTTCTTCAAGAGGTAAGAGGGAGATTCATCTCACCAACCAAGTATGGTGGTGAGAGATGGTTTGGTATTTGATGGATGGTGAATCCATGTGAGGATTCATATCCATGGTCATCTAATTATTTGTGGGTGTTTATGTGTTTTGATTATTTGCTTATGCTTGATACGATTTGCATGATTTATTGCTTTTGTTTATGGTATGCTTGTGATATATATGATGAATATGTATATGTATGCTATGATGTAATGATGGTAAGGAAAACAATTTTTGGTTCCAAAGAACCATAGAGGCACACGGCCTTAAAAATATTTTTGGAGCAATAGATTCTAAACATTTTATTAATCATGAGATTTTGGATGAAAAGGGTAATACGTTGATGATTTTAAGGATTTGCAAAGAAAGTGAACATGAAAATGAACAAAGAAATTGGTTTTAGAGACCAAGAGTCTCATGATTTTTGAAGGAAATTTTAATGGTTTTGTTTGTGTAAAAACAAGAATGGTACTTAATTGATTTAGATGGAAAAATATTTGATGGTTTCAATGGTCATGTACCACAGTTTTGAAGGCTTGTAATGCATTGGTTTTATGAAAACAAAGTGATTTTCAAAGTGGAAATATGATTTGATTTAGTACAAGGATTTTGAAAATAGAATCAGAGTGTTTTATCACTTGAGAAATAGAAATTTTGGTTATGAAAGAAAAAAAGAGGTTGAAAGTGTTTGAACCTTAATTTATTTTGAAGAGGATTGATTTTGAAATTGATTTGAGAAAAATGGAGAATATAATGGTGACTTGAAAATTTGCTAATGTAAAACTCATCCTTTGGGTTTTGGAGAGCATTAGGGAATTTTAAATGAAAAACATTGATTTAATTCAATAAAATGGTGAATTTGTGGAATATATTGCGAAAAGGATTTTCTTGAGTAAGAAAATGTGAAAAATAATGTGAGAAGTCATATTATTTTGAGAAAGGTTGAAATGGAATTTTTGAAGGTTGAAAAATATTTTACAAAGTTGAAAAATGGTAAAAAAATGGTTTACGTAACTTTAAAAAGTGATTTTTAATCTACGCGATTTGAAAAACGTTTAAATATTTCCACGGGATTTGAAAAAAATGTTGAAATATTTCTACGCAATTTGGAAAGCGTTTAAATATTTTTACGCGTTTGAAATATTGTTGAAAAATCACTACATGATTTAAAAATGGTGGAATATTTTTACGTGACTGAGAAAACATTGAAAAATCACTACGTGATTGAGAAATAATGGGATTTTTTCACGTGATTGAAAACGCAACAGAAACGTTGCGAAATTGTGAAAACGTAATAGAAATGTTGTGCAATTGTGAAAACATGACAAAAGTGTTTTGTGACTATGAAAACGCGATAACATGATTTCGCTATTGAATATATAGTATGATTACTGTTGAACCAATGTATGGACACTGTATAAGAAAATGATGAATTTTGCCTGTGATTGGCATTGGTGCATTTTACATGCATGGATTAGTGTATGGACACTGTATGAGAAAATGATGAATTTTGCCTGTGATTGGCATTTGGTACAATGAATGTACATTGGAAAAAATATACAATGAGACATATGATGAAATTGAAAAATATGCATTGTGGCATATGATGAAATTGAATAGAATTGCATTGAGATATTCGTGCATTGAACGAAAATTAATAACTGATGCTTTTGTGACCTTTGTGGTTGAAGAGGGAATGAGAACTGAAAAGTGAGGCCTATGATGGATCTTGGGGGTGTCAAGGCGCGGCGGTCGACCAGTGGACGTTGATTGGCAAAGACCATGGGCCACTTGGCGATGCAGTCCGTTGCAATGCATTGACGATACCCGACAATAACACGATTCTTTTCGAAGACTGAAGATTGTCTATTGGGCTAAGGCTGGGCAATTAACCAGAGCATTCTTCTCGAAATTGTGAAAATCTCCATGGAGTAGGACATTGAGTCTATGTGCATATGTATAATCATTGAGTATCGATTATAATAATTGAATTGTTGAATACGTGAATAATGTTGAGGGCATTATTGTAAATATTGAATATTTATCTCTGTGTGATATAATAATTGAGGAATATTGGATGATGATGATGATAAATAATGTTAATGGCATTATTGTAGTTATTGTTATTTTATACATTATGATGATGGCATAATTGTAACTATGGTATGATATATTTGTATGCTATGTTGTTTGTGTTATATCTATGCTATCATATTGGTATTGGCGTAGGTGATCTCACCTCTTTGTTATATTATTTTGTTGTGCTTGTATTGTTAAAATTATATAGTAGATGGAACGAGTTTCATAGACGTTACTGGAGGCAGATATTCTGAGTTCGACGACAACATCGAGAAGTGACCATCCTGGACTGGTTAATGCACGGTGTTGAAGAGGAACAGATATATGACGCATCAAGATGGATAAAAGAATGGAATAAGTATGTTGAGTTTTCTCGTTAGTGTTTTGCCGTACTACTAAATAGGACCCGTCAAGGGGTTTGCTATTGTTTAAAATTGAGTCTATAATTTTTATATTTCTTGAATAATTATTAAATATTATGTGGTATCTGTAATGTATATTAATCAATTTAAATCCATTTTTCAGTATTACTTATAAATATCAGTAAGTTTATGTTTCCGAAAAAAATAAATTTTAAAACCCATGTTTTATAACTCAAACCTTTTATGAAATCATTTTCAGATTATAAGTTGGTAGTTGGAAATATGATGCCCTACGGGAGGTGTTACATTAGTTGGTATCATAGCACGATTTGAGTCTTTTGGGGTTTTGTCGTTAGGTCTATTTTGCTTGTGTTGTGTTCTCTGTGTTTTTGATTTCGGAAAGGAAACAATATTTATTTGAAATGGTTACATCTGGTTTCCATTGTATTTTGATTCGTGTGTCTTTGAAGAGAGGACCATGACTCGTGATAGACAAAGAAAGACGAAGTCATCTGTTAGTACTGAACGTACTTCAACATCTCAAGTAGAATGGAGCGTCGATTCTCCAAGTGGAGCAAAAGCACTCCAAATTGAAGACCTAAGCAAAGAAGATTGTGACACAGAAAGTGATCCTTTGACTGTACTGTATAATTCTGGAGGCAACCCATTTCTCTATGGCATATGATCGTGTAGATCAATTTGAGTTATCCATGTCTTCATTATCTTCTGACTTGTTTACTTCTGTTTCTATTATTAGCCTATCATGCTACTCAAGTTATTCTAATTATCCTATTGTTGTTATGGATCAAATTTTTGTGTTAGTTTGATCTGTTTATCTCTTTCATAAAAAGACATGATCTTTGAAACGGATTGGTTATTTTCCAACCATATCCTATGAGATTGTCTCAATAAAGTATTAGTATTCTAGAAAAAAAAAACCCATTCTTAAAAATCGGGTAACATCAAATTTTTCGTTGGATATGTCCGATAACACATCAGATAGTTTTGCTATCTTTCATAATGTTTTTCATGTATCTCAAATTGCAAGAAAGGATGTTCCTATTTAAATCCATGTCATAATATCTGACACAGTGCTGTTGAAAGAGGACGTAATGTGTGAGACACTTCCTGTTAAGAGCAAAGGCAAGAGAATGAAGCGATACGAGGACAAGGAAATTTCAATTGATGTTGTGCGGAGCGACAAATGCTCTTGTAATATTTATAAATTATATGAGTAGAATTTTTCATTCTTATCTAGATAGAATTGTCATTATCTTTATTAACGACATTCTGATCTATTCTCGAAATCATGAGGAACATACAGAACATCTCAGTGTGATTTTCCAAATTTTAAAGGAGAAGCGACTATATGCTAAGTAGTCGAGATGTGAATTCTAGATGGATGAAGTTCAGTTTTAGATTCCGTAATTCTAAGGAAGGGATTGCGGTGGATTTTTCAAAGGTTGAACCAAATTTTTTTTTAGTGGGAAAAGTCAAAGATGGTAACAGAAATCTATAGAAAATTTATTGAGAAATTTTCCAAGATCGCAGGACTTTTCACCTAGCTTATCAGAAAGAATTAAATGTTTGTGTGGACTGATGCATACAAGGAGAATTTTCAGGAGTTAAAAATGTGTTTGATTACTTCTCTGGTATTAGTTCTGTCTAATCCTAGTAAGACATTGGAGGTCTACTGTGATGCGTTACATCGGAGTTTAAGATGTGTGCTTATATAAAATGGAAGAGTTGTAGCATATGTTTCAAGGAAATTGAAGTTACATGAGAAAAACTATTCTACGCATGAATGGAGGTTGGTAGCTGATATATTTGTATTAGAAGTATGGAGATACTTTCTTTATGGAGTAACATTTAACATATTTAGTAATCATAGGAGTCTGAGATATTTGTTGATCAAGAGAAGTTGAATGAGAGGCAAAGATATTTCATTAATTAAAATAGTCTGGAATAATGTAAGCGGTGAAACTACATGGGAACTAAAAGAAAAGATAAAAGAGCATTATTCAAATTTATTCTGAGGATGTGAAATCAGGTTTATCAAGTTTCGAGGACGAAACTTCTTTTTAGAGGGGGAGTATTGTAACACCCCAAATTTCTTAACTATTCGATAGTAATTTTGACAGTTAATATAATTCTACTGTTTAGTGATTTTTGTCTACTGTAAAATTATTTTGAATATTTCGTCAGTACATTTGATTGTTTTGTGTGATTTACTCTGTGTCAAGAAAATAATAATTTTCGAGCTGGGAAAAATCTTACATAATTTAATTATTACTGTTAAGTCTTAATTATTTTACATAATCTGATTTGATTTTCGTACGTTTTATAATTTTTATGATTTTGTGAATGATTATGAAATTTTTATATTTCTCTGATTGTTTTTGGACTATCTGTGGGCCCAGGTGGCCTTATGTGGGCTCGGGGTGGGTCTCGAAAAGTGAAAATTTTTCTGCGGATAGAAAAATTTGTACTATTAAGACGAAGACGGGGGATCTTACTAAACCTGAATCCGAAAACAGTTTTTAAAATTTTCTTTTACTGTGTTTTGTACTATATTTAATTATCGAGCAATAAAAATACAGTAAAAACATTATTCGAAGGGTAATAACATATAAAAATAAATATTGTACTGCTTAGTCAACATTGGTGGTTTGGATATCCACCATTGATTTAATCAACAGTGGAGACTTGATTTTGATTTAATCAAGGGTGGAGATTTAGTCTTATAAAATGACTAGGACCATTTATGACCATTGGATGTAAAGTTTGAAGAAGTGATCTTGACCCTTCATTTTGGAGATACATCTAATGGCTAGAATTTCAAGGAGAAAAGATCCAATGACCTAGATTAAGTCTTCTATCTAAAGGCTAAACCTAGAAGCTACATTAATCCTAACCATTGATCTAATCAATGGTTAAGATTGCCTAAAATGGTGGCTAGGAGATTGGGCACACCTTGAAGAGTGCATGGAGGGGCGGGACGGTTTTTGGGAAGCTTAAGGAGCTAAAGCACAAGTTGAAGACCATAATTGATCACCTTGGTCATTATTGATCATTTCAAGAAGCTTAGCTTATCAAAATTTTCTCTCCATTTCTTCTTCAAGCTAGTTTTGGCCAAGCACCATAGAACCATCTTCCACCACTCTTTAATTTCATACAACCTTATTTCTTGAATCTATACCTCATTCTAAGACACTTTGTAGTTTGGAGCAAGTTCTAAATCTTTCATCTTCAAGGACTTTTTTCAAGAGCAAAGTTATAGGGTTTTTATGGTGAAGTGTAAGGAAACTTCATTTCTTATCTCTTTTTCATGTTCTAAGCCATGTTTGATCCATGGTACCCCTAGTTCAAGCTTAATATACTAACATACTTGTGTTTTGTTTTGTATTTGAGAAGCTTTTGGTGGTGAAGGACTTGGAAAAAGAAGCAAACCAAGGAGCTTTTGAGGTTCTTCAAGAGGTAAGAGGGAGATTCATCTCACCAACCAAGTATAGTGGTGAGAGATGGTTTGGTATTTGATGGATGGTGAATCCAAGTGAGGATTCATATCCATGGTCATCTAATTATTTGTGGGTGTTTATGTGTTTTGATTATTTGCTTATGCTTGATACGATTTGCATGATTTATTGCTTTTGTTTATGGTATGCTTGTGATATATATGATGAATATGTATATGTATGCTATGATGTAATGATGGTAAGGAAAACAATTTTGGTTCCAAAGAACCATAGAGGCACACGGCCTCAAGAATATTTTTGGAGCAATAGATTCTAAACATTTTATTAATCATGAGATTTTGGATGAAAAGGGTAATACGTTGATGATTTTAAGGATTTGCAAAGAAAGTGAACATGAAAATGAACAAAGAAATTGGTTTTAGAGACCAAGAGTCTCACGGTTTTTGAAGGAAATTTTAATGGTTTTGTTTGTGTAAAAACAAGAATGGTACTTAATTGATTTAGATGGAAAAATATTTGATGGTTCAATGGCCATGTACCACAGTTTTGAAGGCTTGTAATGCCTTGGTTTTATGAAAACAAAGTGATTTTCAAAGTGGAAATATGATTTGATTTAGTACAAGGATTTTGGAAATGGAATCAGAGTGTTTTATCACTTGAGAAATGGAAATTTCGATTATTAAAGAAAGAGAGAGGTTGAAAGTGTTTGAACCTCAATTTATTTTGAAGAGGATTGATTTTGAAATTGATTTGGGAAAAATGGAGAATATAATGGTGACTTGAAAATTTGCTAACGTAAAACTCATCATTTGGGTTTTGGAGAGCGTTAGGGAATTTTCAATGAGAAACATTGTTTTAATTCAATAAAATGGTGAATTTGTGGAATATATTGCGAAAAGGATTTTCTTGAGTAAGAAAATGTGGAAAATAATGTGAGAAGTCATATTATTTTGAGAAAGGTTGAAATGGAATTTTTGAAGGTTGAAAAATATTTTACAAAGTTGAAAAATGGTAAAAAAATGGTTTACGTAACTTAAAAACATGATTTTTAAGCTACGCAATTTGAAAAATATTTAAATATTTCCACGCAATTTGAAAAAAATGTTGAAATATTTCTACGCAATTTGGAAAGCGTTTAAATATTTTTACGCATTTGAAATATTGTTGAAAAATCACTACATGATTTAAAAATGGTGGAATATTTTTACGTGATTGAGAAAACGTTGAAAAATCACTACGTGATTGAGAAATAATGGAATATTTTTACGTGATTGAGAAAATGATAGAAAATTGCTACGCGGTCGACCAGTGGATGTTGATTGGCAAAGACCATGTGCCACTTGGGGATGCAGTCCGTTGCAACGCATTGACGATACCCGACAATAACACGATTCTTTTCGAAGACTGAAGATTGTCTGTTGGGCTAAGGCTAGGCAATTAACCAGAGCATTCTTCTCGAAATTGTGAAAACCTCCATGCAGTAGGATATTGAGTCTATGTGCATATGCATAATCATTGAGTATCGGTTGTAATAATTGAACTATTGAATACCTGAATAATGTTGAGGGCATTATCATAAATATTGAATATTTATATCTGTGTGATATAATAATTGAGGAATATTGGATGATGATGATGATGATAAATAATGTTGATGGCATTATTGTAGTTATTGTTATTTTATACATTATGATGATGGCATAATTGTAACTATGGTATGATATATCTGTATGCTATGTTGTTTGTGTTATCTCTATGCTACCATGTTGGTATTGGCGTAGGTGATCTCACCTCTTTGTTATATTATTTTGTTGTGCTTGTATTGTTAAAATTATATAGTAGATGGAACAAGTTTCATAGACGTTACTGGAGGTAGATATTCTGAGTTCGGCGACAACATCGAGAAGTGACCATCTTGGACTGGTTAGTGTACAGTGTTGAAGATGAACAAATATATGACGCATCAAGATGGATAAAAGAATGGAATAAGTATGTTGAGTTTTCTCGTTAGTGTTTTATCGTGCTATTGAGTAGGACCCGTCAAGAGGTTTGCTACTGTTTAAAATTGAGTCTGTAATTTTTATATTTCTTCAATAATTGTTAAATATTATGTGGTATCTATAATGTATATTAATTAATTTAAATCTATTTTTCAGTATTACTTATAAATATCAGTAAGTTTATGTTTTCGAAAAAAAGAAATTTTAAAACCCATGTTTTATAACTCAAACCTTTTATGAAATCATTTTCAGATTATAAGTTGGTAGTCGGAAATGTGATGCCCTACGGGAGGTGTTACAATTTGCACCCTTGGATAAGAAGACTTAGTTTTGAACATCAACCATTGATCCTCAACAGTTGATTGCGATATAGGATAGCGTCTCGGTCCGGATCGTCGGTGTGTTTGCATCGGTCTATCCCACGGCCCCAGTGGAGCTACCACTGTCTATTATGAGACACTCGCACCCCGACGCCCCCAAGGTCAACCACTATGACCCTACGCTTAGTCGACTCACACCCACACAAAGGTGTAATTCAATCTCCTATGCACACATCGCCTTTCCAACAAAGTTCAACAGACATCACATATGCATGACGACTCAATTTACATCATGTATGTGTATCAATTGCATGTTCCTCATAACGCAATGCATATCATGCATATTCATCAACAATATTTTTTCTCATGGAACATGTCACAATGGCATATAGTCAATCCTCAACATCATGCCTCAATTTAATCAAGTACACATCAACAAGTACTTAGTCCCACACATGGACTCACAATATTATATAATATATTCTCAATATCAACATTTTATATATTTAGTTCAACACATACCATAATTCCATATTATGAATTCAACATTATCAATTTCCTAAGTCTTGATTTATTTCACAAATTTTAGGTCAAAGAACCCTAAAAAAAACCGTGGCTTCCCTAAGGCATCAAGTTCCCAATTTCTTTCCATTTCATGCCTCAATCTTTTAATACCTAATCACATAAGTTTCCTTCCACACATAATCAATCCAAACCTTTAAAATTCATGGCCAAAACCGTGGCCCCTCAATAGGGTAGTAAACCCTCAAATTTTCTATTTATCAAATCCAACATTTTCAAAGCATTCCAACATACTTAATGCATTCAAAACAACCAATCATTATTCATCTCAATCAAGAACACAAAAACATGAAAAATAATCAAACAAAGTAAGCATCCATTATGGATATCTCCATCAACAATCACACAAAGGTCTCCTCACCACCAATAATGGTTGAAGTGAGTAAATCTTGTAACACCCACCATAGGATGCCACATTTAAACGTTATTATTACCGAATTACCCATTCCATTATAAAATATGCTTTGTAACGTAAATACCAGTTGTAAAATTTCTTGATGTCGATAAAATAAACTTAGCAGAAAATAAAAATATTAAAGTATCATCACAAATAATTTACATCATTTACATTACACAAGTACTATCAAAATTATTTAGATACAAACCAGGTTCTCAAAAGTATTTGTCATTATTTAAAACTAGCATACTTGCCCAAGTATGACTAGACAGCAGAACCCTCAGTCGGGTCCTCCTCAGACTCCTCAGCAGGTAGGAATTCAACTTGACGTGATGTCCTACGAACAGGTATCCGAGCAGATGACACAATTCTAATCTCTGTTAGGACGTGAAACCTACCGCCCCAATACCGTCTAATTGACAGCGAAAATTCAACATGTACATATATAGTTACAGAAAAGAACGAGTCTCCAAGAAACATCCTACTCATGATGACCGTCAAAAGTCCCTAATAAATGAGTCCCTCCTTATTGGGACTCAACCTCCAAGCATCAACTCCACCGTGGAACTGTAGTCGCACGTACCCAAAGAAACTTGACTGGGATGCCATCCGATCAAAACTCTGCTTCCTCTACAGGAATCTGCTCTTCTTCAACCTCTTGTTCAATTCCTTGCTCAGCTTCTTTACAAATATAATTACAATACAAAATAGACATACAAAGAGGTGAGATCACCTACGCCAATACCAACATGGTAGCATGGAGATAACACAAACAACACACCATACAGATAAATCATATCATAACTACAATCATGCCATCAACATCATTTGTCATCACAACAGATGAAATAAACAATAATTACGATCATGCCCTCAATCATTATTTATCACAACAAATATAATAAATAATAATTACCATCATGCCATTAACATTATTCAAATCACACGATAATTACAATAATGCCATCAACATTATTTATCATCATCATCATCATCTAATATTTCTCAATGATAATATCACACAGATATAAATATTCAATATTTATGATAATGCCCCCAACATTATCCAAGTATTCAACAGTTCAATTATCATAACCAATACTCAATAATTATACATGTGCACATAGACCTAATTTCCTACTCCATATAGCTAATACTCAAGTCGGAGAAATTGATCCAAAAGATCTGTCTGTACCAACATGCCTCAGACCACGTGCCACTATTCTCATTAGTGTTTGCACATCTAGCATATACACGACAGTCTTTAATAGATCTTGATTAAGAATAGTGTCTCGGTCAGGATTATCGGTGCGTTGCATCGGTCTAACCCACGGTACAGAAGAGCTACCAACTGCCCATTGTAGGCAACCCGCACCCCAATGCCCTCAAAGTCAACAAGTGACTTACACTACGCATATCGCACCCACTCAAGAGGTGTACGTCTCTTCTAGGCAATTAGCCTTATCCAGTCCATCGGACATTTCCAATGCATGTTCAATGCACCAATGCTAATCACAGGCAAAATTCATCATTTTCTCATACAGTATCCATACACTAGTCCAACAGTAATCTTACTGTTAAATTCATTATTTTCTCATACAGTGTCCATACACTAGTCCAACAGTAATCTTACTATTTATTTAGTTATGAAATCATATTATCACGTTTTCATAGTTGCGCAACACTTTTATCGCATTTTCACAATCGCGCAACATTTCTGTTACATTTTCACAATTTCACAACATTTCTATTGCGTTTTCAAATCGCGTAGCGATTTTCCATCATTTTCTCAATCACGTAAAATATTCCATCATTTTTCAATCGCATTAGCGATTTTTCCACAATATCTCAATACGTAAAAATATTTAGACGCTTTCCAAATAGCGTAAAAATATTTAAACATTTTTTTCCAAATCACGTAGCTTAAAAATCACGTTTTTAAGTTACGTAAATCATTTTTCACCATTTTACAACCACGTAAAATATTCCTCAATATTTCAAAATTTTCAATTCAACCTTTCTCAAAATAATATGACTTCTCATATTATTTTCCACATTTTCTTACTCAAGAAAATCCTTTTTGCAATATATTCCACAAATTCACCATTTCATTGAATTAAATCAATGTTTCTCACTTAAAATTTCCTAATGCGCTCCAAAACCCAAAGGATGAGTTTTACGTTAGTAAATTTTAAATCATCAACGTTTTCTTTATAATTCAAAATAAATTCTCAAATTCAATCCTCTTCCAAAATAATTTGAGGTTCAAACCCTTATAACCTGTATTTTCCTTTCATAACCGAAATTTCTATTTCTCAAGTGATAAAACATTTTGTTTCCATTTCTTTGATCCCTGTACTAGATCAATTACATTTCCACTTTGAAATCATTTTATTTCATAAAATCTAGGCACTTACAAGCCTTCAAAACCGTGGTACATGGCCATTGAAACCATTATATATTTTTCCTTCTAGATCAACTAAGTTCCATACATGGTTTTACACAAACAAAACAATTAAAATTCCTCCAAAACCGTGAACTCTTGTTCTTTGAAACCAATCCATCTTTTCTTTTTCCTTTCCTTTCTAATCATTCAATTTTATCATTCATGAAAATATTAATTTATAGACACCTATTTTGAGGTATGAGGCCGAAATCCTCATGGTCCTTGGAACCAAAATTTCTTTTCCTTTCCATCATCAAATCATGGCATACATATACATATTCATAATATATGTCACAAGCATGCAATAAACAAAGCAATAAAAATCATACCAAGCATGTAAGCACAAATAAACTATGCAAAACACATAAACCACATAAGCACACACAAATAATTACACAACCATGAATATGAATCCTCATATGGATTCACCATCCACCAAATACAAATTCATCTCTCACCACCATACTTGGTTGGTGAGATGGATCTCCCTCTTACCTCTTGAAGAACCTCAAAAGCTCTTTGGTTTGCTCCTTGAACAAGTGATTCACCACCAAAAGCTTCTCAAATACAAAATAAAACACAAGTTTATTAGCATATTAAGCTTAAATAAGAAGAACCATGGATCAAACATGGCTTAGAACATGAAAAAGAGATAAGAAGTGAAGTTTCCATAATTTCACCTTAAAAACCCTAGAACTTTGCTCTTGAAGAAAGTCCTTGAAGATGATGGATTTAGAACTTGCTCCAAAATACAAAGTGTCTTAGATTGAGGTATAGATTCAAGAAGTAAAGTTATTTGAAATTACAGAGTGATGGAAGGTGGATTTGGTTCTTGATATTTTTGGAGACAAGAATGAATGATTACATGAATGATAAGCTTCCTATAGCTAATGGCTTCTTCAAAACCGTCCCCCCCTTCATGCACTCTCAAAGAGTGACAAATTTCACTAGCCACCATTTTAAGCATTCCTAGCCATTGATTAGATCAATGGTTAGGATTAATGTAGATTCTAGGTATAGCCTTTAGATTAGAAGACTTAATCTAGGCCATTGGATCTTTTTCCTTGAAATCCTAGCCATTAGATGTATCTCCAAAATGAAGGGTCAAGATCACCTCTTCATACTTTACATCCAATGGTCATAAATAGTCTTAACCATTTTATAAGACCAAATCTCCACCGTTGATTAAATCGATGGTTGATATCCAAAGGCTTCAACATTAAGCTTGCTTCCCATTAGTCCGTCATAAAGTTGTCATAACCACTAATGTTGACAAAGCAGTATAATATTTATTTTTATCTGCTATTACCCTTCGAACAATATTTTTACAGTATTTTTATTGCCCGATAATTAAATACAGTACAAAACACAGTAAAAGAAAATTTTAAAAACTATTTTTGTTTTCGAGTTTAGTAAGATCCCTCGTCCCCGTCTTAACAGTACAAAATTTTCTAGCTGCAGAAAATTTTTCACTTTTTCGGACCCACCTGGGCCCACAGACAGCCCCCTTGGGCCCACAGACAGCCCATGGATAATATTAAAATAATCAGAGAAATATAAAAATTTCATAATCATCCACAAAATCATAAAAATTATAAAACTTACGAAAATCAAATCAGATTATGTAAAATAATTAAGACTTAACAATAATAATTAAATTACGTAAAATTTTTCCTAGCCCGAAAATTATTATTTTCCTGACACGGAGTAAATCACACAAAACGATCAAATGTGTTGACGGAATACTCAATAATTTTACAGTACACTAAAATCACTAAATAATAGAATTATGTTAATTATCAAAATTACTGTCAAATAGTTAAGAAATTTGGGGTGTTACAAATCTCCCTTTTACCTAAAGGAAGAACACGAAAATGACCTCCTTGGTATGCTCTTGGTGGTTCAGTTTTAGCTCTCCAAAAACCCTTAAAATAAGCTCAAAGAATCAATACCAATAGTTGAAAAAGAAGAGATCTATGGTCATAAATATGGCCATAGAAACGAAAAATAGGAAGAGAAGGTGAAGAATAAAAGATTTAGCTTTAAAGTCTCAAACTTTGTTCTTGAGAAAAGTGAAGAAGATGATGGATTTTGAAGATCTTCAAAGAGGAATATAGAGAATGAGAAAGAGTGTGTAGAAATGGTGATGGTGAAGTGAGAAAATGAAAATGGTCACTCAAGGGGCTGCAAAAACCGTGAGGGGTGAAGGAGAAGAAGAAGAGAGAAGTTAGAGAAAAATGGAGTGAAGAGGTTGAAGAGAGAGAAAGTGATAGTAGAAATGAGTGGTATTTTGGGTGAAGAGTGTTAAGTGTGGGAAACAAAATTTTGCTTCCCCAAGGGGCACCGTTGCCGTGGCAAAGAGGAGAGAGAGAGGGGGAGAATGGCTTCTCCAACAAGTTTAGGGTAGTTTGGTCATTTGGTGGTCAAAGCTTCCATGAGAAGCTTGATTAAAATATAGTATTTTTGAATAAAAGTGGATTTGATTAGATATAAAGTGGATTACATTAGGATAATGTGATAGGATTTCTAACACATGTTATTATCCAATGGATAATTGTTACAGTTGACAGAAGTCAGTTTAATTATCCAGCGAATAATAAAATTACAACGATTTATCTTATCAGATAAAATTCCCAAAAAACGTGAAACCTCGTAAATCATGTCTAGTCTCAAGTTTAGTAAGATCTTCCATCGACGTTTCCACAAATCAAGGTTCTCAGAAAAATTATTGCATTTCCCCGACTTCGCTCAGTTTGCACACAAAATGAGAAATAATATTAAAATATTTCACGTTATTAGAAAAATCCAAAAAAATTCACAAAAGTCACAAATATTGGAAAATGGCTATTTATCATAAAATTATAATTTTTCAGGGTGTTACAATTATCGAAGATTTATTGAAGGTTTTTCCAAGATAGCTGAACCTCTTACATAGCTCACGAGAAAGAATCAAGCTTTTACCTGGACAGATGCGTGCGAAAAGAGTTTCCAAGAGTTAAAGAAAAGGTTGACTACTGCACAGTGTTGATTCCACCAAATCCAAACGAGTCTTTTAAGGTATTGTGACGCTTCTTATAAAGGATTAGGATGTGTACTAATGCAGAATAGAAAAGTGGTAGCATATGCTTCGAGACAACTAAAGGTACATGAAAAGAATTACCCAACACATGATTTGGAATTAGTCGCAGTTGTCTTTGCATTGAAGATTTGGAGTCATTTTCTTTATGGGGCTACATTCAATGTCTTCATTGATCATAAGAGTTTGAAGTATTTATTTGATCAGAAGGAATATAACATGAGACAGAGGAGATGGTTGGAATTTTTGAAAGATTATGATTTTCAACTTCAATATCATCCTGGAAAGGCGAATGTCGTGGCAGATGCTTTGAGTAGAAAGATGCTTAGTGTCTTTACCATGATAGTCAAAGAGGAAGAATTAACAGAGCAGTTTAGAGATATGTGGTTATCAGTAGAATTAGCACCAGGAAGAATTCGTCAAAATATCATTACCATTTTGAATGATTTGCTGGAAGAGATTCGAGAGAAGTAGGAAGATGATCAATTTTTTCAAAATGAGAGAGAACTAATGAAGCAAGGTCGTGCATCAACGATCGAGGAAGAACCTGATGGGGTCTTGAAGTTTAAAGGTAGGATTTGCATACCCAGTGATCCCGAGCTTAAGAAGGCGATTCTCGATGAAGCTCACACCAGCAGGTTGAGTATACATCCTGAAATGACCAAAATGTATCAAGATCTGAAGCAGTTATTTTGGTGGCCTGGAATGAAGAGAGATGTTGCTGAGCATGTGTCATCTTGTCTTGTTTGTCAAAAGGCGAAGGTTGAACATCAAAGACCAGTAGGTACACTACAACCCCTAACTATTCCAGAATGAAAATGAGATAGTATTGTTATGGATTTTGTTACTAGATTATCAAAGACTAAGAAAGAGTATGATTCTATATGGGTCATTATTGATCGGCTTACAAAGTTTGCACACGTCTTGCCAATCAATATCAAATATTCAATGGAATGGTTGACCCAGGTGTACATTGGTGAAATCATTAGACTTCACAGTGGACCTTTTAATATCATTTTCGATAGAGATCCAAGGTTTACATCAAGGTTTTAGAAAAGTTTATAAGAAGCAATGGGGACTAAACTTCATTTAAGTTCTGCTTACCATCCACAGATCGATGGTTAAACTGAGAGGACTATCCAGTCGTTAAAAGATCTGCTAAGAGCTTGTGTGTTAGAACAAATAGGGAGTTAGGATGAATTCTTGCCTTTGATAGAATTCACCTACAACAACAGTTTTCACTCAAGTATAGGGATGGCACCCTATGAAGCGTTATATGGATGATGATGTCGAACATCTTTGTGTTGGTATCAAGATGGAGAAAGTATGACAATAGGACCAGAGATGGTGCAACAAACAACGGAGAAGGTAAAGATGATTCAAGAGAAAATGCAAATAACTCATAGTCGGTAGAAAAGCTATGCAGATAAGAGAATGATACCTCTTGAATTTGAAGAAGGTGAGCATATGTTCTTGCGAGTCACACCCGCGACGGGAGTTAGAAGAGTTATAAAATCTAGAAAACTCACTCCTAAATTCATTGGACCCTATCAAATTCTTCGTTGGATAGGTCCAATAGCTTACCATATAGATTTTCAACCCTTTTTTTCCATTTTTCATAATGTTTTACATGTATCCTAGTTGAGAAAGTATATTCCCAATCCAACTCATGTCATTCAGCCTGATGAGGTACAATGGAAAGAAAATTTAACTTATGAGACATTTCATGTTAAGATTGAGGACAGGAGAGTGAAACAACTCAGAGGGAAGGAGATTCTGTTGCTAAAAGTGATCTGGAATGAAACAACGGGAGATGCTACATGGGAATTGGAAGATAAAATGAAGGAGCAATATCCACAATTGTTCTAAGGTACAATACATTTTGAGGACGAAATATTTTTTAGTGAGGGAGAGTTGTAACACCCCAAAATTTGTTATTCCTCAGTAAAAGCCTGATTTTACTGTTTTGTGGTTTCTGTGCACTGTAAATTTATTTTGATTGTTCTATGATTATTTTTTATCTTTGTGTGTGATTTACTTCGAGTTGGGAAAATAAAAAAAAATTTTGGCCAGGGAAAATCTTTGATGATTTATTCGAATCCGGGGGAGCAAACTAAACCCAAATTTCGAGAGGCGTGGTTCTCAATCTTTTGATTTTTAGAATTTATCTGTCAAATAAAATTTTTTCACGTTTTATTATCCAGTGGACAATACTTACTGACTTGCGACCAGTAGCTTCTGCCAATTAGGTAATAGTTTCTATAACTATTGTCCATTGGACAATAACCTTTAGAAAAAGTCTTGATGACTTATTTTGTGAACCAATTAGAAAGCTTGATACTTAAGGTAAACCAATGGGAATTGGTCAATATAAATGGCTTGAATTTCATAAGTCAATGGAATCAAGTCAACAAAATGACTTGACTAGTCAGCCATGAAACTAGATGAACCAACTAAGTTAACTTAAGCTTAAGTAGTAACTAAATGGAACAAACTTGGCTACCCTACACCATTGAGCTCCACGACCAAGTAGGAGATTCTAGAGCATTCATGAACTTATGAATCATCTAAGGTGACCAAAGCATGATCACTTGGTGACATTAACCATGTGCTTGATTTCTATCTTGATTGATTAAGCATTAACTCTCCTATTCTATTGCACTCCACGACAAGCACATGCAAAAGGAGATATGTCATTTCATCTTCATCACACTTTGTAACCAAGAAGCCATTCTCTCCATTCTCTCTCTTCCTAACTCAACAAAAACTCCATTTCTTCCCTTAGAGAAGCTCATGGCTACCTCAACAAAAAACACCACCCAAGCTTCTAAAATTTCATCTAATCTCATTTCCTAAACCTAAACACTATTCTAAGACCTTTTCATGTTGTGAACAAAGCCTAGTTCTTCCATTTACAACCTTGAAAATCAAGCTAGAGTTTTCTATTCTACAAGGTAAAATTCTTGTTCTTGTTTCTAAGTTTGATTCTTGAGTTTCTAAACCATGATTGATCCATGGTTTCTTATCTTCAAGTTTTTTTTTGCGACTTTGGTTTGGTTTAAGTTTGTTAGGGTCTTCTTGGGGTGATTCATGAAATCCATAGGAGACCAATCAACAAGGATTTTTGTCTTCCTTGAGGTAAGAGGGAGATTAAGCTCATCAACCATGTGTTGGTGGTGAGGAAATGGAATTGTTTGTGGTGAAAAATTTATAAGGATTTATTCACTTGATTGTTTAAAGTTTTCATTTCTTGTGATGGTTTTGATTGGCATACTTTATAGCTTTGATAATATGCTTGAATATGTGATTATGAAAGCATGTTGATTATTGTATAAAGTAGGATGTGATTCACATGATAAGGAAGTGCATGAAGGCTCCAAAGAACCCTAGAGGCTCACACCTCGACATCAAATTTTGGGCAAAATGTTCTAAATTATTTTACTAATATGGATTAATTAATTTTTAATGACAAGAAATTGGATTAAAGGTTTTTACAAAGAACACTGAGATAGAAAATAAATAAATATCATTTATGAAGTACAAATGGATTTTTGGCCAACATGCCAAGATTTGATATTCTAAATCCAAAATTATTTTTCTAAGTGTAGGCTTAGGTAATTATTTATTTAATGGGTTTTTAGAGTTAAAAAGAAAGTGAGTTAATTTTTAGAATGAATTTAGTGTAATTAGATTATATTGAGTAATAAAATTAAAACTTGAAATTTACTAACATATACCTCACCCTTTGGGTTTTGAAGTGCGTTAGAAAATTTCGAGCTGTAATATCTAATTAAACTAAAGAAGTGCATTTTTTGTAAGAAATAGTAGAAAATACTACTTAAAGGATTTTAATGAGAAAATATTGTAAATAAAGCCAAAATACCAATATTATGTAAGAAATTTTAAAAATGAGTTTAGAAAGCTAAGAAATATCTTACACGATTGATAAATATTAGAAAAATATTACACGATTTCAAAATAGTGATTTTTAAGCTACGTGATTGAGAAAATGATTCAAAATCGCTACGCGAATGAAAAAATGTTAAAAATCCCTACGCGATTTAGAAAATATTTGAAAATATTTCTGCGATTGAAAAAAAGTTTGAAAATACTTACGCGATTTGAAAACGTAAGAAAAATGTTATGCGGCTGTGAAAACGAGATAAAATGTCTATGCAATTAGAAATTACAGCAGTTCGCTATTGGGTTGTTGTGGTGGGCCATGTTATGTTGAAAAGTGATACTGCCAAGTGATGGCATGTGGTTATGAAAAATAGTGATAATGATGTTTATATGTGTATTTGGATTATACATCATGCATAGTAAAGCATGTAAGCTTTAGTAGTAAAGGCGAGTTGCCTAGGAGATGAATTTACACCTTTGTGCGGGTGAGAATTACGTAGTTACGATCAGTTATTGATCTTAGAGGCGTCAGGGCATGGAATGTCATTTGTGGCCAAATGGTAGCACTTCTGCGTCATGGTATCCGATCCAAACGCACTGACGATCTCGATGGAGTTGCTACTATTTTCGTGGTTGGTTGAGTGTCTTGTATAAGCCATTTTACGCATTGTGATATGATATCTTGGCACATGAGTTGGGGCTGACAATATACAGACATGTACTCCCGATCTTTCTCTCTGAAATTATGAATAGCTCCATGGAGTAGGAATTGGTTTGTGTGCATATGCATAGTGGGTCTGCATATTAATGTGATAATTATATTATCTGTGATGTGATAACATGATTCAATATGTTAATATTGTATCTGTATATGTACTATCATTTTCTATACTACCATACTAGTATTGATGTAGGGGATCTCATCTCTTTGTTATATTATTCTGCTTTATTGCGTATGTTTAATGAAAATTGTGGAGAAGACAAGGCAGGAAATTCTGTTTTCCATACTTGATAGTTTTCCCTTGTGTTTGCTTATATGGCGATATGGCATCAGGTGTTTGTTTTTGTTACAGTGTAGTTCCATGGGGGAACTGATGCATGGAGGTTTGATATGGGTAATGAACATTTTATGTATACCGGGAATTTGACTATGAATCTTAGTGGAACAAGTGATGGGGTTCCAGTCATGTCAATGAATGTATCTATTTGTTTGGAGTTCTCGATACCTATTCGAGAGCTTTGGGGTGGTAGTGTCTATACCCCACAGGAGGATTCAATGGTGTCATCTGCTAGGACGCTAGCCCAGTGACGGATGTATCCATTGGGGTTCTTTGGTGATGATACTGAGGAGGAGGATCCTTCCGAGGGCCCAAATCCTTAGTCTTTAGAAGTTCTAGTAAAGTAGTTTATGTTTCAATGTATATGTTGTACATATTTATCTTTTGGAGTACAATGTATTTATGTAAATTATTTGTGAACAAGGTTTCAGTATCTATGTATATTATGCTGAGTTTTATTCAGTTACATTTTGTACTTATGGTTTTATTTATTTTCAGTTATCCGCAAATGAAATTTTGAAATCAGTGTTTTACAAGATTAATTCTTTTACAACTTGGATAAGTTATATTAGTATTAGTTTAAATGTGATACCCTACTGTGGGTGTTACACTGAGGAGGAAGCTCCTTGGTTGTCATTCCAGGAGAAGTTTGGATGGTTCCTCTATCCCAGGTTATACCGGTTTGAGTATGGGTTATATTCCTGAGGGCGATAGTTATCGACATATTGCACACTTTTTGACAAAGAAGGGCATCTATTGCTCGCATGGTTGTCGCTGCACTTATCACACAACACAAATAGGCTCTAGTGAGGACTTTGCCCTATACTATTCAGCTTGTTTACTATTAATGCCACTTAGGCTGACAATGATGTTATTGCATCCATCTCATGCACTCCAGCCAACTTTCAAGCAGTGTTTCTAGTAGAGGGCCATTAGTAGCTGTTAGCTACCAATTCCTCTAACAGTTGGAAGGCATCATCAAAAGATTTGCTTAATAAAGAGCCTCCAACTGCAACATCCACTATTGGACGATGTTGCAGTAACAAGCTCTTGTGAAGTGAATAGACTTGATGCCATGATGGAATAGCATGGTGTGGACACTTCCTGAGCAGATCCTTGTACCTCGCCCAAGCTTCGTGCAAGGATTCTGATTCAATTGGGGTGAATGATGTAATATCATTCACCATTTTAGCAGTCTTGGCTGGAGGAAAGTATTTGTTAAGAAATTTGTTACATACTTTAGACCAAGTTGTTATTAATCCCACAGGAAGATATTGCAACCAGCTCTTGACTCTGTCTCTGAGAGAAAATGGGAAGAGCCTCAGGCAAATGGCATCATCGGATACTCCATTGTGCCTAAATGCGTCGCAGATCTCCAGGAAGTTAGAAAGATGAGCATTAGGATCTTTGTTGGACAAGCTGCCAAACTATACAGATGTTTGGATCATTTGGATTATGGATGGCTTTATCTCAAAGTTATTTGCACGGATGGCCGACCATCTAATGTTAGACTGCAGACTATCCATTTGAGGGGTTGTAAACTCCCTCAAAGGCCGCGTGTTGTTATGCTCATCCACCATCTTTCAAGTACATAAAACAAATAAAGAATTGAAACTTAAATTAATATGCACAAAGAAACTTGAACTAGAACTAAAAAACTTGTTAATATTGGCTATACTAAAATTAAGCCGTAAGTCCCTGACAACGGCGCTAAAAACTTATTTGTTCTTTAGCTTACTGCAAGTGCACGGGTCATACTTGTAAGATAGTCAAGAGTCGGATATCGTTCCCATGATGATTACGTTAATTTCAAGAACCAAATATTAACCAATAGTTTACTTAATACTATCCAAGCACATTCAAATTATAAACAGTTTGTGTACCTAATTGTAAAGACTGAAAATGCAAATAAAAAGAATAAAAGATGTTGATTAGATAATAGAGAATCCTTCCTCCCTTCCTACTTCAATTGATAACAACAATCCTTATAAGCAATATAAATGAAATGATTAGGTTAGTTTGAGAATCTAATTCAATTAAAAGCTTATGTCTAGGTCAATTAACCATGCTTCATTTACCTAATTCACTATGTTTCGATGAGAACTAGTGTAAAATCCACTCCTTAAGATCTATTCTCAATCAAATACTATGCATCGCTAAGAGGTATATTTCTATCCCATTAGCGAATCAATTCACCCTGCTATTAGAATGAAATTAAACATGCATAAACCATACCTATTGTAACACCCCAATTTTTAAAAAATATTCCAAATGTACTGTTTGCTGTTTTTCAAGTTTTTGTGTGAATGACCGTTGTGTCCCTATTTTACTATTTCTCGATTTCTGCATGAAATACAAATACGTTTATACAAGCTCAAATTTTATTTGGTCTTTTTACGTAATTTGTTTCGAGACGGTAAAATAAAAGTTTTTTCGAGCTACTGTTTTAATTTTTCTGGAAGATATACAGACAATTAATACTGTCTGTAATTTTATTTGAACGTTTTGGACAATTAGCTACGTTGTGGGAAAAAATGAGAAAATGACCATTACTTCCCGAACGTCTTGTTTGTCTTGTTTTTGCTTGTTTTTAATTGTTTTCTACTTGATTTAGTGTCCAATATTCTTTATGTCTCGTGATTTTATATGAACTTTTTGTGTGATTTGCTACGGGACAGGAAAATAATATTTTTCGGACCGGTAAAATCTGTTTTTAATTATTCAGAGGCGGGGGATCTTACTAAACCCAATTCTGAATGAGCCTAAAATTAATCTTTTAATTTTTAGGATTTAACTGTCAAATAAAATAATTTTGTATTATTATAATATTATTTTATTAGTCAAGATAACTTAGTGACAAAGATGGACCCGAAAATATTTTGCGGGACCCACGTTTAGCTAATGATTAACTTAGTAGCTTAATTAATCATCATTAGTGAAGGAACTCTCTAGAACATGGTGACTCAGCTAATGACTAGGCTTAAGAGTTAATGAAGCTTAATGACTAAGCATGGTGACTATGCTTGAACCAACCAATAGGAAACAAGCTTGCTAACCAAGTTTTAATCTTAACCTTTGAAGCATCCAAGGGCTTGGATGAAGCCAAAGCCATGCACACCTTGCATGCATTGAAGTCTACGGCCAAGAGGGGTTGGAAGACCATAATCACTTCATCTTTCATGCAACTTTCTCTCTTCTCTCTCTTCCAAAAACCCTAAACACCATTGAAGCTTTCTTGAAGCTATTTTCGGCCAAGCTTCATACTCTACCATCCAACCACCCAAAATTCTATCTAACCAACTTTTCTAAACCTAAACACAATCCTAAGAACATCTCTAGTTGAGAGTTCTTTCAAATTCCTTCATTTGAAGCTTGAAAACCTACTTGGAAGTTTGTACCAAGGAGGTGAAATTTCTTGTTTTTCTTTTCTAAATCCTTTTTCAAAGTTCTAAGCCATGATTTATCCATGGTTTAGGTTCTCTTTTAATGGTTAGTAACTTGTAGTTTTTGTTTAAGTTTGCTAGGTATTTTGGAGGAGGAAAACCGTGACCTAGGAGGAGTGAAAGAAATCCTTTTTGTCTTCATTTAAGGTAAGAGGAAGACAAATCTTATCACCTATGGGTGGTGGTAAGAAGATGGAGTTTGATTTTGTGATTGTAGAATCCATAAGGATTCATGTTTGTGTTTGTTAGTAGCTTATTTGATGTGGTTGTGTAATTGTTAGTAGCTTTCCTATTTGTGGTTTGTAATAGTTTGCATGTCTACAAGCTTTAAGTTGCATGTCTACAAGCTTTGATAATATTGCATGTGTTAGAATTGCATGATAAAGTATAGGATTGCATGATAATGTATAGGATGTGAATAACATGTCAAGGAAATGCATGTGTGTTCCAAAGAGCACTCCATGAGGCTCACGGCCACTAACCAAATGGGGAACCAAAATGTTCTCTTAATTTTCTTAAAAAGTAATTTAATTAACCTAGGAGAATTAAGAAGGTTTCAAGTTGATTAGATCAAAGAAAATGAATTTAGAAATCAAATGGTAAGACTTATTATTTTCGGCCAACATGCCTAAAATGAATGTGTTGATTTCAAAAACCATTTTTCTAAAACAATGGTTAAATGAATTTAGACAATACAATAAATTTGACATATATTTAGAAGATGAGAAATAATTTAGAAATCAATTTCAAAATATTTAGGAAATTCGGCCAACATGCCAAACCAAGTATCCATGGTTTCTAAAATTTAATCCAAACCTTTTCTAAGTATAAGGATGCAATATGTGTTAAAAAGAATTTTTCTAAAAAGAGTTTTAAGGAAAAGAATCAATTAGAAATAAGTTTGAGAACTTAGAACTAATGATTTTGTTATTAGAAATGAAATACAGTAACTTTCGAAAATTTCTAACATATAGCTCATGCTGTATTTTGAAGCATGTTAGTAGTTTTCAAAAGGATTAATTATATGGTTTAAAAATTTAATAAACAGAATTTTTACGGTAAAATTAGGAAACCATTAATATAATTTTCTAAACAAAATACTGTCAATTTTTAGTAAAAACGGACAAATAAGATAGGAAAGATGTCCAAAAGACAGTATACGGTATAGAAAATATTATACGTAGCTTAAAAGTATTATTTATTATTTCTGTTTATTTAAACAGTAATTTTTAAGGAATTCGGTCAAGAAAATGATTTAAAAATCTTACGCGATTGAGAAAACGTGTTAAAAATCCTACGCGATTTTGAAAACAGAAAAATATATTTACGCGATTTATAAACGTTTGTAAAAACGACAAGATTGTGAAAACGCGATAAAATTTCTACGCGATTGACCGTTACTGTATTTATTTTTTATTTGTCGAGAAAATGTTGTGCTTTTGAGGATTTTTCATTTGTCGGAAAATGTGAACCCGCATGTGCTTTTGAGGATTTTTATTTGTCGGGAAAATGTGAACCCGTACAAAGCTTTCTATTTTTCTGCCATTGAGGGCATATTATTATCTTGAGGGCATTTTCATAATTTCATATTTTTGGAATTATGTATTGTGTTTATGCCAAATTTTTGGTGGATTGGTTGATGAGACGAATCATATCGTGTTGTCGATGCGATAAACGTAGTGTGGTTCATTGTTCTAATGGACTTGGAGACGTTAGTGTACGGTATCCCATATGTGGACAGTTGGTAGCTCCGTTGGGCCGTGGTAAACCGATAGCACACTAATGGACTCGGCACGCACTATATTTAATCGAGATTTGTGAAATCTAGTAGTACATTTGTCTGTAGTGCCACAACGTGAGACCGTGAACTACACCACGCCTGGATGATGGATTCCTGTGTCGTGGGGCTATAGACGCAACGTGTGACAGTGCAATAGTTGGTTGGGCAGCCGTGGTACTAATAGATTTTTGCGAATCATTCTCTCTGATATCTTTGTGTGTTTTTAGCTCCATGGAGGAGGGTGTGTCTTATATTTATTTATTGGGATCTATTTATTTATTTTGTTTTATTTATTTATTTTTGTCTTATCTGTTTATTATATTGTTATTGATTTATTTTGTTTACTGTATTTGTTTTATCTATTGTTGTATTGTATCATTTGTTTCTTGTTTTATTTTATCTGTGATGGTATATTGTTGGGATATTTAAATCTTTTTGAACCTTTACACTACTCTGTTACTTGTTAATGTTATAGCTTTTCATAATGCATGAACTGTATATCTGTTAATTGTCGTCTTCTTATTGGCCATGTTTGTGGTGATTTTAGATTGTCTTACCTCTTTATTGTATGTGTTTTCTGTATATACCTGTTTATATGGTAAAGAGTTCGAGGAAGAGGAACAGCCTCTTGAGGTTCTGTACCCCGAGGAGGAGGAAGATCAGCTAGCCGACGACCAGTTTGACGATCAAGAACCATCTGATCATCCATACCCATTGGATTGATTAGTGTTGGTATGGCGGTGCCAGAATTTTTGGGGGTCGTGACTCTCGAGTTTCACGGTGGATCGCTATCGTGGCACATGAGAGGAGATAGAGACTCTGTGACGTATGCGGGACGGATGACGGTGACCCTACGCCATAGATTTGATGACGAGCCCGTGATGACGACGACGGTGTTTCTACATTTAGAGTTACCCTTATCCATTAGGCGTCATTTTGGTGGGATATCCACTGAGCCTAGTGAGATGACACTCGTATCGACTGCGCGATCTCATTATCGCCGAGAGTCGAGACATCCGGGATATTTGTCTCCTGATGATCATTTTCATGTTGAGAGTGATCCTTCAGAGGAGTAAATGTGCATGATGTTTTTTTTGGGTGCGTCTGCGTATGGATGTATATATTGACTCTTTTCTTTGTTTTTATTCTTGTTTCGTTTAAATATTTGTAATTGTAGTTGTAAATTATTTGTATAACTTATAACTTGGAACATATGTATATTATGAGTAGTGTTGTTCTGTTTATTTTATGTTTTCCGTAATATTTTATTTTTAATAATCTGTTTATCAAGAATTACTTTACGACCCATATTATTATGTAATAAATGTTTTATAACTTGGGTAGATTTTATTTATTTATTTTAATTTTATTTATATGTGTGGCATCCCCAAAGGGGTGTTACACCTATGATCTCAAATCCAAATTCTTATGTTTAGGTTCATTAGATCTCATAAATCACTTAAAAGCTGATCAAACAATCAAGAGCATCAAAATTCATATGATTGAACAAAACCAAATCATGTATATAAACTCAAAGGATTACAAAATCATTCAATATCCATAGGAGGATCCAACGAATCCCTATACACAGTTTAGTTAGCCATAGAACACGAAAATCTCATGAAAAGATCCATGACCATGACCTAGAATGAGAGAAAATAAAGAGAAAAGAGAGAAGACACTATGATTGAAGCCGTTGGACGGTTAATCCTCTTTGAATAATGGTGGCTTCCGTTTCTACTCCCTTTGTTGCTCTCAAAATGATGAAATATGAACTCTAGCTATGTTTTCTCTTGTTTCCTTTGTCTTTTTTTTTTTTTCAGAAATCTAATGGAACAATATTGATAGGCCAAAGTTTTCACTCTCACGCTGCGACGTTAACCTTGCGCCGCGAAGTGTGTTGAATTAGGTCACAATGCTGCGACATTCAAATCTTTATGCCGCAGCGCTCAAGCCTTGGGTTTCAATATGCAGCTTTCTAAATGCACCATACTGCAGCGTAAAGATGCCTGTGCCGGCGTGAGATGCTGAATTTGACCTTGGAAGTGGTTACAAGTTTTCTTGTGGGAACAGAAACTTTCAGATCATAGGGGAGGTCAGAAATAGGAAAATCAACATCCCCACACAGTCATAAGAAATGAAAGAGTGAGAAGCTCCAAAATCATACAATATAGTTAAAAGCATATCTTTAACAATACACTTACCTTGTATCAGATTAGAAGACTGGGCTGCTTCTTTGCCACCCAAGGTGAACACTTTTACTTGGGTCAAGGGTCTAAGAGCTGCTACTTCTTGCCTTTGAGGGCAGTTTCTGGCATAGTGTCCCTTCTTGCCACAGTTGAAGCACTCCATCTGATCAATCCTGCTAACTCTATCTCCGTGATACCCCTCATACTTCGAACACTATGGTCATTTATCTTTTATCTGGAGTTGTTTTCCTTTCCCTTGTTAGTTCTTAAACTTGAAGAACTTCTTCTTGGAGTCTTCTTCTATCTTCTTCCTCTTTTGAAAGCCTTGAGGCTTTTGCTCCTATTGTGGCTTTATCGATGTTGGTCTCAAGCTAACCAACTCCAATATTTTGCATTTATTCACCAGAGTATGAAAATCTCTTATCTCAAGTGGTCTCACCATCCTTCTCACCTTATCTCTCAACTCGAACTCAAATTTTACACACTTCCAACTCTCATCTAGATTATGTTGAAAGTAAGAAGAAAACTTTAACAACTCCTCAAATCTTGCCACATATTGTCCCACTGTCATGTTTCCTTGCTCCAATTTCAAGAACTCCAATTATTTTGCTTCTTGCAGGTTCCTTGGGAAATACTTATCTAAGAAAGGCTTCTTGAATACCTCCCAAGTCATCTCTATTCCAGCTACCTCCTTAATTCTGTTCATGTCATTCCACCAGTACTCAGCTTCCCCCTTTAATATGAAGGAAGCAAAGGACACCTTTTTGTTGTCCATACATCCCATCACAACAAAGATTTTCTCCAACTCCCTTAACCATTCCTCTGCCTTAGCCGACTCATACTCTCTTTGCAATGATGGAGGGTTGGTCTTCCTAAACTCAGAAAGGTCATGAAATCCCTGATTCCTCACGACTGGTGTTCCATCCTCTTGTTGTGGATATAGGTTGTTACCCATTCTTTCTAGAACTTTGTTTATAACCATTGTTCGCTCCCTCATGGCTGCAACCATCTCTCTTTATTCCCTCATAACAATAGTCATCTCTCTAAACATTTCCATCATGTTTGTCGTGCTATCGCTAGAAGACATTCTATCTCCTCGTGTCTGCCTAGATGATGCCATAGTCCCTGTACACACGGAACATCCATTTTGAGTTGATTAGGATCAATACTTATGTAACAGTGAAATAGTAACCATAACATATACACACAAGGCTGTAAACTAATCACATCCATATATCTCAATATCAAGATAAGAGAATGCATAACATTCATGCAAAAGGAATAGCTAGTTTATACCCGGGCTCAATTAGGATGAATTGTTCTGATACCAAAAATGTAACATCCTAATACTACTATTGATGACATATCCAGAATTATGCATTAGCAATTATATTAGAGTACGTCACTTAGATCATAATAAAGTTTTCAAGAAGAAAAACGTATTTACTATACAAAAATATGAGCCTGAAGCAGAAGTACATAACACATATTTGTTTATATATATATATATATATATATATATTTGATACATCAAGGTACATCAAAATGAATCAGAATACATCATAAGCCTCTAAGGCACAAAAATGGTGTACAACCATATACATCAGTCAAATAAAAAAATCAAATAAAGAATCTATATGATCAGGTCCTCATTTGCCTTGGTTGTTTGTGCGAGGGTATCCTGGAATCATTATGGAAATCAAAGGAATGGGATGATAATCTTACAATTCTCAGTAATTATTTTAAAAAAAGTGCCATCATAATCATTCCAATTGTTTAGGGGGAAAACCATTTCAAATCATTTTATTATAACCAGAGGAAAGGTGGCTAAAGCCCAATCCAGTCATTTTCCTTCCCAAAACAGAGGTTCATTTTTATATCATTTATAAAAAATCATTTGAAATCAAGGAACCATCAAGTTTCATCACAATCTTAATATTAATCTAGAAATTCATTGTTGATAGACTTATACAATATGCTGTATCAGAATGGTCATCTATCAATCATAGTCATCAATCATCAATAAAGCATTACTCATCTTTTTATCAAAGTGGTATGGATGGAATTATCCATCCTCACAATACCATTCTCTTGGTAGTAGCCTGCTTTCAGGTTAATGCACTTCAACCTATTTAAGGTGATATATTTGTCACACAGAGCTACTCCAAGTAACCCAAATCAAATCCACAACAAATGAGGGAATTATCTATCCTCACAGAGTGGTGAGCAGAGAGGGAATTATTCATCCTCAACTACTTTGATAGGGAGGGTATCATCCTTCCTCACACTATCTTTAATCCAAGAATACCACAAGTAGAAAGGGAATTATTTGTCCTCAACTACATTTCATCCAAGGAGAGCTCAGGTAAAGAAGGGGGGAATTATCCATCCTTATCCTCAATTACTCAGGTGGTAAGGGAATGTCTATCCTCAGCCAACCTTTTCCAAGTCTCACCCTAAGACCAAGGATATCCTAGATAATGGGTTACTCATAAGAATCATTCATCAATCTTATCTTGCATGTAATAAAACATTTCATCACATTATCTCATCTTATAGCATTAGGCATTCATATCAAAGCATGCATGCAAGAGAGTCATGCATCATATCATCTCATAATTTTGAATTTCAAAATTTTATCAATACATAATCTTGACACAAAAAATCCATTCATAATTGAAATCACCAATCATGGTGAAAATATTTGGAAACACATCATTTAGAACTCTTAAAAAGGTTCAAATTCTAAAAACATGACTCTGTTATTCGAATAACATGTGTTGTTATTCGAATAACATGTGATGTTATTCGAATAACAACCCATATTTTGTACTCTCTGTAATGTGTTATTCAAATAAGGTTCTCCTTATTCGAATAACACCTAGATTCTATCATTCCTTATGCTTGTTATTCAAATAACAAGCCTGTTAATAACAAGATGTAGAATCAGATTTCTGCATCATTTTCTTGTTGTTTTCTCCATTTTTCCTCATTTTAATCAAATCTCCTTCTATCAATGCACATTCATACTTTGCAACAAGCAAGAAAACAATAAGAAATCATTAATCTTAGCAGATTGAATGATATGTTTTCAAACACCTAATAAAATGGCAAATCTCAACATGAGTTTCAACCCATTTTTCAAATCTCAAGTTCTCATGAATCAAAATCAAAGTTTAAACCTTGAGTCCATAATCACACACATAAAAGCATCACTTTCATTTATCAACTCAAATCTCCATCAGAATATTAACCCATCATTCTCAAAAGGAAGAAAAAGATGAGCAAGGTTAAGAAAAACCCTACCTCAACTTGTCATTTTCTTCTTTCCCTTTCCTTCTCTTTTTTCTTGGGTGCTTCCTCCTTCTCCCTCACTGGTTCCTTTCTTGCTAGTTTTGCTTCTCTTTTTCTCTTCTACTGAATGTAACATCCTAAAACTGATATCCCAATATACATGATCTATACAAAGATATGCAGCATTGGCTATGTTACTACTAATAACTAAACCCATAACATTCATATCAATAAATCATTATGGAGAGCCACGTTATTCAACAGTTATATTTATACATCACAGCCTCAAATGGGAATACTGTTATACATAACCTCCCGCAAACTAAACAAATATAAAATATACACAAGGATAGCCTAAAAGAGCATTTATACTATGCATCTTCAAACGTCTTCCTCTTTCCTTTTGAAACGCTTTCACTTGGATTTACATGGAAACATAATCGCGGTGAGAAATCACAGTTTCTTAGTATAAGCATTCCAATACCAACATTTATCCACAATGATGAATAAATTAAATTATAATCATTCATTTGCACCAGTAATTGATAAATGAGCCACTGCTCAATGCCATAAGAATATTACCATACAACTTATGTAATATTCACAAGGCAACTATAACTGTAACTATTAACAATTAAGGCAATTGCCTATACAATTACCATGCAAATGCAATGCTAGTTATGTTGTATGCTTATGTACAAACATGTCCTAAAACAATGAGTATGCAATGTAGTAAAAATAGTGTTGGTGCAATGTCATGAAACTTAACCATTCCCAGGAATTCTATTCCTTGTATTATTCTGAGTAGTATGGCTTCAACCATTTAACACTACATAGCAATGAATGGACTATTCCATCTCACAACAATAAGTGTACTATTACCATCTCATATACCATTCATAGATACGTGGGAATAACAAGTGTGTGGAAAAACATGCAAAGTGATATTTAACATACATTCAATGCCACATTGGATACTCTTCTACACGAGTTCATAACCAATGCCCTTAAACGTGTTTATCCTCCTCCACGGGGTTTTCCAACTACTGATTTAGGAATACTTATATACTCACTCTAGGTGCCATTCCCATCACACATCATCATCCAAGTAATAATAAAATCAAGCTTGAAAACCAAAAATCAAGCCATATTTAAACAATAGAACATAGGAATCTTAGCGTCACTTATCAAACAAAGTAGTAAAATTCATATCACTAGCTAAACAGTATCTCGAACATCACACAATCACTCATAAGTGATCTAAAAATCAACCTCACGATGACCAAGGTTCTAAATGCTAACATAGGCATTCTATCGCACAATGAATGTCCAAGAATTTCCCAAACTTTTCATGTATACAAGTTGATAATTCTCTTTAAGAAATATCTCTAAAAGTGCCTCAATACACCCTAAAAGACTTGCGCAAAAGATCCAAACAAGCAGGAAAATAAATTAGCATCACAATGCCAAAACCATGTTTCTACCCTGTCCCAGCGCTTGAACGCACTGAGCGCCAGCGCTTAGGCGCATGAACACCATAGTGTGTTCTTCTGGGCAACGCACGCTTGAGAGCGCAAAGCTCCAGTGCTTGAGTACTGAGTGCTCAACAACATTTGCTGCATAATTTTGCAATAATGGACACTGTTCCATTAGCACAAAAACAAAATTTGATCACGTCAAATTCTTTTCTTGGTGATTTTAAGTCCCAAACAAGTTCACAAACATGAAGGAAACATAAAACACTAATTGATTTCATAAAAAATGGATCAAAACACTAAATCACTCATCCAAACCCCTACAATCAACACTTAGAGCATTTTAGGTCCAAAATGAGAATTTTCAATTTCTAATCCAAACTCTTAGCATGAACAAGTCATAAACAACACATAAGACTTATCCAAGCAAGAAAATCACTCAAAACACCACAAAATCTCATTTTGACATATCAAACCTCAAACAAGCCTAAACATGAAAATGAGAAGAAATGAGATTTTGAGCCCAAGAACCCCTACCTCTTGTATCAAAGATGATGAAGATGATGAAACCTTGGGTCCTTTCCTCCTCTTCCTTCTTCTTTGCTTGATTATTTTTCCCCTCCTTTGGAAGTTGCCACCAAGAGAGAAGATGAGAGAAAAGAGTGAAAATGAGATAAAACATCTCATCTAAAGCCTTAAAATATCAAGGCTGAAAACACTTGGTCGTGAGTGACTTTGGTCACTTAAGTGACCATGTGATAATTCCTAATCTGCTAAGAACACCTAGATTTCACCAAATCAAGTTTCCTATTTTCCAACAAGTTTAAAATAAATCATAAGATTCATCAAAAAACTTATTTCACCATTTCGGTATATTTCTATACCTGCTAGTAGTCAATCCGGCATTAAAACACACAACTAATATGCTTAAAAATACCAAACTAAGTCTGATAAATCTCAAATTTTAACTGTACTATCTTCAACACATTTACGACCTAAAAATAAGTTCTCCATATTTATTTCCATTAATTAAGCAGTTTAAGTTAATATTAGGGCTAATAACAATTATATTTCACACATAGGGCTATAACAAAGTGACTAAACATGCTCAGAAAGTCACAAAACTCAATAGGTATGTTAAGCAAGCATTAAGCTATCTCGGTAACCATTTACAAGCTTAACATGTTTTCTAGGGTATTACACTGAACATGAGACCGAGAGAGAAAATGGAAAGGATGAGCGAGAATGAAAAGATGAAAGAATAAGGAGGAAACATGGGAAAAGAGTGAAAGTAGAAACTCAAAGTCAAATGCTAGGTGACTTACCCTCTGAATGCAATAGTGAAAATGTGGGAAAACTTTGACAAAAAATGAAATCCAACTGTAACCCCTTTTTATCTGATAGGAACAATTTAGTCTTTCAAAAATAGATTTTCTAACCTTCTTATATATCATAGAAAATTCTAGGATTTCATTCTATTTTCTATATTAATATTTCACCACTTTTCATATACTGCAGTATCAGTCTCTAAGCTTCATTATTCTTTTCCTAGGTTAAAATAAACCTATGGACTAAATTAAGAAGCCTTCAAATATCCATTTTAATTGCCTAATAACTTAGAAATAGATCTTCCTCATTTATTTCCATTTTCTTCGTCATTCTCACAAAAGTTCAAATTTTATAGGAGCTATTTCTCACATTCAGTATTATAGATTTATACTCCAACAATGCCAACTAGTTACCAGAATCAACTAGTATCCTATATCGGTGTTATTGAGCTTCTATAACCCTGATTAAATCCATTGGGTTAGAGAGAATGTTACATTTCTGGTGCTGATCTAAAGATAATTAAGAACAAATTGGAGGATCTAACCTCCTTAGTTAGGAAAATAGCATTGGGACAAAAGCAAATTCAGTCCTCAGCAAAACTTTATGGAATCTATTCCTTACTAGATCACCTAGCAGACCAGTGTCTTACACTCCAAGAAAGTAGTGAAGCAGTGGCTAGCATCTTTCCTAGAAAATCATACCAGCAACAACCAAAGCATGACCCTTGTTCTAACACAACCTTTGATGGAGAGATCATCCTAATCTATGATATGACAACAATTTTGGTGAATTTTAGCAATAGCAACAATAGGCTAGATATAATGTAGCAGGCCCAAGCAAGCAATAATTTCAACAATAGTGAAATAGCCCATGCAGCAAAGCAGCAATTCAAAACCTAGCTTGGCAAACTTGGTGAAGCAGTTAGCAACTAATAACCTTCAGTTTCAACAGAGAACTGAGACCACCATTCAAAACTTGGAGACTCAAATTAGTCAACTTACAACTTTCTTCAATGAGTTAAAGACCTAAGGCTCCGGTCAATTGCCCTCCCAAACAATTAACTATCCAAAAGGCAATGTGAGTGCTATAACTTTGAGAAGTGGCAAAAAAATGAGTGGTCCAACCCAGCTTCAACCAGAGATTATGTAGCAAGATTGTGTAGAAAAATCAGATCCAGCAAACCAAAATTTTATAGAAGATTCAATACAGCAGAATATAAAATATGCAGAGAATTCAAAGAAAAATCATAAGTTAATAAAAAATTCTACAGAAAAATCTACTCTCAACATTCCTCTTACTTTCCTTAACAGAATGACTCAATCATAAAAGATAGTTGGAATTGAATTAGACAGGGAGATTACAGAGACCTTTCGAAAGGTAGAAGTCAATATACTTCTCCTAGAAGCAATAAAGCAGATTCTGAAGCATGCAAAGTTTTTGAAGGAATTGTGCACTCACAAAAGGAGCTTGAAAGGAAATGAGAAAATGAGCATAGGGAGAAATGTTTCTACCTTGATCCAACTAAATATGCCTCATAAATGCAAAGATCCTGGAACATTCACCATTCCTTGCACAATAGGCAACAAGCAGTTTATGCATGCGATGTTAGATTTGGGTGCCTCAATTATTGTGATGCTAAAATTAGTTTATGAATCTCTATAAATTAGGGAGTTGAAGGCAACCAGAGTTATTATCCAGCTAACAAATAGGAGCACAGTTCATCCTACAAGAGTGCTTGAGGATGTTTTAGTAAGGGTAAATAATTTAATATTCCCAGCAGATTCATATGTTCTGAACATGGAAGACAAATTTGCATCTAGGGAACCCCCATTGATTTTAGGTAGACCTTTCTTGAAAACTGTAAAAACTAAGATTGATGTCCATACTGGTACCTTTTCCATGGAATTTAGGGATAACATAATTCAAATTAATATCTTTGATGCAATGAAATATCCCTTAGAAGAGCATTTTGTTTTCCAATGAGATGTCATTAATTTTCTTGTTGATAATATGCATGTCAATATGCTAGCTGAATTTCCTGAAATTGTGGGATTTCTAGACAATGTTGATTTTTCTGGATGTTTTGGATGTTTTGTTTCTATTTGTGATGAGACTAGTATGTGTGCCACATGTTCTGAGATTTCTACGTATACGGGAGATGATATCGCATACTCTGAATTTTCTGATTCTATGGGATATGATGATGTTGTTTTCAAATATTGTACATGTATTGTAGGTGATATTGCAGTTAAATTAGTAGAATTAGTTTCTTTGACTAGATTGATACCTTCAATACAGCAACCACCTACCCTTGAGTTAAAGTCTTTACTTGAACATTTGAAGTATTTATTCTTAGAAGCAGAAGAGAAGCTACCAGGTGTATATTGGTGATATTGTTAGACTTCACGGTGTACCCTCTAGTATTATTTCTGATAGAGATCTAAGATTTACGTTAAGGATTTGGCAGAGTCTGTAAGAAGCAATGGGTATAAAACTTTGTTTAAGTTCTGCTTATCATCCGCAAACAGATAGGCAATCAGAGAGAACAATTCAATCGTTGGAAGATCTGCTAAGAGCTTGTGTTTTAGAATAGACTGGGAGTTAGGATGAACTCTTACCTCTGATAGAATTCACCTATAATAATAGTTTCCACTCAAGCATAAGGATGGCACCCAATTAGGCATTATATGGACGACGATGTAGAA
This sequence comes from Ormosia emarginata, assembly GCA_029884605.1. NCBI lineage: Eukaryota > Viridiplantae > Streptophyta > Magnoliopsida > Fabales > Fabaceae > Ormosia > Ormosia emarginata. The sequence goes on from JAQQTP010000088.1 coordinate 77,091,638, forward strand.
TACCTTTGTGCTAGTACCAAGATGGGGAAAAGCTTGCGTTAGGACTCGAACTTGTATAACAAACAATGAAAAAAGTTAAGGTGATCTAGGCAAAGATGCGAACAACTCAAATTCGACAGAAGAGTTATGCTAAGAAAAGAAGGAGACCACTTGAGTTTGAGGAAGGCAAACATGTGTTTTTAAGAGTCACGCCCACGACTGTGGTCGGTTGGGTTATTAAATCCAGAAAGCTCACTCCCAAATTCATCGGACCATATCAAATTCTTTGTCGGATAGGTCCGGTAGCATATCAGATAGCTTTACCACCTTTTCTTTCTAAACTTCATAATGTCTTCCATGTATTGCAATTGCGAATGTATATTCCTGATCCAGCTCATGTCATACAATACAATTAAAAGAGAACTTGACCTATGAGACACTTCCTGTTAAGATCGAGGACAAGAGAGTGAAACGACTCAGAGGAAAAGACATTGCCTTGGTGAATGTAGTCTGGAATGATGTGACTAGAGATGCAACTTGGGAACCAGAAGATAGAATGAAAGAACAATATCCGTATTTATTCTAAAGTACAATAATTTCGAGGACAAAATTCTTTTTAGAGGGGAAGAGTTGTAAGACCCCAAAATTTCATTTTTTTTCTAGATTTTAATGATTTTAGTGATTTTTGTGAATTATTTAATTTATTTTGATTATTTTATCATTATTTTTGGACTTTATGTGTGTTTGAGGCCGTGCCAGAAAAACAAAATATTTTCGGGACCGAAAAAATTTTGACTGTTAACACGAGGTCGGGGGAGCTTACTAAACCCAAAACCAAAAATAGATTTTGATTTTTTTTCTAAGATTTTATCCACCAGATGAAATCTAGGTACATTCTATTATCAATTAGACAATAAACACTGGTTTTGCTAGTAGTAACCTTTGTCAATTGGTTAATATCTACCGGTAAAAATCTAGATAGATGATTAGTCATAAGCCTAATCATAAACATAGTCATTACCACTTATGACTCACTTGGTTTTGAACCAATGAAAAGAAAGCTTCTAAGGTAAGTTTGATGGAAGTCAAGTTTTGTGACTATGACTCACAATGATGAACCAATGGGAAATAAGCTTCCAAGGCAAGCCTGAAGAAGACAAATTGGTTACTTGATCTCTCTAAAGGTTATCTTGTCGTTCTTTGTTTTCAAGAAACAAAGTACCAAAACTCTCTCATTTTCTCTCCGTAGCTAGTTTCGGCCAACACCTCAAAATCACTCACCAATCTTGTTCAATCTAAACTAACCACGTATCTTGAATCTAGACACCATTTGGAGACACTTTCATGTTGTGATCTTCTTCAAATTTATCCAACTTCAGTCACTTTCTCTAAGCTTAAGTTTGAAGGTTTTTAGGTTAAGTTCTTGATCTTCACTTCTAATTTTATTTTCAAGTTTTAAACCATGATCTTGATCCATGGTCATCTTATTTCAAGCCTTAGATTTTAATATTTGTATGCTTAACTTGTTTTAAGGATCTTTTTGGTGGTAGAAGTTTACTCAAGAAGGCAGCTAAGGAGCTTCTTGATCGTCATCTAAGGTAAGAGAGAGATTAACCTCATCAACCAACTTAGTGGTGAGAAATGGAATTTGTGGTTGTTGGTGAAAAATCCATGTGAGGATTTATTCACTTGATTGTGTGAATTTAATGGTTTATGCTTGTTGGTTATATATGATTATATGACTTTGATAGCATGCATGAAATTGGTATGGTAGGAATTGATGAATGGAATGTTTTACATGCTTTGAATCATGGGAGGATGGCAAAAATTTTGGTCCCAATGACCATTCATGGCTGACGATCATTTAGCCCAAAATGGGGTATCTAAGGTAAAAATATTTTATTGATTATGAACTTAGATGATTAGGTAACAAGAATATGATTTAAGGATTTTTAAGTTGAAAAAGGAAATGAACAAAATTTTATCATTAGAAAAGAATTGATTCTCGGCCATGAGAGTGGAAATAAGTTTGAAACATGGTTTCAAAGTTTAAAGTATTTTGTTTAAGAAAGTATTAGTGAAGGTAATGGAAAAGGATTTTTGAAATGTTTTGATTAAATCAAGAATAATATAGATTTTGTGAAAACGTTAGAAAATATCACTTAGAGGAGATTTGGTAAGAAAACATTGGATATAAGGTTCAAATTCTATTTTAAACATGGAAAGTTTCAAAATTAAGCTTAGAACGTCAAGAAATGTTTTACATAATTGAAAAATATTGATAAAACCTTATGCGATTTAAAAATGTGAATTTTTGAGTTACATGATTAAGAAAACGTTTGAAAATCTTTATGCAATTGAAAAATGACGTAAAAATGTTACGCGATTTGGAAACGTAACAAAAGTGTTATGGGATTGTGAAAACGCGATAAAAATGCTTTGTGATTAAGAAAAGCAACAGATTGTGGTCGGGCCGACGTACTGAACCCGGAGACGTCAATAGATGGTTAGCCCAGTGGTGGCTTGATTTTCATGGAAAATCATGTTGTTTATAATTATTGATTCATTGGGTTATTTGATCATGCATTGTGAAAGTCATAAGGACTTTATTTGTTAAGGTTGTATGCCTAGGAGATGAATTTACACTTTAGTGCAGGTGCGAATTGCGTAGTGAAGGTCAATGACTGATCTTGGGGCATTGGGGCGCGGTGTAACACCCCTTGATTTAATAACCATAGCATAATCGTCATTATTGCCACAGTCACTAAATCAAGATGCGCTACAATTTACAACAAGTCTGAATAAATTTTAATCATTGTGCATATATAGAAAATATGAGCCATGACATGGAATATATATATATATATAGTACCCAACCATTCAGAATACAACCACCTAAAGAAAAACATATTTCATATATAATATATTCGTCCTTAACACAAAACACTGATAACACGAAACATAGTACTTACATATTCAAATAAAAGGTAACGTGTACAAAAGCACTAAAGGGGGAGAGTAGTAACCCTGGGATAGGTATTACAAGCAGACAAAGCCACAATCCCAATATATGTGTGACGCTCGGAGTCTTAGTCGACACGTCAGGCATCAATGCCCCTGTGAAGTTACACTCGTACGTAACCGAAAATCTCATCCAAACGCCATATCGAAAATAATGAATCGACCCAGTCCAATCAGCAAGGGTGTGGTCCCTTTTCGTCTTCCTCACGATCTTTTATCAAATATAAATATAAAACAGAAATATAGGGATACAAGAAAGAGGTGAGATACCCAGCATTCAATACCAATATGATAGTAAGAAAATAGAACGGCGCAGGACGCCTACATAACATTACAACACATATATTCATTAACAGTAATAAATAGGTTAACAGTAAGAGAAGAACAACAATAAATAGTAATAAGAATCAACAATAAAAGATAAACAACAATAATATCTTAAGCAATCAATAGTTCAATCATCAGATAGTTTTTGCAGTATCAAAAACAAATTGTTTAATAGTCATAAGTACTCATGCTCAATGAAATATGAGACTGACAATGCACAATGCATATGGTACCAAATTCCTACTCCATGGAGTTAGATATCAATATTTTTGAGAGAATGATGAAGGAGTAATGCCAGTATCTCGTTAGCCTTAAAAATAGTGTGCTTCATCTCATAAAAATATTTGCGTAAAATGGCTTATACATGGCACCTCAACAGTTGATCGCAATATAAGACAACGTCTCGGTTCGGATTGTCAGTGTGTTTGCATTGGTCTATCCCACGGCCCCAGTGGAGCTACCACTGTCTATTGTGAGACACCCGCACCCCGACGCCCCCAGGGCCAACCACTATGACCCTACGCTTAGTCTATTTGCACCCGCACATAGATGTTATTCAATCTCCTAGGCATACATCACCTTTCCAATAATGTCCAACGGACAACACATATGCATGACAATGCAATGTACATCATGTATGTTTATCAATGATACATGTGCCATAAGGCATACCACAATGGCATATATATTCATTTCCCAATATCAACATGTCATGATTTCATCAAGTACTTAGTTCCACATAAGAACACACAATAACATAAAACTAATTCTCAACATCAACATTTATTCATATATGGCTCATCAATTATCATAAGTCCATATTATGGATCCATATTTCCAAAGTCTTAAGCTTTGATCAATTATGAAAATTTTAGGTTAAATAACACTTAGAAACCGTGGCCTCCCTAGGTCTTCAAAGTTCCAATTTCTTTCCATTTTATGCATTAGTCACTCGGTATCTAATCACTTAAACCTTATTTCACACAAAAATCAATTCTAATCCCTTAAATTCAAGCCAAAACCGTGGCCTCACTTTAGGGTAGGAATCCTCAAATTTTCCATTCCATGCCTTAATCATTTTTATAACCAATTACATGAGTTTTATTTTACACAAATCAATTCCAACCTTAGGAATTCCAAGCCAAAACCGTGGCCTTCTTACTGTTCATCACCCAATCAATTTCTTCCATCTTATTATGAATTACTAATGTCTAAATCCTTAATTCCCAAAGGTGCATCAAAGAATCACTTTGAACTCCAAAATTTCCTTTAGAGACCTTGGCCTCCCTAAGTCATCAAGGTTCCAATTTTTCTTCCCATTTTATGCATTAATTACTTGATATCTAATCACCCAAATTCTATCTCACACAAAATTACTCCAATCCCCAAAATTTTCATTTCATGCTTTAATCATTTTATAATTAATCACATAGGTTTTATTTTACACAAATTAATTTCATCCCTAGGAATTTCAAGCCAAAATCGTAGCCTCCAATGGGGTAGTAGACCCTCAAAATTTTCCATTCTTTAACTCTAATGTTTCCAAACATTCCAACACCACCAATGCATCAAAAATCATTATTCACTCATCAACTTCAATTAAGAACACATACACATGCAAAATCATCAAACAAAGTAAGCATACAAATATGGATTTCTCCATCAAATAATCACACAAGGTCTCCTTACCTCTTGAAGACAACACAAGAAAGCAAGCCTCTTGGTTCTTTGTGGAGATTTTCGTACTACACTTTCAAGGAAACCCTAAGGACATCAAAACTCACCAAAATCATCATCATAGCTTAGAAAAGGAACCCTTGATCATCCAAGAGATCAAGAATCACAAAAATGGGGAGGAAAGGTGATAAATCTATGAACTTTACCTTAAAGTCTCCAACATTGAAGCTTGATGGAACAAAACGAAAATGGTAGATTTTGATGATGGTCACAACATGAAAGTTGCTTGGAATGCTGTCTAGATTCAAGATCAAGGGTTAGTTGAAATTAAACAAGATGAATTAGTGTATTGGAAGGGTGAGGCCGTAAGCCTCCAAGGAGAAAGGTAAGAGCTTTTTGCTTTGTCTCTTTGATAGAAATGATGAGATGAACAAATGAGTAGTTGGATGAAGTGAGGTGAAGAGTTTGGCCACCTTCAAGCCTCCTTGGTCGTAGGGTTGAAGAGGGAAGAGAAGAAGAGAAGAAGAGAAAGTTGAGAGGAAAAGATGAAGAGAGAAAATAAAGAGAGAATAGAGAGAGAAAGTGATAGTAAAGTGAAATGAAGTGAAATGTGTAATTAGGTGTATTTTGTGTAAGTGTGTGAATTAAAATGTGTGGCTACAAAGAGCCCTCAAAATGTGTGGTGGAGAGGAGGAGAGAGGAAATGTGGCTTCTTGAAGAAGCCAATAGGAAGGTGCAAGGAAGCTTCCTCCAAGCTTCTCCAACAAGCCAAAGTTCACTTTTTGAAAAGTCAAAGTGATGTCATGGTGATGATGTCACCATGGTGATGTCATTAAAGCGTTCTCTAAAATATGACTAACACTGTATCGAATTTATTACTAGTGGTCAAAATTTACAGTTAACAAAAACTGATATTTACTGTCCAACGGATAATAAAATAATTCTGCGATTTTTATTTATCAGATAAAAATATCAAAAAATGTGAAACCTCGTAAATCGTGTCTGACCTCAGGTTTAGTAAGATCTCCCATCGATGTTTTCATAGCTCAAGATTCTCAGGAAAAATATCTCATTTTTTCGGTGTTGCTCAGTGCGCACGTAAAATGAGAAATATTATTAAAATATTCAATGTTCACAAAAAATTACAAAAAAATTCACAAAAATCCTGAATATTATAAAATGATTATTTATCATGAAATTACTATTTTTCGGGATGTTACACATGGTAATTCCATAAGTGGCCAGTTAGTAGCTTTATTGTGCCGTGATTTCCGATGTAAACGCACCAACGATCTCGACGAGACACTATTCCTATTCATGATCTAGTGTAGAATGTCTTGTATAAGCCATAATACACACGTTGAGAAAGTTGTAGCACTTGAATTGAGGCTAACGATAGATGGACATGTCTCCCAATCAATTCTGTCCGATATTGGTTTAGCTCCATAAAGTAGGGGTTAGTCTATTGTGCATATGCATAGTCACTAGATAGGTTGTGGTGATGTACATTCATTGAATTATCTATTAATTGATATCATGACTATAAATTGTTGATAATGTATTAAATGACATTATTGTTGTTGTTATTTCTTTACTGCCATACTGGTATGTGATATAGGGGATCTCACATCTTTATTAAATTGTCTTGTCTGTTTTGTTTTATGTTTATGTTTTATGAAGACTATGATGGCAGTGAGGCAGGATCTTCTGGGTTTCTTTAGGGTTCAGTTCCATGGAGGCACCGATGCATGGCGCGTCCATCTGGACATTGAGCGCATTGAGTATCATGGGGATGTTACCCTATCTTTGAGTAAGACCCGCCATGGAGTTGTTACTTTTTCTTTTGATGCTACTGTATATCTGGAGTTTTATATGTCTGTTAGGAAGTTATTGGGTGATCCTTATTACACTCCTAGGGAGGATTCTGAGGTATCGTCTACTCGGACTCTCGTCCATTAAGACATGTCCCGACTGGGGAATTTGTCTGTTGAGGATTCGGAGGAGGATTCAGAGGAGGATCAAGTGGAGGACCCTTCCTTCCAAGTGTTTAGACTTGGGCCATATTAGGTTTTTGTCATGGTAGTCATACATACACTTTTGAGTACGTAAGCTATATGTATTTATATTGTCACTAAACTATGTTATGTATATAAGATGTGTATTATTCAGTTTACTATGTTTTGTGTTCTCTATATTCTGTTAATTTTATATTATCCACAAAAATAAATTTTACAACTCGTATATAACAATATTAAATTATTTAAGAACTGGTTTTAGCTTTATGTGTTTTGGTTTGAAATGTAATTCCCTAAGGCGGGTGTTACATTAGTTGATATCAAGCCTAAGTTTAGTCTATCAGGTTTGTGGTTAGGTTTGTCTTGTTTGTGTTGTGCATTTCTCTGTGTTTTGGTTTCCGAAAAGAGACAATATTGTTTGAAATGATTATATTTGGTTTTTCTGACTTTGAAGAAAGGCAATGGCTCGTGGTAGAGGTACGCATGTGGACACGGGACGTGACAATAATAATATGGTTGCGGCTGCAGCCGCAATGCAGAGAATGATTGATGTAATAGTACAATAAAATCTAGAGTGTTGCTCAGCAGCAGGAAGCGATAGTCGAGGCTCATAATCTATTAAAGTTTCACTACAATAATCCGCCACAGTTTAAAGAAGAATTTAATCCAGAGAAAGTGAACCTTTGGATCAAGGAATTAGAGAAAATCTTTAGAGGAATGGGATGCACATATGAAAGGAAGGTAACCTATGCTAGTTTTATGCTTGTTGGAGAGAGTGACGACTGGTGGGCAAGAACTCAACAGTTGTTGGAAGCTGAAGGATGAGTAATCACATGGGAAGTCTTCCAAAACAAATTTCTGGAGAAGTATTTTCCAGCTAGCACGAGGCACGAAAAAGAGATGTAGTTCCTTGGACTAAAGCAAGGAAGAATGACTGTTGCTGAATATGCTGCTAGGTTTGAAAGCCTATCAAAATTCTCACGATACTTTCAACTCCAGCCTGATAAGGAACGGAAGTGTAGGAAATTTGAAGAAGGTTTGAGGCATGATTTGAAGTGAGCAGTATTACCTTTAGGGATAGATCAATTCCCAGCTTCGTTGGACAAGTGTAGTCGAATCGAAGAGTTGGATCAGTCTCGGGATACGAGACTTCATAACTTTGGACCATCTTAGTTCCAAAGGGAGAGTAATAGTAATATCAACATATTCCAGCAGAAACTGTATTCACGGCCACCGAGGAATCAATAACAACAACAAACATATGGAGGAAGTACTAGTGGCAGTAGATTCAGTCAGACCATGACATCTTTACCAAAATGTATGAAGTGTGGAAGAGGTCACTTAGCAAAAGAGTGTACGATCAAGGGAATAATCTGTTTCAAGTGCGGGAAGCCCGGATACATTCCCAGAGATTGTACTCAACCAAAGACGAAGCCTTCCATTAGTAATGTATGTACTTCAAGACCTCAAGCAGGAGGGCGAGTCTATACTATGAGTGGAGCAGAAGCCTCTCAATATGAGGATCTAATCAAAGGAGATTGTGCCATAGGAGGTAAACCTTTAACCGTACTGTATGACTCGGGGGCAACCCATTCTTTTATTGACTATAACTGTGTGAATCAATTAGGATTGTTTGTGTCTTCATTACCATTTGATTTGATTATTTCTACTCTCACTACTAAACCTGCTATTACTACTCAAGTCTACTTAAATTGTCCTATCACTGTTAGAGACAAAAACTTTTCGGTTAATTTAATTTGTTTACCTCTTTCACAAATAGAGGTGATTTTACGAATAGATTAGTTATCTTCTAACTATATCCTGTTAGATTGTTCCAATAAACTTTAGTGTTCCCTGAGACTGAGATTTCTAGATTTTTGATGGCCAACTAAGTTAAAGCTTCCTTGAGGGAAGGAGCTCAAGGATACATGTTACTATTTTCCTTGGAGATCAAGAGTGACATGAATGAGAATACTATTCCTGTAGTCAATGAATTTCCCAAAGTTTTTCCTGATGATGTACCTGGACTACCACTGGAATGAGAAATAAAATTTTCTATCAATCTTATACCAGGATCTGGTCCTATCTCCATGGCACCATACCGGATGTCACTGTCAGAATTAGCTGAACAAAAGAAGTTTTTAGTGGAACTATTGGGAAAGTAGTTTGTGAGACCTAGTGAATCCCCATAGGGAGCTCTAGTATTGTTAGTTAAGAAGAAGGATGGAACTTCTCGCTTATATGTGGATTATCGCCAGTTGAATAAGATCACGATCAAGAACAAATATGTGCTTCCAAGGATAGACGATTTGATGGATCAACTGAAGGGAGCCTCTATTTTCTCTAAGATTGATTTATGTTCTGGTTATCACCAGATTCACGTAAAAGTAGAGGATATCCCCAAGATGTAACACCGCAAACTTTAGGATAAATGACTGTTGTGTCCCGAATTGTACTATTTGTTGTTTTTCTGTATGATACAGTGTTTTATTTTACTGTCTGTGATTTTATTTAGACTTTTTGTGTGATTTGCTCCAGGACAGGAAAATAATAATTTTCGGGCTGGAGAAATCTTATTTTAATTATTCGAAGCTGGGGGATCTTATTAAACCCAATTCTGAATGATACTGTTATTAATCTTTTAATTTTTAGGATTTTACTGTGAAATAAAATAATTTTATATTATTATAATATTATTTTATTAGGCAGTATAAATAAATGACAGTGGACCCGAAAATGAATTGCGGGACCCACGTTTAGTAAAAGCTTAATAGGAATAATAGCTTAATTAAGCATCATTAGTGGTGGAACATTCAAGAGCTTATGACAAGGCATGTGACTACGCATGTGACAAGGCTTGGTGATGATCACATATTTTATACATTAATAAACCTTCATTTTTAGTCATTTACACTCTCTATGCACTTAATTGATTAAGTCTAATTATGTTTTGTAAGTTTGGACTCAAATTGAACTTAATTGATTTTTTTTAGCACTATTTTGGTCTTATGTTGTTTTGTATTTCGGCCATATCTTGAGTTCTAAATGTCTGATAATTATGAATTTTACCTTGTAGGAAAGATAAGAGAGAGCTCTACAACTTTGATGAAGAGCTCAAAGTCTCAATCAGACATCTAGTAGAGCTAATTGGGCTTGGAAGACAGAACACGAGTTTTGTGTCTGAAACCTGAATAGTGTACAGTAATCAGAGCATAACTCGGGCTGTAAGAATTATCTTGGGCTGAAATTTGGACATTTGAAAGTTAAGACCCAGATCTAAAACTTTCATGTTGAACACAAAACTTGATTGGGGCTCCTTGATGGTGATATTGGGTCTGAAAGTCAAAACAGATGTGCTGAAACTGGGTCTGAACAGTTTGTAGTAATTGGGTCATATCTTGGGCTGTAGGACGAATTTTTGGGTGATTCCAGAGCCATTGAAAGCTTAGACAATTTCCTAGAACTTTCATGAAGACCACTTAGCTCGAAAATGACGAAATCAATGACTTAAGCAATGAATGATTTCAGAGACAAGAAATCTCAATGATTTTTCACTCTTATCCTCACCATTTGACATTCTCCACTCATTCATCCACTCATCCCACCTACCCCTAATCAGCCCCTTTGTCATTTTGTATCCCTAATCCTCTATAAAAGGCACCATTGGCTGACCATTTGGGGCACTTGGTGTTAGGCTTAGTTTGTACAAGTTAAGGTTATGCTTGTTTATTGTTTTCTTTTGTTGTAATTTTCTCTTGTTCTAAATTGAAGTCATGTTCATCTTTCTCTTCTTCTCTCTTTCTTTCTTCTTATCCATGAGTAACTAAATCTTCATCTTGCTTGGGTGAAAGAGTGAAACTCTTGGTAATGAAATAAGGTTAGATTATTTTATTTCTTGTGCTTAAATGATATATTATTAAATGAACATTATATGTGTTGTATTTTGTTTCCAATCAATTTAGAAACCTTCTTTGTTAATGGAGATCTTGATTTATTGTAGACAATAGGATTGGCACAGTGAATGCTTGAACTCATTTACAAATGTTGGTAGATAATTAAAGGAATCATAATATGATTACATATATAATTGAACTTTGAATGTTATATTTTCCGATTGGAACCTCCGTTGTGTGTGGATTTCAATTGAGTTAAAAAAAGAAATAATCTTATCTTTAATTTATTACCAAGAGTGGATCTCCTAACCCAAGCAAGCCCTTAAATTCATTTGTGAACTTATTTTATTACTTTTGGTGTTGTGACAAATCCTCTTCTTACCTCAATTAATTTTTCTTCATCAATTCCCTGTGGATTGACCTCGGACTCCCGAGAAATTTACTACTTGAGACAACCTGCACTTGGGTTTGCATCTTTAAATCCCGCAGTCACTTGGATTAGCTAATGGATGACAAGCTTGGTGACCAAGTTTTAATCTTGGCCCTTGATGGATTCTAAGGCTTGGATGGAGTCTTGGAAGTCAAACAAGTGATCACCTTTCTCTCCCTTTGAGTTACACGGCCATGCATCACTTTGGAGAGCAAAAATCACTTCATTCTCTAACACTTTCTCTCTTCTCTCTCTTCCAAAAACACCAACCACCATTGATGCATTTTGAAGAGGCCATTCGGCCAAGAACCCTAGATTGCCATCCATCCACGCAAAATTTCTTCTAACCTACTTTTCTAAACCTAAACACAATTCTATGAACATCTCTAGTTGAGAGTTCTTGCAAAATTCATCATCTTGAGCTTGAAAAACTACTTTGGAGATTCTACCTTGAAGGTGAAATTTCTTGTTTTTCATTTCTAATCTTATTTCTAAAGTTCTAAGCCATGATTGATCCATAGTTTATGCTTTCTTTCATGTTAGTAACTTATAGAAATTATTTAAGCTTGATAGGTGTCTTTGGAGGGTGAAACCAAAACCCTTAGAAAGGAGTGAAAGAGATTTTAGCTCCACTTAAGGTAAGAGGAAGACTTGAATCTTATCATCCTTGGGTGGTGATAAGAAAATGGAATTGTTTGTGATTGTAGAATCCATAAGGATTCATTTGTGTGTTTGTTGTAATAGCTTTCTTAATTGTGATTTGTATTGATATGCATGTCTACAAGCTTTGAATATATTGTATGTGTTAGAAATGCATGAATAAGTAGTAGGATGTGAATAATATGCAAGGTTTGCATGTGTGTTCCAAAGAGCACAAATCCAAGGCTCACGGCCTCAACACAAAATGGGAACTAAAATGTTCTCAACCATTTTCTAAAAGAGTGATTTAATTAACTTAGGTAAAATGACAAGATACAACATGATTTAGAATAAGAAAAATGAATTTGAAGATCAAATGGCAATATTGTGTCTTTCGGCCAACATGCCTAAGTTGAATGTTTTGATTTCTAAAATTATTTCAATCAAGGTTAAGGAATAATGCCAAAAGGAATTCTATTACAATGAGTTTTGAGGAATAAAAATGATTAGATTAAGTTAAAGAAGTTAAAACTAATGATTTTAATGTTTAGGAGATAATACAGTAGCTTTTGTAAAATTTCTAACGTAAAGCTCACTTTATGTTTTGAAGCCCGTTAGTAGTTTTCAAAAGTATAATTAGATGGTTGTAATATAATCAAAAGAAATTTTAACAGAAAAATTTAGAAAACCATTGTTATAGATTTTCAAAGCAAAATACTGTCAATTTTTGTTAAAAATGGACAAATAAGATAGAAAAGATATCCAATATACTGTATACGGTATGAAAAATATTCTACGTAACTCAAACATATTAAATATTATTTTCTATTTATTTAAATAGTGATTTTTAAGGAATTCGGACAAGAAAATGATTTAAAAATCTTATGCGATTGAGAAAACGATTTAAAAACAGTACACGATTTTAAAAACAGCAAAATATATTTACGAGATTTAAAAACGTTTGTAAAAATGATGAAATTGTGAAAACGCGATAAAATTTCTACGCGATTGACGAAAATAGTAAGTTTTACTGTCGGGCCAAAGTGGTGGACCCGGACAGATTGAGAAACAGTACTGTCAAGTGGGACGTACTGCGTTTAGTGTTTGAGGGTGTTTTGGTAATTATTTGAGATTTGAAGGGTATTTTAGTAATTATAGTTCTGTTCATATTTTTAGAGTCAAGTCGATTCGTTGTGGAATTAGCGATTGATTGACGAGGTGAATTACATCGTGTTGTCGGTGTGATAAGCGTAGTGTTTCTTTATGGACTTGGAGGCATTAGTGTGCGGATTATTCCACATGTGGACAGTTGGTCGCTCCTCTGAGCCATGGTAACTGGCTACACACTAGTGATCTCGACACGCACTATACTTAATCAAGATCTTGTAAGAACTATGCTAGTACAATGCCTGTAGTTACACGATGTATGGACTGTGTACTACACCACGATGTTTTGGACAGTGGGCTATAGACATAATGTGAGACAGTGCAATAGTTGGTTGGGCAGCCTAAGGTATTAATAGAACTTACAAGTCATTCTCTCTTATGTCTGTGGTTATAGCTCCATGGAGTAGGGTTGAGTCGCATTACATATGATTTATGTGGTGTACATTATGATATTATTATCTGAAATGTTTTATCTATCTGCAACATTATATGATACTGTTTCTTTGTTATATTATGTGTTATATTATTATTTATGTTGTTATAGTTTGCTATATTGTATGAACTGTTATATCTGTTGTATTATCGTTTTCTTGTTTACCATGTTTGTGGTGATATAGATTGTCTTACCTCTTTATTGTACATGTTTTGTTTTCTGTATTTTAAATTATGTTTTAAAAGAAGAGTTTGAGGAAGAGGAACAGCCTCTTGAGTGTGTATACACCAAGGACGAGGAGCAGCAGCAAGCCAAAGATCAGTTCTATGACTAAGAGCCATCCGATCATCCATACCCATTGGATTGATTGTGTGAGTATGACGCTACCAGGATTCTTTGGTTTTGTGAGGTTGGACTTTCATGGAGGCTCTGAAGCCTGGCGACTGCGAGAGGACAAAAGATTCGGTTACGTACGTAGGGCGTCTGACTGTGACCATACATACAGAGTTTGATGGAGTGCCTATCTTTTCTACTGTAATATATTTACATGTAGAGCTACCGCTATCTCTTAGGCGTCATTGGGGTGGTATGTTTGATGCGCCTAGCGAGATTAGCAGCGTGTCGACAGCACGGACTAGAGTCCGTAAAGGGTCAAGGCATCCTGGATACTTATCACCTGAAGTTTCATCTGAGAGTGATCCTTCAGAGGGTTAGAGTTCTGTGATGCGTACTTGGGCACGTCGGCATTTTGTATATATAGACTTCTTACTGCTTTGTTTACTGTGTTGGTTTAAATATTTATAGTTGTAAATTATTTGTACTACTTGAAACAAAAATATATGTATATTATGTGTGATGATAGTTTGTTTATTTTATGTTCCATGTTATTTTATTTCGTAATATTCTATTTAATCGGAAAAATTTTACAACCCGTATTACTATATAACAAATGTTTTACAACTTGGATAGAATTTTATTTATTTTTATTTTATTTTATTTTATTTTATTTCATAAATGTGACATCCCCATAAGGGTGTTACACAAGACGGCGTTCCAAATGCGTTATGGGCATTATGAATATCTAATGATGTCGTTCGGAGTGATGAACGCTTCTGCAATATTCATGGATTATATGAATAGGATCTTTCATCCTTATCTAGACAGATTTGTCGTTGTCTTTATTGACGACATTCTGATATATTCTTGAAGTTAGGAGGAACACACTGAACATCTCTAGATTCTAAAGGAGAAGTAATTGTATGCTAAGCTGTCAAAGTGTGAGTTCTGGTTGAAGGAAGTTCAATTTTTGGGTCACGTAATTTCAAAGGAAGGAATTGTGGTGGATCCATTAAAAGTTGAAACAGTTCTTCAATGGGAAAGACCAAAGACCGCAACGGAGATTCGTAATTTTGTGGGATTAGCTGGTTATTACCGAAGATTCTTTGAAGGATTTTCCAAAATAATAGGACCTCTTACCCAACTCACACGAAAGAATTAAACTTTTGCATGAACTGATGCATGTGAGGAGAGTTTTCAAGAGTTGAAAAGACGATTGACTACTTCGCCAGTATTGATTCTACCTGATCCCAATGAACCTTTTGAGTATATTGTGATGCTTCGCATCAAGGTTTAGGTTGTGTGCTTATGCAGAACATAAAGGTAGTAGCATATGCTTCGAGGCAATTGAAAATGCATGGGAAGAACTACCCTACTCATGATTTGGAGTTAGATGCTGTTGTGTTTGCATTGAAGATCTGGAAGTATTTTCTGTATGGAGCAACATTCAACGTCTTCAGCAATCATAAGAGTCTGAAGCACCTGTTTGACTAGAAGGAGATGAATATGAGGCAAAGAAGGTGGTTAGAATTTTTGAAAGATTATGATTTCTAACTTTAGTATCATCCCGGAAAGGTGAACATCATAGCAGATGCTTTGAGTAGGAACATACTTAGTGTCTCTGCTATGATGATCAAGGAAAGAGAATTGATAGAACAATTCATGGATATACAGTTGTCTGTAGAATTGACACCAAGAAGACTTTGCTTGAACATGATTACTATTTCGAATGGATTTATGGAAGAAATTCGAGATAAACATGGAAGTGATCAATACCTGCAAGATGAGAAGGAGCTAATGAAGCAAGGTGCCATGTCAGAATTTGAGGAATGAATAGATAAAATTCTAAGGTTGACAGATAGGATTTGTATACCAAGTGATTCGGAGCTTAGGAGATTGATTCTCGACGAAGCCCACAAAAGCAAATTGAGTATGCATCCAGGAGTGACAAAGATGTATCACGATTTGAAATGATTATATTAGTGGCAAGGGATGAAGAAGGACGTTGCCAAGTATGTAGCATCATGTCTGGTTTGTCAGAAAGCTAAAGTTGAACATCAAAAACCTTCAGGAATGGTACAACCTTTGTTTATTCTCGAATGGAAATGGGATGGCATTGCAATGGACTTTGTTGTTGGACTGCCAAAGACTCGAAAGGGTTATGATTCTATATGGGTGATTGTTGATCGGCTTACGAAGTCAACACACTTCTTGCCCATTAACATAAGGTATTCAATGGAGAGATTGACTCAGGTGTATATTGGTGAAATTGTTAGACTTCACGGTGTACCCTCTAGTATTATTTCTAATAGAGATCCAAGATTTACATCAAGGCTTTGGCAGAGTCTGTAAGAAGTAATGGGGACAAAACTTCATTTAAGTTTTGCCAATCATCTGCAAACAGATAACCAATCAGAGAGAACAATTCAATCGTTGGAAGATCTACTAAGAGCCTGTGTTTTAGAACAAACTGGGAGTTAGGATGAATTGTTACCTCTAATAGAATTCACCTATAATAATAGTTTTCACTTAAGCATAGGGATGACACCCTATGAGGCATTATATGGACCACGGTGTAGAACACCTTTGTGTTGGTACCAAGATGGGGAGAAACTTGCGTTAGGACCCGAACTTGTACAACAAACAACGAAAAAAGTTAAGGTGATCTAGGAAAAGATGCGAACAACTCAAATCAACAGAAGAGTTATATTGACAAAAGAAGGAGACCTCTTAAGTTTGAGGAAGGCAAACATGTGTTTTAAGAGTCACATTCACTACTGGGGTCGATCGGGTTATTAAATCCAGAAAGCTCACTCCTAAATTCATCGGACCATATCAAATTCTTCGTCAGATAAGTTCGGTAGCATATCAGATAGCTTTACCACTTTTTCTTTCTAAACTTCAAAATGTCTTCCATGTTTACAATCGCGAAAGTATATTCCTAATCCAGCCCATGTCATAGCACCAGATACAGTACAATTAAAAGAGAACTTGACCTATGAGACACTTCCTCTTAAGATTGAGGACAGGAGAGTGAAACGACTTAGAGGAAAAGAAATTGCCTTAGTGAAGGTAATCTAGAGTGATGTGACTGGAGATGCAACTTAGGAACTAGAAGACAGAATGAAAGAGCAATATCCGCATTTAGAGGGGAAGAATTGTAACACCCTGAAATTTCTTTTTTCTTGATTTTTATGATTTTCATGATTTTTGTGAATTATGTAATTTATTTTGATTATTTTATTATTATTTTTGGACTTTATGTGTGTTTGAGGTGGTGCCGGAAAAATAAAATATTTTCGGGGCCGAAAAAATCTTGATTGTTAACACGGGTCCGAAGGAGCTTACTAACCCGAAACCCGAAACCAGAAACAAATTTCAAATTTTTCTTTTTTTGAGATTTTATTCGCCAGATGAAATCTAGGTACATTATATTATCTGTTGACCAATAAACACTGGTTTTGCTACCAATAACATTTGTCCATTAGTTAATATCTACCAGTAAAGATCTAGATAGATGATTAGTCATAAGCCTAGTCATAAACATAGTCATTACCACTTATGACTCACTTAGTTTTGAACCAATGGAAAGAAAGCTTCTAAGCTAAGTTTGATGGAAGTCAAGTTTTGTGTCTATGACTCACAATGATGAACCAATCAGAAGCAAGCTTCTGATAATCACATATTTTATTCATTAAAAAACCCTTATGTTTAGTCATTTACACTCTCCATATTCTTAATTGATTGAGTTTGGTATGATTTTGTGAGTTTAAGCTCAAATTGGTCCTAATTGAATATTTTCAGCATTATTGAGATTTGACACTGTTTCTATATTTTGGCCATAACTTTGAGTTCCTGATATCTGATAATCATGAATTTTATCTTGTAGGAAAGCTAGGAGGAAGCTCTACAACTATGATAAAGAGCTCGAAGTCCTAAACAGATGTTTAAGGGACCTAAGTTTACATGGAAGTCAGAATACGGGTTCTGTCACTAGAATTCGAACGGTGTGCACTCATAAAATCATATCTCAAGCTGTAATAATGGAGATGGGCTGAAATTTGGATAGTTGATAGTTAAGATCCAAATATGGAGAGTGTAAATGACTAAACATAAGGGTTTCTTAATGAATAAAATATGTGATTATCAGCTTCCAAGGCAAGCTTGAAGAAGACAAATTGGTTACTTTATCTCTCTAAAGCTTATCTTTTCATTCTTTGTTTTCAAGAAACAAAGTACCAAAACTCCCTCATTTTCTCTCCATAGCTAGTTTCTGCCAACACCTCAAAATCACTCTCCAATCTTGTTCAATCCAAACTAACCATATATCTTGAATCTAGACACCATTTGGAGACATTTTCATGTTGTGATCTTCTTCAAATTTATCCATCTTCAAACACTTTCTCCAAGCTTAAGTTTGAAGGTTTTTAAGTGAAGTTATTGATCTTCTCTTTTAATTTTATTTTCAAGTTCTAAACCATGATCTTGATCTATAGTCATCTTATTTGCGTTAGATTTGATATTTGTATCCTTAATTTGTTTTAAGGATCTTTTTGGTGGTAGAAGTTTACTCTAAAAAGGAAACTGATGAGCTTCTTGATTATCGTCTAAGGTAAGAGGGAGATTAAGCTCATCAACCAACTTGGTGGTGAGAAATGGAATTTGTGTTTGTTGATGAAAAATCCACATGAGGATTTATTCACTTGATTATGTGAATTTAATGGTTTATGCTTGTTAGTTATATGTGATTATATGACTTTGATAGCATGCATGAAATTGTTATGGTAGGAATTGATGAATGGAATGTTTTACATGCTTTGAATCATGTGGGATGGCAAAAATTTTGGTCCCAATGACCATACATGGCTCACGGCCATTTAGCCCAAAATGGAGTATCCAAGGCAAAAATATTTTATTGATTATGAACTTAGATGATTTGGAAACAAGAATATGATTTAAGGATTTTCATGTTGAAAAAGGAAATGAACAAAATTTTATCATTAGAAAAGAATTGATTTTCAATCATGAGAATGGAAACAAGTTTAAAAGATGGTTTGAAAATTTAAAGTATTTTGTTTAAGAAAGTTTTAGTAAAGGTAATGGAAAAGGATTTTTGAAATGTTTTGATTAAATCAAGAATAATGTAGATTTTGTGAAAAACGTTAGAAAATATCACTTAGAGGAGATTTGGTAAGAAAACATTGGATATAAGGTTCAAATTCTATTTTAAACATGAAAAGTTTCAAAATTAAGCTTAGTCAAGAAACGTTTTATACATTTGAAAAATATTGATAAAACCTTACACAATTTAGAAATATGAATTTTTGAGTTATGCGATTAAGAATACATTTGAAAATCTTTCCACGATTGAAAAATAACGTAAAAATGTTACGCAATTATGAAAATATGAGATTGAGAAAAACAACAAATTGTGGTCGGGCTGACATACTAGACCCAGAGACATCAATTGATGGTTTAGCCCCGTGGTGGCTTGATTTTCATGGAAAATCATGTTGTTTATAATTATTGATTCATTGAGTCATTTGATCATGCATGGTGAAAGTCGTGAGGACTTTGTTTGTTAAGGTTGTATGCTTAGGAGATGAATTTACACCTTAGTGTGGTGCGAATTGCATTGTAAAGGGGGGACATCGGGGCACGATAATTCCACAAATGGCCAGTTAGTAGCTCTCTTGTGCCATGGTTTCCGATGCAAACGCACTGACAATCTCGATGAGACACTATTCCTATTCACGATCTCGTGTAGAATGTCTTGTATAAGTCATGATGCATATGTTGAGAAAGTTGTGGCACTTGAATTAAGGCTAACGATATACATACATGTCTCCCAATCAATTCTCTCCGATATTGGTTTAGCTCCATGGAGTAAGGGTCGGTCCATTGTGCATATGCATAGTCAGTAAATAGGTTGTGGTGATGTACACTCGTTGAATTATCTTTTAATTGATATCATGACTGTAAATTGTTGATTCGATATTGAATGACATTATTGTTATTAATGTTGCTTTGCTGTCATACTGGTATGTGATGTAAGGGATCTCATCTCTTTATTATATTGTCTTGTCTGTTCTGTTTTATGTTTATGTTCTATGAAGACTGTGATGGCGGCGAGGTGGGATCTTCTGGGTTTCGTTAGGGTGCAATTCCATGGAGGCATTGATGCATGGTGCGTCCATCAGGACACTGGGCCCATTGAGTATCATAGGGATGTTACCCTATCTTTGAGTAAGACCTGCCATGGAGTTGCTACTTTTTCTTTTGAAGCTACTGTATATTTGGAGTTTTATATTTCTGTTAGGGAGTTATGGGTGATCCTCATTACACTCCTAGGGAGGATTCTGAGATATCGTCTGCTCGAACTCCCGTTCATCGAGACATGCCCCAACTGGGGAATTTGTCTATTGAGGATTTCGAGTAGGATCTAGTGGAGGACCCTTCCTTCCAGGTATTTGGACTTAGGCCAGATTAGGTTTTTGTTATGGTAGCCGTACATATACTTTTGAGTACATAAGTTTTATGTATTTATGTTGTTATTAAACTATGTTATGTATATGAGATGTGTATTATTTAGTTTACTATGTTTTGTGTTCTCTATATTCTGTTAAATTTATGTTATCTGCAAAAAGAAATTTTACAACTCGTATATAATAATATTAAATTATTTAAGAACTGGTTTTAGTTTTATATGTTTTGGTTTGAAATGTAATTCCTTAAGGAGGGTGTTACAGGCACAGCATAGAGAAGGACGCACAGCCTAGTGTAGTACAGAGCAAATTTCATGGATTTTTCTTCTTTTGTGTTTGATTCTCTCACTATGAGTAGCTAATTTTATTTTCTAGGATTAAGATGAAACCCTAACCATTTGCTTTAGATGATTTAACTTTGTTTGGAATAATTTTTTATTCTATAATTGCACAATGTTGATGATTATTAATCTTTAATTGTTATTTAATTTAATTTTTATTGATTGTCTTGTGATAATCATATTTTTTGTACATTAATAAACCTTTATTTTTATTCACTTACACTCTCCATGTACTTAATTGATTAAGCTTAGTCATGTTTGTAAGTTTGGACTCAAATTGGGCTTAATTGATCTTTTCCAGTATTATTGAGATTTTACACTGTTTCTGTATTTCAACCATATCTTGAGTTTTAGATGTTCAAAAATTATGTATCTTACTTTGTAGGAAGGATGAGAGAGAGTTCTACAACTTTTATGGAGCTCCTGGGCTAAATCGGACATATAGTTGAGATAATTAGGTCTGGAAGTTAGAACACGGGTTCTATCACTAGAACCCGAGCAATGTACACTAATCAGGGCATAACTTGGGTTGTAGATGTGATATAAGGCTAATACCGGTGGCATTTGAAATTTAAGACATATATCTTTAATTCATATGAAAACACTTTTCCAAACTATGACGTTTCAATGGAGTTTTCACCCCTTGAAGTCAACTAAAGGATTCAGAGATCCTTTGAGAATGATTTATCTATAACTTGAGTTGTAGACCTCCAATTAACATGAGCTTAATTTCTCATAAATGACCTAACTTTGTACTCATCAGGTTTCTAATGATGTAAGGCCAAATTAGGGTTTAGTTATAGAGGGTGAAAGCATAAATCTGAGATCACCTTTTCATTCTGCACTTCTCACATTCTCTCTAGATCTTTCTCTCTTCTTCTTCCTTCTTCCTCAAGCTCCTTCATGGTGATAACTATGGAGAGCTAAATTTCTATAATCAATTCAGAGATTCTTGAAGAAATTGTGGTTTGGATTCTTAAGATATTGGTTTTGTTTTTGTGTTCGAATTCCATTTAGATTCCTCTTCTTCTTCTTCTTCTTGATCTTAAATGCATGAATGGTTATTATGTTTATGTTTGATCTGATTGGCTCTTGATTTAACATTGAGAATTGTAATGTGTAACACCCTAATACAGATATCTAGATATATCATAGTTTCACAATGATATATAAAGATAAGGGTACTAGAAATGTCACTTCCTCATACTTTATTCTAACATATATCCATAATCACAACTGAGTAATTATAGAAAGCCTTGAGAGATTGCGGAAAAACTTAAACCTCATACATACATATATATATATATATATATATATATATATATATATATACAAATATAAATTGATTACATAATTTCTGTCTACTTAAAGCAATAAAAACTACTCTAGTCTTCATGCCTTATCTTCTTACCCTTAGCAGGGTCTGTACCTCTGTACCTGCATCTGTTCCTGCATCTGGATTTATATGGAATAGTAACTGGGGTGAGAATAAACATTCTCAGTAAAAGCAATTCTAATACCATCTAACTATAACATTGTATATAACAATCATATAACAGATGCTATAATTCTAACTTAGGAGCTTCCTCCTTTTTTCTCATATCTGTACACTTTCTTATAGTGTGATATCAACCGATAGCCTACACACTGTTAATATATACAACGCCCATACAGCTGTAAATACCAACAGTGACGGACAATGCCCATACAACTGTCCGTGAATGCAATGAGAATGATATGTAATATGAATATGCCTAAGGAAATCCTAAGAGTATGTGGATGAAATGCAAATGTAGGGTTTTGTTTTAAAATACATGCAGAAGTTTATTTTGAAAACAAGGAAGTTTGCTAGGAACTAGTCAGTATATCATCCAGTGGTAATTAGAGGGAAAGCTCATCCTCGCATTACACATATCCTTGCACGCTGAGAAATTTGGGCTTCATCCTTGCTCAAAGAGCGTCTTTGGATTTCCCACTTATCTCCTTTGGCCTTGGCACTATCGAGACATCAGGGTTATGTCCTTCTCAAAAGTCCTTCAGACACTTATCTATCTCCTTTTGCCTTCATGAATGAACATCAAAGGATATTCACCAAGATCGATACTACTTGACTAATTTGTAGACTTACATATGTACTTGTATACTTAGTTCCTTTACGATCTAAGCATATTCTCCTAGGAACTTTGGCTTCTTATGTTTACCCTTTGTAATAAGGAGAATCTGTAACCTCATACTACATGTAACCTTAGCATTTGGTTAGAAATACTTGTTCCCTTAGGAACTTCTCTGATTTCTTACCTTCTTAGCTAAATGACTTCGCGTCATATAACGTTACATTCTCAGGTAAACATTACTAGACCATTTCTCATACTTGTACCTAACTCCACCTCATCACTTATATCTCTTAAGTGATTTCTAACGCAACACTATGTTGCTGAGGTATTAGATACTTACCTATGACAAACCACTAATCTTGGTTGCATTAAGGTTCTTTCTTTTCACATACATACTAGATTAACTAACTAGTGTGTGAAAAGCTTAGTGTTATGTTTATCTCTTATATAAACACCATCTTAACTTTCCTATAGACTCGACTCATTCTAGTGAAAGAGTCTATCTTAACTAATGCCTCATCTACCCTTGCTTAAGGAAATAAATGAGCATTTCTCTAAAACTTTGCATAATTAACTCAACTTTAACTAAAGCGAGTAAGTCATGCATCTAGATAAGTATAACATACTTATTCTGGTTGTATCTAGCTTTCCCTTCCATCATACTTCTAGTAGTAGCTTATACTACACTTGTGTGCTTAAGGTTCCAAATACCTCTTTAATTATTCCAAACTCATGGAATGCTTAAGACCTCTTTACTTATTCCAAACTCATGGAATGCTTAAGAACTTAACTTCTATACTTTCATTAGTGTCTAAGGAAGTAAATTCCATTTATCTTGCACTTCTAACTCATCTTTGCTAATACATGAGTTATTGCACATTTCTACTATACCTTATGATTATGACATCTTCTTAGTCACAATTCATCTTATTGTGTATTTAACAATGCACAAAGTCCCACTTAACTAGAGACTTAGTACCTAAACATTTCCTCCTTGGAACTAATACACAATCTTGTCTCCACTTAAGTAAATCTAACTCAAGAGTGGTTCTCACTTACAACTCTTCATTGTTTAAGGTTCTAGGTACCTTCCCAAGGTAATCTGCTATTCTTGGATCTTCTAAGGTTCATACCTTTCTCATTCTCTACTAGAGTGAATACTATTATTCATCCTAGTATACTTATCTCCATTGCACTATCTCATCACATCTTGAGTGGTATCTATTGCAACGTTAAGTTGCCTAAGGTGCAATGTCATTACCTAAAGCAAACCTTTCCTTTAGGATGCTTAAAAGCCTATGCTTTCTCATACTTGATGGGTAAATATTTTTCACTTGAAAATATCCCCATTTGTGTCTTAACACACTTTAGGAAACATATATAAATGATTCCATTAACTATAGAACTTGAAAACATCAAAATAAAGATTCTGATGAAATATGCTCTAGGCGTCTAGGCGCCATATTTTTAGACTCTAGGCGCTCATCGCCCTGCTGCACGATCATTTTTCTCTGGACTCTGGGCGTTTAGGCGCTCTATAGTGGGCGTCTAGGCGCTCTCCGCGTGACAGCAATTCTGCAGAATGCGTTTTCTGCATAATTGGTTAAAAAACCAATTCCAATCCTTTTCTCATGGATTCTAAGTGATTTTTAACATTAATCTATGCCCTTAAACTTGTTGTAACTCTTTTACAACCTATGAATTCTCTTAGGGCATAAATCTAGGTCCAAAATCACATAACTCCAACTATTCTTAAAGTCCATTTTCTATGGATTCTATGGTTATTCTTGAGCCATAAATGACCATCTAGCATTCTCTAAGCTTAAACTATCCTAACCTAGTCCTTGGAATCAAGAACCAAGTTAAGAATCACGATTTGGCCATTCAAAACCCTATTTCTATTCAAACCCTAACCCTATTCAATACAAATCAAATAGGAGAAAGATGAATAGAAAACCCCTTACCTCTTGAAGACTCTTGATCCTGAAGCTTGATCCTTGATCTTCTTCCTCTTCTTCTTCCCTTCTTCCCCTTTCTCCTTCTTCTTCTCCCTTTTCTCCCTTTTCTTTCTTTTCTTTCTCTATTTTCGATTCTCTGCCGAGAGAGAAGAGTGAAATAGAGGGTGGGATGTGGAGGGAAATACGAGAAAAGATTAACTTAAGTTTCTACACTGAAACTTATATCTGCTAAGGACACTTGAATCATGCTAATTCAAGTTTCCTAGCTTCCAACAACTTTAGAATAAATCATAGGATTCATCTAAATTGTTGTTTCACTATTTTCATGATTTTCTATATCTGCTGCTAGTCATTCGGTATTAAAACGCATAACCAGTATGCCTAAAAATACCAAACTGACTCTGATTCTCTTAAAACTTTTACCACATCTTATTTGGCTTATTTGTGACCTAGAAATAAACTCTCTATGTTTATTTCCCTCAGCTTAGCAACTTATGCTATTATCTGAGTCATTTTAAAATACTTTTCAACTTCTGTGTTGCAACTAAGTGCCTAAACAAACTCAGTTTGTCACAAAACTTTACAGGCATGCTAAACAAGTTAAACGCTACCTTTGGCAACCATTTACCCGTCTAACATGTGTTTAAGGGTATTACATTTCTCCCCTCCTTTTTATAAAATTTTGTCCCCAAAATTGCTCACCTCAAGTAAACAATTCTAGTTAAACAAAACTCTACATGAAACTTCTGCTTCCATGCAGACCTTTTTCAGTACCAGCTTCTTCCATCCACCTTCTCTTGACGAGATCTGCTTATCTTAAAGCTCTTGATCTCTATGCTTATGGATGGTAAGCTGTACTAAAACATAACTTAGCTTTGAACTCCTTCTTATAAGGCCTTCAAAACCAGGTGTGAATCTAGTATCTCTATCAAACACTATATCCACTGAAACTCCATGAATCCTAACTATTTCTTTCAAAAGTAGTTAAACTATTTTATCTAGAAAATAACTAACTTTACTTGGCGAAAGATGGGTAGATTACCTAATCTCACCACCTTTACCTGTAGCTCAACATATTCTATTATGTTCTTTAACATACTATGCCACTATACATCTTCCTTACTCTTGGAAAACCTTAGTAGCCTCTTGATAGATGGTATACTTTCTCTGGTGAGCTTCCTCCGAAATCTTTTTTCTTGATTTTTGACCCTTTTGGGAAACAAAGTTGTCTCTAAACTTCGTTATTCCCTCTTAGTAATAACAAAATCCTTTAGGGTTCCTTAGAAGATCTGCTCACACTCGTCCCTTAGAGCTTCATTCTCCTTTTGAGCTTCAAAGAAATCTGAGTCTTGAGGCCTCTTACTATGTCCACCTTGCTCACTAAGAGACTATCTGGAATCATAGTCACCACTAGACTCAAATTCTCGAAAACTCTCAAGAAATTCACTCTCTCTTGGACTATCATTTGGGACACCTGTAGGAGTTTCCTACCTAGTGCATCGACCATTTCTTTGGCCTTACCCAAATGATATCTTAACTCAAGGTTTTGAGCCTTGAAAAACTCTATCCATCTATTCTGCTTCATGTCCAGCTTCCTCTAATCAACAAGCATCTTAAGCTATCATGATTGTAACGCCCCAATTTTTAGAAAATATTCTGAATGTACTGTTTGCTGTTTTTCATGCTTTTGTGTGAATGACCGCTATGTCCCTATTTTTCTGTTCTCGATTTCTGTATGAAAACAATTACGATAATACAGGCTCAAATTTTATTTGATCGTTTTACGTAATTTGCTTCGAGACGGTAAAATAAAAATTTTTCTGAGCTACTGTTTTAATTTTATTTGAACGTTTTGGACGATTACCTACGTTGTGGGAAAAAGTGGGAAAATGACCGTTACGTCCCGAACGTACTGTTTTTGTTGTTTTTACTGTTTTTAATTGTTTTCTTCTTGATTTAATGCCTGAAAATACTGTCTGTGATTTTATATGGACTTTTTGTGTGATTTGCTCCGAGGCAGGAAAATAATATTTTTCCGGGCTGGGGAAATCTTATTTTATTATTTAGAATTGGGGGATCTTACTTAACCCGATTCTGAATGAGACTAAACATAATCTTTTAATTTTTAGGATTTAACTGTCAAATAAAATAATTTTATATTATTATAATATTATTTTATTAGTCAGTATATTTTAGTGACAGTGGACCCGAAAATATTTTGCGGGACCCACAATTAGCGAAACGGTTAGATCGGTAGCTTAGTTAATCACCGTTAGCAGTAGAACTTTCCAGAACAGTGACTCACTAGTCGACTCAAGAGAAAATAAATACACTGTGTGACTCAGCATGCGAGTCACCAAGAGCTAACCAATAGGAAATAAGCTTGCTCACCAAGGCTTGATCTTGACCATTGATTCATCCAATGGCTTGGATGAAGCCAAGCAAGGTGCCCACCTTGCATCCCACTTGATGGCTACGGCCAAGAGGTCTTGGATGACCAAAATCACACTTCATCTTCATCACTTTTCTCTCTTCTCTCTCATCAAAACCCTAGCCACCATTCTTGTTCATTTTCTTCACCATTTTCGGCCAAGACCAATACTACACCATCCAACCATCAAAAAATTTTTCTAACCAAGTTTTCCTAACCTAAACACCATACTAAGAACCTTTCTAGTTGGGAGTTTCTTCAAAATCTTCCATTTAGGGCTTGGATGTAACGGCCCAATTTTTAGAAAATATTCTGAATGTACTGTTTTCTGTTTTTCATGCTTTTGTATGAATGACCGCTGTGTCCCTATTTTTCTGTTCTCGATTTTTGTATGAAAACAATTACGATAATACAGGTTCAAATTTTATTTGATCGTTTTACGTAATTTGTTTCGAGACGGAAAAAATAAAAAATTTTCTGAGCTACTGTATTAATTTTTGTGAAAGATATACTATTTTTCTGGAAAGATATACTGATCAATCAATGAGCCATTCATTATTGCTTCATATTTGGATATGTTTTATTATGTTTGTAGATGAGTTTTAGATGATTGGTCTTCGCTTTTGGATGATTAGGCCATAACGCTACAAATATCGTATTTGGATGGAGTCCTCTGAAAAATGGATCTACAAAAATGCAATTTTTCTAATTCAGCTGGATTCAAGGCGAAATTGGGCCTCAAAGTCAGGACGTTCTGTTGCTTGGACCTTTCCTCAATGATTTGGGCCTATCTCTCTTTTAATTGCAAATGATTTCTTCTTATTGATTTAATGCAGAAGAACTTTCAGTTACAAATATAGGCAGATTTCGAATTGAGCTTTTTGGTGGTGATTCGGTTTTTAATGTGAAATTTTATATGGACTTTTTGTGTGATTTGCCATGGAAGGCTAAAGCTCCAAAATCCAAGGAATTCAATGATGGTGGTTTTTTTGAGTTCTCTTGTTTGATTAAAATCTTATTTTATTATTTATTGAATTAGTATTAGGGGATCTTGAATCTTAGATCATCGATTGATAATCTATGTTAATCTAAATTTGTTCCTAAATCAATCTTAAAATAATCTTTGAATTTAATGATTTTAGTTGATTTTTAACAGAGGTGTAAACAATGAAATTCTCACAATGATTGAAAATAATTTTATATTATTATAATATTATTTTATTAGATAATTTCTAATATGCTTGAGAAATCCGAATTTTGGGAGATGACTAGGTTATGCATTATGGACATTCCATGAAAATTTTATTTTGCGGGACCCGTTGTGGGAAAAAATGGAAAAACGTTTCCGAACGTAATCGTCTTTTCGTTGTTTTTGTCTGCTTTTAATTGTTTTCTTCTTGATTTAATGCCCGAAAACGTCTGTGATTTTTATGGACTTTTTGTGTGATTTGCTCGAGGCGGAAAATAATATTTTTCGGGCCGAGGAAAATCTTATTTTATTATTTAGAATGGGGGATCACACTAAAAATAATCTTTTAATTTTTAGGATTTAATCACAAATAAAATAATTTTATATTATTATAATATTATTTTATTAGTCAAGTAGAACCGAAAATATTTTGCGGGACCCACAATTAGCACGGTTAGATCGGTAGAGCTTAATTAATCACCGTTAGCGTAGAACTTTCCGATCAGTCGACTCACTAGTGACTCAAATGAGAAAATTAAATACACTGTGTGACTCAGCATGTGAGTCACCATAAGTAACCAATGGAAATCAAGCTTGCTCGCCAAGGCTTGATCTTGGCCTTTGATTCATCCAATGGCTTGGATGAAGCCAAGCAAGGTGCCCACCTTGCACCTCACTTAATGTTCATGGCCAAGAGGCCTTTGAAGACCAAAAATCACTTTGTCTTCCTTGCTTTTCTCTCTTCTCTCTCATCAAAACCCTAGCCACCATTCTTGTCCATTTTCTTCACCATTTTCGGCCAAGACACTAACTATACCATCCAACCATCCAAAAATTTTTCTAACCAAGTTTCCTTAACCTAAACACTATTCTAAGAACCTTTGTAGTTGGGAGTTTCTTCAAATTCTTCCATCTAGGGCTTGGAAACCAACCTTGAAAGTTTTACCTAGAAGGTGAAATTTCATGCTTTTCTTTTCTCTCTTCTTTTTCAAAGTTCTAAGCCATGATTTTTCCATGGTTTAGCTTCTTTTTCATGGTTAGTAACATGTAGATTTTGTTTGAGATTTCTAGGTATTTTTGGTGGTGAAAACCGTGACCTAGGAGGTGTGAAAGCAAGCCTTTTGTCTTCATTTAAGGTAAGAGGAAGACAATTCTTATCATCTCTTGATGGTGGTAAGGAGATGGAGCCATTTGTGATGTTTGTAGAATCCATAAGGATTCGGTGGTCATGTGTTAATTATGTGTGTATTTGTTAATTTTTGTGGTTGCTAGTAGTTTATGTGGTAATTGTTATTAGCTTTCTTGTTTGATGATTGTAATAATTTTGCATGTCTATTAGCTTTTGAAAGCATGTCTACAAGCTTTAATTTAGGTTGTATGTGTTAGAAAATATTTTTTGTATGTGTTACAAAATATAATGCATGTGTTAGAATTGTATGATAAAGTATAGGATGTGAATAACATGTGTAAATTTGCATGAGTGTTCCAAAGAACACATCCAATAGCTCACGGCAATGACAAGTTTGGAGGACCAAAATGTTCTCTTGATTTTTACTAAAGTGTAACTTAATTAACCTAGGAGAATCAAGAAAGTTTCTAATTGATTTGATCAAAGAAAATGCATTTAGAAATCAAATGGTAAAAACTTAATATTTTGGGCCAACATGCCTAAAGGATTAAATTGACTATTGTTAACTATTTTCTAAAATGATTTAATGAACTTAGACAATATAATACATTTGATATGATTTAAAAGGTGAAAGACATTTTGGAAATCAAATGCAAAAGTTTTATGAAATTTGGCCAACATGCCACTATAGGTAATCATGATTTCTAAAACTTGATTCTAAACCTTTTTCAATTAAAAAGAAACAATACAAGTTAAGAAGAAATTTTCTATAATGATTTTTGAAGGAACCAATTGATTAGAAGTAAGTCTAAAGGGTTAAAAATTCATAATTTTATCATTAGGAAGGAAATACAGTAATGTTAAGAAATTTTCTAACATATAGTTCACTTTTGGTTTTGAAGCATGTTAGAGATTTCAAAAAGAATTAAATGAAATGGTTAAAAATTAGGTAAATGGAAATTTTATGGATAAATTAGGAAACCATTATTATGATATTCTAAACAAAATACTGTCAATTTTTAGTAAAAATGAACCAATAAGATAGCAAAAATATCTAAAAGACAGTATGCGGTATGAAAAATTATTCTAAGTAGTTTAAATGTACTAAGTACTATTTTTGTTTGTTTAAACAGTAATTTTAAAGGCATTCGAATAAGAAAATGATTTAAAAATCCTACGCGATTGAGAAAACGTATTAAAAATGCTACGCGATTTTAAAAACAGAAAAATATCTTTACCCGATTTTTAAATGTTTGAAAAACGACGGATTTCAAAAACGCGATAAAATTTCTACGCGATTGACCGTTACTATATTTATTTTTTCGTTGTCGGGAAAATGTGAACCCGTACAGGCTTTTGAGGTTATTTTCATTTGTCGGGAAAAAGTGAACCCGTACAGGCTTTTTGCCATTGAGGGCATATTTTTATCTTGAGGGCATTTTTGTAATTTCATATATTTGGAATTATGTTTTGTCTTTATACCAATTTTTGGTGTTTTGGTTGACGAGACGAATCACATCGTGTTGTCGATGCGATAAACGTAGTGTGGTTCATTGTTCTAATGAACTTGGAGACTTTAGTGTACGGGATCCCACATGTGGACAGTTGGTAGCTCCGCTGGGCCGTGGTAAACCGATAGCACACTAATGTACTCGACATTCACTATATTTAATCGAGGTTTGTAAAGTCTAGTAGTACATTGCCTATAGTGCCACAACGGGAGACCGTGAACTATACTACGCCTGGATGGTGGATTCCCAGTGCCATAGGCTATTGACGCAACGTGTGACCGCGTAATAGTTGGTTGGGCAGCCGTGGTACTAATAGATTTTGCAAGTCATTCTCTCTGATATCTGTTTGGGTTTAGCTCCATGGAGTAGGGTTGTGTTTTGGTGTATTTGATTATATCTTGGATAATATTCCATTTTCTCTATTTATCTTTATCCGGTAATATCTTGGATGTTTTTACATTTTCTCTATTTATATTTATCGATAATTCTTATGTTAGTTGTCCATTTCTTATCTTATTTTATCGTGAGATTGATTTATCTATGTGGTTTTCTCTATTTGTGTTATATCCGTGATGTTCAAACACTAGGATATCTAATATGTACTCTATTCCACCGTTATTACTTGTTATAGCTTTTTCGTATTGTATGAACCGTATAGTTGTTATTTGTCGTCTTCTTATTGGCCGTGTTGTGATGATTTTATGTTGTCTTACCTCTTTATTGTATGTGTCTCTTGTCTATTTATTTTATGCGGTAAAGAGTTTGAAGAGGAAGAAGAGGAAATGACCTCTTGAGATCGTGTACCCCGAGGAAGAGGAAGGTCGACAAGCCGACGATCGGTTTACGATCAAGAACCATCCGATCATCCATATCCTCTCGGATTGATTGTGAGGGATGGCGACGCCAGATTTTTGGGATTCATAGAGCTAGTATTTCATGGAGGTTCTCGGCGTGGCATTTACGAGGCGATCGTGATTACGTTACATATGCAAGACGTGTGACCGTGATTCTACGTCATCGGTTTGATGGAGATCCGATTATGACTACGACGTTATTTCGCACTTAGAGTTACCCTTATCCATTAGGCGTTATTGGGGTGAAAACCCCGAGCCTAGTGAGATAAGCATCGATCGACCGCGCGATCCCGTTATCGCCGTGTGTCGAGACATCCGGATATCTATCTCCCGATGATCATTTTGGAGATGATCCATCCGAGGATTAGATAACCTAGACACCGTATATATTAACTCTTTTATTTCTTTAAATAGTTGTAGTCTTAGTTGTAAATTATTTGTCAGTTTATAACTTAATCATATGTATATTATTAGTGATGATGTTTTTTTATTTCGTATTTTTCGCATTATCTTTTTATTACATATTTATGTCTATCGGGAATTATTTTACAACCCGTAATAATATTTAACAAATGTTCCGCAACTTGGGTAGATTTTATTTCTATTTATTTTATTTTCTTTTATGTGTGACATCCTCCAAAGGGGTGTTACATTGGAAATCAACCTTGAAAGTTTTACCTAGAAGGTGAAATTTCATGCTTTTCTTTTCTCTCTTCATTTTCAAAGTTCTAGGCCATGATTTCTCCATGGTTTAGCTTCTTTTTCATGGTTAGTAACATGTAGATTTTGTTTGAGATTTCTAGGTATTTTTGGTGGTGAAAACCGTGACCTAGGAGGTGTGAAAGCAAGCCTTTTGTCTTCATTTAAGGTAAGAGGAAGACAATTCTTATCATCTCTTGATGGTGGTAAGAAGATGGAGCCATTTGTGATGTTTGTAGAATCCATAAGGATTCGGTGGTCATGTGTTAATTATGTGTGTATTTGTTAATTTTTGTGTTTGTTAGTAGTTTATGTGGTATTTGTTAGTAGCTTTCTTGTTTGATGATTGTAATAATTTTTGCATGTCTATTAGCTTTTGAATGCATGTCTATAAGCTTTAATTTAGGTTTAGGTGTTAGAAAATATATTGCATGTGTTAGAAAATACAATGCATGTGTTAGAATTGTATGATAAGGTATAGGATGTGAATAACATGTTTAAATTTGCATGAGTGTTCCAAAGAGCACATCCAATAGCTCACGGCAATGACAAGTTTGGAGGACCAAAATGTTCTCTTGATTTTTCCTAAAGTGTAACTTAATTAAACTAGGAGAATCAAGAAGGTTTCAAATTGATTTGATCAAAGAAAATGAACTTGGAAATCAAATGGTAAAGATTTAGTATTTTTGGGCCAACATGCCTAAAAGGTTAATTTGATTCCTATCAATTATTTCTAATATGATTTAGTGAACTTAGACAATATAATATATTTGATATGATTTGGAAGGTGAAAAACAATTTAGAAATCAAATGCAAAAGTTTTATGAAATTTGGCCAACATGCCACTATAGGTAATCATGATTTCTAAAACTTGATTCCAAACCTTTTTTTCAATCAAAAAGAGACAATACAAGTTAAGAAGAAATTTTCTATAATAGTTTTTGAAGAAACAAATTGAGTAGAATTAAGCTTAAAGGATTAAAACTAATAATTTTATCATTAGGAAGTAAAATACAGAAATTTTGAGAAATTTTCTAACATATAGCTCACTTTAGGTTTTGAAGCATGTTAGAGATTTCAAAGAGAATTAAATGATATGGTTAAAAATTAGGTAAATGGAAATTTTATGGATAATTTAGTAAACCATTATTATGATATTCTAAACAAAATTTTGTCAATTTTTAGTAAAAATGAACCAATAAGATAGCAAAAATATCCAAAAGACAAGTATGCGGTATGAAAAATTATTCAACGTAGTTTAAATGTACTAAGTACTATTTCATGTCTGTTTAAACAAGTAATTTTAAAGGCATTCGAATAAGAAAATGATTTGAAAATCCTACGCGATTGAGAAAACGTATTAAAAATGCTACGCGATTTTAAAAAAAGAAAAATATCTTTACCCGATTTTTAAACGTTTGTAAAAACGACGGAATTATGAAAACGCGATAAAATTTCTACGCGATTGACCGTTACTATATTTATTTTATCTTTGTCGGGAAAATGTGAACCCGTATGAGCTTTTGAAAATTTATCTGCATTGTCGGGAAAATGTGAACCCGCATGTGTTTTTGAGAATTTATTTTCTTTGTCGGGAAAATGTGAACCCGTACATGTGCTTTCTATCTATATGTGCCAAGTTTTTGGTGGATTGGTTGACGAGACGAATCACATCGTGTTGTCGATGAGATAAACGTAGTGTGGTTCATTGTTCTAATGAACTTGGAGACTTTAGTGTACGGGATCCCACATGTGGACGGAGTTGGTAGCTCCTTTGGGCCGTGGTAAACCGATAGCACACTATGGTACTCAACACACACTATATTTAATCGAGATTTGTGAAATCTAATAGTACATTTGCCTGTAGTGCCACAACGTGAGACCGTGAACTACACCACGCCCTGGATGATGGATTCCCTGTGTCGTGGGGCTATAGACGCAACGTGTGACAAGCAATAGTTGGTGGGGCAGCCGTGGTACTAATAGATTTTACGAATCATTCTCTCTCTCGATACTTGTGTTTTCTTTAGCTCCATGGAGTAGGATTTTGTCATATTATTTATCTCTATGTCTATTTGTTTCCATCTTATCTATTTATTGTTTATTTGTATTTTATTTGTTTATTTTATCTAGTTACTGTTACTATATTTGGTTATTATATCTTATCTGTTTATTCTTATCTTTCTTATTTTATCTGTGAGGTTTTATCTGTGATGTGATATATTGTTATGATATCTAAATTTTACTTCAATCTGTTATTATAATTGTTAAAGCTTTTCGTATTACATGAACTGTATATATGTTGATTGTCGTCTTCTTATTGGCCATGTTGTGATGATTTTATGTTGTCTTACCTCTTTGTTATATGTATTTTCTGTTTATTTATTTTACGCGGTAAAGACTTTGAGGAAGAGGATCAGCCTCTTGAGATCTTGTACCCCGAGGAGGAGGAAGACCGGCAGGCAGACGATCAGTTTGACGATCAAGAACCATCCGATCATCCATATCCTCTGGATTGATTGTGAGGGATGGCGGCGCGCCAGATTTTTGGGGTTCGTAGAGCTAGTATTTCATGGAGGTTCTCGGCTTGGCATCTACGAGGCGATCGTGATTCGTGACATATGCGGGACGTGTGACCGTGATTCTACGTCGGCCGATTTGATGGAGAGCCCATTATGACTACGACGTTATTTCGCACTTAGAGTTACCCTTATCCATTAGGCGTTCGGGGTGCCGAAAACCCCGAGCCTAGTGAGATAAGCATCGTATCGACCGCGCGATCCCGTTATCGCCGTGTGTCGAGACATCCGGATATCTATCTCCCGATGATCATTTTCATGCCGAGAGTGATCCATCCGAGGATTAGATAACCATGATGTTTTTTTTGGGATTGCGTCGTCAACGTATGTCCGTATATATTAACTCTTTTATTGCTTTCTTTCTTGTTTTTGTTTAAATATTTGTAGTCTTTGTTGTAAATTATTTGTACAACTTATAACTTAATCATATGTATATTATCAGTAATGATGTTTTTTTTTATTTCGTATTTTTCGCATTATCTTTTTATATCATATTTCTGTCTATCAGGAATTATTTTACAACCCGTAATAATATTTAACAAATGTTTCACAACTTGGGTAGATTTTATTTCTATTTCTTTTATTTTCTTTTAGGTGTGACATCCTCCAAAGGGGTGTTACATTAGTTGGTATCAGAGCCCAAGTTAGAGTCTTTTGGGGTTGTGGTTGGGTCTGTTTTTGTTTGTGCTGTGTGATTCTCTGTGATCTTTGTGATTTATATCCTTTCGGAAATATCTAGAAGGATGTATCTAACTTTGTTTTGTTATGTTTGAAGAAAGAAGATGGCTGGTAGAGGTAGAGGACGTGCTAATGTGAATCGTGTTGAGGACCCGATGTTGGTTGCTGCTGAAGCTATGCGGCAGATGGCTGAAGTGATTACTCAGCAAAATTTGAGAGCAGCTCAATAACAAGATGCTACGGCTGATGCCCTAAATTTATCTGAATTTAGGCGCCATAATCCGCCACAGTTTAGAGGCGAGGTGGATCCGGAGAAAGCGAGTCAGTGGATGCAAGATTTAGAGAGAATCTTTGAGGGATGAGATGCACAGATGAAAAGAAAGTAACTTATGTTGTCTTTATGCTGAGAGGAGATGCAGAACATTGGTGGAGAGGAATCCGCCGAGTGTTGCAAGCTGAAGGGACTGAGATCACCTGGGAAGTGTTTTCTAATACTTTTCTGGATAAATATTTTCCTGCAAGTGCTAGGCATGCCAAGGAGATGGAATTTCTTGGGTTGCGACAAGGAAATATGACAGTGAATGAGTACGCCACAAAATTTGAAAGTTTGTCTCAATTTTCGGATTATGCTCAAAATCAACAAGATGAGGTATGGAAATGTCGGAAGTTTGAGTCCGGATTGAGAGTGGAATTGAAACGAGGAGTAATATCTCTGAATATGAATCATTTTCATGCTTTAGTGGATGCATGTGCGCGACTTGAGGAGCTTGAATCGTCGCGAGATCAGAGGAATCGGAACTTTGGGCCGACAAGGTTTCAAAGAGGTGGAGGTAGCAATACAAATCGGTTTCTGCGTAAGCCGTATGCTAGACCACAAGGAAGTCGACTCGGCCGACCGCCAGTTGGAGGGAGTGTACCTAGTGGTGGAGCGGGAGAGAGTGGTGTTTACGCCGACGTGTTTTAAGTGCGGTAAGAAGGGCCATCTATCTCAGATTGTACGATTAAAGGAACTGTCTGTTTTAAGCGTGGACACTGGGCATATGTCGAAGGATTGTACTCGACCGAGAGAAGAAACCTCATTGCATTCGTCATGTTAGAACTAATCAGCAAAAATCTAGAAATGCTCAACCGAGATCTGGAGGGCGAGTATATACAATGATGGGATCTGAAGTTTCTCAATCTGATGACCTTATTCAAGGAGAAGATGACATTGGAGGTAACCTTCTGACTGTATTGTATGACTCGGGTGCTACATACTCGTTTATTGCCTATGATTGTGTGGAAAGACTGAAGTTGTCTGTGTCTTCTCTGAATGTTAAGTTGAGTGTATCTACGCCAACTGCTAAACCTGTAGTTACTTCTAAGATCTGTTTGGATTGTCCTATTGTTGTGAAGGGCCGTTTGTTTTTGGTCAATTTGATTTGTTTGCCTCTTATTGAGATAGATGTAATCTTAGGGATGGACTGGTTATGTTCTAACCATATCCTTATAGATTGTGCAAAGAAAACTATAGTTTTTCCTAAGAAAGAAGAGTCTAGATTCTTAACTGCTGTTAAGGTCAAGTCTTTGTTGAGAGATGGAGCGCAGGGATATCTGGTATTGTCTTCTCTAGAAGTTAAGAATGAGAAGGATGTGAATACTATTCCTGTTGTCAACGATTTTCCGGATGTTTTTCCTGAAGACGTACCTGGTTTACCGCCTGAGCGGGAGATCGAGTTCTCAATTGATTTAGTACCGGGAACAGGTCCTATCTCAATTGCACCGTACCGTATGTCGCCAGTAGAGTTGGGGGAGCTGAAAAAGCAATTAGTGGAACTGTTGGAGAAAGAATTTGTACGACCTAGCGTTTCCCCATGGGGTGCGCCAGTGCTTTTGGTCAAGAAGAAGGATGGAACTTCACGACTTTGTGTGGATTATCGGCAGTTGAACAAGGTGACTATCAAGAATAAATATCCGCTTCCAAGAATTGACGATTTGATGGATCAATTGAGAGGAGCTGTGATATTTTCCAAGATAGATTTGCGATCGGGTTATCACCAGATTCGTGTAAGAGGGGAAGATGTGCCGAAAACTGCTTTTCGAACTCGCTATGGACATTATGAGTATCAGGTAATGCCATTCGGGGTGACGAATGCTCCTGCCATATTTATGGATTATATGAACAGGATATTTCGTCCATATCTAGATAGATTTGTCGTTGTCTTTATCGATGACATTCTGATCTATTCTCGATCGAAGGAAGAGCATGCTGAACATCTGAATGTTGTTCTTCAGATTTTGAGGGAGAAGCAGCTGTATGCGAAATTGGCTAAGTGTGAGTTCTGGTTGGAAGAAGTCCAATTTCTTGGTCACGTAATTTCTAAAGAAGGTATTGCGGTGGACCCATCGAAAGTGGAGACTGTTTTACAGTGGGAAAGACCTAAGACGGTAACGGAAGTTCGAAGTTTTGTTGGACTTGCTGGTTATTATCGGAGATTTATCGAAGGTTTTTCCAAGATTGCTGGACCACTTACACAACTGACGAGGAAAAGTCAAGCTTTTGAATGGACGGAAGAGCGTGAAGCCAGTTTTCAAGAGTTGAAGAAGAGGTTAACAACTGCACCAGTGTTAATCCTACCAGATTCGGAGAAATCTTTCGATGTGTATTGTGACGCTTCTTATCAAGGACTAGGATGCGTGTTGATGCAAAACCGGAATGTGATGGCATATGCTTCTCGACAATTGAAGGTTCATGAGAAGAATTATCCTACGCATGATTTGGAATTGGCGGCGGTGGTTTTTGCTTTGAAGATATGGAGACATTTTCTCTATGGAGCAACATTCAACATCTTCAGTGATCACAAGAGTTTGAAGTACTTGATGACTGAAGGAGCAAGAGTTTGAAGTACTTGTATGTAACGCAAATGTCGTGGCCGATGGAAGGAGCTGAATATGAGGCATTGCGAAGATGGTTAGAATTACGAACGATTACGATTTTCAACTTTTGTACCACCCTGGTAAGGCAAATGTCGTGGCCGATGCCTTGAGTTGAAAGATTATCGAAAGTTGAACACCAAAGACCAGTTGGGATGTTGTTTCGATTCCAGAATGGAAATGGGACAGCATTTCGATGATCAAAGAAAAGGAGCTCATTGAACAATTTAGAGATGAGTGGTCATTTGTTGAGTTGAAACTAGGAAAAGATCTGTATGAATATGGTTACTATCTCAAGCGAGCTGATGGAAGACATAAGGGAAAAGCAAAATGCTGATAAATTTTTGCAAGGAATAAGGGAGCAAGTGAAGCAAGACGAGACAGTAGAGTTCAAAGAAGGAACTAATGGAATTCTGAGGTTTCGGGGTAGAATCTGTATTCCTCGTGACCGAGAACTGAGACAATATATTGTGGAACATGCCCATACTAGTCTATTAAGTATGCATCCAGGCATAACAAAGATGTACCAAGACTTGAAGAAGTTATTCTGGTGGCATGGGATGAAGGGTGATGTAGTTAGATGCGTGTCAACTTGCCTAGTTTGTCAAAAATCGAAAGTTGAACACCAAAGACCACTGTTTTAATTTTTGGGATGTTGCAACCATTATCGATTCCGTGGGAATGGAAATGGGACTGTTTTTAAGTTTTCTTCATTTCTATGGATTTGGTCATTGGTTTGCCAAAGACAAGGAAATGTCATGATTCGATATGGGTCATAGTTGATAGACTTACGAAATCGGCTCATTTCTTACCTAGTTGGGAGTTTCTTCAAAATCTTCCGTTTAGGGCTTGGAAATCAACCTTGAAAGTTTTACCTAGAAGGTGAAATTTCATGCTTTTCTTTTTTCATTTTCTCTCTTCATTTTCACACGTAGAATCATATTCCCTTAGAAAATATTAAATATATTCATTGGAAAGATTAACTAAACACCATACTAAGTTGTACATCGGTGAGATTGTCGGACTACATGGTGTACCGACGTGCATAGTTTCGTGTGAAAGCAAGCCTTTGTCTTCATTTAAGGTAAGAGGAAGATCCGAGGTTTACGTCAAGATTTTGGCGAAGTGCAAGAAGCTATGGGAACCAAGTTACGATTGAGTTCTATAAGCATATCATTGCATGTGTTAGAAAAAGACATGGTAGAATTGTATGATAAGGTATAGGATGTGAATAACATGTTTAAAGAGAGAACTATACAATAGCTCTTTGGAGGATTTATTGCGTGCTTGTGTTTTAGAACAACGAGGAAGTTGTGATGAATTTTTATCTTTGATAGAATTCACCTACAACAATAGTTTTCACGCAAGCATCGAATGGCTTTTTCAATCAAATGAGGCATTGTATGGAAGGCGATGTCGAACAAATTGAGTAGAATTAAGCTTAAAGGATTCTTTGGTATCAAGATAGGGGAGAGTATGAGAATTAAATGATATGGTTAAAAATTAGGTAAATGGGATAATTTAGTAAACCATTATTATGATACTAATGAACCAATAAGATAGCATCCAAAAGATGCGGTATGAAAAATTATTCAACGTAGTTTAAATGTACTAAGTACTATTTCTGTCTGGAGTAATTTTAAAGGATTCGAAAAAGTCAAGATTTGATACGAAGAGAAGTATTAAAATGAGGACAGGCGTTTGTAAAAACGACGGAGCGAAAAAGTTACGTAGATAAACGAAAAGAACGATCTCTTGAATTTAAGGAGGGTGAGCATGTATTTTGAGTATTTCTCGGGAAAAGAAGTTACTCCTATATGTGCCAAGTTTTTGGTGGTGTCGGAAGAGTGATTAAGTCTAAGAAAGACTTACGGGATCCCCTAAATTCATTGGACCATATCGATTATCCAACACACACTATATTTAATGGTTTGTGAAAGCATATCATTTGCTGTAGTTGCCGCCTTTTGGGGCTATCGCAATTTGCATGACGTGTCGATACTTGTGTTTTCTTTAGCTCCATGGAGTAGGAAGTATATACTATGTCTATTTGTTTCCATCTTATCTATTTATTGTTTAGATGTTTATTTTATCACATGTATATACAACCGTGATGACGTGATGTTAAAGATAAAATTTTACGACTTACGAAACTTTTCGTATTACATGAACTCGTATATATGTTGATTGTCGTCTTCTTATTGGCCATGTTGTGATGACGTTTATTTATTTTAAGGACTTTGAGGAAAGGATCAGCCTCTTGAGATCTTTCGGGAGGAGGAAAGATGATTGAGCTAGTCTAGTGAGTCATATGGAATGACGTGTGACCGTGATTCTACGATTTGATGGAGAGCCCATTATGGTGAAGCTACTTAGAGTTACCCTTATCTAGGAGCCTGGAAGATAAAATGAAGGATCAAGATCCTCATTTGTAATGATGTACGATGATCATTTTCATTATATCTTAATCATATGTATTTTTTTTGGGCCGTATATATATTAACTCTTATTATTGCTTTCTTTACTGTTTTTGTTTAAATATTTGTAGTCTTTGTTGTAAATTATTTTTTTATTTCGTATGTATTTCCGATTATTTTTTATTTCGTATTTTCCGCATTATCTTTTTATATCATATTTCTGTCTATCAGGAATTATTTTACAACCCGTAATAATATTTAACAAATGTTTCACAACTTGGGTAGATTTTATTTCTATTTCTTTTATTTTCTTTTAGGTGTGACATCCTCCAAAGGGGTGTTACAATGATCGCTGAGCACCTTTAACTAGACTCCTTATGAGTTATGTCTCCAAAATTATAAGGTAATCACTACTGTGGCTAATTCCAAATCATACCTAGGGTAGTCCTTCTCTTGCAGACTTAACTGCCTTGATGCATAGGCATTTACCTACCTCTATTGCATCGAACACACCCTAGTCCCATCTTCGAAGTATATCTAACTACCTCAAAGTTCTCACGGGAATTTGGAATTACCAATACTAACGTAGTAATCAACCTTCTCTTCTACTCTTGGAAAACAAACTCACTATCTAGAGTCCACTACTGAGTACCACCTACCTTAACTGGCCTAATCCAGGTAGCACTAACT
The DNA here is from genome assembly GCA_029884605.1 of Ormosia emarginata. Classification (NCBI taxonomy): domain Eukaryota; kingdom Viridiplantae; phylum Streptophyta; class Magnoliopsida; order Fabales; family Fabaceae; genus Ormosia; species Ormosia emarginata. Next base: position 77,133,543 of record JAQQTP010000088.1, read on the forward strand.
GAGAAAATCCGCTGATAGATTCTCTATTCTTGGATACAATGACTACTCTACCCATTGTACTTCTACTTAAACTCTACTAAAATTCTCTGCAATTTCTATCTTGAGAAATTACATAACTCTTAAACTGTACCACTTGTAATCCAAAACTGACTTTCAGCTTACTTGACACTTGATCACTTCTTTTCCAAAAGTTTCCAAAACTACCCTTGACATACTCTTCTTGTCCTTTCATAATCCTGGAAAACTCTCAAAAATCTACTTTTATTCACTCTGTTTCTATGACAACCAAGTCTTAGATCATCTCCTGAGAAAATTCAAAGCTTCTCTCAACTGATATACTTGATTATCCTTCTCTTAGACGAAGACATTTATTCTTGATATTTCCTTTGTTCAACTTGCCTTTAACTTAAGGCACAGTCTCACACACCAACTAAACAAGAACATAACATCATTTGTCTCTCTAAAACAACCAAACCATACTAACAAGGTAAGCAAACTAGATTCACAAAGTAAATCAACATGATCTACAAAGTAAATCTATTCTCTCTTTATACACACCTTAAAAGATTTCTCTTTATATGTGTTCTCATCTTATACCAAGTTGGAAGATTTCGTCGCTTCCTTTTTCCAAGAATCATCTCCCTTACGATGTCCCGGTTACTCACTTATGCAGCACATGGATTACCCCTCAAAAATGGTCTACATCCATGTATCTTACCACATCTAGCACGTCTTGGTGACTTGAAGCTTGATATACCTTTTTCCTTAGAGTTGCTCATCTAAAAGCACTCTACTTATACGTATCATCTCTCCAAGCTTCCACTGCGCAACTCTGATACAAATTGAGATCAAGAGGCACCCTTACTGATCTCAACATTTGATCTTTTCCTCTTTAGGAACCTCTACTAACTCTTGTTCCAACAAGGTTCTGAGATTATCTACTTCTACAACTCTACATTCACTGACTAGAGTGAAGAAGTCCTTAACCTCCTTTTGCATTGCAATTCTTCTAATGCCCTCTCCAAGTTCTACTTCAAATTTTACTTACTTCCAGTCTTCATCTGGATTGGACGTAAAATAAGAAAAGAACTTTTGACATTCTTTGAATTGCTTCGCATACTGGTCTTCAGTAATATCCCCTTGCTCCAACTTTAGGAATTCCTATTCCTTTGCTTTCTATAACTCAAGGGAATAATACTTATCTAGGAAAGTAATAACACCCTTGTGGGAGTGCCACATTTATGATGCAATAAAATAAAATAAATAAATATTACCCAAGTTGTAAAATATTTGTTACATAAATAGTATGGGTTGTAAATTTTTTCTTCTTGTATATAGAATATTACTAAATAAAATAACATGAAACATAAAGTAAAGCAAACTGTCATCACACATAATATACATATGATTTTGTTTTAAGTTATACAAATAATATACAACTACAAAATATTTAAACAAAGCGATAAAGGGTTAATGTAATACATAACATCAAAAAGTGCCCAAGTGCACATCACAAATCCCTATCCCTCTGAAGGATCACTCTCAGATGAAACTTCAGGTGATAGATATCCAGGATGTCTTGAAGCTCTACAGACACGAGTCCGTGTTGTTGATACACTACTAATCTCACTAGGCGCATGCAAAATCCCTCCCCAATAACGCCTAATAGTCAGCGGTAACTCTAAATGCAAATACAAAGTAGTAGTAAAAACAGGTTCCCTATCAAACTCTATTCGTAGGGATACAGTCAACCGTCCCACGTAGACCACTAAATCTCTGTCCTCTCGCAGACGCCAGGCCTCTGAACCCCCGTGAAACTTAAGTTTCACGAAACCAAGAAATCCCGGCAGTGTCATACTTGCCAAATCAGTCCAATGGATATGGATGATCAGAAGGTTCGTAGTCATTGAACTGATCCCCCGTCTGCTGCTCCTCCTCCTCCTCAGGATACACACACTCAAGAGGTTGATCCTCTTCCTCAAACTCTTTACAACATAATTTAATAATACAAAAAACAGTACGTATAGAGAGGTGAGATAATCATACATCAATACCAGCATGGCAAATAAGAAAACGCCAAATACAACAGATATAACAGTTTATACAATAAAGCATACTATAGCATCATAAATAATAGTACAATTTAACACAAAAATTTAATATAACAGTATCATATAATATCACAAATAATAATGATTTGATGCATGACATAAATGCAAATGAAATGCGACTCGTTCCTACTCCATGGAGCTAGACACAGATATTAGAGAGAATGACCCGCAAAGATCTATCAGTACTTTAGGGTACCCAACCAAACTATTACACTGTCTAACGTTGTGTCCATAGCCCACTGTCCAATCATCGTGTAGTAGCACACAGTCCAAACATCGTGTAACTACAGGCATTGTACTAAAATAATCTTTACAAGATCTTGATTAAGTATAGTGCGTGTCGAGATCACTAGTGTGTTGCTATTACCCGCAGAGGAGCGACCAACTGTCCACATGTGGAATACTCTGCACACTAATGCCTCCAAGTCCATACAAAGAAATGAACCACACTACGCTTATCACACCGACAACACGATGTTATTCGTCTCGTCAATCAAATCACCAATAATCAACCATATTGGCACAACTCAATGCATGAATAAAAATTGTAATTACCAAATTACCCTTAGTCTAAAAAATATTCACATATTTACGCAAATGTCCTCAATGGCAATAATCTCAAATACAGTATGTTCCCACTTGACGTACCATATTTTCACATGTCCAAAATACAGTACGTTCCCAATTGACGCACTATATTTTCACATGTTCGGGTCCACCACTTTGGCCCGACAGTAAAACTCATTGTTTCAATTAATTGATTAGAAATTTTATCACGTTTTCACAATTTTATCGTTTTTACAAATGTTTTTAAATCGTGTAAATATATTTTGCTATTTTTTAAAATCGCGTAGTATTTTTAAATTATTTTCTCAATCGCGTAAGATTTTTAAATCGTTTTCTTGATCGAAATGCTTTAAAATCTCTGTTTTAAAACTACGTAAGCTATTTTCATTACTTTAAAACTACGTAGAATAATTTTTCTTACGTTATAAATATATTATAAAATGTTTTCTTCTTTTTGCCTATTTTTAATAAATTTTGACAAACATTTTGTCTATAAATTCTATTAAAAATGTGCTTTCTACGTCTTTCCTCTAAAATTTCTTTTATTTTATGTTATAATTATAAAATCCACTTTAGAAATTGTTACTATACTTTAAAATCTAAAAGTAAGTATTTTTCAAAGGTTTTGTTCATTATTCTACTATATCACTTTTCTAATAAAAATTGGTTTACTTCTTTAATTATTGAAAATTCATTACAAATGCATTTCTTTTTAGGTTAAATATCAATTCTACACTTAGCAAATAAATTTTGAATTGATTTCTCATTTAGAAAGCATTTGTCGAATTTCACAAAACATTGGCATTTGATCTTTGGATCATTTTCCATCTTCTAAATCATTTTGATTTTCAATCATTTACCTAATTCTATTAAATCATTCCTTTAGAAAATGGTTGAGAACATTTTGGTTCTCTTTTCTTGATTGAGGCCGTGAGCCTCTATTTTGTGTTCTTTGGAACACTCATGCAAACCTCACATGTTATTCACATCTTAAGTAATATTCATGCATAATCACACATACAATATATTTTAAAGCTTGTAGACATATATACAAACAATATCATACACAAGTAAGAATGCATTTAAATAATCAAACACAAGTGAATCCTTATGGATTCTTCACACACATACAAGTCCATTTTCTCATCACCACACATGGTTGATGAGATTAAATCTCCCTCTTACCTTAAAGGAAGATAAAATCTACTACTCCTTCTCCTAGTGGTTTTGGTTTCACCTCCAAGAAAACCTAAAGATCTTAAACAAAAATTTAAAGAGTTATAACTATAGGAGAAAAATATAAACCATGGATAAATCATGGCTTAGAACCTTGAAAAAGATGTTAGAAATGGAAAATAAGGATTTTCACCTTGTAGGGAAAATCTCCAAAGTGATTTTCCAAGCTTAAGATGATAGATTTTGGAAGAACTCTCAACTAGAGATGTTCTTAGAATAGTGTTTAGGTTTAGAAAAGTAGGTTGGATAAAATTTTGGGTGGTTGGATGGTGGTGTAGGTGGTGTGGCCGAATGGCTCAAAAAGAAGCAACAATGGTGGTTCTTGATTTTGGAAGAGAGAAAGTATAAACCAAGTGATAGAAATTGAAGTGCAAAATGCCCTCCAAATGTGCATGGCCATGGAGTTCAATAGAGAGAAAGGTGGCCACTTTGTTTGACCTTCCAAGACTCCATCCTAGCCTTAGATGTGATCAAAGGTTGAGATCAAAACTTGGTCACCAAGCTTGTCTTCCATTGGCTAATCCATGCCTTGTCATAAGCCTAGTCACTTGTTCTTGAATGTTCCTCCCTAATGATGATCACTAATTAAGCTACTAATCTCATTAAGTTTCTATGCACTCTTAATCTAGTTTAATTAGGAAAATTAGTTACATTACTAATTAATTAGCATTCTTGTAATCTAAGCTTCAAGAGCCATTGATTAAATCAAGGGTTCATATTAGGTAGTGATATGATCAAATCTAAACCATTAGATCTCTTCTCCATGAAATCTTAACCATTAGATTCATCTTAAAACAATAAAGGGTCAAGATCTTCCCTACATTTCTCCTCATCCAATGGTCACAAATGATTCTAACCATTTTGTGAAACCAATCTCCACCGTACAATTGATCAACGACAGATATCCAAAGCCTTCAATAGTAAGCTTACCTTTACAACCATAGATTAGATCAACGGTTGATATTCAAAACTAAACCTTCTCATCCAACGGTACAAATCAAGTCAAGCCCTCTTTGTTGACTAATTTCCTATTGGTTCAAAACAAATCAAGCCATCATTGTTGACTACTTTATCTAAACATGGGTCCCGCAAATCAATTGAGGGTCCTATAAACCAAAAATAGGTCCCACAGACATTCTCGGATCCACTGTTGTTTTATTTATACTGACTAATAAAATAATATTATAATAATATAAAATTATTTTATTATACAGTTAAATCCTAAAAATTAAAAGATTGATACACGTATCATTCAGAATTAGGTTTAGTAAGATCTCCCAGCTCCGAATAATTAAAATAAGATTTCCTCGGTTCGAAAATTATTATTTTCCTGACTCGAAGCAAATCACACAAAACACTCAAATATGAACATGAAACAGTCAAATAAATTTTATATCATACAGAAAAACATAAAACAGTACAATCAGGACATAACGGTCATTTATCCTAAAGTTGGGGTGTTACAACTCTCCTCTACAAATAGAAATTTCATCCCCAAAATTCGTCGTACATCAAAACAACTGAGGGTTTTGCTCCCTCATTTTGTCTTCTAACTCCTATGTAGCATCACCTGTTACATCATTCCATATCACCTTCACCAGCTCGATCATCTTCCCTCGAAGCTGCTTCACTTTCCTGTCTTCAATCCTAATAGGAAGTGTCTCATACGTCAAGTTGTCCTTTAGTTGCACTTCGTCAGGCTGTATAACATGCGTCGGATCGGGAATGTACTTCCTTAATTGAGACACATGGAATACATCATGCAGATTGGAAAGAAAAGGCGGTAAAGCAATCTGATAGGCTATAGGACCTATCCGTCGAATAATCTGATAAGGCCCAATAAACTTAGGAGTAAGCTTCTTGGATTTGATAACCCTTCCGACACCAGTCGTAGGAGTTACTCGCAAAAATACATGCTCACCCTCCTCAAATTCTAGAGGTCGCCTTCGCTTATCAGCATAACTCTTTTGTCTGCTTTGCGTCGTCTTCATCTTTTCTTGTATCATCTTTACCTTTTTCGTAGTCTGCTGCACAAGATCTGGCCCAATAGTCATACTCTCCCCATCTTGATACCAACACAAAGGTGTTCGACATCGTCTTCCATACAACGCTTCATAGGGTGCCATCCCTATGCTTGAGTGAAAACTATTGTTGTAGGTGAATTCTATCAAAGATAAAAATTCATCCCAACTTCCTCGTTGTTCCAGTACACAAGCACGCAACAAATCTTCCAAAGACTATATAGTCCTCTCTGTCTGACCATCAGTCTGCGGGTGATAAGTAGAACTCAATCGTAGCTTAGTTCCCATGGCTTCTTACAAACTTCACCAGAACCTCGATGTAAACCTTGGATCTCTGTCAGAAACTATACATGTAGTTACACCATGTAGCCTAACAATCTCGTTGATGTATATCTGGGTTAATCTTTCTAATGAATACTTAATATTGATCGGCAAGAAGTGTGCTGACTTCGTAAGCCTATCAACTATAACCCATATCGAATCATGCCCCTTCCTTGTTCTCGACAATCCGGTAACAAAATCTATCGAGATACTATCCCACTTCCACTCTGGAATAGCTAACGGTTATAACATACCGGCTGGCCTCTGATGTTCCACCTTTGCCTTCTGACAAACTAGAGAAGACGCCACACGTTCCGCTACATCTCTTTTCATCCTTAGCCACCAAAACAACCTTTTCAAGTCTTGGTACATCTTGGTCATCCCCGGATGCATACTCAAATCACTAGTATGGGCTTCATCCATAATTGCTTTCTTAAGTTCAGGGTCATCAGGTATACAAATTCTTCCCTTGAATCTTAAGACTCCATCTGATCCTTCCTCCACTATTGCCTTATGACCTTGCTCCAAGAACTCCCTTTCGTTTTTCAAAAACGTATCCTCCTCTTGTTTATCTCGAATTATATCAAGTAATTCATTCAAGATCACAACCCTACCTAGGCGAATCTTTCCAGGCTCCAATTCCACTGACATCCACGAATCTCTAAACTTGTTAATTAATTCTTCCTCTTTTATCATCATTGTAGAAACACTAATCACCTTTCTACTCAGAGCATCAGCTACCACATTAGCTTTTCCTGGATGGTATTGGAGTTAAAAATCATAATCCTTCAAGAATTCCAACCATCACACTACAAAAAAACAAGTAAATTATGGCAGTTTTAATATGGTAATTATCAAAAACTGTCGTAATATATAGTATAATACGTCAGTTATACACCTGACATATTTTACAAGTAAAAAACGACAGTTATATGTATAAAATGACAGTTTTAACCACTATTATTTTTATTTTAAATTTTAGTTAAAATATTTTAATGTATTCTCAATTTTACAGCCCCTCCTAATGGCTAAAATTTCCCACTCATCGTCTCTCTCTCTCGCCCTCTCCCTCTCACTCTCACTGTAGCGCAGCTTTCCCCCAAAACGTAGATCGGAACCAGCCACCACCAGACGCGAGCCACTGCCACAGAGACTGACGATGCCTTCTAGCCACCGTGACTCGTAGAGCTGCCGTCCTCCTCCGAATTTGTGAGCCTCGCACCAGATCCCCCACCACCGAGACCAGGACCGCGCGAATCTGTTCTCCCTCGCTGATCTGAGCCTCCATCTTGCCCCATCGCTGCTCGCGGTGTCCGGTCTGCAACCTCACACTGCCGCCCTCAACCGCGTGAGACCCACGCACTATGCGAACCCATTTACCCAGCTACGCACCACGCGAGCCCATCTACCCAGCCACTACGACTGAAGCCTAGATCTGCGTTGTCACCGTGAGCCACCCTCACTCTTTTACCAACCCTTCTGAGTAACCCATCGTGATGTAAGCTCTCTCTTCTTCTTGTTGATTTCTTCGTGATTTTTGAGGAACCCACCACTCTTCTTTTCTCATCATTGTCTGATTTCTGATTTCTTCATGTTGATTTCTTCATTTTTTTTGTTTTCTTATTATTTATGAAATTGTAGCACTTGGTTCTTGTTAACTTCATATTTTTTATCTGTTATGATTCGAAGAACCATATTTTGATGGAGACTTTCGCCTCAATTTTTTAGAAAAATTGGTGATCGTAAGAGCAGAAAAGGGCCGAAAATCTGATTTTGGAAAGCAAGAGTTAAAGAAAGAGGGATTTCAGTTCTAATCAAGGAGCTTAGACTCGTGGGAAAGAGAAAGCAGGACCATCTTCAACGATTCTTGCTCTGATCTCAGAAGCAATTTGTGGGTAAAGTTTTATTTCATATCAATTCTGTCATGAATGTAATTTGAACTGAAGATATAACCTTGTGTTGGATTGTAATAGAGATTGATGTTTTTTTTTTCAGAATATAAGACATATGAAATGTGAATAAGTGTGTGCCTACAACTTGTTTGAGAAAACTCCTATAAGATCGCCAGTCACGGTCAATTTAGATAATGATATACTATTTGAAGTTTACATTCTAGTGAAGTAATTATAAAATACTATTTTTCTTTTCCTTTCTTTTCTTTTGCTCATTCGATTGGTGCCTTTTTTTTTGTTGTTTATTTGAGTCTCTGTTTGAGCATTGTTTGTTAATGTGTTTGGATTGTTATTGGATTGATCCGTGTATACATACTCTCTTTTTTTATTTCTAATGGATGTGTAAATTGGGTTTTGTGTTTCTGAAATATGGTAGTAGGTAGCTGTATAAGTGAAAGAACTTATTCTGCCAATGCTGTTTATTTAATTATGGGGTGAACTTTTTCATTTTTGTCTTATTTTTAATTCTATTGCATTGAGAAAACCTATCCATGTGATTTTATGTTATGTTTTGCGTATCTATCTTTGTGAAAGAATGCCTTATTTAATTCTACTGCAAGAATGCCTCTTCCAATTTATCATGTAATTCCAAATTGAGGTACATGTTTAGTAAATAAACATATGATGGGGTAAGGGGCTTCATACCACTCTTTGACAAAATCTGTCATAATTGTTTCTGCAATATTCCGATTGTTGTGCTTTGCATTGCATCTCTATTATTTTATTATATGCTACCACACTTGTTTTCCATAGTTTCTCCTATTTCTCCCTAAATATCTCCAAAAACTTCATAGGCATGGCAACCTTTGAAGGACCACCATTTTATACACAAAAGCTTGTGATTGGGGATCGATTCCAACCTTTAAGTTACCTTTCTGTAGTTCTGTTATATAAGTGTCTTAAGGATATACTTGAAATTTCTTTCAAGCCCTGGATCATTAGCTTTGGAAATAAATAGTTCTTACCACTTGAAAGCCTTTTTTTTTTTTTATCTGCACTAGAAAGCTTATTATTGTTGCAAATAATATGCATTTAATCATTACACAACCTGTTTACACACAACAAAAAGATTGATACATTTTTATCTACATCAAAACCAATGTAGAAATGTAAACTCCTCTTACTCAAGCTTGTGCCCTAAGTAAATAGCAAAACAGAACTTAGGGGATTCATTTATGGAGAGGTGCTGAATTATGCAGAAGTGTTTGGTTCTACTTTGAGTAGCCTGCACTAAAAGGTTCAGAAATTGAGTTATAGGACTCCAAATAACATGAGGTTGGTCTCATTAGAAAGATAACAGATAAAACTTCTTTGAGTTAAGATTTTATAATTTTTAGTTAACTGGTTTGATACCAGTTTTATTTTGAAATCGTGTCAAATTTCTGCTAAGGTTGGATCTTGACAGCCTGTGTTCTAGGTTACAGAATTTAAGTTATAGAGGTCCTTTTGACCTGGTTCCAGGGGCATCTAAAAGCTAAGATATAACCTTTTTTAGTGTAAAAACCTTAGGAATTTAAGAGGTTGTTAGAAAACTAAATTGCATCTAAAACAGATTGGGTATAACAGCAAAATTGGTTCTGTCAGTGTGATGGATTACTTACCTGCATATTTTATCTTTACAGACTAACTTTATAGGCTCCCTACATTTAGAAATATATTATGATATGATTTCAGGAATTAAGAATCACATATCAATCATGCAACCCAAAAAAAAATAAATAGTTTTCCCATTTATTAATTGAAGCTTCTATGTTTTGTATGGTAAGATGATGTTTCTCTTTCCTCTGAATTGTCTATTCATTGTTAGAAACCCAATTATTTGTTTATAGGGATCCTCTGAAGATTATCATTAGGTTTGATTCTTCTCTATCATTTTCTTTTCATTCAAAATTTTAATCTTTCTTCTGTTTCCATTTTTTGGTTTCTATCTTCACACCCCTAATGTTTTTGTTTTTCTCTTCACTGCGATGGCTGGCGCAATAGAGGCAGGAACTTTGCACATAATGAGGTTAATACTTAGGAGAAATTGTTTCACTTATTTGTGAAGGCATGTCATTATCATCATGGGCAAGTAAAAGAAAAGTTAGTCTTGCGCTCTTTTCTTCCCTTGCTGTTATTTTGATTTAACCTCATTATAGCTTGGTCATTTGTGTGTAGATGTTTGCTTATTTTCTGCTGTTATACCGACAGTCTGCACAAGCTATATGTAGGCTTAGTGAAATTTTGGGTGAATCTCTTTTTTCTCACCATGATGTTCTGCTTCAGTCTCTCATGAAGGAAATTCCAGGTTGCCTATGGGAGGTAGGAAGATAAATTAGTGTGTTTTAGGTGAAAACAATACCACTTAAGTTTTTAAGTGCAACAGGAAAAATTATTATCAAATATCAAACGTAGATGAAATTGCTCAAGTTACATATGATTGTTTTACTTACTATGTATAACAGGGAAAAGATGTGTTATTGTTAGCAGTAGGTGCTCTATCTAAATCCTGCCATAAAGCAATTTTTGCTGAAGGTTCTACCTCTTCCATTGCCATTCTAATGTGGTATCTTTTGCATGCACCAGAAAGGGAAAAAAATATCGTGAAGCTTCATTTTCCTCTCTTGACCAGGTTAGCCCTATTTTTCTGTAAATATGTCTAGAGAAAAGAATGATTAAATGTACAAAAGAAGTTTACTTTTTCTAGAAATTGGCGTAAGTAATTAGGATTATAATTTTCTATTCACAGTGCTTTTACTATGGACTTACCTTTGATGAATGGAATGATTCTGGCATTAAACATAAAATTAGGACGATCCTTGGATGATGTTGGTGGTTTGAAGAAGCTGAAGCAGATGCAAGTTCAACAGCAATTAACAATTTTGTTGAACAAAGTGCTAAACTTTCCAAGCCACCTAAGCAAGGATATATACATGTGTGAGCAAGAAGGGGCCAAGCTAGCGATAACCACTGTGTTGCAAAGACAGTAATTCACTTCTCTCTTATTATATTTTCTATCTTCAATAAGCTTTGCATGATGGAAGAGCTGTTTCCAGATCAAGACACAAATGAAAAGTATTTAAATTTTAAATTTTTTCTATTTATTATTTATTTAGGAGCATGCCGCTCACAACCCTTGCTTTGGCAGGCAAAAATAAATAATATTAGAGAGGATGAAAATTCTTCAAGATTTAGTCTCTTGATGTAACAGAGTAAACATAATTCTTCAAAATCAGTGCTAGACTCTTGCTTCTGCTTCTGCAAGAATCTGTTTCTTCATAATCTGTTTATGCTTTCTTTTTTCTTCTCTTCAAGTTCTCAAATATATGCTTAATGGATTATGCATTGTAACTTAACAATAGTAAAAGAATTGGTTACCCGTGCGTTGCACGGGTACCACGCTAGTTCATTACATTTGATAAATATGTTGATTTTGATATAATCCAATTTTCCTAGTTTTTAACATATGGCTTTGCAGCTTGTAATTATTTATTTATTTATTTCTATCATCTCGAAGCACATCTATATTTTATAGTTCATTGTTGATCTTTGGTCATAACTATATTGTTGCTTCTCTCATGAGAAGCACTGGAATTCATCATCAATTTCCCAATGTGAATAAACTTCATATCTAGAGATGTTCCTAGATTATAGAGAATGTGATGCTGTCAAATGATGATTTTTTTTTGTTTCTTTAATAAACATTGATTTTCCTTGCTGTAAATAATCTGTTATTGGTTATGCAGTTGTTAAAATCAATATTTTAAGTTTATATTGTTAGTTAAGTGCCGAGGGATGGAAATCCTTAGAGCGCTGCGAAAGTAAAGGGTAGAATCAGGTTTCAAGATCCATATGCTTGATTATTGCCATGAAATTATTGGTCTGGGCATTTAGCTTGAGCGCATGGCTTTCTTAGAGTTTAATTTAGCTACCTTCAAATCAGATTTATTGTTTAGCTTATTGTGAATTTTGCCTGATATATAGGTGAGGCAGAGGTTTGTTTGCTATTGACATGAAATTAAAATTTTAGAGTATGAATTATGAATTATGGATTATGCTATTGAGCTAGGTTGTCTACCATTTTTTTTTGTTGGTTTTGTGTAAATTACGGCAGTTCTAACTGCCGTAATTTACATTTTTTTGGTTGGTGTTATGTAAATTACGGCAGTTCTAACTGTCGTAATTTATAATTTTTTTTGTTGGTGTTATATAAATTATGGCAGTCATCAACCGCCGTTTTATGCACCACGAAACTGTCGTTTTATACATGGTAAATTATGGCGGTTGTCGTGGCGGTTAATGGAAAACCGCCGTATTATACCGAACGGCGAAGTGAATTACGACAATTTTAGAAACCGCCGCTGATGTGAAAAACGGCATTCAAAACCGCCGTAATATGCAAAAAAAACTGCCGTAATTTACTCCTTTTTTTGTAGTGTCACCTCTGCCTCATATTCAATTCTTTTTTATCAAACAAGTACTTTAAACTTTTGTGATCACTAAAGACATTGAACATAGCTCCATACAAAAAATGCCTCCATACCTTCAATGCAAAAACCACTGCGGCTAATTCCAAATCATATGTTGGATAGTTCCTCTCATGAACCTTTAACTGTCTAGAAGCATAAGCCACCATATTCTGATTTTGCATCAATACGCACCCTAACCCTTGGTAAGAAGCGTCACAATACACTTCAAAGGACTTGTTAGGATCCGATAAAATTAGCACTGGTGCAGTTGTCAGCCTTTTCTTCAATTCTTAGAAACTCGCTTCACGTTCCTCCATCCAGTGAAAAGCTTAACTTTTCCTCGTGAGCTGCGTAAGCGGTCCAGCAATCTTGGAAAAACCTTCTATAAACCTCCGATAATACCCAGCCATTCCAACAAAACTTCAGACTTCTGTTACTATCTTAGGCCTTTCCCATTGCAAAATAGTCTCCACCTTAGATGGATCTACCGCAATACCTTCCTTGGAAATCACATGACCTAAAAACTGAACTTCCTCTAGCCAAAATTCACACTTCGCCAATTTGGCATACAGCTTCTTGTCCTTCAAAATCTGAAGAACTATACCGAGATGTTCAGCATGCTCTTCCTTAGATTGAGAATAGATCAAAATGTCATCAATAAAGACAACGACAAATCTATCTACATACGGATAAAAAATCCTATTCATATAGTCCATGAATATTGCAGGAGCATTCGTCACTTCGAACGGCATCACCTGATACTCATTATGCCCGTAACGAGTTCGGAAAGCTGTTTTTGGCACATCATCAACCTTGACACGAATCTGATGATAATCTGATCTCAGATCTATCTTAGAAAATACCACTGTTCCTTTCAACTGATCCATCAAATCATCAATTCTTGGAAGTGGATATTTATTCTTTATAGTCACTTTGTTCAGCTGGTGATAATCTACACAAATTCGAGAAGTTCCATCCTTCTTCTTGACTAAAAGCACTGGTGCTCCCCACGGTGGAACACTAGGTCGCACAAACTGTTTCTCCAACAGCTCCTCCAATTGCTTCTTTAATTCCACCAACTCCACTGGCGACATCTGATATGGTGCAATTGAGATAGGACCTGCTCCTAGTACCAAATCGATAGAAAACTCGATTTCCCTCTCAGGTGGCAAACCAGGTACATCATCAGGAAAAACCTCTGGAAATTCATTGACGATAGGAATAACATTCACATCCTTCTCACTCTTCACTTCTAGATAAGATAATAACATATATCCCTGTGCTCCATCTCTTAACAATGATTTGACTTTAACAGCAGTTAAAAATCCAGAACTTTCTTCCTTAGGAAAAACTATGGTTTTGTTTGCACAATCTATAAGGATATGGTTAGAAGATAACCAATCCATTCCTAATATTACATCTATCTCAATAAGAGGCAAACAAATCAAATTGACTGAAAACATATGATCCTTTATAACAACAGGACAATTCAAACATATATTGGATGTAACTACAGGTTTAGCAGTTGGTGTATGTAACATCCTAAAATTTCGTATCTCATAAACAGTAATTTTGACAGTTAATAGAATTTTACTGTTTAGTAATTTCTAGATACTGTAAAATTATTTTGATTATTCCGTCAACGTATTTGATCATTTTGAGTGATTTGTTCCGTGTCAGGAAAATAAAAATTTTTGGGCTGGGGAAAACTTTACGTAATTTAATTTTTACCATTAGGTTTTAATTATTTTACGTAATCTGATTTAATATTTGTGCGTTTTCTAATATTTGTGATTTTTGTGGATGATTATGAAATTTTTTACTGTTTGTGGGCTCGGGGGTATATGTGGGCCCAGGTGGCCATACGTGGGCCCAGGTGGGTGCCGCAAAGTGAAAATTTTTCTACGCATAGAAAAATTTGTACTGTTTAGACGGAGACAGGGGATCTTACTAAACCTAAATCCGGAAACAGTGGATCTCCCTCTTACCTCTTGAAGAACCACAAAAAGTTCCTTGCTTTGTATTTTGAACAAGATCTCCACCAACACAAGTCTCTTGAACACAAAACAAACACAAAGAAATTAGTATATTAAACTTGAATAAGAGGAACCATGGATCAAACATGGTTTAGAACATGAAAAAGAAGAGAAAAAAATGAAGTTTTCCATAACTTCACCTTAAGAACCGTAGAACTTGCTCTTGAAAAAACTCCTTGAAGATGAAAGATTTAGGACTTGGTGTAAACTACAAAGTGTCTTCGAATTAGGTGTAGATTCAAGAAATATGGTTGTTTGAAATTAAAGAGTGGTAGAAGGGTGTTGTAGAGTGCTTGGTCGTGAGCTATGTTTTGGAGAGAAATGAAGAGAATTTTTGTTAAGCTTTGCTTTAGGAAAGATGAAGAATGATCAATAATGACCAAAGGTGATCAATTATGGTCTTCCAATGTTACTTTAGCTCCTAAATGCAGCACCAAAACCGTCCCCCCCCCTCCATGCACTCTTCAAAATGCAACAAGTCTCCTAGCCATCATTTTAGGCAATCTTGACCAATGATTAGATCAATGGTTAGGATTAATATAGGTTTTAGGTTTAGGCTTTAGATAGAAGACTTAATTTAGGCCATTGGATCTTTCCTCCTTGAAATCCTAGCCATTGGATGTGTCTCCAAAATGAAGGGTCAAGATTACTCCTTCAAACTTTACATCCAAGGGCTATAAATGGTCCTAGCCACTTTATAAGACTAAATCTCAACCGTTGATTAAATCAAGATCAAGTCTCCACCGTTGATTACATCAATGGTAGATATCTGAGCCACTAATGTTGACTTCGCAGTACAATATTTTTTTTTGTATTTTCTATTGTCCTTCAAATAAATTTTTACTGTATTTTTATCACCCAATAATTAAATACAGTGCAAAACACAATAAAAGAAAATTTTAAAAACTGTTTCCGGATTCAGGTTTAGTAAGATCCTCTGCTCCATCTCAATAGTACGAGTTTTTCTAATTATAGAAAATTTTTTACCTTTCTAGACCCATACGGGGCCCATATACGACCTCCCTGGGCCCACAGATGGCCCACGGATAACGCTAAAATAAACAGAGTAATATAAAAATTTCATAATCACACATAAAATCACAAAAATTAGAAAATGCACAAATATTAAATCAGATTACGTAAAATAATTAAGACTTGACAGTAATAATTAAATTACGTAAAAATTTTTCCAGCCCGAAAATTATTATTTTCCTGACACGGAGTAAATCACACACAACGATCAAAAGCAGTCGCAGAATAATCAAAATTATTTTACAGTACACATAAATCACTAAACAGTAGAATTCTATTAACTGTCAAAATTACTGTCTTATATTTAGGAAGTTTTGTAACACCCTCCCTAGGGTATCATATGTCTGACTCTCGACTCATAATCAAAAAGAAGTTTGCACAAGGTTTGAGTTATAAAAAGATGAGTTTTAAAATTTCTTTCTTGCTGAAACATAAACTTACTAAACTTCATAAGTGTTACTGAAAATATATTTAAACTGATTAATATACAATATTAATATCAATTAATATTTAACAATTTAAAGAGAAATATAAAGCTAACAGACTCTTTTTTTTTAACAGTGTTACCCAAGTGGCTTCAGTACTCAAGAGGGGGGGTGAATTGAGTAATTAAGGATTTTTCACAAAAGCCTTAAACAAATAAACTATACTGAATTTAATTATTAAAAGTCATGAATAAGATGAAGATAAGAAAAACAATTAATAATTAAATTGCAAGAATAAATAAAGTGCATAAAGATAAAAGATTAAGGGTAGAAAAGCAGGCACGATATTTATCCTGGTTCGACCACCAACTACTTGTGGCCTACGTCCAGTCCCCGAAACACAGTTCGAGATTTTTCACTATTCAATACAAGCTTAAAAACAGGTCCTTGCAACCTTTACACAATAGGGATACCTCACCCTATTTACTAGAGGGATACCTCACCCCCTTTGAAGGATATCTCACCTTCTTTACAATAAGGGATACCTCACCCTTTTACTAGAGGGATACCTCACCCTCACAAATTCACTAAGGGATACCTCACCCTTTTACAGAAGCAGAGAATAGATGAAAAATAAACTCTCACTTAGAGCAGATATTACAAATTGAAGTGCTAATAAGCTCTCTAAAGGATATCTCAAGGTTTTGGGGAAAAGAGCACAGAAAATATGAAAGAATCACATTTTAACACAAGCAAATAATTCAAATGGTTGGGGCTTTTTCAGAAGAGACCCAAGGTCTCTATTTATAGAGCAATGAGAGAAAATAGCCGTTGCAGTAATTAAAACCATGTAATTATTGAAATTATGGCCATTGCTGCTATTTTCGAAAGCTTCGTGAAATCCAATTCTGGAATACAGTATTCGAATGCCTTATGAGGTATTCGAATACCTTAGTTAAAGAGGTATATTATGAAATCAGGTTATTCGAATACCATAAGAGGTATTCGAATACCTCTGTTTGAAGAAATAGAAACATTCGAATTGGAATCAGGTTATTCGAATACTTTAGAGGGGTATTCGAATACCACTTTGAAAAACAGAAAACGTATGAATTTGAAAACCATTCTATTCGAATACCTAACAGGGTATTCGAATACCTCTCTTCCTGTGGAATTTTTCATGGTTGCTATAAAAACAGTTTTAAATGCTTTCAAATGTCCAGAAAATGATTGTTTAAGTTTGGAAAAACAATTTTGAAAACATTTCTTTGCAACGCCAAATAATGAGATATCCAAAAGGCTCTTTACAAAGATCCTAAGTCCTAAAGCTATTCTTTGAAGATCTTGGACTTGGTCTTCTCATCATCTTCATGTTTGTCTTCACGTTTGTTATCATCAAAACTATTGTTCATGATAGCTAGCCAATTACAAACAGTAGCAAACCCTATGACGGGTCCTACTTAATAGCATGGTACAACACTAATGAGAAAACTTAACATACTTATTCCTTCTTATATCCATCTGGATGCATCGGACATCTGTTCTATGTCAACACTGTACGCTATCAAATCTAGAATGGTCATTCTCTGATGTTGTCTCCGATCTCAGAGTATTTATCACTCATATGTCTAAGACAACTCGTTCCATCTATTATATAGTTTTTACCAATACAAGCACAACAACACAACATACAAAGAGGTGAGATCACCTACGCCAATACCAACATGGTAGCACAGAGATAACACAAACAACATATCATACAGGTATATCATACCAGAATTCCAATAATGCACTCAACATTAATCAACTATCATCATCATGCCATTAACATTATTATCATCACACAATAATCACAATAATGCCATCAACATGATTATCATCATCATCATCCAAGTATTTCTCAACAGAACAATTGTCATAGCCAATATTCCTCAATTAATATATCACATAGATATAAATGCTTAGTTTCATGCATGCGCACATAGACTCAGTTTTTCAAAAACAACTCCATGGAGGTTTTCACAATTTCGAGAAGAATGCTCTGGTTAATTGCCCAGCCTAAGCCCACAGACAATCTCCCAGTCGTTGAAAAGAATCGTGTTCTTGTCGGATATCGTCAATGTGTTGCAAACTGCATCGCCAAGTGGCATATGGTCCAGCCTTAGCCCACAGACAGATATCCACTGGTCGACCATTGCGCCTTGACGCCCCCAAGATCCATCATAGACCTCACTATCAATTCTCATTCCCTCTTCAACCACAAGGGCCAAAATAGCTTATTAGCTATACTTTATACAATGCACGAATATATCAGTGCAAGTCCAACCACAAGGGCCAAATCTTTTCAATTTCATTTGTTCAGTTTAATCATATGCCTTAACGCATATTTTTTCAATGCATGTATAATGCACCAATGCCAATCACAGGCATATCTTTCCAATGCATATAAAATGCACCAAATACCAATCACAGGCAAAACTCGTCATTTTCTCATATAGTGTTCATACACTGGTTCAACAGTATTCATACTGTACTTTCAACAACGAAAATCATGTTATCACATTTTCATAGTTATAAAACACTTTCATCGTGTTTTCACAAAATTACACAACATTCCTGTTACGTTTTCACAATTCCACAACACTTCAGTTACGTTTACAAAATTTTGTAACATTTCTGTTACGTTTTCAAAATGCTGCAACTCTTCTATTGCACTTTTAAAACACGTACTAATTTTTCAATGTTTTTCTCAATCACGTAAAAATATACGTTTCTCAAATCGCATAGTATTTTTCCACTGTTTCAAAATCGCGTAACTTAAAAATCATTCTTTTAAGTCGCGTAAATCATTTTCCATCATTCTCAAAATATTTAAAATACTTTCCAAATCACATAACGATTTTCGTCATTTTCACAATCACGTAAAAATATTCTATTACTTTTCAATCACGTAGTGATTTTTCAACAGTAGTTCAAATCACGTAAAATATTTAAACATAATTCAAATCGCGTAGAAATATTTTAACTTTTTCCAAATTGCGTAGAAATATTTTACTATATTTCAAATCATTTTTAAGATACATAAAATATTTTTCAACATTTTACAATCACGTAAAATATTCCTCAATATTCCAAACATTGTTTTGGACTTAAATAAATTAATATCATTTTCAACACATTTTTCAAATTACGTAGCTTAAAAATCATGTTTTTAAGATATAAAACATTTTTCATCACCATTTCATTACAGAAAATATTTCTTAACCTTCAAAAATTCCTTTTCAACTTTTCTCAAAATAATATGACTTTGTATTTTATTTTTCACATTTTCTTACTCAAGAAAATCTTTTTCCACATTTCTTTACTCAATAAATCCTTTTCCAAAATATAATCCACAAAAGTCACTTTTCCATTGATATAAATCAACATTTCAAAACTTAACATTTTCTAACATATTTCAAAACTCGAAAATCAGTTATACGTTAGTAAATTTTCAAAACACCATTATATTCTTCATTTTTTTCAAATCATTTCTAAACACAACCTTCTTCAAAATAAATTAAAGTTCAAATGTGTTCAACCTCTCTTTGTCTTTCGTTTACAAAATTCTCTCAAGTGATAAAGCATTCTGATTCCCTTTCCAAATTCCTTGTATTAAATTAAGTTACATTTCCACTTTGAAAATCACTTTGTTCATAAAAATCAAGGCATTACAAGCCTTCAAAAACGTGGACATGACTATTGAAACCATCAAATATTTTTTTTCCTTCTAAATTGATATGATTTTACACAAACAAAACCATTAAAAATCCTTTACAAAAATCATGAACGTGTTCATTGAAAACTGTCAGATCTTTCGAGTAACAAAACACTTCATTTTATAAAATATCACTTTGTTCCATAAAAATTTAGGCATAACCAGTTTTTCAAAACCGAGGGTATTTGACCATTGAAGCCATCAAACATTTTTCCTTCTAACTCAATTATTTATCATTTCTGTTTTCACACAAACAAAACCATTAAAATCTTTGTTTTCAAAACCGTAAAACATATGGTTATAAAACCAAACCCATTTGTTCAAATTCATTTTTACTTTCTTTGTAAATCTTTTTTCACTTTCTTTGCAAATCCTTTTTCACTTTCTTTGTAAAACTTTAAAATCAACGTTTGCCCGTTTCGTTTTTCGAAATCAAGTTTAATAAATACTTAGAAACTTTTTACACAAAATAAATCAATAAAAATCCCTTCAAAATCGTGTTCTTGTTCTCTTGAAAAACAAACCCTTTGTTTATTTTTCATATTCTTCAAATCATCCATTTTCATCATTCATGAAAATATTAATTTGTGAACACCTATTTTGAGGTGTCTTGGCCGAAATTCACTAAGTTCTAGGGACCCAAAAATCAATTCCCTTGTTCTTGAAAAATTTCAACATGAACCCTAATTAAGGGCATCAAAAATCGTAGCCTTCTCCCTTGGCCATTGGAGCCAAAAATTGATTTCCTTTCCATCAACACATCATGACATACACATACATATTTCATCATAAATACTACAAGCATGCCATATACTTATCATACATATTTTAAGCATACTATCAAAGCCATAAAATCATGCAAAGCATATGAAGCATAGACAAATAATTAAAGCACATAAACACCCACAAATAAATTACAAGACCATGGATATGAATCCTCACATGGATTCACCATCCACCAAATATAAAACCATCTCTCACCACCATACTTGGTTGGTGAGATGGATCTTCCTCTTACCTCTTGAAGATCCTCAAAAGCTCCTTGTTTTGCTTCTCTTTCCAAGTCCTTCACCACCAAGGACTTCTCAAATACAAAACAAAATACATAGAAATTAGTATACTAAGCTTGATTAAGAGGAACCATGGATCAAACATGGTTTAGATCATGAAAAAGAAGAGAAGAAATGAAGTCTTCTTACACTTCACCACAAATACCCTATAACTTTGATCTTGAAGAAAGTCCTTAAAGATGAATGATTTAGAGAAAGTCTCCAACATGAAAGTTGCTTAGAATAAGGTAAGAATTCAAGAAATAAAGTTAGTTAAAATTATTGAGTGATGGAAGGCATTTTTAGGGGTCTTGGCCGAAACCTCCATGAAGAAGAGATGGAGAGAAAGTGGAGAGAAATTTGATATGGTTCTTTGGTTCTTGAAATAGAAAAGATGTTCAAGTAAACTAAAGTCACAATTTTGGCTTCCTAAGGCCTTCTTGGCCGTGCACTTGTTTTGAGAAAAAGGTGAGTGAGACTTTGTTTGATTAATTGATAGAAAGGTGATAGGAATTATCAATGAGAAGTTAATATTTAGGCCCCCCAAGACTACTTGACCGTGAGCCACTTTGAAACAAAAGAGATAGAAATGAATTAAAGATAACATGTTTCTCTTTTACCAAGCAGGCACAGCCGTAGGAATTGAAAAGAATAGCCACTAAACATTGACTAACTTTGTATAGCTTCTTGTAGGCATAAAGACAATAGCCAAATGAATTAATTGCATGAATCTTGTCTCCTTCAAATGAATGGTCGTAGAAAACAAAATGGAGAGCCACCATAATTGACTATTTCATTGATATTTGATATAATTGAAGACAGAAGAATTAAGTGTATAATTTTGGCCATAAAAAAATGCATGGCTGTATAGTGAAGAGAGAAAAGAGTGAATTATTTGAGCAAATAATTGGTACTACATCATTTGAGAGAAAAGGTGATGAAGTGATATAGCAAATATATAAAATGATTTTGGCCCCCCTTTGGAGTGCATGGCCATAGCTATGCTTGGAGAGAAAGAAGAGAATATTTTTGCTTTAGGAAAATGATCAATAATTATGTATAATTGACCAAGACATCTAATAATGACATAAAGTTTTTCTTTAGCTCCAAAATGAAGCACAAAACCGTCCCCCCTTGCTTTATGCATGCAATAATGTTGTCATCATTATTAGCCACCATCTAGAGCATTTCTAGCCATTGATTAATTTAATGGTTAGGATTTAGATAGACTTTTGATTTAGAAGACTTAATCTAGGCCATTAGATTTTTCCTTCTTGCAATCTAAGCCATTAGATGCATCTCCAAAATGAAGGGTCAAGATTACTCATTCTTACTTTTAATCCAAGGGTCATAATTAGTCTTTTCTACTTTTTAGGACCAAATCTCCACCATTGATTAAATTTACATCCAATGGTCATAAATGGTCTTTGTCACTTTTTGAGACCAAATCTCTACCATTGATTAAATCCATATCCAATGGTTACAAATGGTCATAGCCACTTTATATGACCAATTCTACACCATTGATTAAATCGACGGTTGATATCAAAGCCTTCCTTATTAAGCTTGTTTAAATTAAATCTCCACCATTGATTAGATCAATGGTGAACATCCAAAGCTTCCTAACTAAGTTTACTCCCACACCATTGATTAAATCAATGGTGATCATCCAATACTTCTTTATTAAGTTTGTTTCTCCACCGTTGATTAAATCAAAATCAAGTCTCCACCATTGATTAAATTAATGGTGGATATCCAAACCACCAATATTGACTTAAGCAATATAATATTTTTTTTTATATCTGCTATAACCCTACAAATAATATTTTTACTGTATTTTTATCGTCCGATAATTAAATACAGTACAAAACACAGTACAAGAGAATTTCAAAAACTGTTTCTGGATTCAGGTTTAGTAAGATCCCCTGTCTCCGTCTAAATAGTACAAATTTTTCTATGCGTAGAAAAATTTTCACTTTACGGGACTCACCTGGGCCCACATATAGCCACTGGGCCCACATACACCCCCTGGGCCTACAAACAGTAAAAAAAATTCATAATCATCCACAAAAATCACAAATATTAGAAAACGCACAAATATCAAATCAGATTACGTAAAATAATTAAAACCTAACGGTAAAAATTAAATTACGTAAAGTTTTTCTCGGCCCGAAAATATTTTTTTTTCCTAACACGGAGTAAATCACTCAAAACGATCAAATACATTGACGGAATAATCAAAATAATTTTACAATATCCATAAATTACTAAACAGTAAAATTCTATTAACTGTCAAAATTACTGTTTATGAGATACAAAATTTTAGGATGTTACAAGTTTGGGGTGTTACAAACCCATAAAGATTCTGCCTTGCCGCTATCTAAGTCTTCACAGGTCATAAATATAAAACAGAACAATACAAGAAATGTAACACCCTTTTTTCTTAACTCGCGAAGAAGGAATGCCACACCATAGTGAATTAAAACATAAACAAAATAAAAATGCGGAAAGATGTAATTTCGTTAATTTATTTAGACCTGATTTGTATATGTCGTTAGAGTAAATAGTTTCCATCTTGATAGCAAAATAATTGAACATTAAAATACGTCCTACCTTTTTTTCGTATAAAAGAAATAAGAATAACTACAGATACAATAAAATCAACATAAACTAAAGACCATACATTCACATATATATATATATATATATATATATATATATATATATATATATATATATATATATATTATGTGTCAACTTGTTTAGTTACATCACAAAATATACAAAAAGTAAAGGCTTTACCCACCCAAGATAGTTACAAATTTACACCCATAAACTAGCAAAACATCAGGCTTCCCCAAAAAGATAAACGGTTAGCCATCAGTAGCCACCTATAGTATTAGCCCCTAAGACTGACGAGAAGGGACCGTAGCCAAGTCCTCCTCAGGATCCTCTTCATCCGATGAGAGTACCATCGGAGCGACTGAATTTCAGGCAGAAGCCCGAGCAGTGGAGAGGAAAGAGTCCTCTTGTGGAGTGTAGAACATATCAGTCCACATATCCCTAACAGGTAGGTAAAATTCCAAAATGACAAAAGCAAAAAAATCAAAAATAGGAGGGTCGTCAGCTCCCCGCGGTAGACGTATCGGTCCGTCTGCACATGTAGGTCCTAGCAATCGGGTCCTCCATGAAAGGTCAACTTCACGTACCCAAAAAGCAGCGTGGACGCGATGACATCCTCAGCAGCTCTAGTCGTAGTGTGGCCAGAAACCCAGAAACTCAGTTGTTTCCTTCTCTTCCTCACGAGTGTCTTCTTAGAAACATATAAATAAACAGAAAGTATCGAAATACAGAAAGAGGTGAGACACCCAGCTTTCAATACCAAAATGGCAGCAAGAAAACGAAACGGCGCTGGACGCCCACATATAAACACAGTTCATATATCCAATTACAGTAATAATTAAAATTAATAGTAAAAGTAAAACAACAATAAATAACAGTAAGTATCATCAATAATAGGTAGACTGCATCAACCTTTCCAACATTCAACAGTCCAAGCAATTAAATAATTATTGCAGTAATAATAACAGATACTTTCCACAATTATAAATGCTCATGCTCAATGAATTATGAGACTGACAATTAACAATTCAAATAGTACCAAGTTCCTATTCTATGGAGCTAGACATAAACATTTTCGGAGTGAATGATCAAGGAGTAATGCCAGTATCTCGTTAGCCTTTAAAAATAGTGTGCTCATCTCATAAAAATAGTTGCGCAATACAACTTATACATGGCACCTTAATAGTTGATCATGATATAGGACAGCGTCTCAGTCTGGATCGTCGGTGTGTTTGCATCGGTCTATCCCACGACCCCAGTGGAGCTACCACTGTCTATTGTGAGACATCCGCACCCCAACGCCCCCAGGGCCAACCACTATGACCCTACACTTAGTCTACTTGCACCCGCACATAGGTGTTATTCAAACTCCTAGGCATACATCGCCTATTCAACAATGTCCAACGGATAACACATATGCATGATGATGCAACGTACATCATGTATATTCATCAATGATACATTTATCATAAGCATACCACAATGGCATACATATTCATTTCTCAACATCAATATGTCATAATTCCCTCATGTACATGGGATTTCACAATAACATAGAATCAATCCTCAACATCAATATGTATTTGTGGTTTATCAATTATCACAAATCCACATTATGGATCCTCATTTTCAAAGTCTTAAGCTTTGGTCAATTATGAAAATTTTAAGTTGAATAACCCTTTAAAACCGTGGCACTCTCAAGAGTTATTACTCAATCTAATTCTTCCACTTGATTATGGATTATGCATGTCTCTAAATTCTCAATCTCCAAAGATGCATCAAGGCATCATTTAACCCCTAATTTTTCTCTAAAAACTGTGGCCTCACTAAGTCATCAAGGTTGCGATTTCTTTCCATTTTATGCATTTGTTACTTGATACCTAATTGCTTAGATGTTGTTTCACACCAATTCAATCCAATCCCTTAGGATCCAAGGCCAAAACTGTGGCCTCACTTTGGGGGTATTAGACCCTTAAAATTTTTCATTCATTAATTTTAATATTATTATTCAACATTTAATCACATAAGCTTCATTTTATTTGTATACAAAAACCAATTTATATCCCTAAATTCTAGTCAAAACCATGGCCTCACATTAGGGTAGGAAACTCCAAATTTTCCATTTAACAACCCTAACATCATCAAGCATTTTCAACATATCCAATACATTCAAAATCATCAATCTCAAATTAAGAACACATAAGCACACAAAATCATCAACAAAGTAAGCATACAAAGGTTCCCTCACCACCAATAATAGTTGAAGTGAGTAATATCCGTCATACCTAAAGGAAGAACACAAAAATGATCTCCTATTGCTCCTTGGTAGTTTCAGTTTTGGGGTCCAAAAATCCTAGGAATTTCAAGACAAGGAATCAACATCAATGGTTGAAAAAGAAGAGATCCATGGTCATCAAAGAGACCATGGAACACGAAAATGAAGAGAAGAAAGAAGAAAAATGGAAACTTTGCCTTGGAAGACAATGGAGGTGAAGATAGATTTTGAAGAAAATTTCTAAATAGGAAATGTAGAGGAGGCTGAGGTGAGTGTAGAAATGATCTTGGTGAAGAGAAAAATCAAAGAAAATGGTCTCTAATGAGGCTGCAATTTTGTAGGGAAGAAGGAGAAGAAGAGAGAAGGAAGAGAAAAATATGAAGATGAAAACTAGAGAGAGAAGTGGATAGATGAAAAATGAGTGAAATGTGATTAAGTGTAGTAAGTGAGGGAGCAAAAATTCACTCCCCTTGGGCTATAGGTTGCCGTGGCAATGAGAGAGGAGAGAGGGGTGGAGAGGCGTCTCCAACAAGCCAAGGGCATACTTGGTCATCTGGTAGTCAAAGCTTCTCAAAGAAACTTTATTAAAATATAATAAATTTGAATTAAAGTGGGTTTGATTAGACTTAAAGTAGATTACATTAGGATAATGTGATAGGATTTTTAATGCATGTTATTATCCAATGGACAATTGTTACAGTTGACAGAAGCCAGTATTAATTGTCTGGCAGATAAAATTTTACACAGCGATTTATTATTTTATCTGTTAAAATTTCTTAAAAAATGTGAAACCTCATAAACTGTGTCCAGCCTCGGGTTTAGTAAGATCCCCCGTCGACATTTTCATAGATCAAGGTTCTCGGAAAAAATATCTTATTTTCCCGGGCCCGCTCAGTTTACACGTAAAATGAGAAATAATATTAAAATATTTCACGTTCTCAGAAAAATCCAGAAAAATTTCCAAAAATCACAAATATTAGAAAATAAATATTTATCATAAAATAAATTAAATTTGGGGTGTCACAACTCTCCCAACAAATAAGAATTTCATCCTCAAAATTTTTGTACCTTGAAACAATTCTGGGTATTGCTCCTTCATCTTGTCCTCCAGTTCCCATGTCGCATCTCCAGTTGTTTCGTTCCAGATCACTTTCACCACTAGAATGTCCTTCCCTCTGAGTTGCTTCGTTTTCCTATCCTCAATCCTTACAGGAGTTGTTTCATAAGTCAAGTTTTCCTTTAATTGTACTAAATCAGGTGCTATGACATGATCAGGACTCGGAATGTATTTTCGAAGTTGTGATACATGAAAAACATTATGGAGATTTGAAAGAAAAGGTGGTAAAGCTATTTGGTAAGCAACAGGACCTATCTGACGAAGAATTTGATAAGGTCCAAGGAATTTTGGAGTGAGTTTTCTAGATTTGAGAACCCGATTGACCCCAGTCGTAGCCGTGACTTTCAAGAACACATGCTCTCCTTCCTCAAATTCAAGAGGTTTTCTTCTTTTATCCGCATAACTCTTTTGTCAACTCTGAGCCATTCTCATCTTTTCCTGAATCATCTTAACCTTCTCAGTTGTCTGTTGAATAAGATCAGGTCTGATGGTAAGTCTCTCTCCATCTTGATACCAACATAAAGGCATTCGACACCTTCTCCCGTATAGAGCCTCATAGGGAGCCATCCCTATGCTCGAATGATAATTGTTGTTGTAGGTAAACTCTACTAACGGTAAAATTTCATCCCAACATCCAGTCTGCTCTATGGCATAAGCTCTCAGCAAATATTCCAACGATTGTATTGTTCTCTCTGATTGGCCATCAGTCTAAGGATGGTAAGCAAAACTTAGTTGTAACTTTGTTCCCATTGCTTCTTGAAGACTTTGCCAAAATTTCGATGTAAATCTCAGATCTCTGTCAGAAATGATACTTGTAGGCACACCATGTAGTCTAACAATTTCACCGATGTATAACTGGGTCAACTTCTCCAACGGATATCTTATGTTGATCGGTAAGAAGTGTGCTGACTTTGTAAGTCGATCCACAATTACCCATATTGAATCATACCCTCTTCTGGTCTTTGGCAAACTGACAACAAAGTCCATGGCAATACTATCTCATTTCCATTCAGGAATAGTCAAGGGTTGTAACATTCCAAATGGTCTTTGATGCTCGATCTTTGTTTTCTGACAAACTAAACAAGAAGATACGCATCTAGCAATATCTCTTTT
This sequence comes from Ormosia emarginata, assembly GCA_029884605.1. Lineage (NCBI taxonomy): Eukaryota > Viridiplantae > Streptophyta > Magnoliopsida > Fabales > Fabaceae > Ormosia > Ormosia emarginata. The sequence continues at coordinate 77,161,625 of JAQQTP010000088.1, forward strand.
CATCCCATGCCACCAAATCAAATCTGATACATTTTGGTCATTCCAGGATGCATACTCAACTTGCTAGTATGAGCATGTTCAAGAATGTACTTCTTGAGTTCTTCATCTTTAGGCACACAAACTCTACCTTGGAATCTTAAAATTCCATCGTTTCCTTCCTCTAATGTTGACACACCGCCTTGTTTCATCAGGTCTCTTTCCTCTTGCAAGAACTTGTCTGCCTTCTACTTCTCTCGGATGTCATCCATCAAATCACTCGAAATGGTGACCATGTTCATGCGGATCTTTCCCGACATTAACTCCACAAAAGACCATATGTCTCGGAATTGTTCTACCAAATCTTTTTCCTTGATCATCATGGCAGAAATACTGATCGTCTTTCTACTTAAGGCATGGGCCACAACATTTGCCTTTCCAGGGTGATACTGAAGTTGGAAATCGTAGTCTTTCAGAAATTCTAACCATCTTCGCTGCCTCATGTTCAGCTCTTTTTGATCATACAGGTATTTCAAGCTCTTGTGATCACTAAAGACATTGAATGTTACTCCATACAGATAATATCTCCATATCTTCAAAGCAAATACAATAGCAACTAACTCCAAGTCATGCATTGGGTAGTGCTTCTCATGCACTCGCAATTGTCTTGAGGCATAAGCCACCACTTTTCTGCCTTACATAAGGACACAACCCAATCCTTGGTATGAAGCATCACAGTACACCTCAAATGGTTCACTCGGATCAGGTAGAACTAATACTGGTGAAGTAGTTAGTCTCTTTTTCAATTCTGGAAAACTCTCTTCACAAGCATCTGTCCACTCAAAAGCTTGATTCTTCCCTGTGAATTGAGTGAGAGACCCGGCAATCTTAGAAAATCCTTCGATAAATCTCCAGTAATAGCCCTCTAATCCAACAAAGCTTCGGATCTCTATAACCATCTTCAGCCTTTCCCATTGAAGAACAGCTTCTACCTTCGAAGGATCTACAACAATTCCTTCCTTTGAAATCACATGGCCCAAGAATTTGACTTCATCCAACCAAAACTCACTTTGGCAACTTGGCATATAACTCTTTCTCCTTCAAAGTCTGAAGAATTATACTGAGATGCTCAGCATGATCCTCCTAGTTTTTCGAATAGATCAAGATATCATCGATGAAAACAACGACGAATCTATCCAAATAAGGATGGAAGATTCTATTCATATAATCCATGAAAATAGCAGGTGCATTAGTCACACCAAAAGGCATCATCAGGTACTCGTAATGTCCATAACGAGTACGAAAAGCCGTTTTAGGCATATCTTCCACTTTCACTCTTATCTGATGATAGCCTGATCACAAATCGATCTTAGAAAACACCGTTGCTCCTTTCAACTGATCCATCAGGTCATCTATCTTCGGCAATGGATACTTGTTCTTGATCATGACCTTGTTTAACTGACGATAATCCACGCACAACCTTGAAGTACCATTTTTCTTCTTAACTAGTAATACCGGTGCTCCCTAAGGTGATACACTGGGTCTCACGAATTGCTTCTCCAAAAGCTCTTCTAGTTGCTTCTTGAGCTCAACTAGCTCTGTAGGCGACATTCGGTAAGGCGTTATAGAAATAGGACCAGCTCCAGGTACAAGATCAATGGCAAATTCGATCTCCTGCTCCAGTGGCAAACCAGGTACATCTTTAGGAAAAAAAACTTCAGGAAACTCTCGAACCACTAAAATTGTGTCCACATCAACCCCATTCTCGACTTTCAAAGAAGACAACAACATGTATCCCCGAGCTCCTTCTTTTAAGAAAGCTTTCACTTGGTTGGCCATCAAAAATCTAGAATTCTCATCCAAAGGGAAAACTATGGTTTTTCTAGAACAATCTAATAGGACATGGTTAGAAGATAACCAATCCATTCCTAAGATCACATCTAATGAGATAGTGGCAAATAGATTAAATCAACAGAAAAGATTCGACCTTCAACAATCAATGGGCAATCTAAATAAACTTTGGTAGTGACAGCATGCTTAGTAGTTGGAGTTGAAACAGTCAAATTAAATGGTAAAGAAGACACAGGTAAACTAAGTCTTTTTACATAGTCATAGGAAATGAAAGAATGTGTTGCACCTGAGTCGTACAGTACAGTTAAAAGATTACCTTCCACGAGACCTTCCCCTTGTATAAGATCTTCGGATTCGGAGGCTTCAGCACCACTCAGGGTGTAAACCTGACCTCCAGCCTGCGGTTTAGTAGTTCTAGCAGCATTGACGGAAGGTTCCACCTTAGGTTGATTACAATCATAAGAAACGTGTCCAGGTTTCCTATATCTGAAGTAGATCACTCTTTTAATAGTGCAGTTTCTCTTATAGTGCTCCTTCCGCACTTCATGCATCTCGACATAGATGCCGTTGTTTGACCAGTTCTGCTCAAACTTCTTCCAGGACTTCCACCTAGTGGCTTCGGTTGTTGATTTTCAAGTGGTCTGGAATAAGACTTCTTCTTATAATGGTTAGCATTACTACTTCTTCCTCTTTGGGACCGAAAAGGCCCAAAGTTTCTGTTTCTTGCATCACGCGCCTGGTCCAAGTCTTCCACCCAGTGACACGTATCAAGTAGTTTCGAGAACTGAGTAATCTTCAAAGTTATGACGGCTCTCTTCATGTCATATCCCAGACCTTTCTCGAACTTCTGACATTTCCATGCTTTGTTTGGTTGGTGTTGAAAGTAGGTTGAGAATTTGGACAAACTCTCAAATTTGGCAGCATATTCACTTACTATCATATTCCCTTGCCTCAAGCCAAGGAATTCTATTTCCTTAGCATGCCTAGCGCTTACTTATTCAAGAATCTCTCCTTAAATAATTCCCAATTGATTGCTCAATTTTATGCCTCCAATAACCTCTGCTCTCCAGTCCACCAATCTCCTGCGTCTCCAATCAGCATGAATGCAACATACGTCACCTTCTTATTGTCGGAACAATTCATGCCCGTGAAGATCTTTTCCAATTCCTTGATCCATAAAGTAGCTTTCTCAGGATCAAACTTTCCCTTGAATTGTAGAGGGTTAGTGCGACGAAATTCTGCCAAATTCTAGGCACCAGTAGTAGCCTCCAATTATTATACAGTCCTCGCATGCTGTTGAGCCATTTGCTGGTTTTGTTGCAGCATAGCTTCATCCATCTTCTAAATTGCTTCGATTGCAGCAGTCATGTCTCCTCTACGAGCCATAATTCTTCTCAAATCAAGCTATACAAAACACAGAAAAAGTCAGATGTATCCTTTTGGAATACCAAACACAAAGAATCACACAGCACAAACAAGACAATCCAAAACCACAAGACCCAAAAGAAAACCTAAACTGAGGCTCTGATACCAAGACAGTGTAACACCCTTTTTTCTTAACTCACGAAGAAGGAATGCCACACCATAGTGAATTAAAACTTGAACAAAATAAAAATGCGGAAAGATGTAATTTCATTAATTTATTTAGACCCGGTTTGTATATGTTGTTAGAGTAAATAGTTTCCATCTTAATAGCGAAATAATTGAACATCGAAATACGTGTTACATTTTTTCTTAATAAAATAAATAAGAATAGCTACAGATACAATAAAATCAACATAAACTAAATACCATACATTCACAATATATATATATATATATATATATATATATATATATATATATAGTGTAAGTTGATCCTTTATATATATATATATAGGAAGGATCAACTTACACCAGTGTAAGTTGATTTTCTCTTACACTCATTTTTAGTTGTTAGATTCACTTTCATCTAATGGTTACCTTTAATGTAATAATCTCAACCATTAGATGAAAGTTGAACTAACGGTTGAAAATGAGTGTAAGAGAAAAAAGACTTACACTGGTGTCAACGGATCCCCCCTCATATATATATATATATATATATATATATATATATATATATATATCAATATATTTAGTATACATCTGTTTAGTTACAAAATATACAAAAAGTAAAGGCTTTACCCACCTAAGATAGTTACAAATTTACACCCATAAACTAACAAAACATCAGGCTTCCCTAAAAAGATAAATAGTTAGCCATCAGTAGCCACCTACAGTATCAGCCCTTAAGACTGACGAGAAGGGACCGTAGCCAGGTCCTCCTCAAGATCCACTTCATCCGATGAGATTGCCATCGGAACGATCGAATTTCGGGTAGAAGCTCGAGCAGTGGAGAAGAGAAAGTCCTTTTGCTGAGTGTAGAACATATCAGTCCACATATCCCGAACGGGTAGGTAAAATTCCAAAATGACAAAAGCAAAAAAATAAAAAATAGGAGGGTCATAGCGACCCCAGGCTAAAGACACCGTCAGCTCCCCGCGGTAGACGCATCGGTCCATCTGCACATGTAGGTGCCAACAATCGAGTCCTCCATGAAAGGTAAACTTCACGTATCCCAAAAAGCAGCGTGGGCGCGATGACATCCTCAACAGCTCTAGTCGTAGTGTGGCCAGAAACCCGAAAACTCAGTTGTTTCCTTCTCTTCCTCACTAGTGTCTTCTCAGAAACATATAAATAAATAGAAAGTATCGAAATACAGAAAGATGTGAGACACCCAGCTTTCAGTACCAAAATGGCATCAAGAAAACGAAACAACACTGGACGCCCACATATAAACATAGTTCATACATCCAATTATAGTAATAATTAAAATTAACCGTAAGAGGAGAACAACAATAAATAACAGTAAGTATCATCAATAACAAGCAGATAACATCTACATTTCCAACATTCAACAGTCTAAGCAATCAAATAATTATTGCAGTAATAATAACAGATGCTTTCCACAATTATAAATGCTCATGCTCAATGAATTATGAGACTGACAGTTCACAATGCAAATGGTACCAAGTTCCTACACCATGGAGCTAGACATAAACATTTTCGGAGTGAATGATCAAGAAGTAATGCCAGTATCTAGTTAGTCTTTAAAAATAGTATGCTCATCTCATAAAAATAGTTGTGCAATACGGCTTATACATGGCACCTCAACAGTTGATTGCGATATAGGACAGCGTCTCAGTTCGGATCGTCGGTGTATTTGCATCGGTCTATCCCACGGTCCCAGTGGAGCTACCACTGTCTATTGTGAGATATCCGCACCCCGACGCCAGGGCCAACCACTATGACTCTACGCTTAGTCTACTCGCACCCGCACATAGGTGTTATTCAAACTCCTAGGCATACATCGCCTTTTCAACAATGTCCAACAGACAACACATATGCATGACGACACAATGTACATCATGTATGTTCATCAATGATACATTTATCATAAGCATACCACAATGGCATACATATTCATTTCTCAATATCAATATGTCATAATTCCCTCAAATACACGGGATTTCATTATAACATAGAATTAATCCTCAACATCAATATGTATTCGTGGTTCATCAATTATCACAAGTCCACATTATGGATCCTCATTTTCAAAGTCTTAAGCTTTGGTCAATTATGAAAATTTTAAGGTGAATAACCCTTCAAAACTGTGGCACTCTCAAGAGTTATTACTCAATCTAATTCTTCCACTTGATTATGGATTATGCATATCTCTAAATTCTCAATCTCCAAAGATGCATTAAGGCATCATTTAACCCTTAAATTTTCTCTAAAAATCGTGGCCTCACTAGGTCATCAAGGTTCCAATTTCTTTCCATTTTATGCATTTGTTACTTGATACCTAATTACTTAGATGTTATTTCACACAAAATCAATCCAATCCCTTAGGATCCAAGGCCAAAACCGTGGCCTCACTTTGGGGGTATTAGACCCTTAAAATTTTTCATTCATTTATTTTAATATTATCATTCAACATTTAATCACATAAGCTTTATTTTATTTGTATACAAAAACCAATTTATATCCCTAAATTCTAGTCAAAACCACGGCCTCACATTAGGGTAGGAAACTCTAAATTTTCCATTTAACAACCTTAATATCATCAAGCATTTTCAACATATCCAATACATTCAAAATCATTAATCTCAAATTAAGAACACATAAGCGCACAAAATCATCAACAAAGTAAGCATACAAAGGTTCCCTCACCACCAATAATGGTTGAAGTGAGTAATCTCCCTCTTACCTAAAGGAAGAACACAAAAATGATCTCTTATTGCACCTTGGTAGTTTCAGTTTTGGGGTCCAAAAACCCTAGGAATTTCAAGACAAGGAATCGACATCAATGGTTGAAAAAAAAGAGATCCATGGTCATCAAAGAGACCATGGAACACGAAAATGAAGAGAAGAAAGAAGAAAAATGGAAACTTTACCTTAAAGCTTGAAGCTTTGCCTTAAAAGACAATGGAGGTGAAGATAGATTTTGAAGAAAATTTCTAAATAGGAAATGTAGAGGAGGTTGAGATGAGTGTAGAAATGATCTTGGTGAAGAGAAAAATCAAAGAAAATGGTCTCTAATGGGGGCTGCAATTTCATAGGGAAGAAGGGGAATAAGAGAGAAGGAAAAGAAAAATATGAAGATGAAAACTGGAGAGAGAAGTGGATAGATGAAAAATGAGTGAAATGTGATTAAGTGTAGTAAGTGGAGGAGCAAAAATTCACTCCCCTTGGGCTATAGGTTGCCGCGGCAATGAGAGAGGAGAGAGGGGTAGAGAGGCTTCTCCAACAAGCCAAGGGCATACTTGGTCATTTGGTAGTCAAAGCTTCTCAAAGAAGCTTTGATTAAAATATAATAAATTTGAATTAAAATGGGTTTGATTAGACTTAAAGTAGATTACATTAGGATAATATGATAAGATTTTTAATACATGTTATTATTCAATGGACAATTATTACAGTTGATAGAAGTCAGTATTAATTATCCTGCAGATAAAATTTTACACAACAATTTATTATTTTATCTGTTAAAATTTCTTAAAAAACGTAAAACCTCGTAAACCATGTCCAGCCTCAGGTTTAGTAAGATCTCCCGTCGACGTTTCCACAGATCAAGGTTCTCGAGAAAAATATCTCATTTTCCTAGGTCTGCTCAATTTGCATGCAAAACGATGAATAATATTAAAATATTCCATGTTATCATAAAATTTCAAAAAAAATTCCAAAAATCACAAATATTAGAAAATGAATATTTATCATAAAATAAATAAAATTTGGGGTGTTACAAGAAAGAGGTAAGATCCCCTACATCAAATCCAATATGGCAGCAAGAAAACGATACGAATGACAAAGTCATTCCATACATACAAATGTTACAGATATATTCAAGTTGTCAATTTCATAAATATCATCAGAAAGCATATTTCACAATAATATAAACATTGCCAACACTATAACAACATATATCCACAATAGGTATGTAATGATTATGCCACCACAATATGTATGTTGACCATGCCACGACAATATGTGTATTGACCATGTGTATGGATACTAACCCAGTTCCTACTCCATGGAGCTAATACTCAAATTTATTGATGAATGTTCTAGAAAATCTACCATCCTCAATGACAGTTTATGCCAGACCATGAAAAGAGATAGTGTTGTCGGGTACGTTGTAACACCCTAAAATTTATTTATTTTATTATAAATAGTCATTTTCTAATATTTGTGAGTATTTGTGAATTTTTTTGGATTTTTCTGAGAACACAGAATATTTTAATATTATTTCTCATTTTACGTGTAAGTTAAACGAAGCCGAGGAAATGCAATATTTTTCTCGAGAACCTTGATCTGTGGAAACATTGAAGGGGGATCTTACTAAACTCGAGGCTGGACACGGTTTACGAGATTTCATGTTTTTTGAGAATTTTATCAGATAAAATAATAATCGCTGTGTAAATTTTATCCGCTGGACAATTAATATTGACTTCTTTCAACTGTAACAATTGTCCATTAGATAATAACATGTATTAGAAATTCTAACACATTATCCTAATGTAATCCACTTTATGTATAATAAAATCCACTTTTATTCAAAAATACAATATTTTAATCAAGCTTCTCATGGAAGCTTTGACCACCAAATGACTAAACTACCCTAAGCTTGTTGAAGAAGCCACTAAACCTCTTATCTCTCTCCTATTTTCGCAGCAATGTGGCTCCTTAGGGAAGCAAAGTTTTGCTTCCCACACTTATCACCATTCACTCCAAAAATATCACACATTTTCTACTATCACTTTCTCTCTCTTCATTTTCACTCTTCACCATTTTCTCTCTTTTTCTTCTCCTTCACCCCCACGGTTTTGCAACCCCACCTTGAGTGACCATTTTCATTTTCTCACTTCACCATCACCATTTCTACACACTCCTTCTCACTCTCAACATTTCTTCTTTAAAGATCTTCTTCAAAATCCATCATCTTCTTCACTTTCTCTCAAGAACAAAGTTTGAGACTTTGAAGGTAAATCTTTGATTCTTCACCTTCTCTTCCTATTTTTCATTTCTGTCACACCCCAAGTTTCCTAACTGTTTGACAGTAATTTTGACAGTTAACAGAATTCTACTGTTTAGTGATTTCTGTGCACTGTAAAATTATTTTGATTATTTCGTCAGTATATTTGATCGTTTTGTGTGATTTACTCCGTGTCAGGAAAATTATAATTTTCAGGCCGAGGAAAATCTTTATATATTTATTTCTCTTGATTGTTAATTATTTTTAACAATCTGATTTGATTTTCATAAGTTTTCTAATATTTGTGATTTTGTGTGTGATTATGAAATTTTTATATTACTCTGATTGTTTTTGGGCTGTTTGTGGGCTCGGGTGACCTTACGTAGGTCCAGGTAGGTCCCGCAAAGTGAAAATTTTTCTACACAAAGATAAATTTGTACTATTTAGACAGAGACGGGGGATCTTACTAAACCTGAATCCGGAAACAGTTTTTAAAATTTTCTTTTTACTGTGTTTTGTACTGTATTTAATTATCGAGCGATAAAAATATCGTAAAAATATTATTCGAAGGGTTATAGCAGATAGAAAAATAAATATTATACTGCTTAAGTCAACATTATTGGCTTGGTCATCAACCATTGATTTAATCGACGGTGGAGACTTGATCTTGATTTAATCAACGATTGAGATTTAGTCTTACAAAGTGGCTAGGACCATTTATAGCCCTTGGATGTAAAGTTTTAAGGAGTAATCTTGACCCTTCATTTTGGAGATACATCTAATGGCTAGGATTTCAAGGAGGAAAGATCTAATGGCCTAGATTAAGTTTTCTAATCAAAAGTCTACCTTAATCTTAACCATTGATCTAATCAATGGTTAAGATTGCCTAAAATGGTGGCTAGGAGATTTGTTGCATTTTGAAGAATGCATGGAAGGGGGGGACAATTTTGGTGCTGCATTTAAAAGCTAAAGCAACATTTGAAGACCATAATTGATCACCTTTGGTCATTATTGACCATTCTTCACCATTCTTGAATTTTCCTAAAGCAAAGCTCTTCAAATTTTTCTCTCCACCTCTACTCCATGCATGTTTCGGCCAAGGCAGCCAAGATAACCTTCCGTCACTCTTTAATTTCAACCAATCATATTTCTTGAATCCTTATCTTATTCTAAGTAACTTTCATGTTGGAGACTTTCTCTAAATCTTCCATCTTCAAGGAGTGTAAGGAAACTTCATTTCTTCTCTCTTATTCATGTTCTAAGCCATGTTTGATCCATGGTTTATCTTGTTCAAGCTTGATTTACTAATAAATATATGTTTTGTTGTGTGTTTAAGAAATCTTTGGTGGTGAAGGACTTGAAAAAAGAAGCAAAACAAAGAGCTTTTGAGGTTCTTCAAGAGGTAAGAGGGAGATCCATCTCACCAACCAAGTATGGTGGTGAGAGATGGTCTTATATTTGATGGATGGTGAATCCATGTGAGGATTCATATCCATGGTCATGTAATAATTTGTGGGTGTTTATGTGCTTTGATTATTTGCCTATGCTTGGTATGATTTGCATGATTTATTTGCTTTGATTATGGCATGCTTGTGATATATATGTTGAATATGTATTTGTATGCCATGATTTGATGATGGAAAGAAAATTGATTTTTGGTTCCAAAGACCAAGAGGAATTTCGGCCAAGACACCTCAAAATAGGTGTTCATAAATTAATATTTTCATGAATGATAAAATTGGATGATTAGAAAAACAAGAAAAATAAACAAAGGGTTTGTTTTTCAAGAAGTGGTGTTCACGGCTTTGAGAAGAATTTTTATTAATTTATTTTGCATAAAAACAAGAATGGAATTTAATGGAACTCAAGGACATTTTTGAATAAGAATATTTTAAGTATTTTACAAATCATGAGTTTTAAATGAAAAGAGCAATGAATTGATGATTTTAAGGATTTGCAAAGAAAGTGAAAAATGAAAATGAACAAATGATTTGATTTTAAAGACCATGAGTCTCACGGTTTTGTTAAGGAATTTTTAATGATTTTGTTTGTATAAAACCATATTGACTTATAAGGAAAAATATTTGATGGTTTAAATAACCATGTACCACGGTTTTGAAGGTTTGTAAATGCTTTGGTTTTATGAAATAAAGTGGTTTTTCAAGTGGAAATGTAATTTGATTCAGTACAAGGATTTTGGAACGAGAATCAGAGTGTTTTATCACTTGAAAAATAGAAATTTCGGTTATGAAAGAAAAAAAGAGTTTGAAAGTGTTTGAACCTCAATTTATTTTGAAGAGAATTGATTTTGGAATTTATTTGAGAAAAATAGAGAATATAATGGTGATTTACAATTTACTAACATATAACTCACCCTTTGCGTTTTGGAGAGCGTTAGTAATTTTTAAAGTTAGAAACATTGATTTAATTCAATGGAATTGTGAATTTGTGGAATATATTGTGAAAAGGATTTTTTTGGGTAAAAAATGTGGAAAATAATATGACTACTCACATTATTTTGAGAAAGGTTGAAATGGAATTTTTGAAGGTTGAGAAATATTTTTCGTAATGGAAAAATGGTGAAAAATGATTTACGTAACTTAAAAAAGTGATTTTTAAGCTACATGATTTGTAAAACGTTTAAATATTTCTACGTGATTTGAAAAAATGATTAAATATTTTACGTGATTGAAATATTGTTGAAAAATCACTACATGATTGAAAAGTGATGAAATATTTTTACGTGATTGTGAAAATAGTGGAAAATCGCTACGCGATTTGAAATACGTGTAAATAATTTTACGCGATTGAGAAAACGTTGAAAAATCAATACATGATTTGAAAATGCAACCGAAGTGTTGTGGAATTATGAAAACGTAACAAGAATGTTGCGTAATTGTGAAAAACACGACAAAAGTGTTTTATGACTATGTAAATGCGATAACATGATTTTGCGATTAAATATACAGTATGATTACTGTTAGGCCAGTGTGTGGACCTTAATTATGAGATAATGAAATTAAAACTGAGAATGGGCCAATGTGTGGACCCTGAATTTGAAAGTGTGAATTTTGCCTATGATTGGTATTGGTGCATTGAACATGCATTGGAAATGAGGAATTTTGCCTGTGATTGGCATTGGTGCATTGAACATGCATTGGAAAAATATGCATTGAGGCATATGATGATTTTGAATTGAACAAAAATTGATAGCTGATGCTATTGGAACCCTTGTGGTTGAAGAGGGAATGTGAATTGATAGTGAGGTCTATGATGGATCTTGGGGGCGTCAAGGCACGACGGTCGACCAGTGGATATCTGTCTGTGGGCTAAGGCTGGACCATATGCCACTTGGCGATGCAGTCCGTTGCAACGCATTGACGATACCTGACAATAACACGATTCTTTTCAACGACTGAAAGATTGTTTTTGGGATAAAGCTGACAATTAATAGAGCATTCTTCTCGAAATTGTGAAAACCTCCATGGAGTAGGACATTGAGTCTACATGCATAACATATGCATCATTATTGAGCATTAGTTATGGTAATTGAACTGTTGAATACTTAGATAATAATTGAGGGTATTGTCGTAAATATTGAATAATTATATCTGTGTGATATGTTAATTGAGGGATATTGGATGATGATGATGATGATGATGATGATAATGTTGATAGTATGAATGTAATTATTGTATCTGTGTGATGACAATAATGTTGATGGCATAATTGTAATTATGGTATGATATATCTGTATGGTATGCTGTTTGTGTTATCTCTATGTTACCATGTTGGTATTGGCGTAGGTGATCTCACCTCTTTGTTATATTGTTTTGCTGTGTTTGTGTTATTAAAAAAATTATATAGTAGAAGGAACGAGTTGTCTTAGACATAATGGGTGGCAGATATTCTGAGATTGGTGACAACATTGAGGAGTGGTCATTCAAGATTCAACAGTGTGCAGTATGAGCAAGGAACAGATGTCTGATGCATCGAGATGGATACAAGAAGGAATAAGTATGTTAAGTTTTACCGTTAGGGTTATACCGTGCTATTAAGTAAGACCCGTGATGGGGTTTACTACTGTTAAAAAACAAAAGAGTCTGTTAGTTTTATATTTCTCTTTAAATTGTTAAATATTAATTGGTGTCAATATTGTATATTAATCAGTTTAAATATATTTTCAGTAATACTTATGGATTTCAGTAAGTTTATGTTTCTGTAATAAGAAATTCTAAAACTCACATTTTATAACTCAAACCTTTTATGAACTGATTTTCAGATTATAAGTTGGTAGTTGGAAATGTGATACCATGAGGAGGGTGTTACATTAGTTGGTATTAGAGCACAGTTTGAGTCTTTTGGGGTTTTGTGATTAGGTCTGTTTTGCTTGTATTGTGTTCTTTGTGTGTTTGATTTCCGAAAGGAAACAAATGTTTATTTGAAATGGTTACATCTGGTTTCCATTGTATTTTGATTTGCTCGTCTTTGAAGAAAGGAAATGGCTCATGGTAGACGTACGTGTGTGGAAGCTGAACATGATACTAACAATACAGTTGCAACTATAAGAGCAATGTGGAGGATAACTGACGTGACAGTATAACAAGAACAGAGGATCGCTGAATAGCAGGAACTGAAAGTTGAGGTTCAGGATCTGATGGAAGAGAATCAGTTTTGAAATACAAGATTTCGTAATTTTGGAACCTGGTATTTCTTCTTAGGGATATTAGGAAAGTGATTGATTTCAACGGGAAACATAATTACAATCACCAGGAAATCAGCAAAAGCAGTGAACGTGTAGAGGTAGTGCTTGTAATAGTAAACCCTTTTGGACCGTGATGTGTTTACTGTTTTATAAGTGAAGTGGAAAGGGGCACTTAATGAAGGATTGTATTTTCAAGGAAACAATTTGTTTTAAGTGCGAAAAGTTTGGACACATTTCCAGAGATTGTGTTTCATTAAAAACAGAGTTTTCTGTTAGTAAAATCTCAGATAGTAGGGAAAGTTGTTACTCTGAACGGAACGGGAGTGTTCTAAGCTGAAGACCTAAACAAGGGAGACTATATTGTAGAAGGTAATTCTTTACCTATTCTTTATAGCATATGATTGAGTAGATCAATTATATGTTGGTGTTATTTGTGTCTTCGTGATCTTCTGACTTGTTTACTTCTGTTTCTATTACTAGCCTTTGGTGTTATTCATGTTATTCAAATTATTGTTATGGATCAAATTTTTGGGTTAGTTTGATCTGTTTCATAAATAGATATGAACTTTGAAATGGATTGGTCATTTTTCAACCATATCCTATGGGATTATTTCAACAAAGTGTTAGTATTCCAGAAAATTCATCTTTGAAATCGGGTTACATCAAATTCTTTGCTGGATATGTTCAGTAATATATCAGATAGTTTTCCTATCTTTTATAAATGTTCTTTCATATATTGAAATTGCAAGAAAGGATATTCCTATTTATATCCATGTCATAGTATCAGAGTGACGCAGCAAAAACGTGGTGGATCCTTCAAAGGTTGAAACAGTTTTTCAGTGGGAAAAGTCAAAGACTATGGAAATCTTGGAAAATTTTTAGATCATAGGACTTCTCACCTAGCTTATCAGAAAGAACTAAGTGTTTGTATGGACGGATGCATACAAGGAGAATTTTTAGGAGTTGAAATATGTTTGAGTACTTCTCTGGTATTAATTCTGTCTAAAAACATACGCTACAACTAGTCAAAGTTTAAGATGTGTGTTTATTCAGAATAGAAGAGTTATAACGTATGTTTCAAGGAAATTGAAGTTACATGAGATATTTGTTTGATCAAGAGAAGTTGAACGTGAGGCAAAGAGATTTTATTGGTTAAAATAGTTTAGAATGATGTAAGTGGAGAAGCAACATGGGAACTGGAAGAAAAGATAAAAGAGCATTATTCATATTTATTCTGAGGATGTGAAATCCAGTTTATCAAATTTCGAGGATGAAATTTCTTTTTAGAGGGGAAGTATTGTAACACCCCAAGTTTCCTAACTATTTCACAGTAATTTTGACAGTTAACAGAATTCTACTATTTAGTGATTTTTGTGTACTGTAAAATTATTTTGATTATTCCATCAGTATATTTGATCGTTTTGTGTGATTTTCTCCGTGTCAGGAAAATTATAATTTTTGGGCCGGGGAAAATCTTTATATATTTATTTATCTTGATTGTTAATTATTTTTAACAATCTAATTTGATTTTCATACGTTTTCTAATATTTGTGATTTTGTGTGTGATTATTAAATTTTTATATTACTCTGATTGTTTTTGGGTTGTTTGTGGGCCCAGGTGGCCTGACGTGGGTCCAGGTGGGTCCCGCAAAGTGAATCCAGAAACAGTTTTTAAAATTTTCTTTTTACTGTGTTTTGTACTGTATTTAATTATCGAGCGATAAAAATACCGTAAAAATATTATTCGAAGGGTTATAGCAGATAGAAAAATAAATATTATACTGCTTAAGTCAACATTATTGGCTTGGTCATCAACCATTGATTTAATCGACGGTGGAGACTTGATCTTGATTTAATCAACGGTTGAGATTTAGTCTTACAAAGTGGCTAGGACCATTTATAGCCCTTGGATGTAAAGTTTTAAGGAGTAATCTTGACCCTTCATTTTGGAGATACATCTAATGGCTAGGATTTCAAGGAGGAAAGATCTAATGGCCTAGATTAAGTTTTCTAATCAAAAGTCTACCTTAATCTTAACCATTGATCTAATCAATGGTTAAGATTGCCTAAAATGGTGGCTAGGAGATTTGTTGCATTTTGAAGAATGCATGGAAGGGGGGACAATTTTGGTGCTGCATTTAAAAGCTAAAGCAACATTTGAAGACCATAATTGATCACCTTTGGTCATTATTGATCATTCTTCATCATTCTTGAATTTTCCTAAAGCAAAGCTCTTCAAATTTTTCTCTCCACCTCTACTCCATGCATGTTTCGGCCAAGGCAGCCAAGATAACCTTCCGTCACTGTTTAATTTCAACCAATCATATTTCTTGAATCCTTATCTTATTCTAAGTAACTTTCATGTTGGAGACTTTCTCTAAATCTTCCATCTTCAAGGAGTTTTTCCAAGAGCAAAGTTATAGGGTATTTGAGGTGAAGTGTAAGGAAACTTCATTTCTTCTGTCTTATTCATGTTCTAAGCCATGTTTGATTCATGGTTTATCTTGTTCAAGCTTGATTTACTAATAAATATATGTTTTGTTGTGTGTTTAAGAAATCTTTAGTAGTGAAGGACTTGGAAAAAGAAGTAAAACAAGGAGCTTTTGAGGTTCTTCAAGAGGTAAGAGGGAGATCCATCTCACCAACCAAGTATGGTGGTGAAAGATGGTCTTATATTTGATGGATGGTGAATCCATGTGAGGATTCATATCCATGGTCATGTAATAATTTGTAGGTGTTTATGTGCTTTGATTATTTGCCTATGCTTGGTATGATTTGCATGATTTATTTGCTTTGATTATGGCATGCTTGTGATATATATGTTGAATATGTATTTGTATGCCATGATTTGATGATAGAAAGGAAATTAATTTTTGGTTCCAAAGACCAAGAGGAATTTCGGCCAAGACACCTCAAAATAGGTGTTCATAAATTAATATTTTCATGAATGATAAAATTTGATGATTAGAAAAACAAGAAAAATAAACAAAGGGTTTGTTTTTCAAGAAGTGGTGTCCACGGTTTTGAAAAGAATTTTTATTGATTTATTTTGTATAAAAAACAAGAATGGAATTTAATGGAACTCAAGGACATTTTTGAATAAGAATATTTTAAGTATTTTACAAATCATGAGTTTTAAATGAAAAGAGCAATGAATTGATGATTTTAAGGATTTGCAAAGAAAGTGAAAAATGAAAATGAACAAATGATTTGATTTTAAAGACCATGAGTCTCATGGTTTTGTTAAGGAATTTTTAATGATTTTGTTTGTGTAAAACCATATTGACTTAGAAAGAAAAATATTTGATGGTTTAAATAACCATGTACCACGGTTTTAAAGGTTTGTAAATGCTTTGGTTTTATGAAACAAAGTGGTTTTCCAAGTGGAAATGTAATTTGATTTAGTACATGGATTTTGGAAAGGGAATCAGAGTGTTTTATCACTTGAAAAATAGAAATTTCAGTTATGAAAGAAAAAAAGAGGTTGAAAGTGTTTGAACCTCAATTTATTTTGAAGAGAATTGATTTTGGAATTTATTTGAGAAAAATGGAGAATATAATGGTGATTTAAAATTTACTAACGTGTAACTCATCATTTGGGTTTTGGAGAGCGTTAGTAATTTTTAAAGTTAGAAACATTGATTTAATTCAATGGAATTGTGAATTTGTAGAATATATTGTGAAAAGGATTTTCTTGGGAAAGAAAATGTGGAAAATAATGTGAGTAGTCATATTATTTTGAGAAAGATTGAAATGGAATTTTTGAAGGTTGAGAAATATTTTTCATAATGGAAAAATGGTGAAAAATGATTTACGTAACTTAAAAACGTGATTTTTAAGCTACACGATTTGAAAAACGTTTAAATATTTCTACGTGATTTGAAAAAATATTTAAATATTTTACGTGATTGAAATATTGTTGAAAAATTACTACGTGATTGAAAAGTGATGAAATATTTTTACTTGATTGTGAAAATGGTGGAAAATCGCTACGCGATTTGAAATACATGTAAATATTTTTACGCGATTGAGAAAACGTTGAAAAATCAATACGTGATTTGAAATTGCAACCGAAGTGTTATGGAATTATGAAAACGTAACCAGAATGTTGCGCAATTGTGAAAAACACAACAAAAGTGTTTTATGGCTATGTAAATGCGATAACATGTTTTTGCGATTAAATATACAATATGATTACTGTTGGGCCAGTGTGTGAACTGTAACACCCTCCTCAGGGTATCACATTTCCGACTCCCAACTCCTAATCTAACAATGATTTCAATAAAAGGTTTGAGTTGTAAAAGGTAAGTTTTAAAATTTCTTATTACAGAAACATAAACTTACTGAAGTCCATAAGTATTACTAATATACAATATTGACACTAATTAATATTTAACAATTTAAAGAGAAATATAAAACTAACAGACTCTCTTTTTAACAGTAGCAAACCCCATGACGGGTCCTACTTAATAGCACGGTAAGATACTAATGGTAAAACTTAACATACTTATTTCTTCTTGTATCCATCTTGATGCATCAGACATTTGTTCCTTGTCAACACTGCATGCTATCAAATCTGGAATGGTCATTCTCTGATGCTGTCTCCGATCTCAGAGTATTTATCACTCGTATGTCTAAGACAACTCGTTCCATCTATTATATAGTTTTTGCTAATACAAACACAACAACACAATATAACAAAGAGGTGAGATCACCTACGCCAATACCAACATGGTAGCACAGAGATAACACAAACAACATATCATACAGGTATATCATACCAGAATTCCAATAATGCACTCAACATTAATCAACTATCATCATCATGCCATTAACATTATTATCATCACACAATAATCACAATAATGCCATCAACATGATTATCATCATCATCATCCAATATTCCTCAATTATTATATCATGCAGATATAGATACTCAGATTTATGCATATGTTATGCATGTAGACTCAATGTCCTACTCCATGGAGGTTTTCACAATTTTGAGAAGAATGCTCTGTTAATTGTCAGCCTTAGCCCAAAGACAATCTTCCAGATTAGCCCACAGACAATGCCCAGCCTTAGCTCACGGACAAATGCCCAGCTTTTGAAAAGAATTGTGTTCTTAACAGGTATCGTCAATGTGTTGCAACGGATTGCATCGCCAAGTGGCATATGGTCCAGCCGTAGCCCACAGACAGATATCCACTGGTCGACCGCCGCACCTCGACGCACCCCATGATCCATCATAGACCTCACTATCAATTCACATTCCCTCTTCAACCACAAGGGTCCCAATAGCATCAGTTATCAATTTTTTTTTTAATTCAAAATCATCACATGCCTCAATGCATATCTTTTCAATGCATGTTCAATGCACCAATGCCAATCACAGGCACAATTCCTCATTTCCAATGCATGTTCAATGCACCAATGCCAATCACTGGTAAAATTCACACTTTTATATTCAGGGTCCACACATTGGCCCATTCGCAGTTTAATTTCATTATCTCATAATCAGGGTCCACACACTGGCCCAACAGTAATCATACTGTATTTTTGACAGTAAAATCATATTATCATGTTTTCATAGTCACAAAACACTTTCATCATGTTTTCACAATTGCGCAACATTTTTGTTACGTTTTCAAAATTTTACAATATTTCCATTGCATTTTCAAATCACGTAGTGATTTTTCATCGTTTTCTCAATCACGTAAAAATATTCCACCATTTTTAAATCGCGTAGTGATTTTTCAACAATATCTCAAACGTGTAAAAATATTTAAATGCTTTCCAAATTGTGTAACAATATTTCAACGTTTTTCAAATTGCGTGAAAATATTTAAACGTTTTTCAAATCGCGTAGCTTAAAAATCACGTTTTTAAGTTACGTAAATCATTTTTTACCATAATTCCATTACAAAAAATATTTATCAACCTTCAAAAATTCCATTTCAATCTTACTCAAAATAATATGACTACTCACATTATTTTCCACATTTTCTTACTCAAGAAAATCCTTTTCGCAATTTATTCCACAAATTCACAATTCCATTGAATTAAATCAATGTTTTCAAACTTTAAAAATTACTAACGCTCTCCAAAACCCAAAGGATGAGTTACACATTAGAAAATATCAAATCACTATTATATTCTCCATTTTTCTCAAATCAATTCTAAAATCAATTCACTTTAAAATAAATTGAGGTTCAAACACTTTCAACCTCTCTTTTCCATTCCCATATGAAAATTTCATTTCTCAAATGATAAAACACTCTAATTCCCTTTCCAAATTTCTTATGCCAAATCAATTATATTTCATTTGAAAATCACTTTGTTTCATAAAATCAAGGCATTCATAAGCCTTCAAAACTGTGGTACTTGATTATTTAAACCATCAAATATTTTTCCTTCTAAGTCAATATGGTTTTACACAAACAAAACTATTAAAAATTCCTTAACAAAAACCGTGAACACTTGGTCTTTGAAATCAAATCATTTGTTCATTTTCATTTTTCACTTTCTTTGCAAATCCTTAAAATTAACAACTCATTGCTCTTTTCATTTAAAACTCTTGTTTAGTAAAATGCTTAGAAACTTTTTACACAAAATAAATCAATAAAAATCCTTCTCAAAACCGTGAACACTACTTCTTGAAAAACAAACCCTTTGTTTATTTTCCTTGCTTTTCTAATCGTCCAATTTTATCATTCATGAAAATATTAATTTGTGAACACCTATTTTGAGGTGTCTTGGCCGAAATCCTCTTGGCCTTTGGAACCAAAAATTAATTTCCTTTCCATCATCAAATCATGGCATACACATACATATTCAAATATATATCACAAGCATGCCATAATCAAGCAATAAATCATGCAAATCATACCAAGCATAGGCAAATAATCAAAGCATATAAACACCCACAAATTATTACATGTCCATGGATATGAATCCTCACATGGATTCACCATCTATCAAATACACAAACCATCTCTCACCACCATACTTGGTTAGTGAGATGAATCTCCCTCTTACCTCTTGAAGATCCTCAAAAGCTCCTTGTTTTGCTTCTCTTTCCAAGTCTTTCACCTCCAAGGGCTTCTCAAATACAAAACAAAACATATATTTATTAGTAAATCAAGCTTGAACAAGATAAACCATGGATCAAACATGGCTTAGAACCTTGAAAATCAAAAGAAAAGTGAAGATTAATAAACTTCACCAATAAAGCTTCAATCTTTAGCTTGAAGAACAAGGTTGAAGATGAATGATTTAGAGAAAGTCTCCAACATGAAAATTGCTTAGAAAATCATGTAGATTCAAGATCTATGGTTGGATGAAATTAAAAGAGATTGGATGGTGATTTTAGGTGGTATAGCCAAAATTCCTCTTGAAGAACAAAGATGAAGTTTTTGATTTTTTTGTGAAAGAAAGGCTTCTTAGACTTGGTTAAGGTAAAGAATGAAGTGAAAACACTTAGTAAAAGAATAGGTAAACCATGATTCAAGCATGGCTTATAAAATCAAAACTAAAAGATTGGGTGAAGAAATATGAACTTTATCCTTTTTGATAGAAACTTGAAGCTTGGATTTGAAGCTCAAAATGAATGATTTAGTGAAAACTCATAACTAGAGATATTCTTAGAATGAGGTAAGGATTCAAGAAATAAGGTTGGATAAAATTTTTGAGTGATGGAAGGTGGTTCTAGGGTGCTTGGCCGAAATTAGCTTGGAGAAGCGATGGAGAGAAATTTTTGAAGAGTTAGCTTCTTGAAAATGATCAATAATGATCAAGATGGAGTAATAATGGTCTTGAAACCATTCTATGCCCTTAAGGATGCACAAAACTGTCACCCCCCAAGCATTCTCCTCAGAGTGCTAAATGATCAATAATGATGCATAATTGACCAAGGCATCTAATAATGGTCATAAAGCTTTTCTTTAGCTCCAAAATGAAGCACAAAACCGTCCCCCCTCCATACTTGCATCTAACAAAGTTGTCATCTTTTTCAAGCCACCATTTAGAGCATTTTAGGCCATTGATTAATTCAATGGTTAGGATTAAGGTAGACTTTTGATTAGAAGACTTAATCTAGGCCATTAGATCTTTCTCCTTAAAATTCTAGCCATTAGATCCATCTCCAAAAATGAAGGGTCAAGATTACTCCTTCTTACTTTCAATCCAAGGGTCATAATTAGTCATAGCCTTTTTAGAAGACCAAATCTCCACCATTGATTAAATCCACATCCAATGGTCATAAATGATCCATCTCCACCGTTGATCTAATTCTAAATCCAACGGTCACAAATGGTCCTAGCCACTTTGTAAGACCAAATCTCCACCCTTGATCTAATTCTAAATCCAACGGTTATAAATGGTCATAGCCATTTTATTAGACTAATTCTACACCGTTGATTAAATTGATGGTTGATATCAAAGTTTTCAATATTAGACTTGCTTCCTATTGGTCCGTCAAAAGAATTAAACTTGTTTTCCTATTGGTCCGTTAAAAGTTGTCATAACCACTATTGTTGACTTAAGCAGTATAATTTCTATTTTTATCTGCTAAAACCCCACGAAAGAATATATTTACTGTATTTTTATCGCCCGATAATTAAATACAATAAAAACACAGTACAATAAATTTTCTAAAAACTGTTTCCGATTCAGGTTTAGTAAGATCCCCTGTCTCCATCTCAATAGTACAAATTTTTCTATACGTAGAAAAATTTTCATGTTTTAGGACTCACCCTAGGCCCACGTAGGACCACTGGGGCCCACAAACAGCCCAAAAATAACCAGATAACCATAAAAATTTATAATTATCCACAAAAATCACAAATATTAGAAAACATATGAAAATCAAGTCAGATTGTTAAAAATAATTAACAGTCAAGAGAAATAAATACTTAAAGATTTTCTCCGGCTCGAAAATTATTATTTTCTTGACACAGAGTAAATCACTCAAAATGATAAAATACGTTGACGAAATACTCAAAATAATTTTATAGTGCATAGAAATCACTAAACAATAGAATTCTGTTAACTGTCAAAATTACTGTCTAATAGATAGGAAATTTTGGGGTGTTACATGGACCCTGATTATGAGATAATGAAATTAAAACTGAGAATGGGCCAATTGTGGACCTTGAATATAAAAGTGTGAATTTTGCCTATGATTGGCATTGATGCATTGAACATGCATTGGAAATGAGGAATTTTGCCTGTGATTGACATTGGTGCATTGAACATGCATTGGAAAAATATGCACTAAGGCATATGATGACTTTGAATTAAACAAAAATTGATTATTGGGACCCTTGTGGTTGAATAGGGAATGTGAATTGATAGTGAGGTCTATGATGGATCTTGGGGGCGTCAAGGCGCGGCAGTCGACCAGTTGATATCTGTCTGTGGGCTAAGGCTGGACCATATACCACTTGGCGATGCAGTCCGTTGCAATGCATTGACAATACCCGACAATAACACGATTCTTTTCAACGACTGGAAGATTGTCTTTGGGCTAAGGCTGATAATTAACAGAGCATTCTTCTCAAAATTGTGAAAACCTCCATGGAGTAGGACATTGAGTCTACATGCATAACATATGCATCATTATTGAGCATTGGTTATGATAATTGAACTGTTGAATACTTGGATAATAATTGAGGGTATTATCGTAAATATTGAATAATCATATCTGTGTGATATGTTAATTGAGGGATATTGAATGATGATGATGATAATAATATTGATAGTATGAATGTAATTATTGTATCTGTGTGATGACAATAATGTTAATGGCATAATTATAATTATGGTATGATATATCTGTATGGTATGCTGTTTGTGTTATCTCTATGCTACCATGTTGGTATTAGCGTAGGTGATCTCACCTTTTTGTTATATTGTTTTGTTGTGTTTGTGTTATTAAAAAAATTATATAGTAGAAGGAACGAGTTGTCTTAGACATAACAGGTGGCAGATATTCTAAGATTGGTGACAACATTGAGGAGTGGTCATTCAGGATTCAACAGTGTGCAGTATGAACAAGGAATAGATGTCTGATGCATCAAGATGGATACAAGAAGGAATAAGTATGTTAAGTTTTACCGTTAGTGTTGTACCGTGCTATTAAGTAAGATCCGTGATGGGGTTAGCTACTGTTAAAAAAAAAGAGTCTGTTAGTTTTATATTTCTCTTTAAATTGTTAAATATTAATTGGTGTCAATATTGTATATTAATCAATTTATATATATTTTCAGTAATACTTATGGATTTCAGTAAGTATATGTTTCTGTAATAAGAAATTCTAAAACTCACATTTTATAACTCAAACATTTTATGAACTGATTTTCATATTATAAGTTGGTAGTTCGAAATGTGATACCCTGAGGAGGGTGTTACAGTTTCTATGGCCATATTTATGACCATGGATCTCTTCTTTTTCAACGATTGGTGTTGATTCTTTGAGCTTGATTTTTAGGATTTTTGGAGCCCCAAAACCGAACCACCAAGAAGCCAACTAGGAGGCCATTTTCGTGTTCTTCCTTTAGGTAAGAGGGAGATTTACTCACTTCAACCATTATTGGTAGTGAGAAGACCTTTGTGTGGTTGTTGATGGAGAAATCCATATTGAATGCTTACTTTGTTTGATGGTTTTTCATATTTTGTGTGTTCTTGATTGAGATGATTAATGATTGGTTATTTTGAATACATTAAGTATGTTGGAATGCTTTGATAATGTTGTATTTGAAAAAAAGAAATTTTAAGGGTTTACTACCCTATTGAGAGGCCACGGTTTTGGCCACAAATTTTAAGGATTTGAACTAATTTTTTTTGTGACATGAAACCTATGTATTTGGCATTAAAGAATTGATGCTTGAAATAGAAGAAATTGAGTTAGTAATGGTCTTGAGAGGCCACGGTTTTGAAGGGTTTTCTTGACCCAAAATTTGTGAAATAAATCAAGACTTAGGAAATTAATAATGTTGGATTCATAATATGAATTTGTGATATGTGTTGAACTATAATTATATAATGTTGACATTGAGAATGGATGGTATGATATTGTGAGTCCATGTATGGGACTAAGTACTTATTGATATGTACTTGATGAAATTGTGGTATGATGTTGTTGAGAATGGACTATATGTCATTATATTATGTTCCATGAGAAATACCTTGTTGATGAATATGCATGATATGCATTGTGTTATGAGGAATATATCATTGGTGAACATGCATGATGTAAATTGAGTCGTCATGCATTGTGATGTTCATTGGACTATGTTGGAAAGGCGATGTGTGCCTAGGAGAATGAATAACACCTTAGTGCGGGTGTGAGTAGACTAAGCGTAGGGTCATAGTGGTTGACCTTGGGGGCGTCGGGGTGCAGGTGTCTCACAATAGATAGTGGTAGCTCCACAAGGGCCGTGGGATAGACCGATGCAAACACACCGACGATCCGGACCGAGACGTTGTCCTATATCGCGATCAACTATTGAGGTGCCATGTATAAGCCATATTGCGTAAATATTTTATGAGATGAAGCACTTTATTTTTAAGGCTAACGAGATATTGACATGACTCCTTGATCATTCTCTCCGAAATGTTGATGTCTAGCTCCATGGAGTAGGATTTTTGGTACCATGTGCATTGTGCATTGTCAGTCTCATTTTTCATATGGCATGAGTACTTAACTTACATTGTTAAACTATCATCTTTATTGTTGTAATAATGATCTAATCATTGAGCTATTGATTGTTGGGAATATTTGTGTTGCTTATCTTTTGTTGCCCATTTTCCTCATTATTATTTACTGTTGTTTCTTTCTTACTGTTAATTTTATTATTACTATTGATGAATATATGTGTTGTAATGCTATGTGGGCACCCAACGTCGTTCTGTTTTCTTGCTGCCATTTTGGTATTGAATGCTGGGTGTCTCACCTCTTTTCTATATATTGTACTTCTGTTATAAATTATGTACTACCGAGAAGACGCTCGTGAGGAAGAAAAGGAGGCACCTGATTTTCCTGGCTTTTAGCCCGATTACGACTAGTGCTGATTGAAGATGTCTTCACGTCCGAGCTGATTTTTAGGTTACGCACGGATGACCTTTCACGGCGGTCCAAGCTACTGGCATATAATTTTGAGCATGGATCATTGCATCTATCATTGGGAGCTGACTGTGTCTTTAGCTTGGGGTCGCTATGACCCGCCTGTCTTTGATTTCACACCTTTTGTCCATTTGGAATTTTACCTGCCTGTTAGAGAATTGTGGGATGACCTTTATCACACCCCACGAGATGATTCATTTCTCTCCACTGCTCGGGCTTCTGCCCGAAATTCGGTCGCTCTAATGATGATCTCATCGGATAAGGAGGACCTTGCTATGGTTCTTTTTCGTCAGTCTTAGGGGCTGATACTGTCGGTGGCTCCTGATGGCTAACCATATATCTTTTTGGGAAGCCTAACGTTTTGCTAATTTGATGGGATGTAAATTTGTAATCATCTTGGGTGGGTAAAGCCTTTTATTTTTTGTATATTTTGATGATGTAACTAAACATGCTTGATGCATATATAATTATATATAATGTGAATGTATGATTTTTAATTTCATGTCGAATTCCATTGTATCTATATTTATCATTATCTCTTCAAATAATTCAAAAAAAAAAATTAATACATACATTTATTTTAATACCCGATTAATACATACTTGCGACTAGAGATGGTTATTTAAAGGTTAACAATGATCTGGGTCTTAACATATGATTTCAAATTATACTTTTCTGTATTTTGTTTCACTTGTTTTATTTTGGTGTGACGTTCCTTCTTCTAGCGGAAAAAGAGGCACTACACCCGTAATGCGATGCAACGGTTCATCATGGCTTGAGGTGAATAAGGTGAACAATTATCATTATGAATCACTATGCCTTACGGTCCCCTAAGATCCATCATAGATCTCACTATTTGATTCTCATTCACTCCTAGGAAACAAAAGCCATACAGACACTGACTGTATGATGTTCAATGTAACACCCTCCTTACAGCATTACATTTACGACGAATTATAATAAAATCTTACCCAAGTTATAAATCATTTATTAATATATAATAATATAAGTTGTAAAAATTTTCTTTTTGTTTATAATATCACTAAATAAAATAAACAGAACATGAAATAGAATAAACTAATAAATACACACCATAATTATATATATAATTTTATTTTTTAGGATACAATAAGTATAAACTATTAGACAGAATTATAAACTGTTTGACTCAAAATAAACCACAAACTAGCCCAAGTATAGAACTAAAAGTTCTCATCCTCCGAAGGATCCTTTTCTGATGGATCATCGGAAGACAGAAGCCCTGGATGTCGTGTAGCCCTACAAAGAGGAGCCTGTGCGGTCGACACACTACTAAGCTCACTAGGGGCATGGAAACAACTACCCGAATAGCGCCTAATAGATAAAGGTAACTCTAGGTGTACATAAATGGCAGTAGAGAACATAGGAACCCCATCGTATTCCATATTGAGGGACACAATCAGTCGTCCCACATAAACCACGATCTCCCTATCCACATGAAGATGCCAGGTAGCGTCATGTCACGCCAACTCAATCTTAACAATAAGGATGATCTAGAGGCTCGCCCTCTACGCACTGATCACAAGGATGTTGTTCCTCCTCTTCTCCTTCCTCAAAATCTTTACAGAACATAATAATAACACGGAATGCATACACAGAGGTGAGGCAATCTACATCATTACCAGCATGGCAATATAGAAAATGACAGTACATACAGATATGACATTTAATACATCGAATCATGTTATCACATCTTACACAATGTCTCAGGTCAATATAATTATCACATCATGATGTAGACCAAATATGCATATGTACACAGACTCATTCCTACTCCATGGAGCTATACACAAACATCAGAGAGAATGATCTAGAAGAACATGTCTGAACCACGGCTGCCTCGGCCAAGTGCTATACAGTCTAACCATCGTATACATCAGGCATTATACCAAATAGCCTACACTAGATCGTGATTATGGATAGTGTCTCAGTCCGGATCATTGGTGTGTTGCATCATTCTATCCCAAAGTACAGTGGGGCTAGCACTGTCCATTGTGGAAAACACGAACCCTGACTCCCCAAGGTCAACAAGTGACCTACACTATGCATATCACACCCACACTAAGGTGTTATTCAACTCCTAGGTCACTAGCCTTAATAAAGTCCACCGGACTTAACAGCGCATGATTAATGCACATATAACCTCTACAGCCAAAAATCATATTTTCACAATTCCGGGTCCAGTACGTTGGCCCTACTGTACCCTTACTTAATTTTCAATCGCGTAAGTATTTTATCACATTTTCCCTATCGCGTAACCTTTTTGCAACATTTTCAAATCGCGTAAATATTTTTCAATATTTTTTGTAATCGCATAGCGTTTTTAAATCATTTTCTCAATCGCGTAGTGATTTTAAATTGTTTTCTCAATCGCGTAGCTTAAAAATCATTATTTTAAATATGTGTAAGGTTTTTCTCATATTTTTCAATTGCATAAAATATTTCTTTACTTTCTAAATTAAATTTTGAAACTTTCTCCATTATATATCTATTTTAGCCTTATTTACAGCATTCCGTCTTGAAAATCCTTTAAGTAGTATTTTCTACTATTTCCTTCAAAAATTGCCATTCTCGGATTTAACCGAATATTACATCTTAAAACTTGCTAACACGCTTCAAAACCCAAAGGGTGAGCTATACGTTAGTACTTTTCAAGTATTTATTTTATTTCATATCATTGCTTAATATCACTAATTAAGCTCTAAAATTATTTTACTTTCCTTTATTTTTCAAAAATTCGTTTAAGTAGGTTCTCATTAAATTAATCACATAAGTCCAACTTAGGAAATAATTTTGGATTAAAAACATCATAAGTAGGCATGTTGGCCGAAAATCATTATATGCTCCATAAATCATATTTAATTGTTTTCCATCATCTAATCCCTTGTAAAAATTCTTAATCCAATTTCTCATCATTAAATAATTAATCCATGATTAGGAAAATATTTTAGAATATTTTGTCCTCTTGGAGGGGTTAAGGCCGTGAGCCCCCCTTGGGTTCTTTGGAACCTTCATGTAATCCTTAACATATTATTTACATCCTACTATACACAATAATTATCATGCTTTCATAAACACATATTCTAACATATAATCAAACCTATAAATCATGCCCATAAAAAATAATCACAAACAAGAAAAGCTTTAAAACAACCAAGTGAATAAATCCTTAGGGATTCACTACAAACAAATCCATTTTCTCACCACCAATACATGGTTAATGAGATTAAATCTCCCTCTTACCTTAAGGAAGACAAAACTCTTCTTGGATGCTTTCCTAAGGATTTCATGACCTTCCAAAGCAAACCCTAACAAGCTTAAACAAATTACAAAATCATAAACTAAGCTTTGAAAATGAAAAACCATGGATCAATCATGACTTAAAAACTCAAGAATCAACTAAGAAACAAGAAACAAGGATTTTACCTTGTAGAGTAGAAACTTCAAGCTTGATTTTCAAGTACCAGATGATTGAACTAGATGAAACTTATAACATGAAAAGTGTGTAGAATGGTGTTTA
This sequence comes from Ormosia emarginata, assembly GCA_029884605.1. Taxonomy (NCBI): domain Eukaryota; kingdom Viridiplantae; phylum Streptophyta; class Magnoliopsida; order Fabales; family Fabaceae; genus Ormosia; species Ormosia emarginata. The sequence continues at coordinate 77,190,396 of JAQQTP010000088.1, forward strand.
GGCTTAGGAAGTGGTGTTGGATGAAATTATAGAAGAGTGGAGGTACGGTTTAAGTGTGGAGGCCGAGAGCTCCAACATGAGAAAGAATGGAGTTTTCTTGTGTTCTTAGAAGACAGAGAATGGAGAGAATAGATTTTTAGTCTTTGATAGGATGAAGATGAAATGAAAACATTCTATTTTCTCTAGTGATGGCCGTGTATGTGTATGGAGAGAAGTGAGATATTTTGTTTGATATTTTACTACATAGATATTTTAGGAGGCAAGGATAACTGCTACAAGAGATAGACTTGAGAAATTAAGCCTTGAACCTTCCATTTTGGTGACTTTGGCCGTAGAGCATCATGGTTGGTTCATTTGGTTTCCTAGTTATGCTTAAGCCATTCTAGTTAGATTTCCTAGTTTCGTTACTAACTACCTAGTTACATTAGAGTGACTAACCAATCTTCTAGAAGGCACTAGAAAATTCTTGTAATAAGAAACTCTAAAGAGTAGCAAACTAAGTTTTACTCCATTTGGTTACTACATAGACTTTAGGCTAACTTAGTTAGGCTATTTAGTTTTAAAGCTAACTAGTCCAACCGTCATCGTTGACTATATCCTATTGGCTTAGAAAATTCAAGCCACTAACATTGACCAATTCCTATTGGTTCACCGAATTGTAAGTCACAAAGACTTTTCTGGGTCTATTGTCCACTGGGCAGATGCTACTACTTTTAAGTCAGTAGGTACTGTCCAACAGATAATAAAATATAAAACATTTTTATTTCACAGATTAAATCTAAAAATTAAAAGATCAATACATGTATCTGTAACGTCCCGAAAATTAATAATTTCAGGATAAATTATCATTTTACAATATTTGGGATTTTCTAGAATTTTTCTAGATTTTTCTGAGAACGCAGAATATTTTAATATATTCCTCGTTTTACGTGCACACTGGGCAGAGTTGGCAAAACGACTGTAACGCTCCCAAAGTTGGAAAATTTTATTACAAATAGTTATTTTCTAATATTTGTGAATTATGTGAATTCTTTTAGAATTATCCGGGAATGACGAATATTTTAATATATTCTTCGTTTTGCGTGAATATTGAGCAGAGTCGTGAAAACGACTGTAATGCTTCAAAAATTGGAAAATTATATGACGGATAGTCGTTTTATAATATTTGCAATTTTTGAGAATTTTCTGGGAATTTTCCGGAAACGTCGAATATTTTAATATATTCCTCGTTTTGCATGCGCGCTGAACGGAACTGGGAAAACGCGATGTTTTCTCCGCGAACCTTGAACTATGGATAAGTCGACGGGGGATCTTACTAAACCCGAGACTTGACACAGTTTATGAGGTTTTGCAATTTTCGAGAAATCTTAACAGATAAAATAAATCAATACAGCGAAAAATTCATCTGTCAGATTAATTAAATACTGACTTCTGTCAACTGTAACTATTATCCATTGGATAATAGTGTGTAATAAAAATCCTATCACATTATCCTAATGCAATCTACTTTATGTCTAATCCATTCACTTTAATTCAAATTTAATGTTAAATAATCAAAGCTTCTTTGAGAAGCTTTGACCAAATTATGACCCAAATGCCCTTAGCTTCTCTTAGAAGCCAATTTTCACTCTCTCTTCTCTCACCATGCATGGCTGGAATGCAGCCCAAGGGAAGGGAAATTGCTTCATTTTAATTATTCAACTATCACCTTAATTCATTAATTTCCAAAAACACTTTCTCTCTCATCATTTCTTCTTCTTCCTTCTTCAACCTTTCTCTCCTCCTTATCTCTAGCAACTCCACGGCCAGCCCCCTCCTCAACCACTCATCCATCACAAAAAATTTAAACTAAATACATTTTCTCAATCCTCTCAACATTCTAAACACTTTTTCTTCTTGGAGTTTCTTGAAAATCCTCCATTTTCACCATCTTCTTCAAGCTCCAACTTTGAGCATTTTGAGTAAGTTTCAAGACCACTCTCCCTCTCCTTCTATTTTCGTGATGATGGTCTCTTTAATGACCATCCATGGTTCATTTTTCAAGCCTTGATGTTGTTTTAACAAAGTTGAATTTTTAGGATTTTTGGAGAGGTGCAATCCGAAAATTCAAGAAGCTTCCTTGGTGTTCTTCTTGTTTTCTACACATTGGTAAGAGGGAGACTACTCACTTCAACCACTTATGGTGGTGAGGAGACTTTGTATGTGTGTTGATGGAGAAATTCATCCTTGTATGCTCTTTGTATGCTTGCTTGAATTATAAATTTTGTATGATTTAGTATTCTTGAATTTGATTGATACTTGATTATGCTCTTGAATATGTTTGATATATAAAATGTGCTTGATCAAGTTAGGGTTGCTAAATGGAAAATTTGGAGTTTCCTACCTCAACATAGTGCCACAGTTTTGGCATTGAATCTTGGGCACTTGGATTGATTTTAATGAACTAAAAACCTAAGTGAACTAATGACAAGAAGTTAATACCTAAAAGAGAAGGAAAGAATGGATTTGAAGACTTGAAATGGAAGAAGGTGATTTGGGATTCACTATTGGGAGGCTCACGATTTTAGGCTAGGAAGTGTAGGTAGATTGTGATTTAATTATGACTAGGGTAAGACTTAAGTTGATCAATGGATGGATGGAATTAAATGGAAGAAAATTTTGGAATGGAAACCACTATGAGGGCTACGGTTTTGGGGCCAAGAAATTAGGACTTTAGGTGAGTTAATTTAACAAGTGAACAATTTAAAAAGGGTTAAGAAAAGGGCATGCAAAATGATAACTTGAAAGGATTTGAAATTGAAACCATGGTGAGGCCACGGCCTCTAAGGCATTTTTGAGTGTAAGTATGTGATAGTGGTAATTTGGAATCATAAGGAACTAGGTAATTAGAAACCTATGTAACGAAAAGGATAATTAATGAGTTGGAAGAATTTAATGAAATTAAGACTTCATAAATTTTGAAGGAATAAGAATGAAATTATCATAAGACTTAAGGAAATTCTAAGTGAGTGAAGAACATGAGAGTGTGAGGCCTAAGAGCTTGAATAAATTGCAAGTTATGGGAAATTGGATTGCTTAGGAGTATTGAATTGATTTCAAGAATTGATTTTGAACATGAACCTTGAAAAGGGAAACAAATTCTAAGTTAGGATTCATAATGAACCTAATGACACATCAATTGACTTGATCCTTGTATTATGATGTTATGGGTCCATGTGAGTGACCATTTGTATATTGATGCTTATATTGGCCTAATGTGGCATATTATGGAATTGTATGAGATTGTGAATCATACATGTTCATGCATAGTGTCTTATGCATTGTGATTGTCCTTGTAGACTGTTGTAAGGCCAAGTTGCCTAGGAGATTGAACACACCTTAGTGCGGGTGCGAATAGACAAGTGTAGGTCATTGGTTGACCTTGGGGGCGTCGGGGTGCGGGTTCCTCGCAATGGGAGGTTGGTAGCTCTCCTACCCGTGGGGTAAACCGACGCAAACGCACCGACGATCCGGACCTAGACACTGTCCTATATCGTGATCTAGTGTAGAATGTCTGTACAATGCCATGATTGTGCACGAGAAAATTTATTGATAGCACTGGCCTTGGCAGCCGAGTTACAGACAAGTCTCCTGATCTTTCTCTCTGACTGTTTGGGTTTAGCTCCATGGAGTAGGAATTTGGGAAAGCATGCATGTGAGTCATGATATACCCTGTCATTGTTAATATTTATTTCTCTATAACTATGACTGATTTAATTATTACTGTGATAATTATCTGTTCATCGTGTTAAATTCTAGAATTATTATTGTGATTTGTCTGATATTGTCAAATCTTGCTATTGCCTGCTACTGTTCTGCTTTACTATAAATATCATTGTTATTATTGATTCTTATCATTGCTTGTCATTGAATTACTTTTATTAAAAAAATTTCCGCTGTTGCCGTTAATAAATATATGAACTGTATTGCTTTGTGGGCGCTCTGCGCCGTGTCGTTTTCTTACTACCGTAATGGTAATGAAAGATAGGTGTCTCACCACTTTCCTATATTTTTGTATTTCTGTTTTATATTTATATTGATAAAAGATCGTGAGGAAGATGAAAATGGACCACACCTTGGTTGATTGGATTAGGCATTTGGACAAGATTTGTTCGGCTACGTACGAGTGCAGTTGCGTGGAGGCATTGATGCCTGTCGTGTTAGCTGGGACGCCGAGCGGCATGTACACATGGGGTTGCGGCTTTGTCTGCTGGTAGTACCCATCCCTGGGTTACTACTTTTTCCCCTTTTTGTGTTTTATCCCCGCTGTATTCTATTTGACTCTGTAATTGTTATATTATATGTTATCAGTGATTTGTATTAAAGGTGACCATAAAATATACATATATATGGAAAATGACTTTTATTTCAGTGGTTGTATTATGGCTTGAATACATTTATATTTCATTCGAGGCTCATATTTTCTACCTATGCAAATTGTCAAAAAAAATATAGACTCTTGAGAATTTAAATTACTGTTATCATGACTGTGACACACTTGGATTTAGTAACTATAGTGTAATGACGATTATGCCCCGGTTTCTACATCAAGGGGTGTTACATTAGGTGGTATCAGAGCAGTTCATCCTGTTGAGCCGGGGTGTGGACTTGCTATTTTTTAGGCATATTAGAATTTGGTCTGTTGTGCACTTCCTTGTCTCTTGATTGAGATGATGGGAAAGGAATGCATGACTTACTGTAGGTTGAATGTTGATAGCTACTGTTATGCAGTTACATGATGTTGAGGACTGGCCTACTCAATATGTAATGTTCTGTGTGTACAGGAAACTATGACTTCTCCTAGGCGTACTGTGTTAGGAAAATAGGAATTCTTTTGTGAGGAGATCAAAGGATTTTGGAAAATCGATCTTCTGGAGAAAGAAATAACTGGTGTAAGTTAGGTTCGTGAAGCAGTTTGGAAGCGGACAACTTACGAGAGATTACACTGTGGAGGCAGAATGAAGAAGTTCGGGCTGGAAGCTGTTAAGATTTGTAAATTAGCTTGTCTTGCTTGAATGGTGTGCATTGTGTGACTCTTTGTGTTTGGCTTCCGAAGGGAGGCAATATTGTTTGAAATAATTACGTTTGTTTTATTGTGTTATGTTTGGTCTGTCTTCGGAGAAGGACACCAGCTCGTGGCAGACGTACACATATAAGCATAGGATAAGACCATCGAAGTATGGCTGCGATCGCAGGAGAAATATGAAGGATAGCTGATGTGACAATTCACCAAGATCAGAGGACCGCACAGTAATGAGAATTGGAAGTTGTGGTTTAAAATCTATTGAAGGAAAGTCAAACTTGGGATAACCATGGACTACCTAGATTCCAAAGGAGGAATAATGGAAAAGCTAACAAGTTAAACGGGAACTACGTTCACGGGTACCAAGAAAGTAACAACAACACCCAACCCGTAGGGAAAGTGCTAGTAGTAGTAGATCCAATCAGACCTCAACATTTGGAGATCTAAACAAGGGAAGTTACGCCTCAAATGACGATCCGATAATCGTGCTGTATAATTCTGGGGGTAACCCTTTCCTTTTACAATTTGTGACTGTATGGATCATTTGGATTCATCTGTATCTTTCTTATCTTTGACGTAGTTGTTTCCATTTCTGTTACTAAGACTTATCGTTGACACTTAAGTTTGTCTAATCTATCCTATTTCTGCTAAAGATTGAACCTTTTGTTGATCTATCTTGCATACCAAGAATCATACCTATTAGATTTCATGATTTCAAAGATTGATCAATTATTTTCTGGTCATTATCTGCTAGAGTGTTTCGATAAGAACCTTAGTGATTTTCGAAACTAAGGCTTTTGAGTTCGTAACAGCCAACAAAGTTGAAGCGTTGTGAGGGAAAGGAAATCCAAGGATACGTGTTACCTTTTGTAGAGGACAAAAGAAAAAGGGAATATTTGTCACCATTGTAGTCAGTAAGTTTCTTGTGATGAACTACGGTCTTTGTCAGTTAAGGAGAAGAATGGGACATCTCAGTGAGATGAACACCATCGTCAAACGAACGAGATTATGATCAAGGGTGAGTATCCTCGGAGAAAGATGTACGTCCTGGTCATCATTAAATTCGCGGGAGATTGAGAATGTCCCCGAAATGATTTCGAATGCGCTATGGGCATTATGGGTGTCTCGTGATGCCGTTCAGAATAACAAATCCTCTTGTCGTATTCATGAGTGACATGAATTGTATCTTTTGTCCTTACCTAGAACAGAATTGTCATTGTCATTAATGATGACATTCTGATCTATTCTCGAAAATATGGAGATACACGTTGGACATCTCGGCATAGTCTTCCCGACTTTAAAGGAGAGAGAGTAAATGCCAAAGTATCAGAGTACGGATTCTTAATTGAGAAGGTTCAGTTTTGGATCATGAAATTCCAAACGGAGGGATTGTTGTGGATTCCCAAGAGATTGAAGCAGTTCTTCAAAAGGAAAGATTGGAGACCGTAAAAGAGACACATAACTGGTGGAATTAGTTAGTTTTATCGAAGAAGACACAAAGATTGAAGGAGTATCAATGGATCCTCCAAGATAGCCGGATATTTTGCTCAGTTTGCAAGAAGAGAATCAAAACTTCTATGGACTAACGCGTGTGAAGAAAGGTTTTAAAGGTCGAGGAGACATTCGCATGCTTGTCAGATTTGATTCTACCTAATCCCAGGGAACTGTTTGGAGAATTTTATGCTTCACAGTAAAATCTAGGATATGTGTTCATGCAAGGTTGGGAAAGTTATGACTTACACCTCAAGGTAGTTGAGGACACATTGGGAGTTGCCTAACTCACGGTTTGGTGCTAGTCGTAGTTAAAATTTCTCTGAGAATATGGAGACACTTGCTACGATCAACGCCTTTAGCAATCACAAGGACCTGAAGTATCCATTCGATAAAAAAGGGCTGAACATGAGACAGGAAAGGTGATTAGAGTTTTTGAAGGAGTATGACGTCTAGTTTCAGTGTCGTCCTGTCTGGGTCACTAATAAACCCATTCCAAAATTCTTTGGACTATATCAAATTTCGTTTCGGGTTTGGTTCAATAGCTTGTCAACAGATTCTGTCATGCTTTCTTTCTAAATCTCCATGATATCTTCCATATGTCACGATTGCGAAAGTATGTCACCGATCCAACCACGTCATCAAACTAAACCCGGTGCAATTCAGAGAGAGTCTGATTTATGAGAAACTTCTCGTGAAGATTGAGAATAGAAGAATAAAGCAACGCAAAGATATAGAGATCGCGTTGGTAAGGGTGATCTAAATTGACGTAACTAGAGACACAATTTGAGGGTAAGAAAATAAGATGAAGAAACACGTTAATGTTTGATTTAAGGGATGAAAATTTCGAGGACGAAATTTCTAATTGAAGGGGAGTGTTGTAACGTCCCGAAAATTAATAATTTCAGAATAAATGATCATTTTACAATATTTGGGATTTTCTGGAATTTTTCTGGATTTTTCTGAGAACGCAGAACATTTTAATATATTTTTCGTTTTACGTGCACACTGGGCAGAGTTGGAAAAACCACTGTAACGCTCCCAAAGTTGGAAAATTTTATTACAAATAGTTATTTTCTAATATTTGTGAATTATATGAATTCTTTTAGAATTATCTGGGAATGACGAATATTTTAATATATTCTTCGTTTTGCGTGAATATTGAGCAGAGTCGTGAAAACGACTGTAATGCTTCAAAAATTGGAAAATTATATGACGGATAGTTGTTTTATAATATTTGCAATTTTTGAGAATTTTCTGGGAATTTTCCGGAAACGTCGAATATTTTAGTATATTCCTCGTTTTGCGTACGCGCTGAACGGAACTGGGAAAACGCGATGTTTTCTCCGCGAACCTTGAACTATGGATAAGTCGACGGGGGATCTTACTAAACCCGAGACTTGACACAGTTTATGAGGTTTTGTAATTTTTGAGAAATCTTAACAGATAAAATAAATCAATACAGCAAAAAATTCATCTGTCAGATTAATTAAATACTGACTTCTGTCAACTGTAACTATTATCCATTGGATAATAGTGTGTAATAAAAATCCTATCACATTATCCTAATACAATCTACTTTATGTCTAATCCATTCACTTTAATTCAAATTTAATGTTAAATAATCAAAGCTTCTTTGAGAAGCTTTGACCAAATTATGACCCAAATGCCCTTAGCTTCTCTTAGAAGCCAATTTTCACTCTCTCTTCTCTCACCATGCACGGCTGGAATGCAGCCCAAGGGAAGGGAAATTGCTTCATTTTAATTATTCAACTATCACCTTAATTCATTAATTTCCAAAAACACTTTCTCTCTCATCATTTCTTCTTCTTCCTTCTTCAACCTTTCTCTCCTCCTTCTCTCTAGCAACTCCACGGCCAGCCCCCTCCTCAACCACTCATCCATCACAAAAAATTTAAACTAAATACATTTTCTCAATCCTCTCAACATTCTAAACACTTTTTCTTCTTGGAGTTTCTTGAAAATCCTCCATTTTCACCATCTTCTTCAAGCTCCAACTTTGAGCATTTTGAGTAAGTTTCAAGACCACTCTCCCTCTCCTTCTATTTTCATGATTATGGTCTCTTTAATGACCATCCATGGTTCATTTTTCAAGCCTTGATGTTGTTTTAACAAAGTTGAATTTTTAGGGTTTTTGGAGAGGTGCAATCCGAAAATTCAAGAAGCTTCCTTGGTGTTCTTCTTGTTTTCTACACATTGGTAAGAGGGAGACTACTCACTTCAACACTTATGGTGGTGAGGAGACTTTGTATGTGTGTTGATGGAGAAATCCATCCTTGTATGCTCTTTGTATGCTTGCTTGAATTATAAATTTTGTATGATTTAGTATTCTTGAATTTGATTGATACTTGATTATGCTCTTGAATATGTTTGATATATAAAATGTGCTTGATCAAGTTAGGGTTGCTAAATGGAAAATTTGGAGTTTCGTACCTCAACATGGTGCCACGGTTTTGGCATTGAATCTTGGGCACTTGGATTGATTTTAATGAACTAAAAACCTAAGTGAACTAATGACAAGAAGTTAATACCTAAAAGAGAAGGAAAGAATGGATTTGAAGACTTGAAATGGAAGAAGGTGATTTGGGATTCACTATTGGGAGGCTCACGGTTTTAGGCTAGGGAGTGTAGGTAGATTGTGATTTAATTATGACTAGGGTAAGACTTAAGTTGATCAATGGATGGATGGAATTAAATGGAAGAAAATTTTGGAATGGAAACCACTATGAGGGCTACGGTTTTGGGGCCAAGAAATTAGGACTTTAGGTGAGTTAATTTAACAAGTGAACAATTTAAAAAGGGTTAAGAAAAGGGCATGCAAAATGATAACTTGAAAGGATTTGAAATTGAAACCATGGTGAGGCCACGGCCTCTAAGGCATTTTTGAGTGTAAGTATGTGATAGTGGTAATTTGGAATCATAAGGAACTAGGTAATTAGAAACCTATGTAACGAAAAGGATAATTAATGAGTTGGAAGAATTTAATGAAATTAAGACTTCATAAATTTTGAAGGAATAAGAGTGAAATTATCATAAGACTTAAGGAAATTCTAAGTGAGTGAAGAACATGAGAGTGTGAGGCCTAAGAGCTTGAATAAATTGCAAGTTATGGGAAATTGGATTGCTTAGGAGTATTGAATTGATTTCAAGAATTGATTTTGAACATGAACCTTGAAAGGGAAACAAATTCTAAGTTAGGATTCATAATGAACCTAATGACACATCAATTGACTTGATCCTTGTATTATGATGTTATGGGTCCATGTGAGTGACCATTTGTATATTGATGCTTATATTGGCCTAATGTGGCATATTATGGAATTGTATGAGATTGTGAATCATACATGTTCATGCATAGTGTCTTATGCATTGTGATTGTCCTTGTGGACTGTTGTAAGGCCAAGTTGCCTAGGAGATTGAACACACCTTAGTGCGGGTGCGAATAGACAAGTGTAGGTCATTGGTTGACCTTGGGGGCGTCGGGGTGCGGGTTCCTCGCAATGGGAGGTTGGTAGCTCTCCTGCCCGTGGGGTAGACCGATGCAAACGCACTGACGATCCGGACCGAGACACTGTCCTATATCGTGATCTAGTGTAGAATGTCTGTACAATGCCATGATTGTGCACGAGAAAATTTATTGATAGCACTGGCCTCGGCAATGAGTTACATACATGTCTCCTGATCTTTCTCTCCGACTGTTTGGGTTTAGTTCCATGGAGTAGGAATTTGGGAAAGCATGCATGTGAGTCATGATATACCCTGTCATTATTAATATTTATTTCTCCATAACTATGACTGATTTAATTATTACTGTGATAATTATCTGTTCGTCGTGTTAAATTCTAGAATTATTATTGTGATTTGTCTGATATTGTCAAATCTTGCTATTGCCTGCTGCTGTTCTGCTTTACTATAAATATCATTGTTATTATTGATTCTTATCATTGCTTGTCATTGAATTACTTTTATTAAAAAAATTTCCGCTGTTGCCGTTAATAAATATATGAACTGTATTGCTTTGTGGGCGCTCTGCACCGTGTCGTTTTCTTACTACCGTAATGGTAATGAAAGATGGGTGTCTCACCTCTTTCCTATATTTTTGTATTTCTGTTTTATATTTATATTGATAAAAGATCGTGAGGAAGATGAAGAGGGACCACACCTTGGTTGATTGGATTGGGCATTTGGACAAGATTTGTTCGGCTACGTACGAGTGCAGTTGCGTGGAGGCATTGATGCCTGTCGTGTCAGCTGGGACGCCGAGCGGCATGTACACATGGGGTTGCGGCTTTGTCTGCTGGTAGTACCCATCCCTGGGTTACTACTTTTCCCCCTTTTTGTGTTTTATCCCCGTTGTATTCTATTTGACTCTGTAATTGTTATATTATATGTTATCAGTGATTTGTATTAAAGGTGACCATAAAATATACATATATATGGAAAATGACTTTTATTTCAGTGGTTGTATTATGGCTTGAATACATTTATATTTCATTCGAGGCTCATATTTTCTACCTATGCAAATTGTCAAAAAAAATATAGACTCTTGAGAATTTAAATTACTGTTATCATGACTGTGACACACTTGGATTTAGTAGCTATAGTGTAATGATGATTATGCCCTGGTTGCTACATCAAGGGGTGTTACAGTATCACTCGGAATTGGGTTTAGTATGATCCCTTAGCTTTGAACATTCAAATAAAGATTTTTCTCGGCCCGAAAATTATTATTTTCTTAACTCGGAGTAAATCACACACAAAGATAAAAAATAGTCATAAAACAGTCAAAATAAATTTACAACGCACAAAAATCATAAAACAGTACAATTTAGACATTACTATAAATTAGCAAATTTTGAGGTGTTACAACTCTCCCCCACTAAAGAAATTTTGTCCTCGAAATTTACTGTACCTTAGAAAAGTTGTAGGTATTGCTCCTTCATTTTATCTTCTAATTCCCAAGTAGCATCTCTCGTCACCTTATTCCAGATTACCTTCACCGATACAATTTCCTTTCCTCAAAGTTGTTTCACTCTCATGTCCTCAATCTTAACAGGAAGTGTCTCATAAGTCAATTTTTCTTTCAATTGTACTTCATCGGACTGAATGACATGAGTTGAATTGGGAATATATTTTCTCAACTGAGACACATGGAACACATTATGAAGATTGGAGAGAAAGGGTGGTAAAGCTATTTGGTAGGCTACTGGACCTATCCGACGAATAATTTGATAAGGTCCAATGAATTTAGGAGTGAGTTTTCTGGATTTAATAACCCTTTCGACACCAGTCGTAGGTGTCACTTGTAAGAACACATGCTCACCTTCCTCAAATTCAAGAGGTCTCCTACGCTTGTCTGCATAGCTTTTCTGCTGACTCTGAGTCATCCTCATTTTCTCCTGAATCATCTTTACCTTTTCTGTTGTTTGATGCACAAGATCAGGTCCTATATTCATACTTTCTCCATCCTGATACCAACACAAAAGTGTTCGGCATCGTCACCCAGACAGTGCTTCATAGGGTGTCATCCCTATACTCGAGTGAAAACTATTATTGTAGGTGAATTCTATCAGAGACAAGAATTCATCCCAACTCCCTTTATGTTCTAACACGCATGCTCTTAACAGATCCTCCAACGACTGGATAGTCCTCTCAGTTTGACCATCATACTGCAGATAGTAAGCAGAACTCAAACGTAGTTTAGTTTCCATCGTTTCTTGTAAGCTTTACCAAAACCTCGATGTAAACCTTAGGTCTCTATTGGAAATGATACTAGAGGGTACACCGTGAAGTCTAACAATTTCACCAATGTACACCTGGGTCAATCGTTCCAATGAATACTTGATATTGATTGGCAATAAGTGCGCTGACTTCGTAAGCCTATCAACTATGAACCATATAAAATCATGACCTTTCCTAGTCTTTGGAAATCCAGTAACAAAATCTATTGTGATATTATCTCATTTCCATTCTAGAATAGTTAAGGATTGTAACATACCGGCAGGTCTTTGATGTTCAACTTTTGCCTTTTGACAAACAAGGCAAGACACCACACATTCCGCAACATCTCTCTTCATTCTTGGCCACCAAAACATCCGTTTTAGATCTTGATACATCTTGGTCATCCCTGGATGCATACTCAACCTGCTGGTATGAGCTTTATCAAGAATTGCTTGCCTAAGATCGGGATCATCAGGTATACAAATCCTTCCTTTGAACCTTAAGATCCCATCAGATCCTTTCTCAATCGTTGCCTTATAACCTTGCTTCAAGAATTCTTTCTCATTTTGCTAAAACGGATCATCTTCTTGTTTTTCTCGGATTTCTTCCAACAGGTCATTCAAAATAGTAACTCTATTTAGACGAATCCTTCCTGGTGCCAATTCCATAGACAACCACATATCTCTAAATTGTTTGATCAATTCTTATTCCTTTATCATCATAGTAGAGACACTGATCATCTTCTTACTTAAGGCATCTGCCACGATGTTCGCCTTTCCTAGATGGTATTGAAGTTGGAAATCATAATCCTTCAAAAACTCTAGCCACCGTCTCTGTCTCATGTTCAACTCCTTCTGATCGAACAAGTATTTCAAACTCTTGTGATCACTGAAGACATTGAACGTGCCCCCATAAAGGAAATGTCTCTATATCTTTAACGCAAAAACCAATGCGGCTAGTTCCAAATCATCGTCAGGTAGTTCCTCTCATGTACCTTCAGCTGTCTCAAAGCATAAGCTACCACATTTCTATTCTACATCAGCACACATCCTAATCCCTAGTAAGAAGCGTCACAATACACTTCAAAAGACTTGCTTGGATCCGGTAAAATCAACACTGGGTGCAGTCGACAATCTTTTCTTTAACTCCTGGAAACTTTCTTCGTATTCTTCTGTCCAAACAAAAGCTTGACTATTCCTTGTGAGTTGTGTAAGAGGTCCTGCTATCTTGGAGAAACCTTCAATGAACCTTCGGTAATATCTGGCCAATCCAACAAAACTTCAGATCTCTGTCACTGTCTTTGGCCTTTCCCATTGCAGAATGGTCTCCACTTTCGATGGGTCCACCGCAATACCTTCCTTGGAAATCACATGACCCAAAAACTGAACTTCTTCTAACCAAAATTCACATTTCATCAACTTTGCATATAGTTTCTTTTCTTTCAAAATTTGGAGAATTATGTTGAGATGTTCAGCATGCTCTTCTGGATCTTGAGAATAGATCAGAATGTCATCGATAAAGATAACGACAAATTTATCTAGGTATGGACGAAAGATCCTATTCATGTAATCCATGAATATAGCAGGAGCATTCATCACTCCGAACAACATTACTTGATACTCATAATGCCCGTAATGAGTTCGGAAAGTTATCTTAGGCATATCCTCTACCTTGACGCGAATTTGATGATAACCTAATCGCAGATCTATCTTAGAGAAAACAATTGTTCCTTTTAGTTAGTCCATCAAATCGTCAATCCTTGGAAGTGTGTATTTATTCTTTATCGTGACCTTGTTCAGTTGGTGGTAGTCCACACAAAGATGAGACGTTCTATCTTTCTTCTTGACTAGCAATACTAGAGCTCCCCATGGTGAAACACTCGGTCGTACAAACTGTTTTTCCAATAGTTCTTCCAATTACTTCTTCAACTCTGCTAATTCTGATGGCGACATCTGAAACGGTGCAATCGAGATTGGACCAGCTCCTGGTACAAGATCGATAGAAAACTCTATCTCTCTTTTTAGTGGTAAACAGGGTACCTCATTGGGAAAATCTCAAGAAACTCGTTAACGACAAAAATAGCGTTCACGTCTTTCTCACTCTTGACTTCTAAAGAAGACAGTAGTATGTATCCTTGAGCTCCATCCCTCAACAATGATTTGACTTTAACGGCAGTTAAAAATCCAGAATTCTCATCCTTAGGAAAAACTAAAGTCTTATTGGAATAGTGTAGTAGGATATGGTTAGAAGATAACCAATCCATTCCTAAGATTATATCTATTTCAACAAGAGGTAAACAAATTAAATTAACATAAAAGACTCGATCATGAGTGGTAATAGGGCAATTCAAGCATACTTTAGATGTAACAACAGGCTTGGCAGTTGGTGTAGAAATAATTAACTGAAAACTCAGTGAAGACACAAGCAATCCCAAACAATCCACACAGTCATATGCAATAAATGAATGAGTTACACCCGAATCATATAGTACAATTAAAATATTACCTTCTACGACACCTTCTCCATGAATAAGATCCTCGGACTGGGAGGCTTTAGCTCTGCTCATCGTATATACTCGCCCTCCAGCTTGTGGTTGAGCAGCATGAACGTTGCTCATTGTTGGCTCCCTTTTTGGCTGGTTGCATTCCTTGGAGACATGGCTATGCTTTCCATATTTAAAGCAAATAAGTCCCTTGATTGAGCAGTCTATAGATATGTGGCCACTTTTCCCACACTTGAAACACTTTGGCGTAAACACCACGGTTTGACCAGCTTTGTTACCACTAGGACTTCCCCCAAAAGATGGACGTTGAGGTTGGTTCCCCGATGGTCTCGAGTACGGTTTGCACTTAAATCGGTTGTTGTTGTTATTTCCTCTTCTTTGGAACCTAGACAGTCCAAAGTTGCGATTCCTCGGGTCTCGTGATGGCTCCAGTTTCTCAAGTCGACGACAGGTATCTATCAAGGTTGGGAATTGATTCATCCTCATCGGCAGTACTCCTCTTTTCAATTCAACCCCTAATCCTTCTTCAAATTTAAGACATTTCCACTCTTCGTCAGGATGGATTTGGAAATACCTTGAGAACTTTGATAAGCTCTCAAACTTCGTGGCATACTCACTAACAGTCATGCCACCTTGTCGTAAATTGAGAAATTCCATCTCTTTGGCATGTCGTGCTCTAGCCGGGAAGTACTTCTCCAGAAATACTTCACAAAACACCTCCTACGTAATTTCTCTTCCCTTGGCTTGTAGCAATCTCCGAGTTCCTCTCCATCAGTTTTCACCATCGCCCATTAACATAAACATGGCATAAGTTACTTTCCGATCATCCGCGCATCCTATTCCTCCAAAAATCTTTTCCAACTCTTGGATCCAAAGATTTGCCTTCTACAGATCAAACTCGCCCCTAAACTGCGGCGGGTTATTATGTTGAAACTCAGATAGGTTCTGAGCATTAGTTGTTGCCTCGTGTTGCTGGGCTGCTCATTGATTCTGCTGCATAATTACTTCCACCATATGCTGCATGGCCTCAACAGCTACAATTATTGCATTAGTATCACGCCCTATGTTCGCATGCGTTCCTCTACCACGAGACATTTCTTTCTTCAATCAATCAAACAAGACAAAATAAAGGTTAGATGTAGCCTCTCAGAAACAATTCACAGAGAATCACACACCATAAGCAAAATAGACCTAACCACAAACCCCAAAAGACTCTAAACTTGGGCTTTGATACCAACTAATGTAACACCCTCCTTAGAGTATTACATTTATGACGAATTATAATAAAACCTTATCCAAGTTATAAATCATTTATTACCATATAATAATATAAGTTGTAAAAATTTTCTTTTTGTTTATAATATCACTAAATAAAATAAACAGAACATGAAATAGAACAAACTAATAAATACACACCATAATTATATATATAATTTTGTTTTTAAGGATACAATAAGTACAAACTATTAGACAAAATTATAAATTGTTTGACTCAAAATAAACCACAAACTAGCCCAAGTACAGGACTAAAAGTTCTCATCCTCCGAAGGATCCTCCTCTGATGGATCATCGGAAGACAGAAACCCTGGATGTCGGGTAGTCCTACGGACAGAAGCCCGTGCGGTCGACACACTACTAAGCTCACTAGTAGCATGGAAATGAACACCCCAATAGCGTCTAATAGATAAAGGTAACTCTAAGTGTACATAAACGGTAGCAGAGAATATAGGAACCCCATTGTATTCCCTACTGAGGGACAGTTAGTCATCCAACATAAACCATAGTCTCCCTATCCACATGAAGACACCAGGCTTCGGAGCCCCCTTGGAACTCTAGTCTCATAAATCCTAGAAAACTCAGTAGCGCCATGTCACGCCAACTTAATCCAAACAATAAGGATGATCTAGAGGCTCGCCCTCTACGCACTGATCACAAGGATGTTATTCCTCCTCACATTGACAACCTGGAGGTTGCTCCTCTTCTCCTTCCTCAAAATCTTTACAGAACATAATAATAATACATAATGCATACACAGAGGTGAGACAATCTACATCATTACCAATATGGCAGTATAGAAAATGACAGTACATATAGATATGGCATTTAATACATCGAATCATGTTATCACATCATACACAATGTCTCAGGTCAATATAATTATCACATCATGATGTAGACCAAATATGCATATGTACACAGACTCATTCCTACTCCATGGAGCTATACACAAACATCAGAGAGAATGATCTAGAAGAACATGTCTGAACCACGGCTGCCTCGGCCAAGTGCTATACAGTCTAACCATCGTATACATCAGGCATTATACCAAATAGCCTACACTAGATCGTGATTATGGATAGTGTCTCAGTCCGGATCATTGGTGTGTTGCATCATTCTATCCCAAAGTATAGTGGGGCTAGCACTATCCATTGTGGAAAACACGAACCCTGACTCCCCAAGGTCAACAAGTGACCTACACTATGCATATCGCACCCACACTAAGGTGTTATTCAACTCCTAGGCCACCGGACTTAACAACGCATGATTAATGCATATACAACCTCTATAGCCAAAAATCATATTTTCACAATTCTGGGTCCAGTACGTTGGCCCTACTGTAACCTTACTGAATTTTCAATCGCATAAGTATTTTATCGCGTTTTTCCTATCGCATAACCTTTATCCAATGTTTTCAAACCGCGTAAATATTTTTCAACATTTTTGCAATCGCGTCGCGTTTTTAAATCATTTTCTCAATCGCGTAGTGATTTTAAATTGTTTTCTCAATCGCGTAGCTTAAAAATTATTATTTTAAATACGCGTAAGGTTTTTCTCATATTTTTCAATTGCAAAAAATATTTCTTTGCTTTCTAAATTAAATTTTGAAACTTTCTCCATTATATATCTATTTTAGCCTTATTTATAGTATTCATTCTTGAAAATCCTTTAAGTAGTATTTTCTATTGTTTCCTTCAAAAATTGCCCTTCTCGGATTTAACCGAATATTACATCTCAAAACTTGCTAAAGCGCTTCAAAACTCAAAGGGTGAGCCATACGTTAGTACTTTTCAAATATTTATTTTATTTCATATCATTGCTTAATTTCACTAATTAAGCTCTAAAATTAATTACTTTCCTTGATTTTCCAAAAATCCATTTAATTAGGTTCTCATTAAATTAATTACATAAGTCCACGCTTAGGAAATAATTTTAGATTAAAAGCATCATAAATAGACATATTGGCCGAAAATCATTATATGCTCCATAAATCATATTGAATTATTTTCCATCATCTAATCCCTTGTAAAAATTCTTAATCCAATTTTCTCATCATTAAATTAATTAATCCATGATTAGGAAAATATTTTAGAACATTTTGTCCTCTTGGAGGGGTTAAGGTCGTGAGCCCCCCTTGGGTTCTTTGGAACCCTCATGCAATCCTTAACATATTATTCACATCCTACTATACACAATAATTATCATGCTTTCATAAACACATATTCTAACATATAATCAAAGTTATAAATCATGCCCATCAAAAATAATCACAAACAAGAAAAGCTTTAAAACAATCAAGTGAATGAATCCTTATGGATTTTTTCACTACAAACAAGTCCATTTTCTCACCACTAATACATGGTTGATGAGATTAAATCTCCCTCTTACCTTAAGGAAGACAAAAATCTTCTTGGATGCTTTCCTAAGGATTTCGTGACCTTCCAAAGCAAACCCTAACAAGCTTAAACAAATTATAAAATCATAAACTAAGCTTTGAAAAAGAAAAACCATGGATCAATCATGGCTTAGAAACTCAAGAATCAACTTAGAAACAAGAAACTAGGGTTTTACCTTGTAGAGTAGAAACTTCAAGCTTGATTTTCAAGCACTAGATGATTGAACTAGATGAAACTTATAACATGAAGAGTGTTTGGAATGGTGTTTAGGCTTTAGGAAATGGTGTTGGATGAAATTATAGAAGAGTGGAGGTAGGGTTTAGGTGTGGAGGCCGAGAGCTCCAAGTTGAGGAAGAATGGAGTTTTCTTGTGTTCTTGGAAGAGAGTGAATGGAGAGAATAGATTTTTAGTCATTGGTAGGATGAAGATGAAATGAAAACATTCTATTTTCTCTAGTGATGGCCATGTAGGTGTATGGAGAGAAGTGAGATATTTTGTTTGATATTTTACTACATAGATATTTTAGGAAGCAAGGATAACTCCTACAAGAGATAGACTTGAAAAATTAAGCCTTGAACCTTCCATTTTGGTGACTTTGGCCGTGGAGCATCATGAAGGAACAAACCAAGTTTTGATTCATTTGGTTTCCTAGTTATGCTTAAGCCATTCTAGTTAGATTTCCTAGTTTCGTTACTAACTACCTAGTTACATTGGAGTGACTAACCAATCTTCTAGAAGGCACTAGAAAATTCTTGTAACAAGAAACTCTAAAGAGTAGCAAACTAAGTTTTGCTCCATTTGGTTACTACATAGACTTTAGGCTAACTTAGTTAGGTTATTTGGTTTTCAAGCTAACTAGTCCAACCGTCATCGTTGACTACATCCTATTAGCTTAGAAAATTCAAGCCACTAACAATGACCAATTCCTATTAGTTTACCGAATTGTAAGTCACAAAGACTTTTCTGGGTCTATTGTCCACTGGGCAGAAGCTACTGCTTTTAAGTCAGTAGGTACTGTCCAACAGATAATAAAATAATATAAAAATATAAAATATTTTTATTTTATCGATAAATTCTAAAAATTAAAAGATCGGTACACGTATCACTTAAAATTGGGTTTAGTAAGATCTCCCAGCTTCGAATAATCTGATAAAGATTTTTTCTGGCCCGAAAATTATTATTTTCTTGACTTGGAGTAAATCACACACAAAGATCAAAAATAGTCACAAAATAGTCAAAATAAATTTACAGCACACCAAAATCACAAAACAGTACAATTCAGATATTATTGTAAATTAGCAAATTTTGGGGTGTTACATTCAATGCATGACAACTCAATGCATTACTCAAACCATCATTGTACTGTTCCCAATGATATTCAAACAACCGCCTATACAATTGTCTAATACCATTAGTATCATTGATATTATATAATCGCCCATACAATTACATAATAACACTGATCCACTTGAGTCCAACACATTGGCACAACAACAAAACAATGTATAATGTTCAATGTAAGATAATGTCCAATGCATGATAATCTAATGCATAATCTAAGCCACCATGGGCCATAAATCATATTTTAACAAAAATTGGGTCCAGTACGTCGGCCCGATAGCAAACTGCTATTTTCGTAATCATGTAAACGTTTTCCAATGTTTTCCCCAAAATTCTGTATTGTATTACTTTACTAAAAACTACTTCTATTACCTTTATTAAAATCCTCTTAAACAAAATACCTTGAGTTCTAAATCACTTTTAAAACTTATCCTTTTTTCCATTTCTATTGCAAAATCATTATTTATTCAATAAAAGTTATACATTTCCATACTTCTTTAGAAATCCTTTTTAAAGAAAATACTTTAAACTTAACATCATCTTCCAAATTCATTCTTTATGACCTATGCTAAAAATCCATTCTTTCCAATTAATAAAATCACATCATTTCCTTTCCACACTTAAAAAATTCTTTGATTCATATCCCTATTACCTAATGAACTAAATTCACAATTTATGAAATATTTTTGACTTGGATTGCCCCAAAATGGGCTTAATGGTTGTGAGCCTCATGGTCCTCAGTCCTCTAAATTTTCATCCTCCAATAACAAGATTCCAAGCACATATCATACTTCAATTATCAAATCACACTATAGCACATCCATGCATAAATCATAATAGAACATAACTAAGCACATAAGCAAAAATCATACAAAGTCAAATTCATATAAAGCAAATAAGCATAGACCATCCCCATATAATCAAGTGAAGGAATCCTCACATGGATTCTTCACTTACAAACACAACATTTCCATTTTCTAACCACCATGTTTGATTGATGAGGTTAATCTCCCTCTTATCTCAAGAGAAGATAAAAAAGGAAGCTTCTTTAAGTCTCCTTGAATTTTCGTCCAACACCAACAAACAAACCCTTAAGACAACAAACATACAAATATTAGATCTAAAGCTTGATAGGAGACAACCATGGATCAAAAACACAGTTTAACATTTTGAAAATAAGATTAGAAGTGAAGATTCAAAACTTCACCTAAAAACCCTTGATCTTGAGCTTGAGGAACAAGGTTGAAGATGGATGATTTTGACTAAGATCTCAACATGAAAATGTCTTGAATTTGTGTCTAGATTCAAGATCTATGATTGAATGGAATTATAGAAGATTGGAAGTGAAAATAGGGGTGTTGGCCGTAACCTCCTACAAGAGAAAAGGTGAGAGGATTTTGTGTTCTTGACTTCAAGAAAGTGAGGATGAAGATGAACAAATAAAAACTAAACCTTGAAATCAAGAGAAAAACGAAAATGAAGAGATTTTCACCTTAAGAGCCCTGAACTTTGATCTTGAAAGAGTGCTTGAGGATGGAAGATTTAGAAGATGACCACAACATGAAAAAGTCTTCAAATGTGGTCTAGATTCAAGAAATGTGGGTGGATGAGATTAAAGAAAATGGATGAATGGTTCTTGGGTGCCTTGACCGTAGCGCACAAAGAGGAGAAAAAAAGAGGGTTTTGTGTGTAGTTTTCTTGAAAGTGAGAGAAATGAATTTAGAAAAGATAAAACATATTTTTGGTCATCTAAAGCTTGAAAAAGAGAAGACTAATGGTCATGGTGATGACCATGAACACGAAAAGAAAAAGAGGGAAATGAAGATCAAGATTTTTACCTTAAAAGCCCCAAGCTAGGGCTTGAAGAAAGATAATGAAGATGTGAGCTTTTGAAGATGGTTCCAACAAGAAAAGGTCTTCAAATGGGATGTAGTTTCAAGTAATGTGATTGCTTAAAATTAAACAAATATGGAGAGTGGAGAAGAGAGGTTGTGGCCACGGAGCATGAAAAGGAAAGGAAGAAGAGAAAATATGATAGAAAAGTGAGAAAAAAGTGAAAAGGAAAGATAGAAACTTTTGAGTGAAAATGAAATGTGATGTGTGGTTGAGAGAAAAGATGACAAATTGTCATTTTTTTCCTTCCTCCAGCCGTAGCCACACAATAGGAGAGAGGGAAGAGAAACTTCTCCTACAAGCTTGGTGGAAAGCTTCTTCAAGAAGCCAACTCTTCACTTTTTGCAAAGTCCAAGTGATGTGATATAAAGTAGACATTCTAGAAAAGATGATAAGCATTTTACTGCAAGCTATTATCCAATGGACAAATATTACAGATAACAAAAATCAGAATATATTGTCCAACAGATAATAAAATATACTGCAATTTTTATTTATCAGATAAAAATCTTGAAAAACGTAAACTTCATAGGTTTAGTAAGATCCCCCATCGACGTTTTCACAGTTCAAGGTTTTTCATCCATGGGGAAAATATTTTATTTTCCCAGCTCTGTTCAGTACACATGTAAAATGAGAAATATATTAAAATATTCAACATTTTGCGAATTATAAAATGACTATTTATCATGAAACAAACAATTTTCGAGGTGTTACAAAAACTATCATTCTTGATGATTGCAGAAGAGAGTTTGTACTATATTTTAAGTTTGGAACCACTAGTAGTACTAAGGCACACAGTAGTTTTTTCAAAGTATTTTGTTAGGATCATACCCTCTAAAATACAATTTGAATCTGCACCTGTGTCTAAGAAGGTGACAGTATTTAAGACAAAATCATTAATTCTGATGTTTATATTCATAAAAAAATTTGGATTTTAAGCTAATTGATTTTATCACAAAATCCATCATTATCATCATCTTTAGATTTTAATATGATTGTATCATCGGAAACCTTTTTAGAAATAGTTTCAGGTTCAGAATCAGTTTGCATATCACCTAACTGGGAGATGATAAGATGATGTAGCTTTTGTTGTTCTTTAACTTTGATTTTAAGATTATTAATTTCAAACTGTAAATCTTGAACATTTATTGGATTTTTAGCAGTAGATTTCTCAATTCTTTTGATTGTTTCTTTCAGATTATATTTATTTTTTATAACTGAATTCTTTATATGTTTAGAAGATTTTTCTTCAATTATTGACGAGCACCGAACTCACCAAAATTATAACCAAGTTACGCCTACGGCTTGTAGCATAGGAAGTAACACTGGATCGTCTCTCAAGGATTATAAAACTCAGTTTGATCAAGTCAAGTTAAAATGCGGGGGGTTAGGCAAAATTAAGAAGCAGATTTAACAAACAAAATTAACATACAACAAACAGAATTCGAATTAATCAAAATTAAGAAAGCAACCAATCCAAGAAATTTGTCCAAACTTGATTTTAATCCATCCTTGATTACTAAAGGTCCATTTAATTATGAATCAAGTCTTTGGTCTTAGACCACATCAAGAAGCCTCTCAATGATCATGGATCTTCTACTAGAAATGCTTCTAGATTTTAATTAATTAAGATTGGACAAGTTAAGCACTCATCAAAATTGAAATTAACTTAAAAGCCAAGATCCAACCAAGTTAAACATTTCATCAAACACCTTCAATTCCTTGTCTAATTTCTGAGTTCATCTCTTTGCACATGGTAATTAAGCAATTAACATATGAAAATTCTAATTAAGCAACCAGAATTAACAAAGAGCAGAAGAAGAAGAGAAACTTAATTAATAGATGAACTTAAACATTAAAAACGAAATCTCAAGATTAACAACCAAGCATGTTCAATCTCTTGGATTGATCTAAAGGCCCTACCCCTCCATGAGAAGGGGAGAACTCAGAAAAATAGAATAAGGAAGAAGAAAACAAAAAGTAGAGAGAAGGAGGAGGAAGAGAGTTCTAGAGAGAATAAAGAAAAAATGTCAAATGGGAGCTGCCTCGGTTTCTGACTTGCCACCCCCTAAACTACCCCATATTTTGGCTTTACATAATTAAAAACCCATTAATTATAAAGTTGGGTCAGTTATGAACATTTTGGCCTAAACCCCATGCAATTTGGAGGTCTATAACTTAAGTTATGACCAAAACAACATCAAGGGGTCTCTGAACTCATATTATGACTTCCA
Source organism: Ormosia emarginata (assembly GCA_029884605.1). Classification (NCBI taxonomy): domain Eukaryota; kingdom Viridiplantae; phylum Streptophyta; class Magnoliopsida; order Fabales; family Fabaceae; genus Ormosia; species Ormosia emarginata. Next base: position 77,214,336 of record JAQQTP010000088.1, read on the forward strand.
TGCAAAATTAGGCCCACTAGACATCTTAATGAGACTTTGAGCTCTTCATCAAAGTTGTATAGCTTCCTCTTAGCTTTCCTACAAGGTAAAATTCATGATTATCAGATATCTAGAACTCAAGTTATGCCTAAAATACAGAAACATTGTCAAAGCCTAATAATGCTAGAAAAATTCAATTAGGCCCAAATTGAGCCCAAACTCACAAATCATAACCAAACTCAATCCATTAAGAAAATAGAGAGTGCAATTGACTAAACATGAGGGCTTATTAATGAATAAAATATGTGATTATCAATTATATTTTTGAATTTCTGGAAATAAGTTTTCTTATCATCAGAATCTTGGATTGAATTAAGAACTTCAAATAAGAGATCTTGCTCTTTTGTTAAGACATTAACTGTTGGAGAGTCTGAATCTCCTTCAGATGAAGTAATATCATCATCTTGGATTTGATTTAAATCTTTAGCAAATTCTTTTTCAGATTCATCTTCAGAAGACTCGATTAAAAGATTATTAAGTTATTTCTTAATTGATAGATCAAGGTTTAAAGCTTTTATCTTTTTCTTAAGCTGACAATATTTGCTAATACAACTAGGTTTACCACAGTTATAGCAGATTACAGGTTTTTTAGGGACATTAACATTATTAATCAGAGGTTTGGACTTAAATTCTTATTTAAGTCTTCTGGGTTTGGTTGAAGCTTTATGTTTGTAATATTTGGTAGTTTTTTTGGACATTTTTAGGTTTGGATTTAGTCTTCCTCTTCGCACAAGGAAGTTCAAATTGTTTGCAGAAGTTTCCAAGCTCCCACTTTGTTTGAGCCTTTCCTATGGCAAGTTGGGATTGGATTTTATCATCCTGACAAATTTTAAGGGCTACCTTTTGGACAAAGGCAATGAGTTGACCATAATTCAATTGCTCAAAAGGAATTTCACCATTTTGAGATTGACTTCTAATTTTATCACGAACCTTGTCACCTAAAAATTTTGGAAGTCCGACAAAAAATTTTTCTTTCCAAAACGGTTGTTGACTATCTTCTCTAGTATAAACCCTAGTTAAGCAGGTGTCTCTATACCACTTAAAATTAGCTAAGGTTCTACACTTAAGATTAGATAGAAATTCTACAGATCTATCATGCCATAAGGAAGGATCACCTATGAAGTGTTGACAGCATCAGTAATGGGTTTACCATCGCTAAGGATTGGAAATCCTTTGACGAGCGCCGAACTCAATCAAAATTATAACCGAAGTTATTACCTAAACTTGTAGTATAGTGAACAACACCGGATCGTCTCCTCAAGGATCGTAGATGCAATTTGATCAAATCAAGTGATAGTTAGAAAAGGGGGGGTTTTGATGGTTCAAGGATCGCAGTGACAAGATTTAAAGAGAAATAACAATTAGAAGAACAGTCAATTCAGAAATCTATCCGAGATTGGGTGGATTCAATCATAGACCTTTCAATAAACACCTGAAATACATTTGAATGGTTAACTTGGATCTAACCGAGATCTCTGCATCAGATCCAGAATTCATACTAGACAATCGTCGTAATTCAATTGACAAGTGATAAACACAAATCTGCAATCGCACCATTCATGTAAATATATGTCAATTTAAGCACCGAATTCAATTAACCTAGGCACAAATCAGTAACCTAACCTCTTCAATTACGTGATTAGTTTAGATCAATCAGTTCTAAATTTCATCACAATACTTAATCTTAAACCAAGATCAAATCAGATCAAACATAAACAGAATCACCATTCATGCATTCAAGATCAAGATAACAGAAGAAGAAGAGAAGAGGAATTCAAATATAAATCAAATACATTACATAACCAAGGTCTCAAGAATCCAAGCCACAATCTCTTCAAGAGTCCCGAATTGACTAGAAGTGACTTAGTTCTCCATTACAATGAAGGAAAAATATACAAGAACTATGAAAAGCTATTTCTAACACCAAGTGTGTGTTGTGTTTAGAGCTCTCCACATGCTTCCTTTTATAGAGGATTCAGAGTAGTAGTAGATGGGTAGATGAGATTAGTAGGTGGAATTAGTAGGTGAGCTTGGTAGGTGAGATTGGTAGGTGAGCTTGGTAGGTGAACTTGGTAGGTGAACTTCCTTGTCTCCGAAAGTATTCATTGCTGAACTCATTGATTTCGTCATTTCTGAGCCAAGTGGTATTCATGAAAGTTCTAGGAAATTGTCTAAGCTTTCCAATGGCTTTGGAATCACCCAAAAATTCGTCCTACAGCCCAAGATATGACCCAATTACTACAGACTGCTCAGGACCAGTTTCAGCACCTCTGTTTTGACTTTCAGGCCCAATATCTCCATCAAGGAGCCCGAATCAAGTTTTGTGTTTGTCATGAAAGTTGTACATATGGGTCTTAACTTTCAGATTACAAATTTTCAGCCCATTCTATAAACCCAAACTCGAATTATGTTCTGGTTACTACACACTGTTCGGGTTCCAGTCACAAATCCCGTATTCTGATTTCCATGCCCAATTAGCTCCACTAGATGTCTGAAATTGACTTTGAGCTCTTCATCAAAGTTGTAGAGCTCTCTCTTATCTTTCCTACAAGGTAAAATTCATAATTATCAGACATTTAGAACTCAAGATATGGCTAAAATACAGAAACAGTGTAAGACCCGAATAATGCTGAAAAAAATCAATTAAGTCCGATTCGAGTTCAAACTTACAAAACATAATCAAATTCAGTAAATTAAGTACATGAAGAGTATAAATAACTAAACATAAGGGTTTCTTAATGAACAAAATATGTGATTATCAAATTCCCCCACACTTAGCTTTTTGCACTCCTGGGCAAAACATATAAAACTAAAGTTAGAAGACAAAGACAAACGACACAAACTTAAAAGTTAAAAACTCTAAAGGACTCAATGAAGCAAGAAGAGCAACAAGAAATTCAAGGGATCAAAGCATAAATGAGGTAACATTTCTTCACATCTCAAACCAACAAGCAAGGAAACTTCCGTTGAAAAGAATGAATTAAGAATGATGGATCTTCACAAGATTCCCTCTCAATCTCTCAAGTGTTTAAAAGGTAGGTATTTCACTCAATTCAACCCATGAAAATTGCACTACCATAAGCTTGCTTATCTTCTACTTCTCCACTACTCAAAACACATGCACACACAAATCATGAGGACTTTATTCAAGGTTTTAGTGAGGTCAAGGTAACAGAAGAGGATAAAATGGATATGAGAAGATAAATACCAAAGAGAATAAAAGCAAATGAGAGCTGAGTTCAAATAACGAGCATAAAAGTTCATCTCAACTCTAATGTATATCCCTTTACATATTCATTTCCCAATCCTTTTCTCTCTTTTTTTTTTTAATATATATGAACATAACTATATACATACATTTTTTTTTTTTTTTTTTTTTCTAGGCACTCTTTCTTTTCTTTTTTTTTTTTTTCAACAACCATTTTGTACACACACCCCCACACTTGTTCAAAAACTCATCCATTAACCAGGCTAATGTTCTTTTATTTCTTAAGGTACAGTAAGAACACGATTTTTCATTCAAGGCACATAATGAGCTAGAAACAAGGAATGGTCAAATAAGCTCAAAGGGGTTAAGCAAAGGAAAATATACAAGGTTGGCAGGAATTAGAGAATTTTCGAGAGGTCAAAAGAGTGCTTGATATCATATTGAAAACAAGGTTGGCTATTTGGTTAAACTAGCTAAGAAAGAGGGCCTCAATCATGTTCATGCATGCAAGTGAAATGTAGTCTCAAAAAGAATCAAAGCAAGTTCTAGAGTGGTCATTAACATGAGTGAAAATCACACAAGAAAGAAGAGAATGGCATAAATGTTGAATCCATCCATTAGGCTCAAAATCTCATAAGGTATGCATTCATCAAACTCAATTCATCAATTTAATCATCCATCACCAAGCATATCAGTTCAAGAAGGGAGAAAAATTATTCAATCATGCAATGAACCCCTTTTTTATTATTTTTTATTATTTTTTGAATTTTTTTTTTTTGAAATTTTTTTTTAACAAACGAAAAGAAACAGAAACATGCTAAAATCTCTCTCCCACACTTAATGTAACATTGTCCTCAATGTGAAAGAAAGAGATAGAAAAGAGCAACACAACACGATAAGAAGTGAATCAACGCTAAGCGAGAAAAGAAACACCTTTGTCGGTCGTACCATGTCGCATCGACACGAAAAGAAATCAAACAAGAAAACGTTAGTACTTCCACAATTCAATACTAATTAATTACTATCTAAAAAGCTCCTTACTCTGCCACCAATTAAGATGCGTCTCAAGAGTAAAATTACTCCTTACTCTGCCATCACTAATTGGTTTAATAAGTCCATGACAATCATATCATACTAAACAAAACAACAACAATTTTTTTTTTTTTAAATCAAACCCTTTAAAGAGAAAGTTTCAGATCGGGCTCTTGTTTCTTGTTACTTCCTTCGCTGCTTCCTGTTGACCAATCTATCTGAGCTAATACTTGATCAGGTACATACTCAAAAGCTTCTAATTTATCAATGAGCTCATCAATAGTGGAGGCAGAGATAAGAAGTTGTCTTGCCGAAGGAGTGATAAATTTCTGTTCCACAGCTTTGTCAAGAAAAAATAACAAAAGATCAAAGAAATTATTAACATTCAACAAACCAATGGGTTTATGGTGGATGTTCGGTTCGCCCAAGAGACAATTTGAAAAATTTCTTCCAAAGTACCAAAACCACCTGGTAAGGCAATGAATGCATCAGAGTTTTCAAGCATTATCTTCATGCGTTCATGCATTGATGATACCTTAAGTTCCTCCCCAATTGTCTTTCCATTGATGTTCTGTTGAGCTAAAGTTTCAGGAATGACACCTAAAACCTGACTGTCTCTTACAAAGGCAGCAAGTGATACAACCCCCATTAACCCACGACAACCTCCCCCATATACAAGATGAATATTCCTCGCAGCAAGTGGTCGACCAAGAGTGCTAGTTGCGTTTACAAACTCTAATCCCTTCCCATAACTCGACCCACAAAAAACACAGACATTTTTGAGGTTACGAATAGAAGGCCCCATTCTATACTCTTCCTCCCTTTGAGTGTTTCTGAGTGTGAAGGAAAATGGAGAAAATGGAGTGTTTAAATAAGAAAAAGAATGGAAAGGGAAATAATTGCACCTATAAGGGTAGGTTGGCTGTTGTCAGAAAAGGTTGAAATTAAGAGACACAGAATCTTTTTTTTTTTTTTTTTTTTTTTGTCGACTTCAAGAAAAACCATCAAGGTAAAGAAGTCTAGAAACCCCTGAAGGACCCTGCTCAAAGGATCGTCTGCACAAAAATCAAAATACAACAAAATGATACAAAGATAAAAGAAATAGAAAATGATGACATACCTGTATGTACAGTCTCCATGGCGTATCTTTATCTTTACGCGTCATGAGTGCAGGAGACATCACGTCCTTTTTTTTTTTTTTTTTTGAAATTGTTAGAAAAAACTTGATGAAAGATGAGTGTATACTTACTTAAGATTGGGATGGAGGTAGTCTGCTCTTTCGGCTTTGTGCCAAAGCATTGTTGACCAAGATTCGACCCATTCAAGACCCGGTAAGCAACATAGGGCTCCCAAAAGGGACAAGTGACCATAATACGACCTGTTGCTCACATGTGGGATACAATCTACCTTCTTTGTTTTTCAATTAAGAAGGCTGGATCAGGATGCATGCATTTCCCTATTCACGGTTTGTGTTACCAAAGCCAACCCTAACAAGTAGACATTTTTTTTTCATTTTTTTTTGTTTTTTTGTTTTGTTTTTTTTTTTTGTTTTGTTTTGTTTTGTTTTTTTTTTTTTTTTTTTTTTTTTTTGAAAAATGACATGAAGAAGAAGAAGAAGATGATATGTACTGATTGTTTGTGGATATGGCTCACATCTCGCCTCTGGTTTAACGTCCGAACTTGGCTTAAACGTCTTCTATGAGTCGAGGATAAGCTTCCCATCCAATTTTCTTATAAATTGGCAAACAGGGTCTTTTAGAGTCAGATTCCCAAGACTGTAGCGTTGTTCTTCATCCTTGAAGAGTTTCCACAATTTAAGAATTTCACGATGCACCAATCCACAAGAATGCGTCTCAAGAGTCAATAAGATATCATCTAATGACTCCTTACTCAGTCCATTCTTAATGAAGAAAATTTTATCTTCTCTATTTGCGGAAACCATCCCCTTAGTACGACATCGCTTGTTACAGTTCCATCGTCCACATTTGTGACAGACTTGTAACCTTTTTGCTCTTCTCCTTTTAGAATATGAACTTCTTCCAAGACCGGGCATATATGAGTCAAATGAAATTGAGGACTCACCTGCTAATCGGACCTTTGCTTCAATTATCGGCGTACATCTTCGGCATACCCTTGTGCATTAACAGTCTCAATCTCTCACATCGAACTTTGTAGATTTTTCTCAGAGCATTTTGAGGAAGAGAAGGAAAATGTTTTCTCAGGTTTGAAAGAATGACATCCATTTTGAAGGAGAAGAAGGGTTCAATTATTTTGGGAAACTGAAAAATAAACTGACTCAAGAGTCACGGAGTACCGTATCCGCCACTTAACCGGCAACACAAAGAACTCAAGAACTTGGTTTTCCAGGAATGGTTGAGTCTTTGTCCATTAACTTAAGCGCAGTACCATTCCTAGGATGCTCAATATCTACGTCCCCAGAGTAGGTGCAGACGATAATCTCAAAGCAGAACTTTTTGACCAATTTCCGCAGCTTTTGCAAAAGGTGTAACATACCTTTAATAAAGTAGGCCAATAAAATCCATACTGCAAGATTTTCGCAGTTGTTGTCGCTGAAGAAAAAAAATGACCTCCACATGCTTCTGAGCGACACTACCTACCTCATTGTCGGGCACACATTTCTCTTCTTTTTTTTTCTTCTTTTTTTTTCTTCTTTTTTTTTTTATTCATAATGCGGATGGAGAAGGTTCATCACCTCCACTTCTGCATTCTCTGGAAGTTCATGATACTGTTTGAGGCGGTGTCCATTTACGATGAAAACTTTGGCAGTGACCTCACTTTTAATCTGAACAGCACCAGAAGGAAAAACATTAGTAACAATAAATGGTTCATCCCATCTAGACCTTAATTTGCTAGGCATGAGTCGGAGGTGGGAGTTATAGAGGAGAACTTTTTGACCAATCTCAAATGTTTTCCTCAGAATCAACTTATCATGGAAGGCTTTGGTCTTCTCCTTATAAAGTTTGGAACTTTCATAAGCCTCCAAGCGGATCTCCTCCAATTGCTGCAGCTGCAGCTTCCTCTCCATACCTGCTTGATCTAGGTCTAAGTTGCACCTTTTCACGCCCGAGAATGCTCGATGCTCAATTTCCACCGGCGTGGTGTCAGGCTTTTCCAAAAACAATCCGATACGGAGACATCCCGATTGGTGTCTTAAAAGCAGTCCGGTAAGCCCATAAAGCATCCTCAAGCCTCTTGCTCCAGTCCTTTCTGTTAGGTTGAAGCTGTCTTATGGAGTATCCGCTTAATTTCTCTGTTGGAGACCTCGGCTTGCCCATTGGTTTGGGGGTGGTAGGGTGTAGAAACCTTGTGTTGGACTCCATACTTCTTCATCAAAGCCTCCATGCTTCGATTGCAAAAATGTGAACCTTGATCACTAATGATGGCTCTCGGGACTCCAAACCTACAGAAAATCTGTGATCTAATAAAATCCACAACAACTTTAGAATCATCAGTCCGAGTGGCCTTAGCCTCCACCCATTTAGATACATAATCCACAACAAGCAGAATGTAAACAAAACCAAATGATACAGGAAAAGGACCCATAAAGTCAATACCCCAAACATAAAAAATCTCATAGAATAATAAGGGTTTCTGGGGCATTTCATTCCTACGAGAAGTATTCCTGTTCTCGGCATTGATCACAAGATTTGCAAAACATATATGCATCATGAAATAGAGTGGGCCAATATAATCCGAGTCTAAAACTTTCCTAGCAGTCCGTTGAGGACCAGAAGTGGCCGCCACATGCAAGTTTATGACAAAAGCTAAGAATGGAATGGAATTCATCATCGAGGCACACATCTCCTAATTACTTGGTCACCGCAAAATCTCCATAAGTAAGGATCATCCCACACATAATACTTTGACTCACTTTTCAATTTATCAATCTTAGCCTTAGTGAAATGTGCGAGGTATTGCTTTAGCAACCAAGAAATTAATCAAATCAAAGCAAACCAAGGGATATTGCCTTGCGGCTTGAAAAGCTCGCTCATCATGGAAAACATCATGGATGGGAAAAACATCGCCTCCCTTTCAATTCGACTCAAGTGATCGGCCACCAAATTCTCCGCTCCACTCTTGTCACGGATCTCAATATCAAACTCCTGGAGGAGCAACATCCACCTAATCAACCGGGGCTTGGCATTGGGCTTCTTCAGGAGAAACTTCAATGCTGCATGATCTGAAAACACAACCACTCTGGAACCAAGCAAATATGATCGAAATTTATCTAAAGCAAAAACAATTGCTAAAAGTTCCTTTTCAGTTGTGGTGTAGTTGATTTGTGCAGGATCTAAAGTTCTCGAAGCATAAGAAATGACATGAGATACTTTACCGACCCTTTGTGCAGGAACAGCTCCCAATGCATAATTAGAGGCATCACACATCAACTCAAATGGAAGTGTCCAATCTGGCGGTTGGATGATAGGTGTATTGGTCAATGCCTTCTTCAATTGATTGAAGGCATCCTGGCACTTCTTGTCAAAGTGAAACTCCACATCTTTTTGCGTAAGTTGGATAGCGGAAGTGCAATTTTTTGAAATCCTTTATGAACCGCCGATAGAAAACTGCATGACCAAGGAAAGAACGAATCTCCCGCACGCATGTGTGGGGTAAGATAGGCATGAAATAACATCTATTTTTGCGGGATCTACCTCAATACCCTCACGAGATATCACATGCCCTAAGACTATACCTTGTTCTACCATGAAATGACATTTCTCAAAATTTAGAACGAGGTTAGTCTTAATGCATCTATGCAAGACCGAGCCGACTATCTAAACATGCATCAAAGGAAGATCCATAGACAAGTAAAATCATCCATGAATACGTCCATGCAATTTTCTAAAAAATCGAGAAAAGATACTTACCATACACCTCGAAAGGTGCCGGAGCATTACCTGAGACCAAAGGGCATCCTCCCGTATGCAAATGTGCCAAATGGACAAGTGAAAGTAGTCTTCTCTTAGTCTTATGGGGCTATATGAATCGAAAATAGCCCGAATATCCATCCAGGAAACAATAATGTGACTTGCCAGCTAACCGCTCCAACATCTGATCAATGAAGGGCAGCGGGAAATGATCCTTTCTGGTAGCCTGGTTGAGCCGCCTATAATCAATGCAAACTCGCCAACTGTTTTGAACTCGTGTGGGCACAAGCTCATTGTTCTGATTCGCAACCACTGTGACCCCAGATTTCTTGGGAACCACTTGCACGGGGCTCACCCATTGACTGTCAGATATGGGATAAATAATGCCAGCTTGAAGTAGCTTTGTAACTTCCTTCTTCACCACATCTAGAATAAGGGGATTTAGTCTCCTTTGAGGTTGTCTAACTGGTTTGATCCCTTCTTCCAATAAAATCTTATGCATGCATGTGGAGGGACTAATACCAGGAATATCCGCAAGAGTCCATCCGATGGCTTGCCTATTCTCGCCTCAAAATCTGCGAGTAATTTTTCTTCTTGATCGGGTTGTAGGTTTTTAGCAATGATCATAGGAAGTGTCTCACCATCTCCCAAATATGCATATTTAAGATGGTCTGGTAAAGTCTTCAACTCCAAGGATGGAGGTTGTACAATGGAAGGTAACAAGTGATCTCAAATAACTAACTCAAGAACATTAATTTCAAGCATGGTATTGACTCTCATTCTCAATTGTTGCATCATCGGCCATTTGTATCATTACTCATAACAGAATAAATCTCAAGCACATGCAAAGACATGGTTCAACATCACAAGTGGCACATGTATCACAAGAAACAGAACCAAGATAGTCAACAATATCAGGGAATTCAGCATATAAATCAGTATAGACATCATCAACCAGCATCTCAATCATATCAACATGGAAAACAGAATGCTCCTCTAGGGGGTGTCTCATGGCATCAAAAATGTTAAATTGTACCAAATCATCGCCAAACTCCATAGAAAGGGTGCCAGCATGCACGTCTATCTTGGTCTTGGCGGTCTTGAGGAATGGTCTGCCTAGAATCAATGGAGCATGGTTTGTTGGAGACTCATCTTCCATGTCCGAATGTAGAAATCTGCTGGAAAAATCAACTCATTCACCCGAACTAACACATCTTCCAAAGACACTGCGGGATGAGCGGTGGCTCTATTTGCCAACCGAATCACGATACCGGTGGGTTGCAAAGTACCAATGTTTAAACACTTATACACTGACATGGGCATGACATTGATCGAAGCACCCAAATCTAGCATTGCATGCTCAAATCTAGAGTTGCCAACCGTGCAAGAAATTGTGAAAGTTCCAAGATCTTTGCATTTATGTGGCATGCTTGGCGAATCATTGCGAAACATTTCTTCCCATGCTGATCTTCTCATCCCCTTTCAACCTTCTCTTATGAGTGCACAACTCCTTGAGAAATTTAGCATATTTTGGAATTTGCTTGATTGCATCTAGGAGGGAATATTGATTTCCACTTTCTGAATGTTTCCATGACTTCTTTTTCCATTTCGCTTGCATTGTTCTCTTGGATTGTGTGATCCTATTTGGAAAAGGTAATGGAATGGTAACATCTGAATTCTCTGTAATTTTCTTCGGTGGTACGATTTACGGACCTGAATTATCCATTTCTGCCGTTTTTGGTCAATTTCGATTCTTTGTAAGGTTGGAACATCAACTTCTTTGCCACTTCTCAAGGTAATTGCATTTACGTTGCTTCTTGGATTGTTGACTATTTGTGAAGGCAATTGGCTAGAACCTTGACTCTTTAGCTCGCTCACAGTGGTTGCCAGCTGCCCGATTTGAGTTTGTAAATTTTGAATGTTGGCACTGACGTTCTCTTTGGAACTGAATGTTATTTGTGGCCATTTGTTTCATCGGTCTTCCAATGATGGCTCGGTGGAGTGGATTGGATGCTATCCGAGCAGTTCTTTGTTGTACGAATGCAAGGGGTATTTGTTAGTATTTGTTGCTTGGACTCGCATGACTTGGTATCTAAATTGTTGTTCTTCTTTGGTGGGAAATTTGTTGTTCTTTGGCTAGGATTCCCATATCTCAAATTGGGATGGTCTCGCCAACCAGGATTATAAGTGCTAGAAAATGGATCATATCTAGATTGTTCTTTGTTGTTGCCGATATTGGGGTCTACCGGGAAAAACACCGGTGCAAAGCAACACATTGATCTGGAAAAGCGGAACCATCTTCCTAAAGTGTAGGGCATGAATCAAGTAGGATGAGATGAATTAGAGCAAATTCCACACACCGATGCGGTCATCCGCATGGGTGGTTGTTGACCCACTTGCTATCCTGTCTTACCAAAGAAGTCAATTTATCTAGTCGTGTTCCATTCTTTGTTGGTCCATATGAGATGCTTGAATTTCATTAACTCCTCCTGGTTGCGGTGATGATTCGCGAGCCAAAGCTGTTGGGTATTGGCGCCATGTTTGCTATCGATCTCTTGCGGCGGTAGGAGTTTTGTCTACTAAGGCTCCTCCGGAGGCAAAGCATCGATCATGCTTCTATCATTTGGCAAACAAACCCTCATAAAAGTATTAAATCAAGAGTTGGTCACTAATTTGGTGATGAGGCGGCTCGAACACAACTTCTTGAATCTCTCCCAAGTATTCATGCAAAGTCTCACCGGACATACGTACGATGCCACATATATCCTTCCTAATTGCGGCGGCTCTCGAGGCGGGGAAGAATCTCTCCAGGAACAACCTCTTCATGTCATTCCAACTTCTGACTGAACACTGGTGAAAGATAAAACAACCAATCTTTGGCTGCATCGACAAGCGAGAAGGGAAATGCCCTTAACTTGATGTGTTCCTCAGAGATGCCTTGTGGCTTCATGGTTGAACACACAACATGGAACTCTTTCAGGTGCTTATGAGGATCTTCACCCGCAAGACCATGAAACTTTGGTAACAAGTGTATCAAACCAGATTTCAACTCAAAATTTGCATCAAGATCAGGATATTGAATGCACAAAGATTGGTAAGATACATCAGGAGCAGCAAGTTCCTTAAGGGTTCTATTATGCATGTTATCAGCCATGATTTCAGGATTACTTAAGTTATCAGGTTCACTCCCAAAATTAGGTTCAGAATTAACTCTGGAATTTATCACACGAGATCTAATTAATCTATGGAAGGTCCTATCAATCTCAGGATCAAGATCAAGCAAGATATCAGGATTGGACCTAGTCATGCAACAACTAAAGCACAAAAACACAAAAACTGCAACTAAGCAAAATACACTAAACAACACTCAAAATATGCAAAAATAAATCTAGTTAATATGTCTAAACATTTTTTAAAAATTATGGAATCAACACAGAACAAAATCTACATAAAAATGAAACTAGAAAATGCAATAAAAAATATTAAAAAATTAAAAAAGTGGTCTAAATGATAGAATTTCGAAAAACTAGGGGTGACCTCACAGTTTACTGTGAGTCTTGTTTATCAGGCTGTTTTCCTTCAACCGACCAAGTTTCAGCTCATTCTGGGCATGTTGCAGTTCGCAAATTGCAATAGTTACCCGTAATCACCTGTTTTCCGTCTTTCCTAAATCAGAAAAATTCAAAAGCTAAGATAAAAACGTTAGTATGGTATGAACAATGTTAGTAAATGAAAAATAATTGTTAGAATAGGTAAGAAAGAACAAAAATTAGTAAGGTTACTCAAAATGAAAAGATTACACCTACGAGTTCCCCGGCAACGGCGCCAAAATTTTGACGAGCGCCGAACTCAGTCAAAATTATAATCGAAGTTATTACCTAAACTTGTAGTATAGTGAACAACACCGGATCGTCTCCTCAAGGATCGTAGATGCAATTTGATCAAATCAAGTGAAAGTTAGAAAAGGGGGGGTTTTGATGGTTCAAGGATCGCAGTGACAAGATTTAAAGAGAAATAACAATTAGAAGAACAGTCAATTCAGAAATCTATCCGAGATTGGGTGGATTCAATCATAGACCTTTCAACAAACACCTGAAATACATTTGAATGGTTAACTTGGATCTAACCGAGATCTCTCGCATCGATCCGAGAATTCATACTAGACAATCGTCAGAATTCAATTGACAAGTGATAAACACAAATCTGCAATCGCACCATTCATGTAAATATATGTCAATTTAAGCACCGAATTCAATTAACCTAGGCACAAATCAGTAACCTAACCTCTTCAATTACGTGATTAGTTTAGATCAATCAGTTCTAAATTTCATCACAATACTTAATCTTAAACCAAGATCAAATCAGATCAAACATAAACAGAATCACCATTCATGCATTCAAGATCAAGAGAACAGAAGAAGAAGAGAAGAGGAATTCAAATATAAATCAAATACATTACATAACCAAGGTCTCAAGAATCCAAGCCACAATCTCTTCAAGAGTCCCGAATTGACTAGAAGTGACTTAGTTCTCCATTACAATGAAGGAAAAATATACAAGAACTATGAAAAGCTATTTCTAACACCAAGTGTGTGTTGTGTTTAGAGCTCTCCACATGCTTCCTTTTATAGAGGATTCAGAGTAGTAGTAGATGGGTAGATGAGATTAGTAGGTGGAATTAGTAGGTGAGCTTGGTAGGTGAGATTGGTAGGTGAGCTTGGTAGGTGAACTTGGTAGGTGAACTTCCTTGTCTCCGAAAGTATTCATTGCTGAACTCATTGATTTCGTCATTTCTGAGCCAAGTGGTATTCATGAAAGTTCTAGGAAATTGTCTAAGCTTTCCAATGGCTTTGGAAGCACCCAAAAATTCGTCCTACAGCCCAAGATATGACCCAATTACTACAGACTGCTCAGGACCAGTTTCAGCACCTCTGTTTTGACTTTCAGGCCCAATATCTCCATCAAGGAGCCCGAATCAAGTTTTGTGTTTGTCATGAAAGTTGTACATATGGGTCTTAACTTTCAGATTACAAATTTTCAGCCCATTCTATAAACCCAAACTCGAATTATGTTCTGGTTACTACACACTGTTCGGGTTCCAGTCACAAATCCCGTATTCTGATTTCCATGCCCAATTAGCTCCACTAGATGTCTGAAATTGACTTTGAGCTCTTCATCAAAGTTGTAGAGCTCTCTCTTATCTTTCCTACAAGGTAAAATTCATAATTATCAGACATTTAGAACTCAAGATATGGCTAAAATACAGAAACAGTGTAAGACCCGAATAATGCTGAAAAAAATCAATTAAGTCCGATTCGAGTTCAAACTTACAAAACATAATCAAATTCAGTAAATTAAGTACATGAAGAGTATAAATAACTAAACATAAGGGTTTCTTAATGAACAAAATATGTGATTATCAAATTCCCCACACTTAGCTTTTGCCTCTGGGCAAAACATATAAAACTAAAGTTAGAAGACAAAGACAAACGACACAAACTTAAAAGTTAAAAACTCTAAAGGACTCAATGAAGCAAGAAGAGCAACAAGAAATTCAAGGGATCAAAGCATAAATGAGGTAACATTTCTTCACATCTCAAACCAACAAGCAAGGAAACTTCCGTTGAAAAGAATGAATTAAGAATGATGGATCTTCACAAGATTCCCTCTCAATCTCTCAAGTGTTTAAAAGGTACGTATTTCACTCAATTCAACCCATGAAAATTGCATTACCATAAGCTTGCTTATCTTCTACTTCTCCACTACTCAAAACACATGCACACACAAATCATGAGGACTTTATTCAAGGTTTTAGTGAGGTCAAGGTAACAGGAAGAGAATAAAATGGATATGAGAAGATAAATACCAAGGAGAATAAAAGCAAATGAGAGTGAGTTCAAATAACGAGCATAAAAGTTCATCTCAACTCTAATGTATATCCCTTTACATATTCATTTCCCAATCCTTTTCTCTCTCTTTTTTTTTTTAATATATATGAACATAACTATATACATACATTTTTCTTTTTTTTTTCTAGGCACTCTTTCTTTTCTTTTTTTTTTTCAACAACCATTTTGTACACACACCCCCACACTTGTTCAAAAACTCATCCATTAACCAGGCTAATGTTCTTTTATTTCCTAAGGTACAGTAAGAACACGATTTTTCATTTAAGGCACATAATGAGCTAGAAACAAGGAATGGTCAAATAAGCTCAAAGGGGTTAAGCAAAGGAAAATATACAAGGTTGGCAGGAATTAGAGAATTTTCGAGAGGTCAAAAGAGTGCTTGATATCATATTGAAAACAAGGTTGGCTATTTGGTTAAACTAGCTAAGAAAAAGGGCCTCAATCATGTTCATGCATGCAAGTGAAATGTAGCCTCAAAAAGAATCAAAGCAAGTTCTAGAGTGGTCATTAACATGAGTGAAAATCACACAAGAAAGAAGAGAAGACAAAATGACATAAATGTTGAATCCATCCATTAGGCTCAAAATCTCACAAGGTATGCATTCATCAAACTCAATTCATCAATTCAATCATCCATCACCAAGCATATCAGTTCAAGAAGGGAGAAAAATTATTCAATCATGCAATGAACCCCTTTTTTATTATTTTTTATTATTTTTTGAATTTTTTTTTGAATTTTTTTTTTTAACAAACGAAAAGAAACAGAAACATGCTAAAATCTCTCCCCCACACTTAATGTAACATTGTCCTCAATGTGAAAGAAAGAGATAGAAAAGAGGAACACAACCGATAAGAAGTGAATCAACGCTAAGCGAGAAAAGAAACACACTTTGTCGGTCGCATCGTGAGACACGAAAAGAAATCAAACAAGAAAACGTTAGTACTTCCACAATTCAATACTAATTAATTACTATCTAAAAAACTCCTTACTCGCCACCAATTAAGATGCGTCTCAAGAGTAAAATTACTCCTTACTCGCCATCACTAATTGGTTTAATAAGTCCATGACAATCATATCATACTAAACAAAACAACAACAATTTTTTTTTTTAAATCAAACCCTTTAAAGAGAAAGTTTCAGATCGGGCTCTTGTTTCTTGTTACTTCCTTCGCCGCTTCTGTTGACCAATCTATACGAGTTAATACGATCGGTACATACTCAAAAGCTTCTAATTTATCAATGAGCTCATCAATAGTGGAGGCAGAGATAAGAAGTTGTCTTGCCGAAGGAGTGATAAATTTCTGTTCCACAGCTTTGTCAAGAAAAAATAACAAAAGATCAAAGAAATTATTAACATTCAACAAACCAATGGGTTTATGGTGGATGTTCAGTTCGGCCCAAGAGACAATTTGAAAAATTTCTTCCAAAGTACCAAAACCACCTGGTAAGGCAATGAATGCATCAGAGTTTTCAAGCATTATCTTCATGCGTTCATGCATTGTCCGTCTACATCCTACTTCTCTTCATCCTGCCTCCTCTCCCCCTCTGTTTTTCCTGTGATCTTCGCCCTATAACTCTGGTATCAGAGCCTGATGGGGAAGTACGAAAGTAAATGAACGGATCTAAGTTGTTTATTTATCTTATTAAACTGGATACTAACGTTATTATGTTATAATGCTTTGATCTTTATCTTATCTGCTTATTTCCTTGCTGAACTATGTTATAATTTATTAATCTTTGTTGTTATAACTGGATTTGGAAAGTACAAAGTTTATGTTACCTCTTCTTGGACTGGACGGTACATAATATCCGTGTTGGATCTATTCTCTGGGGCTGTAGCAGTAAGACCCGGTGGTGAAGGGCAGTAAGTGTAATTCGACGATGCTTCCACATGTAGTGATAATTTGGGTACAGTAGTGACCTTGGACCAAGAACTGGTAAATATTTGCAGTGGCTATAGATCTGGAAATAATTATGAATTTAAAAGGTTAAAATATGGTTCAATATTTGATAAACTCCTCAGATCTAAATCAAAGAAAAAAATAAAATAATAATCTTAAGATCTAGTTTAGAAGATAAAATTCAACTTAAATCTTTCATTTCCACTTCTATGGATCTAAATGATGGCTATGATATTGGGGTACATCATATCTGCTTCATCTTTTATTCTCTGTGTTTATTTTTTGTCTATATAAATTCTGCTCTTTCTTTTCTGCTATCATGTTACGATCTTTGTCTTCATCTTTCTCCAAACTTTCTATCAGATCTTCTCAATCTTCATTTTCTTCCTTGTCTTAAGAACAAACTAATCAATCTAAACCTCTAACATCCCAAAATTTATTTCTTTTATCACAAATAGTCATTTTCTAATATTTGTGATTTTTGTAAATTTTTCTAGATTTTTCTGAAAATGTGAAATATTTTAATATTATTTCTCATTTTAAGTGCAAACTGAGCGGAGCCAGGAAAATGAGATATTTTTCTCGAGAACCTTGATCTGTGGAAACGTTGACAGGGGATCTTACTAAACCTGAGGTTGAACACGGTTTACGAGGTTTCATGTTTTTTGAGAAATTGTATTTGATAAATAAATCGCTATATAATTTTTATCCGCTGGGCAATTAATATTAACTTCTGTCAACTGTAACAATTATCCATTGGATAATAGCATGTGTTAGAAATCGTATCATATTATCATAATGTAATCCACTTTATGTCTAATCAAATCCACTTTTATTCAAAAATATAATATTTTAATCAAGTTTCTTATGGAAGCTTTGACCACCAAATGACCAAACTATCTTAAACTTGTTGGAGAAGCCATTCTCCCCACCTCTCTCTCTCCTCTTTGCCATGGTAATGGTGCCCTTGGGGAAGCAAAATTTTGCTTCCCACACTTAACACCCTTCACTCAAAATATCACCCATTTCTATTATCACTTTCTCTCTCTTCAATTTCTTCATTTCCATTTTCTCCAACTTCTCTCTTCTTCTTCCTTCTTCACTCCATGGTTTTTTCAGCCCATTTAGAGACTATTTTTCATTTTCTTACTTCAGCATCACCATTTCTATGCTTCCCTTCTCATTCTAAACATTTTCTCTTTAGAGATCTTCTTCAAAATCCACCATCTTCTTCACTTTTTCTCAAGAACAAAGTTTGAGACTTTGAAGGTAAATCTTTGATTCTTCACCTTCTCTTCGTAT
Organism: Ormosia emarginata; assembly: GCA_029884605.1. NCBI lineage: Eukaryota > Viridiplantae > Streptophyta > Magnoliopsida > Fabales > Fabaceae > Ormosia > Ormosia emarginata. The sequence goes on from JAQQTP010000088.1 coordinate 77,232,617, forward strand.
TTTTCATTTCTATGGCCACATTTATGACCATGGATCTCTTCTTTTTCAACCATTGGTGTTGATTCTTTGAGCTTGATTTTTAGGGTTTTTGGAGAGCCAAAATTGAACCACCAAGAGCATACCAAGGAGTTGATTTTAGTGTTCTTCCTTTAGGTAAGAGAGATATTTACTCACTTCAACCATTATTGGTAGTGAGAAGTCTTTGTGTGGTTGTTGATGGAGAAATCCCTAATGGATGCTTACTTTGTTTGATAGTTTTTCATGATTGTGTATTCTTGATTGAGATTAAAGTGTGGCTGTTGTAAATGCCTTGATAATAATGGATTGGATGAATGGAAATTTTAAGGTTTCCTATCACCCTATGGGGGTCACGGTTTTGACCCAAATCTTCAGGGATGTGAATTTGATTTTTGTACAAAAATGAAGCTTATGTGATTAGGTATTAAATGATTAATGCTTGAATTTGATAAATAGAAATTTTGAGGGTTTGTTACCCTATTGAGTGGCCACGGTCTTGGCCAAGAAGTTTAAGGGTGTGGATTGATTTTGTGTAAAATGAAACCTATGTAATTAGACATTAAAGAATTAATGCTTGTAATAGAGGAAATTGTTTTAGCATTTGTCTTTGAGGGGCCACGGTTTTGAAGGGTTCTTCAACCCAAAAATTTGCATAATTGATCAAGACATAGGAAATTGATAATGTTGAATTCATAATATGAAATTGTGGTATATGTTGAACCATATATATGAAATGTTGATATTGGGAATTGGTGCTATGCTATTCTGAGTCCATATGTGGGACTAAATGCTTTTTGATGAAATTGTGGCATGATGTTGTTGAAAATTGACTATATGCCATTATACTATGTTCAATGAGAAACACCTTGTTGATGGATATGCATGGTGTATGTTGTTTTATGAGGAACATACCATTGGTGAACATGCATGATGTAAATTGAGTCGTCATGCATTGTGATGTCCGTTGGACCTTGTTGAGAAGGCAATATATGCCTAGGAGATTGAATTACACCTTAGTGCAGGTGCGAGTAGACTAAGCGTAGGGTCATAGTGGCTAACCTTGCGGGTGTTGGGCTACAGGTGTCTCACAATAGACAGTGGTAACTCCATTGGGGTCGTGAGATAGACCGATGCAAACACACCGACGATCCGGACCAAGACGCTGTCCTATATCGCAATCAACTGTTGAGGTGCCATGTTTAAGCCATAATGCGGAAATATTTTTATGAGATAAAACACTTTATTTTTAAGGCTAACGAGATACTGGTATGACTCCATGATCATTCTCTCCAAAATGTTGATGTCTAGCTCCATGGAGTATGATTTTTGGTACCATGTCCATTGTGCATCGTCAGTCTCATATTTCATTGAGCATGAGTACTTATGTTTGTGTATTTGTCTATTTTTTTATACTACAATAATTATTTGATTGATAAACCGTTTACTGCCTGAGACTCTGTTATTATTATCTCTCTTTTATTACTAACTTGATTATTACTGTGGATGAGTTATATGTGTTGTGATGCTATATCGGCGTCCAGTGTCGTTCTGTTTTCTTACTACCATATCGGTATTGAATGTTGGGTGTCTCACATCTTTTCTGTATATCTGTACCCATGTTTAAATTATGTACTTCTGCGAAGATGCTCACGAGGAAAAAAAGGAAGCACCTGGTTTTCCTAGCTTTTGGCCTGATTACGAATAGTGCTGACTGAAGATGTCTTCACGTCCGCGCCGATTTTTGGGTTATGAAAGGATGACCTTTAACGATGGTCCAGATTGCTAGCACATAAACTTGAGCACAGACCGATGCATCTATCATAGGGAGCTGATTGTGTCTTTAGTTTAGGGTCGCTACGACCCACCTATTTTTGATTTAACAACTTTTATTCACTTAGAGTTTTACCTGCCTTTTAGAGATTTGTAAGATGATCTTTATTACACCCCACGAGATGATTCATTTCTCTCCACTGCTCGAGCTTCTGCTTGAAATTCGATTGCTCTGATGGTGATTTCATCAGATGAGGAAGACCTTGAGGAAGATCCTGCTATGGTTCCTTCTCGTCAGTCTTAGGGGCTGATAATGTCAGTGGCTACTGATGGCTAACCGTATATCTTTTTGGGAAGCCTGACGTTTTTCTATTTTGATGGGATGTAAATTTGTAAACATGTTGGGGGTGGTTAAAGCCTTTACTTTTTGTAAATTTGATGATATAACTAAACAAGATCGATACATACATATACATACATATATATATATATATGTATATATATATATATATATATATATGTATATATATATATATATATATATGTATATATATATATATATATGTATATATATATATATATATATAATGTGAATGTATGGTTTCACTTCATGTCGATTTTTATTGTATCTATATTTATCATTATCTCTCAAAAAAAATGTGTACTCATATTTCGATACTCAATTATTATGCTATTAAGATAGAAATTCTTCATTCAGATAACAAACATGAATCGGGTCTTAATCAATCAGAATATTTGTATTTTCTGCATTTTCGTTTCATTTTGTTTTACTATGGTGTGACGTTTCTTCTTCTAAGTAGAAAAAGGGGCGTTGCACTGTCTTGGTATCAGAGCCCCAGTTTAAGTTTTCTTTTAGGTCTTGTGGTTTTGGACTGTCTTGTTTGTGTTGTATGATTCTCTGTGTTTGGTATTTCAAAAGGATACATCTAACTTTTCCTTGTGTTTTGTATAGTTTGACTTGAAAGAGAATTATGGCTCGTAGAGGGGACATGACTGCAAGAATTGAGGCGATTTAGAAGATGGCTGAGGCCATGTTGCAACAGAACCAACAGACTACTCAATAGCAATAGAGGACTGCACAATAATTGAAAGCTATTGCAAATGCTCAAAACTAGGCAAAATTTCGTCGCACTAATCCTCCACAATTCAAAGGAGAATTTGATCCAGAAAAGGCTAGTCTGTGGATCAAAGAGCTGGAAAAGATATTCACGAGTATGAACTCTGCTAATGACAAGAAGGTGACCTATGTTGCATTCATGTTGGTTGGAGATGCGAAAGATTAGTGGACAGGAGCCCAGAGATTGCTGGAGACTGAGGGTCGAGCAATTACTTGGGAGGTATTCAAGGAGAAATTCTTGGATAAATATTTCCCGAAAAGTGCCAGACATGCTAAGGAGATGGAGTTTCACGGTTTGCGATAAGCGAATATGACTGTAAGTGAGTATGCTGCAAAATTTAAGAGCTTGTCGAGGTTCTCAACTTACCTTCAACACCAACCGAATGAAGTGTGGAAATGTCGGAAGTTTGAGGAAGGTTTAAAGCATGATGTGAAAAGAGCTGTTATAAATTTAAAGATCAACCAATTTTCAAAACTACTTGACACGTGTCACCGGGTGGAAGACTTAGACCAAGCGCGAGACACGAGGAACCACAACTTTGGACCTTTTCGATCCCAAAGAGGAGGAAGTAGTAATGCTAATTGCTACCAGAAAGAGCTTTATTCAAGACCACCTGGAAATCAGTAACAACGACCGCAAAGTGGAAGTCCTGGTAGGACTGGTCAAACTACGGCGTTTACGCCAAGATGTATGAAGTGCAGAAAGGAGCACTACACGAGGGATTGCACAATTAAGGGAATCATTTGCTTCAGATGCGGGAAGGCTGGACATGTTTCTCATGACTGCAATCAGACAAAGGCAGGGCCTTCAGTTAATGCTGCAAGAACTACGAAATCGGTTAATGCTGCAAGAACTACGAAACCGCAGGCAGGGGTAGAGTTTATACCCTGAGTGGTGCTGAAGCCTCTAAATCCCAAGATCTTATACAAGGAGAAGGTATCATAGAGGATAATCTTTTAATTGTGTTGTATGACTCTGGGGCAACTCATTCCTTTATTTCCTATAATTGTGTGAAAAGACTTAGTTTGTCTATGTCTTCTTTGCCTTTTGACTTGATTGTCTCAACTCCTACTGCTAAACCTGTTGTTACCACCAAAGTCTATTTGGATTGTCTATTGATTGTTGAAGGTTGAATCTTTTTTGTTGATTTGATCTGTTTACCTATTTCCCAGTTAGACATAATCTTAGGAATGGATTGGTTATCTTCTAACCATGTCCTGTTAGATTGTTCCAGTAAAACCATAGTTTTCCCTTTGAATGAGAATTCTAGATTTTTGACGGCTAACCAAGTGAAAGCTTTCTTGAAAAAAAGAGCTCAAGGATATAAGTTGTTGTCTTCCTTAAAAGTCGAGAATGAGGCGGATGTGAATGTAATTCCAGTGGTTAGAGAGTTTCCCGATGTCTTTCCTAAAGATGTACCTGGTTTACCGCCGGAGTGGGAGATAGAGTTTGCCGTTGACCTTGCACCTGGAGCTAGTCTTATTTTTATAGTGCCCTACAGAATGTCACTAGCAGAGCTAGTTGAACTCAAGGAGTAATTGGAGGAACTCTTGGAGAAGCAATTTGTTAGACCTAGCGTATCGCCTTGGGGAGCGCCAGTATTGCTAGTCAAGAAGAAGGAAGGTACTTCGCAATTGTGTGTGGACTATCGCCAGTTGAATAAAGTCATAATTAAGAATAAGTATCCACTTCCAAGGATAGATGACTTGATGGATCAATTGAATGGAGTAGCTATGTTTTCTAAGATTGATTTTCGATTTGGTTAGCATCAAATCAGAGTAAAGGTGGAAGACATTCCCAAAACAACATTTCGCACTCTGTATGGACACTATGAGTACTTAGTGATGCCGTTTAGTGTAACAAACGGACCTACTATATTCATGGACTATATGAATAGAATCTTTTGCCCTTATTTGGACAGGTTTGTTGTTGTCTTCATTGACGACATTCTAATCTATTCTCAAAATTAGGAAGATCATGCTAAACACCTCAGCTTAGTTCTTCAGATTCTGAAGGAGAATTGTATGCCAAGCTATCAAAATGTGAATTTTGGCTGGATGAGGTTAAGATTTTAGGTCATGTGATCTCAAAGGAAGGAATTACTATAGACCCATTGAAGGTAGAAGCTGTTCTGCAATGGGAAAGGTCGAAGACGGTGACAGAAATTAGAAGTTTTGTCAGGTTAGTTGGATACTACTAGAGATTCATTGAAGGATTCTCTAAGATAAATGGACCTCTCACTCAACTCACAAGGAAGAATCAAACTTTTGAGTGGACGAATGCTTGCGAAGAGAGTTTTCAAGAGCTGAAAAGGAGACTAACTACTTCACCTGTGTTAGTTCTGCCTGATCCAAGTGAACTATCAGAAGTATATTGTGATGCTTCATACCAAGGATTGGGGTGTGTGCTTATACAAAGCAGAAAAATGGTGGCTTATGCTTCGAGACAATTACGAGTGCATGAGAAGAACTACCCAACACACGACTAGGAATTGGCTACTGTTGTCTTTGCTTTGAAGATATGGAGATATTTTCTTTATGGAGCAACATTTAACATATTTAGCGATTACAAGAGCTTGAAGTATCTGTATGATAAAAAAGAGTTGAATATGAGGCAGCGAAGGTGGTTGGAATTCTTAAGGATTATGATTTCAAACTTTAGCATCACCCTGGAAAGGCAAACGTTGTGGCCGATGCCTTAAGTAGGAAAACGATCAATGTTTCTGCTATGATGATCAGAGAAAAGGATTTGATAGAACAATTCAGAGATGTATGGTCTTTTGTGGAATTGACACCTGGAAAAATTTGCATGAACATGGTCACTATTTCAAATGATTTAATGGAAGATATTTGAGAAAAGTAGAAAGTTGACAAGTTCTTACAAGAAGAAAGGGAATTGATGAGGCAAGGCGGTGCAACAACTTTGGAGGAAGGAAAAGATGGCATTTTAAGATTCAGAGGTAGAGTTTGTGTGCCTAAAGATCAAGAACTCAGGAAGCACATTCTTGAACATGCTCACACGAGTCAGTTGAGTATGCACCCTGGAATAACCAAGTTGCACCAAGATTAGAAGAAGCTATTTTGGTGGCACGGGATGAAGAGAGATATTGCTAGATGTGTATCTTCCTGTCTAGTTTGTCAGAAGGTGAAGGTTGAACATCAAAGACCATCTGGAATGTTGCAACCCTTAACTATTCCCAAATGGAAATGGGATAGTATTGCAATGGACTTTGTGGTTGGACTACCAAAGACTAGAAAGGGTTATGATTTGATATGGGTAATTGTGGATCGACTCACGAAATCAGCCCATTGCTTACCAACTAATATAAGGTATTCATTGGAGAAGTTGACTCAATTGTATATTGGTGAGATTGTCAGACTACATGGTGTGCATACAAGTATTATTTCTGATAGAGATCCAAGATTCGCGTAAAAGTTTTGGCATAGTCTTCAAGAAGCAATTGGAACAAAGCTACGTTTGAGTTCCATATATCATCCTCAAACCGATGATTAATTAGATAGGACAATTCAATCATTGGAAGATTTACTTAGAGCTTGCGCTTTGGAGCAAACTGAAAGCTGGGATGAAGTCTTTCCGTTGGTAGAGTTCACTTACAACAACAGTTATCATTCGAGCATAGGGATGGTGCCCTATGAGGCTCTATGTGAGCGAAGGTGCAAAACACCTTTATGTTGGTATCAGGATGGAGAGTGGCTTACTGTCGGACCTGATCTCATACAACAGACGACTGAGAAAGTCAAGATAATTCTGGAGAATATGCAGACGGCTCAAAGTTGACAAAAGAGTTATGCGAACAAAAGAAGAAAACCTCTTGCATTTGAAGAAGGAGAACATGTGTTTTTGAAAGTCACGCCTACGACTGGGGTCGGTCGAATTCTTAAGTCTAGAATGCTTACTCCTAAATTTCTTGGACCTTATCAAATTCTTCATCAAGTAGGTCTAGTTGCTTATCAAATTGCCTTACCAACTTTTCTTTCAAATCTCCATAATGTCTTTCATGTGTCACAACTTCAAAAGTATATTTCGAGCCTTAAACATGTCATTGCACCTTATACGGTGCAATTAAAGGAAAACTTAACTTATGAGGCGTCACCTGTAAGGATTGAGGATTGGAAGGTGAAGTAACTCAGGGAGAAAGACATCCCATTGGTAAAAGTAATCTGGGACAAGACAACTAGAGACGCAACTTGGGAGCTCGAAGACAAAATGAGTGAGCAATACCCACAACTTTTCTAAGGTAAGAAAATTTCGAGGACGGAATTTCTATTTGAAAGGGAGTGTTGCAACATCCCAAAATTTATTTATTTTACCATAAATAATTATTTTATAATATTTGTGATTTTTGTGAATTTGTCTGGATTTTTTTGAAAAAGCTGAATATTTTAATATTATTCCTCGTTTTGCATGCAAACTTAGCAGACCCGGGAAAATGAGATATTTTTCTTGAGAATCTTGATCTATGGAAACGTCGACGGGGGACCTTACTTAACCCGAGGCTAAACACGGTTTACGAGATTTTACATTTTTAGAAAATTTTATCCGATAAATAAATCGCTGTATAATTTTTATTCGCTGGGCAATTAATACTGACTTCTGTCAACTGTAACAATTGTCCATTGGATAATAGCATGTGTTTGAAATCCTATCACATTATCTTAATGTAATCCACTTTATGTCTAATCAAATTCACTTTTATTCAAAAATACTATATTTTAATCATGTTTCTCATAGAAGGTTTGACCACCCAATGACCAAACTATCCTAAACTTGTTAGAGAAGCCATTCTCCCCCTCTTTCTCTCCTCTTTGCCGTGGCAATGGTGCCCTTGGGGAAGCAAAATTTTGTTTCCCACACTTAATAAACTTCGCTCACAATATCACTCATTTCTATTATCACTTTATCTCTCTTCAATTTCTTCATTTCCATTCTCTCCAACTTCTCTCTTCTTCTTCCTTCTTCACTCCACGATTTTTGCAGCCCTTTTAGAGACTATTTTTCATTTGCTTACTTCACCATCACCATTTTTATGCTTCCCTTCTCATTCTTAACATTTTCTCTTTACAGATCTTCTTCAAAATCCATCATCTTCTTCACTTTTTCTCAAGAACAAAGTTTGAGACTTTGAAGGTAAATCTTTGATTCTTCACCTTCTCTTCCTATTTTTCATTTCTATGGCCATATTTATGAATCTCTTCTTTTTCAACCATTGGTGTTGATTCTTTGAGCTTGATTTTTAGGGTTTTTGGAGAGCCAAAACCGAACCACCAAGAGCATACCAAGGAGGTGATTTTCGTGTTTTTCCTTTAGGTAAGAGGGAGATTTACTCAATTCAACCATTATTGGTGGTGAGAAGACTTTTGTGTGGTTGTTGATGGAGAAATCCATAATGGATGCTTACTTTGTTTGATAGTTTTTCATGATTGTGTATTCTTGATTGAGATTAAAGTGTGGTTGTTGTAAATGCCTTGATAATAATGGATTGGATGAATAGAAATTTTAGGGTTTCCTATCACCCTATGGGGGTCACGGTTTTGACCCAAATCTTTAGGGATGTGAATTTGATTTTTGTACAAAAATGAAGCTTATGTGATTAGGTATTAAATGATTAATGCTTGAATTTGATAAATGGAAATTTTGAGGGTTTGTTACCCTATTGAGTGGCCACGGTTTTGGCCAAGAAGTTTAAGGGTGTGGATTGATTTTGTGTAAAATGAAACTATGTAATTAGACATTCAAGAATTGATGCTTGTAATGAAGGAAATTGTTTTAGCATTTGTCTTTGAGGGGCCACGGTTTTGAAGGGTTCTTTAGCCCAAAAATTTGCATAATTGATCAAGACTTAGGAAATTGATTGAATTCATAATATGAAATTGTAGTATATGTTGAACCATATATATGAAATGTTGATATTGGGAATTGGTGCTATGCTATTGTGAGTCCATGTAGGGGACTAAATGCTTGTTGATGAAATTGTGGCATGATGTTGTTGGAAATTGACTATATGCCATTATACTATGTTCCATGAGAAACACCTTGTTGATGGATATGCATGATGTATATTGTTTTACGAGGAACATACCATTGGTGAACAAGCATAATGTAAATTGAGTTGTCATGCATTGTGATGTCCGTTGGACCTTGTTGACAAGGCAATGTATGCCTAGGAGATCGAATTACACCTTAGTGCAGGTGCACGTAAACTAAGCGTAGGGTCATAGTTGTTAACCTTACGGGCGTCGAGGTGCTGGTGTCTCACAATAGACAGTGGTAGCTCCACTGGGGTCGTCGGATAGACCGATGCAAACACACTGATGATCCAGACCGAGACGCTGTCCTATATCGCAATCAACGGTTGAGGTGACATGTATAAGCCATAATGTGCAAATATTTTTATGAGATGAAGCACTTTATTTTTAAGGCTAACGAGATACTGGCAAGACTCTTTGATCATTCTCTCCGAAATGTTGATGTCTAGCTCCATGGAGTAGGATTTTTGGTACCATGTGCATTGTGCATCGTCAGTCTCATATTTCATTGAGCATGAGTACTTATGACAGTTTAATTTTCTGTTTTTGATACTGCAATAATTATTTGATTGATAAACTGTTTACTTCATGAGACTCTGTTATTATTATCTCTCTTTTATTGCTTACTTGATTATTACTGTGGATAACTATATGTGTTGTAATGCTATGTGGGCGTCCCGCGCCGTTTTGTTTTCTCACTGCCATATTGGTATTGAATGCTGGGTGTTTTATCTCTTTTCTGTATATCTGTACCCCTGTTTAAATTATGTACTTCTGAGAAGACGTTCACGAGGAAGAAAAGGAAGCACCTGGTTTTCCTGGCTTCTGGCCCGATTACGAATAGTGCTGATTGAAGATGTCTTCACGTCTGCGCTGATTTTTGGGTTACATAAGGATGACCTTTCACGGTGGTCCAGATTGCTGGCGCATAAACTTGAGCACGGACCAATGCATCTATCATGGGGAGCTAACTGTGTCTTTAGCTTAGGGTCGCTACTACCCGCCTATTTTTTATTTCACAACTTTTGCTCACTTAGAGTTTTACCTGTCTGTTAGAGATTTGTGGGATGACCTTTATTACACCCCACGAGATGATTCATTTCTCTCCACTGCTCGAGCTTCTGTTTGAAATTCGGTCGCTCTGATGGTGATTTCATCGGAAGAGGAGAACCCTGAAGAGGATCCTGCTATGGTTTCTTCTTGTCAGTCTTAGGGGCTGATACTGTTGGTGGCTACTAATGGCTAACTGTATATCTTTTTGGGAAGTCTGACGTTTTGCTATTTTGATGGGATGTAAATTTGTAAATATCTTGGGGGTGGGTAAGGTCTTTACTTTTTGTAAATTTGATGATGTCACTTAACAAGCTCGTGTATATATATATATATATATATATATATATATATATATATATATATATATATATATATATATATAAATGTATGGTTTCACTTCATGTCAATTTTTATTGTATCTATATTTATCATTATCTCTCAAAAAAAATGTGTACTCATATTTCGTTACTCAACTATTACGTTATTAAGATAGAAATTGTTCATTCAGATAACAAACATGAACTGGGTCTTAATCAATTAGAATTTTTGTATTTTCTGCATTTTTGTTTCATTTTTTTTATTATGGTGTGACGTTCCTTCTTCTAAGTGGAAAAAGGGGCGTTGCACTGTCTTAGTATCAGAGCCCCAATTTAAGTTTTCTTTTAGGTCATGTGGTTTTGGACTGTCTTGTTTGTGTTGTGTGATTCTCTGTGTTTGGTATTCCAAAAGGAAACATCTGACTTTTCCTTGTGTTTTGTATAGTTTGACTTGAAAGAGAATTATGGCTCGTAGAGGGGACATGACTGCAGCAATTGAGGTGATTCAGAAGATGGCTGAGGCCTTGTTTCAACAGAACCAGCAGACTGCTCAACAACAAGATAGGACTGCACAACAATTGGAAGTTACTGTAGATGCTCGAAACTTGTTAGAATTTCGTCGCACTAATCATCCACAATTCAAGGGAGAATTTGATCCAGAGAAGGCTAGTCTGTGGATCAAGGAGCTGGAGAAGATATTCACGGGTATGAACTATGCTAATGACAAGAAGGTGACTTATGTTGCGTTCATGTTGGTTTGAGACGCAGAAGATTGGTGGACAGGAGCCCAGGGATTGCTGGAGACTGAGGGCTGAGCAATTACTTGGGAGGTATTCAAGGAGAAATTCTTGGATAAATATTTCCCAAAAAGTGCCAGACATGCTAAGGAGATGGAGTTTCTCGGTTTGCGACAAGGGTATATGATTGTAAGTGAGTATGCTACAAAATTTAAGAGCTTGTTGAGGTTCTCAACTTACTTTCAACACTAACCGAATAAAGTATGGAAATGTCGGAAGTTCGAGGAAGGTTAAAGGCATGATGTGAAAAGAGCTGTTATAACTTTAAAGATCAATCAATTTTCAGAACTGCTTGACACGTGTCGCCGGGTGGAAAACTTAGACCAAGTGCGAGACACGAGGAACCACAGCTTTGGACCTTTTCGGTCCCAAAGAGGAGGAAGTAGTAATGCTAATCGCTACCACAAAAAGCCTTATTCAAGACCACTTGGAAATCAGCAACAATGAACGCAAGGTGGAAGTCTTAGTGGAAGTCCTGGTAGGATTGGTCAAACTACGATGTTTACGCCAAGATGTATGAAGTGCGGAAAGGAGCACTACACGAGGGATTGCACAATCAAGGGAATCATTTGCTTTAGATGCGGGAAGGTTGGACATGTTTCTCGTGACTGCAATTAGACAAAGGCGGAGCCTTCAGTTAATGTTACAAGAACTGTGAAACCGCATGTAGGGGGTAGAGTTTATACCCTGAGTGGTGCTGAAGCCTCTAAATCCCAAGATCTTATACAAGGAGAAGGTCTCATAGAGGGTAATCTTTTAACTGTGCCGTATGAATCTGGGGCAACCCATTCCTTTATTTCCTATGACTGTATGAAAAGACTTGGTTTGCCTGTGTCTTCTTTGCCTTTTGACTTCACTGTCTCAACTCCTACTGTTAAACCTGTTGTTACCACTAAAGTCTGTTTAGATTGTCTATTGATTATTGAAGGTCGAATCTTTTTTGTTGATTTAATATGTTTACCTCTTCCCCTGTTAGACATAATCTTAGGAATGGATTAGTTATCTTCTGACCATGTCCTGTTAGATTGTTCCAGTAAAACCATAGTTTTCCTTTTGGATGAGAATTCTAGATTTTTGACGGCCAACCAAGTGAAAGCTTTCTTGAAAGAAGGAGCTCAAGGATACATGTTATTGTCTTCCTTAAAAGTCGAGAATGAGGCAGATGTGAATGTAATTCCAGTGGTTAGAGAGTTTCTAGAAGTCTTTCCTGAAGATGTACCTGGTTTACCGCCGGAACGGGAGATAGAGTTTGCCATTGACCTTGTGCCTGGAGCTGGTCCTATTTCTATAATGCCCTACAGAATGTCACCAGCAGAGCTAGTTGAACTCAAGGAGCAATTGGAGGAACTCTTGGAGAAGCAATTTGTTAGACCTAGCGTATCACCTTGGGGAGCACCAGTATTGCTAGTCAAGAAGAAGGATGGTACTTTGCGATTGTGTGTGGACTATCGCCAGTTGAATAAAGTCACAATCAAGAATAAGTATCCACTTCCAAGGATAGATGACTTGATGGATCAATTGAAGGGAGCAGCTGTGTTTTCTAAGATTGATTTATGATCGGGTTAGCATCAGATCAGAGTAAAGGTGGAAGACATTCCTAAAACAACATTTCGCACTCAGTATGGACACTACGAGTACTTAGTGATGCCGTTTGGTGTAACAAATGGACCTGCTATATTCATGGACTATGTAACCCACCTAGATATAGTAACTACGGCACAATCGTCATTATACCACGGTCACTAAATCAAGACGTGTCACAATCTCAAACAGTATTGTCAAAATTAATTATTTCCATTATGCATAAGTAGAAAATATAAGCCCTGAATGAATGCATATTTAGTACCCAACCATTTAAAACACAACCACGGAAGGAAAACATATTCCATATATAGTATTTTCGTCCTTAACACAAAGCACTAATAACACGAAATATATATTACTTACATATTCAAATAAAATACGACGAGTACTAAATCACAAAAGAGGAAAGTAGTAATCCTTGGGATAGGCACTACTAGCAGACAAAGTCGTAACCCCATATGTCTGTGATGCTCGGTGTCCCAATCGTTACGACAGGCATTAATGCCCCCATGAAGTTGTACCCATGCGTAATCGAAGCAATCTCCTCCAGATGCCATATCGAGATGTGATGAGTCAGCTCAATCCAATCAGTAAGGGTGTGGTCCCTCGTCTACTTTCTCACGATCTTTCATCAAATATATATATATAATAGAAATACAAGGATAAAGGAAAGAGGTGAGACATCCTACTTACATTACCCATTATGGCAGTAAAGAAACAAAATGACGCAGAGCGCCCATATAGCAGAGCAATAACATTTAAGCAGCAGTAATCACATGCAATAAGAGAAAGCAGCAACAGAATCTCAGATAATGAACAATTAAAAACATTTCAGATAATCATGACATCAATAACACAATAGTATAATCATCATATAAATGAGTGCCAAATGATATGCTGACTCACAATGCCGACTCACAATGCATGTGCACTTGGTACCAAGATTTTCTATTCCATTTCAAAAATGAACGTTCCGGTAGTCTCCGCCCCCTTAAACAGTCTATGTCAGACCACGAAAAGAATAGTGTTTGTCAGTTCCTTCTCAGTGTGTTGCAATCGGCTTTCCAGGCAGAGGTATTTTACAATGTGATAACATCATCACTAGAGGGATCACTACGTCCTGACGCACCCAGAGATCCATCATAGACCACACTATCCAATTCTCGTTCATAGGCTCATATAGCCTTTTAACAGTCATCAACTGAGCAAATATTCAATGCATGTTGACTCAATGCATACTCATAGGCTCATCTAGCTTTTTAACAGTCATCGACTAAGCAAATGTTCAATGCGTGTTGACTCCATGCACAATCATGTATATTCAACAATAATGGTATACTTTCCATAACACGCCACAATTTGGCCAAATAAGCATCAACACAATTTTAGTCCCAAACCCGAACCCACAATAGCATAGTATCAATATCCTCAAGAGTGACAGCACACTTAAACTAACATTTCTTATGAATTCATTTTCTAGAAGGAGTCCCTTCAAGTCCTTATTCAATTTTATTCCTTTAGATTGATCAAGTTCCTTAATCTAATCAATTATGCTTATTTAAAAATTATTCGAAGGTTTTACATGTCTCACAACTTTCTTGTTCTTCCCTTATGTCCAAAATCACTCCAATCCGTAGGATAAAGTCTTTTCCTTTATTCTTTCCATTTTATGAATTCCTAAGGGATCTAAAATCTCCCAATCATCTAAGTATCCATTTTAGTGTGGATAAATGCCTCTAGTATGTTTTGATTAATGACTAAAGTTAACATGATTATTACTTTGATTCACTAACTACTTGCCAAGCTTGATTTTATTAATGAGATTTAATGAAGAAAGAATAGTGGATGCAAAGGATCAAGGATCATGATGGAAAACTTAAAGAAGGAACATCATGAAGATGGAATTCAATGAAGATCATTAGGAATCATTTTGTAAAGAAAAGACTTTGTTTAATTCTTTGATTAAGCTCTTACAATAAGTAAAAATGGTTTTCAAAAGTAAAAATGGATTAAGAATGAAAAGGGTTAATTAACAAGTTTGTACATCTATGTGTACATCAATGTACTTTCTGTTAATTAACTAACTTTTAATGAAAACCTCAGTATACATCTATGTATAAATGTTATACATCTATGTATACATCAATTGATTACGAATTTAATGAAAATCTCAGTGTACATTTATGTATAAGTGATTATACATCTATGTATACGTAGATTAATTCTGGACTTACTTGATCAATATGCAATTTTGCATCTGTACATCGATTGATACATCTATGTATAAACCAGAATAGAAGCAAGAACTTTCTGATATAGTTATACAATCGATTTGGTAATCGAATGTGTTTCAAGAACAACTTCGATGTACTTATGTGTGTATTAATCAAGAATCAAGAACTTCCAAGAACACAATCGATTAGGCAATCGATGTACACATTTTATAAAAGTCAAATTTTGTTTAATACATCTGTGTACTAATCGATTGACTGAGAACAGAATTTTTCAGATAAATCTATTTTGATCTTAACTAACTTGTAAAGTGTATCCAACGGATCTATTTTGAAATATACCTATATAAGGACATTGGCAAACACTTTCACAATAACAATTGATTCGAAATTGGAGATTAATCACAAAAATACTATGAGAGCTTTTCATTGAAAAAAATAGAGTATTCTTTTCTATAGAACTTCAAATTGTTGTATCTGATTTTAGAATCTGATTCAATCTTTTCATATTTGTAAAAGAGAGATAAGAGAGAAGGTTCTCTCGCTGATGAAATCAAGAGTAGAAGGGACTCTTGGTGTTGTGCAAGAATAGAAGGAATTCTTATGGGAATTACAAGATTGCTTTAACTTGAAAAGCTGTCATTTGGGTAGAAGGAATCCAAAATTGAAGCTTGTGTAAAGAATCTTATATATTGATTTTTCAATAGTGGATAAAACTCACAGTGATGTGAGGACTGGATGTAGGTTACCAGAGGAGGTAGCTGAACCAGGATAAACTCGGTTTGTAATTTTCTCTATCCCTTAACTCTTTATTTGCTTTATTGTAGATTATATGAATCAATCAATACGTTAGGGATGTTTGCATGATTTGATTAGTTTATAATCTTGTTCATATCTGAAATCAATCTTATTGTTAATATTTCTTTTTAAGTTTCAAGTTTTGATTGTAACATATCTTGCAAAAACATATTTTGGTTTGTTGGTTGACAAAATCTTTTTCGTAGTTAAAGAAAAGAATCAATTTTTGCAAAAAGGAGAATAAGTTTCGAAAAGTTTTATTACTCAATTCAACCCCCTTCTTGAGTATTCAGAAGCCACAACCAACAAGTGGTACCAGAGCTTACACTCTTGTGTAAAGCTTAACAGCTTAAGAGGATGGCTTCAAATGACATCTTGGGAGAAGGGGCTTCCTTGGCAAGACCCCCTGCTTTCAATGGCACTGGCTATATGTATTGGAAAGAAAGGATGTTAATATTCCTTGAGGCAAGTGGCATTGACGTATTAGATGCTGTTGAGAATGGTCCATACATTCCTCACACTCTTGATGCAAATGGCACCAAGAAAGAAAAACTAAGAAGTGAATGGGATGATGATGACAAAAGAAAGTAGGTTATAAAGCTAAAGCTAAAAATATTATAACTTCTGCCTTGAGTTATGATGAATTTTTCAGGGTTTCAAATTGTAAGATAGCCAAGCAAATGTGGGATATACTGCAAATTACTCATGAAGGAACCAATGATGTAAAGAGAGCTAGAATGAACTCACTCATGCATGAGTATGAACTCTTTCACATGAAGAATGGTGAAGACATCAATGATATACAAAGAAGGTTCACTCACATAGTGAATCAGCTAAATGGACTTGGAAAGAGCATTTCAGATGAACAACAAATCAACAAAATCATGAGATGTTTGACAAGAGAATGGCTACTAAAAATTACTGCTATAGCTGAATCAAAGGACTTAGCAACCATGAATATTGCTACACTATTTGGAAAACTTAAAGAGCACGAGATGGAGTTGCATAGATTGAATGATCATGAAGAGAAGGAGAAAAAGAAAAGAGGCTTGTCACTTAAAGCACATGTCTCCAAAGAAAGCCTTGACAGTGATGAAGATGAAGAAGTTGAAGAAGATGGTGAATCTGAAGAGGATATGGGACTGCTAGTTAGAAAGTTCAAGAGATTCCTCAAAAAAGAAGAAAACCTTCAACAAAAGGCCCTCAAATTTCTTTTCCAAGAAGAACACTTCAAAAGCTGAAAGTTCTACATCAAATGTGAAGTGATATGAATGTGGCAGACCTGGACATTATAAGAATGAGTGTCCTAAACTTCAAAAGAAGGACAAGCATGACAATCATGAGTCCAAGGACAAGAAGAACAGAAAGCCAAGAAAAGCATACATAGCATGGGAGGAGAATGATATGGATTCCTCTGAAGATTCTGAGGAAGAAGAGGCCAATCTTTGTCTCATGACTAATCATCAAAGTGATAATGAAGATGAGGTAAATGAAATCCCCCTACCTCTGATGAACTACAAGATGCTTTTGATGAATTGCACAATGAATATTTGAAAATTGCTAAGCAATTAATGTCCTCTAGGAAAGTCATTGCTAAACAATGTAGTGAATATGCATCTCTTCAAATTAAGATTAAAGAATTAGAAGCTAAGAACAATAATCTAAATGCATCCAGTTCTACATGTTCTAATTGCAATATTCTGGAAAAAGAAGTGAAAAAACTGAAAACCACTTTATCTAAATTTACAATGGGAAGAGATAATCTAAATGCTATATTAGGATATGAAAAAGGAGTGTATGACAAAGCTAGAATAGGCTATAAACCAGCATTGCATGAAAAGATTTTTAAAAAACTCTTTGCTGCACCTAAATCCTCTACTAGTCCTTTTGTTAAATGTTTCTATTGTGCAAGAAAAGGACATACAGCTTCTACATGTTATTTTAGGAATCCTTCAAGGATTAATGTTAAACAAATCTGGGTTCCCAAGGGAACATATGTGATGACTAACACCAAAGGACCCAACAAAACTTGGGTACCTAAGTCAAATGCTTAAAATCCGTTTTGTAGGTGTGCTTGAGAGCCAAAAGCTCAAATTGGTATCTTGATAGTGGCTGCTCCAAGCATATGACTGGAGATATTACAAAGTTCTCATCCTTCACTCCCAAACAAGGTGGAAATGTCACCTATGGTGATAACAACAAAGGAAGGATCTTAGGAGTTAGAACAATTGGAAGAAGCACAACTACCAAGATAGAAGGTGTACTATATGTGGAAGGGCTTAAGCACAATCTACTAAGCATTAGCCAACTATGTGATAAAGGTTATAAGGTATTCTTTAACTCTAGTAGTTGCATTATAGAAAACAAGCATGATAGTAATGCAAAGCTAATAGGTAATCGATTGAATAACATATACATGATAGATTTAGAGAATATTTCTGTTAGTGATGTATGTTGTTTGATTTCAAAGGAAGAAGAGAATTGGCTATGGCATAGAAGAATAGGACATATTCATATGGATCATCTAAACAAACGTATTTCCAAAGAATTGGTAATTGGACTTCCTAAAATTAAATTCTCAAAGGATTGTTTATGTGATGCATGCCAAAAGGGCAAGCAAACTAAAGTATCTTTTAAGGCTAAGAACATAGTCTCAACTGAAAGACCTTTACAACTACTACACATGGACTTATTTGGACCCTTTAGGACCAAAAGTTTTAGAGGAAATTTGTATGCATTAGTTATAGTTGATGATTACTCTAGATTTACTTGGACCTTCTTCTTAGCATATAAGAATGAAGCTTTTACAGCCTTTAAGAAAATGGCTAAGTTAGTACAAAATGAAAAAGACATAAAAATAACTTCTATAAGGAGTGATCATGGTGGAGAATTTCAAAATGAAGAATTTGATAATTTCTGTGAAGAGTTAGGAATTCAACATAATTTTTCTGCTCCAAGAACTCCGCAACAAAATAGAGTTATAGAAAGGAAAAACAGATCTTTAGAAGAAATAGTAAGAACCATGTTGAATGACTCAAACATGCCAAAATATTTTTGGGCAGATACTATAAACACAACTTGCTATTTAATGAATAGAGTCTTGATTAGACCAATTTTGAAAAAGACTCCATATGAACTCTATAAAGGTAGAAAACCAAATGTTTCACATTTCCATGTCTTTGGGTGTAAATGTTTTGTACTAAACAATAGAAAGGACAATTTAGAAAAGTTTGATTCTAAAGCTGATGAAGGAATCTTTCTAGGCTATTCATCATCTAGCAAAGCTTTTAGAATCTTTAATAGAAGAACACAAACAATTGAAGAATCTGTACATGTTACATTTGATGAAACTAACCCCAAAAGGTTAGGAAAGGAACTTGTTGATGATGTTGCAGAAACTTTAGAAGAGATTCAACTTGAGGAAAAGCAAGACAATGTCAAAGTGGATGAAGCAGTGGAAATTCCAGCAAAAGCTCAACTTGAAGATCTACCCAAAGAATGGAAAACTACAAGAAATCACTGTAACATCCCGAAAAATATCTGTTTAAGTATGAATGATCATTTTATATTATTCTTGATTTTTAGGAATTTTTCTAGAATTTTTCAGAAACGATGAATATTTTAATATATTCTTCGCTTTACGTGCACACTGAGCTAAGAATTGCTGAGGTCAGTGTAACGCTCCAAAAATTAATTATTTCACCCTCAATAGTCATTTTATAATATTTGTGATTTATGTGAATTTTCTGGAATTTTTCGAAAATGATGAATATTTTAATATATTTCTCGTTTTGCGTGAAACTTGAGCAGAGTCGGGAAAACGACTGTAATGCTTCAAAAATTGGAAAATTATATGACGAATAGTCGTTTTATAATATTTTCAATTTTTGAGAATTTTCTGGGAATTTTCCGGAAACGTCGAATATTTTAGTATATTCCTCGTTTTGCGTGCGCACTGAGCAGAACCGGAGAAACGCGATGTTTCCTCCGTGAACCTTGGACTATGGACATGTCAACGGGGGATCTTACTAAACCCGAGACTGGACACAGTTTACGAGATTTCACAATTTTCGAGAAATCCTAACAAATAAAATAAATCAATACTGACTTCTATCAACTGTAACTATTATCCATTGGATAATAGTGTGTAATAAAAGTCCTATCACATTATCCAAATAAAATTCACTTTATGTCTAATCAATCCACTTTAATTCAAATTTAATGTTAAATAATTAAAGCTTCTTTGAGAAGCTTTGACCAACCATTGACTCAAATACCCTTAGCTTCCCTTGGAAGCCAATTCTCACCCTCTCTCTTCTCTCTCCACATGGCTAGAAGGCAGCCATGCAAGGCAAATAATTGCATTTCCATTAATTCATCTATCTCACAAATTCATTTAATTACCAAAAGCACTTTCTCTCTCATCCTTTCTTCTTCTTCTTCACTTTAAGTTTTTTCTCTCCTCCTTCTCTCCACCATTGCTACGGCCACAGACTCTTCTTCTCCCTCAACCATCAAAAAAATTAAACCAACTACATTTCCTTAATCTTCTCACCATTCTAAGCATCTTTTCTTCTTGGAGTTTCTTGAAATTCCTCCATCTTCACCATTTTCTCCAAGCTACAAGCTTTGAGCTTTTTGGGTAAGTTTCGAGACTCCTCTTCCTTTCCTTCTATTTTTGTGGTTATGGTCTTCATGTTGGCCATCCATGGCTTATTTTTCAAGCCTTGGTATTGATTCTAACAAAGTCACCATTTTTAGGGTTCTTGGAGCTCAAATCCAAAAATTCAAAGGAGGTTCTTGGTGTTCTTCTTTTGTTTTCTTCACTTAGGTAAGAGGAAGACACTCCTCCTCAACCTCTCTTAGCATCTAGGAACCTTGATTGTGTTGTTGGTGGAAAAACCCTAATGAAGGTTATCCTTTGGTTTTGTGATTAGTATGTCTATGTGTTGATTTTAATTGATTTATGCTATTGGATTGATTTGTTGTATATAATGGAATATTGGATTGGATTGAATGGTTTGAAATGGACAAAAAATAATTGAACACCCTTCTTGGAGGTCCACGGTTTTGGGGGTGGAAAATTAGATAAATTGTGGTTAATGTGTAACAAGCATTAGACTAGAATTAATCAAGTAACAAGATGGAATTTAATGGAAGAAGAAAATTGGAATTGAAGCCTATGTGATGGCTACGGTTTTGAGGCCAAGAATTAGGGTTCTTGGTGACCTAATTTAACAAGTGTACAACTTAAAGGAATTAAAGGAATGACATGTAGTAAGATGACTTGAAAGGATTGGAAATTGTAACCATTGTGAGGCCACGGCCTCTAGGGTATTTGTAGGTAAGTATGTGATTTTGATAGTTTGGAAGCATAAGTAATTAGGTAATTAGAAACCTATGCAATGAGTGGATAATTGATAAATTGGAAGGATTTAGTAGAATTAGAGATTTCATGAATCTTAAAGGACTAAGAGTGAGATTGTCATAAGACTTGAAGTAATTATAAGTGAGTGAAGAACAAGAGAGTGTGAAACCTAAGAACTTGAACAATTTACAAATTGTATGAAAATTGAATTACCTAGGAAGATTTGTTTAATGGTAAGAATTGGATTTGACATGAACCTTGAAAGGAAAATAAATTCTAAGTTAGGATTCATAATGAACCTAAAAATGTACAAGTTGACTTGATCCTTACACTATGATGCTATGGGTCCATGTGAGTGACCATTTGTATATTGATGCTTATATTGACCTATTGTGGCATGTTATGTAATTGTATGAGATTGCGAATCATACATGTCCATGCATAGTATCATATGCATTGTGAATGTCCTTGTGGACTGTTGTAAGGCCAAGTTGCCTAGGAGATTGAACACACCTTAGTGCGAGTGCAAGTAGACAAGTGTGGGTTATGTTATGACCTTGGGGGCGTCGGGGTGCGGGTCCTTCACAAGGGGCAGTTGGTAGCTCCTCTGCTTGTGGGGCAAATCGATGCAAATGCACCGACGATCCGGACTTGACACTGTCCTATATCGTGATCTAGTGTAGAATGTCTTTACAATGCCATGATTGTGCACGAGAATATTTATTGATAGCACTGGCCTCGGCAGCCGAGTTACAGACATATCTCCTGATCTTTCTCTCCGACTGTTTGAGTCTAGCTCCATGGAGTAGGAATTTGGGAAAGCATGCATGTGAGTCATGATATACATTGTCATTGTTAATATTTATTTTTCCATATCTATAACTGATTTGGTTATTACTGAGATGACTATCTGCCTAGAATTGTTTATTTGCTTACTGTTGGAATTACTGCTTATTAGTTGAATATGATATTCTGAATTGCTATTTGGGCGCGTGGCGCCGTACTGTTTCTAGCTGCTATAATTGGTAATGATGGTAGGATGTCTTACCTCTTTCTTGTATTTCTGTTACTTGCTGTATGTGTGTATACTGTATTGATCGAAGACGACGGTAAGGAGGCGGAAGATCCCGAGTTTCCCAGCTTCTGGCCCGAACGAGACTAGCTTCTACTGAGACGATGGCGGCACGTATGCGCGGATTTCTTGGTGATGTGCGTTTGACCTTCCTCGGAGGGCCGGAGTGTTGGCATATCAACTTGAATTCCGATCGCTGCGTCTACTTGGGAGATGTGTCGATCGCCCTAGCCTGGAGACGTCATGAGGCGCCTGTCCTCACCTGCCACATCAGCTTGCGACTGGAGTTCTACTTGCCCATCAGAGAGATGTGAGGTGACCGTTACTACACCTCTTGGGAGGACTCTTTTGATTCTACTGCTCGGGCTCCTGCCCATGGTTCTGTGGTTCCCATGGAGGTTTCCTCTAAAGAGGAGGATCCTGCTGAGGATCCGGATACGGTCCCTCCTCATCTGAGAGACTGAGTTTATTGGTAGCTACTGATGGCTACTAATGTTTTATTTTGGGGCCTGATGTATATTTTTGTGGGTTGTATATTTTGGTATCTCTGGGGTATATCTGTATAATCCTTTGGGGCAGGTATAGTTTTGCTTTTTGGATAATTCAGGCTTGTATCTAAGTATAAATGATATCAGTACATTTTATATATATATATCTATATGCATGTTATTCAGATGAGAATTTTGTCTACTATTTTATCCTTCACCGTCATTTATATTCCGCATGGTTAAAATGATTATAAAAAAAAAATATTTCTGCTATTTTGCTCGCGTATTTAAGAATTGAACAAGTTAAACTTAAACGAATGAACCAGGTCTTGAAATGGTAAAACTTTACTTTTCCGCATTTTCTTTTATTTGCAATGTGACGTTCCCTCCCAAAAAAGGGGCGTTACAATCACCCTCTGGACAACATAATTGGTGAAATATCCAAAGGGGTAACCACTAGACATTCCTTAAGAAATGCATGCAATAATATGGCTTTTGTATCACAAGTAGAACCTAAAACTATAAATGAAGCAATTACTGATGAAAACTGGACTATGGCAATGCAAGAAGAACTTAATCAGTTTGAAAGAAATAAAGTTTGGAAACTTGTTCCAAAACCCAAGAATAAACAAATAATTAGTACAAAATGGGTGTTTAGGAATAAGCTTGATGAAAATGGTATCATAGTAAGGAATAAAGCTAGATTAGTAGCCAAAGGCTATAATCAAGAAGAAGGAATTGACTATGATGAGACATATGCACCTGTGGCTAGATTAGAAGCCATTAGAATGTTATTAGCATATGCATGTATTATGGATTTTAAATTGTATCAAATGTATGTTAAAAGTGCATTCCTAAATGGATATATACAAGAAGAAGTGTATGTTGGTCAACCCCCTGGTTTTGAAATAAATGAACTTCCTAATCATGTGTATAAACTCACTAAAGCTTTATATGGACTTAAACAAGCTCCAAGAGCTTGGTATGAAAGGCTAAGTAATTTCTTACTTCAAAAGGGTTTTATAAGAGGAAAAGTTGACACAATACTATTCACTAAAAGAAAAGCACAAAACATACTACTGGTTCAAATTTATGTTGATGATATTATATTTGGTGCTACTAATGAATCTTTATGTAAGGAATTTGCCAAATTAATGCAAAATGAGTTTGAAATGTCTATGATGGGAGAGCTTACATTCTTTCTTGGACTACAAATCAAACAATGTGATGATGGGACTTTCATAAGCCAAACTAAGTACTGCAAAGAATTATTGAAGAAGTTTGGAATGGAGAATGCAAAGGAAATGGCTACTCCAATGAGTTCATCATGCTACTTGGACAAAGATGAGAAAGGTAAATCAGTAGATGTTTCCAAGTACAGAGGTATGATTGGTTCTTTACTCTATTTAACTGCAAGTAGACCTGATATAATGTTCAGTGTTTGTATGTGTGCTAGATATCAATCTAATCCTAAGGAATCACACTTATCTACTTTAAAAAGAATCATGAAATACTTATTAGGAACTAAAGAAATGGGTTTATGGTATGGTAAAGGATCAACATGTAACTTAGTAGGATATTCTGATTCTGACTTTGTTGGATGCAAGTTAGATAGGAAGAGTACTAGTGGAACTTGCCACCTTCTAGGAAACTCATTAGTTTCTTGGTTTAGTAAGAAACAAACTAGTGTGGCTTTGTCTACTGCTGAAGCAGAATATGTTGCAGCAGGAAGTTACTATGCACAAATTCTTTGGATGAAACAACAACTTATGGACTATGGTGTTCTCTTAGAGAAAGTACCAATCAAATATGATAATACTAGTGCTATAAATCTCACTAAGAATCCTATATATTCAAGAACCAAACACATTGAGATAAGACATCATTTCATAAGGGATCACATTCAAAGTGGAGATATAATCATTGAATATGTAGATACATCTAAGCAATTAGCTGATATTTTCACTAAACCATTGGCTAAAGAAAGCTTTTTCTACATAAGAAGAGAATTAGGAATAATTGATCCTACCTATGCTTGATGTTTTGAATGTTAAATGCATTATAATTAGATGTTTGATGCCTGTACATCGATTACACAATCGATTTATTTAGACAAAATGCTTAATCTAAAATATTGGTACGCAGATTAGGTAATCTATGTACAAACGTATAAATTCATTTTAAGTGTCTTTACATCGATTAGATAATCGATTGATACAAATATTGTTGTTTTTAAAATAATTAGAACATCGATTGACTGGACAATTTGGAAAACATAACTCTCTGGAAGTCATTATACATCAATTAGAAAATCGATTCATTTAATGAAATAAATACTAGAAGTCATTATACATCGATTGCTCAATCAATTATTTTGATAAAATAGGTACAGGGTATCTTATACATCGATTGAAACATCGCTTGTATAATAGTCTCAAAATTTAGGACTCGCTGACTTATCATATACATCGATATGTACATCGATTACTTGGATATTGAAATTGATAGAATTTCTGCAATTACTTATACATCGATTTATACATCGATTGTATTTGCTGCAATTGCTTATATATCGATTCACACATCGATTGAGTTCAAGTGTTCAGAACTTGATACTCTGTCTTAGCTTATACATCGATGTATCTGGTTTAAAATTAAAATCCTAATGCTAAGTACATCGATTAGCACATGTGTACTGGAGGAAAAATCCCTTAATACATCGATTAGGAAATCGATTGATTAATTTGGGTTTATAAATTTTAACCCTTCCCTCCAAATCTTTCACTTTCTTAAATCCAAATATCACTCCTATGAACCCTAGTAGAGCTCGAAATCGTCTCCAATGGGTCGTGTGAAACAACCTCAACCCTCTACACCTGTTCCCTCTCACTCCACGTCTTCCTCCTCAACTCAATCCTCCTCTTCTCACTCTGTTTCACACATTGCAACCCCTACACGCCCTAAAAGAAAAACAACTGAGAAAGCCCAGTCTTCTCAAAGGATTGACAAGCTTCCAATCCAAAGCTTAAAGAAGATACAAGATAAAGGGACAAAGGTTGCTGAATCTTCAAGACCAACACCCAGGAAACAAGAGAAGAAGAAGAAAGTGGTGAAGGAAACACCTAAAAAGAAGACTACTCAAAGGAAGAGAAAAAGGACAGAGGAAGAAGAAAACGATGATGAAGGAGTCACTGAGAATGAACTTCTCAAAAGGTATTTTTCTGATGAGGAACATATTATACGTTACAAGAGTGACTTCAAGAATAGGGACATTCATGAGACTAGGACTGTAGATTTCCATTACTTTGAGGAAAATGAATTCACGTTTCACAATATTTTAAAGGAGTAAAATCTGAGTCAATTTCTGCAAATAAGGAGTGACATTTATCCTACATTAATCAAAGCTTTTTACTGTACTTTTGAGATGGATAATGATGGATTTTCTGCTGAAGTGAAGAACACAAAAATTGAGATGACTTTTGTTGAGTTTGCTCAATTTACTGGACTTGATTACAAGGGAAATAATCATGCTGGCATTGGACTTGACAGTTTATGGATCAAGAATTTTGATAAGGAAGAAGCAAAGAAGGTGCTTCTAATTGAAAATGCACCAGAAGGAAGACTGATCAATATCAGCTCTATGCACATTCAGCATAGGCTCCTGCAATATGTGCTGAACAGGATGCTATTACCCATATCTGGTAATCATGCAGTGTTGCAAAATAATGATATTTTGCTACTCTGGGCTATGATATAGAGGAAGCAGATGAGTTGGAGCTTCATAATTGCTATACATATGCTAGATTACAAAATCAGTGGAGCTACCCTACGCTATCCTGGCTTAGTGGTGAGGTTACTAGAACATTTTGGAGTCTCTTTGGACAATAAAGAGAAGTTTCAGTCTAGAGAGGCAACTCACAAGTTTGGTAAAGGAACCATTAGCAAGATGAAGTTTGCTAAAACTAATAGAGAGTGGGTTAGGACAGCTGGTGAAGAACCAAGAGCTGTTGTGGACAACTCTGAGATGGACAGCAAGATAGACAAGCTGCTGCAAATGTTTCAAAGTTTTGAGGCTAGGCAAACCAAACACCATTTAGTGATGAAACAATCTATTGATTATCTGGGTATTAGACTCAATACATTGGAAGGCCAAATGGCCACTCTGCACCAACATTTAGGTATTTCCATCACTGCACCTCCAGAAGTTCATCCAACTTCTGAAGATGTTGTGAATATAGCTAGAGCTGCTGTACCTGAAGAGCAAGCAACCCAAGCTTCAACACACAATGAAGAACTAAGGACCAATGAAGATGTTTAGATCTTAGGGTGTCTTGTGTGTTTAAAATGATGTTAGCATTTTTTTGTTTTTGAACAATGATGAATATAATTTGTTTTGATTATGTTGATATCATTGAATGATCAAATTTTTCATATATTACCTGTTTTAAATACTTTAAATCTCCCATACATATTCTTTTTGATAATGACAAAGGGGGAGAATGAGTACCATACTACTAAATAATGATGCAATGATCCTATACATATTCAAATGATATAATCTGTCAATTAGACAGGGGGAGTAAGTGGTAAACAACTACTGCATTTTTAATTACTCTGATATTTACTCTGATATTTCTAATTACTTCTTAAGATATTTTTGAATCATAAACATGTTATGTATGGTAAGTTTGTCATCAATCAAAAAGGGGGAGTTTGTGGATAAATGCCTCTAGTACGTTTTGATTAATGACTAAACTTAACATGATTATTACTTTGATTCACTAACTACTTACCAAGCTTGATTTTATTAATGAGATTTAATGAAGAAAGAATAGTGGATGCAAAGGATCAAGGATCATGAAGGAAAACTTAAAGAAGGAACATCATGAAGATGGAATTCAATGAAGATCATTAGGAATCTTTTTGTAAAGAAAAGACTTTGTTTAATTCTTTGATTAAGCTCTCTTAATAAGTAAAAATGGTTTTCAAAAGTAAAAATGGATTAAAAATGAAAAAGGTTAATTAACAAGTTTATACATCTATGTGTACATCAATGTACTTTCTGTTAATTAACTAACTTTTAATGAAAACCTCAATGTACATCTATGTATAAATTTTATATATCTATGTATACATTAATTAATTACGAATTTAATGAAAATCTCAGTGTACATTTATGTATAAGTGTTTATACATCTATGTATACATTGATTAATTCTGGACTTACTTGATCAGTATGCAATTTTGCATCTGTACATCGATTGATACATCTATGTATAAACCAGAAAAAAAGCAAGAACTTTCTGATATAGTTATACAATCGATTTGGTAATCGATGTATAAACTTCAGTGCTGAAAATACGAATGTGTTTCAAGAACAACATCGATGTACTCATGTGTGTATTAATCAAGAATCAAGAACTTCCAAGAACACAATTGATTAGGCAATCAATGTACACATGTTATAAAAGTGAAATTTTGTTTAATACATCTGTGTACTAATCGATTGACTGAGAACAGAATTTTTCAGATAAATCTATTTTGATCTTAACTAACTTATAAAGTGTATCCAACAGATCTATTTTGAAATATACCTATATAAGGACATTGGTAAACACTTTCACAACAACAATTGATTCGAAATTGGAAATTAATCACAAAAATACTGTGAGAACTTTTCATTGAAAGAAAATAGAGTATTCTTTTCTGTAGAACTTCAAATTGTTGTATATGATTTTAGAATCTGATTCAATCTTTTCATATTTGTAAAAGAGAGATAAGAGAAAAGGTTCTCTCGCTGATGAAATCAAGAGTAGAAGGGACTCTTGGTGTTGTGCAAGAATAGAAGGAATTCTTGTGGGAATTACAAGATTGCTTTAACTTGAAAAGCTGTCATTTGGGTAGAAGGAATCCAGAATTGAAGCTTGTGTAAAGAATCTTGTATATTAATTTGTCAATAGTGGATAAAACTCACAGTGGTGTGAGGACTGGATGTAGGATACCAGAGGAGGTAGCTGAACCAGGATAAACTTGGTTTGCAATTTTCTCTATCCCTTAACTCTTTATTTGCTTTATTGTAGATTATATGAATCAATCAATACATTAGGGATGTTTGCATGATTTGATTAGGTTATAATCTTGTTCATATCTAAAATCAATCTTATTGTTAATATTTCTTTTTAAGTTTCAAGTCTTGATCGTAACATATCTTGCAAAAACACATTTTGGTTTGTTGGTCGACAAAATCTTTTTCATAGTTAAAGAAAAGAATCAGATTTTGCAAAAATGGGAATAAGTTTCGAAAAGTTTTATTACTCAATTCAACCCCCCTTCTTGAGTATTCAGAAGCCATAACCAACATTTAGCACTACACTTTGTGGCATTTTGCCTTAAAATCCATGAGCCTTATTACAACATAAGTCCACCCTTTTTCTTTCACCACAATGTTGATCACTTATCATTTAATCATTTAACTCTCATTTCACACAAAATCAATCCAACCCTACTAGAATCCATGATCAAAATCGTGACCTCCAAAGTCCATTACTATCATCAATTTCTTCCATTACAAGCATTAATCCTTAGGTGTTCAATTGCTTAGGTTTTATTATACACAAGTTCAATGCAAACCCTTAATAACTATGGCGAAAATCGTAGCCTCACTTTAGGTAGGAAACCCTTAAAATTTTTCATCCATTAATTTCAATATTATCGTTCAACCTTTAATTATACAAACTTCATTTTACTTGTATACAAAAACTAATTTACACCACAAACCCTAGTCAAAATTATAACCTCACATTAGGGTAGGAAACTCCAAATTTTTCATTTAACAACCCTAACATGATCAAGCATTTTTTTTAACACATCCAATTCATTCAAGATCACCATTCAAGTGTCAATCCAAATCAAGAATACATAAGCATGCAAAATCACCAAACAAAGTAAGCATACAAATATGGATTTCTCCATCAAACAATCACATAAACGTTTCCTCACTACCAAGATAAGTTGAAGAGGATTATCTCCCTCTTACCTCTTGAAGACAATATAAGGAAGCAAGCCTCTTGGTCCCTTGTGGGGATTTTCGTACTACACTTTCAAGGAAACCCTAAGGACATCAAAACTTATCAAAATCATCATCAAAGCTTAGAAAAGGAACCCTTGATCACCCAAGAGATCAAGGATCACGAAAATGAGGAGAAAAGATGAAAAAGTTATGAACTTTTACCTTAAAGTCTCCAACTTTGAAGCTTTATAGATCCAAAACGAAAATGGATGATTTTGGTGATGGTCACAACATGAAAGTTATTTAGAATGGTGCCTAGATTCAAGATCTAGGGTTAGTCTGATGAAAAAGCTTGGATGGCCAAAAATGGTGGTTTTGGTCGTGGAAGAGGGGAGAAAATTAAGAGGAAAGGTTGAGTTTTTGAAGATGACTCCAACTTGAAAAGTGTTTAGAATGTAATGGAGATCAAGGAAATATGGTTGTTTGAAAGAAAAGCTTGAAGACTCCAAAAATGGTGTCTTGGCCGAATATGAGAGGAGGAGGAGAGAAAGGTGATGACTTTCTTTTGTGAAAGAAAAAGATCCAACAAGAAAGGAAGATCTTCAATGGAAGTATAGATTCAAGCAAGATTGAAGCTTGAAATCAAGCAACCATGGAGTGTGGAAAGGTGGGGGCCACCGTGGAGTTAGAGAGGAGGAAAAGAGAAGAAGAGAAGAAGAGAAAGTTGAGAGAAAAAGATGAAGAGAGAAGATAGAGAGAGAAAGTGATAGTAAGGTGAAATGAAGTGATATGTGTAATTAGGTGTATTTTATGTAAGTGTGTAAATTAAAATGTGTGGTCACAAAGGCTCCTAAAAAATGTGTGGTGGAGAGGAGGAGAGAGGAAAGGGTGAAGCTTCTTGAAGAAGCCAAAAAGGAAGGTGCAAGGAATCTTCCCCCAAGCTTCTCCAACAAGCTAAGGCTCACCTTTTGATAAAAGTAAAGGTGATGTGACATAAAGTAGATTCCCTTTGGATAAGGTGATAGGATTTCTACTACAAGCTATTACCCAATGGACAATTGTTATAGATAGCAAAGCCAGTATTAATTGTCCAATGGATAAAAATGTACAGCGATTTTTATTTTTATCTGATAAAAATCTTGAAAAACATGAAATCTCGTAAACCGTGTATAACCTCGGGTTTAGTAAGATCCCCTGTCGACGTTTCCACAATTCAAGGTTCTCGGGAAAATATCTCATTTTTTCGGCTCCACTCAGAGCGGATGCAAAACGAGGAATAATATTAAAATATTCTGCGTTCATAGAAAAATCCAAAAAAATTTCCAAAAAATCACAAATATTATGAAATGACTATTTATCCTAAAATTATTAATTTTCGAGATGTTGCAGACTATATGAATAGAATCTTTTGCCCTTATTTGGATAGGTTTGTTGTTGTCTTCCTTGACGACATTCTAATCTATTCTCAAAACCAGGAAGATCATGTTCAACACCTCAGCTTAGTTCTTCAGATTCTGAAGGAGAAAAAGTTATATG
The DNA here is from genome assembly GCA_029884605.1 of Ormosia emarginata. Classification (NCBI taxonomy): domain Eukaryota; kingdom Viridiplantae; phylum Streptophyta; class Magnoliopsida; order Fabales; family Fabaceae; genus Ormosia; species Ormosia emarginata. The sequence goes on from JAQQTP010000088.1 coordinate 77,263,844, forward strand.
CCAAGCTATCAAAATGTGAATTTTGGCTGGATAAGGTTAAGTTTTTAGGCCATGTGATCTCAAAGGAAGGAATTACTGTAGACCCATCGAAGGTAGAAGCTATTCTGCAATGGGAAAGGCCGAAGACGGTGACAAAAATTAGAAGTTTTGTCGGGTTAGCTGGATACTACCGGAGATTCATTGAAGGATTCTCTAAGAATGCTGGACCTCTCACTCAACTCACAAGGAAGAATCAAGCTTTTGAATGGACGGATGCTTGCGAAGAAAGTTTTCAAAAGCTGAAAAGGAGACTAACTACTTCACCAGTGTTAGTTCTGCTTGATCTAAGTGAACCATTCGAAGTATATTGTGATGCTTCATACCAAGGATTAGGGTGTGTGCTTATGCAAAGCGGAAAAATGGTGGCTTATGCTTCGAGACAATTGCGAGTGCATGAGAAGAACTACCCAACACACGACTTGGAATTGGCTGCTGTTGTCTTTGCTTTGAAGATACGGAGACATTTTCTTTATGGAGCAACATTCAACGTCTTTAGCGATCACAAGAGCTTGAAGTATCTGTATGATAAAAAAGAGTTGAATATGAGGCAGCGAAGGTGGTTGGAATTCCTAAAGGATTATGATTTCCAACTTTAGTATCACCCAGGAAAGGCAAACATTGTGACCGATGCCTTAAGTAGGAAAATGATCAGCATTTCTACTATGATGATTAGAGAAAAGGATTTGATAGAACAATTCAGAGATGTATGGTCTTTTGTGGAATTGACACCTGGAAAAAATTGCATGAACAAGGTCACTATTTCAAATGATTTGATGGAAGATTTTCGAGAAAAGCAGAAAGTTGTCAAGTTCTTACAAGAAGAAAGGGAATTGACGAGGCAAGGTGGTGCAACAACTTTAGAGGAAGGAAACGATGGCATTTTAAGATTTAGAGGTAGAGTCTGTGTGCCTAAGGATCAAGAACTCAGGAATTACATTCTTGAACATGCTCACACGAGTCAGTTGAGTATGCACCTTGGAATAACCAAGATGTACCAAGATTTGAAGAAGCTATTTTGGTGGCACGGGATGAAGAGAGATATTGCTAGATGTGTATCTTCCTGTCTAGTTTGTTTGAAGGTGAAGGTTGAACATCAAAGACCATCTGGAATGTTGCAATCCTTAACTATTCCCAAATGGAAATGGGATAATATTGCAATGGACTTTGTGGTTGGACTACCAAAGACTAGAAAGGGTTATGATTCAATAGGTAATTGTGGATTGACTCACGAAGTCAGCCTATTGCTTACCAATTAAGATAAGGTATTCATTGGAGAAGTTGACTCAATTGTATATTAGTAAGATTGTCAGACTACATGGTGTGCCTACAAGTATTATTTCTGATAGAGATCCAAGATTTACATCAAAGTTTTGGCAGAGTCTTCAAGAAGCAATGGGAACAAAGCTACGTTTGAGTTTTACATATCATCCTCAAACCGATAGTCAATCAGATAGGACAATTCAATCATTAGAAGATTTGCTTAGAGCTTGCGCTTTGGAGCAAACTACAAGCTGGGATGAAGTCTTACCATTGGTAGAGTTCACCTACAACAACAGTTATCATTCGACCATAGGGATGGCGCCCTATGAGGCTCTATATGGGCGAAGGTGCAGAACACCTTTATGTTGGTATCAGGATGGAGAGCGGCTTACTGTCAGAACTGATCTTATACAACAGACGACAGAGAAAGTCAACATGATTCAGGAGAAGATGCGGACGGCTCAAAGTTGACAAAAGAATTATGCGGACAAAAGAAGAAAACCTCTTGAATTTGAAGAAAGAGAGCATGTGTTTTTGAAAGTCACGCCTACGATTGGGGTCAGTCGAATTCTTAAGTCTAGAAAGCTTACTCCTAAATTTCTTGGACCTTATCAAATTCTTCGTCGGGTAGGTCCAGTTGCTTATCAAATAGCCTTACCAACTTTTCTTTCAAATCTCCATAATATCTTTCATGTATCACAACTTCGAAAGTAAATTCTAAGCCCTGATCATGTCATTGCACCTGATACAGTACAATTAAATGAAAACTTAACTTATGAGACGTCACCTGTAAGGATTGAGGATTGGAAGGTGAAGCAACTCAGGGGGAAAGACATCCCATTAGTAAAAGTAATCTGGGACGAGACAACTGGAGACGCAACTTGGGAGCTCGAAGACAAAATAAGGGAGCAATACCCACAACTTTTCTAAGGTAAGAAAATTTCAAGGACGAAAATTCTATTTGAAAGGGAGTGTTGTAACAACCCAAAATTTATTTATTTTCTCATAAATAGTCATTTTATAATATTTGGGATTTTTGTGAATTTTTTTGAATTTTTTCTGAAAAAGTGAAATATTTTAATATTATTCATCGTTTTGTGTGTAAACTAAGCGGAGTCGAGAAAATGAGATATTTTTTCTGAGAACCTTGATGTTCGGAAATGTCGAGGGGGGATCTTACTAAACCTGAGGCTGAACATGATTTACGAGATTTTTACATTTTTCGAGAAATTTTATCTGATAAATAAATCGCTGTATAATTTTTATCTGCTGGGCAATTAATATTGACTTCTGTCAACTGTAACAATTGTCCATTGGATAATAGCATGTATTAAAAATCCTATCACATTATCTTAATGTAATCTACTTTATGTCTAATCAAATCTACTTTTATTCAAAAATACTATATTTTAATCAAGCTTCTCATAGAAGCTTTGACCACTAAATGACCAAATTACCCTAAACTTGTTGGAGAAGCCATTCTCTCCCTCTTTCTCTCCTCTTTGCCGTGGCAATGGTGCCCTTGGGGAAGCAAAATTTTGCTTCCCACACTTAACACCCTTCACTCAAAATATCACCTATTTTTATTATCACTTTCTCTCTCTTCAATTTCTTCATTTCCATTTTCTCGAACTTCTCTCTTCTTTTTCCTTCTTTACTCCACAGTTTTTGCAGCCCTTTTAGAGACTATTTTTCATTTTCTTACTTCACCATCACCATTTCTATGCTTTCCTTCTCATTCTAAACATTTTCTCTTTAGAGATCTTCTTCAAAATTCATCATCTTCTTCACTTTTTCTCAAGAACAAAGTTTGAGACTTTGAAGGTAAATCTTTGATTCTTCACCTCCTCTTCCTATTTTTTGTTTCTATTGCCATATTTATGAGAATGGATCTCTTCTTTTTTAACCATTGGTGTTGATTCTTTGAGCTTGATTTTTAGGGTTTTTGGAGAGCCAAAACCGAACCACCAAGAGCATACCAAGGAGGTGATTTTTGTGTTCTTCCTTTAGGTAAGAGGGAGATTTACTTACTTCAACTATTATTGGTGGTGAGAAGACTTTTGTGTGGTTGTTGATGAAGAAATTCATAATGGATGCTTACTTTGTTTGATAGTTTTTCATGATTGTGTATTCTTGATTGAGATTAAAGTGTGGTTGTTGTAAATGCCTTGATAATAATGGATTGGATGAATAGAAATTTTAGGATTTCCTATCACCCTATGGGGTTCACGATTTTGACCCAAATCGTTAGGGATGTGAATTTGATTTTTGTACAAAAATGAAACTTATGTGATTAGGTATTAAATGATTAATGCTTGAATTTGATAAATGGAAATTTTGAGGGTTTGTTACCCTATTGAGTGGCCACGGTTTTGGCTAAGAAGTTTAAGGGTGTGGATTGATTTTGTGTAAAATGAAACCTATGTAAGTAGCCATTAAAGAATTGATGCTTGTAATGGAGGAAATTGTTTTAGCATTTGTCTTTGAAGGGCCACGGTTTTGAAGGGTTCTTTAACCCAAAAATTTGCATAATTGATCAAGACTTAGGAAATTGATAATGTTGAATTAATAATATGAATTTATGGTATATGTTGAACCATATATATGAAATATTGATATAAGGAATTGGTGTTATGCTATTGTGAGTCCATGTGTGGGACTAAATGCTTGTTGATGAAATTGTGGCATGATATTGTTGGAAATTGACTATATGCCATTATACTATGTTCCATGAGAAACACCTTGTTGATGGATATGCATGGTGTATATTGTTTTATGAGGAACATACCATTGGTGAACATGCATTATGTAAATTGAGTCATCATGCATTGTGATGTCCGTTGGACCTTGTTGAGAAGGTGATGTATGCCTAGGAGATTGAATTACACCTTAGTGCGGGTGCGAGTAGACTAAGCGTAAGGTCATAGTGGTTGACCTTGGAGACGTTGGGGTACGGGAGTCTCACAATAGACAGTGGTAACTCCACTGGGTCGTGGGATAGACCGATGCAAACACATCGACGATCCGGACCGAGACACTATCCTATATTGCGATCAACTATTGAGGTTCCATGTATAAGCCATAATTCAAAATTTTTTTTATGAGATGAAGCACTTTATTTTTAAGGCTAACGAGATACTGACATGACTCCTTGATCATTCTCTCCGAAATGTTAATGTCTAACTCCATGGAATAGGATTTTTGGTACCATGTGCATTGTGCATCATCAGTCTCATATTTCATTGAGCATGAGTACTTATGACTGTTTAATTGTTTGTTTTTAATACTGCAATAATTATTTGATTAATAAACTGTTTAATGCCTGAGACTCTATTATTATTATCTCTCTTTTATTGCTTACTTGATTATTACTGTGGATAACTATATATGTTGTAATGCTATGTGGGCGTCCAACATCGTTCTATTTTCTTACTGCCATATTTGTATTGAATGCTGGGTGTCTCACCTCTTTTCTATATATCTGTACCCCTGTTTAAATTATGTACTTCAGAGAAGACGCTCGCGAGGAAGAAAAGGAAGCACCTAGTTTTCCTAGCTTCTGGCCCGATTAAGAATAGTGTTGATTGAAGATGTCTTCACATCCGCGGTGATTTTTGGGTTACGAAAGGATGACCTTTCACTGTGGTCTAGATTGCTGGCACATAAACTTGAGCACGGACCGATGCATCTATCATGGGGAGCTAACAGTGTCTTTTGCTTGGGGTTACTACAACCTGCCTGTTTTTGATTTCACAGCTTTTGTTCACTTAGAGTTTTACCTGCCTATTAGAGATTTGTGGGATGACCTTTATTACACCCCACAAGATGATTCATTTCTCTCCACTGCTCGAGCTTCTGCTCGAATTTCGGTCGCTCCGATGGTGATTTCATCGGATGAGGAGGACCCTAAGGAGGATCCTGCTACGGTTCCTTCTCATCAGTCTTAGGGGCTGATACTGTCGGTGGCTACTGATGGCTAACCGTATATCTATTTGGGAAGCCTGACGTTTTGCTATTTTGATGGGATATAAATTTGTAAACATGTTGGGGGTGGTTAAAGCCTTTACTTTTTGTAAATTTGATGATGTAACTAAACAAGCTCGATGCATATATATATATAATGTGAATGTATGGTTTCACTTCATGTCGATTTTTATTGTATCTATATTTATCATTATCTCTCAAAAAAAATGTGTACTCATATTTCGATACTCAATTATTATGCTATTAAGATGGAAATTGTTCATTCAGATAACAGACTTGAACCAGGTCTTAATCAATCAGAATATTTGTATTTTTCGCATTTTTGTTTCATTTCGTTTTACTATGGCGTGACATTCCTTCTTCTAAGCGGGAAAAAGGGCGTTGCAAAACCTGATATATTTAATGAAGAAATTCATTTTGAAGACATAAATCAAGATTTTGATAATTAGGATATTCCTAAGATATCAACAAACGAACTCTACAAACTTGAAGGTAGATTCTTTAGGAGTTCTGATTATATTATTAGGACTGTGGAGAAAAAAATTTAAATCAAAGGTGACGATGAAGAATTTCATCTTTTGTCTGAAGAAACTATTAAAAAAACATAAACAAAAATACAATATCTGCATATTGGATGTGTGCAGGTTGTTGTCAAACCATTAATCTATGAAGGTCTTAACGCATTTGTTCTTCTCCATCTTAGGGATGTTCGTCATAATCAATTCCATAACTCTTTGCTTGGAATTGTTGAAACCAGCTTAGGTCACGGTCCAATCTATTTCAACAGTTATCCTAACAAGACTGTAAGTCTAAATGATAAAAATATTTTAGATGCCTTATTCTTTAATCTTAAAGTCTGTGGCTTAGACATGAAGCCCAGATCCATCTTTCTTGCCTTAATTTATAGGATTCAATATAAAATAATGAATTCTTATCAATATAAAGCTTTAAAATCCAAAGAAAATGGGTAACAACGTTATTTTTAATTGATGTTACTAAGACAAACGTAGTTGTCCCAAAGATGATCCATTGGGAGGATGTTGTTCTCCCTGAAAAATGGACGATGGATGAAGTTGTACCAGCTTTGCCCAGAAAATCACCAAAAATTTATGAAATTGTCCAACATCAATCGGGTAAAGTCAAAATAACTTTTGATAGTAGAAACTCCTTTAGTTCAACTAGATCTCTTAGATCAAGCTCATCTAGGTCTGAAGACTTTAGATCTGCCTTTTCTAGGAAATCTTTTTCAACAATTAGATCTACTCTATCTTCTGTTAATCTTCAAGGTTTAGATACCTCTTCATCCTTACCTAAACCTATCTATCGTCAGGAAGATGACAATGAACAGAGGTCTATCCAATTTCCAACCTTTTCTGATATGAATGATGTCCATGATTAGTACAACCTTTAAAATTGATAAAGAAACCCTTAGCAAAGACTTTTTTTCCGAGGCCTAGTCGTCTCAAAGAAAATGGTTTTTCAAACATTATAGGGGTAAAAATCGTAAAAAAATCCAGGAGAAATGGTACTCCTTTATGAGAAATGTTCAATCTAATGTTCCTTTCTTTGATTGGTTTCATGCTTACATGATTAGGAATGAAATCCCTTATCCTTGGAGTATTAGTCTTATGGAAGACAAATATGTTAATGTCTTAACTGTTTGGACCCGTATAAATAATAATCTTGTCAAATATGATCTTCCTCCTTCAAGTTCTTATTTTTTGGATAAGAAGGATAAAAATAATAAACCTGTCATCACTAATTCTTTCAAATCTGAACTAGACAATGAACCAAATGGTCCGCAAGATATTAAAGGACTTATGGAACAAAGCAATTATACTAACAAGTATCTTCAAATCTTAGGTGAGAAAATCATAGGTAAAGAACCTAAAAACAAAGAAAAAATTAAAGAAGAAAAACCTTCAGTTTCTGGAGAAAAAATTGTTAAAACTCCAATCGATAAACCAATCTTTAAACCATTTAAGGTTTTTAAACAATTAAAAGATAAAAAAAAAGTATCAAACTTCTTAAAAGACAAAACAATCTTAGCACTAATCCTAACTCTAATCTTGCTAGTGAAATTATCTCAAAACTAAATTGTATTCCTTCAATTGATGATGTTATCCCTGATACGCCTCAATCTGAAGAATCTAAAACTTCTAAGCCTTTAAGCATTAATACAATTAAACAATATGATTCCCAGTCTGAACCAGATTGTCAATCTGAAGCTAGTTCTGTCATTAAGGTAAATCTTGTAATCAACAAAGTGCTTAATTAGAAAAATCCTTCAAAACTTTATTATCAAAGACCAACTCCACCAGACATGTTGGTTGAAGAACGTGACCCAACCTTCAAATCCTTTAGTACAATCAATGTCTATGTCTGGGATATTGATAGAAAAACTGAGTATCAAATTCTTAATACTCTTGAAGAAATGACTATGGTGTCAACAACCTATCAAACCTCTTACGACTGTATTGATCAAGTTATCATGGAAATCTTAGTTGTCGATTTTACTGGTCAACTTAAGGATTAGTGGGATCATTATCTTTCTAACACTCGAAGAAATGTTTTTCAAAATGCAATTAAAACTGATCCTTAAGGATTTCCAATCCTTAGCGATGGTAAACCCATTGCTGATGCTGTCAACACCCTAATCTTCACAATAGTACAACACTTCATAGGTGATCTTTCCTTATGACGTGATAGATCTGCGGAACTTCTATCTAATCTTAAGTGTAGAACCTTAGCTGATTTTAGGTGGTATAGAGACACCTTCTTAGTTATGGTTTATACTAGAAAAGATAGTCAACAGCAGTTCTGGAAAGAAAAATTTCTTGTCGGACTTCCAAAATCTTTAGGTGATAAGGTTCATGATAAAATTAGAAGTCAATCTCTAAATGGTGAAATTCCTTATGAGCAATTGAGTTATGGTCAACTCATTGCCTTTGTCCAAAAGGTAGCCCTTAAAATCTGTCAAGATGATAAAATCCAATCCCAACTTGCCAAAGAAAAGGTTCAAACAAAGCGAGAGCTTGGAAACTTCTGCGAACGATTTGGTCTTCCTTGTGCGAAGAAGAAGACTAAATCCAGACCTAAAAATATCCAAAAAAAACTACCAAATATTACAAACATAAAGCTTCAACCAAACCCAGAAGACTTAAACAAGAATTTAAGTCCACATCCAATCAATAATGTTAATGTCCCTAAAAAACCTATAATCTATTATAACTGTGGTAAACTCGGTCATATTAGTAAATATTGTCGGCTTAAGAAAAAGATAAAAGCTTTAAACCTTGATCAATCAGTTGAAGAACAACTTAATAATCTTTTAATCGAGTCTTATGGAGATGAATCTGAAAAAGAATTTTTGGAAGATTTAAATCAAATCCAAGATGATGATATAACTTCATCTGAAGGAGATTCAGACTCTCCGATAGTTAATGTCTTAACAAAAGAGAAGGATCTCTTATTTGAAGTTCTTAAGTCAATCCAAGATTCTTATGATAAGAAAACTTATTTCCAAAAATTCAAAAATATAATTGAAGAAAATTCTTTTAAAAATATGAAAAATACAATTATAAAAAATAAATATGATTTGAAAGAAACAATCAAAAAAATTGAGAAATCTACTACTAAAAAACCAATAATTGTTTAAGATTTACAATTTGAAATTAATAATCTTAAAATTGAAGTTAAAGAACTTAAAGAACAACAAAAGCTGCAGCATCTTATCATCTCCCAGTTAGGTGATATGCAAACTGATTCTGAACCTGAAACTATTTGTGAAAAGGTTTCCGATGATACAATCATATTAAAACCTAAAGATGATGATAATGAAGGATTTGTGATATAATCAATCAGCTTAAAATCCATTTTTTTTTAATCAATATAAACATCAGAATTATGATTTTATCTTAAACACTGTCGTCTTGTTCGACACAGGTGCAGATTGAAATTGTATTTTGGAGGGTATGATCCCAACAAAATACTTTGAAAAAACTACTGAGCGGGTTATATTGCTAGTGGTTCCAAACTTGAAATACAATACAAACTCTCTTCTGTAATCATCAAGAATGATAGTTTCCATGTTGAAACTTCCTTTCTTGTTAAAAATATGAAAGGTGAAGTTATCCTAGGAACTCTATTCATTAGGTCTCTTTTCCCTCTCCAAATCACTGACGATGGAATCATTACTCAACATCTCGGTAAAACTATCATCTTTCCATTCCTTAGAAAACCAATTATTAAAAGTCTTAATCCAATAGTTAATTTAATTAACCATAAATAAAAATAGATAAATTATCTTAAAGAAGAGATTTCTTATAAAAATATCGAAAATCAGCTTTCTCAACCCCAAATCCAGAAACGTATTCAATCTCTCCATAAATAAATTCATGATTCAATCTGTTTTGATCTTCTAAACTCTTTTTGGGAAAGGAAGAAACACATTGTGGATCTTCCCTATGAGAAAGACTTCAATGAATGTCAAATCCCTACGAAGGCTAGACCAATTCAGATGAGTCATGAACTCCTCCAATATTGTCGCCAAGAGATCAAAGATCTTCTATCTAAAGGTCTTATCCGCAAAAGCAAGAGTCCTTGGTCTTGTTATGGGCTTTATGTCAACAAACAAGCCGAAATCGAAAGAGGTACTCCTCGTCTAGTCATCAATTATAAGCCTCTCAAACAAGCTCTTCAATGGATTCGTTATTCAATTCCCAATAAGAAGGATCTTCTTAAACGTCTTTATTCTGTCAAAATCTTTTCCAAATTTGACATGAAATCTAGATTCTGGAAAATACAAGTCAAGGAGAGTGATCGCTACAAGACGGTTTTCACCATACCTTTCGGGTAGTACGAATGGAACATAATGCCTTTTAGTCTCAAAAATGCTCCTTCGGAATTCCAGATGATAATGAATGAAATCTTCAATCCTTATACAAACTTCATAATCATCTATATTGATGATGTTCTTATCTTTTCTCAATCTATTGATCAACATTTCAAACATATAAACATATTTATTGGAATCATTAAAGGAAGTGGTCTTGTTGTTTCCAAATCAAAGAAAAATCTCTTTCAGACTAGAATTTGATTCCTTGGTCATAATATCTATCAAGGAACTATCAATCCTATAAATCGTGTTATTAAGTTTGTTGACAAGTTTCCTAATCAGATTATTGATAAAAATCAATTACAAAGATTTCTTGGTTGCCTGAATTATGTAGTTGATTTCTTTTCTCAGCCCAGTAATCTGATCAAACCCCTTCATGATCGTCTGAAAAAGTGTAACATCCTAAAAATTGCTTGTTCTCTATTTTATATGTTTTTTATAATATTTGTAATTTTTGTGAATTTTTGTGAATTATTTGGGTAACTTTGATTATTTTATTATATTTCTCGATTTGCATGCACAATAAGGGGGCAGGAAAAATAATATTTTCCGAGGCCAAAAAATTTTGGACTGTGAAACAGGGTCGGGAGATCTTACTAAACCTGAAGTCGGACACAGTTTACGAAGTTTTGTTTTTCGAGATTTTATCTGATTGATAAAATCTGGGTACGTTCTATTATCCAACAAACAATAAATACTGATTTTGTTAATAGTAACTTTTATCCATTGGATAATAATTTTTAGTAAAGTACAAGTCATCTTTCTAAAAGGTTCACTTTATGACATCACATGGATGACATCATCCTTGACTTTTTCAAAAAGTAACACCAAGCTTCCTTAAGAAGCTTCATCAAAACTTAATGGAGAAGTTTTCTATCAAGCTTGTTTAAGAAGCTTCTTTCTTCTCTCATTTGCAAGTGGCCCACAGTTTTGTGGGGGAAAAAGGATGACCACTTTGTCATCTTTCACTTCGGCTTATTTCATTTTTTTGATTCAAAAGTTTCCACCTTTCTCTTTCTTTTTCTCTCATATTTTCTCTTCTCTCTTTTCTCTCCATTCTCACGACCACAACCCCCTTCCCAACCATCTATATTTGTTTCTCTAAATCACTTCTAGTTCTTGAAATCTACTCATCACTTGGAAGCTTTTCATTGTTGGGATCACCACTTTGTTATTCCATCTTCATCATTTTCTTCCAAGCTTTAACTTGAAGCTTTTGAGGTAAAATCTTTAATCTTCCATTTCTTTTCTCTTTTTTGTGATTCAAGACCATTTCCTTGGTCATTGGTATTCTCTTTTTCAAGCTCTAGATGTTGATTGTGTGGGTTTGAATCTTCTAGGGTTTGGTGGTGGTGTTGGATGAAATCTTCAAGAAGCACCAAGGAGTTTTCTTCTCTTGTTTTCTCTTGAGGTAAGAGAGAGATTATCCTCTTCAACCATACATGGTGGTGAGGAAACAAATCTTGTGTGTATGTGTGAGAAATCCATGTGTGGATTCACTCCTTGTTTGTATAATTTATATGCTTTGTGATTATGTGGTCTTACTTGATTTCTATTGCTTTGAATAATATGTATGACTTATGAAAATAGAAATACGAAATGGATTAATGGATATGTTTGGAATGCTTGGAATCATGTATGAAAAGTAAATATTTTTGTTCCCTTGTGAGGAATGGCTCATGGGTAAGTGGCCTAATTTAAGGGTCCAAGCTAAATTCTTGTATTAATTTAGGACTTAAGAGATTAGGTGATAGGTAATTGATGAAATGATGACAATTTTCAGACTAGAAACCTTTGGGAGAGGTCTCGGCCAAGAAGGAAAGAAGATGGGATATCCAAGACAAGTTTTGTGGTAATTTGGAATTTAGAAGCTTAGGTTAAAAATGAATTGATTAAGGGTAAACAATGATGAAACAAGATGAAAGTTTTTGGGTCCAATGACCCTTAGGGTTCACGGCCATGTGGGGCAACCAAGGCAATATTTTTGCTATCAAGATTGAACTTAAGTAATTAGATAATTAGAAATATAATTAGGGACTCATAAAATGCATAAAAGAAAAAAAATAATATTTTAACCTTAAGTCAAGAGTGATTTTCGGCCAAGAGGTTAAAAATGGGTTTTGAAACAATGTTTAAGAGCTTAATGAATTTAGTGACTTAGTGATTTATAAAGTAGAGGATTTAAATCAAGAAAGTTTTCTAAAGGTAATAGAAAAAGGGTTTCGTAAATTAAAGTAGTATGGACTTTGTGAAAGACATTGGAAGGTTGAGCCTAGTAGTGGGTATTTTGTATCATGTGATGGATTTAATATCCCGTTAAGCCTAGTGGTGGATATTTGGTATCTTGTGATGGATTTAATATCCTGTTGAGCCCAGTGGTGGCTATTTTGTATCATGTCATTATTTATTGTTCATGCATTGAATCATTAGTCATACATTGAAAGTTCGGTGGACTATTTCTTAAGGCTGTGTGAGCCTATGAGATGAATTACACCTTAGTGCGAGTGCGAATAGACAAGTGTAGGTCACTTGTTGACCTTGGGGGCGTCGGGGTGCAGGTATCTCACAATGGGCAGTTGGGAGCTCCTCTGCACTGTGGGACAGACTGATGCAAACGCACCGATGATCCGGACCGAGACACTATCCTCTATCGCTATCTTGTGAAGAATGTCTTGTCTAAGCCATGTTGCGCAATTTGTTGATATTGAAGCACTTGATTTAAGGCTAATGAGATACAGACATGTCTCCTTGATCATTCTCCTTGAATCTATGTTTAGCTTCATAGAGTAGAAAATTGGTCGCATTGTGCATATGCATAGTTGGTCTACATACCATTGTGACATTTTTATACTTGTTCAATTATCTGATACTTGATGAAATAATTGATTATTGAAATTGCCTCTTAAATTAATTTGTTAAATTGATGAGTAACTGATAGTATTATTTTGCTGACCGATGTCTGAAATTGTTGCTTAGTGTATCTAGATGGTATTACTATCCTCCCTGTTTCTTTACTGCCATGTTGGTATTGAAGTGGGAGATCTCACCTCTTTGTTGTGTTATTTTCTGTTATACTACTTTATGCTTGATAAAGATCGAGGGGAAGATGTAGAGGGATTACACCCCTTTTTATTATGTTGATTTTATTGTGTTCGTGATGGCGTTGGATCGAGACTTTCTTAGTTATGTGAGTATTCTGTTTCATGGTGGTTCAGATGCCTGGAGGATAGACTGGAATTAGGAGCGCATTAGATACATGGGAGATGTTTCTATGGTTATTCGTAGGACACGTGATGGAGAACCTTTCTTTTCTCTGCATGTTACTCTATGCTTGGAGTTTGTCATGCCTATTCAGGAGCTGTGGGGTGATCTACATCACATCCCTAGAGAGGAGTCTGTAGTGTTGTTTACTCAGATTCCTTTTAGTAGAACCATGTCCCACATGGAGCCTTTGTATGTTAGGGATGTTCGCGAGAATCCCAAGGAGGATCTAGTGCAGGACATTTCTTTCCAGGAGTTTGTAATTGGGCCAGATCGAGTTTTTATTTGGTAATTATATTTATGTTTTTAGTAACGTCAGTTTCGAGTTTTGTATGTAATTGATGAACCATGTTACGTATATATATAATATGTAATTTCCTTTAAAGAAAGATGTTGAAGTAGCGTATTATATGTATATCTTCATTCGTGGCTCATACCTTCTGTATATACATAACAGAATTATATTTCAAAAAGTGCATCATTGTTTAGTAGCAGGCCTAAATTTAGTAAATGCGGTGTAATGACAATTATACTATGTTATTAAGTTCGGGACGTTACAAAAAAGAGTCCTCCTCCTTAGTCAGAAGTCCATACTAATGTAGTCAAACAGATAAAGTAACAGTTAAAGGATCTTTCATGCCTTTATTTTCCAAATCCTCAAGCCTTCAAAATTGTTGAAATTGACGGCTCTGGCATTGGTTATGGTGGTATTCTCAAACAACGTGTCGCAAACGAAGAACATGTCATTGCATATACATCTAAACATTGGATTCTTGTACAGCAAAATTATTCAACTGTGAAAAAAGAAAGCTTGTCAATTGTTTTATGCATCAATAAATTTCAATCTGATCTTTTAAACCAAAAATTTTTAGTCTGTGTTAGTTGTAAATCTGCCAAAGATATTTTACAAAAAGATGTAAAAAATCTTGCTTCTAAACAGATTTTTGCCTGTTGGCAAGCAATCCTCAGTGCTTTTGATTTTGATATTGAATACATCAAAGGTACCATAAACACTCTACCTGATTATTTGACTCGTGAATATTTATAGGGTTCTTAATGCCCCGTTCTACAAGATCATCATCCTCTTCTCGAGGAAGAGGCATTGCTCAAAATGTCTTAGCACAACCAGCCCAACAATCATCTCAACAATCTGGGTCTTCAACCCTTCCTTCTGGGTGCTCTACCTAAAGTCAAGCCATGATTGCTTCTTAGACTCATCCAAATACCCTAAGGAAACAATCTAAGTCAGATTATGCTATGCCCATACAAACACTTTTAGCCTTACAACATCAAGGTCTAACCCATCTTCCAAACAAGTCCTGGAAAGAAATCTTTGCCTAAGAATTTGATGAACCAATTAACATCCAAGTATTGATTGATGAAATGAAAAACAAGATAATTCAAGTTAATCCTCCTCCAAAACAAATCATCACTCAAACCAAAGCCATTCCTGACAAGCCTCATTACATCCCAAAAGATGCCTTTTGGCCTGTCATTCAAGTTGAACCAGAATTTATGGATTCAAACCCAAACAAAATTCCTGCCAAAATCTTTCCATCTGGCTTTCATTTCAAACCTTGTGCCCCAAATAAAACCCAACAGTTTTATGAGTGTATTCTTATTGAAACTAACTCTGTTGCTATTAAGCATTACAAGGATTCCAAAGGCGATAGTCAAATCGCCTATTCCACTGTCTAGATTCTTAAGGTCATGACACCTTCTGATTATGGGAAAAATTATGATGAAGCCACAAAATTTTCTCAACATTATACTCTTATTGGATATAACTACTAGGATTACGTCCAAGCCTAGAGCAACATGTTTTGGTTCCAGAATAAACTTAACCGATATTCCTAGTTGTTCTACTTCAAGCAGAATCTCCAGTACAAATTTCCTCTTTGGCTCCTCCAATGGTGGGACTTCTTTGGCCCAAATCTCCAGATCCTTCCTCCACAAGTTAATGAAGGATTTCAATATTTCCAGAAGATGTTCAAGCTTGTTGATGATCCTTTTCCAGTAAACTTGCACTTCTTCTCCAAATTGTCTCTTGCCTGGATTTGTTCTTGGCAATACAAATTCAAAAAATATTATCACCCTAATCACTTACCTGTCTTACAAAGACAATCATATTCTAAATGGTGGGGAACTTTTGATGCCTCTAGAGCCTCTCTTGACAATATCAAACTATGGTTTCAAAAGAACCATATTTTCATTAAATCTGCTGATTCAGTATGTAATTCTAGATTCCTTAATCAGAAGTCAAAGATTTTAGTTACTATTGCTGCTTCGTCTAATACTGGTAATCTTATCAACAATATGGAAGATGCCTTTCGTCTTTATAGAGAAATGGACACGGCCATTGACCATGTTCCATTGACCTCTGATTCTACGGCACCCTCTATCATTTTATCTTCAGGTGGCGATCCAAATGAAGATGGTTGTGAGGGAATTGACTTAAACATTGATGAATAGTGAAGATACTATTCAATCCTGCGGATGATTACTGTGCAACACTGTTCACTATAGCGAAAGTGGAAGATTACTGTATTACTATTCACTGTAGCGGTACACTGTAGTGTTACTTTTGTAATAGTAATTTTATGTCTTTAAATAGTTTGTCTGATATATATATATATATATATATATATATATTGACTTATAGGTTTTATCCCGATGTTAGAACGATGCATGATATAACAATCATCTTCAAAAAGAAGTATAAAGAGCCTTGGACAAGTTGGACAAATGTGATCGACACTGCGTGATATATGGTTTAGAGATTTTAGGGTAATATCCTTTTAAGTCTTGTTATTAATATATTATTAATTTATTCATATTGTATTTGATTAATTAATATTTTCATCAATGTAGGCAAAATACAAGTGGTTACCTGAACATAATGATATGATTAGAAAGATCTTCAAAATGAAGGGATCTAGTACACTCTCAAATAATCTATTCAAGGTGTGTGATAAAAAAGATAAAGGTGAATGGATTCATCCAGATGTTAGGGCGCAATTGTGGGTTAAATGGAGTGATCCTACCTGGCAAGTAGTGTCCATGAGAAACAACAAAAATAGACAATCTAAAGAGGGTCTCAATGTACACATCGGAGGATCCATATCTACAACAGAGCACTATATGAGAATGGTAAGTAATGTTACATCATTATAATTATACCATATAATAATTGTGTAAGCCAACGTAGATGGATTATGGAGAGACTAGTCAAATATAGTTGTAACTTCCATTACAAAAGGGTATCATGGTTTATCTTTTTATCCGTTCTGCTTTAGTCGAATGATAAATCATCTGTAAGAAGTTTTCTTTTGTGGTATTAGAATGAAATAGTTGTCCATGTGACAAGGCCTCATTTTATAAATAATTCTTGTTGTACTTAGAAGTCAATATTGTTGAGTCGTGAAGATTATGTTGCTAGTGCTTGTTGAAATGTTTGATTGTGTTGTTCCTATAAAAGTATATCAATAGTTGAGTTATTTATACTATTGCTAATGTTGAGTAGTTGTGGATAATGCCGCGAGTGTGGGGTGTTTTTACTTGATGTTCTTGGATTGAAATTTTCTGATATGCTTTACTTGAGGTTGCTGAGGATTTGTTTGAGTTGAGTTGCTTTTAAAGGTTATGGGTTGATAAGCATGGAATTATTAAATGTGATATAGGGATTTTGTTTATTTCAAAAGAAATAATACCATCATGTGTATGTGCATTCTTATTTTTGTTCTTGGTAAGATTATTTTGTGTCAATCTTGGAAGATCCAATTTCAGTTTGTGTTGTCCTTCTCTCTGAATTTGGGAATAAATCTAGTATGTCTTTCTTTATGTATGTTATCTATTGAAGTGAAAAAAAGTATGTGTGCTCATCCCACTTGATTGAAGATCATGCCACTATTTCCTTGCTTTTATAACTCTGAATCTAGTATTTTTTTTTTAAAAAAAATCATTTTTAAGGTGGTTAAAGGGACTAATTGGAGGGGCTGGTACAAAGTTGTCATGTTGGGGTGTATCTTGGTGATGTCTAGCACTTTGGTGAATCTCTTTAATCTATTTATGATGCTGATTTGCTTGAAGAAAAAAAACACCCTGCAGTGTGCTTATTTTTTGTTAAAGCTAGGAACTGTTTGAATATGCTTGACAGTAGTGAAGTTTTGATAAAAAAAAATGTTTGGCTCATGTTCTGTTTTGGCAGGTGCATAATTTTTATGAGAATATTGTGTCTTCTTTAGTTTTTATTTTATTATGCTCTTAAGAAGCTAATGGCTTTATTCCAATAGAGTTCTTGCTGTCATTATTGACTTGGTTCCATATCTTGAACATGAATAGTTGGCTATTTTTTTCATGCTAGAAGAAGCAGGCCATATTTTGGGCCATTGATGTTCTCTCTTTAATATACTTATAATATGTTTATGAAGTGCTAATTTTCTTCCCCTTTTGGTGGCTGAGTCTAGTAGACTTGCCAGTGATTATTTGAGTTGTTTCAAATGATGATGATGATGGTGTTGTGCATTTCAATGATTGGATCTTATATGCTCATTGTAGAACCCTCCTTAGGGCATCACATTTCTGACTACCAACTCCCAAATCTGAAAATGATTTCATAAAAGATTTGAGTTATAAAAGGGTGAGTTTTAAAATTTCTTATTACAGAAATATAAACTTACTGAAATCCATAAGTATTACTAATATACAATATTGACACTAATTAATATTTAACAATTTAAAGAGAAATATAAAACTAACAGACTCTTTTTTTTTTAACAGTAACAAACCCCATCACGGGTCCTACTTAATAGCACGGTACAATACTAACGAGAAAACTTGACATACTTATTTCTTCTTGTATCCATCTTGATGCATCAGACATCTATTCCTTATCAACCCTTCACACCATCGAATCTGGAATAGTTATTCTCTGATGTTGTCTCCGATCTCAAAGTATTTATCACCCGTATGTATAAGACAACTCGTTCCATCTATTATATAATTTTTACCAATACAAACACAACAACACAATATAACAAAGAGGTGAGATCACCTACGGCAATGCCAACATGGTAGCATAGAGATAACACAACCAGCGTATCATACAGATATATCATACCATAATTCCAATAATG
This sequence comes from Ormosia emarginata, assembly GCA_029884605.1. Classification (NCBI taxonomy): domain Eukaryota; kingdom Viridiplantae; phylum Streptophyta; class Magnoliopsida; order Fabales; family Fabaceae; genus Ormosia; species Ormosia emarginata. The sequence continues at coordinate 77,282,420 of JAQQTP010000088.1, forward strand.
CACTCAACATTAATCAACTATCATTATCATGCCATTAACATTATTATCATCACACAATAATCACAATAATGCCATCAACATGATTATCATCATCATCATCCAATATTCCTCAATTATTATATCATGCAGATATAGATACTCAGATTTATGCATATGTTATGCATGTAGACTCAATGTCCTACTCCATGGAGATTTTCACAATTTCGAGAAGAATGCTCTGTTAATTGTCAGCCTTAGCCCAAAGACAATCTTCCAGATTAGCCCACAGACAATGCCCAGCCTTAGCCCACAGACAAATGTCCAGCTTTTGAAAAGAATTGTGTTCTTGTCGGGTATCGTCAATGCGTTGCAACAGACTGCATCGCCAAGTGGCGCATGGTCCAGCCATAGCCCACAGACAGATATCCACTGGTCGACCGCCGCGCCTTGACGCACCCCAAGATCCATCATAGACCTCACTATCAATTCACATTCCCTCTTCAACCACAAGGGTCCCAATAGCATCAGCTATCAATTTTTGTTCAATTCAAAATCATCATATGCCTCAATGCATATCTTTTCAATGCATGTTCAATGCACCAATACCAATCACAGGTAAAATTCCTCATTTCCAATGCATGTTCAATGCACCAATGTCAATCATAGGCAAAATTCACACTTTCATATTCAGGGTCCACACATTGGCCCATTCTCGGTTTAATTATCTCATAATCAGGGTCCACACACTGGCCTAACAGTAATCATACTGTATTTTCGGCAGCGAAATCATATTATCGCGTTTTCATAGTCACAAAACACTTTTGTCATGTTTTCACAATCGCGTAACATTTTTGTTACGTTTTCAAAATTTTACAACATTTCCGTTGCATTTTCAAATCACGTAATGATTTTTCAACATTTTCTCAATCAAGTAAAAATATTCCACCATTTTTAAATCGCGTAGTGATTTTTCAACAATATCTCAAACGTGTAAAAATATTTAAACACTTTCCAAATTGCATAGAAATATTTCAACGTTTTTCAAATCGCGTGGAAATATTTAAATGTTTTTCAAATCGCGTAGCTTAAAAATCACGTTTTTAAGTTACGTAAATCATTTTTCACCATAATTCCATTACGAAAAATATTTCTCAACCTTCAAAAAACTCCATTTCAACCTTTCTCAAAATAATATGACTACTCACATTATTTTTCAAATTTTCTTACTCAAGAAAATCTTTTTCGTAATTTATTCCATAAAATCATCATTTCATTGAATTAAATCAATGTTTCTAACTTTAAAAATTACTAACGATCTCCAAAACCCAAAGGATGAGTTACACGTTAGAAAATATCAAATCACTATTATATTCTTCATTTTTCTCAAATAAATTCTAAAATCAATTCTCTTCAAAATAAATTGAGGTTTAAACACTTTCAACCTCTCTTGTCCATTTACATATGAAAATTTCATTTCTCAAGTGATAAAATACTTTGATTCCCTTTCCAAATTTCTTATACTAAATCAATTATATTTCCACTTGAAAATCACTTTGTTTCATAAAATCAAGGCATTCATAAGCCTTCAAAACTGTGGTACTTGATTATTTAAACCATCAAATATTTTTCCTTCTAAGTCAATATGGTTTTACACAAACAAAACCATTAAAAATTCCTTAACAAAAACCGTGAGCACTTGGTCTTTGAAATCAAATCATTTGTTCATTTTCATTTTTCACTTTCTTTGCAAATCCTTAAAATCATCAACTTATTGCTCTTTTCATTTAAAACTCTTGTTTAGTAAAATGCCTAGAAACTTTTTACACAAAATAAATCAATAAAAATCCCTCTTAAAACTATGAACAATACTTCTTGAAAAACAAACCCTTTGTTTATTTTCCTTGCTTTTCTAATCATCCAATTTTATCATTCATGAAAATATTAATTTATGAACACCTGTTTTGAGGTGTCTTGGCCGAAATTCTCTTGGTCTTTGGAACCAAAAATCAATTTCCTTTTCATCATCAAGTCATGGCATATACATATATATTCAAATATATATCACAAGCATGCCATAATCAAAGCAATAAATCATGCAAATCATACCAAGCATAGGCAAATAATCAAAGCATATAACACAAATTATTACATGACCATGGATATGAATCCTCACATGGATTCACCATCCATCAAATACACAAACCATCTCTCACCACCATACTTGGTTGGTGAGATGAATCTCCCTCTTACCTCTTGAAGATCCTCAAAAGCTCCTTGTTTTGCTTCTTTTTCCAAGTCCTTCACCACCAAGGGCTTCTCAAATACAAAACAAAACATATATTTATTAGTAAATCAAGCTTGAACAAGATAAACCATGGATCAAACATGGCTTAGAACCTTGAAAATCAAAAGAAAAGTGAAGATTAATAAACTTCACCAATAAAGCTTCAATCTTTAGCTTGAAGAACAAGGTTAAAGATGAATGATTTAGAGAAAGTCTCCAACATGAAAATTGCTTATAATATCATGTAGATTTAAGATCTATGATTGGATGAAATTAAAAGAGCTTGGAGAGTGGTTTTGGGTATCTTGGCCGAATGGT